>CM073946.1:13445861-14722111 GCA_037179545.1 Sesamia inferens
CTTATCACCAAGATTGACTGACTAGACTGTCTCCCCAAGAGTGGAAATATAATTATAGGCTGAATAATGTACAGACGACAGAACATCCAGCTACTAGAATATGTCATATTTCTGTATTAAATTTTCAACCTTATGTCCAAAGCACTAAGGCTTAAGGTTGATTGGGAATATTTGGCAGTTTCGGTTAGCTTGACCTGCTGTCGTACGTACATAAACATTAATCAGAAATGTCAACATTGTTGCACAATCCAAAGCGTAATAGGTTCTGATCTCAGACTCAATTATCAAAAACACCTCTAGTTTTTCCACATTTTTGACATTAATTTTCGTAGAGATGAGACTGCGGGAATCTCATCTGCTGTTGTGTTGCGATGTGTGCCGGGTACGATGCGCCAAATGTTGTTGTGTTGGGAGTTTGGTCGTGGAGGGTCTTCAGATCAATCTCTCTTTGGCGCAGCATCGTTGGTCGTGTTGTTAGGTTTAACATTGCACCACCTTTGAGTGAATAGGCTCTTAATAAACTACCTCGCTTTACCATCAACGATTGCATCACTGCTTACCATCAGGCGGTATTGCGGTCAAGCACTACTTTATAATTATAAAAAAAAAAACTATAAAATAACAATAATTGTTGTTTTTTATTGATATTTGTGCCGATTTTCTTGTTCCCAAACAAAACTAATTTTATGGTCTAATAAGCCTTTTATTTTTATTTCATTAAGAAAAGGACAGAAGACAACGTAGTATACAACGTGTAACATAAAGGGTATATACATACCAAGGGCATGGCTTCTTTACATGATATCAATCGATATTGGAAGGGTTTTTTAATCCTATCTCTTTATATTAGGAAGTTACGAGAAAAAACACCGCCTGTGATAGGCTACTACTATACTAAGCGCACAGAATTTTTGAAGACATTTATCGTGATTTTGTCAAGTAATGTGACGTGTAACGAGTAGTTATTAACTTCAGTAATGTGGTGCACGTTTGTTATGATTTGAATTTAAGAAACACACGGAACCGAAAATTTAGTATAAATTTTATTTCAGTATTTTATTTTGAGTTGAAAACCTTCCGATATCATTTGATATCATGTAAAGATGCTATGCCCTTGGTATGTATATACACTTTATGTTACACTCTGTATATGGTAGGTAGTACTTTTCTTCTTCTCCTTCGTTTCTCTCTTGACAGAACGGTCGTGGTCACTATGACTGAATCCGAGACGCTAATGTTACACGCCGCACGATCTCTCACTATCCCTGTTGGACGACAGTCTGGAGCATTTATTAATAGGTCTTCCCACTGCCGACTTGATTTGGTCGGTCCACCTCATCGGTGACCTTCCACGAGGTGTGTTCCTTCTCTGCCCTGGACGATCAAACGTTCTATGGAGTCACTATTACGCTTTGATACGTAACCGAAAAGTCCGAGTATACGGGACAGGACTATTTCTTGAAAGACGCTGTTTGATGCCGAGTTCTTAAAATGTTTGTTCTAACTCGGTCCATGACATTAATGATACCTAGGGTTGATAACAATCATGATTTATTTAAAAAAATCAAAATAATTCGATTAATTTGGTTTAAATCGGGTTTATTTGATTTAAATCGGATTTTTTTGAAGTTTTTTACTTTCTTGTCTTTTTTTTTTAATTGAATAGTCAAATCTTCATTAAAAGGAAAACAACATATTTTGGTTTCATTTTATTATCAATGCAATAAATATTAAGGTAATTAAACAAGTTCTACTAATAAAATCAACTATTTAAAAACAGTAGCGTTGAAAAAATTACAAGGAAAGTAATAACTTACGAACTAAAAAAGAAACACGAACAAATACTAAGTATTAATAAACTTAGTTAGTAAAATTTATCATTCATGAGTTCCTTCAAAAGGAAAACTAATTTGGCTGCCTTCTCGGTGCCTAAACTGTTTCTTATTTTGCTGTGCACTAAATTGAATGCCGAAAATATTCTTTCGACCCCAGCCGAAGAAGCAACTGTACTCAGCAGTTGCTTGTGTGCGCGTTGTAATCTATGTCGAACGATGTCTCCAGACAATTTTTGGCCGACTTGGTTGCAGTAAAAATGTAATGATTTAAATCATTGATTTTAAAAAAAGAATCACTTGATTAAAATCACGATTAAAATCACTGATTTAAATCATATCAACCCTGATGATACCCCAAGCATTCTTCTCCAACACCACATTTCTAGAGCGCCTATCTTTTTCTTTTCCAATTCCCTTAACGTCCAAGTTTCAGCTGCGTAGAGAAATATGGGGAATATTAGTGCTCGGACGAGCCTGATCTGAGTGGCTTTAATTATATCGCGATTCCTCCATATTTTCTTGAGCTTGTAGATTGCCCCTCTTGTCATGGCCATACACCGCTTGATCTCATCTACACTACCGCCATTGTTTGACACCAGAGTTGTACTTTACTCCTGGAGAGGTAGTACTTTATTCCTGTTAAATTAAGATACTCCATTGACAGTTCAGATGCCATTAAAAACATGGCAGCTTAACTCATGCGCTGACTTATTTGAAAGGACTAAACTGGACATACGGGGTCATTGTAAGCGCACCTTTGTACATGTCCATTGTATTTCAATTTGTTCTACTCAGATTGACAATTTATCTGCAGACGTGAGGCGTTTTCGAACGGACACAGTGCATACAAATTCTAGATAAAAAAAAAACATCAAGAATCGAATGTCTTGGTGTGACAGTTTGTCAAATTGAAATTTGAAATTGCGTCTATTTTGAAATAATCGTGGTGTCATAAGAAATTTAATAAGTGAATTTTATTTGTTTCATGACTGTGTTTAAGTTTACATTTTTAATTAATAATGTGGCGAAAATGTGTGTTACTTTTTAGTATTACTAAGTGAGTAGTTTATTTTAATTAATGGTTTGTAAACTTCTTCTTTTTGCAAGGTGAGATTCAACCTCAACTCTTGATTAAATGGCCTTTGTGAAATATATAGCACAATTTTGCCAATAACATGTGTAACAAATTATAGAAATTCTTTGAAAATTTTATTTCACAATAATGGCGGATATCGCCAATGACAGTTGAAAAAGACGGCCGCGTGAACCGTCTATGAGGAAGGTTTTAGGCAAAGTCATGATGTGGCCACTATGCTGCGATATTTCAATATCCTTTATGAATTATTTTCTGAATGCACTTTTTACTACATAAATCACGCGCTTTTATTTAGTAAACGATATAATTTTAAAACTCCAATGAAAAATGCGCGTGACACTCAGCTTTCCCGTCTAAACTCCTGGTTTGTATACAAGAGACCCAGCACGTTGTTTAGGTACCCATTGGTCTGTGTCGCCAGCCAGAATTGAAATAGCCGGCGTCATCGACATAGTACTAATGGACATGCCTTAGAGTTGAGAATTGTGGCACTCTGAAAGAAAGATAGGAAACGAAGTTTCGGTCTATCTTTATCTTTCTCAAAATCATGAATCATCTATGAGGAAAGAGATAGTGCTAGACAAAAAGCATAGACCATCTCTTTCACTCTTTTCAAAGCAAAAAAAAAATACTGCAGATTATACGCGTATGGCATGTACATTAGTATACAGAGTGTATCTGACATCGTAACGCAAACTTCGTGATAAGGCTACACCGCATGCCACTAATAAAATAATGATAGTCATTTATGTCGTTAATGAACGATTACCGAATTCACAGTGTTTAAAAAAATGTGTCGGCTCGATTTTTGAACGTTGCAAGCGTGCCGCCGTGCGGGTTTGTAGGTATAACGTTGATCCCTGATATGAACTCTATTAAATCAGTTGATAAGATAGTTTTTCGAGTTTTTAGTGTAATTAACGAATGAATTAATTTTTACTTTATAAGCTTATTGGGTTATAAAAGTATAGCAATTATGAACGGTCTAAAGTGAAAAAAACTACATATATATTTTTTTAAATCATGAAAAAGCCGACGAAAAATTCTACCACTGGGGGGTTCAGAATCATGTACTGGATCCATGGCACTCGTTTGTGCGTCGATATCAGATACACCCTTTATATATGTCTATGGCCGGCGTGGAGAGGATTAGTGTGCAATTAAGCCCCTTTTAATACATATGTTACACGTGATACTATTCTACCACAGACGTTATATAACTAATTTATTATGAGCCTATTCACCCTAGCATTGAAGACACTTATAGTGCTGCTGACCGTGTATTGCGCTATAGGATTTTTTCCTGATTAAGGATATCGTGAGTAAGACTGACGATGAATTTGTGTGCATTCTCCCTCCTGCTTCCCTCTCTTCCCTCCTTCCATTGAACTACCTTTTCAAACAAACGTCGATAATACGACAATAACTGAAAACACGAACAATGCTGGTTCATAGGAATACTCCTAAACCGTAGAAAAAAAACTACCATCAAAAATAAAAAATATAAAAAATTTCAAACAAACTGAATCGCATAAAATTGCAAACGGAATAGAACATCCTTTAAAATATTGGTTCACTGACCTCCGATCGGCGACAGCGCGATCTTGTATATGTATATTATTATTAAAGTTTAGTACCGCTGGATGCGGCGGCGGTCATCAACCTGTAAGCGCCTCCTTATCAACATGTAGGTAGATCATGTAGCAAATGTGAAAAATTAATATTAATTTCCTGTGATTACTAATGAATATATTTATATGATTTTTTATGGGTAGACTGAGAATGTGTTGAGGTACACGATGTTTAATTTATTGTCGTATTGTCAGCACCACTTTTTATATTAGCAAAAAGGCCATGTGCCAGTTCCACCCACGAAGTGTTACTAATGTTTTATTTTTATTATCTATTGTTATAGTGCTAATAAAATAGACGATTTGTGGAAATAACAACTGTTTACCTATTACGGCTCATGAGATACATCCCACTGCTGGGCTGACGAGCTGCGAAGACTTAGTAATAAAGTTCCGTTGGTACCCAAACGGTACTAATACTAAGCCCTAAACATCCTTACTATTCTTGTAAATCGGAAAGTGAGTTTGTTTGTTCCGCTTTCACGCCATAAATACTGAACCGATTGCTTTGAAATTTGGCAGACCTAAAGTTAGAAGTCCGGATTAAATAATAGGGGAAAACAAAATATCGTTAGCTTAAGCTTGTTAGCACAGCGCCATCTATAACCAGTTCAGTGATAGATGGCGCTGTGTGTCCTTTAAAACAAGGTAGGTAATTGCGCCGATTCTGTTGTTTGTTCACATACTAAACTAATTTTAATTTATATGCATCTTTTTCTTTCTATTTCATTAAGATCTAACCTTTATTATCCTTATGGGTCGGACGGGGTTTTCTTTACATATTGTATAGCGCTGTGGCGCCAGCGCAGTCAGTCTGCATTCGACTACCGAGACGAAAACAGCGACAGTTAAAAAGCCATCTTTGAGAATACCTACTGCGACAACTGTAACGAGCACTTTGAGTACTACGTGAAGTAGCATCTGTAGTGTTGTTGTGTGTTTACGACACCGACTTCGTGGACGTAAGGGAAGACTTCGGTGCAACGTCAGTAGGCCTAGTATGAGTTTTCATTAGCGATTGGCCCTCTTCAAGGTCGTAAGAACTCTCAACCAATGAGAGCGCCAAACGCGCTCGATATCGACGAACGAGTTTCGTATTGAAAACTCATACTAGGCCTACTGCTACATTCTACTTGTCATTGCCAATGATGGACTGTACCTTCGTTGCCAATAAACTTCGCAACCCTTACCAGCGTTTTAATACCCCTAGCCCGTAACAATATCCTGATTTAGCTGATGTGTGGGGGCATGTGTTGATAGTTGGTACCGATACGTAACACGTGTTTCGGCGTTTGCATCTACAAAAAATAACGTTATATAATTCCTGATTTATCACAGTCTTGTTACAAAACAGATGTTTTATGTAATTTTATTGTTGTCAACAGTTTGGCCGCGAAGTCGCACTCGAGAGCGCATGACGATAACAGACAGACTGTTGGAGATAAAGGTGAGTGAATTGTTTATTCAAAGATAATGAGAGTTATTGTGTATTTGTATTTCTATAGTCGTGGTGGCCTAGTGGTTAAAACATCAGCCTCTCAAGTACCAATGAGACTTTTCTAAAGTTATATGTACTACGAGTATCTAAGTATATCTTGGACACCAATGACTGAAGGTGAAGGAAAACAACATCTTGAGGAAACCTGGACTTTAAGTCTGAAATCACCAACCCGCATTGAGCAAGCGTGGTGATTACGGTCAATCCTTCTCTGTATGAGAGGAGACCTGAGCCCAGCAGTGGGACGATAAAAAGGTTGATAATGTTGTTGATGATGATGTATTTGGGGAATGTGGTGTTGAGAATAAGGGACTAAAGGTGAATTCAATAACATTATCGAATTCACCACTCACCACTCACCATTTTCGTTTCATCCTTATTACCATCATATTATCTCCGTGGCGTAAAAATAGCGAATGCGGCCGCTGCGCAAAGAGGCGCGGGTTCGATCCCCGCGCAGTGCAATTATTTGTATGCATGAATATGAATATTTGCACTGGTCTGGTCGTCCCTCGGAAAGCACGTTAAGCCGTTGGTCCCGGTTGCCATACGAACATCTAATGGCACGCGTTACGGGTTTTTGGAGCTCTCAAAAGTACAACAATTGGTCTAACTGCAATACTTCGATATCGCCTTCGGGTTGTGGAAGTCAGACGGCAGTCGCTTCAAAGCCCATTGTCATTATTAGTATCGTATGCTTACATAGTAGTATAAGTTAATGTAATGATTATTTCTAAATTTATTAACATACTGTAAGTAGGTCTTCAGTCTGCTCATATGACAAAACTTGCAGATAATTAGAAACAACATTCTTACGAATAAAATAATTTAAATTAAAAATATTTAATATCATCATCATCTCAGCGTCAATGTCAGTCGCATCCGAAGCTTTTTAAGCTTTGGAATCTAGGGTCTGCTTTACCAGTCTAACTGTTTATTTTGGCTAAACTGCGATATTTTCCGTGAAGCGACTGCCGTCTGACCTCAACCGAAGGCGATATCGAAGCATTGCAGTTAGACCAATTGTTGTACTTTTGAGGGCTCCAACAACCCGTAACGACTGCCATTAGATGTTCGTATGGCAACCGGGACCAACGGCTTAACGTGCTTTCCGAGGGACGACCAGACCAGTGCAAATATTAGAAAAACCCGCGCCTCCTTGCGCAGCGGCCGCGTTCGCTACCGCTACGGAGGCTGTCCGTGTCCTTTTCATTCTTTTTTTAGTATTTGTTGTTATAGCATTAAAGAAATACATCAGTTGTGATAATTTTAACTCTCTAGCTGGCACAGTTCATGAGGTCCAGCCTGGTGATTCTGTCTTAGTGCTGGGTAATGCGATCGTTTTTCGAGAAGCGGGTCAATCGCGATCGCGACCCACTCGTTTAGTGATCGGGTTAAAAGATTCGATCGTTTCGATCATTTGGGTCGCAATTCATTTGTATGATCATTGCTCAATCTATGCTTAGTCTATGCTGCTACAACCATGCCGCGAACCGCGAACCATGAGCGAGAAATAATCAGATTTGCTCTTCACTCTCACAGGTCACGCGACCTGTGTGACCCAAACATACCGGTTTTTTCATTTCGGACAAAGAAAGAGGGAACTATCACGTTTTGTAAATGAACGATAAGGATAGACACATCTTGTTTGTTACGTCTCACTCCTTCACTAGAGGAAGCAGACTCGATCATTTTACAAATAAGCAATTAAGTAATGTAATACTATAAAAAATACGAGTGTGCTTATGACCACACGACTGAAGTGAAACTTCTTTCGCTCCATCTGTATGTATATGTGTGTATAATATATACATGTATACACATATACATATATTAATTTTCTATAAACATTTAAATTTATTTCATGGTTTCATTGGTAAATTAATATTTTTTGCATAGATCTTCTATTTTTGGTGAAAAAAAAATATATATATATTTTTGCATAGATCTTCTATTTTTATTGAAAAAAAAAAGCTCGTTGCAGACCTTGTAATACCAAGCTCGCGCCACGGGCGCCGTGCTTATATCCCCCCACTTAACTTCCGTTCGCCTTGCCCGATCACTTTTCGCGTTCGCCAGCTTACTCCCCAAGTCAAGCGTGCGTAAAGAAGTTTCACTTCAAAAATATAGTTCATTTTGGAATGCTTCGTACGTGGGTCAAATGATCTAATCTTTTTAAGATCCGCGATTCGATCGTTCGTGCACTGGTTGCGATCGAATCAAAATGATTCAAGCAATCTTGATCAGTTCTACTCTGTTTTGTTCAAAATAAATGAAGTCATACTTTTTCTTTCAGCCTTCCACAGGATGTCTCTTCAGCGGCTGACAACCCTGCGTGGGTTGATGGCTACTCATCCCAAAGCGCTCGCTGCTTATATCGTGCCCACTGCCGATGCCCATAATGTGAGTACTTACGTGAACACTACGCATTTTTGGTTGAGAAATCATTTATCATCAAATCCCGCTCTGGGCGGAGCGGAAGAGCGTGTCAGACTTTTACTGACTAAAACTAACCCGTTAAGCCTAGCTTGTTTCCAAACATTTTTCTCTTTATAAATTATAAACTAGTCCTTGACCGCAATCCCGCCTTATGGTAAGCAGTGATGCAATCGTTGATGGTAAAGCGCGCTAGCTTATTAAAAGCCTATTCATTCTACCCTTGAACACACTTAAATTGTAGTCCGACGGAAACACTGCCGCTGGTAATTTGTTACAGTCCCTTGATGTATATGAGGAGGCGAAACGCTTCGTCCGCATCGTAGTGGAGTCAAGCATATCAATCATCAAAACCCCGCTCTGGGCCGAGCGTGTCAGACTTTTATTGACTAAAACAGGTAGTCAGTAAAAGTCTAACACGCCCTTCAGCTCCGCCCTGAGCGACAGAGAGATCATTTGTTGATTCCCCATCCCAAACAATAAAAAAGTGTCTTCAAGGCGAGTGAATAAGCTCTTAATAAACTAGAGCGCTTTACTATCAACGGTTGCTTCACTGCTTACCATCAGGCGAGATTGCGGTCAAGCCATAGTTAATAAATTATAAAAAAAAAAAAAAACAAATTCATAGACCCGCACCAGGCGCGCTCAATAAATTATGAAAAATAAGAGATTTGCGAGCCTTGACCACGCTTTTCTCCCTTCTTAATTCGCCCACTCCTCCTTCTTATCTTGCGAATCACTTCCAATATCTGTGTTCTTCACACAGCAATAATCTGCGTTCTTCGAATAATCTTCTCTTACTCTGTCCTTCACATACGTCTGACTTTGTTCACTCTTCATTTCATATTCAGTCAATTCTCCTGTGGAATGCGCTTCTTCTTGATATCAAGATGGCGACTAGTCGGTTTGCATTTAAGCGGAAATTGCAGAGTTATTTTGCAAATAGTTAGGGTAGGGTCATCTCAACACATTTCTCACAATTTTTATTTTTGTATATAAAAGGTGTATCTGACATCGACGCACAAACGAGTACCTACCATGGATCCAGTACATGATTCTGAACACCCCAGTGGTGGAATTTTTCGTCGGCTTTTTCATGATTAAAAAAAAAAACATGTAGTTTTTTCACTTTAGTCCGTTCATAATTGCTATACTTTTATAACCGTCATACCTACAAACCCACACGGCGGCACGCTTGCAACGTTCAAAGGCCGAGCCGACACTTTTTTCAAACATTGTTATTTCTGTAACCGTTCATTAACGACATAAATGACTATCATAATTTTATTACTGGCATGCGGTCTAGTCTTTTCGCGAAGTTTGCGTTACGATGTCAGATACATCCTGTATAGTGTTATGAGTTTTTTCTTTTCCTTCTCATTGTTTCTGTAACTAAAGCACCTGCCATCTAGTTTCTTCACCACCCGTGGTTGACTGGTAGTGAAGCCTAAGGCATTAAGTCTGCCTCTGAACATTTTCTTTGTGCGAAAGTATAAATCATTATCATTTCAGCCGAAAGACGTCCACTGCTAGACATAGGCCTCCCCCAAGGTTCTCCACGACGACCGGTCCTGCGCCTCCCGCATCCAGCGGTTTCCCGCGCCTTCACCCACGCTACGTCTTCCGGTGCGTGGTCGCCACTCGAGAACCCGTCGACCCCATCGGACATCGGTTCTACGGGCAATGTGTCCAGCCCACTGCCACTTTAGTGTTGCAATTCTTCGGGCTATGTCGGTTACTCTCGTTCTTCTGCGGATCTCCTCATTCCTGATTCGATCGCGCAGTGAAACCCAAGCATAGCCCTCTCCATTGCTCTTTGAGTAACTTTGAGCCTTCTTATAAAGCCCATTGTTAGCGACCACGTCTCAATTCCATAAGTCATCACTGGCAACACACACTGGTCGAAGAGTTTACATTAGACATGACTTTCGTATTGCCTATGTTCATTTTGAGACCGACTCGCTTGGAGGCCCTACTGAGGTCTTCGAGCATTGTACTCAGGTCCTCCGCGGTCTCAGCCATGACTACGATATCATTGAAAGTATCAATTGAAAGTTAGTATCATTTGAAAGTATAAATAAATTCCCAGAGGCCTGTGTCCCAGCACTGGGTACTCAATAGGCTTATGACAAGCAAGCCCGATGGTGTAGTTCCAGCAACGGATTTAATGTCACACATTCTCTTACAGTCTGAATACATAGCTCCCGTAGACGCTAGACGTGAATGGATCTCCGGGTTCACTGGCTCAGCTGGCACAGCTGTGGTGACGTCATCAGCAGCGCTCGTCTGGACTGACGGCCGTTACTATACGCAGTTTGAAAAGGAAGCCGATTTGAAGCTGTGGACTCTTATGAAGCAGTGTAAGTCAGTCTAAGCGCACGGTTAAGTGCAGGCCAAATACCAGCAAGGGGTCGCGCGCATGCAATGCACTATTTACACGAACCGTTTCGACCCACTTTTTATTCCCCTGTAGCTCAGTGCCTTTTGCAAATAGAAAGATAAAATTTTACCTACGTAATTATACAGTATGTTAAGAAAACCCTGTCCGACCCATAAGGATAATAAAGGTTAGGTAAACACATGACCAAATATAATATAAAATTTTACGTAATCATCATAGTACCAATACAAATGAATTTTCAAATAATGTTTTTCCCTCGAATTAATTCCAACTTCCCCGAAATTTGGTATTTTTTAAAAAAGTGACAACACCGGTATTATTATGAGCGAATAGCGATGCGACCACGTGCCGCGTGCCCTGCCGCCCGCCGCCCGCGGAAGGGTGCTTATCGCACATTTATTAAGTTTTCTTCTTTTTGCGAAATAATATTTATTTTTTTAGGGGGATTTTTTTTTTAAAGTTTAGCCCGGTTTTGTATCCATTAGTAGAATCAGTTATCGATACCTAACAACACCTTCACGGGTCGGACAGGGTTTTCTTAACATACTGTACACAAGAATTAATGCGGTTTTACAGTCGTGGTGGCCTAGTGGTTAAAACACCAGCCTCTCAAATGTGAGTGTGCAGGTTATTAGATTCCAGGTCAGGCAAGTACCAATGTAATTTTTCTAAGTTATATGTACATTCAAAGTATATCTTGGACACCAATGACTGATTGAAAGGTGAAGGAAAACATCTTGAGAAAACCTGGACTTTAAGTCTGAAATCGCAAAGCCGTAAGGCTAAAAATCATTATAGTGATAAGTCGTAGCATGCTAAGTACTGTAACCATCGCCTGGCGCGCAACAGCCCTGCAGGTCATCAACCCATATTCTTAAAAGTCTAAAAAAATATTTAAAAAAAAAACTTTGCTGTAAGCTTGAAATTTTTATACGATACTGTTCCTTTATTGAGATGTTCAAAAAAAAAATTGGCTGTCTGTAGAACTCCGTCTACTGCCGATATTTGAACGTGATAACGTCTATTACATGGTAATTTTTTCTGGGTGCAATGAAATTATTTAAAATAAAGTAATGTATAACATTTATATTTTTATTTAATAGTTTGTTTAAATTTTCTAAAAAATAAAAAAAAGCAAAAAGAAAAAGAAAAAAGAAAAAGAAAAATTAAAAAGGAAAAATTTAAAAATTAAAAAGGATAAAAAACGTCCGTTGCCGTCAGGAATCGATCCGCGGCACCTCATGAGTGAGTCGATATTAATCCGAGCGTTTCACCACTCGGCTATCAATGCTTTAACCATGTATGCGAAAAACTGCTACTAATTGTTTACAACCGTGCTTTTAGGTAAATAATATTGCACTCTAAAGCTACAAGGCTAAGGTTAGTTTTAGTAGGCGTGGACTCCGTGTAGCGTCAGATTCGGCCGTTACGCAGTTTTCGCGAATGACTCCCAGCATACCGATTTAATAGACGTTATCACGTCAAAAAATGACACGCGATTTCAATGAGCACAAGTACCTGACAGGTGAACCGAAAGGTGTGTAGTACCTATATGAATTAAAATAAACTTTATTCTGTAAAATGTGTTTTTCTAAGCGATTTTAACAAGGTATTTGCAACGACAGGCGGTTCTGGCTACTTGGCTAGCATATGTCCTTGTTAGGCGTAGTTATCGTCAGTGGGCCGACTTTACAGACAACCTTGTTGTTTTTTATCTACAGCCCTCACCGACACTCCAACTATAGAGAAATGGCTGACCCATCATTTGAAAGAGGGCGCTGTCGTCGGCGTGGATCCTCACACCTTTACGAGGGACGAATGGACGCCCCTGCAGGTAAATAAAAGACTTGTCTATGGGATGTACAACGTCATTTTTTGTACCTACTAATAATATAATAGTTTATTTCCATAAGCTTAGTGCTAGTATACATGACATGTGGCGACAATTTTAATTGAAATATCTATTCATTTTTTAATTATGGCAACTAAAGTCGATGAATAGTCGACATCCATTGACTTTAGTTGCCATAATAGGGTATTTGACTAAAAAAACTAATTAGTCCGTCAGTCAGATTTCCAAAAAATACTAGACACGTATTTTTTTCTTTTTCATATAAACAAAAAATGAAGACGACACAGTGCGTTGAAAACTCGTGAAACGTCACTGCACGCTATACTTTTTAGCTACCAGTGACGTCACCAGCCACCACATCTTTGATGCTTTTTATATTTGTCAATTTTTATTGTTTTAATAAAACAAAAAATACGTGTCTAGTATTTTTTGGAAGTCTGACTGACGGACTAATTAGTTTTTTTAGTCAAAAACCATATTAAAAAATAGAATAGAAGATGAACCCGAAGGCGATATCGAAGCATTGCAGTTAGACCAATTACTGGACTTTTGAGGGCTCCAACAACCCGTAACGACTGCCATTAGATGTTCGTATGGCAACCGGGACCAACGGCTTAACGTGTTTTTCGAGGCACGACCAGACCAATAGAACAGAGTTTAGCGTCTGTAGCCGAACTAGGCTGTGTTGTCTCTCCGTTGCTCTTTAATATTTATTCCGAGGCAGTGATGTCGGAGGCTCTTGAGGGTCTGGAAGCCGGAGTGAAGATCAACGACAAGGTCGTTAATAACCTGTGAACGCGCCCCAGTACAGTACGTACATTTACCGCGATCAGTCACGGCTTACACAACAAAGAAATCTCCGACCACACTCCACAACAAAATTAAGGAACTTACCTAGGACACAGCGTGTTTCCGTCGTGGGATGAAATACCGGAGAGCCGGCGCGCGCGCCGACTTACAACGCTGTCCGATGTCTTCCAACACACTAATTGTCCAATACCAGTAGACATTAAAGTTCCTCCATGAGGACAACCAAAGCTCACCGACATAAAAACCGTTATTTAACAGCGTCAACTCACGCCCGACCAACAATCAGCAATGAAACCACGTTTCAGATTCAATTTAAATGGCGGCACTGTTGCGGTTTATAATCTAAGTAAATACTTCAAACACACGGGCAACAAAACGCGAGAACTGTCCAAAACCGCGGCCCGGGACTATACTTCCCGAAAATCAATCGTCAAAACGCACCCCGCGTGCGCGATGATTTTCTCAAGACTTCTCGAAACGTTCTGCTCTCCGCGCGCCACCGACCGCACCCCAGATTATAATACATTACGCTCGCCCGTACCGGTCCCGCCATCTATCAAACAATCGTCGAACTAACAATTGGAACCGACCGATAAACGAGCGTAAACAACCTGCGTTGTGCGGACGACACTGTTCTCATTGCATCCTCTGAGCAAGACTTGCAAGCCATTGTGGATAAAGTCAATGAGTGCAGTGAGAAGGCCGGTCAGTCGATGAACATCAGCAAGACAAAATTTATGGTGGTCTCTAGAAACCCAGACTTATGCCCTAGCATATCAGTGGCAGGCAAACAACTTGAGCGGGTACGACAGTACAAGTATCTCGGTGCTTGGGTAAATGAAGCATGGGGGTCTGACCAAGAAATTAAGACCCGGATAGAACTTGCCCGAGCATCTTTTAACAAAATGAAGAAAGTTCTGTGCTGTCGTAAACTCCACATAAAGCTCCGAATCAGATTACTGATGTGCTACGTATGGCCTGTCGTCATGTACGGCTGCGAAGCATGGACTCTGAAAGAGGACACTACACGACGCTTGCAGGCTTTTGAAATGTGGTGTTACAGTCGTACGCTGCGCATAAGCTGGACCCAAAAGGTCAGAAATGACACCGTCCTTCAGCGCGTTCAAATGCCTCGAAAGTTGTTGCCCACCATAAAGAAACGCAACACACAGTAGATATGCGCTACTCCAACTCATTATGATGGGCAAGGTAGCTGCGTGGCTGCGTAACATCAGGGAGTGGACCATTAGTTCCGTCGAAAAACTGTTCCTACTCGCGGTTGACAAGGCCGAGTACAAGAAGCTGACGGCCAACCTTCAATCAATCAATCAATCAAATTATTTATTACAAATAAACCTGATACAGGCACTTTTGAATTGTCAGAAGGTCGGTCAGTCAGTAAGGTGAAGCTAGTCGCCCATTCCAAAGAGTAGGTACCTATGGAGAAGAACGGGCAAGAAACTCCATGGACACTCTTTTAAATTATCAAGCTATTCATACAAATATTTGATTACATCATTCATTTTGAAATCAATTGTGTGAGAACGATGCAGAAACATATTGTACGCTGAGAGCGTCCATTATGGAAAACACACAAAAAAAACAACAACAAAAAAGACTAACCCAACAAATAGATGCTTTACAGCAAGTACATTGGGCTCACACGTGTGCCATGCAATTATACAATATTAAGAAATTGAATCTACACAATGCAAAGATAGTTTTGTCCAAGGTTCAGCAGCTCCAACAGTGTTCCCGAATGCTAAGTTTAGCTCCTGTGTAGCTGCACCAGTGCCGAATACCCCTGTCAGCGATGCAATTCAGTAACGTACAATATGCTTGGCTACATAGTGTGTACTGGCTTTGAGTAAAAAATGCTCTTCAGGATTGAAGAGGCTCAGGAAGAAGAAGAGCCGAACTAGGCATAGTATGTATATTTTCGGCTATCAGCACCATTCCCCTCGTGAATTATACCAAGAAAGTGCCAATCAAAAAGATGCAACCTTATTTTTTGTTCATGCGAAACCTGAATAAAGTTTGTTCAGAATAAGCAACTGAATCGATTCCAATCATTTTTACACCATTTTATATTTTTTCCCAAATATATTTAGAAATTGTTGCAGCGTGTTTACCGAGCGCGCACGGCAGATCATAGTATTGCGCAGGCCGGCGCGACAGTTGACGCCAGAGGTCAACGCCCCACTCGCCTGCCTAAACGTAGCGTGACCATATTTTTGTTGGGACAGCCAAGTCGGAATATCAAGCATAACTTTGTGATTTTTCATGATATCTCTTTGAAATTTTGTACACAGATTATTTACTTAAAAATACTGGACACGAGTTTCGGGTTTCCCATAAACAAAAAATCTTCTTCATCTCAGCGTTAATCCTAGTCGTATCCGCAACTATCAGCTTTTGAGTCTGGGGTCCGCTTTACCAATGCTGATTTTGGCTAAACTTCGATATTTTCCATGAAGCGAACCCCAAGGCGATATCGAAGCATTGCAGTTAGACCAATTGTTGGACTTTTGAGGGCTCCAACAACTCATTAGATGTTCGTATGGCAACCGGGACCAACGGCTTAACGTGCTTTCCTTTCCGAGGCACGACCAGACCAGTGCAAATATTCATATTCATGCATACAAATATTTGCACAGCGCGGGGCTCGAACACGCGCCTCCTAGCGCAGCGGCCGCTTTCGGTACCGCTACGCCACGGAGGCTGTCACTAGGTCACCACGACTGTTGTATTAAAATAAAACTTTGTTTTGCCAACAGACTGCTCTCACAAAACACAACATGCAACTGATCCCGGTGTCAAAGAACTTGGTCGACGAAGCTAGGATCGAGTTGGGTGATCCGTCACCAAAGAGACCTAACAACACTATAATTCCGCTACCCGTGAAATATACCGGTAAGTGCGCTGGTATAGTGAAGGAGCTTTAAATTATATTATTACAGGTCTCCCAAAGTGATAATGCGCATAGAAATCTTCGTCACTGTTCGGCAACGGTCGTATTCCCCGAGCGTTCGGAAGAAGATATGTGTATAGAGTGGTGCACTTAACCACTTTTTATGCACTTGACCACTCTACTTACCGTACACCGTACTAGCTTACCGTCCGCGGCTTGGCACGCGTGGAATTCTGTTATATCACGCTTTTTTAGATTTCTCTCGGGAATATCATTTTTTTTTTTTTCAATAAAAGTTCTTGCTCAGATTCTAAAGATTGTCTGTGCCTAATTTCATCAAAATCGGTCGAGAGGTTTAAGCGGGAAAGCGTAACAGACAGACAGACAGAGTTAGGGTGACTTTTTTTTTTTTTTTTGAAATCTTCAAATGACTTCTCCCGCTCTGAGCGGAGCGGAAGGGTGTGTCAGACTTTTACTGATTAAAACCCACCCGTGTTTCTTCACTTGCCTGTGCAACGGCCAGGGCCACGGTTTCTTGTTTAACCAACCCGCAACCCTGACCCAGGAGGCATCGGTCTTCGTGGACCCCGTCACGATATGCTGACATCTCTTTGAGGCGCACGTGAAACACGACGCGCCGTCGACTCGGGCCTAGTCCTTACCGGGCGGCGAGCTGGCCACTGCTCACCGCCCGCAGGCCCGCGATGTTCACATATCTGAATTTCGTACTTGAATTTGAAAAATAGGTACTTGAGGAAACTATTGCCGTCACGCCGCTTTCAGAGGTTGAAAGCTCGTAAAGTTAGCCTATATTCTTTCTCAGGTTCTAAAGATTGTCTGTGCCAAATTTCATCAAAATCGATCGAGAGGTTTAAGCGGGAAAGCATTGAGTCCAAAGCCAAGGTGGCTGCCAGGAAACTTGGCGTTATCGCAAAGGTCCGGCGGTACTTCACACCAGGGCAGCTTCTAATGTTGTACAAAGCACAGGTCCGTTCGTGTGTGGAGTACTGCAGCCATATTTGGGCTGATGCTGTTAATTGTCACCTGGCCACTTTGGATTCGGTGGAGAGGCGTGCGAAGAGGCCGATTGGTGACCCTGATTTAACTCGAGATGGTCTCCAAAGCCTAGAGCACAGGCGTAGAGTAGCCAGCCTTTCGGTGTTCTATAGGATACATTTTGGAGAGTGTGCGAGGGAATTGCATGATTTAATTCCCCCATCTCCGTTCCACCACCGGACGACCCGTCGTACGGCCAGTTTCCACATTTATGTCGTTAACACCACTACAAACCGGACTAAACATCGAAGAACTGGAACAATTTGCCAGCGGCGGTGTTTCCGTCGGACTACAATTTGAGTGTCTTCAAGGCTAGAGTGAATAGGCTCTTAATAAACTAGTGCGCTTTACCATCAACGATTGCGTCACTGCTTACCATCAGGCGGGATTGCGGTTAAGCGCTAGTTTATAATTTAATTAAAAAAAGTGCGAAACAGTTGGGGTTTGGGACAGTTGCAGCTCAGGCTGATTTTACCTACAAAAACGTTGACCAAAAGATGTTTCGTATTCTGCTGTTTTCTTTTTCAAAACACGACGGAGAAAGAGAGAAGAAGTGCTTTTTTGTCATGGTTTTAAAAGTGGACAGCATTTGAGCACGCCTTACGAATACGGGCAAGTCATTCTGGGCGTGTCAGAATTTTAGTGACTTTTTTTTATAAATTATAAACCAGCGCTTGACCGCAACCCCGCCCGATGGTAAGCAGTGATGCGATCTGTTATACATATCCAATGTACCCTTTCTGGCTTACTGGTAGCTTATGCTGCATTCCCGTCAGACTGCTGACACACCATTCCTCAACACCTCACACATCCATCCCACACTCATAGTCAGTCGACTTCCATCCTTCATCCCGTGCACTTGTGTACTGCACTTGCGATAATTGTAAAGTAAAATTAAATAAAGTGTATAATTCTTTTAGCTAAAAGTGTTTGCTTTTTTTAAAAAGAGTGTCCTAAACCGGATTCTAACAGATCGTTGATGGTAAAGCGCGCTAGTTTATTAAAAGCCTATTCACTCTAGCCTTGAAGACACTCAAATTGTAGTCGCGTCAATACAGGAGACAACTCGGGCGCACAAGCCTTAAGAACAATCGCTGGTACACCATCTGGACCACTAGCCTTATTCACGTCCAGACGACACAATACTCTCAGAACCTCCTTGTTTCTAATGCGAACCTCCGGCATTGAAGTTCCGCAATGAGGTAAATTAGATAGAGTAGCACTGCCAGTGTCAAGACGCGAACTATGGGCAAAGAGAGATGCAAAGAGACCTGCTTTCTCTCTCGCCGTATGAGCCAGTGCTACTAAACTAGACTAAAACCCACCCGTGTTCCTGGCAGGGCACCAACAGCCTTGGTTATTAAAACCATATAATATGATTTTTGTTCTAGGTAAGACGGCTGGCCTGAAGATAACAGAGCTTCGTCAGAAGATGGCTGAGAAGAAAGCTTCTGCGCTCATCATCACAGCTCTAGACGAAGTCGCATGTGAGTAACGATCTATGTTTTTAAATTTTTACATATTTGAAACTAACGACCCGCCCTGGCTTCGCACGGGTGCATTGATGATACTAAATACACTACAGAAAAACTGTGAACGTTGTATAAAAAACCGCAGCGAACGCCCTGCCGTGTACCACCGCAAAGGCGACACCCCGCAATTTTTAAATCTGTAATATCTTTGAAAATATTCATTTAAATCATGTGCTGTAAATGGCGACATAGATCTATATTAAATCAACAATGTATTTAGGGTACATATTAAATTGGATATGGATTAATGCTGTATTGGTTAAAATCGCTTCGAAAATTAGCCGGTATTTGTCGTAAAAAGTAAATGACAAAAAAATGTTAATGTGGGATATCCATAAGAGATAGACATATACCATCGCGGACCTTGTAGACCTTTTCAATGTGTACAATATTTAGTATTATATTTTGATAAATCTTGTAGGGTTCAGACTGCGTTTCACTGCAAACGCGAAAAAACTGTAAATATTTACGACATCACATTAAAAACCTCAAAAATAATAGTATTTCTCCACAATTTAATGGATGTTATTATACATACAATATGTTAAGAAAACCCTGTCCGACCCGTGAAGGTGTTGTTAGATATCGATAACTGATTCTACTAATGGATACAAATACGGGCTAAACTTAAAAAAAATCCCCCTAAAAAAATAAATATTATTTCACAAGACTTAATAAATCTGCGTTATGCACCCTTTCGCGGGCGGCGGGCGGCAGGTCACGCGGCACGCGGTCGCATCGCTATTCGCTCATAATAATACCGGTGTTGACAACACACAATAGCCTTTTAAAAATTACCAAATTTCGGGGAAGTTGGAATGAATTCGCGGGAAAAAAAGATTATTTCAAAATTCATTTGTATTGGTACTGTGATGATTACATAAAATTTTATATTATATTTGGTCATGTGTTTACCTAACCTATATTATCCTTATGGGTCGGACAGGGTTTTCTTAACATACTGTATAAACCTGCTTCCTTAATTACACTATCTATAAAAAAACGGCATCAAAATCCGTTGCGTAGTTTTAAAGATTTAATCCTACAAAGGGACATAGACATAGGGAAAGAGACTTTGTTTTATAATATGCACTTAGTGATTTTTCTCAATTCCTTTGTTCACATACTAATCGGATCAGATCGAATCAGAAATGAGGAGATTCGTAGTAGAACTAAAGTCGCTCTCTTCGATTAGCTCTCTTAAGTGGCAGTAGGCAGGGCACATAGCTCGTAGAACCGATGGCCGATGGGGCAGAAAGGCTCTTGAATGGCGACCACGTACCGGCAAGCGCAGCGGACACCCACCAACTAGGTGGTCAGATGATTTAATCAACAACGCAGCGATGCGCTGGATTGATTGGGAACAGACAGCCTCAGTGGCGTAGCGGTAGCGAACGCGACCGATCCCCGCGCAGTGCAGATATTTGTATGCATGAATACGAATATTTGCACTGGTCTGTTCGTGCCTCGAAAAGCACGTTAAGCCGTTGGTCCCGGTTGCCATACCGCTTTACCAGTCCAAATGAGCATTTGGACTGGTAAAGCGGACCCCAGACTCCAAAAGCTGAAAAAGCTTCGGATACGACTGGGATTAACGCTGGATGATGATGATCGCAGGGGAAGTGCTGGATGCAGGCCGCCTCCAACCGTTCATTTTGGAAATCCTTGAGGGAGGCCTATGTCCAGCAGTGGACTTCATGTGGCTGAGATGATGAAGACAAACTTAATTTAAGTTCAGTACATCTCTTTCTTTCCACATAATACAGGGTAGGGGAGACTAGGGATGAACGTAACAATTTTCATATTTTACCTAATATCTCACATACCTTTCGGAATTTCGAAATCTCAATTAATATACCAGATAAGTTGGTCTTTCAGCTATATTTTAGTTTTGTAATAAATGCGGCAATTATTATATATTTTGATAAAAACGATTATAGAAAAAGTGTAGAATCTGTTACAACCATCCCTACCTCTAGGGTTGGTTGTAACAGTACAAAGGGATGATTGTAACACTGCAAATAAAACCAAATATACTTTCATAAGTAACATATTTATTTATTATCACCCTTTTAGGACTTACATTAATATCACAATCATTAAAAATATTAATTATTTCTAAGAAATATAGCAATCTGCTTAATTTTTTATTATGGGACAAAACCCGCCACACTTTTCCCAACCACTGCAACTCCTGAAAGCCAGAATCAACAGAGTCGACCGCCAGAAAAACGCCGAGCAATGAAGCTCGACGAGTCCCGGAGAAACGATTCAACTGTCTTGGGTCCCGCAACAAATTAATCAGAAAAGAATAGCGGAGGAGTAAGAAAAAAGATATTTTTTCCACTTCTTCACAATCTTCTTAATTTATCAACATAGTTTGAAAATGAAATCTAATCGGACAAAAAATTATGGCATACATAACATAATTCGTTTTTAGTATAGTCTACATGGGCCCATCGTTTACACTCTGGGCATTGCACCCATTTTTAGTTTGGCCTGCTGTTTGAAAAAGATTCCACACAAACTAAACAAAAACAATCTTCATTATCTAAATCATCACTTTTATGGCAATCGTAGCCCTATTTTTCTTCTTTTGTGCTTTCTTTTTGATAGTTTTCTGGACAACTGAAGGCTTACCCTTTCTTGTTTCTTTAGCAATCTGAAGAATTGGTTTCTTAACCACTTTACATCTATTCTTTCTTTCTTCTTCGTCTTGAATCTCGGTTTGTTTGGTGTGTCAGTCATTAGTGCTGTTTTTGTACCTTTTCTTCCCGTTCCATTATTCTGCCTGGGTCCTGCCTTTGGCAAAGGCTTAACTACATAGGGGCTAAACGACGTTGTTGTGACGTCCTGAATACTCCTTGTAGAGGTAGATAGAATGGGTAAATTATAATTTATCTGATAATTATTAGACGATGTCGACGGAATAACCACTTCCGCTTCCGAAACCGTTGTTGATTGCAAAGCCATTGGTGCCACGATTAATTCAGGAATTTTCGCCGGTATTGGCATAACTGGCATTGGGAGAAGCTAACAAGGGTGTTTGGTGGTGGTGTTGGTGTGTTTACATCACGTTGTAAAGGTAGCAAATCTTCTGTAGACATTGTTTGAATGGACGGCTTGTTGATGGAGTCGCGTCTGCGTTACTGGGGTCTGTAATACCTTTCAATGGTCTGTCAGTAACGCAGCTGGCCAAGAACACATTATTCAGATAAGACAATCCGTAATTAATTTGGGAACAATGAAGTAAATACTCAGCCAGTATTTTTTCTTCCTCATCATTAAAAACTCGCCTCTTTGATACGTAGCCTACTTTTTGTAGACTAGTAGAACCTTCTTCTTGCATTTTTTTCTTCTTTTGTACATATCTATATAAAGTTACACAACAAAGCTGATATGAATTCGCAGCGTCTCGAAACGGTACTTTTTTGAGAAGTACTTCTTCCGCAGCCAAATCCATTATTTCTTGAGTGACTAAGCCTCTATCAGTCGTTGGTTTGTGTATATTAGGCACGATGGAATGAGAAAATACATCTATAATACTGTTACGGGCTAGGGGTACTAAAATACCGGTTAAGGGTTACGAAGTTTATTGGCAACGAAGGTACAGTCGATTGTAGGCAATGACAAGTAGAATGTTGCTGACGTTGCACCGAAGTCTTCACTTACGTCCACGAAGTCCGTGTTGTAAACACACAATAACACTACAGATGTTTCTTCACGTAGTACTCAATGTTCTCGTTACAGTTGTCGCAGTAGGTATTCTCAAAGATCGCTTCTTAATTGTCGCTGTTTTCGTCTCGGTAGTCGAATGCAGACTGACTCGGCGCCGGCGTCACGGCGCTATATATAGGCCAGCTGATCGAACATTCCAGAATCGTCTAGACGTAATAATAATAGCGCATAACTTCGAGTACATTCACTAGGTACCTACGGTAATTCCCGGAAACGGGCTTCTAGAAATTTCGATGTCGTCACTTAGTTGACAAAATTGATGAAACCTGTACCATTCGATAGGCCACCTTAAGTCTAGGAATGCGTTTTTATATTACACCTAGACAATGTCTAGGTCTCGAGTTACAGAGCTTAAAAGTTACGCACTGCATGTCACGCGATATTGAACCTTATGCCCTCGACATAAGGTGCATTCGTAACAATACTTTGAAATACAAATAAATACAATAAGATGAACTTTAAGATCATCATCATCATTTCAGCCGAAAGACGTCCACTGCTGGACATAGGCCTCCCCCAAGGTTCTCCATGACGACCGGTCCTGCGCCTCCCGCATCCAGCGGTTTCCCGCGACCTTCACCAGGTCGTCGGTCCACCTTATCGGGGGCCTACCCACGCTACGTCTTCCGGTGCGTGGTCGCCACTCGAGAACCCGTCGGCCCCATCAGGCATCGGTCCTACGGGCAATGTGTCCAGCCCATTGCCACTTCAGTGTTGCAATTCTTCGGGCTATGTCGGTTACTCTCGTTCTTCTGCGGATCTCCTCATTCCTGATTCGATCGCGCAGTGAAACCCCAAGCATAGCCCTCTCCATTGCCCTTTGAGCGACTTTGAGCCTTCTTATAAGGCCCATTGTTAGCGACCACGTCTCAATTCCATAAGTCATCACTGGCAACACACACTGGTCGAAGACTTTTGTCTTGAGACACTGCGGTATTTCGGACGAGAAGATTCTACGTAGCTTCCCGAAAGCAGCCCAGCCGAGTTGGATTCGACAATTGACCTCTTTCTCGAAGTTGGACCTTCCTAACTGAATAGTTTGTCCCAGGTACACGTAGCTGTCAACAACTTCGAGAACAGAATCCAATCTTTATAGGAGTCGGTACAACATGGGCATTAGACATGACTTTCGTCTTGCCCATGTTCATTTTAAGACCGACTCGCTTGGAGGCCCTACTGAGGTCTTCGAGCAACTTTAAGATACCACAATCATAATAGGGATGAAAGTAACAGGTTGTTACTTACATCCCTATCTTAAAATTTTCCCGAAATGGACAAACACATGCTCATAACCTTAAAAAATTGTTAGACAGATACCATTTCAAACACCAAGATAGTAAGATGGATAGTTATACTATAATATTAACAAACAAAATGTCAGCTTAAGGTAGCCACAATAAAAAAATCACACTTTAAAAATACGAACAAAACTTACTTTGTTGTTATTTTTTCGGCATTGATTCGCTACGTCCACAACCTGACAGCTCAGCGCCGTGAGCGCAACTGAGGCAAGTGGGGGATCAAAATCGTGCATATTGGCGATACGGCCGTCAATGCAGCCAACATAATTCGTTCGGGAACTCATTTGTTACGTACATCCCGTGTTACTTTCATACCTGGTCTCCCCTATATCTGACATCGTAACGCAAACTTCGCGAAAAGGCTAGACCACATGCCACTAATAAAATTATGATAGTCATTTATGTCGTTAATGAACGGTTACAGAAATAACAATGTTTAAAAAAAGTGTCGGCTCGGCCTTTGAACGTTGCAAGCGTGCCGCTGAGCGGGTTTGTAGGTATGACGTTGATTCCTGATGAGAACTCTATTAAATCAGCTGTTAAGATAGTTTTCGAGTTTTGTTTTCATTGCGCTTTTTTGTGTAATTAGCGAATTAATTAATTTTTTAAAGTAAAAATCTTATTGGGTTATAAAAGTACATATAGCAATTATGAACGGTCTAAAGTGAAAAAAACTACATATATTTTTTTTTTAATTATGAAAAAGCCGACGAAAAATTCCACCACTGGGGGGTTCAGAATCATGTACTGGATCCATGGTACTAGTTTGTGCGTCGATGTCAGATACACCCTTTATAAATGATGACCGTGTATCTTGTGATTTTATGCTATTTACAGCATTTTGAAGTCAATTTTGCTTAAAATGTTTGCAAAAAGTTAACGTCGTAACAAAAAAAAAAGAAACCGGACAGAGGGAATCAGACCGTTCGAAGCAGTATTTTTTTCTGAATTCAATTATGCAATGATAAAAGATGCCTTTCTTCGAGATACAACAAAATTGTTTTTCAGTCGATATGTGTTTGTATTTGTTGGAAGTCGATTTGTATTTGTTGGAAGTCGTGGTGGCCTAGTGGTTAAATCACCAGCCTCTCGGTATGAGTGCGCGCGTTCGATTCCAGGTCAGGCAAGTACCAATGTAACTTTTCTAAAGTTATATGTACTTTCTAAGTATATCTTGGACAACAATGACTGAAGGTAAAGGAAAACATCTTGAGGAAACCTAGACTTTAAGTCTGAAATCGCCAACCCGCATTGAGCAAGCGTGGTGATTACGCTCAATCCTTCTCTGTATGAGAGGAGACCTGTGCCCAGCAGTGGGACGATAAAAAAGTTGATAATGAAAATGATGTTTCGTTATGAAAAGGACAGAACGTACTCCACAGCAAGTTTAGACATGATTTTGATTTTTAAGCATTTTTAATCGCCATGTTTTTAATCACATCTCTTTGTCTATAGAATCAATTACATTAATTAATATAGGAAGAAATTATTACCTTCATTAAGTAACTTAAAAACTACTACTAAAACTAACGTGGAACTATGGACTCTCTCGCATAGTTCCTTTCACAGAAGACCAAAGATACACGCTAAGGTTATTTCATTCATCCACAACAACGTCACATTCAGTGTTGCCCATCAGAAGGGCATTCAGCACCTCTAGACTACGACAGACCGGGGATTCAGCCCCGGCTACAGTTTTTCCTGGGAGTTGCGCAAACAGATTGTGCCTGCGGCTTTGACGGGGATCGAAGTATTTGTCAGGCACAAATAGTCAGCAGAAAGACCATGGAGCTCTGGACAGTCTATACGTCCCCGCAATGTCTCACAAGCTACGGTGACCTGGCCAAAGCCTCTTCTCGCCTTCAACGAGTTAAATCCCAACATCGCTAAGAGATACTTGGGCCAGCCCCCCTAAATGGGTCCAGGGGCTACTGATTGGGGGACATCTGTCGCCCCCCAAACATCAGGACCCGAGGTGGTGGCGCGAAGTGTTCCACGCTCGCCACTTTTAGACATCACGGGGGGAATCATACACCTCACTCCCCCCCTGACCCGAGAAGGCCCATAGCGCTGAGCCAGCACCAATCGGGGGTTGCGGAAGCAGTGTTCGTTCTCGAAACCCCCGATGTAGATGTGAGATGGAAGACCAGAGTGGTTTTTACTCAGTAAGTTTCTTACAGACCCCGTCGCCCGCCCCAGGGCGGCGGACATCATGAGGAAAATATGAGGAAATAAGAAATCAATCATAATACTAAATCACGAGGAAAGAAGGTGCACTATACTTAAATTTAGTTTACTTTCTTGTGAAGAAGGAAACTGGCTCACTAATAGTGTCTTAACTTTAGCAGTCGTTGCCAGTCGCAACAGTAGAAGCCAAGCCTATTTCCAGCAGTGTCCTAATTCCAGCTTTCCTTTTACAGACACCCTGAACCTCCGCGGCAGTGACATCCAATACAACCCAGTGTTCTTCTCCTACCTCATCATCACACCGTCTTCCGTGCTACTGTTTACAGCCAGTGAACTAAGTCTAGCTGTTAAAGAACATCTGGCTGCTGAGGCAGTAGAAATTCAACGGTTTCCATATGGAGAGGTGGAGAAACATCTGCATGAGATGGCTGTAAGTGTTAAGGTCATAGCATACTTAAACGACTCTGCTTCAACACCGCCTTAAACTAAGACGACTGCTCGCAGTCCACGCGATGACTGCTAGCCGACAGCCAGACAACCACCCGTCGACCGCTCTCGCTTTTCGCGGTAGACATAGTCCGCGATCAGTTCCCATTAAAGCCACTCGTATTTTTTACTACCTATATACCGATTCACAACGCACGAACTGTTAATTATTGCTATTGTACTTGAGGATGAAGAGAGAAGCGCTAGAAATAACAGACGAAGTTTTTGGATGCATAAGATTTTTTTTTTAATTTTAAACTAGCACTTGACCGCATTCCCGCCTGATGGTAAGCAGTGATGCGATCGTTGATGGTAAAGCGCGCTAGTTTATTAAGAGCAAGACGGCAGTTGAGCGAGGTGATGCAATGTTAAACTCAACAACACGACCAACGATTCTGCGCCAAAGCGAGATTGATCTGAAGACCCTCCACGACCAAACTCCCAACACAACAACATTAGTCGCATCGTACCCGGCACACATCGCAACACAACTGCTCAGACCCGTCCTCCGAACGGCTTCACCAGACATCATGAACACGACAAATCGCTTGCTTTTTCTGGTGGGTGGTAACTTCTGCTGGCGGCCGATGTTATGGCCTACCACCGAGTAAATGCTATGATGCTAAGATGCTGAAAGCAACCGACTGAGCGGCGACGGCGCGGCGACTGCTAGCATTGTGCGCGCGGTCACCGCACCGACCGCTCGTCTACAACGTGCGGACAGTGAGGCGTCAACTACCGAGCAGTCTGACTGCTTTACAGAGGTCCACTGCTAAACAAAGGCCGTCCCCAAGGCTTACCACAATGACCGGTCTTGTGCTGCCCGCATCGGCTTACCGCGACCTTCACTAGGTCATCGGTCCACCTTGTCTGCTAATCGACTAATAATTTGTCTACTAATTTATGATGCTAATGTAAAATATATCTAAAGAGCAATATTTAAAGCCCATATTTAAATAATATTCTTTTTGTCGGGTGAGAGCAGAGTCGTGTACCTAAGTGGGCTATTATGAACAGGTCATCATTCTCCTACCAATTATTTCCTGGACGGCGCCAAATGACCGTCGTCTCCCATACGACAGATACTATCAGACGACATCTTCGTATAGTCACCCCCCCCCCCTCCCCTTCTAAACAAAAAATAAAATAAAATTAAAAATAGCTGTTGCTGCTGTTTCTTTTTGTAATAACGTGGGCTATGGCTAATTGCCAGAAATTAAATATACAGTATGTTAAGAAAACCCTGTCCGACCCATAAGGATAATAAAGGTTAGGTAAACACATGACCAAATATAATATAAAATTTTACGTAATCACCATAGTAACAATACTAATGAATTTTGAAATAATCTTTTTTTCCCGCGAATTAATTCCAACTTCCCCGAAATTTGGTAATTTTTAAAAAGTGACAACACCGGTATTATTATAAGCGAATAGCGATGCGACCGCGTGCCGCGTGCCCTGCCGCCCGCCGCCTCCGCTGCCTCCGCCGCCGCGCGCGGAAGTGTGGATAACGCAGATTTATTAAGTTACCTCTTTTTGCGAAATAACATTTATTTTTTAGGTGCATTTTTTTTTAAATTTAGCCCGGTTTCGTATGCATTAGTAGAATCAGTTATCGATACCTAACAACACCTTCACGGGTCGGACAGAGTTTTCTTAACATACTGTATGTACTTACTAATTCGTATCAAACTGAACGACAACTGGTTGCTTATATTGAACAGCTTGCCTGTCAACAAAGGCCTCCTCCAAAGATTTCCACGTATTCCTGTCTCATACTAATCTGCTTCATACTTTCTTTGTTCCGGTATGGAAAATTCTCAATGGATGTCCGCCGCCCTGGGGTGCGACGGGGTCTGTCAGACTCTTACTGGCTAAAAACCACCCCGGTGTCTCTCCGGTCACGTGCGCACGGAGCCGCGAGGGTCCTTGATTCTGCCGCGGCCCCAGACTCGTGCCGGCCCGGTCTGACCTGGCCTCGCCTCCTGCACGGGGTAGTGGGGTGTAAAACTACCCCGTGCATCGCCTCCACCTCGGGGTCCAACGAATAGGGGGCGGGGACTTCCCCATGTCCCTCGCCCCTGGACCCATTCATGGGGGCCGGAAGAGGGCGTTATCCGCCCTTCCTCGGCGCCCGGTGCGTCTTCTGCGGCCCGGGAAGGGAGTTGAGATCTCCCTCTCCCGTTCCGCAGCTTCCTTTGCGACATCACGTCCTCGCAGAATGACACCACCGCGTTCCAAATCAGCTTCATACTGGGCCAGCAATTTTCCGCAAGTCGTCGTCTTATATTTTGTTTTGTCTACCTCTGCTTCTTTTTTCATCCCGCGGTGCAATGTACGTGGTATAAAAGACAAGGCGAACGTGGGTTCTTATTATACAGGCTGTATCTGACATCGTAAACTTTGCAAAAAGCCTAGTCCCCATGCCATTAATAAAATTATGATAGTCATTTATGTCGTTAATGAACGGTTACAGAATTCACAGTGTTTAAAAAAGTGTCGGCTCGGCCTTTGGACGTTGCAAGCGTGTCGCCGTGCGGGTTTGTAGGTATGACGTTGATCCCCGATGTGAACTCTATTAAATGAGCCGATAAAATAGTTTTTCGAGTTGTGTTTTGATTGTGCTTTTTTGTGTAATTGGCGAATTAATTAATGTTTACTTTAAAATCTTATTAGGTTATAAAAGTATAGCATTTATGAACGGTCTAAAGTGAAAAAAACTACATATATTTTTTGTTAATCATAAAAAAATCGACGAAAAATTCCACCAGTGGGGGGTTCAGAATCATGTACTGATCTATGGTACTCGTTTGTGCGTCGATGTCGGAGACAGCCTTTATAAAATGTGATTGTTACAGAAACAGCTTTCTCAGACGGGAGACGGCAAGCATTCTATCTGGCTCTCCAGTGACGCTAGCGAAGCGATACATAGGGCTGCAGCTGGGGTAAGTATTTACATGTTCTTAAAAACTAGTATAACATCTTCTTCTTCGGCGCGACGTCTATAACGTCTATGATCTATGACGTCCTCCGTGGCGCAGCGGTCAACACGCCTGCCTGCGACGTAGAGGCCCCGGGTTCCATCCCCGGCCAGGTCATGATGGAAAACGATCTTTTTCTGATTAGCTTGGGTCTTGGATGTTTTTCTATATAGGTATGTATCTATTATAAATATAGTGTCGTTGAGTTAGTATCCCATAACACAAGTCTCGACCGTATCTGGAGCGGTTTTGCCTCAAAGTGGCTAAGCAGTCGATCGAGAGGAATCGGACAAGGGCAGCACAGCCGAGCACTGTGCCGTCAGCAAGAATTAGATGAAAGAGAGAGAGAGAGAATAGAAAGAAGATGAATAATATAAGGAATTGTAAATAATATGATATAAAAGACAAAAGAATAATTAAGACAAAAAACAGAATAAGACGTGGGAAAAAAGCGACCCAGAAAAGAAATGACAAGGCCAATGCCGCAAAAAAAAAATTAGAGCGGAAAAAACAGAATTGGCAGAAATGAAAAGTAAAAAATAATTCTTGCTACGTAAGAAGAGAGAGACGGCAAAAAAAAAACACAAGTCTCGAACTTACTGTTTGGCTAGCTCAATCTGTGTGATTTGTCCGTATATATTTATGTATTTATTTATTTCTTCAGTCTTTAGAGGTCCACTGCTGGAGAAACGCCTCTCCCAAGGGTTTCCACAATGACAGGTCTTGTGCTGCCCGCATCAAAATCAAAAATCAAAATCAAAGCATTTATTTCAAATAAACCAGTTACAGGCACTTTTGAATTGTCAGAAGGTCGGTCAGTCAGTAAGGTGAAGCTAGTCGCCCATTCCAAAGAGTGGGTACCTATGGAGAAGAACGGGCAAGAAACTCCATGGACACTCTTTTAAATTATCAAGCTATTGATACAAATATTTGATTACATCATTCATTTTGAAATCAATCGTGTGAGAAAGATGCAGAGAATATTGTACGCTGAGAGCGTCCATTATGGAAAAAAAAAAACAATAATTCAGAATTTAAAATACGCCGTAGCAGCTAAGAGATGACCAGTCCCCTCTGACGGCGTCCGTTCACGAACATGACGTATGGATCAGCACCATTCAGCTCAACCATATTGAAGGGAACCTAATGACCCAACACACACGCCACCACCAGCGAGACATTTGAGTGAGCATGACATACTCTCAACAGCCATAGCACTATCAAGTCAATAAACGACTAACCCAACAAATAGATGCTTTACAGCAAGTACATAGATCGTGCTCACATCCATCGGCTTCCCGCGACCTTCACAAGGTTATCGGTCCACCTTGTTGGGGGCCCTAGTTTTCGAATTATTCTTGTATTAAGAAGCGTTCTATGATGATTTCCTTGACTTACTATTTTATTTATCACGTCAATCCTATATTATTAGAAAAGACATAACTTCAAGTTTACAAATACATTTAAAAATGGCTCTAATAACCCACCTCCTTTTGCCCCTTGTCACTTTTGTTCTTCAAACTGTTATAATAAGATTCTTGTTGCTTTTTATTTCCAGATGGATGTCATACAGACTCCTTTGAATCTGATATCAGAAATATCTCCCGTAGCGTTGATGAAGCTTATCAAAAATGAGGTGGAACTAGAGGTAAGCAATATTTACTATTATGACGCGAATCCTTCTGGAACTGTTCCCTCCTGGCCAAAGAGGCCGAGTCGAAGCTTCTAGAAGGCTCTAGAAACTTCCTTTTAAAATATGTTACTAATGATATACAATATGTAAAGAAAACCCTGTTCGATCCGTGAAGGTATTGTTAAGTATCGATAACTGATTCTACTAATGCCTACAAAGCCGGGCTAAACTTAAAAAAATAATCCCCTAAATAAACAAATATTATTTCGCAAAAGGAGGTAACTTAATACATGTGCGGCAGGTAATACATGCGCGGGCAAAGGGGGGCAGGGCACGCTGCACGTGGTCGCATTGCTCATAATATTATCGTCGCAAACGGTGTTGTCACTTTTTAAAAATTCACCAAATTATGGTGAAGTTCGCGGAAAAAAAAATTATTTTAAAATTCATTAGTATTGTTACTATGGTGATTACGTAAAATTTTATATTTTATTTGGTCATGTGTTTACCTAACCTTTATTATCTTTATGGGTTGGACGGGGTTTTCTTTACATATTGTATAACTCGGTGGTAGGCCATAACATCGGCCGCCGGCAGAAGTTACCAACCACCAGACAAAATCTTGCTGCCAAACGGTTTATCGTGTTCCGGCATGATGTCTGGTGAAGCCGTACTGAGGATGGGTCTGAGCAGTTGTGTTGCAATGTATGCCGGGTACGATGCGCCAAATGTTGTTGTGTTGGGAGTTTGGTCGTGGAGGGTCTTCAGATCAATCTCCCTTTGGCGCAGCATCGTTGGTCGTGTTGTTGGGTTTAACATTGCATCACCTCGCTCAACTGCCGTCTACCTTCCTATTCGCTCAGTTTTTCTGAGTGAATAGGCTCTAAATAAACTAGCGCGCTTTACCATCAACGATCACATCACTGCTTACCATCAGGCGGGATTGCGGTCAAGCGCTAGTTTATAAGTCAACAGGGTTAAGATAAAGATATTTTAATTTGCAAATAAGGGTCATGGTGGTACAAACACATCAAGCTACAACATAAAGATAAAAAAATTGTAGTAGTCAAACGGAAAGACCGCCTTTTCCAGTCCTTCAATGTACACGGTATAAAAGACGTAATATAAACATAACCTTACTTCTAGGGTTTCCGCCAATGCCACATTCGGGATGGCATAGCAGTAAGCCGCCTCTTCAAGTGGCTGCACGACCAGATAGATGGTGGGAAGACCATCACTGAAATACAAGCTGCTGATAAACTGTTGGAGTTTCGCAAGTAAGTTCATGTGGTCACACTAGCCGTGCGCTATAAATCTTGTCAAATTTAAATACTGTTACGGGCTAGGGGTATTAAAATGCCGGTTAAGGGTTACGAAGTTTATTAGCAACGAAGGTACAGTCGATCGTAGGCAAGACAAGTAGATGGTATGTGCAGAGTCAGCCTTTTCGTGTGCCCTGGTTTATAAACAATAATTTAAGCAGAAAATTGGTTGTTACGGCTCATAGACTTAGATCTGGACACATTCCATGTAATAAGTTTGCGTTCATAATGAAAAAAACGATGTCGCCTAACTGTGTGGAGTGCGGAGTTGTCGAAGACTTACACCACTTATTGATGGATTGTGTCCGTTACGAGTCTGGTAGAAATGACTTGTTCAGGGTCTTGAGGCTGAACAGACTTGAAATAGGCACATTCCATAAAATCCTGGCCCAACCAAATGGCGACGATGCGAAGAGTCTAGTTATAAAAGTCCCTAAACAAAAGTAGAATAAAAAAAAAAAACGAGTGTGCTTATGACCACACGACTGAAGTGAAACTTCTTTTGCACCATCTGTATGTATATATATATATATATGTGTGTACAATACAGGGTGTAAGGAGAACGCTTCCGAAGCCAGAACGTAGATTATATACAACCTAAATGCAAACGGATACCAATAACCTTTCGCTTTAAATTGATTATTTTCAAGACTTCATATTTCGTAAACAAGCATTGGATAGCGTACGAAACGTGAGGTCACTGACACGCAAGGCGACGTCGCACTACCGCGCTCGCGCTTAAAAGAGCCGCCGCCGAAAAGAGCCGATTTATACGCAATTTACAAACATCACTTTCAAAATCGCAATTGTAGTCCATTGTAAAAAGCTGACAGAGGCATTTTACGTACCTGTCTAAATCCTTTGCGACCTTATGAGGTTTGGCTCGAACTGAGTTCCATTCATTTCAATACAAAGCCGGGCCCGTCGCTGTGTCGATCCGTGAACACGAGGCATCAGTATTCCTCAACACATTCTTCACGTAGTTTATTAAAAACACTCACTATTCTGCCCCGCATTTCATCAGCACTGTCACATTCCCGATCAAACACTCTTTCTTTCACATACCCCCATAAAAAGAAGTCCAATGGCGTAAGTCGGGTGAACCCCAGCCTTCCGATCCAGCAGTCATTAAAAAGCTCAGTGAGACGCTCGCGGACGGGACGCGTAACATGCGGTGGAGTGCCATCGTGCTGGAACCATGCTCGAAGAAATTCAGCCACAGACACATTGTCTAGCATATCATTTAAATGTCCATTTATAAAATTAAGATATGCTGATCCATTGAGGCGCGGCGGTAGAAACACTGGTCCTAGAATTCGTCCATTAAAAATACCAGCCCATACGTTGACGGACCATATTCACGAGCACTGTACACGTATGCCTCAGGCATCGTTTAAAACAACAAAAAGTTATAACTAAAAAGAATAAAACAGCACTAAAAACGTAACAATACCTAATAACTAAACACAAATTTAAAACTAACAAAACAATAATTAAATAATTTGTTAAAAACGTAACGCACAAGCTCACGAACCGAGTCGTAAGGAACACTATTATTAACTAAAGAGGTACTATGAAGATCAAACGCTTTGGGGGACTGGGGAGTCCCCGCGGCAAAAGCGGTGTGTTTACAGAGGCGAAAATGCTAAAAGAATAATTACGAGATCAGAAATCAATTCATTTTAATTGTTAGGAAATTGTACTTATGCTTTATTACAAACTGTTTTCATTTTCTAACTTTTAAATAAGATTTAACTGGTTTCTTAGATTCAATTAATTTAATTATTCACTTTAAATTGATTAGGTTTACTTACTAAATGAAGGATCCAGTTCTTGCAATAAACGAGCACGCATCGTGTGACTTTAATTACATTGTTATAAAGTTCAAATTCAATTGATTCACGGGCGCACCTGTACATGCGATGAAAATTTTTTAGTCAATTACAGCTGATGTCAGCGATCTTTTACTTTATTTCATTTACTATCGATTATCGACATAATACAAAACTGTTATTAAATTCACGACAGTGCATCAATTTAAAACTATTGTCTTTTTATCTAAGTACCTTCGATATGGACCTCAAGGTTAAGCGCGTCAAGGTCAAGGTAAACCGTAGCGTGTCGCGATGTCGGTGACCGCACGCGGTATTTGACCCGAGCGGGTCAGCTGATAAGTATTTACGAATACATAGCTTGTTAGAGTTGTAAAGAAAAAAAAAATGTTTAATCGCAAATAATGGTTTCATTTAACTCATTTAACTGTTCCCACAGCATAGTGTACGAAAAATGCTTAAGTAAAATTGTTAAAAAAAATCCTCATTTTTTGATGGTATCGTATCGAGAATCACTAGCCTTATCACCTGTCTTCGTTTTCGGAAGCGTTTCCCTGGCACCCTGTATATACATGTATACACATATACATATATTAATTTTCTATAAATATTTAAATTTATTTCATGCTTTCATTTATAAATTAATATTTTTGCATAGACCTCCAATTTAAAAAAAAAAAAAAAAGTGGATTCCCTCGGGGCCAAAAGGTCGGGCTCTTCCTCCTGAATCAGGGGACCCCAAACTCGGGTAGTCCACGACCTCTGGTTCCCGAGATAATCCACGGGGGGGTGAGGTAACTAAAGGGGGGGGGGGGGTAGATTTCGTGGGGTGGCGGGGGGTAGGGGAGAGGGGGGAGTGGATTCCCTCGGGGCCAAAAGGTCGGGCTCCTCCTCCTGATTCAGGGGACCCCAAACTCGGGTAGTCCACGACCTCTGGTTCCCGAGATAATCCACGGGGGGGTGAGTTAATCAATGAGGGGGGTCGGGGGTGTTCGCAGCGTCATGTTCTCGAAGAAATTCATAGTTCTTAATCAATCAAGGTACTTAGCTTAATAATTGAGCTTATGAGGCTCGAAAGCAATTTGTACTTTGTGTCCAATTATCGTACTGTGACGATATCTTAAAGCTTCTATACTTTCAATTATATCAGAAATGTTCAGCAAAAATATATAAAACAATATAAAGGCCAGAACAGAACGAAATTTATAAATTTATTTGTGCTCTTAGGTAATCAATTGCTAACAAATCTTAAAAAGATCCAAAAAATATATATTGCCTTCGGCGAGATGCGAACTCACAACTTCATACTCGACTCAATTGTTAACAAATCTTAAAAAGATCCAAAAAATATATATTGCCTTCGGCGAGATGCGAACTCACAACTTCATACTCGACAGGTCATGCAATATTTACATGAGCCAACTCCTTGTTTGTATCACAGACGAAATAGGACTATACCCTGCTTCCGTTCGGCTTCATCATTTTTTTTCCTATCATTTTTCGTAACGCTTTCGCTAGTTTACTCCCCAAGTCAAGCGTGCCTAAAGAAGTTTCACTTCAAAAAAGTAGATCGTAGCGGATGTCGCACCGAAATCTTCCCTTACGTCCACGAAGTCCGTGTCGTAAACACACAATAACACTACAGATGTTACTTCACTTAGGCCTCAAAGTTCTCGTTGGGTCGTCGCTATAGATGTTCTCAAAGATCGCTTCTTCTTGATTGCTTGTATCGCTTCGATAATCAAATGCAGACTGACTGCGCACTGGCGTCACGGCACTTTTTATAAGTCAGCTGATCGAACATTCCAGATCGGTCTAGAATTAATAATAATAACGCATAATTTCGAGTAAGTTCAGCAGGTACCTACAGGTACTTGAGTTACTAGTAATTGCGATGTCGACACTTCTTTGACAATATTGATGAAACCTGTACCATTCGATAGGCCATCCTAGGTCTAGCAATGCGCTTTTATATCGTACATCTACAATGCCTAGGTCAAGATTTACGTAAAAGTTACGTATGGCATATCACGCAATATTGGGCCTTATGCCATCGACATAAGGTTTATTCGTAACAAAACTCTATAGACAGTGGTCCCGACTAAATTTACGAAAGAAAAGGACAAAAGATAAATTTTACTTTAGTCCTATCAAAGTAAGATATTTGTCTTTTGTCCTTTTCTTTTGTAAATTAGACCTTCTTCATCTCAGCGTTAATCCCAGTCGTATCCGAAGCTTTTCAGCTTTGGAGTCTGGGGTCTGCTATACCAGTCTAACTGCTCATTTTGGCTAAACTTCGATATTTTCCGTGAAGTGACTGCCGTCTGACCTCTACAACCCGAAGGCGATATCAAAGCATTGCAGTTAGACCAATTGTAGGACTTTTGAGGGCTCCAACAACCCGTAACGACTGCCATTAGATGTTCGTATGGCAACCGGAACCAACGGCTTAACGTGCTTTCCGAGGCACGACCAGACCAGTACAAATATTCATATTCATGCATACAAATATTTGAATCGCAGAGATCGAACCCGCGCCTCCTTGCGCACCTGTCTTTTGTAAATTAGACCACTGGGACCATTGTCTATAGAGTTTTTAAATTTGACAAGACTGAACTAAAATTTGTCTTCTGTCCTTTTCTTAATGAAACAGAAAGAAAAAGATGAGATTAGTTTGTGAATCAAATTAAATTTTTTTCTTAATGTTAAAATGGGCGTTGATAGCTGCGACACAGTTTTAACTTTTGCAGCTATCATCGTTTCTTCCTTCATCTATTCATATGTTTATGTTCCAAAAATAAACCTTTTTTTTTATTTTTCTGCCTCGCCATAGACAATATTTCGAGTTCGATCAATTGTACAAAATATTGTTCATTTGAATTATTAATATTTTTATTTCCTTTAACTTACGTACCTATACAATATGTAAAGAAAACCCTGTCCGACCCATAAGGATAATAAAGGTTAGGTAAACACATGACCAAATATAATATAAAATTTTACGTAATCATCATAGTACCAATACAAATGAATTTTGAAATAATCCTTTTATTCCGAGAATTAATTCCAACTTCCCCGAAATTTGGTAATTTTTTTAAAAGTGACAACACTATTTTGGCGGTAGTATTATAAGCGAAGCGACCACGTGCCGCGTGCCCTGCCCCCCGTCACCCGCGCGTGGATTGTCTACCGCACATGTATTAAGTTACCTCTTTTTGCGAAATAATATTTATTTTTTCAGGAGGATTTTTTTTTAAGTTTTGCCCCGCTTTGTAAGCATTAGTTGAATCAGTTATCGATACCTAATAATACCTTCATGGATCGGACAGGGTTTTCTTTACATACTGTATAGATAATCAATTATTTTCTATCTATAGAGAGGAAGCTGACTTCATGGGTCCCTCATTCGAGACCATACCGGGCGCGGGCGCCAACGGTGCCATAATACATTACAGCCCATCCAGAAACGGTGTGCAGAAAGTTATAGAGAACAATGACATGTTCCTACTTGACTCCGGTGGACAGTACAAGTAAGTATGGCGGAGGGCGGCCCCAGCAAGGTGGACCGATGACCTGGTGAAGGTCGCGGGAAGCCGATGGATGCGGGCAGCACAAGACTGGTCATCGTGGAAAGCCTTGGGCGAGGCCTTGGCCAGCAGTGGACCTCTCTCGGCTGAAGAAGAAGCAGTAAGAAGGGTTAAAAATATACAGCACCCTATTTAAGCAAATACCTTATTGAAGCATATTGCTTTGCTGCAGAGGGGACGAAGGAGTTATTAGGATCCTCTACATCAAAAACTGACATTAGGATTAGTTACTTTTGGTTGATCTACCAATTTTGATTGTTACATTCTACCAAATTCTACCGACTTTTGGCAAATTTTCTAAAATTTAGGTTGGCAACACTGGAAATCAGTTTCATTACAAACTTATTCGCAGAGGTCTCTGTAGCTATTCCAATCGCAACAATACGCAGGAATGTAACGCTGTAGACTTCTGAGAATCTTGACATCGCGATTCAGAAAAGCGACGTAACGTGACATCGCCATCTAGTGTGTAGAAGCGGTATTTTTTTAGTTTCCTTCTAGTATAATAGATGGCGTTGGTGGATAAGAAGGTTTGCTACAACTAATATTATTTTCTCCTGTTTTTCTCAGAGATGGCACGACAGACATCACTCGTACTCGTCACATGGCCCGCTCGCCCTCAACCGAGGAGAAGTCAGCGTTCACCAGAGTTCTCAAAGGACAGATGATGATCGGCAGTGCTCTGTTCCCGAAGGGAGTCAAGGTAAAACGGTCTCCAAAGCCTGGAGCGCCGGCGAAGTGTAGCCAGCCTGTCAGTGTTCTATAGGATGCATTTTGGAGAGTGTGCGAGGGAATTGCATGACTTAATTCCCCATCTCCGTCCGTGGCGCAGCGGTCAACACGCCTGCCTGCGACGTGGAGTCTCCGGGTTCGATCCCCGGCCAGGTTATGATGGAAAACGATCTTTTCCTGATTGGCCTGGGTCTTGGATGTTTATCTATTATGAATATAGTATCGTTGAGTTAGTATCCCAAAACACAAGTCTCGAACTTACTTTGGGGCTAGCTCAATCTGTGTGATTTGTCCGTATATATTTATTTTTTTATTTATTTTATCATCGGATGACCCGTCGTACTACGAGTAGGTATCCATCCTTACGTTGTTGACACTACTATAATCCGGCCGAAGGGTTTCGCTTCGTCTTTTATACCGCATACATCGAGGGACTGGAGCAATTCGCTGCGACGGTGTTTCCGTCTGACTACAATATAAGTGTCTTCAAGGCTAGAGTGAATAGGTTCTTAATAAACTAGCGCGCTTTACCATTAACGATTGCATCACTGCTTACCATCAGGCGGGATTGCGGTCAAGTACTAGTTAATAATTACAAAAAAAAAAAAAAAAAAAATTCAAACATGTATAAGATATTGATAGAACAACAACAGGTTTAATTGTTTGGAGCTTGCAAATGAAATATGTTATGTGGTACCTAGAATTGCAAGTAGGCGTGAAGTACAAGTAAGTAGCAACCCGCTTGTTCTACACAGAGCAATGTAGAACAAATTTTTTCTACACAGAATTTTTATTTGTATTTTGCTAATCTTTCTAGGGCAATGTCCTCGATAGCTTCGCTCGTCACTCGCTGTGGGAAGTCGGTCTGGACTACGCTCACGGCACGGGACATGGTGTGGGACACTTCCTCAACGTACACGAGGGGCCCTCCGGCATCTCCTGGAGACCATACTCTCACGACCCAGGCCTTAATGCCGGACAAATACTCAGCAATGGTATGTTAGTGTGATAGGTGGAACAGTCCCAATTTATCATCGTCTTAATCCCAGTCGCATCCGAAGCTTTTTCAGCTTGTCGTCCTCCATGACGCAGCGGTCAACACGCCTTCCTGCGACGTGGAGGCCCCGCTTTCGATCCCCTGCCAGGCCATGATGGAAAACGATCTTTTCCTGTTTGGCCTGGATCTTGGATGTTTATTTATACAGGGTGTATCTGACATCGCAACGCAAACTTCGCAAATAGGCTACACCGCATGCCACTAATAAAATTATGATAGTCATTTATGTCGTTAATGAACGGTTACAGAAATAACAATGTTTAAAAAAAGTGTCGGCTCGGCCTTTTGACGTTGCAAGCGTGCCGCCGTGCGGGTTTGTAGGTATGACGTTGATCCCTGATGTGAATTCTATTAAATCAGCTGATAAGATAGTTTTTCGAGTTTTGTTTTCATTGCGCTTTTTTTGTGTAATTAGCGAAATAATTAATTTTTACTTTAAAATCTTATTGGGTTATAAAAGTATAGCAATTATGAACGGTCTAGAGTGAAAAAAACTACATATATTTTTTTTTTATCATAAAAAAGCCGACGATAAATTCCACCACTGGGGAGTTCAGAATCATGCACTGGATCCATGGTACTCGTTTGCGCGTCGATGTCAGATACACCCTTTATATGTATCTGTTATAAATATAGTATCGTTGAGTTAGTATCCCATAACACAAGTCTCGAACTTATTTTGGGGCTAGCTCAATCTGTGTGATTTGTCCGTATATAGTTATTTATTTATTTAGCTTTGGAGTCTAGGGTCCACTTTACCAGTCTAACTGCTGATTTTGGCTAAACTTCGATATTTTCCGTGAAGCGACTGCCGTCTGACTTCCACAACCCGAAGGCAATATCGCAGCTTTGCAGCTAGACCAAGACGAACAAGAGTGGGATAGTCTTAAGTGGCCGTGGCTAAACTTTATAGTTAGCGCACTTAACTGTACGTTTAGTGCAGCAGTTAAGCTAGTGGGGTGCGTGGCAGAACACCTCCCCGAGTGCTCAGTGGCTGCTGGTCCTCTTGCTTCCTTGAGGACGAGCAGACGCTGGACCGTACAGCCTGGGCGCGGGCAACAATCAACAAATTATAAATAAATAAATATATATGGACAAATCACACAGATTGAGCTAGCCCCAAAGTAACTTCGAGACTTGTGTTATGGGATACTAACTCAACGATACTATATTTTATAATAGATACATATATAGATAAACATCCAAGACCCAAGCCAATCAGGAAAAGACCGTTTTCCATCATGACCTGACCGGGGATCGAACCCGGGGCCTCTACGTCGCAGGCGTGTTGACCGCTGCGCCACGGAGACCGCCAAAAAATTGTATCGTATGATACACTATCTCCTTAGTCATAATCCTAATGTTCTATATCGAACTGTGAATTAGAACAGTCCGCACATCACATCTTGTGGGAGTGTATTCTTTGGCAGAATGAACGCAATATTATGTCGGATAGTTTACAAGTTACATCCGGAGTCGTTTATTATACGGACCTTGTAGAAACTAGAACCAATTTCCGTGCGTTCAGGCGCTTTTGCCATACCTATTATTGGAATCAATTGTAACAGCACATACCTACTTAGGACCCATTAACTTAATCAAATTTTATTCCGTGGTGCTTGGCAATCTGGATTTCTCCCAGTTGCAATAATGTCCCTTTGTGCCGATTAGCCTAGTTCTGTTCTGTCTCCTGCTTGTTATGGAGGGAAGTGGAAAAAATATCTTTTTTCTTTTCTTACTCCTCTGCTATTTTTTTCGGATTAATTTCGTTGCGGGACCCAAGACAGTTGAATCTTGCGGGGTTTGTCCAAAAAATAAAAAAAGTCCTTCTTTAAACTTAACTGGTGATTAACGATTGTTTAACAACACATTTTAAACGTTTGCACGTCACTTAACTTTAATCATCATTTATAAATAAACGCCTTAAACACTATGGTGTTTATTCATAAAGGATTATTTAAGTTAAGTGACGTTAAAAGGTCAAAAATTTGTGGTTAAAGAATCGTTAATCACTAGTTAACTTTAAGCAACGTTTATGAATAAGGGTGTATGTTTAGTATGATACACTTCATTTTTATTGTATAATCTATGTTATTAGTACACTGTAGACTACCTACATTATTTCTCTCTCCTTTCCCTTACTATTCCATCTAAAGGTTGTCTGTAAAAGATCGCTCTTGGCGATAAGACCGCCCATTGTGTTACCCTTTGTAAAATCTTTATATTTATGATCTCTAATTTATATGGTGAATGGACGACAACAGGTCGTGCTACCGTAAATCCCAAATATTCCCAGTCAACCTTGAGCCTTAACGGTTTAAAGTAAAGTTGAAAATCTAATAAAGAAACTGGACAGATGATGTGCTCCCGTCTGTATATAATAGACAGTATTCTATTCTCTTCCTTGTGTTTCTAATTAAAATGTTGTAAACTATATTTCGTCAATATGTTGTGGTGGCCTAGTGGTTAAAACACCAGTCTCTCAAGTATGAGTGCGCGGGTTCGATTCCAGGTCAGCCAAGTAGAAATGTAACTTTTCTAAAGTTATATGTACTTCCTAAGTATATCCTGGACACCAATGATTGAAGGTGAAGGAAAACATCCTGAGGAAACCTGGACTTGAAGTCTGAAATCGTCAACCCGCATTGAGCAAGCGTGGTGATTACGCTCAATCCTTCTCTGTATGAGAGGAGACCTATGCCCAGCAGTGGGACGATAAAAAAATACGAGTGTGCTTATGACCACACGACTGAAGTGAAACTTCTTTCGCTCCATCTGTATATACAGCATGTTAAGAAAACCCTGTCCGACCCATAAGGGTAATATAGGTTAGGTAAACACATGACCAAATATAATATAAAATTGTACGTAATCATTATAGTACCAATACAAATGAATTTTGAAATAATCTTTTTTTCCCGCGAATTAATTCCAATTTCCCCGAAATTTGGTAATTTTGAAAAAGTGACAACACCGGTATTATTATGAGCGAATAGCGATGCGACCACGTGCCGCATGCCCTGCCGCCCGCCCCCCGCGGGCGGCAGGCGAAGGGTGGTTAACGCGCAATTATTAAGTTACCTCATTTTGCGAAATAATATTTATTTTTTTAGGGGGATTTTTTTTTAAGTTTAGCCCGGTTTTGTATGCAATAGTAGAATCAGTTATCGATACCTAACAACACCTTCACGGGTCGGACAGGGTTTTCTTACACACAACACACAATATATACATGTATACACAAATACATATGTTAATTTTCTATAAATATTTAATTTTATTTCATGGTTTCATTGGTAAATTAATATTTTTGCATAGATCTTCTATTTTTATTGAAAAAAAAAAAAAAAAATTCTTAGACCTTAAAAATATTTGTAGTACCAATCTCGCGCCACGGGCGCCTCTGTGCTTATGTCCCCCACTTAACTTCCGTTCGCCTTGCCCGATCACTTTTCGTAACGCTTACGTCACGCGTTCGCCAGCTTACTCCCCAAGTCAAGCGTGCGTAAAGAAGTTTCACTTCAAAAAGGTTGATGTTGTAAACTATATTTTCAGAGCCAGGATACTACAAGGTGGGAGATTTCGGTATTCGTCATGAGGATCTAGTGGAGGTCATCCATGTTACTAAAGACACCAAACATCCCAAGGTAATATACGTAAAGTACTTTCACAGTTATAGGCACCAAATCCACTTGTTCCCAAACTAAAGTTCAGTGCTAGCGATGTAAAACGAAAAAAAACAATTTGTTTTTTTTAACTTTATTAAAAAAAAAAAACATTTTTTTTTCTAAATTTGGTTTTTTTCTAGCCTACGTTTTAGTTCAATTATATAAATTTGTAATTTGTATAATAAATCAACAAATTATTTATTCATAATTCAGTACTTCCAACAATAAATCACAATTCAATTTTTTTTTTTTTCAATTTATTTTAATCAGAATCTTTATTTGTAAACTTAGGTTAAAGTGTGAGGTGTTACAGATAAATATTACGCCGAAACTGTTGTTCATATACTCCATAGACAGTTTAGACGCGATTATAAACATGACGACTAAAAATACGCCAGTTTACGTCAGGAGCGCACTAATTCGACAGGTCTACACTGACATTTTATCTTCAGTAGGCCTAGTATGAGTTTTCAATACGAAACTCGCTCGTCGATATCGAGCGCGTTTGGCGCTCTCATTGGTTGAGAGTTCTTACGACCTTGAAGCGGGCCAATCGCTGAGTCAAACGCGCTCGATATCGACGAACGAGTTTCGTATTGAAAACTCATACTAGGCCTACTGTCCTTTTCTTAACGAAATGGAAAGAAAAAGATTCGCTTAACTTAAAATTAGTTTAGTTTGTAAACAGAATTGGCGCCAGTGGCGTAACTAGAGGGTGGCAAGTCGGCAAAATGCCACGGGCCCCCAGCCGGAAGGGGCCCCCGGTCAGATGAAAATATCAATTCCCAACATTTATCATAATTATAACACATACACAATAAATAGAAAAATGTTTTGATTTTTGTAATAGGGGGGCCCATCCGTAGAATTTTGCCACGAGCCTCGAACGTTGTAGTTACGCCACTGATTGGCGCCAATGTAAACTTATCATAAATAAATAACAATATAAAAGACAATATCAGGCACATGCATAAATATAAGCCAATTGCAATAAAATGTCCAATGGATACCTTAAATCATCGTCTTCTTTAATTTCCCCGTACACAACACAAATATATGATTTGGGAACTTCCTTTTCGTTGATGTGTTAATATCAATGAATGTAGCCAATATTTTTATGAAATTTTGGTACTATTTTATCAGAAAAGTACCGTAGGTTCAAGAATAAACCTAAGACTCTATTATGTACTCTTAAGTATTAATTATATAACGGTAAATGCCCTAACAGTTTCAGATTTCATGCTCTTAAAAAAAACACGGTCCAGAAAAAAAAACAGTTTTTTTTTCAGGTTTTTTTTCAAGGTTTTTTTTCACATTAGAAAAAGAACGGTTTTTTTTTGCAACACTACTCAGTGCAGCTTTTTCTTTCTATTTAAATTAAAAAAGGTTCGAAAAAAAATAAATAGATAAAATATTTGTCAATTTTTATTGATCTGACAAAACGAAATATTAATACAAGCATAATTTTCTATAATCTGAACGGACTAAATGGAATCATTTTTTTTTATCCAGGAAACATTCCTATTGATGTATTGATTTCTCCATTGATATTATGTTTATCTCCAGGCTAGTGGTCTTCAAGGTGACTACGATGGGCGCGGCGTCCTTGGATTCAACACCCTCACTCTGGTACCACATCAAAAAGACTGTATTGATGTGTCCATGCTTTCTGATTTTGAGGTATAACTTTCAATCTATAAACTTACCCTACATAAAGTCAAACAGACTCTCAAGTCATGGCTACTGTCACTGAACTATGACGAAACAGAAAAAGTTGGCATACCTATTTCATAAGATTGTATTAAACCCTTGTGTAGGCTTAGTATAATTTTGTTATAAATATGTTACAGTTGTCCTACATAAACGCTTACCATAAGCGTGTCTTCGACACCTTACGTCCCATACTCAAGGAACGAGGACTTGATGAAGACCTGAACTGGCTCCAACAGGAATGTACACCAATGAACAGGACTTAATACTGGTCAGTGATGGCGTGCCTTATCCACAGACTTATTTAAACTCAATGCATCTTTTTCTATCTACTTCTTTAAGAAAAAGGCGAAAGATAAATGTTAGTTTATGCCTGTCTTGAAGCAAGTGTTTTTATCTGAACAGGCAGCTGTGTTACCGGGGAGTTTTTTTTTTTTTAATAATTATAAACTAGCACTTGACCGCAATCCCGCCTGATGGTCAGCAGTGATGCGATCGTTGATGGTAAAGCGCGCCAGTTTATTAAGAACCTATTCACTCAGAAAAACTGAGCGAATAGGAAGGAAGACGGCAGTTGAGCGAGGTGATGCAATGTTAAACCCAACAACACGATCAACGATGCTGCGCCAAAGGGAGATTGATCTGAAGACCCTCCACGACCAAACTCCCAACATAACAACATTTGGCGCATCGTACCCGGCACACGTCGCAACACAACTGCTCAGACCCGTCCTCCGTACGGCTTCACCAGACATCATGCCGGAACACGACAAATCGCTTGACGGCAAGACTTTGTCTGGTGGGTGGTAACTTCTGCCGGCGGCCGATGTTATGGCCTACCACCGAGAAAATATGTTGTGTAATGTAATGTTAATTTAATTTTCCGCCACTTCTTCTTCACAGCGAAAGCGCTAGGAAGTGGCAAAGTGACGTTCAAAAAGTTGTGTTGGCCTGTCTCACAGTGCGCACGCGCCTGGTACTATGATCTACTGTGAACTGTGCTGTGCGTTCGGTAACGACACTGCAACAATTTCTAAATATACAGTATGTTAAGAAAACCCTGTCCGACCCATAAGGATAATAAAGGTTAGGTAAACACATGACCAAATATAATATAAAATTTTACGTAATCATTATGGTACCAATACAAATGAATTTTGAAATAATCTTTTTTTCCCGCGAATTAATTCCAACTTCCCCGAAATTTGGTAATTTTTAAAAACTTGACAACACCGGTGTTATTATGAGCGAATAGCGATGCGAACACGTGCCGCGTGCCCTGCCGCCCGCGCCCCGCGGTAGGGTGGTTAACGCAGATTTATTAAGTTACCACTTTTTGATAAATAATATTTATTTTTTTAGGGGGATTTTTTTTTTAAGTTTAGCCCGGTTTTGTATCCATTAGTAGAATCAGTTATCGATACCTAACAACACCTTCACGGGTCGGACAGGGTTTTCTTAACATAGGTACTGTATTTGGGAAAAATATAACATGGTGTAAAAATTATATTGGAATCGATTGAGTTGCTTATTCTGAAGAAAAAATAACTTAGTACACAATGTTATTTTTTGTTTTTGCAAAACCTGAAACACTTATCCAGTATTTATAAATAAAAAAATCTATGAACAAATTTTCAAAAAGATATCATGAGGAACTAGAAAGTTACGAGCTTGTTATCTTAATTGGTTGTCCCAACAAAAATATGATCAACGAGCCGCGCCCCCGCCCTGTCTCACTGTGCTACTAGTACTGTGATATACCGTCAGCTGTGTGCGCTCAGTAACCACACTGCAACAATTTCTAAATGTATTTGGGAAAAATATAACGTGATGTAAAAATTAGGGATGTTATGGATATGAAATTTCGGATACGGATTGGATACGGATTTAGGAATGATTATTATACCGGATACGGTTACGGATACGGATAATAAATTATTTCGGATTATCCGTTAGTTTCGGTTACGGATATTAATTTTTTAAGGAATTTCAAAAGTAAAATACAAAGAGGTAATAAAGTAGTTTTACTTAGTTTTTGCTGCAACAAAAATGCACTCGACTTAGGACGCATTTTGTATAAGTTAAATCGATATCGTAACACAACACACTTGTCGAACTATTTGCTATTATAGAATTGGTCAAAAGTCAGTTATTTACGAGAATGTTATGACGACAAAAGAAGAAAAAAAAACAAACAATGCGCGTAGCTTGTGTGTGAAAACAACTTGTCATAACGTGTCTCAATTAGGCTCCGCCCCTATCCGATACCATGCGAAACTTTTATTTCGGATTCGGTTACGGTTACGGATGATTTTTTATATCGGATATCAGATAGTTTCGGTTACGGTTACGGAGCTCCCTAACATCCCTGGTAAAAATGATTGCAATCGGTTCAGTTGCTTATTCTGAACAAACTATATTCAGGTTTCGTATTAAGTAAAATAACGTTCTATAACTCGTTTTTATTTTTAATTATGTTTAACTTAGTTTTATGATCACCCGTACTAGACACAGTTTCTTTCTTTCTAGTTAAAATCAATTAATAATAATATTTATTTTCAGATGGTGTTTCAAGATTGAAGTTATAATAAGAAGTGACGTGTATTTTGTATGCAATACAATAAATAAATATTAATATGCTTTACGTGTTTTATTATTTTTCTATTAGTCGCTTTTGCTTTTCACCCATAGGTATGGACGACAGCAAGTAAAGCTACCCGTAACTGCCAAATACTCCCAGTCAACCTTGTGTCTTAATGCTTTAGAGATAAAGTTGAAAATCTAATAAAGAAATCTAGGTGATTATAGTAGTTAAATATACTATCGTCTATCGTATATACAGTCTACTAAAGTCCGTTCGGTTAGTTTTCCTCTGATTTGGCTGTCCATGTCACAGTGAACTTAAATCTCATTGTAATAAGATTGTTATTGGGATGCTGTCACTGACAAATCGGTAAAAAATATTGTAGTCGTTATGCTTATTACTATAAAGCAAGTTTTGAGTTGAGCTGCACGATTTCTAACAAATGCGTGCACAGACTGGACCGGTCCAGTAGTTATTTCCTCAAAAAACCATCTCAGGGGAGTTTAGGCGGGAAAGCCAAGATGAGTGTCACGCTCATTTTTCATTGGACTTTTAAAATTATTTATAGTGTTGTTTACTAAATAAAAGTGCGTTTTAGTAAAAGTGCATTCAGTAAATACTTCACAAAGAACAGTGAAATATCGCAGCATAGTAGCCACATCATGACTTTGCCTCAAACCTCCCTCGTAAGACGGTTCACACGGCCGTCTTTTTCGACATGAATAATTCATTACGTGACATTGGCTAAATGCACAAACCGTGCGAAGCCAAAAAGAAAGAAAGAAGATTGATAATGGGATGCTGCAACTGACAAGTCGGTGAACATTATTGTGATCGTTATTCTTATTACTATAAAGTAAGTTTTGAGTTGAGCTGCATGATTTCTGACAAATGCATGCACAGGCTGGACCGCTTCAGTAGTTGTTTTCTCAATAAAACACCATCTCAGACATCGATTCTAGCTATGACTGTTTATATGTTGCAGCCTAATGTCCGGACGAAACTACATTGACGGACTCATAAAATGCATCAAAGTTCAGCCTTACTTGAAATGATGGTTTGGATGACGTATCCGCCACGCCTCCTGCACTTGTAACGCGCTTTTTTTTACTATATCTTGAGATCTAGGCATTTTAGAGGTACGATATAAAATTAGATAATATTGCTAGACCTAGGGTGGCCTATCGAATGGTCCAGGTTTCATCAATATTGACAACGAAGTGTCGACATTGAAACTCGTTTCTTGTGAAGTACCTGTAGGTACCTGCTGAATGTATTTGACATTATGCGCTATTATTATTATTTCTAGATAGATCTGGAATGTTCGATCAGCTGACCTAAATAAAGCGCCGTGACAGTGTGCATTCGACTATCGAAACTAAACAAGCGACAGTTAAGCTATGATCGAGAACATCTACAGCGACTACTGCAATGAGCAAGGACTACGTGAAGTAACTTCTGTGGTGTCGTTGTGTGTGTACGACACATAATTCGTGGACGTAAGGGAAAACTTCGGTGCGACATCAGCTACGTTCTAGACGTGGTCGTTATTTCACGTAACTGGTTACAATAACCAGCGACGCGATGTGTAACTGAATCACTGGTTACGAGTCAAATTAAAAAGTAGTTATTTTTGTAAATGCGTTATTTCATACACACCACCGTAGCGGGTAGCCGTATCGTGCATCACACCGGCGGCGCGCGTCGCTGGTTATTGTAACTAGTTACGTGAAATAAGGACAACGTCTAGTTTCGTTTCGTGTGTAACTGTATAGTTGGTGGTTATACTTAAGAATCCCAGTAGCTGAATTAAAATAACTAGCTACAAAAATAACTTGTTTTGTAACAGGTTACGCCGATCAATTAGTAACCGGTTAGGATTACGTTTCTTGAAAAAGGCGTTACAACCCACATCTACTACGTTCTACTTTTCATTGCCTACGATCGACTGTACCTTCGTTAACAATAAACTTCGCAACCCTTAATAATACCATTTTAATACCCCAAACACATAACAGCTTATATGTACTATGTAGATACTAATACTGTTATTATTCCGTAAACGATTATTTAAATGATGAGTCGCTCTGATTAACTCAGGACTTAGCTTACTGACACGTTATATGAGTTCATATAGTTGTCTTTTTTTACAATGCATAAACATGTGAGCTGTCACCCTTTATACCTGGAGCTTTTATTTAGGTAATAAGTTTTTACTTATTTACATTTCCATTTTAATGATATATATTTTTTTTGCTTTGTGATATTTTGGCGTGGCTAGCTGGCATACCTACGGTAAATAATTTTATTGTTGTTGTATTTTATCGTGTTCATCACTATACGTAGTATTGTATAAAGTCATGTGTTTTTTAAATGAACAGACAGCTGTGCTGCTGGGGTGTTTGTTCCGCCACTTCTTCCCAGCGAAGTGGCGAAGAGCGAGCGTTTTGGGGGACTGTCTTATGTAATATTGACGTTAAAAAGTGCTGATTTTCAGCCTAATTTGAATAAATGATTTTTGATTTTTATTTTTGCGTAGTACATGATTTTGTATACTTATTTATGATACGATCGATTACTATATGATCGAGCAATTCCGATTACTATATGATCTTTGTTTTCCCTATAAGATGATTACTTTAAAAGCAAATAAAAAGATAAATGGGTTTCACGTGGTATACGAGTGTGCAGCAAAAGGCAAAGACAATTATTATGGCAATACAGACAAAACCGAACAAAAAAAAAAATAAAGCAATTTTTAAAGATTACTCTCAACGTTTTCGAAAAGTGGTAACGTAGCACAAATGGCTCAGAACAGTTATTTTATCAGTTCCTCTAGTAACAAATCAAAAGCTTCTTGGCAGATTATTGACAACAAAACACGTTATTCCGAACCCACATCACAGATTAAAGTCAGAGACAGTATTATTAATAACCCAAACCAAATAGCGAATACTTTCAATAATTTTTTTGTAGACCAGATCTAAGATAATACTACCCAAATTAACAAAGCTTTTAATCTAACCAATAATTTTAAAATCATTAAAAAATAATAATAGCTTCGGGTATGATGAAATAGCTACCAAAGTGGTAAAGTTCGCTACAAACAATATTGCAGATCACCTAAGTCACATAATCAACTTATGTATCTGTTCTGGTGTCTTTCCAACAGCTCTCAAGACAACTATTGTTAAACCACTTTACAAAAAAGGTACCAAGGAGGAATTAAGCAATTATAAACCAATCGCCCTAATCCCAATCTTTTCCAAGGTTATAGAAAAGATAATCTATGAACTATTTGACAAGTTTCTAACGAAATACAACATTTTATGTGATGAGCAGAAAGGATTCAGAAAAAATAAGGGCATAAATACAGCTATTTTTAAGTTACTTAAAACTGTAATAGAGAACGTCGATATAAGAAATCCAATATGCGCAATCTACACCGACATGACTAAAGCATTTGATTGTGTGCATTATGAAACACTTATCTATAAGCTTGACGCATACGGTATTAGAGGAAATGCCCTAAACCTCATAAAATCGTACCTCTGTAATCGAATACAATACACGGAAATCAGTAGAATTTGTATTAAAACTAAATGCGAAAGGAAGTATTTATCTCAAGCCAGGGTTATTAGATATGATGTACCACAAGGCAGTGTACTGGGCCCACTCTTATTTCTGCTATATATAAATGACCTGCCCCGTCATATTCAGCATCCAATAGTTTTATTTGCTGATGACAGCACAGCTTTAACAAAACGTGATGACGTAACAAATTATGAGGACAATATAAATAATACCCTTAAAGACATAATACGATGACTTGACATGAACAATTTAATAATTAATTTATCAAAGACAAATATAATGCACTTCTATCAAAGATTATCTGTACAAAATTTGACCATAGAATATATAGACAAAAACTGGAACAAGTGACGGTTGCAAAATTTTTAGGAATATTAATAGATAGCCAGTTGACATGGAAACCTCATGCAGAAGAGGTGTGTAAAAAATTAAGTACATCTGCATATATTTTATTCAACATATCCAAAAAAGTGAATATGAAAACAACAATTATGGCATATCATGGTATAGCAGCATCAGTCTTACGATTTGGAATTATATTCTGGGGTAATTGTTGTATGAGAGAACAGGTCTTTAAGGCTCAGAAACGCTGCATAAGAGCTATGTGTAGTCTTAAAATGACAGACAGTTGTGTGCCTGGGTTTAAGTCTCTGAAAATTTTAACTTTACATTTTGGAATTAGCTGTTTTTGTAAAACTGAATAAGCATGAGTTTGTATAAGTGTCAGAAACTAGGAAAAGACCTATAAGAAGCCAATATAAGAATTTGTTAAGAATTGACGGATGCAATACTGCATTGTTTAAAAAAAGTATTTTTGGCATGGCTCCAATTGTTTTTAACAAGATTCCCAGTGAAATTAAAAATTACCCAATGATAACATTTAAAAAGGAACCTACAGCTCTTTTATTAGACAAATGTTATTACTCTGTAAATGATTTTTTTAAATGACTCCTCTCTTCCCAAATAAATATAAAGTGTTGTATAACAATGTAATAATGATAGACAATGTAATAATTTAATTTTAATGTAACTATTCAAAATTTGCATGCCTAATTTAAGATAGATAGTATAAGGGTCTGACATTATGTAAACATCATTATTCTGTATACCTACTTTCTGTGCAAATAAATATAATTGAATTGAATTGAATTGATCTGTACTGAAAGTACATATGCAGAAAGTGTAAACAAATCCTGTTCAGAGGCTATACAATCGGACACAAAGGCGCCGAAGTGCGAAAAGTTATAATAAGTACAAATCAACTACTAGACGACATGCTTGGTGTAGTGGCTGTGTGGCGATCGACTGCTGCGCTGCGGTTGCGTGTCGCGGGTTCGATCCCCGCACGGAAAAATATTTGTATGGCCAACAAGTAGTTGTCCCGGGTCTGGCCTAGTTGTATATGTGAACTTAAATGTTTGGAAACGCCCCCACGATACAGGAGTAATTGCTAATGTTGGGCAACGTTTTTAATTAAAAAAACAAAAACAAAAAAGAATCTACTCTTTTTTTTCGAATCGATTTTAATCATTGGGTTATGTCCTAAAAAAATAATTTAATGTCCATCAGATAGATTTACTTATAAAAAATATTGAATATTTTTATTTTTATTTTTTCTTTCATTCAAATACTTAGGAAAATATATTGATTTGAAATGTCGCATGACGTCACGCCGTGGTGCAAAATATACCACGGCGTGACGTAATTAGCCCCCACTCGGTAACTTTAATACGCTATATCTCAGTAGTTTTAGGTAATATCCACAAAATAAATAATACGGGTCAAAAATTTTTTATTATCTATAAAACGGACTAATATTTTTTTGATTTTCATACCTTGGACATATATGATTGAGATTATATGTCAGTACAGAAAAATACAATATATGTATAAACAAGCAAGGAGATATACACTATAAATTCCTAATATAAGTACCAAGAATCAATGTATTACCTATAAATTGTTAGCATTGTATAAAATACTTATTATATACTAAAGTAAAGGAAAAAGAATTTAAAATATTAGTTTTGTCTATGAAATTAGTCCGTGCCTGTCGCAAACTGACGTATTTTTAGGAGCCATGTTTTAATCACGTCTTAATTGTTTATGAAGTGTCTTGATGACTTAGTAGTAATATAAACTAGTTAATAATTACTGTGTCCATCAAATAATATTTATAAAAATGTCCATAATTTACAAATTCGATCATTACCAGCATTATTTGAGTGATTCATCGACATCTCTAAATATTTGTTAAACGTTTGTACCTCGTTACACAAAGATATCTTCCCTGTAATTAGTACGCTTAATGCTCATAATTAGTAAGTACACACATCAAAAGTGTCTAGGGATCAACATATATTTTTGCAATAACTTTTCTCCTGATTGATATTAATTAAAATTTTCTTTAAGGATTCATCAAATAAAGTGTTTTCGTTTGTCACAGTAACGATAAACCAAGTCACCTTTGCATTAATAAAGAAATTTGCCATTTTCCTAATAAAGGGATATTTGACATTTGAACCACTAACACAAAAGTTCGAAAAAAAGACTGAAATAACAGTTTTCTCTAAAATTTTATTGGGTAACTTAAACAATTAATAATCCGTGTTTCTACCGCGAACACTAACAACACAAGAACATCGGTTTGGCATACTCAAAATGAGTTCATCCAAATCACGCTGTGGAATGGCCGCCCATGTTCGTTGCAACAACAAAAAAAGGTCTTCTTGCGACTGGATACCCTCCATATTCGGCAGAGCTCTTCTCTGTAGCATATCCCATGCATGCTCAATCGGGTTCAAGTCTGGCGACTGAGCAGGCCAGGGCAGGACATTGATGTTAGCTGCGGCGAGAGTCTGTCTTACAACTCTTGCGGTGTGCGGTCGTGCATTATCATGCATTAACTGAAATAAGGGACCGATTTGCACTTGTAGAGGAACGATGACGTCTGATACAATCGTCTCAGCATAAATTTGAGCGTTGAGGTTGCCTCTGATCCAAATCAACTCAGTTCTTCCGCCGATCCAAATACCCGCCCATACCATGATGGTCCACCACTATAAGGATGGACTTCCTGGCAGGATTTTAATCGCTGTTGGCGTCCAGGGGTTCTCCAGTGTCGTATACGTCTTGTATCCGGTCTCATACCAAAACGAGACTCATCAGAAAAGCACACGAAACGCCATTGTTCTTCTGCCCAATTTCTGTGTTCAAGAGCCCATTGATATCGAATCCTACGATTGTGCATTGTGTCATTGTCAGTGGTACCCGTAGCGGTCTTCGGGAATGAAGGTTCACTTCATGCAAGCGGTTTCTGACTGTTTGGTCGCTAATTAAGTTCCCTGAAGAGTGATGAAGCCTCACGGCTAACATCATGGCGGTTATTGTTGGAGCTCTTCGAGTTAAGATTTGAATGTATCGGTCTTGTCTCCGTGTGGTGCAGCGATACCGTCCTCCATGGCGCTCAGCCACGGTACCAGTGCTTCGGTAACGTGTCCAAAGTCGACTGATAACACTCTGACTTGTATTCAGAGCTAAAGCCACAGTACGTTGCCGGGAACCAGCTTCTATCATTCCCACGGCTCTGAGCATTTCTTCCCTGCTTAAATGACGTCGCCGCTCCATAATAACGTTGGTTTTAATCAGTAGTAGGGAAACAGTAGCACTAATAATATCTTCAATGCGTTGTATGTTTTTATAGGGAAAATATTGACAGCTGATTTTCATCTTTTACTCGAATTTGATTCACAGTTCCTGATTCAAATTATGAAATGCACCAAAAGGGATCCATATAAATTTATAAAATCATAAATTTATTACAAAGCCACATCTCAATCTCAAGAAATCCGCATAAAAATGCTTGATCCCTAGACACTTTTGATGTGTGTATTACTATCCTACCTACTAATTAAGCGCATTAAGGATGGATGTCGTGATGGCCTAGTGGTTAAAACACCAGCCTCTCAAGTATGAGTGTGCGGGTTCTATTCCAGGCCAGGCGAGTACCAATGTAAATTTTCTAAGTTATATGTACTTTCTAAGTATATCTTGGAAACCGATGACTGATTAAAAAGTGAAGGAAAACATCTTAGGGAAACCTGGACTGGTAAGTTTAAAATCGCCAACCCGCATTGTGCAAGCGTGTTGACTACGCTCAATCCTTCTCTATATGAGAGGAGACCTGTGCCCAGCAGTGGGACGATTAAAAGGTTGATGACTTTGTGATAATATGTAGCAAAGTTCATGTTTAAAGATCATGGATAATAAACTGCTATCCTAAACATAGATACGCTTAATGCCGCACAATATTATTTAGAAATAATATGTATGTAACAAAGTGCATGTTTATAGATGATTTGTAAATATAGATAATAAACTGCTATCCTAAACATACATACTTTAGAAGCCTTACAAATTCTTTGGTAATTTTGTCATAAAAATTTGAACAGCGTAGGCTTTTTTGTTTCCGGAAACGGAACCGTTATATCAGACAAAAAAAAGACGAGTGCCGCGTCAAAATGTTGGTAGCACTGATAGTCATGATGCATGCGATTTTATTATCTATGTCGTACGCATAATTATGAGAATTCCTTGCATTTGCGAAACAGGTGATATTATATTTTTTAAAGAAACTTAGGATAGTATTTAACGTAGACGTAGAGCGTTCATATTGTCTTTAGTGTTGGTACAAAACTTAGCAGCAGGTAGTCGAGTTGACGAAAATTTTAGGCATAGCGATAGCGATGCCACAGTCAGTCATTATACCAGCGCCTGTGCGTTACTATGGTCGTTATTTGTTCCCGTATTTAAAGAGCTCCCAAAACAAAAATTATTCAGTGTCGCGGAGACTCAGCTTACTGTGAACAACTCAATAATTTAGGCGTGACAGTTCGGAGAAGACAAAACGGGAAAAAATGTCAGTGCAACTCGAAAATTTTAACCTGTATGAAGACGATTGGAGTTTATACATGGATCGTTTTAAAATGTTTTTATTAGTAAACAAAATACCGAAAGAGTTACAAGTGCCGGCATTGATCACAGTGATGGGAGCAGCTAGCTACGAGTTGTTAGCGAATTTGTGTGAACCGGCGAAACCGGAGACCAAAACATTGGAGTACATTAAGTCAATAATGGAAAACCATCTTCAACCGCGATCGGATAAATACGTTAAACGTTTCAGATTTTTGAGGCGCAAACAATTTGAAGATGAAATGGAGACGAAATGTGAGTTCGGAGAGTGGTATGAAGTAAGTTTAAGAGATAGAATTGAAGAGGAGGTACTGATGGCGAGGACGGTGCCTGGCGATAGAAGACGTACTTCGGGTGCAAGCTTCCCGCGGCGTCGGCGGGCCGTACGGAAACATCGTGTGTTTCGTATTGAGCCGGATCTCATGTAAGATTCGGTGCAACATGTTTGGTGTGAAACAAGCCAACGTGACTATCAAAATAGTTGAGTGCGATACAGATAGTGCTATCTAGTGTATAAATGAACATACTTAAAACATCGATTCTATTTAACTATGGCACCAACTGTCGATGTGCAAGCTACAGCATATAAAGCTACTACAATCTGTCAGATTTCTTTATTAGATTTTTAAACTTTATCACTATAGGATTATTACTGAAGGTTTAGTGGGAATATTTGACAGATTATTGTAGCTTGAAATGCAGTCTTCTGTACCTGTTTGCCCTTTGCAAATGCACTTTACGACAATCCCTAATTATTATTATTTTTAGCTTATATTAAAAAAGGCTTTTGTTCCTGTATAAGTTAAAGAGCCATCAATAGTTATGTACCTGTTAAGTGCGCGGCCAATGCAGGCTCATTGTTTACTAAGACCTAATGTTAAATGAAGGTGTTGTATTTTCTGTACTACTCTCTGAAAATATTTGTAAAAATAAATGAACATCATATAAAACACGCTGGTTTTACTTTTAAAATTGTCAGTAAAGCACCTATCTACTTACAGATTTTCCTAAATCACACACACGAATTATATACAGTAATACTCCGACTTATGCGATAAGTGGGTCGGAGCGATACTTTTTTTTAACAAATATTGGCCTACACCTGGAATTTCTCATGTATCATGGGCGCGTTTACAAACAAACAAACTCACATACACAAATAGCCAGACACGGAACGGCTAATTGCATAAATACCGGAAGTTTTCTATACTATTTGGCTGATATTTTATCCCCCAAAATATAATATCAACTGTCTGTTTCTCAACTACAAGTAAGTAATAGGGATATGTCAAAGTTATGAAAATCAAAAAAAAAAAAATTAGTCCGTCTTATAGATAATAAGAGAAATTAAGACCCGTATTTTTATTTACTGAGATATAGCGTATAGTTACGGAGTGGGGGCTAATTACGTCACGCCGCGCAGTGGTATATTTTGCACCACGGCGTGACGTCATGCGACATTTCAAATCAATATATCTTCCCAACTATTTGAATGAATGAAAAAATAAAAAATACATGTTCTATATTTTTTATAAGTCTATCTGATGGACATTTTTTTATCATTATAAACTAGTGCTTGACTGCTATCCCGCCTGATGGTAAGCAGTAATGCAATCGTTGGTGGTAATGCGCGCTAGTTAATTAAGCCTATTCACATAAAAAAAAACTTAGTGAATAGGAAGGAAGACGGCAGTTGAGCGAGGTGATGCAATGTTAAACCCAACAACACGACCAACGATGCTGCGCCAGAGGGAGATTGACCTGGAGACCCTCCACGACTAAACTCCCGACACAATAACATTTGGTGCATCGTATCCGGCACATCTCGCAACACAATTGCTTAGACCCGTCCTCCGTACGGCTTCACCTCAAACATAGAACACGTATTTTTTATTTTTTCATTCATTCAAATAGTTAGGAAGATATATTGATTTGAAATGTCGCATGACGTCACGCCGTGGTGCAAGATATACCACGGCGCGGCGTGGCGTAATTAGCCCCCACTCCGTAACTTTAATACGCTATATAAATAATAAAATATATACAGTAAATAAAAATACAGGTCTTAATTTCTCTTATTATCTATAAGACGGACTAATTATTTTTTTGATTTTCATACCTTGGACATATCCCTATTACTTGTATGTAGTTGCGAAACAGACAGTTGATATTATATTTTGGGGATAAAATATCAGCCAAATAGTATAGAAAACTTCCGGTATTTTTACAATTAGTTGTTCCGTGTCTGGCTGTTTGTGTATGTGAGTTTGTTTGTTTGTAAACGCGCCCATGATACATGAGAAATTCCTAGTGTAGGGCAATATTTGTTAAAAAAAAAAAAGTATCGTTCGGACCCACTTATCGCATAAGTCGGAGTATTACTGTATATAATTCATGTGTGTGATTTAGGAAAATCTGTAAGTAGGTAGGTGTTTTACTGGCGATTTTAAAAGTAAAATCAACGTGTTTTATATGATGTTCATTTATTTTTACAAATATTTTCAGAGAGTAGTACAAAAAAAAAAACCTTCATTTAACAATAGGTTTTAGATAACAATAAGCCTGCATTGGCCGTGTTCGAAACAGGTACATAACTATTGATGGCCCTTTCATTTATACAGGAAGAAAAGCCTTTTTTAATATAAGCGAAAAAATAATAATAATTAGGGATTGTCGTAGAGTGCATTTGCAAAGGGCAAACAAGTACAGACGACAGCATTTCAAGCTACAATAATCTGACAAATATTCCCACTCAACCTTCAGTAATAATGCTATAGCGATAAAGTTGAAAATCTAATAAAGAAATCTGACAGATAATAGTAGGTTGATATGCTGTAGCCTGCACATCGACAGTTGGTGCCATAATTACTTAGAAACGATGTTTTAAGTATGTTCATTTATACACTAGATAGCACTATCTGTATCGCACTCAACTATTTTGACAGTCACGTTGGTTTGTTTTACAGTCAACATAATGTTGCGCCGAATCTTACATGAGATCCGGCTCAATACGAAACACACGATGTTTCCGTATGGCCCGCCGACGCCGCGGGAAGCGTGCGCCCGAAGTACGTCTTCTATCGCCAGGCACCGTCCTCGCCATCAGTACCTCCGCTTCAATTCTATTTGCCGCCTCCAAGTTCAAAGCCAGATTAAATAATTCATTGAAATTTAACTGTACTTCTTGAGACAGTATATTTTTTTTGGCCTCGTCTTTGATCCCGCAAATGAACTGTTCTCTTAAACTTACTTCATACCACTCTCCGAACTCGCATTTCATCGCCATTCTCTTCAAAACGTCTACGTAATCCGATATGCTTTCACCTTCAAATTGTTTGCGGCTCAAAAATCTGAAACGTTTAACGTATTTATCCGATCGCGGTTGAAGATGATTTTCCATTATTGACTTAATGTACTCCAACGTTTTGGTCTCCGGTTTCGCCGATCCACACAAATTCGCTAACAACTCGTAGCTAGCTGCTCCCATCACTGTGATCAACGCCGGTACTTCTAACTCTTTCGGTATTTTGTTTACTAATAAAAACATTTTAAAACGATCCATGTATAAACTCTAATCGTCTTCATACGGGTTAAAATTTTCGAGTTGCACTGACATTTTTCCGTTTTGTCGTCTCCGAACTGTCACGCCTAAATTATTGAGTTGTTCGCAGTTAGCCGAGTCTCCGCGACAGTCGACACTGAATGATTTTTGTTTTGGGAGCTATTTAAATACGGGAACAAATAATGACCGCAGTAACGCACAGGCGCTGGTATAATGACTGACTGTGGCATCGCTATGCCAACAATAAAGACAAAATGAACGCTCTACGTTAAATACTATCATAAGTTTCTTTAAAAAATATAATATCAACTGGTTCGCAAATGCAAGGAATTCTCATAATTATGCGTACGACAGATAATAAAAACGCATGTATCATGACTATCAGTGCTACCAACATTTTGACGCGGCACTCGTCTTTTTTTTGTCTGACATAACGGTTCCGTTTCTGGAAACAAAAAAATCTTCGCTTTTCAAACTTTTGTGACAAAATTACAAAAGAATTTGTAAGGATTCTAAAGTAAGTATGCTTAGGATAGTAGTTTATTATTTATATTTATAAATCATCTATAAACATGAACTTTGTTACATGCATAAATTATCTCTAAATAATACTGTAAGGCATTAAGCGTACTAATTACAAGGAAGATATCTTTGTGTAACGAGGTACAAATGTTTAACAAATATTTAAAGGTGACGACGAATCACTCAAATAATGCTGGCAAAGATCAAATTTATAAATTGTGGTAATTAAAAAAATATATTGTTGTAATCAAGGTCACAGAGGTCAGGGGACAGACAATAAATATATATTTGTTATTTCTTCATTTGTGAGGAAAAAAATTAAAATCATAAAACGTGTGATATCAGTTTATCACATATTTTGTGATTTCCGAAACTTTCATGGTGATTTAATAATAACAGAATGTGGTTATTAATATAAATTATGAACTTAATTAACGACAAATACAAAGTTTTGTTTCTAGTCGTGGTGGCCTAGTGGTTAAAACACCAGCCTCTCAAGTATGAGTGTGCAGGTTCGATCCAGGTCAGGCAAGTACCAATGTAACTTTTCTAAAGTTATATGTGTACTTTCTAAGTATATCTTGGACACCAATGACTGAAGGTGAAGGAAAACATCTTGAGGAAACCTGAACTTTAAGTCTGAAATCGCCAACCGCATTAAGCAAGCGTGGTGATAACGCTCAATCCTTCTCTGTATGAGAGGAGACCTATGCACAGCAGTGGGATGATAAAAAGATTGATGATGATGATGAAGTACCAATGTAACTTTTCTAAGTTATATGTACTTTCGAAGTATATCTTGGACACCATTGACTGATTAAAAGGTGTTGTAAGCTCATAAAAATATAAAATTGTGTAAAAAATACAGTGCTGTCCATAATATAAATACTAGGAACAGGCACAAATTTATTGTACCTACAACAAGGCTCAAGAAAATAGGTGGCTCTTTTAGATGCCAATGTACACATTTTTACAATAGACTTCCAGAGGTGGTTCAAGATCTGAGCCTGAATAAATTCAAATCCTTCATTAAACGTAAGTTGTGTCAGAAAGCATTTTATAGTGTTAAGAAGTATATTGATGACAAAAAGGTTTGGGCTTGATTTGCGTCCGATTTCTACAATTACACTGATTGCTCTTTGATTTTTCCTCTTGTAGTTTTAATTTGTAATTGTTTGTTTTTTTTTTTTTACTCAAAGCCAGTACACACTATGTAGCCAAGCATATTGGACGTTACGGAACTGCATCGCTGACAGGGGTATTCGGCACTGGTGCAGCTACACAGGAGCTAAACTTAGCATTCGGGAACACTGTTGGAGCTGCTGAACCTTGGACAAAACTATCTTTGCATTGTGTAGATTCAATTTCTTAGTATTGTATAATTGCATGGCACACGTGTGAGCACAATGTACTTGTTGTAAAGCATCTATTTGTTGGGTTAGTCTTTTTAGATGTCGTGTTTTTTTGTTTGTGTGTTTTCCATAATGGACGCTCTTAGCGTACAATATATTTCTGCATCGTTCTCACACGATTGATTTCAAAATGAATGATGTAATCAAATATTTGTATCAATAGCTTGATAATTTAAAAGAGTGTCCATGGAGTTTCTTGCCCGTTCTTCTCCATAGGTACCTACTCTTTGGAATGGGCGACTAGCTCCACCTTACTGACTGACCGACCTTCTGACAATTCAAAAGTGACTGTAACTGGTTTATTTGAAATAAATGCTTTGATTTGATTTTAAGTTATTGACTCTACAATATGCCGGTTTCCTCACGAAGTTTTCCTTCATCGTTCTGAAAGTAGTGGTAATGAAATAATTTACATAAAGTAACCGCCAGATGACTGATTACAAGGTAAAGGAAAACATCTTGAGGAAACCTGAACTTTAAGTCTGAAATCGCCAACCCGCATTGAGCAAGCGTGGTGATTACGCTCAATCCTTCTTTGTATGAGAGGAGACCTTTTTTTTATCGGGGTGGAAATCCTTATAGGATGTCCGCCACCCTGGGGTGGGCGACGGGGTCTGTCAGACTTTTACTGACTAAAACCACCCCGGTGTCACTTCTATCACAAGCGTGCGTGGGGCCGCGGGAGTCTAAATTCTTCTTCGTCGCTATGTTTTTTATACAACGTTCACAGTTTTTCTCAGCATTGCACCCGTCCGAAGCCGGAGTGGATCGCTAGTAAATTATACATAAAAGTTTCTACTCTTTCTTTCTTTATTTTTTGGCTTCGCACGGTTTGTGCATTTAGCCAATGCCACGTAATTACGAATTATTCATGTCGAAAAAGACGGCCGAGTGACCCGCCTTACGAGTGAGGTTTGGGGCAAAGTCATGATGTGGCCACTATTCTGCGATATTTCACTGTTCTTTATGAACGATTTACTAAATACACTTTTTACTACATAAATCACGCACTTTTATCTAGTAAACAACACTATAAATAATTTTAAAAGTACAATGAAAAACGAGCGCGACACTCAGCTTGACTTTCCCGACAAAAACCAAAGTTTCTACTCGGCAAATACAAACTTCACAGACTAAACCAACTGTCACACACTTTTTTTACAAATAAATAAATAAATAAATAGTTAAATCTAAAGAGGTTTATATAGATAAAAAATAAAATCTAAACAGGTGATGATAAATCATACTACTTACACATAATTAATTTAAAAGTGTATAATTTGGTATAACTTGTGTAGCAGCCCAGCCAGCTGCTATACATATTCTACGACCCGCTGCGAAGGGTTCCTATAAATCATACTAGGATCGCGGAAGTCATGGTGCGTCCCGACCGTCCAGCGTGAAGGTGCCTATAAATCTCACCCCGGAAGCACATCTGTTGACCAACGGTCAAATGGGCGTGGGAAGCATAGCGAGCTGTCTTGCACGTGAACTGTGAATTGGCGCGCTCTCTACACCGACCAATCACACGCCGGGGCCTCCCTCGATAGACAAATCAATATCGAGAACGCACGCGAGGATTTCGGCAGGACAGCAAACTGATTTCATATTGGTTATCCCACTATTGTTTAGAGATAGCTAGTATTTAAGTGAGTGTTTAGCTAGTAAGAGACATATTCTTTTCTTATATTCATTCCATTCGCATTCCATTGACATTCTATTAACATTCTATTCCTGTTTACACTCTTGTACATAATTGTCTTACGTCACGTTATTGTACACGTTCAACACATTGTACTCATTTACTTACGTGCAATACACAACATTACGTTTTTCCCTAATTCTATTAATTCTTCCGACATTTTAAACCAATTTTTAAACAAAAAATATCTTTTCTTTTATCATACCCTTAAAAATGTTCACGAAAGACTGACCCGGGTCGGGGCCGGGTCGGGTGTTAACTAGAAACATACTGCGCCGATTCGTCGGGTGGCGTGCCCCCCCCCCCCCCCCCCCCTTGTCCCGGCAACACGCTGATCCAAATAGGTTGGATGTTGCGGCGTGTGGTCACGTAGGTGGCCCTTGACAATTCGGAGGCCATGGTTTTCCATGGCCCCCGGCGTGGGGATCGCATATCGTGGTCAGTGGGGCCCGGATAGCTGTCGAGTCTACCATGAAGTATCTGGGATTGGTGCTCGACAGCCGATGGGAATTCGGGCCCCACTTCCGGTGGCTGGCGCCCAGCTGATGGGTGCAGCAGGCGCGCTATCAACGTTGCTTCCCAACATGGGGGGCCCGAGCGCCGCCTCTAGGCGGTTGTACCTGGGAATCGTGCGGTTCATGGCCCTGTATAGGGCCCCTGTGTGGGCGATGGACCTGACGGCCGGAACACTCGCCAGTCTGCGTAAGCCCCAGAGGGCGATGGCCGTCAGGGTCGTCCGCGGGTATCGCACGATTTCCTACGAGGCGGCTTGCGTCCTGGCCTGATCCCCGCCCCGGAACCTAGAGGCTAAAGTACTCGCGTCATTGTACCGATGGCGCGAGGAAGAGCGGACACGGGGCTCTAGTCCGGCGCAGCAGTAGATCGAGCTGTCTGATCAGCTGTGAGTCGAGAGGAGCTCCGTCAGGTCCTAGTGGCGGACTGGCGGCAGAGGCTTATGTGCCCTACCGCCGGCCTCGCTACTCGACGACTGGCTCGGGAGAAGGCATGGTTCCCTGGAGGCGACCTGACGCTGCCGGCAGTAGTGCGGAGGATGGTCGGTAGCGCAGAGTCTCTTCCACCCCCCATGAATGGGTCCAGGGGCGAGGGGCATGGGGAAGTCCCCGCTCCCTATTCGGTGGACCCCGAGGCGGAGGCGAGCGCGTGTGTCGGCGCGCGCCTCTGAGGCGATGCACGGGTTAGTTTTTAACACCCCACTACCCCGTGCAGGAGACGAGGCCCGGGCAGACCGGGCCAGCACGAGTGTGTGGGTCCGTGGAAGAATTTAGACTCCCGCGGCCCCACGCGCGCTCGTGATATAAGTTGATGATGAGGTTTAAATAAAAAACTCAGTAAGTACAAATGATATTATATTTATAAGAAATAACTAAGTTACATATAAGTAAGGCAAAATTTGTTTTTTTTCCACATGGCACAGTCACCTTCAATTGACATTACTGTAAGCGTTTTTTTTTTAATTGATTTGTATCAATAAGAGCAATAAACTAACATTTTAAATATATTTCCGGATTCTCAAATCCTACCACGCCTTGCATTTTCATGCTTAAAAACAATTAAAAAGGATTTAATGTGGTTTAACAGCTTATATACGGGCCGCCATTTTGATGTCATTATTATTCTAAATTTAAAATTAAGGCCATTTAAAAACTATTTGAATTAAGAGTCCGGAAGTGTACACTGGGAATAATGCAGAAAAAATCTTATTCTAAACTTAAAATTATAGAAGACATGAAACGATTTTTGTAACGATGCAAATTTGATTAGAATGGCGTCTCATTATGAAAGTTAATAAATAAATAGTAATGAAGGATGGTATAAAGTTTGTAAATTAATTCCAAATGCCAATTATAGTATTTCGAATATTTAAAATTACGTCTTCTGTATCGATACGAAAATCATTTCATAAATGATACAAAAAAAAAAAAAAAGGATTTTACTTTTGTTTCCCTGTTTTAAATCGGCTTACTTACTTCTGCCAAATTCATAGATATGAAACCGAATGGAATTTGCTTAGGTAATATCGCAAAGTTAACATTATTTGATTTAACTTCTTAGTATGCTTAGTTAACCAATAGGTAAAATTATCCTGTATAAACGTTGACAATAAAAAAATAAGATAACTTTAACAATTTGGTGTTGCAAGTTCATAATATACATTATTAAGTACAATATTTATTGATTGCTAAAAGAAATGAGCAATATTTTCGTTAGGTTTTTACTGCACTGCAGAATATATATTTTGCAAGCTACATAATACACTCCCTGACTCCAATAATGCCATCAAAAGTTACAAAAATCTAAATAAGGATGTCTTTGAGAAAGAGTTTTTATACATTTTTAACGCTGACTGTAATACTGTCCGCCATTTTGTTGGTGTTATCATTGTTCTGAATTTGAATACAAGACCATTTAAAAATCGAAAAGTATGGACAAACAATTGCAGGGTGACACGATTGAGGAGGTCTGGGAGCGTTTATTTGTTTTTTTTTTTTATTTCAACATATAATTTTTTTGCAAGTATTAAGTGTATGTAAGGCATAAATACTGCGATAGTGCACGTTTAACGGGGCTCTAAAAATTAAGTAGTATTAAAAACTTAAGTTAGTATAAAAACTATTTAATGAGGTCATCAAATTCTATATATCACAACTATAGTATATTACACCCGACCCTTAATAATTATATTACTAATATAAATAGTTTTAAAATGTTGATATAGTGGTTATACAATAGCCCCTTTATTCATAAACATTGCTTAAAGTTAACCAGTGATTAGCGATTGTTTAACCACCCATTTCTGACATTTTAATGTCACTTAAGTTTAATCATTGTTTACAACTAAAAACCACAGTGTTGTAAAGGGTTTTTCATAGTTTTTCGTCTAAAATGTATAGTTAAACAATCGCTAATCACTAGGTAACTTTAACCAACGTTTATGAATAAGGAGATATATGTCCAGCCCCCTAATTGCGTGACACACTATTAATATCAATTTGAATAATTTTGAAGCATATTGCTAATCCATCGCTCTATATGTTCGAAAACTGTGTCAACAAAGTAAACTACGCAATGAATGTTGTTTAACTGTCAAAATAAAACCCTTTGCTACTGATAGTGTGTAATGCAATTACCCAGCAGGAATCTATATGGTGTACCCACATCCAGCAAGGCGTTTTTGAATGCTGGCTTTAGGATATCAAAACACATAGATTACTAGTTTGCTGAGACAAATATTAGAAAGAAACTCAAATATCCTCAGGCGTGACAAACTAAAATCGCAATCGCTATCATTTGACAGTCCGAAGGAATGATTATACAATCGTTTTGAACTGTCACTTGAAAGCCATTGTATCTAAGTGTCAACGCTAAGTCGTGATTTCCAAATTGTAGCACAAATCCACATTTTAAAGCTATATGTCTTATAAAAAATACGATTAAAATACAATTTTTTGTTACAATTTGACACAAAGTAGCAGACAATTGTAACAGATAAGGTATTAAATTGTTCCCTAGAAAAGTTGATTTGCTTTGCGAAGAAAGGCAATTGATTGAATTACAGATCACAATCAGGGTTATTATTCACACTACCAGGAACCAGGAATGGGGGAGAACCAGGATAAGTTCTTCAATGCTGGTGGTATTTCTCCCTCTCCATGGGATTTTGACACTAGTGGTGTGGGGGGACGGGACAAGATAACGTTTAAATGTATTCGTATCAATGTATATTCCCTTGTTGACAAAGTTAACTATATTTATGTTCAAAGCATCTTTTTCTATCTACTTCATTATGAAAGAGACAGAAGACAAAATAATAGCTCCGATTCTGTTGTTCAGAAACTAAACTCATTTTAAATTAAGTGCATCTTTTTCTTTCCATTTCGTTAAGAAAAGGATGGAAGATAATATTTAAGTTTAATCCTGTCAAATTAAGATACTCCATAGACAGTTTAGACACAATTATAAACATGGCGACTAAATAAACGCCTGTCCACGTCAGGAGCGCACTAATTTGACAGGTTTAAACTGACATTTTATCTTCTGTCCTTTCCTTAATGAACAGAGTCGATGCCATTGTTTTTTTTTTGGAATTCTTGATTAATGGCCTTTGTGGGAGAGACGCCACAATGTTGCCAAGTACACGTGCGAAAGATTAATAAACTATCAAACGCTGGAGAGTATTTAGCACGAATTAAAATAAAAATATTTCTTGTTAAGTTAAAATAAAATATTTCTCTGCAGATTGACAGATGGGTAGTAAGATCACAAATTATAAATAAAGATATTCCATAGACAGTTTAGAAGTGATTATAAACATGGCGTGTAAAATACGTCAATTTACGCCAGGCGCTGACTAATTTGACAGGACTAAACTCGTATTTTGTTTTCTGGTTCTTTCCTAATGAAATAGAAAGATTGGTAGCATTGAACTTAAAATTAGTTTGCGAAAAATAGAATCGACGCCAATTTGCTACAGATGGTAAGTAAAAACAATTGAACGATCTAGAAAAAACATTTACAAAGTAGGCGATCGAAAGATTTAGAACGTACTTTTTGACAAGAGGTCTTCCATTTGACAACTAATAAATATAAAATGACGTTCATTCGTTCATCATTCAGTTTTGACAGGTTTCCAGAACTCACTTCCATACCCTAGAACGTAACGCGAGAGTGTGACCAAGTAAAAACTAACCAAGATAAATTGTTGTCTGGAATTTCAATACTTTTATACTTGTGAAACTGTTTGATGGTTGTGGAAAAATAATATAAAAAGTAAGGTTACAAAAAAGTCGTGGTGGCCTAGTGGTTAAAACACCAGCCTCTCAAGTATGAGTGCGCGGGTTCGATTCCAGGTCAGGCAAGTACCAACTTTTCTAAAGTTATATGTACTTTCTAAGTATATCTTGGACACCAATGACTGAAGGTGAAGGAAAACATCTTGAGGAAACCTGGACTTTATAAGTCTGAAATCGCCAACCCGCAATGAGCAAACGTGGTGATTACGCTCAATCCTTCTCTGTATGAGAGGAGAGCTGTGCCCAGCAGTGGGACGATAAAAAGGTTGTTGATGATGATGAAGGGTTCAAACTGAAAAGAGGTAGACAACGAGATTCATTGTTTTCAAAATCGTGTTTATGATCTGATCTGTCTTAACGTAGGTATGCACGGGTCCAGCAAGGTAGACTGGAATCCAACCCCAATATTGTCAGGCAGAATAAGCTGTTACATGATTGTGAAATATAACTACTAAAACTATTGTCGATGTATATTTAGCTAAACATAAATACATTTGAGAATACGACGGTTAACTGGTACATGCTATACGGCTGATGACTCATGGTGCATCCGAACGTTGCCCAAAAGAGGTCGGCTTAAAATTCCTTAGGTCCGTATTACAGAACGTCACTCAAAACTCAAGCTCTACTTAAGTCTTGTTTCAAGCCATTTGATTGGTTGTAACTAGTTTTAAGTAATGCTTAAACAGAGATCAAATTCTTGAGTTTCCTTCTTTTCTTTCTTTATTTTTTGGCTTCGCACGGTTTGTGCATTTAGCCAATGTCACGTAATTATGAATTATTCATGTCGGAAAAGACGGCCGCGTGACCCGACTTACGAGTGAGGTTTGGGGCAAAGTCATGATATGGCCACTATGCCGCTCTATTTCACTGTTCTTTATGAACTATTTACTAAGTGCACTTTTTACTACATAAATCACGCCCTTTTATTTAGTAAACAACATTATACATAATTTTAAAAGTCCAATAAAAAACGAGCGTGACACTCAGCTTGACTTTCCCGCCAAAAACTTCTGAGTTTCCTTCTGTAATACGGACCTAAGTCTGGAATCTATAGTCTTTGGCGGCCGAAAGCTGTGCACATTGGCCGCGACCGCCAGGTGAGACGGTGACAACAAACCTTAGACAGCTGTAGCCTCGTGACGAGAATTGTGGCACTCCGAAAGAAAGAAAAGAAACGAAGTTTCGTGTATCTTTATCTCTCTCAAAATCATCAATCATCTATGAGGAAAGAGATAGTGCTAGCATAGGCTATCTCTCACTCTTTTCAAACCAATAACATTACTGCAGATCATACGCGTACGGCATGTTCATTACTATATCGTCGCCGTAGAGTGAAAACCTCGTAAGTGCAAAAATAGTAACTTTTCAGGAGGAAGAAAAAACTGCGTGCTGTAAAATTTTTGTACGGAGACTTATATATTTTTTATTAATTAATATGGAGATTTAACCCGCTTTCATACCCAAAATTGGTTCAGTACTATAAGATAGACCAAATGAAAATAAATTGAAACTATACGTTCGTTGCTAGGTATTCACACGAAACTGACAGCTGCGCGTGTTTACGAGGTTCTCATTTAGTGTCATAGATGTCGCTACGAGTATCGAATGAACAAATGAGTCAGATCAGGATGTGCGTAGTGAGGTATTCTTCCCAGAAACGCAATAAAATAAATTGAGCAAAAATGCATTCCCGAGGTTTTCACTCTACGGTGACGATATATCTATGGTCGGTAGCGTGTGGCGTTTTATAGATTGTGTTTGTTATGCCATCGTATGGCACTCTTAAGTTGCAGCTGAAAATCAGCGTCAGGTGGTACACCTTGTGTTGTCGTCTAACATTATGCTGAGCTGAGGCCCTCTTGGAATTATAATATTTGTTTTCTGTTTCCATACTTCAAATGTGTATTGATTTTGCTGTCATGCCAATAATCGCCTTTTCCCCGAGGTTTAAACTTCAATGGTTCATCAGCCGAATCTAAACTAATATAAGAATCGTGGATTTGACTATTACATAAATATTTAATTTAAATAATAATTATTATTTTATAATGAAGAAATTGTTATTTCTTTGTGAATTGCGTTTTCATTTTTAACCCGGCTAATAAATATTAACATAATTGTTAAGCGATTTAACCAGTATTTTTTAAATAATGTTTATTTTTATTGTGATAATGAAATCTATAGATTGTGATTGTTATAAAGCGTTAATGATATTTAATATGAGGAATAAAAATATAGATGCATTATATTGTTCAATAAATTATTTTTATATTAAGTTGGTAATAGGATCGATGCCATTACATAAGACATTTATTACTAAGACTGGCGAAATGTAGTGATGGTTGAATACATCCTTGCAGATAGCTTCCAGGAATACTTAGGTGATGCTACGTTACAAAAAAAGGGTGTATCTGACATCGACGCACAAACGAGTACCGTGGATCCAGTACATGATTCTGAACCCCCCCAGTGGTGGAATATTTCGTCGCCTTTTTCAAGATCTCAAAAAAAAATGCAGTTTTTTTCACTTTAGACCGTTCATAATTGCTATACTTTTATAACCCAATAAGATTTTAAAGTAAAAATTAATTAATTCGCTAATTACACAAAAAAGCGCAATGTGAACAAAACTCGAAAAACTATCCCATCAGCTGATTCGAGTTCACATCAGGGGTCAACGTTATACCTACAAACACGAGCGGCGGCACGCTTGCAACTTTTAAAGGACGAGCCAACACTTTTTTTTAAACACTGTGATTTCAGTAACTGCTCATTAACGACATAAATTACTATCATGATTTTATTACGGACATGTGGTCTAGCCTTTTCGCGAAGTTTGCGTTACGATGTCAGATACACCTGTATATTACCTATAACTACACATTTTTTAAAATGTAAATTGATTCAAAATTCGTTTCAAATCATTTTCGTTAAAGATAAAATTGTATTCACATTTTAAATTCTGAATATATTCTTTTATTATTGATTTCACTGATTATAAACTTAAATTATACAATATTTTTTATTTAGCAACTGGGTTAGGGAGGTCAGATATCCGGCTCGATTAGAAGCTGACCTTAATAATATTTGTGTAATTTCTTTTTTTTTATGCATTTTAAATAGGATGTATAATAATACTTATGTATATTTTGTATAACACATAATACAAGGATTATGCTTTAAAATACAAATTATAAAACTTATAATACTTAAATATTGCTATAGCGTATAATAATATAATTCCATAACTTTTGTGGATTTTGTAAATTACATTTAAAAAAAGAACTTTAAAAACTGGTTTTATTTTCTTTAGTCCCCCATATCAGGATATTCGTTATGACTGATTATTAAGAGGGATCAAAGTCTAGCAGGGGACGCTTATAGGGGAAGCCTTTATCCGTCACTACGTCCAACAAAAGAAGCTTATAGGTAAACCCCCTTATTCATAAAAGCTGCTTAAAGTTAACTAGTGATTAGCGATTCTTTAAACATACATTTTTGACCTTTTAACGTCATTTAAATTTAATCATCGCTTATAGATAAACCCCTTAAACACTGTGGTGTTTATTCATACAGGATGATGATTTAAGTTAAGTGACGTTAAAAGGTCAAAAATGTACGGTTAAAAAATGGCTAATCACTAGTTAACTTTAAGCAGCGTTTATGAATAAGGCGGATAGCCTTTATCCGAAATTATGTCCAGCAGAAGGCGCTTATAGGGTAAACCCTTGTCCGACATTATATTCAGAGAGGACGCTTATACGCAATGCCTTTACCCGACATTATGTACCGCAGAGGACGCTTATAGACGAACCATTTATCCGACACTATGTCCAACAGAGAACGCTTATAGGTGAAGAATTTATTCGACATTATATCCAGCAGGGGACGCTTATAGGCAAAGCCTTTACGCCTATAAGACTATTTCCGTACACCAATTTAGTATAACATAAAACGTTATAAGGGAACGTTTGACTTATAAAATAATGATTTAAAAACTATTTGGAAGTAACCAGCCGTAATATTAATATTTGCTATGATTATAAAAATATACCCATAATTATATTATTATTATCTTGGTATACGGGCGTTTAATCGTATGTCCAATATTTCTGTCCGATGAATATTAGCCCAGTGCAAAAGAGAATTTCATTTAAGTATTTATCATAACGCTATTTTTTTACTCTATGAAGAACTCTCTTTCTCTTTCTCTTTCAAGGAACTCTCTTTGCATTACCGTGGACAAGCATACATTACAGACGTCTCAAACACTGAATAACGTTTCGTTGAGTCATGAAAAATGTACAAAATTTTTCTTATAGAAATTATTCAACATTTCGACTGATCTTGTAAGTAATTCGACGAAACAATGCTGGTGTTTTCGATCTGTCGGACTAACTTTAAGTATTCGGCCAAATGAAATTCTGTATGCGTAACTTTCCAGAAAATATTTTTTCACCTCATTCGGTAGGAACACTATTTGTTTCGTAAATTGCGCTTTTTAGAACAGCTAAAAAATATTGGACCTTTTGAAGCATACGTCTTTTGTAAATTGACAGGACAGTGTGTTAGTGTCGATAACTCTTTTAGACTAAATTTAGTTATATATTGCGTTAGAAATTTAGTTGTCAAACATGTTTTTAGAAAATATACTCTTATAGCCTGCGCAGACGAGGAATTTTTGTCCGCTAAAATAAATCGCTTGCAACTGTATCGAGTAACGCAAAGGAGAGATTAAAAGTACCGCGTACAAAAATGTCCCCCGAATAACCGAGGACATGCAAAGAACGGACCGGACAAAAGTACGGGGGAGTCCTCGAATAAAATAGAACTCGTGTGACTCGGCGAAGCGACGCACATGGCGGACTTTAGTTCGTGTTGTGTGATCTCACTTCTCTACATTTCTGGACAACAAATGACCGCACACCGTGTGCGTTCAGTTCGCGGTAAGTCCGCGGTAGACTTTTTTATTCACGGAGCGTACTTTTTTCTCCGCCGCGGAGAAAACTCCGTCGACTGCGCAGGCCCTAACTGAAACTTAATTTGTAATATAAGTTGTTATTTTTTAATGATATTTTCAAGTCATTGTGAAACCAACATTCTTAATATGTGTACCTAAAGAGTTGGAATTTGTCTACCACCAAATTTGAAACAAGTTTATCTAATAAAAAACAGAAACAAAGGATCCAGAGTTAAAAAGCAGAATTATCGACACAAACACACTAGCTCGCTCAATATTACGCTTTCGCATTAGCTTCGTCTAACTTATTTTGCGCTGATTTTCTTCTCCTATGTATGATAGGAACAAAACCCCACAGAGCAGCTCCAAATATCAGTACAAAACCTAAAGTTACAAACAAAGATTTATAAGACTGGGTATACTCAAACCAAAACCCACATATGGGAGGCCCTATCAGCTGTAACATACCATTAACGAACAAGCTAATACCATAAGAAGACATTAGTCGTTCTGTACCTAACATTTCCGTCATAACCAGTGCTGTAACACCCACGTTGATACCAGAGGCGAGACCAAAGATCGAACAGAACGCTGAAATAGCCGAATAACTCGACACGAACGGTAACATTGCCAAACTAATACCAGATAACAAGAGACCGAAAATAAAAAAATAACGCTTTGGAGTTACTATTATATCTGATAGTGCGGACCCTCCGATTCTGCCAACTAAATCTAAGGCGGAAATTATCGACAAAAGATACGCTCCTAAGGATTTATCGAAACCTAATTCTTGTGCGTAAGATGGGACTAATATAATGAAGTTTGTGAAGGATATCGCACTAGTGCAGTTAGATATTAATATTACTAAGTAAATTGGATCTTTCAATAGATTCACGTCAAAATATTTATTTGGTTCCTTTTTGGAGTCGTCTTCTTTCGCGCGTTTTTTGCACCCGCAACAATAAGAAATGGGAGCTAGACTGTCTGTTACAGATTTTAGGCTGAATTGAGAAGCAAACTCGCTGGGCTTCTCAAACGCCGACAGCGTCGAACCATGGAAAGGGGTAGACATGTATTGAAAACTTGACGTTGATGGACTACGTTTGGGGGTCTTGGGCACCCCTAGTTTCTTACCAAACGCTTCCTGAGAGTTCACCCTACTGCCTCTACCTTCCGGAACAGATTCCAACAGCGAAGGATTGCTAGGCAAGTGATTTTTACTTGATATATGTTGGAGACCATGTCTTGACGATACCGATATTGATTTTCGGTTTCGGTCACGGTCTCCATCTTTGGATGCCACTTGGACAGCACTAGCTGATCTTGCGAATTCCGGCTTTGGGTTTTCATCTAAGTTTGCGTTAGATTGGTTTAGGAAGATTGGGGGTGAACCGTTCGGGTGTTTGTCTGGAGTCGGTGTGGGTTCCTCTGGTGTGAAAATTAATTTGGGGTGGTCGGAATCTTCTAATTCACCATCCTCTTCGATGAAAGGTTCCAGCTGAAATGAAAAATATTTTATTTTTGTTATTATTTTTTTTGAGATCAGTTGGGGGCGGGTTGTTCCAGTGCTAGTTGGGCTAGGGAGTCTGTTCCGCCACTTCTCCTCAGTGAACTAGGAAGTGGAGAAGAGCGAGCGTTTTCGGGAGACCGTCTTACATGTGATGGAAGTTAAACTCGTCTTGGAGCAGCCTGACTTAAACAATAGGGTATTTGACAAAAAAAAAAAAAAACGAATTAGTCCGTCAGTCAGATTTCCAAAATATCCTAGACACGTATTTTTTATTTTCTCATATAAACAAAAACTGAAGACGACACAGTGCGTTGAAAATTCGTGTGACGTCACTGCACGCTACACTTTTTAGCGACCAGTGACGTCACCAGCCACCACTCCTGATCTTTGGTGCCTTTTATATTTGTCAATTTTTATTGTTTTGATAAAACAAAAAAGACGTGTGGCACTCGGGGACTGCCGCGGTAAAGCTATTGCATAGCATTTTATATCAATTTATGCAATTATAATTATTTATTTATTTTATTTATGCAGTATTTCTTTTTCTTTGATATTAATTCAAGTTACACTTTTTGAGCGTGGTGACCGATAAGAAAACAAATTTTTCTTTTATTAAATAAATAAAAAGTTAATATTATTTAAAATATTTTTATTATTTTACAATACATGTGGGTTTTATTACCTTACAGTAGCTGTTGGTTATTCAGGAATATTTATCATTGAAACTATAGGTTTATGATAACTGAAATAAGAAACATAAGTTTGCGACTTAATATCCTCTAAATACCTAGAAAATACCGCGTCAATGGTGGTCCCATATTTTGTTGTGGACTCTTGTGGATCATTATTCATTTTCAAATTCAATGTTTTTGATAGAAAAGTTGTCAACCGCTCTGATTTTTTATCAGCGAAGTTAATGTTGAAATCGCCAGCCAAGATAAGTGGAAATTTATTACCATTTGTACCAAGTATTTTCGAGCCTTCTTCAGTGTACTCCAGTAAAGTGCGATGAATAAAATGCTCTACCTCGTCCAATTTTGGATTCGGAGAAATGTAAATTGCTACCATAACTATTTGTAGGCCATTTCTAAGTTTGCATAAGCACGCACAAATATCTCCAACAACTGAGCGCCTAACATTAACATCGCTAACGTGTGCAATATTTATTTCAATATTCGGAGTCATAATATTAGTAATATCATTTTTATTTTGGTAAATAGCTACCCCACCTTTTGAAACAGTATCTCGTTTGAACTGAACAATACAATTAAAATTAGGTATTTCAATTGGATTATCATGCGTCATGCAAGTTTCGGTAAGAAGTAACACATGTGTTTGTCTCGTAACTGAATCTTGTAAATCGTATTTATGACTATTTAGACTTTGGCAGTTGAAAGTCATTATTGAAATGCCATTTCTATTACTAATGAAATCTAATACACTTTGAGCAATCGTCTGAACACTATTTAAAGACAGTCTTTTGAATTCTTGCAACAAAAATGCAGTCGATGCAGCTTGCTTTCGATTATGATAAAACTTGAATGTAGAATTATCGTTTTTGGTCGTGATATACAATTTTTCAATATTAGTCACCCGAGAGAGTGCAACATAAACGAGTTCCTGAGAATGTGCTTTACTATACTCATATACTATTTCGTCAAAAGTTCCACCTTGCGACTTATGTATAGTTAGAGCAAGAGCTGAAGTTAATGGAAAATGTTTGCGTTTGGCTATACATTTTCTATCCGATGTTAATGAAATATTTACTGTTCGTAATTCAATGGGAACAGCGAGATTGCCAACTCTGTTTTGCACTGCTAGAGCGGCTGCTTTTTGCCTATTTTTTCTACCCACTTTATCTGAACCACAAAATTCCAGCCAAACTCTTATTAATGTGTTACTTTCATCAAATTCTAGATGTACCAATTTCCCAACAGCACCATTGCACAAACCATCAGAAACGTCGATGTTAGTTGTAATAACATAATAAGCATTATGTTCCAACGACAAAAGTAATGTGATAAGGCAGTCCTCCAGTGTCAATAACAGATTGTCTCGATTCGTGCGAGTTTCGTAGAGTCGTACAATACGTCTAATCGCACGCACACAACGCCGAAGACTGCCGAACTGAAACGACGTTAGACGATGTACGAGTACGGCCTTCAAGCCACACCTCCGTGCCCGTCGGAGTGGGGAGCGTGAGGTTTTTTCGTTACGCAATTTCTGGATTCGGTCCCTGCGCTCAAGGCCCGCGATAGAAGCTATGCAATAGCTTAAAAAAAATATCAACAAACGTAGATTTCCACGTCGCGACGTAGTATCGTGAAACGACACCGCATCGTTGTACGACGCGACGTCCTATCGTGTTGTATGTGTGCGAGCCCTTAGGCGCAGTAGGCCTAGTATGAGTTTTCAATACGAAACTCGTTCGATCGTATCGAGCGCGTTTGGCGCTCTCATTGGTTGAGAGTTCTTACGACCTTGAAGCGGGCCAATCTCTGAGTCAAACGCGCTCGATACGATCGAACGAGTCTCGTATTGAAAACTCATACTAGGCCTACAGGACACACATAAATGACGTCGGGCGAGGACACGGCGCAGCCGGCGTCCTATACCATTGTTATTCTTTCTTATTTTCAATGCACTTGATATGAAATTTGAATAGAATATGAACCCGCCGGCGTCGTGTCCTCGCCAGACGCTATACAATATGTAAAGAAAACCCTGTCCGACCCATAAGGATAATAAAGATAAGGTAAACACTTGACCAAATATAATATTTTAAGTAATCATTATAGTAACAATACTAATGAATTTTGAAATAATGTTTTTACCCACGAATTAACTCGAACTTCCCCGAAATTTGTTAATTTTTAAAAAAAAGTGACAACACCATTTGGTCTGTATTATTATAAGCGATGTGACCACGTGCCGCGTGCCCTACCCCCCGTCGCCCGCGGAAGGGTTGCCTACCGCACATGTATTAAGTTACCTCTTTTTTGCGAAATACAATTTATTTCTTTAGGGGGATTTTTTTTAAGTTTAGCCCGGCTTTGTAGACATTAGTAGAATCTGTTATCGATACCTAACAATGCCTTCACGGATCGGACAGGGTTTTCTTTACATATTGTATAAAATATCTGGTCAGCGCCTCACGATGTAAAAAGTGCATCCCAGGTAAATACAACAACTTACTTTCCTAATTAACGTTGTATTAACGTTGTATTAACGTATTTTACGTTAAATTGTGGACGCTATGTAGCGGTGACCGCTTTTTAGGAAACCGTAGCTTAAATTGATTTTGTTATTTCTATAAATAAAAGAGGTTTTTACAAAAAAATACATAATTTATTTTAAAAATACATTCAATTACTTACAGACTAATATTTGCCTACTTAATACAAAATTAACATTGGACAAGTATAAAAACTATGTTTATTGTAAAAAAAATATCCTATATTTATTTAGAAATAATAATTAAAATAATTGGAAAAAATAAGGGAATGAATATAGGTAGTAATAATAAGGAATGAAATAAATAAAAATATTTTAGGCAATTTAGCTATGTAAGTACTACTTAATTTTAGCTAAAAACTAAAGAAAAAGAAATAAAATATAATATTAAAAATATTTGGCAAGAAGTTATCAATGGAAAGTACAATTTTTCGTATTTTTTTAAATTCAAAATATACATTCCAGCGGGTATTTAATTACGTAACACACAATTACAATGGCTTTTATTTTGACACTTCCACAACATTCATTGAGATATTCATATAAGTTGTGGAGCAGACAAATTTTTCGACCATATGTAGCAATGGATTAGCAACATTCTTCATATTGATTCAGATTTTGCAGAATCTGCATCATAAGCTACGCGATTATTCGACGATACAACGACACACTTATTCTGAATTTGAATCATTTTGAAGCAAATTGCTAATCCATTGCTCTTTACGTTTGAAAAATGTATCTGCTCAACAACGTAGATAACGCAATGATTGTTGTTGTAACTGTCAAAATGAACGCATTGCTACTGGCAGTATGCTTCGCAATTACACTGCAGTTCGTAGTGTGTTACCCAATAAGGGCGCTGGAGTGTATTTTAAAGAATCTTTTAATAATTTCATAAGGGGTTGTTCACTTATTAAGGTAAAGAAACAGGTTTCCGGGACAGACAAATCTCTGAGGGTCAGTACCGACCGGTGCAGGTATAATATTTACTGGTTTACTTATGCATCATCATCATTAACCTTTATATAGTCCCACTGCTGGGCACAGGTCTCCTCTCATACAGAGAAGGATTGAGCGTAATCACCACGCTTGCTCAATGAGGGTTGGCGATTTCAGACTTATAAAGTCCAGGTTTCCTCAAGATGTTTTCCTTCACCTTCAGTCACTGGTGTCCAAGATATACTTAGAAAGTACATATAACTTTAGAAAAGTTACATTGGTACTTGCCTGACCTGGAATCGAACCCGCGCACTCATACTTGAGAGGCTGGTGTTTTAACCACTAGGCCACCACGACAAGTTTACTTATGTGCTCACTTATAAAGAAACAGGTTTAAACGTGTTCGTTTCTTTATGCAAGGGGACCCTGCACCGGTCGGTACTGACCCGCACAGATTTGTCTGTCCCGGAAACCTGTTTCTTTGTGTAAGCACCCTTACGCAAGACGAGTTTAAGTATTGAATTTAACATTGCCTACTAAATTTAAGTTAGGTTAGGCGTCTTTTTCGTTAAATTTTATTATGAACCGGTCAGAAGATAAATGTTAGGTCCAATTAGTCCGAACCTGACGCATTTTTGGCCGCCATGTTTTTAATCACGTGTAAACTTTGACATTAATTTGACAGGATCAAACTAATATTTTATTGTCTGTGTGTATAAGTCTAATGTAGAATCGGAATATTTTATATTTTTTTTAATGTACTTACACACTTCCCCAATTTATTTTTGCCAATAACAGAATAATCGAAATCGGCTTCATTTGCCATAAATATGGATAGAATAGAATTTTCCGTCGTTTTCGTGGACGTTATGCCAGTGCCGACACGTTCGGTGAACTGTGATCAGGATAATCAGGGTCGTACTATATTGCTATGGATTTGACGCTATTGACCAACTTTTCACGGTAATATTTGTACAGAAACGATCGGTCTGTACTATATTTTGCACTTCTTATAATATTGCTTGCCTTAAAAATGGACAATTATTTTAAAAACTAATTACGACATAGTATAATCAGCATAATGATGTTCCCATTCCTGGCCGTAATATACCACGCGGGCCCAGCGGGTTAGTAGATGTAACTTGTCTTCGAAACTTTTGCTCCTAAGACATTTCTCCTCAGTTTTGAGAACCACGTATAAAAAAATAAAGATTAAATTAATATTTTTCAAAGCCTCATTCGGTAACTTTTGTTCATTTTAACTAATAAATAATAATAATAAGAAAAAATAATAATATTTTAAATAAAAAAGAGAATAAAGGAAATTAATTTAATTTATAAAATATACAATCTACGCTCTACCGAGACAAAGGTGCATTGAAGATTTTTATACGGAGCCTAGCAGCGGCTTCATGCGTAGGTCCCCAACGCAAGCCGCTGTACCTCAAGCCTCCTATCCGTGAGTGGGCCATTATCCATCACGCGGTTTGTTAGAAGTCACAAGTCCTCGAATACTTAGTTCCAGGACATGCCGAACACATCAATAGACAATATATCAATAAAAGTAAATCCTACATAGAGTTAAAATTAAATATTTAAGTTCAAAATGCTTTCTAATTCGGTTTAAAAAGGTATGTAAATTCGTTTGGAATCGTCAAATATTACTTAACATTACGCCTGTAATTGCCAAAGGCTTAGGCAGAGTGTAGCACGCATTTACTTTACTTCCTAAGTCCCATACTTGAACATAACGGTGTAAATAAGCCTATTTTGCCAACAACTGGGCACAAAACGAGACATTTCATAAAATCACGTGAAATGACGTGACATCACATGACATGACATGACACGACACAACATGACATGAGACGACACGACATGTTATGCCATGTCATGACACACCATGACATGATACGGCATTACACAACAAGACATGACATAACATTACGCCCGTAATCCCCGAAGGTTTACGCAGAGGTGTAGGTATACCTAAGGGACACTGTGAACGTTGTTAAATTATTAAAAATTTCCAAACGGATAACCCTAATAACATTTTCCGTGAGCTGGGAGTCGGACTCAGGGCTGTATGGTCAGCAGTAGCGCTTACCACCAAACCACTTTACATATACATATGTACCTACATTAAGTTTAAAAATAATAAAATTTGTATAATTATAGTGAACTGTGCGTAGATCAAAATTAAGTGATTATTACATTATTGCAATCAATCAAATTTCAACTCTAATATGCATAGAAATGAAGACGAATCAAATTGACAGAACACATACTAAACTTAAACCCAAAAAAGAAGAACAGTGTAATATCGCAGCATAGTGGCCCCATCATGACTTTGTCTCAAACCTTCCTCGTAAGATGGGTCATGCGGCCGTCTTTTTCGACATGAAAAATTCATTACGTGACATTGGCTAAATGCACAAATCATGCGAAGCCATAAAAGAAAGAAAATGTGACCTAATGATACTTATTTCATAGTTCGTGTTATAAATATTGTTCATACAAATGTCAACTCAACATGAATGAAAATAATGTCGAATTTTGATTTACCACGCACTACACAATCGATCAGCATATATTGAAAACTAAATTATAAATCAGTTTTATAGTAACGTTTGTGCATTTTTGGTACAGACCACTGAATCCCAAACAAACGCTGCTTAAAGTTAACCAGTGATTAGCGATTGTTTAAACATATATTTTTGACCTTTTAACGTCACTTAACTTTAATTATCCTTTATGAATAAACACCACAGAGTTTAAGGGGTTTATTGCTAACTAAAATGTATATTCAAACAATGGCTAATCACTATATAACTTTAAGCAGCGTTTATGAATAAGGGGGACAGGGTGTAAAAAAGAAATATTTTTTTACATACCATATAACTCACATAGATTAATATTTATGTATATAAATTCATAATATCTTTCTTCGTTTACATAATTACATAAGAATCGTAACTTTTCTTAATATCATGTTTAATAAATTTTATTTTACTAAGACCTGATTTATTTTTAAATGACATTGTAATAATAATAATAACTGTCAATATATCAAAAATCATCCCTCGGAAAACATTGGCAGCGGTTTTTTTGTTCACAAACTAAACTAATTGTAATTTATGTGCATCTTTTTCTTACCATTTCGTTAAGAAAAGGATAGAAGATAACATTTTGTTTAATCCTATCAAATTAAGATATTCCATAGAGAGTTTGGACGGCATTATAAACATGGCGACCAAAAATACGTCAATTTACTTCAGGAGCGGACTAATTTCACAGGACTAAACTAATATGTATCCTTCTGTCCTTTTCTTAATGAAATTGAAATAAATAGGTATACTGAACTTAAATTAAATTTAGTTCAGGAACTCGTACCCGATTCCCTTAATCGGGGACATTATCTGACGTTGTAAAAGTCAACCCTAAAAGGAATGGTGTAGCACAGACGTCAGCACGCTAGCAAGCTTTACTAGATTTTCAACTGTGCGCTCAAGCTTTAAGGCTCAAGATTGATTTGAAATTTTGACAGTTTGGGCTAAATCTGCTAACATCTGTACTCATTTTAGGCATTGCTTCAATATCGAATCCTGTCATCACCATTTTTTTTTGACAAACATTGTCATTAATTTGTCATCGAGATAAGAAAGTAAGTGTTTTGACGGGAAACCTGAGTGTCACGCGCATTTTTCATTGGACTTTTAAAATTATTTATAGTATCGTTTACTAAATAAAAGCGCGTGATTTAGGTAGTAAAAAGAATCATGACTTTGTTTAACCTCCCTCATAGTCGGTTCACGCAGCCACCTTTTTCAACTGTCCTTGGCGACATCCGCCATTATTGTGAAATAAAATTTTCAAAGGATTCCTATAATTTCTTACACAGTTGAGGTTGAATCTTTTCCTTATTTTAAGAATTTTATTATAATTAAGTCAACTTTCATTATGAAAAATTAACATAAACTTATATCTACGATCAAAGTCAAAAAGTACAAGACGTAAAAAGTTTAAAAGGTGGTAAATATATTGTGAATACCATACATTATTGCTATATTTAAATATTGACTGTGCATTTCAAGAGGTTAGATACAGGAATAAATGCTAAATCTATGGTTTTCTAGAGGAACGGTTGTCAATTCTGACACCTGTCATTGGCAACCAGCCAGAAAGTCGGGTTTGACATAACGGTGCCAAAAACGGACTAAACTCTTTAAAAAAAACGTCAACTTTGACTAATATTCGAATTTTAGTTTTTGACGATGTTTTCCATTACCGTTACCCATTTTATTAGCTATTAAATGTTACAAATTCGCTAAACACGTATACGTTTGTACGAAATTGACAGGGAACGCACCGCCATCATTCGTCAATTATAATAAATATAGGCCATATCCCTTGAAATACCCAGAAACTTATCAATAATAAAGGGTGTATCTGACATCGATGCACAAACGAATACCATGGACCCAGTACATGATTCTGAACCCCCCAGTGGTGGAATTTTTTGTCGGTTGATTCCCGATTAAAAAAAAAATAAAAACAATGTCTTTTTCTCACTTTAGACCGTTCATAATTGCTATACTAACCCAATAAGATTTTAAAGTAAAAATTAATTAAAGCGCAATGTGAACAAAACTCAAAAAACTATCCTATTAGCTGATTTACTAGAGTTCACTCCAGGGGTCAACGTCATACCTGCAAACCCGCACGGCGGCACGCTTGCATCGTTCAAAGGCCGAGCTGACACTTTTTTTAAACACTATGATTTCTGTAACCTCACATTAACGACATAAACGACTATCATAATTTCATTAGTGGCATGCAGTCTAGCTTTTTCGCAGTTTCCGGTACGATGTCAGCTACACGCTGTATATTATTGATAATATTTTCCAAGTAATTTTTATTCTCAATTCACAGTGTATTTTCCGTGGTGTTGTTTTTTCGCATTACATTGCTTCTTTGAATCTAAACGGGTCGTTGCGCACACAGATGACGTCTTCAGGATTTCGAACAAAAAATTACTTATGCGCGAAGATCATTTCCTATTTCCGAGGTCTGACAGTCAGTTTTATATTAACATCTTTATTTACTACTCGCGTGAGTTAACTGTGCACCTCGCTGGGATGCGACCCCTCTCCCGCTTCCCCGCGCGGCGCCCCGCATTCGCCGTAAGCGCTCAGTAGCGATAGCATCTTTGTTACATTTGTCTAAATACAGTTTAAATCCCCTGTTGTTATTACTGTTTCTGCAAAGTTTTTACTTTGTTAAGTTTTTTTTTTATTAAGTTTGTTTTTGTTTTTTACAATTTTCGACGCGTTAGTGAAGCCTATTGGTTGCACCAACTTTTTATTTAAGTCCTTATGTATCAATTTAATTGCAAAACGTCATGAGTAATATGACCTAGTATTATGACGCTTTATCATCAAAACGACGTTTTATTAACATGATAAAAAATTGTAATTTGTATTTTTCTTTTACAAACGGTACCATCCGAATGACGCCACAGCGCGAGGTGCACAGTAAACTCGGGCGAGTTGTATGTCAGAATAAAGTTCAAAATTCAAAAACCTTGTATGTCTGTCTACAGGTCTCCCAAAGTGATAATGCGCATAGAAATCTTCGTCACTGTTCGGCAACGGTCGTATTCCCCGAGCGTTCGGAAGAAGATATGTATACAGTATGTTAAGAAAACCCTGTCCGACCCATAAGGATAATAAAGGTTAGGTAAACACATGACCAAATATAATATAAAATTTTACGTAATCATCATAGTACCAATACAAATGAATTTTGAAATAATCTTTTTATCCCGCGAATTAATTTCAACTTCCCCGAAATTTGGTAATTTTTAAAAAGTGACAACACCGGTATTATTATGGGCGAATAGCGATGCGACCATGTGCCGCGTGCCCTGCCGCCCGCCACCTGCGGAAAGGTGGTTAACGCACATTTATTAAGTTACCTCTTTTTGCGAAATAATATTTATTTTTTTAGGGGGATTTTTTTTTTAAGTTTAGCCCGGTTTTGTATGCATTAGTAGAATCCGTTATCGATACCTAACAACACCTTCACAGGTCGGACAGGGTATTGGTACTATGATGATTACGTAAAATTTTATATTATATTTGGTCATGTGTTTACCTAACCTTTATTATCCTTATGGGTCGGACAGGGTTTTCTTAACATACTGTATACATATCTTCTTCCGAACGCTCGGGGAATACGACCGTTGCCGAACAGTGACGAAGATTTCTATGCGCATTATCACTTTGGGAGACCAGTAAGTAACTTTATAACAACTCTGTAAATATAATTGAAAGGGCTAATAGCTATAACAAGTACCTCGTATTAAGCACCATGATTTTAATAACTTATTCTAAGTAAACTTGCTCTGTAAATCTACCTTTTTCGGGCAATGTGAGGAAGGATGACGCTATACTGCCCGCTAATCGGCGAACACATTTTTGTCAAATGATTGCGACTAGTTGGGATCATTTGGACCGAATAGACCAATGGGCGTGCCGAACGATCCCAACTTTTTTTATTTTTTTTATTAAAGTATAAACCAGCGTTTGACCTCAATCCCGCCTGATGGTAAGCAGTGACGCAATCGTTGATGGTAAAGCGCACTAGTTTATTAAGAGCCTATTCACTCTAGCCTTGAAGACACTCAAATTGTAGTCCGACGGAAACACCGCCGCCGGCAATTATTCCAGTCCCTCGATGTACGTGGTATAAAGGAGGAGGCGAAACGCTTCGTCCGGATCGTAGAGGTGTTAACAACATAAGGGTGGAAACTCGCCGTACGACGGGTCGTCCGATGGTGGAACGGAGATGGGGGAATTAAATCGTGCAATTCCCTCGCACACTCCCCAAAATGTATCCTATAGAACACCGAAAGGCTGGCTACTCTACGCCTGTACTCTAGGCTTTGGAGACCAACTCGAGTTAAATCAAGGTCACCAATCAGCCTCTTCGCACGCCTCTCCACTGAATCCAAAGTGGCCAGGTGACACTTAGCAGCACTAGCCCAAATGTGGCTGCAGTACTCTATACTGTAACTGATACCAACTAGTCGCAATCATTTGACAAAATTGTGTTCGCCGATTAGGGGGCAGATCGTATAGCTCCCGTATAGATCTTTTTCTCGCACGAAACCATAGGGATGTTTCATGGGTAAAAAAAAATTGATTCTATTTAGTCCGTCATTCAGATTATAGAAAAATATTGGATACGTATATTTTGTTTTATCAAATCAATAAAAATTGACAGATATAAAAGGCATCAAAGATCAGGAGTGGTGGCTGGTGACGTCACTGCTCGCTAAAAAGTGTAGCGTGCAGTGACGTCACACGAGTTTTCAACGCACTGTATCTCCTTCATTTTTTGTTTATATAAAAAAACAAAAAATGCGTGTCCGGGATTTTTTGGAAATGTGAGTGACGGACTAATTAGTTTTTTTTTTTATTCAACTACTCCTATTCTTGTTTTACACGGTCCATGAGCATATTTAAATTAAATAATATGCCATCCCCATTTTTTTCTTAAAGATTTTATGTCCATATAAATAAGGGCTATTTTTGTAAAGTACAATGTATTTAAACCAAATCTCTAATAGTTCCGATTTTGCGCTCCTAAAACTATTATTGTAAAAACAATGTCTTGAATTTTGAGGTCTTTACAAAATATGTATATACAATACGTAAAGAAAACTCCGTCCGAGCCCTAAAGATAATACAGGTTAGGTAAACACATGACCTTTCCCCCAAGCCGACTGGTCCTCGTAGGGGATAGAGACCACAACCCTCCAACAACAGAGGAAAACAACTGAGACATCAATCACAAGGAAAATTTATGAGTTGGAGGAGACCTTTGCCAACTGGCAAACGAAGTTACATACATAAATAAATAAGTGTCAAATTGGTGAATATGTTTAGAGTTATGTGTAGAATAAGATTAAGTATTATTTAAAGTAACCTAAATGTAAATAAATAAATATATACGGACAAATCACACAGATTGAGCTAGCCCCAAAGTAAGTTCGAGACTTGTGTTATGGGATACTAACTCAACGATACTATATTTATAACAGATACATATATAGATAAACATCCAAGACCCAGGCCAATCAGGAAAAGATCGTTTTCCATCATGACCTGGCCGGGGATCGAATAAATTATGAAATTTTACATAATCATCATAATAACAATACTAATGAATTTTGAAATAATCTTTTTTCCACGTATTAACTCCAACTTCCCCAAAATTTGGTATTTTTTTTAAAGTGACAACAGCATTTTCAACGGTATTATTATGAGCAATGCGACCACGTGACGCGTGCCCTGCCCCTTCGCCCGCGCATGTATTAAGTTACCTCCTTTTGCGAAATAATATTTACTTTTTAGGGGGATATTTTAAATTTTAGCCCGGCTTAGTGGAATCAGTTATCGATACCTAACAATACCTTCACGGATCGGACAGGGCTTTCTTTACATATTGTATTTAAGTATATGTATTTAGTTACAATGAGAAAAGGCTAATATATGTAAAAAAATATGCATCATTAGAAGCGCAAACAGCTTTTAGATTATAGATTAAATATTTCCCTTTTTGTAATACATTCATATGTAATATAAAAAATGTCAATTTAATTTGCTTTAACAGATCCTAAAAATATTTATGGGATAAATAAATAAAGAGAAGCTAATGCGAATACAGGGTGTTCATAGTCAATCTTTATAGAGGAGGTGCACTATGAGATCATGATTAATCATTTTTGGGACAAAATATAAGTATTTGAGTATCATTAAAAATGTCTACAAGAGGGATGTATTCAAGGTAAGAAAATGAAAAAAATAATTAGTCCGTCTTATAGATAATAAAAAAAATTAAAACCCGTATTTTTTTATTTTGACGAAATTACCAAAAACTACTGAGATATAGCGTATTAAAGTTACTGAGTGGGGGTTAATTACGTCACGCCGTGGTGTATTTTGTACCACGGCGTGACGTCATGCGACATTTCAAATCAATATATCTTCTTAAGTATTTGAATGCAAGAAAAAATAAAAAATACGTGTTCAATATTTTTTATAAATCTATCTGATGGGCATTAAATTATTTTTTTTTTTTTAGGATACAACCCAATTAGGCCAGGTGTACGGACGATTGGCACGGAGTCTTGGCCTTCGGGTCGGCCCCGTGACACTCTCAACACAGGGCCCGACGGTAACCGGGTGGTTTTAGTGGGTATTCCCGGCTCCGGCCGGGCGAGTCCCACACACGTCCGTCGCCTAGCTAGCGGCGGGTAAAGGTCATTTCCACTCGATAAAAAAAAAAAGGTGTACGGACGACAGGTCAAGCTACCCTAAACTGTCAAATATTCTCAATGGACCTTGAACCTTAACGCTTTAGAGATAAAGTTGAAAATCTAATACAGAAATCTGACAGATTGTGGTAGCTTGATGTGCTGACGTCTGTACACAAGACTGAATTTTCGCGCTCTGAATATTTCAACCCACTCCTCAGTGTCGAAGGTTGAACACAGTATCTATTTTTTTATAAACTGTCAATGGCACCGATTCTGTTCTTCACAAATTAAACTAATTTTAAGTTTAGTACATCTTTTTCTTTGTATTTAATTAAGAAAAGGATAGAAGATAAAATGTCAGCTTAGACCTGTCAAATTAGTGCGCTCCTGACGTAAACTGGCGTATTTTGTGTCGCCATGTTTATAATCGCGTCTAAACTGTCTATGGAGTATCTTAATTTGACAGGATTAAATTAAAATGTTATCTTCTATCTTTTTCTTAACGAAATGGAAAGAAAAAGATGCACATAACTTAAAATTAGTTTCGTTTGTAAACAATAGAATTGGCGCCAATGTTTAAAAGGTGTGTTGTCTTTGACCCGGGTTATGACACCAGGAAAACATTTTTACTTTAATTTCTTCCTGTTTGAGTACGAGGCTTTTGGGTAAATTATATTTATCGTCTTTTTTATTATCATTATGTGTTTATTATTATTGTATTGTGCGGAATAAACAATGTTTTCTTCTTTGCTCCTATTTTTCATACGCCAGAATGCGATCTGTCATCAATGACAGTTAAAATATGCTGTCATAATTAGCCTATTATGCGCCCAATGCCAAAGACCTCTCTGAGGGGACCTGACCCATAATGCGTCACGCGGGCCCAGTAGGGTGTTTGTGGATCCAGTGTGCGATGAAAATCCAGCGCTAATATTTCGGGCCCGTTACAAATACTTTCGTCTTGTTCCCTTGCACCTCACCTTTAAGAGATTTTACTATGAAACAAACCTGTTTAATTAATCATACTAAAATTACACCCAGTCTATAAAAAACATCAAACTTTAGGAGTTTTCTCCGCTTCTTTTCTAGCCTTTTCTTTCTTGTGCTTATTTATCAAAGGCATCAGCAACCACAGAGCAGCCCCAGCTATAAATATCATTCCGAATGTCACGAACATCTTTAAAAAGTTTTTATCTCTTTCAAACCATAGACCACAAATTGGTGGGCCAACTAACTGTAGCAAACCATTGACAAACAGACTTATTCCATAAGTCGACATAAGCCTTTCCACTCCTAATACCTCTGCCATGACTAAAGTAGTTACACTATTGTTCACTCCTGAAGCCAGCCCAAATAACGCGCAAAAAACGCTAATTGCACTATAAGATTCTAAAAACGGTATTATAGCCAACGTTATTCCAGAGAATAACAACCCGCCTACGAAGTAAAAACTCTTCGGGATTAAGTTCAAATCGCAAAGAGCGGAGCCTCCAATACGTCCTACCAGGTCGAGAGCTGAGACGGTACTGAGTAAGTAAGCGCCTCTCGCTTTGTCAAAACCTATATTTTGTGCGTGGGAGGGTAGTAAGATAATAAAATTTGTGCAGGATATAGCTACAGTACTACTTGAAATCAAAATTACTAAGTAAGTTGGATCTTTCAACAGAGTTAAGTCAAAGAATTTGTTTCTTTCGGCTTTTTTCGTAGACTTCTTCTTTTTGCAGCAAAAACAGCAATACGCTACATCTGCTACACTTTCAGTGACAGATCTGAGGGAAAATTGTGAAGCGAACTCGTTCGGTCTTTCGAAAGCGGAAAGAGTGGAGCCGTGGAATGGTGTAGCGGAAATATGAGTGAAACTGGACGTGGAGAAATTTCTTTTAGGACCAGTGGTCGCCGTACTGAGTTTTCTCCCAAAACCTTCCTGAGATCCTAGTTTTTTTAACACCCCAGAGTTAATGGATGAAGAACTGTAGGTTGATTTTGGTATCGGACGTGTGTACGACAGCTTCCGCTTGGACGGGTTGTGACGTAGTTGCTGTGATGACGTCATGCTTTGTATGTTGGTTTGAGACGGTTTTTTGTCTGGCGTGAGTCCGTTTTCGGTTTTCTCTGGCGTCGTGACCGTCATTTGGAACGATTCGACTGGTTCCTCCTCTTCGAAAAGTATATCGATGTCATCCTGAAACATTATTGATGTTGATAATTTTCTTTGCATTGGCAAGTTGGGCGAGTTATTAAATAATTATGGGTACTGATATGATTAAGAATAAAAATCTTAACGACGCTTTAAAAGTGTTTGTGAGGGGATAAGTCGTGGTGGCCAACTGGTTAACACACCAGCCTCTCAAGTATGAGTGTGCGGGTTCGATTCCAGGTCAGGCAAGTACCAATGTAACTTTTATAAATCATATGTACTTTCTAAGTATATCTTGAACACCAATGACTAATTATAAGGTGAAGGAAAAGATCTTGAGGAAACCTGGACTTTAAGTCTGAAATCGCCAACCCGCATTGAGCAAGCGTGGTTATTATGCTCAATCCTTCTCTGTGTGAGAGGAGACCTGTGCCCAGCAGAAACTGATGATGATGGTGGAGGGGATAACACACATAAATTACAGGGTCACATTGACGTACAACCCGTTAGCATGGATTCAATACCCCCTTTTGGGGGGAGAAATCATCAAATGATTTTTGCCGCTTTGGATGGAACGGAAGGGCGTGTCAGACTTTCACTGACTTAACCCACTGTCTGTGCCTGGGGCCACAGTTTCTCTTTCGGAGAAACCGTTAAAATCTTTAGCCAATTATTACAGTGAAACTTGGTTAAGTGGGACCTGGATAAGTGAGAAACCTCCGTAACTGGAACTCATGCTGAGGTCCCAACACTTTGGCACTGAATTACCTCTGTTAGTGGGACGAGGTAAGCCTCTATATCTGGGATTTGTTCTTTCGATTTATCATCATAGTTACCTCTATAACTGAGACAGCGAGTAAATTTTATATGCATTAACCTCTGTAACTGAGATTGAGATTCTTGTTTGTTTACTCATTCTTATTCTACCCACAAATTCCACACGTAATTCCAAGTACGTAAGTACAAATTTTGAGCTTCAATTACCTTCAGTTTTAGTTTCGCTTTACTATCATTCAGATGTTTATTTGAAAAATGCCAAAACGAAAGCTACAATCGTTATCATTACGTGAAAAACTGAAGTTAATTTCCGTTTATAAAAGTGGGAAGGATTAATGGAATTATGGCTATTAAAGGAACCCTCTGTAAATGAGACAGATATTTATTTATACCTGTATATCTGAGACACTGGGTAAGTGGAATACCTCCTCTATAAGTGAAACGACATTGCAGGTTCCTTGATGTCTCACTTAATCAGGTTTCACTGTATAAAAAACAATTGATGCTCAGATTGCCAGCAGTCGCCGCACGGGCGCTCGCGCCGTTGCCGCTGGTCAACCCAAAATTTTCGTCTATTATTTCTTGTGCTTTTTTCTTCATCCTCAAGTGTATTAGCAATAATCGCTAGTTCGCGCGTTGTAAAACAAGTCAATAGAAACCAACCGCGAATTGTGTCCAGTTCAGGTTTCTATTGAAGCAAATCGTCGTGATTGACAAATCGTGAAAAGCTAGAGCGGTCAACGGGTGTACAGATGGGTGCCTGCAAGCTGTCGCCGCGTGGACTGCGCGCAGTCGTCTTAGTTTAGGGCGGTGTTGGGTGAAAGCGGTATTGAAGCAGAGTCGTCTGAGTGTGTTATGACCTTTATTCATGGCCAGCAGGGTAGTGGCGTAACACACTATCAGCAGCAAAGGGTCTTATTTTGATATCAATAATGAGCCAGTTTTATATTCGCAAAATGATGCACGTTACCGGCGCGCCCCTACACTTCCCTAAACTAAGACGACTGCCGCAGTACACGCGAGTCCACGCGGCGACATCTAGCAGACGCCCAGCTGTCCCACCCGTCGTCCGCTCTAGCTTTTCGCGATATACGCAGTTCCCGACTCACAACGGGCGGACTAGCAATTATTTCTATTGCACTTGGGTATAAGCGAAACACAAGAAATATCAGATGAAGATTTTGACCGCTCAGTCGGTTGCCTTCAGTAATCGATGGTGCGAGCGGCGACGGCGCGGCGACCGCTAACATTGAGCGCGCGGACACCGCACCGACCGCTCGTCCATAACGTGCGGACGGCGAGGAGTGAACTACAGAGCAGTCTGACGGCGGTAAGCTCGCTGGCAGCGAGCTGTCTGATAATTTAAGATACTAATGTAAAATACATCGAAAGAGGATATTTAAAGTCCATATTTAAATTATATTCCTTATGCTGGGTGGGAGCAGAGTCGTGTAAGTGGGCTATGAACATAAAGCGCCTCTAAGCACACTGCCATACTGAATTTTCAACTCTAAAGTATTCAGCCTACAGTTTAAAACCCAACAGACCACATCCCAGCGTGACAAAAACAAAACTGTTGAATTTTCAACTTTCGGCGCTAAGCAAAGCGTTGAAACTTCAGTGCGCTTAAACACTGGACACACATCGTAAAGCGTTGCATCATTATCAGTACACATATTTATTTAACATAAATTATGTTTACAAATACGGTTAAATACTAATTATAATAATTAAAAATAAATTAAATATTATATACAATGTAAATATTTTTTTACGTTGGCAAGCTCAAATGCGATTTAATTAGGATTCTGAGCAAATAATAATAATAATTATTAAGGGAATAGTTTTGTAACACTCTGTAGCATAACTCTCGTTAGAAAGTATATTTGTTATTATTTTTCTTGGATAAATTTGCAGATAAAGCAAGAAAGAGAGGGTATAACATTAAACAAAATAATACGGGATCTACCTACAACCTGTTATCAAAGACTTCAGCATATAACCTTTACCTTTAAAATATTTAGCCGGTTATTTAAAAGAAAATACCGTAAATTGCAACAAAAAAAAAATCAAGTTTTATTCAAATCAGGCTGAAAATCAACACTTTTTGAACGTCAATATTACACAAGACAATCTCCCAAAACCGCCCACCCTTGGACACTTCCTAGTGCTTTCGCTGGGAAGGAGAAGTGGCGGAACAAACTCAAAAAAATTAAAAAACGTTAGATAGTCTACAATTATGTGCTTAAATTATGGTTACAATTTGTGCTTTGATGTCCCTGACACCCTTCAAACTTGAGGGCGAAAACGAGTTTGACAGTTCTAAGTTTCTATCTCTTTCTTGCCATATCAGTTAGAATAGGATAGCAATACTCTTATTGTCAGTTTCCATGTCCCATTGTTATTACAAGGCCCAGCTCATATTAAACTCATGCATGTTGAGTAATTATTAATAACAAATAAAAAAAACATTAAAAAATAAACTAAGTTCTGGCAACACCATTTAAAAAGTTATTAACGTATAATCACTTTCGTTATAAACCAGTTATTTTAACGTTAACACGGTAACGGTTACTTTTTATTTAAAATGCGTATTTTTGAAAATGAAACAAAAAACTCGAATGTATGTGTGGAAGACTCCTGTAGAATTACTTGTGAATTATGATAAGTACATGTCAACGCCAAAGCATACACCTACAGACCTTATCAGAAGAAAATCGGAAACTTAATGGTCAAACTCTAAATTACTTTTGTTTAAGAACTGAACTACATTACCTACGAATCAAAAAAAAAAAAACAGTTAATAACATAACAGTTAACTTTTGATTAGTTCCTTTTTCGAATAGCCTTAAATACTTCGAAACCACGTCAATTTCTTACTGAATGAAGACGTCTATTATAAACGTATTCTCTATGATACAATGAACGAAACCGCGCGGAACGAATGCCAAGATGGCGGGGCTTGTCAAACAATATATTATTATTATTTTAATTCGCGCTAAATACTCTCCAGCGTTTGATGGTTTATTAATCGTTCGTACGTGATATTGGCAAAATTGTGGCGTCTCTCTCACAAAAGCCATTAATCAAGAATTGAATTGAATTGAAATACATGTTGTCTCTACTATTGACAGATTATAATAATGGACATGCCTTAGATATGAGATTAGAGATGTTTCCTGGGTAAAAAAAAAAAAATATTCTATTTAGTCCGTCATTCAGATTATAGAAAAATATTGGATCCGTATATTTTGTTTTATCAAATCAATAAAAATTGACAAATATAAAAGGCATGAAAGATCGGGAGTGGTGGCTGGTGAGGTCACTGGTCGCTAAAAAGTGTAGCGTGCAGTGACGTCACACGAGTTTTCAATGCACTGTGTCCTCTTCATTTTTTGTTTATATGAAAAAAGAAAAAATACGTGTCTAGAATTTTTGGAAATCTGACTGACGGACTAATTAGTTTATTCTAGTCAAATACCCTATTGTGGCACTCCGAAAGAAAGAGAGGAAAGAAAGTTTCGTCTATCTTTATCTCTCTATATGAAGAAAGAGATAGTGCTAGACCGAAAGCATAGGCCATCTCTCTCACTCTTTTCAAACCAAAAATTACAGATTATACGCGTACGGCATGTCCATTAGTGTATGTCTATGGTATGTACATTTCAATTCCTTGCCGATATTCAGGAGTAGATACAAAACACGGTATTCACGTAGTGTACACGTGGTAGAATAACACGGCTAATAATAAAAAAAGATAAATAATTGGAGGCCTGGACGTTGTCAATAATAACAGACTGTTTTACAAAACTATGGTTAAAATTTTTTCGACTAAACTTACCATATAGTCATGCGGCCGTAATATTAAAAAAAAATCTCAATTGAGATTTTAATGTCAAATATGTACTGGCGAAAATGTCAGATTTTTATAACGGTTCCAATTACCTTGTACACAAACTAAAGTTAAGTTCAGTGCTTCTTTTTCTTTATATTTCATTAAGAAAAGGACAAAAGATAATATGTTAGTTTAGTCCTATCAAATTATTATTTTTTATTTTTATACATTATAAACAAGCGCTTGACCGCGCACTAGTTTATTAAGAGCCTATTCACTCTAGTCTTGAAGACACACAAATGTAGTCCGACGGAAACAAACAAATTAGTCCGCGCCTGTCGTAATTTGACATATTTTCGGTAGTCATGTTTTTAATCGAGTTTAAATGTTTATGGAGTATCTTAATTTGACAGGACTAAACTAATGTTTTATTTTCTGTCCTTTTCTTAATGAAACAGAAAGAAAAAGATGTACTAAAATTAAATTTAGTTTGGATTGTGAACAAATCTGTTAAATCTGGTATTAACATGATAGAAACACTAGTCCTCCTTGGAGCTTCTCGCCACTTCATTATCAGATATCTACGTTTTAGAATAGACAACTAGCCCTGACTTTCTATTTAATTTTTAATTTTGACAGTCCAACAGTAAAAACATAGAAATCAAAGCTTTGATTTCGATTTTGAGAAGCAGTTTTTCTTATCAGAAAATAATGGGTATAAGAACTTTCGTCAAAATCATGAACAATTAATTATGTTAGTTCAATTTAAGTTACAACTTCAAACATTTTTATTTTTATAACTTTTTTAATACCGCTAGTCTCTCTGAAATAAACCGAATTGCCGTTAAAATTCATAATAATGAAGTTGATATTTGCTTAAGTTGGAATAACATCAATTTGAGTTGATATTTATAGATCGTAGAAGCATTAGGTCGTATGTATAGGTCCGACAATTTTCTCGGTGGTAGGCCATAACATCGGCCACCGGCAGAAGTTACCACCCACCAGACAAAGTGTTGCCGCCAAGCGATTTGTCGTGTTCCGGTATGATGTCTGGTGAAGCCGTACGGAGGACGGATCTGAGCAGTTATGTTGCGATGTGTGCCGGGTACGATGCGCCTAATGTTGTTGTGTTGGGAGTTTGTTTGGTCGTGGAGGGTCTTCAGATCAATCTCCCTTTGGCGCAGCATCGTTGGTCGTGTTGTTGGGTTTAACATTGCATCACCTCGCTCAACTGCTGATAGGCTCTTAATAAACTAGCGCGCTTTACCATCAACGATCGCATCACTGTTTACCATCAGGCGGGATTGCGGCCAAGCGCTAGTTAAAATTATTTAAAAAAAAAAAAAAACTATACACAAGACCTACGGCTTCTAAGGTCGAGCTATACATACGACCTAGGGCTTCTATAGTGGTTTGTTCAACTTTAAAATTTGAAACATAAGTTTAATAATAAATAAATAAATAAAAAGACTTTAATGTGTTTGACCTTTTCATAAAAAGCAACGCTGATTACCGAATTTCCTTCTGATTAGACCAGTACCCTAAATGTATAACTCCCAATTTGAAGGATATTGCTAATCCAATGCTACATATGTTCGAAAAATTTACTTACTCAACAACTTCAACGCAATGTATGTTATTGAACTGTCAAAATGAAATCCATTGTTACTGATACTGTTTTACGCAATTACCCTACATAATGCTTAACTAAGATCCGTTGAAGATAAATCAATCATGAGTAATATTTATTATAGGAGTCATAAGGAAAGTGATTATTTTTGAATTAATGAAAATGTTAGTGAGATCAAAAGCGAAGCAGAGATGGGAGTGGCTTGAAATTATTGTGGCAACATTGTACCGTAAGCAACTCGTTATTTCTAAACCAAAATCCTACTAACTTAATCATTTAATATTACATTTCTCGACGTTCTTCAAAGTATTAGGTCGTATGTATAGGTCGACCTTCGAAGCATTAGGTCGTATGTATAATCCGACCTAAGTAGGATTAGGTCTGACGTCCCGACGGTCCGTATGTATAGGTCCGACGACATATAAATACGACCTAATGCTTCGAAGGTCGAGCTATACATACGAACTAATGCTTCGAATGTCAAGCTATACATACGGCCTAATGCTTCTAAGGTCGACCTATACATACGACCTAATGCTTCGATGGTCGAGATTTATTAATAAAATTAATCATAAACGCGAAAGTTAGAGAGGTGGCTTTTTCTCTTTCACGCAACCTATAGAACTTTTGTTGAAACTTCACAGTAATATCCTACTAATATATTTAAATGCGGAAGTTTGCGAGTATGGATGGATGTTTGTTACCCTTTCAGACAAAAACTACTGAACGTATTTGGATGTAATTTGGCACCCGCATTAACACATAGAATACTTTTTATCCCGAAATTCCAGCGGGATCGAAACTAATACTAGTAAAACCGCGAGTCGCTGTTAGTAATATGAGAGAAAGATTATTTTTGGTATCTTCTGTTCTTCAGCCTATAGAAGACTATGACCGGTATTGTGCTGCCCGCATCCATCGGCTTCCCGCGACCTTCACCAGGTCCTCGGTCCACCTTGTTGGGGGCCTCCCTACGCTGCGTCTTCCGGTACGTGGCCGTCACTCCAGAACCTTACTGCCCCATCGGCCATCGGTTCTACAAGCAATGTGCCCCGCTCACTGTCACTTAAGTTTAGCGACTCGAAGAGCTATGTCGGTGACTTTGGTTCTTCTGCGGATCTCCCCATTTCTGATTCGGTCACGCACAGACACTCAGAGCATAGCTCTTTCCATCGCCCTTTGTGTGACTCTGAGCCTTCGTATGGGGCTGGGGTTTTGATGAAATCTGGCACATGGGTAAACTATCCTGGATTACGATTAGGGTATATTTTTAAACCGATATTTTTACAGAACTGAGACTTTTGTGTGTTGAAACTGCGGGGCGCAAATAGTTTTTGTATGTAACCTAAGAGGCAAAAAAGATTATTGCCACTTTTAATTTGTCTAACAATTATTATTAGAACAAAGGATTTTACGCCATTGAGCTGGAATAAACAAGTACACTTGATGATGATTCGTGGTGGCCTAGTGGTTAAAACACCAGCCTCTCAAGTATGAGTGCGCGGGTTCGATTCCAGGTCAGGCAAGTACCAATGTAACTTTTCTAAAGTTATATGTACTTTCTAAGCATATCTTGGACACCAGTGACTGAAGGTGAAGGAAAACATCTTGAGGAAACCTGGACTTTAAGTCTGAAATCGCCAACCCGCATTGAGCAAGCGTGGTGATTGCGCTCAATCCTTCTCTGTATGAGAGGAGACCTGTGCCCAGCAGTGGGACGATAAACAGGTTGATGATGAAACAAGTACACTCATGTGGGGAGCAAGTCATTTTGGGGGCAGATTTTTAGTGTCGAATCATCCCCGGCTATTTTGACTTACAAACTACACAAGCTCATCTATATGAAACATTAGGTATTGGTAGTGTAGTGTGTAGTACAAATAGACACAAATGATCCTGTACAAGTCCACGTTTGTACTTTGATAAGTAATTCTGTAATTCTTCCATACAAGTTCTGCCAGATTTTCAGGAGGGACGGGGTACGCCCATCTGTACACTGGACTTAATACGAAATGACAGCTGTTTTTTGTTCCGATCAAAGCGCCCCGCTCGAGCGTCTCGGGAACTAAAATTGACAGATGATTGCAAATGGCCGTATTTTAGTTTTGGCGCGTCATCGAGGATCTATGTCTAAATAGTGGAATAATAATAGAAAGCCGCCAGCAGAAGTTACCACCCACCAGACAAAGCCTTGCCGCCAAGCGATTTGTCGTGTTCCGGCATGATGTCTGGTGAAGCCGTATGGAGGACGGGACTGAGCAGTTGTGTTGAGATGTGTGCCGGGTACGATGCGCCTAATGTTGTTGTGTTGGAGTTTGGTCGTGGAAGGTCTTCAGATCAATCTCCCTTTGGCGCAGCATCGTTGGTCGTGTTGTGGGTTTAACATTGCATCACCTCGTTCAACTGCCGTCTTCCTTCCTATTCGCTCAGTTTTTCTGAGTGAATAGGCTCTTAATAAACTAGCGCGCTTTACCATCAACGATCGCATCACTGCTTACCATCAGGCGGGATTGCGGTCAAGCGCTAGTTTATAATTATTAAAAAAAAAAAAAGACTTTTATGTGTATTTCGTGTTTCCTACAAGATATTTAGAACATTTTTTACTTTAAGAGTATACGCGTTTTGTAAAACTGACGATCAAAAATATTAATTCCATGGACGCTTACATTGGCGGCGAATCTCTTATTCACTAACTAATTTTATGTTAAGTGCATCTCTTTCTATCTATTTCACTAAGAAAAGGATAGAAGATAACATTTTAGTATAATCCTGTCAAATTAAGGTACCATGAAATACCAATAACAGTCGTATTTTTAAACATGGCGACCGAAAATACTTATTCTATACACTACGTAACAAAAACCCTGTTGTTCCTTTCAGGGACATATAATTTTACCTACAAGCACATCATTAATTTATTTATTTACTAGCTGACCGGCAAACGTTGTTTTGCCATATAAATAATAGATTAAATTACTAAAATGGCTATTAAAAAATAAGGGTTGATCGTAGAAGGGTGAAAATTGGGGATTGTATATATTTTTGTATGTTGTATCATAAAAAAATAGAAATTAAAAATTTTGTCTAAAAAATAAAAAAAAAATTTAGGGGTGGACTACCCCTAACATTTAGGGGGATGAGAAATAGATGTTGGCCGATTCTCATAGATACCGGTTAAGCACAAAAAATTTCATCAAAATCGGTCGAGCCGTTTCGGAGGAGTTTAAAGCCGAACACCGTGACACGAGAATTTTATATATTAGATTTATCAACGCGCACCAACGACATATTTACAATAATGGTAGCTTAAAAAGCAATCACAAGTCTTCAGTTTTGTGTAAATACATCACTTATTTCTCATAGATACCGGTTAAGCACAAAAAATTTCATCAAAATCGGTCGAGCCGTTTCGGAGGAGTTTAAAGCCGAACACCGTGACACGAGAATTTTATATATTAGATTTATCAACGCGCACCAACGACATATTTACAATAATGGTAGCTTAAAAAGCAATCACAAGTCTTCAGTTTTGTGTAAATACATCACTTATAGGCATACACAACATTCACAATAAGAGATATTAGTTATTAAAAATTTCATTCAACAAAACATATACAAAGTATATGAGTATATAAATTCAGTAAAGTAGTAAGTAAGTATATGAAGTCATAATTAGAAAACAGTAATCATTGTCTAGTCGAGGGGTCACAATCAAATGCCTATTAAAACCGACAAATTCGAATTTTAAATTTTTAAATAAATTGGCGGGAACGTTCTACTTATGTCTAGTTTCTTCATGCAGAATTGCAGAGCTAAGAAATCAGTTACAGATTGTAAATATTAATAATTAAACATTTATTTTAATTATTTTTGTTGAACAATTTTTATAAATTACTTGCTTTATTACGTCTGTATGGCGATTCTTAAAACGTAGGTTGAAGGAACAACAGGGTTTTTGTTACATATTGTATATACTTATAACTCACGCCTCGCGATTCCACCCGCGTAGATTTCGATGTTTTTTTTTATATGCTCTGCTCCTATTGGTTCCAGCATGATGTTATATAGCCTAAGGCATTCCTGGATTAAGAGCTATCCTGAGATTAGAGCGTTCAAACAAACAAACAAAGCCTTCAGCTTTATATATTAGTATAGATATAAAGCTGAAGAGTTTGTTTGTTTGAACGCGCTTATCTCAGGAACTACTGGTCCGATTTAAAAATTTCTTTTTGCGTTGGATAGCCCATTACTCCAGGAAGGCTTTAGGCTATATAACATAACGCTGCGACCAATAGGAGCGGAGCATAACTAACTCCATGCGAACGAAGTCGCTGGCGGCCGCTAGTATTAGTATAGATTTGACAGGTCTAAACTAACATTTTATCTGCTGTCCTTTTCTTAATGAAATGGAAAGAAAGAGATGCACTGAACTTTAAATTAGTTTAGTTTGTGAAGAAGAAAATCGGACCCAACACCATCACCGCCAAAATGGCAAAAATTCTACAGAGTGGTGCTGACAATACGACAATAAATTATTTTTTATTTTTTTTTGGGATTTTATGGCCTGGTTTCTAAGACCTTTAAGCCATGTCTTATTTGCACTTCACTTAGCACTTTAGTTTCACTTCTTCTTTTGTAACTTATCCTAACTTAACTTAATCTAACCTAACTCCTTTCGTTTCTCGCGTGAGGCCGATTAGGAGGATTTTAGCGTAAAGTCATGATGTGGCCACTATGCTACAATATTTCACTGTTCTTTATGAATTATTCACTGAATGCACTTTTTACTACATAAATCACGCGTTTTTATTTAGTAAACGACACTATAAATAATTTAAAAGTCCAATGAAAAATGAGCGTGGCACTCGTCTTCGCTTTCCCGCCAAAAGACCACAATAAATTAAATATCGTGTACAGTGTTACCAACCCTACTGTTTTAACAGTAGATTTGCTGTTTTCACACTGATGTCCATGTTTTCTGTTTCATTCCTATTTTCTATTGTTTTTTAATTACCGCTCAGCGCCACCAAATACACTACTATGCAAACATTTGTTGAGATCCATTACGTAATAAAACACAAATTACAATCCACTACCTAATAAAACGCAATGACACTAGATGGCAGTATCTTCTTTAGTGGGGACACGAGGAAATTCTCGGAAATTGCCTTGAATCCCGACTCGGTCGCATGTGGTCGGCTACATTATATGTATTTGACAATCATATTTTTATGCATGGAGAAAACCTAATTAATGAATGACAGCTACACGCCTACTGTATTGCGTATTGTTTTATAGCCACAACATCTTCAACAGTTTCTTTAAATTGCGGCGTCTATTTATATAAAAAAAAAAAACATTAATTACAACCTTTTCGATAAAATGAGTGATTCATAGACTGGGCAAAGTCCTCCTGAGAATAAAAAGGTGAAATGTAAACAGAAATTCTAGATTTGTGGTTAAAAGATGAAAGGTTCAAAGGCTGGTTAAAGAAAAGCACTAAAGGTAAGACTTATTTCTTTTGTTATGCGTGTAATTGCGACAAAAAATGTGGTACCTAACTAAGAAATTGTTTATTATTTAATTATATGAGCAAAACGATGAATTTTGCCTTTTTTCTTTACATACTGTTTTCTACTGTTTTTTTTTGAGCGAGTTGCTGTTTTTTAGCTTTTTGAGGTTGGCAACACTGATCGTGTACCTTTTGATGCTAAGTTTTTTTCTATGGTTTAGGATTATTCATATGAACCAGCATTGTTCGTGTTTTTATTTATTGTCGTATTGTCAGCACCACTCTGTTTGTCTTTACCTATATTGTTATGTATAGTTCGATGTACAGCATAATTAAATAATGTAGGTTGGTGCAACCAGAGCACAACCTTTCAGAAGTATTTGTTCAGAAGCCATTTTAAAATTCCAGGCATTTATACAATATGTAAAGAAAACCCCGTCCGACCCATAAGGATAATAAAGGTTGGGTAAACACATGACCAAATATAATATAAAATTTTACATAATCATCACAGTAATAATACTAATGAGTTTTGAAATTATATTTTTTACCGCGAATTAATTCCAACTTCCCCAAAATGTGGTAAATTTTTCAAAAGTGCCAACACAATTTTCTGCTGTGTTATTGTGATACGGCTGTGTGCCGCGTGCCCTGCCCCTCTTCGCCCGCGAGTATGTTGCATACCGCACATGTATTAAGTTACCGCCTTTTGCGAAATAATATTTATTTTTTTAGGGGATTTTTTTTTAAGTTTAGCCCGGCTTTTTAGACATTAGTAGCATCAGTTATCGATACCTAACAACACCTTCACGGATCAGACAGGGTTTTCTATACATATTGTATACATGTTAACAGACATCCACACATAATAACAACCCAATTTTACTCAAACCATCTCCCCTCTCACTCTCACGAAAGCGATGAAACGGGACAGCATTAGAACATGAACACCGAGTTTGGTTAGTATAAAGTAATTTTGCCGAACAGCAAGTACTAAGCGACTACGAAAATAGATACAATAACAAAAAAAAATCTACTACAAACATAATATACAAGGTCATAGTTTCTCAAAGTTTTTTTTTAAACCCCAGACGTAAACTCGAATGCGAACAAACCTACTTACCAATAAATATTTTTAATCGGATTTTACGTTCCCCCAATGCACGTTCATAATACGAATAATAATAATTTTATAAATTACGTGAACCTAATAATTTCGTTTAAAAAAAAATACATTTCCCCAATTTTTCATTTTCCCTACAAAAAAACCAAAGCGAAAACTTACTACAATTATTCTCACAGTTTAATGCCATCATTACCGAAGTATAAGAGAGAAAGAGATGAAGCTATACATGACCGATAATACCCTCCGTTTTTCGTACTACATCATGAGTTAATACGTCTTCTGAAGTAAAGAGATGACTTAGCGTCACCAAACTATAAGAACCGACTATACCCGACACCGACCGAACGTGACAATCCAATTTATTAAAAACGTTTTCACTTCAAAAACCATAGACTACCGCCATGCCCATTGACAAACTATGACCAACATATACACATATAAACACATAATAAAAATGAATTGCTTACTTTATGCTCGGATGCCACCATGGTGAGCTCAGTGGGTAGAAGTTTCATTTTCAAAAAGACACTCTTTCTCAAATATATAACACCGAAAGGCCGCGTGTTTCGGTTAGGATGTAACGGACAAAAGCGTACGTTTGACTTTAATTTTATTTAAATGAAGGTTTTTAAATGGACAAATAGTTTTTGATCGTGTAATAAAATTTACTGTCGTCTATGCAACATAATTTTTCCTGAATATAGTTTGTTCAGAATAAGAAACTGAATAGATTCCAAACATTTTTACACCATGTTATATTTTTTTCCAAATGCATTTAGAAATTGTTGCAGTGTGGTTACCTAGCGCACAACACAGATCGTGATAGCTGATAGTGGTACTAGGCGCGTGATTTTAACGGTTGTTTAATTCAAGTAGATTGTCAAAAACAATCAAAGAATCCAACTTAGATGATATGAATCATTTGTCTTTTTATATTTTCTATCCGCTTTTTTTAAGTGGTTGTATGATTAGTAGGTAACAATCGTGAAAATATGAATAAAATTTAATACAAATAATTTATGGTGTTAAAAGTGGGGGTTTCAGAAAAGTTTTTGCATTATGCCTCATGGAAAAAATACAATGGCACACGGTTCTAAAAAATATGGCTGTTGTCATAAGAAATACATCGGAAAACTAAGAATTGTTGAACTGGAAATGGATATTTATCCAGAAACTTGACAAAGTTGGATAATGTACAAGTACGTTTTCTAGATTAACAACTATTGCAGTATCTCTCGTCACAACATTTGGCAAATTTGGACAACATTCGTAATCTTAAACTTTTTAAAACCGTTCCATCAAACAAACAAGTTGAAAGAACTGGCATCATCACCGAAGTCTTTTCCAATTTTACCAAAATCAATTCCAACTTTACCAAAATCAGTTTCAACTATACCAAAATCATTTCAAACTTTACCAAAATCAATTCCAACTTCGTCAAAAGTTTCGTAACCAACTGACCTGTGGACCGTCCTCATCTTCTTCGGGTTCCTTATACTTCCTGACCATATGTTCTTCTACGGGCTGGAAGAGCAGTGCAGCGGCCCAGACGTTTAACATTATACCGCCAAGTATTAGTACTGCACCCCTAAAAAAACAAAAAAGGTGGGCTAAATCTAGTTCGGAAAACTACAGGCTTACGGGCCGCGAGGAAGGTAAGGCCTTTTCTTATTGTTTCTGGGGCGGAAAATCCTCATGGATGTCCGCCACCCTGGGGTGGGCGACAGGGTCTGTCAGACTCTTACTGACTAAAAACCACACCGGTGTACCATCTCACACCTACACTTGGGGTTACGAGAACGAACACTGCTTCTGCAACCCCCGATTGGTGCTGGCCTGCCACTGTGGACCTCAGGGGGGGCGAGTGAGGTTTATGACTCCCCCGTGACGTCTAAAAGTGACGCGCGTGGAACACTTCGCGCAGCCACCAGGGGTCCTGAAGTTTAGGGGGGCTGAGCAAGATAAGGCCTAGGCCAGTGTCGACGGCGTGTTGTGTTCTACGCGAGCCTCAAAACGAATGTCGATAAATCGTGACGTGGTCCACAAGGACCAATAACTGCCAGGGCCGCAGGTTGTTCGAAATAAAGGCTAATTGGCGACCCAGATTTAGTTCAAAGCGGCCTCCAAAGCCTGGAGCACAGGCGTAGAGTAGCTAGCCTGTCGGTGTTCTATAGGATACATTTTGGAGTGTGCAAGGGAATTGCATGACTTAATTCCTCCATCTCCGTTCCATCATCAGAAGACCCGTCGTACGGCAAGTATCCTTCCTTATGTTGTAGAAACCTTTACGATCCGGACGAAGCGTTTCGCCTAGTTTTTATACCGCGTAGATCGAAGGACTGGAACAATTTGCCAGCGGCGGTATTTCTGTCTGACTACAATTTAAGTGTCTTCAAGGCTAGAGTGAATAAGCTCTTAATAAACTAGCGCCCTTTACCTTCAGCGATTGCATCACTGCTTACCATCAGGCGGGATGGCGGTCAAGCACTAGTTTATATTTTTGAAGTGAAACTTCTTTAGGCACGCTTGACTTGGGGAGTAAGCTGGCGAAAGCGTTACGAAAAATGATCGGGCAAGGCGAACGGAAGTTAAGTGGGGGATATAAGCACAGAGGCGCCCGTGGCGCGAGCTTGGTACTACAAGGCCTACAACGAGTTTTTTTTTTTTTTTTTTTTTTCAATAAAATAGAAGATCTATGCAATTTTTTTTTTTTTAATATTTTGGGACACGGATACACTTATTTATTTATTTAGTCCCTCCTGTATCCCCCCTCCCTTACTCCCCCCCTCACCCCTTAATATTCCCAGGAAACTACCCCCCCCTCATTGATTACCTCACCCCCCCGTGGATTATCTCGGGAACCAGAGGTCGTGGACTACCCGAGTTTGGGGTCCCCTGAATCAGGAGGAGGAGCCCGACCTTTTGGCCCCGAGGGAATCCACTCCCCCCTCCCCCCGCAACCCCACGAAACCTATCCCCCCCCCCACCCCCTTTAGTTACCTCACCCCCCCGTGGATTATCTCGGGAACCAGAGGTCATGGACTACCCGAGTTTGGGGTCCCCTGATTCAGGAGGAAGAGCCCGACCTTTTGGCCCCGAGGGAATCCACTTCTTTCTTTTTTTTTTTTTTTTTTTTTTCAATATTAATTTACCAATGAAACCATGAAATAAATTTAAATATTTATAGAAAATTAATATATGTATATGTGTATACATGTATATATTGTACACACACACATATATATATACATACAGATGGAGCGAAAGAAGTTTCACTTCAGTCGTGTGGTCATAGCACACTCGTTTTTTTTTTTTTTTGTTTTTTTTATTAAAATTCTTGTGAAGTTGGCGTTGTAGATACCACTACAACTTCAATGTCTGGCGTGTCATCATCATCTCAGCGTTAATCCCAGTCGCATCCGAAGCTTATTCAGCTTTGGAGTCTGGGGTCCGCTTTTAACAGTCTAACTAATGATTTCGGATAAACTTCGATATTTTATGTGAAGCGACTGCCGTCTGACCTCCACAACCCGATGGGGATATCGAAGCATTGCAGTCAGACCAATTGTTGGACTTTTGAGGGCTCCAACAACCCGTAACGACTGCCATTAGATGTTCGAATGGCAACCGAGACCAACGACTTAATGGCTTTCCGAGGCACGACCAGACCTGTGCAAATATTCTTATTAATGCATACAAATATTTGCACAACGCGGAGATTGAACCCGCGCCTCCTTGCGCAACGGCTTCGTTCGCTACCGCTACGCCACGGAGGCTGTCACGTGACCTTAATGCCTGGTGTGTGTGTTTACCAATAATCCATATTCACGACCAGATACTTACTTGTAACCGTACTCCTCAATCAGATATCTCAGCGCGGGCGGTAGTATGATGCTGCCGAACGCGCTGCCCGACATACAGATGCCGTTAGCGAGCCCGCGCAAGCGCACAAAGTATGACGTCACTATGTATACGGTGGGCGGGAAGGCTAGGCCAGCCCCTATGCCTACCATAGCGCCAAAACTGAAATAAGAAAATTAATATGATTAGAATTTTAGAAGGATTGTTTTACTAGATCGATAGATAGATGTGGGAATACTCAGATCAAACTATCCTATGAATTAATGTTAATCCTGGTATGCCAAATTTCAACCAAATCAGTTAAGTCGTTTTAACGTGAAAGCGAGACAGACATATACTGTCGCATTTATACTTAATATTGGGCATTTATACTTAATTTTGTCTACTAGCCCATCATCTGGGAATGAAAATATAGTTTGGGAGAACCCTACACCTTGCTCAACTCTGTACTATCGACCAGTGAAGTTCACTTTTACTGCGGAGACAGCTGCGGAATAGTCTGAGATGAAAAAACTAATTGATGAACCGATAACATGCAATAATAACTTAATCTCTACCAGAATTATTAGTTGTAAGTACCTATTATGTGCTGTTAAAACTATATTATTTAACTAAAAAGAAAGGTCAAAACAGACAAATGAGACAAAAAATATATTTTGAATTTATCTTAAATGGCAAAAAAAAAAATCATACAAATTTTTTTTTTTTTTTTTTTACCAACGAAGTACTGGTAAAAAAATATATTTTGCCGCAAGTGTCCGGCGCCGATTATTTTTTCGTAGATAGAGAATGATCCCAGCTATCATATACTCGTGCCATACACCCAACATATTAGTATAATTGAAGAAAAAAAAAATGAAACGTCATTCGCTAAATACAAAAAAAAAAAAAATATTTTTTATCAGACAAACTATCAATTTAAGAAGAAATTTCACAAGAAAGTAAAAGTTGTCGGTAATATCATAACGCCTCGTAAAAAAAATCGCATCGGTATTAGAACTTTGTTGTCTATGTCCACTATTTTTCAATATGGGCCCACTGGGCGCCACATCCAGCGGTACTAAACTTTAATAAAAATGGCGCAAAGTCGCAGGATCGCGCTGTTGCCGATCGAAGGTCAGTGAACCAATATTTTAAAGGAGTGTGTCTATTGAGTTTCCAATTTTATGCGATTTAGTTTGCTCGAAATTTACATGTTTTTATTTTTGGTGTTAGCGTTTTTTTCCATGGTTTAGGATTATTCCTATGAACCACCATCGACCGTGTTTTCATTTATTGTCGTATTGTCAGCACCACTCTCTATAAGAAATTTCATTAAAATCGGTTCAGCCGTTTTGGACGAGTTCGAGTACAAACACTGTGATAGGAGAATTTTACAGAAGATCTTTTCTAAGTTTCCATTTGTTTGAATAAAAAATTGAAAAATTAAAAAAGAAAAAGATGTTGGCCGATTCTAGACCAATACACACATACGATACGCGCACAAAATTTCGCAAAGCCCTTTCGGAGGAGTTTGGCATCAAACATCGCAACATGGGAAATTAATATACCTGTCAGTTTTAAGTATATTTCTTAGGTGTGTTTTTTTATACTTTCTTTCTAAAAATCTTTACTGCGCTAGAAAAACTTACTCAGTAACTACGTGTAGTGTTGGGGTCAAGAAGATACAGGCCGTGGCTAATTTGACAACCGCTGTTAATTCAAACTAAATGAAAAGCTCCTCTGCTGTTTGTGACTGCATTCCACTCCTTGTATTTTTAAGCAAATGTAAGCCTAATTAATATAAAGGCTGTATCTGACATCGTCGCACAAACGAGTACCATGGATCCAGTAATGATTATGTACCCCCCAGTGGTGGAATTTTTCGTCGGCTTTTTCATGATAAAAAAAATGTATGTAATTTTTTCACTTTAGATCGTTCATAATTGCTATACTTTTATAACCCAATAAGATTTTATAGTAAAAATTAATTAATTCGCTAATTACACTAAAAAGCGCAATGAAAACAGAACTCAAAAAACTATTTTATCAACTGATTTAATAGAGTTCACATCAGGGATCAACGTCATACCTACAAACTCGCACGGCGGCACGCTTGTAACGTTCAAAGGCCGAGTTGACACTTTTTTTTAAACATTGTTATTTCTGTAACCGTTCATTAACGACATAAATGACTATCATAATTTTATTAGTGGCATGCGGTGTAGACTTTTCGCGAAGTTTGCGTTACGATGTCAGATACATCCTGTATAATGTTTTTTTTAAAATATAACTTACCTAAAATACAGATAGGTAATAGAAAACGCACAACTGCTGAAGATCATTCCGAACGCCGCAAAACTACCCCCAATGAGGGTCACCGTTCTATAAGACCATTTTACAGAGAGTATTGACGATAACGGACCTGGAATCATAAACAATTTTAATTACATCAAAATGCCTAGCCTTTTTCTTTATTTAACATCTTCATCATCAACATCGTTTCAGCCGAAGGACGTCCACTGCTGGACTTAGGCTTCCCCCAAGGATCTCCATGATGATCGCTCCTGCGCCTCCCGCATCCCGCGGTTTCCTGCGACCTCCACCAGGTCGTCGGTCCACCTTGTCGGGGGCCTACTCACGCTGCGTCTTCCGGTGCGTGGCGCCACTCGAGAACCCGTCGGCCACATCGGGCATCGGTCTTACGAGCAATGTGCCCGGCCCACAGCCACTTAAATATTTTTCTTAGACAAAGAAATGTACAGAGGCGGACTTAATGCCTTAGGCATTCTCCACCAGTCAACCATGGGTGGTGAAGAGATAGTTAGTTGAAAACAATCATAAGAAAAAAAATCGCTTAGTCAAACAAATGCTTTAATAAGCAATGTACACATACATAATGTTTTATCAGAATATACAGTATGTTAAGAAAACCCTGTCCGACCCGTGAAGGTGTTGTTAGGTACCGATAACGGATTCTACTAATGGATACAAAACCAGGCTAAACTTAAAAAAAAATCCCCTAAAAATAAATATTTTTTCGCAAAAAGAGGTAACTTAATAAATGTGCATTAAGCACCCTTCCACGGGCGGCGGGCGGCAGGGCACGCGGCACCTGGTCGCATCGCTATTCGCTCATAATAATACCGGTGTTGTCACTTTTTTAAAAATTACCAAATTTCGGGGAAGTTGGAATTAATTCGCGGGAAAAAGAGATTATTTCAAAATTCATTTGTATTGGTACTATGATGATTACGTAAAATTTTATATTATATTTGGTCATGTGTTTACCTAACCTTTATTATCCTTATGGGTCGGACAGGGTTTTTTTAACATACTGTATACTTAAAACATATAGAAAACTAAAACTTTTTTTTATAATTATAAACTAGTGCTTCATCGCAATTCCGCCTGATGGTAAGCAGTAATGCTATCGTTGATGGTAAAGCCGCTAGTTTAATAAACCTATTCAATCAGAAAAACTGAGTAAATAGGAAGGAAGACGGCAGTTGGGCGAGGTGATGCAATGTTAAACCCAACAACACAACCAACGATGCTGCGTTAGAGGGAGATTGATCTGGAGACCCTCCACGACCAAACTTCCGGCACAACATTTGGCGCATCGTACCCGGCACACATCGCAACTCAACTGCTCAGACCCGTCCTCCGAACGGCTTCACCAGACATCATGCCGGAACACGACGAATCGCTTAGCGGCAGGACTTTGTCTGATAGTTGAGTGTCATTCTTGATACTTGCATGCTTACATCTTTTCAGTTTTGTTGAGCTCCATTAACAAATAGTCAAAGAAAAGTATATACTCACCCAAACTACTATAGAAGAAATAACAAAGTGCAACGATCCCCGACGCGACGGACTCACTGGAGTGAAAGACTTCATTGAACTCAACCATCAGGACTCCAAAAGACTTGATCGTTCCAGGGATTAGTATGTTCACGAGAGTTGCACCTGTGAATACGTCAGGGATGTAAAAAAAACCTATTTAAACAGGGAGGCAATCGTGCTAAATAAAACAGTATAACTTAAACTCTTGTTCGTATCTAATCTAGTTAAGATTGTGGTTTAGTTTCGATCCCATTTCGTATCGTGTTGAAGTGTTAACTTCGATTGAAGTAAATTGTATCGCTTGGCGGCAAGACTTTGTCTCGTGGGCGGTAAATTCAGCCGATGTTATGGCCTACCACCGAAAAATATCCTATCTAACTACTATTGTGAGAAGAAATGCCGATGCAAAGTTGGAGGTTAGTCTCTTTTAAAGCCCATACATGACCGTGGAGACCATGTACATTAGTGTCTGAAATGGTCTGAAGAAAGAATCACAACAGACTAGGCCCGTCCAGTCAGTGCATGCTCGTGAGTACTGCAGCTCAACCCATAACATTAACAGCTCAACTTATTCCTACACCATCAGGTAAGGTTCGATATGAGGAACAGGATGTGAAAATCACTCATCCTCCATAGAGAACCTCTATTCAGTTGGGCGTTGTATCGGGTGGGCAATGTGCACTGGACAATTTTTTCAACCGTAATTTTTTATTTAAGATTTCGATAATATACAATATTCTTTTTTGTTCGTGTAAAACCCGAAACAGGTGCTATTCTACTTGGTTGTCCTAACAAAAATATTGTGAAAGCTCCGCTTGGGCGGGTGAGTGCAGTGCGTTGACCTCTGGCGTCAGCTGTTGAGCGTGCGCGTGTACTATGGTCTATCGTAAGCTAAGTGACGCGCTCGGTAATCACACTCCAACAATTTCTAAATGTATTTGGGAAAAAATATAACATGGTGTAAAAATGATTGGAATCGATTCAGTTGTTTATTCTGAACAAACTTTATTCAGGTTTCGTATAAACAAAAATAACGTTGTAGAGCATTCTGAGAAACTAATTTAAATATTTTTGGAATGTATGTACTCATTATATTTATATTAATTAATTAAAATTAGGAGTAACTACGTAATGTTTACGTCATCATTAGCATCACATTTACGTGCCTTTGCCCTAAAAATTTCTTTGACTTTAGACAAAGGTCAATAGTGAGTGTGGGGAAAGCTAAGATGAGTGTCACGCTCATTTTTCATTGTAGTTTTAAAATTATTTTTAGTGTTGTTTACTAAATAAAAGTACATGATTTATGTAGTAAAAAAGTGCATTCAGTAAATAATTCATAAAGAATACTGAAATATCGCAGCATAGTGGCCACATCATGACTTTGTCCCAAATCTTCCTCAGAGTCGGTTCACGCGGGAAACGAAAGGAGATAGGTTAGGTTAATTTAAGCTAGGATAAATTAGGATATAAACTTATTCATGACCAGGCGTACTATACCTTTGCCTTTTTCGTTCAGAAGTACGGGAAGAAGTGAACCAAAAAAATAAAACGGTCAATAGTGTTATATCAGTCATTAGTATAATCAGTAAACAATACGAACAAACATTTTATCTGAACTACTTTTTGAGTCGTTTTTACAAGTTGGAACGAAGCACTTCCTATATTCTATCTTTATTTGCTGGTATTACGTAGACGCTAAGTCTAATAATCGAATGTTTGCAGAATTTGAGATGACATTTATTGTTTATTCCGTGGTGCTTGGCAATCTGGGCTTCTCCCAGTTGCAATAATGTCCCTTTGTGCCGATTGGCCTAGTTCTGTTCTGTCTCCTGCTTGTTATGGAGGGAAGTGGAAAAAATATCTTTTTTCTTACTCCTCCGCTATTCTCTTCTGATTAATTTCGTTGCGGGACCCAAGACAGTTGAATCGTTTCTCCGGGACTCGTCGAGCTTCATTGCTCGGCGTTTTTCTGGCGGTCTCCACTGTTGATTCTGGCTTTCAGGAGTTGCAGTGGGTGGGAAAAGTGTGGCGGGTTTTGTCCCAAAAAAATTACATTTATTGTGTATTTATCTTGTCACTTTGGACAGTGGCAAACAGGTACGTATGTGTGAGCGTATGCTATATTAGATGGCATAGGAATTGTCGCTCTAGAGCCACAGATGACGTAATTAGATGTTAAATGAAGGTTATTTACTTTTAGGGATAAATAACAATAATCTTTTTTTTATAATTATAAACTAGCGCTTGACCGCAATCCCGCCTGATTGTAAGCAGTGATGCGATCGTTGATGGTAAAGCGCGCTAGTTTATTAAGAGCCTATTCACTCAGAAAAACTGAGCGAATAGGAAGGAAGACGGCAGTTGAGCGAGATTGGAGATTGATCTGAAGACCCTCCACGACCAAACTCACAACACAATAACATTAGGCGCATCGTACCCGGCACACATCGCAACACAACTGCTCAGACCCGTCCTCCGTATATTCCGTCCCTGAATATTTTACGTTTTTAGACGCACAATAGTCACGAGTAACCCTATTAAATATTAAATTAAATATTATACGGACAAATCACACAGATTGAGCTAGCCCCGAAGTAAGTTCTTGTTCTTGTGTTATGGGATACTAACTCAACGATACTATATTTATAATAGATAGATAAACATCCAAGACCCAGGCAATCAGGAAAAGATCGTTTTCCATCATGACCTGGCCGGGGATCGAACCCGGGGCCTCCACGTCGCAGGCAGGCGTGTTGACCGCTGCGCCACGGAGACCGACGATATAAATAAATCGACCTATTCCTCGAAATGGATTTCGTATTAACTCATTTTAAAAAAATGTACAATCCCCATTGCCTGAAATTTTATGTATGGACGACGACAGGTCAAGCTACCCCAAACTGTCAGATATTCCTGTGGAGCAATGAGGAACATAGAGTTAAGTTCACTCATCCTTCATAGAAAAGGGAGGATCCTCCGACCAGACGGGTGTTATGTCTGGCGGGCACTTGCCCAATGCTGGAAGTTGGGAAGTTGTATGTATGCTAATTGCACGGTAAACTCTGATTGTGAGATATAGACTTCGTGTAACGTCACTATGACGCGTTGTTCCGTGTGGCGTTTGTAGGTACCGCTACATTCCCAATATACCTTTTTTTTTTTGATGGGATGGGAAATCATCAAATGACTCGCGCTCTAGGCGGAGCGGAAGGGCGTGTCAGACGTTTACTGAATAAAACCCACCCGTGTTTCTTCACTTGCCTGTGCGACGGCCAGGCCACGGTTTCTTGTTTAACCAACCCGCAACCCTGACCCAGGAGGCATCGGTTTACGTGGAGCCCGTTACGATGTGCTGACATCTCTTTGAGGCGCGCGTGAAACACGACGCGCCGTCGACTAGGGCCTGGTCCTTACCGGGCGGCGAGCTGCCCACTGCTCAACGCCCGCAGGCCCGCGCTTACTGTGGCTGGGAGTTAGGTGTCGTCTCCCGACCAGGGCGTCTCCTGCGGCGGCTGGTGGCGTAAGGGCGCTGGGATTCCCGTTGCCTCACGCGCTCCGCCTCCTCCTTTGCAGCATAACTGCTTCGCAGAAGGAGGTGACGGCCTGCCATGCACTCGCTCCGGACCAAAGCCTGGACCAAGGTCGGACGCGAGAGATCGGCGACGATCGCCGCTACGACACGGCGGTGCTCTACTCAAGCCGGGCAGACCTCCACCGTGTCCTCAAGGCGATCCACACAATGGTGACACCCTGGCGTTTCCTCCCGCCTAATACGGAACAGGAACCTCCCGAAACCACCGTGTCCGGGGAAGACCTGCGTCAGGTGGAAGGTGAGGGCGCCGTGGCGCCTCTCTAGCCACTCCTCAAAGAGGGGACTTACCGCCGCTAATGTGGCGTGCCCATTCCCAATCAACCTTGAGCCTTCCATATGGAAATCTGACATTTTGTAGTAGCTTAATGAGCTGTCGTCTATACCTAAGCTAGTTGTGCGATAAAGTTTGCTTGCCAAATGCAGCATCTGTGTGACGTGTGGCGTTGTAGATACCACTGAAGTCAAAGATTACAGGGGCCACAGGTGGCAGATTACCTACGAGAACGCACCAGCCCCACTTCCCGTCAGGCGGGACCATCTCCCAGTCCCTCTCCGGCGCTGGACCGATAGTGAACCGGCCGCCGCATACCGCATTCGAGTCTTCCGGCAACTTTACTGTGGACAAAAGAAAAGAGTCTTTTAGTAAAGAGGTTAGAGGATAAGTTTGTATGGAAATGTGCACTCAGCTTAACACGGACATAGGGTACGCAAGATCTTGTTTCACGTAGTAAGCTAATCTCCCAACTAGCGTAATCAGTATTCAGATAACCAGGGTCCGTACTGTTAGTTTCAAAAAACTTGTGAAAATAAAATGTGGAAAAATTGTTTTAGGAGGCTGAAAATGGTCACTCACGAGAAATGCAGAGACTTTTTAAGCTATTGCATAGCTTCTATCGCGGGCCTTGAGCGCGGGGACCGAATCCAGAAATTCCGTAACGAAAAAACCTCACGCTCCCCACTCCGACGGGCACGGAGGTGTGGCTTGAAGGCCGTACATCGTCTAACGTCGTTTCAGTTCGGCAGTCTTCGGCACGGTATGTTTGTGTGCGTGCGACTACATCTTTTGAAAACAATTTATAGATTATCAAAAAGAGCATGCATATTGCAGGACGCGAACTCAGTTCTACACACTTGCCATGTTACTGATAGTCGCGATGTGCTAAACTTGCGATTAATTTTCTCTTTGAAATAGGTCTTCTATAGAGATATGTCATAGACGTCATCGACGTTGTCATGGCTACCTTAAAAACTTTTCATATAATTAATTATTAAGTACTTTTATTCAAATTAATTTAGTAGTGTTTTTATAAAATAGCTTTTTTTTAACGGAAAAGCTAAGATGAATGTCACGCTAATTTTTCATTGGAATTTTAAATTATTTATAGTGTTGTTTACTAAATAAAAGCGCGTGATTTTATAGAGTAAAAAGTGCTCACGCGGCCGTTTTTTCAACTGTTATTGGCGATATCCGCCATTATTGTGAAATATTTTTTTAAAGAATTTCTATAATTTGTTACACGTGTTATTGGCAAAATTGTGGTATCAATCCACAGGGACCAGATCAAGAGTTGAAGTTGAAGTTTTTATTAAATAAAATTTTACAGAAAGATGTCGGTGAACAATGTTAATACGAGTACATTTAAGTGTACGAGTTGTAATATTGTTATCTCCGAAACGAAACAACGAAAGTTTAATAAAAATATGCTCGTCGGCTTTTTCTGAGGAAGACATTGATGAGGCAAAAAAGTTATTGTTTGTTTCTACGAAGACAAGACAAAAACATGTATCGAGGCGTAAAAACAAAAAGCAGAAAGACCTAAAATATACGATTACGGTGTTTAAAATCACGGATCCCGAACAATCCCAGTTTTTGTGGCATATGACCTTCACAAATTGCCACCAGTTTGCTTTGACTACGTAGAACGTACGTAAAGAAGTTGATGAAGGATTTATTAGTTCCACGGTCAGACGTTAACGCAATCAGAAGTAATTATGTTACTAAAGATCAGCTCGAAAATATTAATTTGATAACAAATAATTCGACACCGACGCCGTTCATCATCAACAACCTTTTTATCGTCCCACTGCTGGGCACAGATCTCCTCTCATACAGAGAAGGATTGAGCGTAATCACCACGCTTGCTCAATGCGGGTTGGCGATTTCAGACTTATAAAGCCCAGGTTTCCTCAAGATGTTTTCCTTCGCCTTCAGTCATTGGTGTCCAAGATATACTTAGAAAGTACATATAACTTTAGAAAAGTTACATTAGTACTTGCCTGACCTGGAATCGAACCCGCGCACTAATACTTGAGAGGCTGGTGTTTTAACCACTAGGCCACCACGACAAAACAGTGGGGTATATTGAAAAAGAACCTCGGAGTCTTTGAGTATATTTCGTGGTGCTCCCTGTGCGCCGTTTCCGAGTCAACGAAATACCAGTTGGTGGAGTCATAAGGATACTATAGCTGTCTTGCCTGCCCCTCAGTGCCCGGCCGGTCTTGCGATTGCACCGAAACAGCACACAATGACAGAGATTATAAGTAATAGCATAGACAGACCTTACGGAGGAATTGCCCTATTGTAGAGGAAGTCCGCTTTCTTAAAGGTATCAGTGTTGTTGTGTAATAGTGATCGTTTAGTTCTCACACGGATCGTTCTATGTTAGTTTTCTCATTTTACATGCTTACTGACTCGAGTGATAATATAATAGATTTCATGGGTTTTTTCTTTATTTCTTTATTTTTTGGCTTCGCACGGTTTGTGCATTTAGCCAATGCCACGTAATTATGAATTATTTATGTCGAAAAAGATGGCCGCGTGACCCGTCTTACGAGTGAGGTTTGGGACAAAGTCATGATGTGGCCACTATGCAGCGATATTTCACTGTTCTTTATGAACTATTTACTAAATGCACTTTTTACTACATAAATCACGCACTTTTATTTAGTAAACAACACTATAAATAATTTTAAAAGTCCAATGAAAAACGAGCGTGACACTCAGCTTGACTTTCCCGCCAAAACTCAGGGTGCTGATCACGAAAATGATTTCATTTTTGAAATCCAAGATGGCCGACATCATATTTCATGACATTCTGACATGGGTATGATAACGAACATGACGTCATTTTTAAGCTATTGCTTAGCTTCTTTCTATCTCTTTATCAAAGTCGAACAGAAAACATTGAATATAGTTTAGTCGCTTAATCGTCACCATTTTTCGCACTCTTTTGATGACGTTGCTGGTAAAAAATAAATAAATTACAAAACAGAAAGAAAACTTGAATTGATATCAAAGAAAAAAAAAAACAAAGGAAAAATTACTGTATAAATAAAATAAATAAATAATTATAATTGCAAGTTATAGTTGATAAAAAAAAGGCTATGCAATAGCTTTACCGCGGCAGTCTCCGAGTGCCACACGCCTTTTTTTTTTTTATTTCTACTATAACGTGTAGTAGAATGTTTTATTGAAATCTTTAACTTCTTTATTTAGTTATCACCGTCCTTCGTAAGCCCGTTTTTAGGTTTCCGTACTTAGCATGTCAACTCAATGTAACAAAGAGCCAATATGTTTAACTCTTAAGAAACTATGGAACCCTACACTGAGCGTGGCTCGACACGCTCTTTGCCGGTTTTTTATATACCGTTCATGTAAACAACGCATGTAAACACCATTTTATACGTTATTTTTTCTTCATACGAAACTTGAATATAGTAGTTTGTGCAGAATAAGCCAACTGAATCGATTCCAATCATTTTTACACCATTTTATATTTTTTCCCAAATGCATTTAGAAATTGTTGCAATATGGTTTCCGAGCACATAGTTGATCATAATACGAGCCGCACAGTGAGTCAGGGCCTAATTAACATAACTTTGTGGTTTTTCATGATATTTTTTGAAATTTTAGTATATATATATACTTTACTTAAATACTGGACATATGTTTCGGGTTTCGCAAAAAACAAAAAAAAATGTATAACAAAAAAATATTACAATTTAAATATAGTTTGATTAGATTTGAAATCGACTATCCTAATTGATTTTCGATTATCCGAAATACCACTAGTTTATTTGATCCGAACAGTCGGGATTCTACTGTATTTACCTACGAAAATATTTCTCGTGCCTCAAAGCGTGGCAAACAAAAACCATTCCCGTAAAAATAACACGCATTTCATTCCGCACTATTCGGCAATCATAATGAGTAGTAATCTAATGACCCGAATAGCAAAATGAGGATATCAATCTTAGAGTTCTTTTGACACTTAAATTTATCTACGTCCATTTCACTAGGCCTAAATTTCACCTAATGATCGCAGGTACACTGCTGAGGTTCAAAAGGTCAATTCCCGTATTTCGTTTGTTTAAATCTAGGCGTAATGTCATCTTAACGAAAAAAAAATTCAAAACTTGCCAGAAATAAAGGAAAATTGAAGGTATTTTTGATAGATGAGACTAAGATCAGATCGTGAAGCCCGCGGATTGCTTGAAAGAGATACCGTGGACCCTGGCGTAAAGGCAAAAGAAGGAACATGGGAGGGTTTCAGTCAGTAAAATAATCGCCTTTCCGCTTTGCCCAGAGTGGAAGAGGTCATTTGATGAACTGAATTTTAAATGAACAGATAGCTGTGCTGCTGAGGAGTTTGTTCGGCCACTTCTTCTTCCCAGCGAAAGCACTAGGAGGTGGCGAAGGGCGCGGGTTTATTCTTAGCCTATTTTTTTTTCAGTGATGCGATCGTTGATGGTAAAGCGCGCTAGTTTATTAAGAGCCTATTCACTCAGAAAAACTGAGCGAATAGGAAGGAAGACGGCAGTTGAGAGAGGTGATGCAATGTTAAACCCAACAGCACGACCAACGATGCTACGCCAAAGGGAGATTGATCTGAAGACCCTCCACGACTAAACTCCCAACACAACAACATTTGGCGCATCGTACCCGGCACACATCGCAACACAACTGCTCAGACCCGTGCTCCGTACGGCTTCACCAGACATGCCGGAACACAACAAATCACTTGGCGACAAGGCTTTGTCTGGTGGGTGGTAACTTCTGTCGGCGACCGATGTTATGGCCTACCACCGAGAAATTAATTTGAATTGAATAAATGACTTTTGATTTTGATGAAATTCCATAAAAAAAAACTACCCTTATGGTATGATTACCCGGTTACGAGTTTCCGAATTCTACCCAATAATACTCCCGGTATTATTGGGTCAAAAATTCGGAAACTCGATACTTCTCAGTGGCAGCGTAGTGTCAAAGCGTCCGGCCACCCCCTTTTTAAAATGAACTTATATGTGTGTTTTTAAATAAACAGACAGCTGTGCTGCTGGGGAATTTGTTCCGCCACTTCTTTTTCTAAGCGGAAGCACTAGGAAGTGTCGATGGGTGGGCGTTTTGGGGGGACTGTCTTATAAGGAAAAGTAAAAAGTGCTGATTCTCAGCCTAATTTGAATGACTGAATTTTGATTTTGTATCTATTATTATGAGTGTAGACTGGGTATAATTTATCGCGTACTCCATTCTAAGATTCAAGCAAATTTAGAACGGGGTGCCAAAATTTTATTAGTTAAGGAAAAGACAGTGTTTAGTCTGCCAAACGTAAAAGCTTTCAGTCAATATAAACAAGCAAAGCAATCCTGTCGTTGTTTGATTACTTTGAACTGCTCATCAGCCCAATCAGGGATACATTTCTGCCTAGCTCTAGGCGTATAAGGGCGTGGAGTTACATTCTAGAGGGCATTGCCCGATGCAACAATCTCCCATAACTATACAAAAATGCACCATTAATAAGCCAAGTCAAAAATATGGTATTTATAGCTGTAAAGCACCCACGGGTTGGCGAGGAGCCAATTTTGGAAATGTTGGAGGAAATATACGGGTATGGAATTGAGCGAGAACAAACTGCAGTATAACAATAAGACCACAGAAATGATGGATGGACTGTGTGAATAATGGTTGGGCTAAAAAGGGGGTGACTACAAGAGATGTAGGCTAATGTTCGGAGGGAAGTGATGTAGCAGTACCTACAAACGCCACAAAAATGAACGACGCGTCATACTGACGTCACACGAATTCTACATCTCGCAATCAGAGTTTACCGTGCAATGCGTGATGCAATCGTGATAGCGAAGCGTGTTAGTTTATTAAGAGCCCATTCACTCAAAAAAACTGAGTGAATAGGAAGGAAGACGGCAGTTGAGCGAGGTGATGCAATGTTGCATGGGAGGCTGCCGCCTCCCGCGAGACCGTCTCTTGCAGAAGGAGGCTGCGGAGAGGGAGCGGAAAGAGGACGCTCTTGCCGCGAAGCTGGGCGAAGAAGGCGGAGGACGAACCCCCGTCTCCTTTAGCCCCAGAGTGTGACCAGGGTGTGTGGGGATTGTTCCGGTACCCGGGTAATCCTCCCTTGGCGCGGAAATAGTCCTTAACAAGGCCCGTAAGCCCTGAGAGTGGCACGGTGATTAGGACTTCGGGCTGATCCCGTGACACTCGCAACGCAGGGCTCGAGGGTAACCGAGTGGTTTTAGTGGGTATTACCGACTTCAACCCAACAACACAACCAACGACCCTGCGCCAGAGGGAGATTGATCTGGAGACCCTCCACGACCGAGCTCCAGACACAACAACATTTGGCGCATTGGACCCGGCACACATCGCAACACACCTGCTCATACCCGTCCTCCGTGCAGCTTCACCAGACATCTCGTTTGGTGGGAAAACTGGTTTAGTTGATTTTCGGACATCTGATTAACCGTAACGACTACCAAACTCTACGGATGACAACCGGGACAAATGATTCAATGTGCTCATTCAGACAGAAACGAATCTCTATATTTAAAGGACGGTCACCAGTCCGTGGCAAGCGTAGTGAAACCTTCAATAGACTAGTGCAGCTGTTATTATCCAGAAATAAGCATCATTCAAAAAGCTAACCTAACTTTGTGACCCCTTTTAAACCACTCAGTGGAGCATTTAGTAAGCCATAATATGGGCTGCCGGCAGAAGTTACCACACACCAGACAAAGTTTTGCCGTCAATCAATTTGTCGTGTTCATGTCTGGTGAAGCCGTACGGAGGACAGGTCTGAGCAGTTGTGTTGCGATGTGTGCCGGGTACTATGCGCCAAATGTTGTGTCGGGAGTTTGGTCGTGGAGGGACTATTAATCTATATCTCTCTGGTGCAACATCGTTGGTCGTGTTGTTGGGTTTAACATTGCTTCACCTCGCTCAACTGCCATCTTCAAAAAATAGGCATCATTCAAAAAGTTAACCTAACTTTGTGACTCCTTTTAAACCCCTCAATGGAGCATGTAGTAGTTAGCCTACTTTCAAAACTGCTTCGTCTATATGAGGTGGTTAATGGCAGCAATAAAGATATTTTATGTTCTTTTAGAGACATATTCACTACAATTTGGCTATGTTCCAAATTCTGGAACTGGAGTAAGAATATAGATGAAAGGGCGTGAGGGTATCTAAATAATGTTACGAATGCACCTAGTGTCATTGGCATAAGGTTCAATATTGCGTGACATGTCTTACGTAACTTATAAGCCCTGTATCTTGAGCCCTAGGCATTGTAGAGGTACGATACAAAAACGCATTGCTAGACCTAGGATGGCCTATGGAATGGTACAGGTTTTATCGAGTTTGACAACCAACCCGACATCGAAATTACTAGAATCTCGTCTGCTGTAGAATGTACACGAAATAAGTGCTATTACTATTACGTCTAGACAAATCTGGAATGTTCGATGAGCTTGCATATAAAAAGCACCGCGGCACCACTGCAACGAGAACTTTGAGGACTAGATCGGGTAACTTCTGTAGTGCTGTTGTGTGCATACAACACGGGCTTCGTGAACATAAGGGAAGACTTCGGTACATCAGCTACGTTCTACTTGTTATCACCTACTATCGACTGTATCTTAGTTGCCAAAAAACTTCGTAACCCTGCATCGAAATTTTAATACCCCTAGCCTGCAACAATAACAACAGCCGTACGGGTGACCTTGATCTTTACATACCAAAACCTGAGTCGATTACGGGTTGTCAGAAGCCTTAATTAAATAGACAAAAAAAGTTCAGTTTATGCTACATAATTGACCAATAGTGCCAGTCATTCTGAAATTAACTTGTGACATTGATTGCGACGTCAGGGCACGTATTTACGCAGCTTGGGCAAAATGGCGTGAGGTGACAGGTATCATTTGTGACCCCAAAATGCCGGTTAAGCTTAAGGGGCAGCTCTATAAGACCATCATTTGACCTGTTCTCCTGTATGGTAGTGAGGCGTGGCCTGTGCTTGAGCGACACAAGCAGTAGCTGCGTGTCACGGAGATGAATATGCTGCGGTGGATGTGTGGAGTTACGCGGAAGGACCGCATCAGGAACTCCCGCATCCGTGGCAGTCTTCATGTCCGTGACATAGCGGAAAAACTGCAGGTGGGTCGCCTACGTTGGTACGGTCAGTCTTACGAAAACCGGCATGTTACGTGGGTCACAAATGTCTTGCCATGGCGCCTCCGCCGGGCCGGAACAAGCGGGGTAGACCAAAGAGGTGCTGGCTTGACGTTGTAAGAGATGACATGCGTGCCAACAATCTCACACCACAGGATGCTAAAGATTGCGCAAAATGGAGGAAATTAAGCAAGAAAGCGGACCCAGGGCTCCAACGCGAAAGCCGCGGATGCAACCGGGATAAACGCTAAGATGATGATGATGATTCGAAAATCAACTTAAAAATCACTGAAATAAAGTTAGTATTTCTTAACTTAGAAAAGGATGGGAGGTGGGCAGTATTCTTCTTCTTCTACTTCAGCGTATAGGAGGTCCAGTGCTGGACGAAGGCCTCCCCCACGGCTTTCCACAATGACCGGTTTTGTGATGCCCGCCATCCATCGGCTTCCCGCGACCTTCATCAGGTCATCGATCCACACGTTGGGGGCCTCCCTACGCTGCGTCGTCCCGTACGTGGGAAGGTATTAGTGGAGGTATTAAAACTACTGCAATACTGCCCAGTATTGCGGTATTTTTAATATCTATAAATGGATATTAGAATTGCGTGCTTTATATTTTTTTTATTATTATAAACCAGTGCTTGACAGCAATTCCGATTATTTGGAATCCTCATGAGGCTAAGTATAGCCTCATGTTGGAAAAGATTCAAAATAAATTCCTAAGATTCTTATAATCTCAAACAGTATGGAGTTTATCCTTTTTATCCCTTGATGTACCCGAGCTTGTTTATATTAGGCATGGTCGTGCACGTCGTCGCCCCAGCCTTTTAGATGTCCCCACGGCTAGGACTAACCTACTAAAGTTTGCCCCTATGTCTCGAGCCGTACGTCTGATTAATGTGATTGCGCGTACGGAAGACTTGTTTGGCCAAAAACTTCCTAAGTTCTTACAAGCAGCACAGAACCTAATGGAACAAGGTATAGACTTATAGGAAATTAGTGTATAATGATATTTTAAAATTTTTTTTGTACTAATTATTCTGACCTTATGTATGTTATGTTTTTTGTTTTATGTTTTTTTTTTCTTTTTGTATAATTTATCTTACTTATAGCACTGAATTGGAATGCTATGTAATAGTGCTATAATTGTTCGTTTCTAAATAAATAAATAAATATTCACTAAAAATAGATAGAAAGGAAGACGGCAGTTAAGCGAGGTGATGCAATGTTAAACCTAACAACACTACCAACGATGCTATGCCAGAGGGAGATTGATCTGGAGACCCTCCACAACCAAACTCCTGACACAACAACATTTGGCGCATCGTACCCGGCACACAAACTGCTCAGACCCGTCCTCCGTACCATAACCCTGCAATGGTCCCATTTCTGGGAGGCAGTCTTCCTCTCTGTGAGTCCAATTAGACCGTAATCCACACACCATTGCGAGCCGCTAGATGTCACATGTCTCCGTATATTTGATTCTAAGACATCCCGGTTTCCTTACGATATTTTCCTTCACAGTTTTGAAACTAAAGCTGAAGAAATAAGACACATCACAATGCAGTGTGTGTCAAGGTACTTACGACCTCGTAAATCACGACCGTTAGTACGGAGCCAGAATTGCTCTCAAGGAATTGCGTGCGTGAAGAAGCCATAAGATGTAATTACAAATTCCTTTGAACATTTCCATAGATAACAAAATCGAATGGAATTGATGGACGTAGATAAACCATTTTTTTAAAGAAACGTTGCTTCACTCTATGAAATTATCCTGTGCCGTGGGTGCGTTTACATATATTTAAAATCACACAAACAGTCAGACCCGGAACAACTACCTGTAGGCGATACAAATATTTGTTGCGAGCGAATCGAACCCACTACACGCAGAGCAGGAGTCGATCGCTAGGCCACTACATCAATCGTGTCGTCATTATTCATCTTTTCTTATAGCAATTTGAAAATTTTAAATCTTAATTTGGTAGGCCATAATATCGGCTACCAGCATAAGTTACCACCCACCAGACAAAGTCGTGCTGGCCTAGTGATTAAAACACCAGCCTCTCAAGTATGTGTGTGCGGGTTCGATTCCAGGTCAGGCAAGTACCAATGTAACTTTTCTAAAGTTATACGAACTTTCTAAGTATATCTTGGACATCAATGACTGAAGGTGAAGGAAAACATCTTGAGGAAACCTGGACTTTATAAGTCTGAAATCGCCAACCCGCATTGAGCAAGCCTGGTAATTACGCTCAATCCTTCTCTGTACGAGAGGAGACCTGTGCCCAGCAGGGGGGCGATAATAAGGTTGATAATGGTGATGATGATGAGACAAAGTCTCGCCGCCAAGTCATTCGTCGTGTTCCGGCATGATGTCTGGTGAAGCCGTACGGAGGACGCGTCCGACCAGTTGTGTTGCGATGTGAGCCGTGTATGATGCACCAAATGTTGTTGTGTCGGGAGTTTGGTCATGGAGGGACTCTAGATCAATCTCCCTCGGCACAGCATCGTTGGACGTGTTGTTGGGTTTAACATTGCATCACCTCGCTCAACTGCCGTCTTCCTTCCTATTCGCTCAGTTTTTCTGAGTGAATAGGCTCTTAATAAACTAGCGCGCTTTACGAACGATTGCATCTCTGCTTACTATCAGGCGGGATTGCGGATTGAAAAAAAAAAAATGAGTGTGCTTATGACCACACGACTGAAGTGAAACTTCTTTCGCTCCATCTGTATGTATATATGTGTGTACAATATATACATGTATACACATATACATATATTAATTTACAATAAATATTTAAATTTATTTCATGGTTTCATTGGTAAATTAATATTTTTGCATAGATCTTCTATTTTTATTGAAAGAAAAAAAAAAACTCGTAGACCTTGTAGTACCAAGCTCGCGCCACGGGCGCCTCTGTGCTTATATCCCCCACTTAACTTCCGTTCGCCTTGCCCGATCACTTTTCGTAACGCTTACGTCACGCGTTCGCCAGCTTACTCCCCAAGTCAAGCGTGCGTAAAGAAGTTTCACTTCAAACAAAAATATTGTGAGCAGCCTATATTGTTGCCACTGTTACGACGCCAGCCATCCTCTCTGAGAGGGATTAGGCCTTAATCTTCCACACACGTTCTGTGCCGGTTGGTAGTTGACTCAATTTTTAGAATTGATAAGATACAGCTGTAACCTACCGAAAATTAGAAGTGAAGAATCTCGGTGGTAGGCCATAACACCGGCCGCCGGCAGAAGTTACCACCCACCAGACAAAGTCTTGCCACCAAGCGATTTGTCGTGTTCCGGCATGATGTCTGGTGAAGCCGTACGGAAGACGGGTCTGAGCAGATGTGTTGCGATGTGTGTCGGGTATGATGCGCCAAATGTTGTTGTGTTGGGAGTGTGGTGGTGGAGGGTCTTCAGATCAATCTCCCTTTGGCGCACCATCGTTGGTCGTGTTGTTGGGTTTAATATTGTATCACCTCGCTCAACTGCCGTCTTCCTTCCTATTCACTCAGTTTTTTCTGAGTGAATAGGCTCTTAATAAACTAGCGCGCTTTACCATCAACGATCGCATCACTTCTTACCATCAGGCGGGATTGCGGTCAAGCGCTAGTTTATAATTATTTAAAAAAAAAAAATAGAAGTAGGCCTTTGCCTAAGACTGGGATACTATTATGTTGATACAATTATAAGATCCCACAAAATAGCTATTAATATAGACCTGTGTTTTACCGTGTGGATCGCGACCCATTTGAATACGGCGCTTCTTTTGTGGAATATAAAATTACTGCGATCTCCAACCCGCCTGCTAAGCTAAGCGTAGGCATGCCCTTCCGCACCGCCCAGAGGTCATTTGATGATTTTTCGACCAAAAAATCGGTTGTTTGCAAAGTCGGTTCACTTGCGATAATTGAATGTGGCAACGTCATAAGAAAATACTGATGGAATGGTTGCATTTTTCAAACCTTTATCGCAGCAATTATCGTTGCTATAAACAATTGACACCACATAAACTTTTCACTGCACTTCATACTTGACGAAAACATGTAAATGTATTATTGTATAGCAGCTGTCCTCGCGGACGCATCGCTCACTCAGAGACAAATGTCAAACGCTTTCGAACGCGGAGGCCGATTGTGCCTTTTTGTCGATCGTTCCGCGCTCTCGCTTGCACTTCAAGCCTTAAATGGAACGGGGTAACGCCACATGAGTCATGTTTATTGTACGTGCTGCCGGCTCCATCGATTTATTGTTTAGGCTAAACACCTTTTGACCAAAACATAATTATATGAAGGTACTTTAACATAACACTGACATTAGACGCATGTTAAACAAGTGTAAGTTTACGTGGCAAAGACCTTATTTATCTTATCTTAGGCTCCGACCCAAAACTTGTCCAATATTTCACCCAATATCTCCAATCTGACCTTAACAACAGCCATATTACTCTGAAACACGCGACCGTGCCAGTAATCCGTGATACTAATTTAGAGGCATAAGGAACAGGTATACAGTTCATTCATCCTCCATAGGAAACGGAGGATCCTCCAACCAGGCGGGTTTTGTCTTTTTGACGTGATAACGTCTATTAAATCGGTATGCTGGGAGTCATTCGCGAAAACTGCGTAACGGCCGAATCTGACGCTACACGGAGTCCACGCCTACTAAAACTAACCTTAGCCTTGTAGCTTTAGAGTGCAATATTATTTACCTAAAAGTACGGATGTAAACAATTAGTAGCAGTTTTTCGCATACATGATTAAAGCACTGATAGCCGAGTGGTGAAACGCTCGGATTAATATCGACTCACTCAAGAAGTGCCGCGGATCGATTCCTGACGGCAACGGACGTTTTTTATCCTTTTTAATTTTTAAATTTTTCCTTTTTAATTTTTCGGTTTCTTTTTTCTTTTTCTTTTTGCTTTTTTTTTATTTTTTAGAAAATTTAAACAAACTATTAAATAAAAATATAAATGTTATACATTACTTTATTTTAAATAATTTCATTGCACCCAGAAAAAATTACCATGTAATAGACGTTATCACGTTCAAATATCGGCAGTAGACGGAGTTCTACAGACAGCCAATTTTTTTTCTGAATGGGAAATCATCAAATGACTTCTCCCGCTCTGGGCGAAGCGGAAGGGCGTGTCAGAGTTTTACTGACTAAAACGCACCCAAGTTTCTTCACTTACCTGTGCGCCAGAGCCACGGTTTCTTTTTTAAACAACTCGCAACCCTGACCCAGGAGTCATCGGTCTAGGGGTTTTGGCGGGAAAGTCAAGCTGAGTGTCACGTTCATTTTTCATTGGACTTTTAAAATTATTTATAGTGTTGTTTACTAAATAAAAGTGCGTGATTTATGTAGTAAAAAGTGCATTCAGTAAATAGTTCATAAAGAACAGTGAAATATCGCAGCATAGTGACCACATCATGACTTTGTCTCAAACCTCCATCGTAAGACGGATCACGTCGTCTTTTTCGACATGAACAATTCATTACGTGACATTGGCTAAATGCACAAACCGTGCGATGCCATAAAAGAAAGAAAGAAAGAGGCATCGGTCTTCGTTGACCCCGTCACGATGTGCTGACATTTCATTGAGCCGCGCGTGGCTCACGACGCGCCGTCGACTCAGTCCTGGTTCTTACCGGGCGGCGAGACGCCCAGTGCTCACCGCCCGCAAGCCCGCGCCTACGGTGGCCGGGAGTTAGATGTTATCTCCCGACCAGGAACCTCCTGCGGCGGCTAGTGGTTTGAGGGGTGGGTACTTGCGCACCGGTTGGTGTGGTGAAGTAGTATGCGTGCTAGTTGCAGTGTAAATTCTGCTTGCAAGACGCAGGATTTGCATGACATCAGTATGACGCGTTGTTTTGTTTGTGGCGTTTTATAAATACCGCTACGAACTATACTAAATAACTTGCAACTAGTTTATAAGTAAAGCAACAGCAAAGTGGCAGTGGGCTGGGCACATTGCCCGTAGGACCGATGCCCGGTGGGGCCGACGGGTTCTTGAGTGGCGACCACGCACTGGAAAACGCATTGTAGGGAGGCCCCCAACAAGGTGGACCGATGACCGAGTGAAGGTCGCGGGAAGCCGATGGATGCGGGCAGCACAAGACCGGTCATCGTGGAAAGCCTTGGGTGAGGCCTTTGTTCAGTAGTAGACCTCAAGAAGAAGATTACTGGTCTCATGACAAATAACTACAGGAAAACCTACACAGTACCAGTAATAAACGATTTATGAGCAGTTACCACAGACGAAACAAACAATTTTATATGGTCCGTGAAAGATGCGTAAAATTTCAGTTTAATGGACATTGCCAAGGTCTAGTGTGACACAACACGGTAATACTCCATTACAAAACAAAATCTAACTTTAGTACCAGAGTTAACTTTTAACGGGTACCATGGATCCAGTACACGATTCTGAACCCTCCAGTGGTGGAATTATCCGTCGGCTTTTTCATGATTTAAAAAACAATATATGTAGTTTTTTTCCAACCCAATAAGATTTTAAAGTAAAAATTAATTAATTCGCTAATTACACAAAAAAGCGCAATGAAAACAAAACTCGAAAAACTATCTTATCATCTGATTCAATAGAGTTCACATCAGGGAACATCGTCATGCCTACAAACCCGCATGGCGGCACACTTGCAACGTTCAAAGGCCGAGCCGACACTTTTTTAAACATCGTTATTTCTGTAACCGTTCATTAACGACATAAATGACTATCATAATTTTATTACTGGCATGCGGTCTAGCCTATTAGCGTAGTTTGCGTTACGATGTCAGATACACACTCTATATTGAGTCTAAGTCAAAAATTCTTAATGCAAAAGTGACAACTTTTGAAACTATTACGTACTTTAGTGTAAATTATTTCATCAATACTGCTCTCAAAACGGCGTGAGGAAACGGCATGTCCTAAAGGCTCCCTCTTACTCTCACCCAGAGGAGGCCAGATTACCAACAGTGGGAACATTATTTGCTGGTTATGTATGTATATAAGTTATGTAAAGCGCACTAGTTTCTTAAGAGCCTATTTACTCTATCCTTGAAGAGTATCAAAGTCAATGTGGTGACTGTCAAATGCCAATCGAGTGTCTTGAATTCTTCAAGTCCTTCGATGTTACACGATATGAAAGAAGAGTCGAAATTGCATGATTTAATTCCCCCATCTCCGTTCCATCATCGGACGAACCGTCGTACGGCGAGTTTCCACCCTTACGTTGTTGACACCACTGCGATCCGGACGAAGCGTTTTGCTTCCTCCTTTATACCGCGTACATCGAGGGACTGGAACAATTTGCCATCGTCGGTGTTTCCGTCACATTACAATTTGAGTGTCTTCAAGGCTAGAGTGAATAGGCTCTTAATAAACTAGCGCGCTTTACCATCAACGATCGCATCACTGCTTACCATCAGGCGGGGTTGCGGTCAAGCGCTGGTTTATAATTTATAAAAAAAAAGGATACTCGAAGTAACGGTAATAGTATTAACAGTAAAAGTATTGTATAAAGACATGTGTTTCTTTTTAATGTCGATGGGTGGGCGTTTTGGGGGACTGACTTGTGTAATATTGACGTTCAAAAAGTGCTGATTCTCAGCCTAATTTGAACAAATAACTTTCGATTTGAACAATAATGTTGGTTTTCTTAATGTAAGATTTTTTTTTATGTTGTCAATAAACTTTTTACTTTTTAAGAAATAAAGACGGAAAATGCGTTTATATGCGGTAAATATAAAAAAAGACGTAAAACACGAAATAAAGTAAGAAATGGCTATGGCCAGGAAACATCTTTTTGCTGAGTTATTATTTTCAAAGAAAGAAAAAAATAAAGACCTTATTGCAACTCGTACAGGAAGTTCACAAAGATTGAACTGGATATAAAAAAAAATGTAGCTAAAAGAAAAATTGTCTTGATGACTTATGGAAATCCGCTTCGGTCCGCTTTACCAGTCTAACTGTTGATTTTAGCTAAACTTCGATATTACTAATACTCACTAGTTTTCTTTTATATGCTCCTATTCGTCGCAGAAAGATGTTGCATAGCTTAAAGCCTTCCTGGATGAATGGGCTACCTAACGCAAAAAAACATCAAATCGGACCAGTAGTTTCGTTTTAAGTTAGCCGAGATTAGCGTGTTCAAACAAACAAACTCTTCAAGAATAGATTACTCAAGACTTACTTAAAATTAGTTTAAACCAATCAAAAGGCTTCCATCGAGATTTAAATAAAGGTTTAGTTTTGAGTTCTGTAATACGGACCTTACAGTTCTTCAAATATAAGAAGTTCTAGGTCTAGGTCTAGGTTCTAGGTCTTCCTTCCTATTCGCTCAGGTTTTCTGAGTGAATAGACTCTTAATAAACTAGCGCGCTTTACCATCAACGATCGCATCACTGCTTACCATCAGGCGGGATTGCGGTCAAGCGCTAGTTTATAATTATATATTAAAAACAGACTTATTATTTTTTTGATTTTCATATCTTAGATACATCCCTATTAAACCCATTACTAGTGATAGTTACGTAATTACCCATCAGGCTGCAGATACATACAAAGACACGCCTCACCCATTATGTTATCAACAGCTGGCGCATATGACTCAGGCGAAGTCAATGTTCGCTTCGAGTGTTTTATTTAAGTGAGCAAAAAAAAAAGTAGGAGCGGACTACACATGGCTATGAATTTCCAGTTTTAGCTGGTCTTTTTTTGTTTGGGATGAGAAATCATCAAATCACCTCTCCCGCTCTGGAGCGGTAGAGCGTGTCAGACTTTTACTGACTAAAACCCACCCGTGTTTCTTCACTTGCCTGTGCGCTAGGGCCATGGTTTCTTTTTTAACCAACCCGCAAGTCTGACTCAGGAGGCATCGGTCTTCGTGGACCCCGTCACGATGTGCTGACATCTCTTTAAGGCGCGCGTGAAACACAACGCGCCGTCGACTCGGGCCTGATCCTTACCGAGCGGCGAGCTGCCCACTGCTCATCGCTTCCGAATTAATCTTGAGCCTTAACGCTTTAGAGATAAACAAACTCATAAATAACACACGTACCTGCCCCCTAATCGGCGAACACATTTTTGTCAAATGATTGCGACTAGTTGGCATCAGTTGGGTTCATTCGGGCCGCCCATTGGTCCGTTCGGTCCAAACGATCCCAACTAGTCGCAATCATTTGACAAAAATGTTTTCGCCGATTAGGGGGCAGGTTGACGTCCACGCAGACCAAATATCGACATTTGTCAGATGTCATTAGTATTTTTTTTTAATCATTGCCCCACACTAGAAACGCACATACACAAACATCCAGACGCGGAACTACTACATACAGGTTGTATCTGACATCGTAACGCAAACTTCGCGAAAAGGCTAGACCGCATGTCACTAATAAAATTATGATAGTAATTTGTGTCGTTAATGAAAGGTTACAGAATTCGCACTGTTTAAAAAAAAGTGTCAGCTCGGCCTTTGAACGCTGCAAGCGTGCCGCCGTGCGGGTTTGTAGGTGTGACGTTGATCCCTGATGTGAAGTCTATTAAATCAGCTGATAAGATAGTTTTTCGAGTTTTGTTTTCATTGCGCTTTTTGTGTAATTAGCGAAACAATTAATTTTTACTTTAAAATCTTATTGGGTTATAAAAGTATAGCAATTATGAACGGTCTAATGTGAAAAAAAATACATATACGGTACCGACGTAGTGACTAACTCCAAAGTGCATTGACCCAGTTTAAAACCACAAACCAGCTGTTGTTTATATTCCAACTTCAATTTAACACACATTTTCACATTAACATTTTTTTGTCATTTACTTTTTACGACAAATACCGGCTTTTTTTTTTGGTTAAAATATCTTCGAAAATTATTTCGAAGAGATTTAATACTAATAGCATTAATTAAATTAAACAATTAATGCTATTAGTATTAAGGTTGTTCGATAATTAATGTCGTTTTTTTTCTCACAGATGGAGTAAACTGCATATTTCATCTAGTAGTGATTGCGTGACCTATATTATTAAATATATAATACACTAAGCAATACCAAAATAGGTAAATATTGAGTTGAAAAGAGACAATCAAAGAGAGCAATGTATATAGCTACGTCGATCGTAGCTATAAAAGAGAAAATTATTATTATTATGTGCCTTAGTGTAATTTTTTCAATCGGCAGGTAATTTTTATTCGGGAATATGAGCACTCGCTGTGTCGTTGGTACTTTTACAAATATTTAAGCACTCATACAGAAACAACCAGACCCGGGACTACATATAGATCATACAAATATTTGTTACGTGCGGATATCGTAACACGCGACATGGAATATCCGGCCGACCATGAGGCCGGATAGCCGGATACTTAGCCCTTTGCGCAGGTGACGACAACCTGTGAGCTGGATTTTTATCTCAAGTCAGTGCGAATTGATCGCAATTGCGACTCTTATTCTTGGTGGGCAGCTGACGCCAAACAATACCCAAATTTAACAAAGTTTGCTAAAATCAACCTTTCTGCACCTTGCAGCAGTGTGTATAGCGAAAGACTTTTTTCTGAAGCTGGCCTTATTTATGATGAGAAACGCTACTCCTGTTAACTCTGATGCAGAGAAATTAGTATTCATTCGCCATAAGATTGCCCTTAGTTCAGTATGAGTACTAATTCATTCATTTTCTTTGTATTACATTAATTTACGTTAAAAATAGAAAATTTTAATTAATTATATTAAAGTGATACTATCTAAATAAAGCAATTAGTTACTCAAAAACATGTTTCTTTTATCCAGTATTTTTAATTATTCGGCCAGCCGAATATTAGCTATCCGGTATTCGGTGGATAGTATTAGTTAGGACGGCCGGATAGACCGGATACCGGATAGAAACCGGATATCCGTTGCATCTCTAGTCGTTATACAGAAGAACCATCAAAATACAAAGATTTCCTCCGATAGTTATCTGGGAGTTGGAAAAATTCAGCCCGTACTCAATTTTGCATTTCAAGCGTCGAATATTATTTATATCTTAATAAAATATTTCGCCTATACACATATTTTTCTTTTAATAAAATTAAACTAGTGCTTGGCTGCAATCCCGCCTGATGGTAAGCAGAGATGCAATTGTTGATGGTAAGCGGACTAGTTTATTAAGCTATTCACTCAAAAAAAACTAAGTGAAGAGGAAGGAGGACAACAGTTGAGCGAAGTGATGCGATGTTAAACCCAACAACACGACCAACGATGTTGCACCAGAGTGAGATTGATATGGAGATTGGCGCATCGTACCCAGCACACATCGCAACACAACTGCTCAGACCCGTCCTCCGTACGGCTTATATGCATTACAGTCCTTCGAAGTGTTGAAATAGATATACATACATACCTTCTTTCTGTCCACAATCACTCAGATCATCACACATAGCACTAAACCGTACACTACTGAGCGCATTCTGATGAAATCTACTGAAATTGGCCTATTCTGTAAGAATGCGTGTGCGCAAACCATTGTGTATGATATCCTTGCGTGCTTCTAGTAAGGGCTCGCTCAGACAACGTTATTTTTTTTCGCTATTTATTGCCGTTACTGAAAGTGAACGTAGGGCGCTGTCTGTTCTTGCGAATATAATAGCACGCAGATTTGCTCGGTGTTCAAGCGGAGTCAAAATAGCTCTATTCAGGGCATTCTGTACGTCCTTCTACACTAGCAGTTTGTGGGTAGACGCGCAGAAACAGTACAGTGTTCTACGTGTCCAGTACAACAACACGTTCAGAGTGCTCTTGGGGCTGCCTCGCTTCTGTAGCGCCTCAGGGATGTTTGTGGAGGCGCGTGTGGATTGTTTCCACACAATCATGCGCAAGCGGTGCACATCCCTGGAGCATAGAGTGCGGGGCGGCCGCAACAGTATCCTGAACGCTTTTGCTGAACGGCTCGACTGCCAGTTCCTCAACCACTGTCGCATGATTCACGTGCAGAAAAATGTTAAGTTTTTATTTTGATATTAGAATTGATCTTGACATTTTTTTTTAAATAATTATAAACTAGCGCTTGACCGCAATCCCGCCTGATGGTAAGCAGTGATGCGATCGTTGATGGTAAAGCGCGCTAGTTTATTAAGAGCCTATTCACTCAGAAAAACTGAGCGAATAGGAAGGAAGACGGCAGTTGAGCGAGGTGATGCAATGTTAAACCCAACAACACGACCAACGATGCTGCGCCAAAGGGAGATTGATCTGAAGACCCTCCACGACCAAACTCCCAACACAACAACATTAGGCGCATCGTACCCGGCACACATCGCAACACAACTGCTCAGACCCGTCCCCCGTACGGCATCACCAGACGTCATGCCGGAACACGACAAATCGCTTGGCGGCAAGGCTTTGTCTGGTGGGTGGTAACTTCTGCCGGCGGCCGATGTTATGGCCTACCACCGAGAAAAATAGAGTGCGGGGCGGCCGCAACAGTATCCTGAACACTTTTGCTGAACGGCTCGACTGACAGTTCCTTAACCACTGTCGTATGATTCACGTGCAGAAAAATGTTAAGTTTTTATTTTGATATTATAATTGATTTTGACATGATGTATGATTTTAATTCTATTTGACATAATTTGTTATAGTTTGATTATTACTATTGGTTACTAACATTAGTTATAAGTAATAAATTGTTACTAACAAAACTATGGACTTTGTGGTCTGAAATAAATGACTCTTATTATTATTTACGAACATTTTTGGTTATTGTGTGATTAAACTAAAATGTTATCTTCTATCCTTTTCTTAATGAAATAGAAAGATAAAGATGCACTTAACTTAAAATAAGTTTAGTTCGTAAACGTGAGAATCAGCGCCCAATGGTTTCTTCAAAATTTTGAATTCAAATGGAGTAACCCTTTCTTGCCGCGGGTTGTTCAAGAGAGAGTTGTAAAAGATAGTGTGGCCCTTGGCGCAAAGGCAAGTGAAAGAAAACAGCTGGGCTTTAGTCTTAGTCTGACACGGTGTTTCGCTCCGTCCAGAGCAGAAGAGGTCATTTAATGATTTTCCAACCGCAAAAAAGACCCTTTCTTTGTTTAGACGTCAATTTTGTAGTCTAGACTGGGTAGGTGTGGCGTGTTAAACTGTTACAAATAATATATTAAATCCTTACATGCAATCGTGTCAACCTGCAGACTGTTTGTTGGCATTGTGAGTGTTTTTGTGCAGTCTTACAGTAAAAACTTAGGTGAAATAAGCGTCGAATGGTCTTTAAAACTAATGCTATAGGGATTGTCACTATCCGCCGTGTTCTCGTAGCGGCGATCGGCGGCGATCTCTTGCGTCCGACCTTGGTCCAGGCCATGGCCAGGCCGTCACCTCCTCCTGCGAAGCAGTGATGCTGGCAAAGAAGGAGACGGAGCGCCGTGAGGAAGCGGGAATCCCAGCACGCTCACACCACTAGCCGCCGCAGGAGACGCCCTGGTCAGGAGACAACATAGAACTGCCGGCCACCGTAGGCGCGGGATTGCGGTGTCCGGGATCAGGCCCGTTGTGACGGGGTCAAAGAAGACCAATGCCTCCTGGGTCATGGTTGCGGGTTGGTTAAAAAAGAAACCGTGGCTCTGGCGTACAGACAAGTGTAGGAACACGGGTGGGTTTTAGTCAGTAAAAGTCCGACACGCCCTTCCGCTCCGCCCAGAGCCGGTGAGGTCAAAACAAAAACTAAAAAGGCATTGTCGCTATTAACATCGCCTTAGCTATGTTGTCGCGTTGAGATTGTTACGGAATAGATCGGCTACTCTATTGATAAGCGCAAAATTGCACGCAATCGGACGGTAGCGCTGGTTAAGGAGGGGTTAGTGTCGGTGCAAAGTTATGGTAACTTGACTGTCTAAACGTAGTTAAGTCTGGGCACTGGCCTAGATATAATACAAACAAATATTGTCAGTAACTCATTAGTACGGCAGCTGTTGACACGAGTATACCGCGTACATCAAAAGACTGTAACAATTTTTCTCGGTGGTAGGCCATAACATCGGCCGCCGGTAGAAGTTACCACCCACCAGACAAAGCCTTGGCGCCAAGCGATTTGTCGTGTTTCGGCATGATGTCTGGTGAAGCCGTACGGAGGACGGGTCTGAGCAGTTGTGTTGCGATGTGTGCCGTGTACGATGCGCCTAATGTTGTTGTGTTGGGAGTTTGGTCGTGGAGGGTCTTCAGATCAATCTCTCTTTGGCGCAGCATCGTTGGTCGTGTTGTTGGGTTTAATATTGCATCACCTCGCTCAACGGCCGTCTTCCTTCCTATTCGCTGAGTTTTTCTGAGTGAATAGGCTCTTAATAAACTAGCGCGCTTTACCACCAACGATCGCATCACTGCTTACCATCAGGCGGGATTGCGGTCAAGTGCTAGTTTATAATTATTAAAAAAAATACCAGCGGCCGTGTTTCCGTCTGACTACTTTTAAGTGTCTTCAAGGCTAGAGTGAATAGGCTCTTTATAAACTAGCGCGTTTTACCATCAACGAATGCCACACTGCTTATTCATCAGGGTGGATCTGGACTTTGAAATAACACTGACACTAGATACACGATGGACAAGTGGTATTGTTACTGGCAGCAGAGGTCGTGCATATAAAAATGTATGAAATTATGCACACGCGAACTTACCCACTAAAAAATCTCTATAAACTTCATCATCATCATCAACCTTTGTATCGTACCACTGCTGGGCACAGGTCTCCTCTCATACAGAGAAGGATTGAGCGTAATCACCACGCTTGCTCAATGCGGGTTGGCGATTTCAGACTTATAAAGTCCAGGTTTCTTCAAGATGTCCTTCCTTCACCTTCAGTCATTGGTGTTCAAGATTTACTTAGAAATTATACTTGAGAGGCTGGTGATTTAACCACTACGCCACCACGACTTCTGTATGGTCATAATATAATCTGAGCAAGATTAAGTCTGGTCTCTTTTAAAGTCCAGCCATAATCAGTTTGTTTCGGCCTTTCTTCTCAGACTAATCAGATAGGAAACCCTGAACTTATTCAGTTAAAAAAAGTGGAAAATTAAACTGAAATGTAAAAGTGTTTATTTGTATAAACAATTTTACAGAAAAAAAATCATTTATTAATTAAAGAACTAGAAATAGTGACCAATTATTATAGTAGTTTTAGTCTAGTTACAGACTTGTTAAAGTAGACTTGCCGGTAACTATAATAAATACCCCCCTAATGTTTACTATTTAAGTATTTACGTTTTGAGCCCCAAATATAGTTACGGAATTAGTAATAGTGTGAACAAGACATAATAAGCAGACGAGCGTCCTCGCTAGAACCCGTTGAATGATCACTTAGCGCCTCATTGGATAATAAATACATGAACACGTCATGATGCTTTAAGCCGTGTCAATCTGCTGAACGCTCTAATTGCTCAGGAGTCAATTAACATGTAATACATACAATTTTATTTTTTGTTTCTACGAAACCTGAACATAGTTCGTTCATAATAAGCAACTGAATATATTCTAATCATTTTTACACCTATAAATATTTGGTATTTTTTAATAAATGAAAACACCAGTTTTGACGGTATTATTATGAGCGAATAGCCATGCGACGGCGTGCTCTATCCCCTTTCGCCCACGCATGTGTTGCCTACCGCACATGTATTAATTTACCTCCTTTTGCGAAATAAGATTTATTTTTTAAGGGGATTTTTTTTTTTATTTCAGCCCATCTTTGTAGGTATTAGTAGAATCAGTTATCGATACCTAACAACACCTTCGCGGATCGGACAGGGTTTTTTTTACATATTGTATATTAGCAAATCTATATTAACTCGTTGGTTGGCCAGGATATCGGCTGCCGGCAGAATTAACCACCCACCACACAAAGTCATGCCGCCAAGCGATTCGTCGTGTTCCGGCATGATGTCTGGTGAAGCTGTACGGAGGACGGTTCTGAGCAGTTGTGCTGCGATGTGTGCCGGGTACGATGCGTCAAATGTTTTGGTCGTGAAGAGTCTCCAGATCAATCTCCCTATGGCGCAGCATCGTTGGTCGTGTTGTTGAGATTAACATTGCATCACCTCTCTCAACTGCCGCCTTCATTCCTATTCACAAGTTTTTTTAAGTGAATAGGCTTAATGAACTAGTTCGCTTTACCATCAACAATTGCATCGTTGAACCGGGTGGCTACCATGAGTTTTCATTACGAGACTCGATCATACGTATCGTCCGCGTTTGGCCCTCTCTTTGGTTGAGAGTTCTTACAACCTTAAAGCGAGCCAATCGATGAGTCAAACGCGCTCGATCTCGATGATCGAGTCATTATCTCAGCGTTAATCCCAGTCGCATCCGAAGCTTTTTCAGTTTTGGAGTCTGGGGTCTGCTTTACCAGTCTAACTGCTGATTTTGGCTAAACTTCGATTCTATCCGTGAAGCGACTGCCTTTGACCTCAACAACCCGAAGGCCATGTCGAAGCATTGCAGTTAGACCAATTATTGGCCTTTTGAGGGCTCCAACAACCCGTAACGACTGCCATTAGATGTTCGTATGGCAACCGGGACCAACGGCTTAACGTGCTTTCCGAGGCACGTCCAGACCAGTGCAAATATTCATATGCATCATCATCATCATCATTATCAACCTTTTATCGTCCTACTGCTGGGCACAGGTCTCTTCTCATACAGAGAAGGATTGAGCGTAATCACCACGCTTGCTCAAAGCGGGTTGGCGATTTCAGACTTAGTCCTGGTTTCCTCAAGATGTTTTCCTTCACCTTTAGTCATTGGTGTCCAAGATATACTTAGAAAGTACATATAACTTTAGAAAAGTTACATTGGCACTTGCCTGACCTGAAATCGAACCCGCGCACTCATACTTGATAGGCTGGTGTGTTAACCACTCGGCCACCACGACTATATGCATGCATACAAATATTTGCACTGCCCGGGAACGCGTGCCACCGCTACGCCACGAGATGTCAAAATCTAGCTATTGATGAACGAGTCTTCGTAATAAAAACTCATGGTAGTCACACTAGGTGCGTCATATACGCTTATTACGCTCCTGAATCATATTTCATTCAACCACACAACTTAACACAAACCACGCCTCAGGTTCCTTATCAAAGTATTAATTACAAATTGTTCAGGGCTATCGGATTTACGTGTCAGTTATCATCAATGTTAATGCACTCGTGTTCTGTTTTTGAGCATTATGATAATAAGTTTGTTTTTTTGATCTAGTGGTAGTGAAATCAAAATCCATTTACTCAATTTAGGCTGCGAATTGGTAGTTTTCTGACGTCAAAGTTATAAAAAGACAGTCCCTAATGCTTTTGCTGGGAAGAAGTGGAGCAATCAACTCCCCAACAACACAGCTGTCTGTTCAGTTAGAAAACACCTGACTGTATACAACACTAGGCATGTAAGGTCTCCAAAGCATTTTTTTTTCCGGGGTGGAAATCCTCATAGGATGTTCGCCGCCCTGGGGTGGGCGACGGGGTGTCTCAGACTTTTACTGACTAAAACCACCCCCGTGTCTCTTCTATCACGAGCGCGCGTGGGGCCGCGGGAGTCTAAATTCTTCCACAACCCCACACTCTTGTGCTCGCCCGGTCTGTCCAGGCCTCGTCTCCTGCACGGGGTAGTGGGGTGTTAAACTACCCCGTGCATCGCCTCACAGGCGCGCGCCGACACTCGCGCGCGCCCCCGCCTCGGGGTCCATCGGTAGGGGGCGGGGACTTCCCCATGTCCCTCGCCCCTGGACCCATTCATGGGGGGCGGAAGAGGGCGTTATCCGCCCTTCCTCGGCGCCTGGTGCGTCTTCTGCGGCCCGGGAAGGGAGTCGAGATCTCCCTCTCCCGTTCCGCAACTTCCTTCTGCGACATCACATCCTCGCAAAAGGACACCACCGCGTCCCACGACTCTGCGCTATCGACCATCCTCCGCACTACTGCCGGCAGCATCAGGTCGCCTCCTACTTCATTTGTGAGGACACGGCGCTGCTCCTCCCAAGCTACACACTCGGAGAGCGTGTGCTGCGCCGTGTCCTCCCCGCCTGCGTCACCCTGAACGACAGGGAGCCGTGCCTCCTCCCGAGCCAGTCGTCGAGTACTGGCGGGATCGCCTCGACGGTAGCGAGGCCGGCGGCAGGGCGCATAAGCCTCTGCCGCCAGTCCACCACCAGGACCTGACGGAGCTCCTCGCGGCGCAGCTCGATCTGTCGCTGCACCGGACTGGAGCCCCGTGTCCGCTCTTCCCCGCGCCATCGGTACAATGACGCGAGTACTTTCGCCTCTACGTCCCAGGGCGGGGATCTAGGTCCCAAGGTCTCCAAAGCCTGGAGCAAAGGCGAAGAGTAGCCAGCCTGCCGGTGTTCTACAAGATGCATTTTAGAGAGTATGCGAGGGAATTGCATGATTACAACCGCATCTTCGTTCAATCATTGGACGACTCGTTGTACGGCGAGTATCCATCCTAACGTTGTGGACACCACTATGATCCGGACGAAGCTTTTCGCCTCATCTTTTATCTTGACTGAAACAATTTGCCAGCGGCGGTGTTTCCGTCGGACTACAATTTGAGTGTCTTCAAAACTAGACTGAATAGGCTCTTAATAAGCTAGGACGCTTTACCATCAACGATTGCATTACTGGTTATCACCAGGCAAGGTTGCCGTCAACAACACGACCAACGACTCCACGCCAGAGGGAGATTGATCACGACCTAACTCCCGACACAACAACATTTGGCGCATCGTACCCGGTACAATACAATAACACTGCAACAATTTCTAAATGTGTTTGGGAAAAAATATAACATTGTGTTAAAAATATTGTAATCGCTTCAGTTGCTTATTCTGAACAAACTATATTCAGGTATCGTATAAAGTTTAAAAAACCTTGTATGTCATATCACCTATGTTATTAGGTACAAGTCGTGAGTACCTATATAATCTGTCAAGTAAACAACATTATGTACTCCAAAGATAACATTATACATAACGAAAACATATAAGAAAACTTTCAACTTAATTACGACATTAAAATTGTAATATTCTTCAAAAGAATTGTATGTATTTTCTTTTTGCGTGGGAAGCCGCTAAATGACTTCTCGCTCTGGGCGGAGTGAGAGGGCGTCGGTCCACCTTGTCGGGGATCTCCCTACTCTGCGTCTTCCGTTACGTAGCCGCCACTCCAGAACTTACTGCACCATCGGCCATCGGTTCTACGAGCAATGGACCCCGCCCACTGTCGAAATTTTAGCGACTGGAAGAGCTATGTCAGTGATCTCCTCATTTCTGACTCGATCGCGCAGAGAAACTCAAAGCATAGCTATTTCCATCGCCATTTGTTTGACCTTGAGCCTTCGTATAAGGCCCAGATGAGGTATCAGAATTACTGACTAAAGCCCAGTCACTTGGTGCTGACGTCTCATTGAGGCGCGCGGCCCGGCGGACCCGGGCCTGTGTGGCCACCATACTTTTCAATACGAGACTAGATCATAGTTTGGCGGTCTCATTGCTCTTTTGCGGTCTCTTGAGAGTTCTTACAACCTTGAAGCCGGCCCAATCGATGAGTCAAGCGCGGTCGATATCGATGCGAGTCTTCGTATTGAAAACTTATGGTAAACACACTGGTCCTCACCAGCAAGTGAGCGCCTAAGGTGCGCAACGTTCATTCTAGAATTCGTAATGAAGAAATCTTTCGTCTATTATTAAAAAAAAAAAATCTTTACATAAAAATACTGGGGGCAATCGCGCTAAAATAATTCAACCACAACAGAATTGGATCGCAACCAAACCAATACTTTAGCTATGTTTCGTATCGCGCTAACCTTTTGAAAGATGGTTAAACCATAACTGGATCGTAATTGGAACGTAGCCGCTGTCAAATGTAAAGGTTTAAACAAAGCTAACTTTTTCTGTGCAATTTGTCAAACTTACGTCTCATTAATTTAGTTTTAAATATTATATCTGACGAAATGTATCACTCGTACATTGATTTTATTTGTTTTTTTTTTTTTTTTTTATAATTTTAAACTAGCGCTTGACCGTAATCCCGCCTGATGGTAAGCAGTGATGCGATCGTTAATGGTAAAGCGCGCTAGTTTATTAAGAGCATATTCACTCAGAAAAACTGAGCGAATGGCAGTTGAGCGAGGTGATTCAATTTTTAAACCCAACAACACGACCAACGATGCTGCGCCAAAGGGAGATTGATCTGAAGACCCTCCACGACCAAACTCCCAACACAACAACATTTGGCGCATCGCACCCGGCACACGTCCCCCCCCCCCCCCCCACCCCCCTGGGGCCTGGGCACGTGTTTCGGGTTTCGCATATATCCACAAAAAATAATGTTGTGTACCTACTATTATCCAAGACCGGTAAATGCCTGTGTCTGCATAATTAACATTAATTTCCTGTTATTATGTATGTACCTTATAACAGATACAGTCAAAAATGTCTATGTCTTCAACAAGGTAATAGGGATGTATCCAAGGTATGAAAATCAAAAAAATAATTAGTCCGTCTTAAAAATAATAAAAAAAATTAAGACCCGTATTTTTTATTTTGTCGAAATTACCAAAAACTACTGAGATATAGCGTATTAAAGTTACGGAGTGGGGGCTAATTACGTCACGCCGTGGTATAATTTGTACGACGGCGTGACGTCATGCGATATTTCAAATCAATATATCTTCCTAAGTATTTGAATAAAAGAAAAAATAAAAAATACGTGTTCAATATTTTTTAGAAATCTATCTGATGGACATTAAATTATTTTTTAGGATACAAGCCAATTATGTAACACATTATCGATCAGTAGGAATGGGTTCCATTTTGACAGTTCAACAACATACATTACGCTGTTTACGTTATTGAACAGACAGATTATTCGAAGATATGGAGCATTGGATTAGAAATATACTTGAAAATTTATTTTAATTGAGTGTTCTTCTTTTTCTTCTTCAGCCTTAAAGGTCCACTGCTGGAGAAAGGCCTACCCCAAGACTTTCCACGATGACCGGTCTCGTGCTGCCCGCATCCATCGGCTTCCCGCGACCTTCACCTGGTCATCGGTCCACCTTGTTGGGGGCCTCCCTACGCTGCGTCTTCCCGTACGTGGCCGCCACTCCAGAACCTTACTGCCCCATCGGCCATTGGTAATTGAGAGTAATAGTTTGTCATGCAAACTAGCGGAGACTAGCGCCCTTAGCGCTAGTCTCCCTCTCCCCTTTCTCTGTTAACGCCACAGCCCACGAGGTATTACAATCCGCGCGAAATAGCGTGTCTGTCAACAAACTTTCGTAGTGACAAAACCAACTGTAATGAAATGTACAGACGACAGTAGGCCTAGTATGAGTTTTTATTACGAAACTCGTTCGTCGATATCGAGCGCGTTTGACTCAGCGATTGGCCCGCTTCAAGGTCGTAAGAACTCTCAACCAATGAGAGCGCCAAACGCGCTCGATATCGAAGATCGAGTTTCGTATTGAAAACTCATACTAGGCCTACAGCAGGTCAAGCGACCCGAATCTGTCAAATATTCCCAACTAGTTGCGCCGCGCGGTTTCACGCGCGTGGGTTTCAAAATGTTTTTTTTATATGCTCCGCTCCTATTAGTCGTAACCTGTCTGTTAATAAATCTCCAGGCGATTTCTGTCAAAAAACGCGTGTCTGGTAGGAATCTCTTGGAGATTTCGTGGATCGGGTCGGATTAAATGACAAATATTGCCTGTCTAGAGTATACTTTTCTTAATCTAACTTGCAAAAAAACATCACATGCTAAACATTCAACAAAGTTTGTTAAAAAAAATTTAAATTAAAAAAAACCTAAAACCTTCCCGTATTAATGGGCTATCCAACGCAAAAATAATATTTCAAATCGGACCAGTAGTTCCTGCGATTAGCGCGTTCAAACAAAGAAACTCTTCAGCTTAATATATTAGTATAGATTAATCTTGAGCCTTAAAGCTTTAGCTTTTTTTTATATACAATCTGTCAAATTTCGTGTATGTACATTGTACACACAACAGCACATCGATCTACTACTAGCTTGATGTGCTGCCGTCTGTACATACACTCATTTGCATTCAATCACAGTAATGGAATGCTTATTCTGACCCGCAGTCAAAACTCATTCATTCCATTACTGTTGAGGATTGTTCTCATTATTTTACACGACAGCAAGACTCAGAATCAGCTCACAGTCACAACCCTTAACATTAACGCTAAATTTCGGCGACTCATAAAACTCAAAAGGTATTTATTCAAATTAGGCTGAGAATCAGTACTTTTTGAACGTCAATATTACATAAGATAGTCCCCCAAAACGCCCCCCCATCGACACTTCCTAGTGCTTTCGCTGGGAAGAAGAAGTGGCGGAACAAACTCCCCAGGAGCACAGCTGTCTGTTCATTTAAAAAAAAACCACATGTCTTTATACAACACTATGTATGATGAACACAAGAAAATACAAAAAATACCAGCAAAGCAAAAAGAAAAAAAAATGTACATCTAAATACAATAAATAATACATTGAAAATCATACCTTTAAGTTTTTTATACTTTTTCCCCATTTTTTAACACTCAACACTACACCTATCAGCGAAACTATAAAATTAAAAGGATAAACTACAAGCAGAGAAAATACGACAGTGAATTAAAAAATCATATCTACCCACATTTATTTTGTTTGTGGATATATATATATTTTTCATAGTTGGAATCTGAGTATATTAAGACACTAAAAGAGTATTTTTAGGCCCTAGTCTATTATTACAATAGTGTCAGAATGGTTGATCAGTGATCTCATAATGATCGGTTTTGACAAGTTTCGTAATCTTCTAACAACATGGCGACATTACGACTAAAGGATTAAAGGATTTTTTAATTCGACTAAAGGATTTTTTTAATGGTAATACGGTAATGTCATTCCATCAGTATTCCATTACGACACGATTAATCGATAATTGATCGATCATTTTGAATTTAACACATTACAATTATTTTTTTATATAAATTATAAACTAAACGCAATCCCGCCTGGTGGTAAGCAGTGACGCAATCATTGATGGTAAAGCGCACTAGTCCATTAAGAGCCCATTCACTCTAGCGTTGAAGACACTCAAATTATAGTCCGATGGAAACATCACCACTAGCAAATTGTTCCAGTCCCTCGATGTACGCGGTATAAAGGAGGAGGCGAAACGTTTCGTCCGGATCGTAGTGAAGTTAACAACTTTTAGCACAATGACAATGGAATCGTGTTAGAATGACAAATTTATAAAAATAGCAGAACAGGTTCCCAGCAGGGGTAGGAAAGTATTTTTATGTGGGGTCCGGATACTGTGATTTTTTTAATGAGGACCAAACAAAAACCAAGTACTACCTTTTGAATGACGCCTTAATTAATGTTGGTGGAGGCTCTTGGCTATAAGACCATTGGCCGATACAACAATTGGGCTGTATCCTATAAATTAATTTAATGTCCATCAGATAGGATAGAATTATAAAAAATATAGATTTTTTTTCCTTTCATTCAAATACTTAGGAATATGTATTGATCTGAAAAGTCGCATGACGTCACGCCCTATTAGCCCTCACTCCATAACTTTTTACGCTATATCTGAGTAGGTTTTAGTAAATTCGACAAAATAAAAAGTACGGGTCTTATTTTTTTTTTAATATCTATAAGACGGTCCGCTCTCTGCATGTCCTCGGTTATTCGGGGGACTATTTGTACGCGGTACTTTTAATCCCTCGTTTGTATTACTCTATACAGTTGTAAGCGATCTGTTTTAGGGGACAAAAAAATCCGCGGACAAAAATCCCTCGTCTGCGCAGGTTATAACACAGAACCTCATCTTTAACAGCTGTGCCTGCGACCACTAGGTTTGCGAGTTAGTCTCTCAATAATTCAAGCTAAAAGTAAGACTTCAACTTTCAATTAAAAAATGACAACTGCGTGAACCTCCACTATGCTTAAAAAATATATTATCATCATCATAATCAATAGCCTATATCAGTCCACACACAGCTGGACATAAGCCTCACCTATTTCTCACACCATTTCATCTTCATTTTCGGCTACTTCCATCCAGTTACAACCAGTCAACCTCCGAAGATAGTCGCTGTAATTGGCCTGTGGGTGTCCCACCTTACGTTTTCCAAAAAAAATAGTCAAGAATTGCCAAAAACTCACCTTTCTTCGAAGACTTCACAGAAACGAGTCCTCCATCTTGATTTTGTACCGAAGGCGGTACAATCAGCACCTGATTACCCTCCAACAACTTCTCATTCGCCTCGTCCCCCTCATTCTCCTCTTTAACCGATTTGACAGGTGACGCCATCTTATTTCGTCGCGCTACACAAAATGTCGGCCAATTCTCATAATATTAGGTACTGATGCATTGGAATGTTTAATATCTAAGTAATGTATACGTTGCTACATAGTTTTATGTAGTTTCAGTCTTGTTTGATTGGCTGGTTTGAATCTGGAACAAGAGAAAATGGCGGTTATATAATTGTTTTTTCGCTGGCATTCATATATCGTCCTACAGCTGGGCATAGCCTCCCTCATATTCTTCCACGATTTGGACTCATTCCTAAACGGTTAGATGGCGAAAACACGTCACAAGAAAAGGCGTAAGAATATTTTGTTTCTTAAGCAACGCTTCACTGACGTGAAGATATACGCGTCCCTACCAAAGAGTCTTAAATTAAAATACGAACTTCCGAGAATGGTAACCATCTATTTGTAAATTAACTATCAATTTATAGTAGATTAGTAGCCAAGGGCTGTAAGGCATCAAATGCAGCCCGAGATATTTAGGCGCGCGAGCGCAGCTAGGTCACCTGGGTAGTTCGAGGGTGCAATTGATGCTTACACCCGCTAACTACTCTGCTTTAGATCTTGATTGTGAGGTAAGTAGAAAAAAAACGGCTTTACAAGAATAAAACATTTTAGAACTTTTGGACAAAATTTTGTTAATTGCTGCTTCAGCTTTCATTTTCATTGAGTCGAGAGTGCAGCTTATATCTTCATCGCTTGCAGAACTAAAGTTTTTATTCCTAATTAGCACGTAATTATAAAAACATTCCAAAAACAAACAATATTTAAAGTAAAAGTTGTCTATGCTCGCCTTTTTTTTATTATTCTTCCAAGAACGAAATAGGGATGTTTCCTGGGTAAAAAAAAATGGATTCTTCTATTTAGTCCGTCATTCAGATTATAGAAAAATATTGGATACGTATATTTTGTTTTATCAAATCAATAAAAATTGACAAATATAAAAGGCATCAAAGATCAGGAGTGGTGGCTGGTGACGTCACTTCTCACTAAAAAAGTGTAGCGTGCAGTGACGTCACACGAGTTTTCAACGCACTGTGTCGTCTTCATTATTTGTTTATATGAAAAAAGAAAAAATACGTGTCTAGTATTTTTTGGAAATCTGACTGACGGGCTAATCAGTTTTTTTTAGTCAAATACCCTATCGAGCTTCGCCGTTCGATATTTAAAATTGATTACTATTATACTCATATGAAAAGGCGGAATAGCGAACCGACCTGTTTTGTCATTGGGCTGAATGCATGATGTCTATTGCCAGTATGATTTTTTGACAAATCACACAGATTGAGCTAGCCCCAAAGTAAGTTCGAGACTTGTGTTATGGGATACTAACTCAACGATACTTAATATTTTATAATAGATACATATATAGATAAACATCATGCATTACATTAGATGTACGCGAACTTTTTGAAAGAGTGAAGTTTTGTTTGAATTACTTACCGCCCTAGGGCTTTTCTAGCTACATTATTACCCTAGGGCGCTAATTGGTCCCTTACAAGCACCATTTGAGGGTAATAAGGACCTACTATCCGAAGATGAGAGACGTAAAATAATTTTGAAGCATATTGCTAGTTGCACCATATGTTCGAAGTGTCTGCTCCACAACATAAAGAACATCATGAGTATTGTTGAAATATCGAAATGAAATCCATTGCTACTGCGTCACGCAATCATCGCGCCGGTAGTAACCGCATACTTTAATCAACAGAATCAGATTATCATGAAAAAAAAAAGCCATTAAATAAACACCCGTAGCTGTTCACAATCAGTAATTGATCTTACACGGTACGCAGGCTTCGGATAGCAGGGCATTGAGTCTCGGAGAGAAGGACATGATCGTGAAATGCAACTCCTTTCATTATGTATATATTTGTATGCATGAATATGAATATTTGCACTGGTCTGGTCGTACCTCGGAAAGCACGTTAAGCCGTTGGTCCCGGTTGTCATACGAACATCTAATGGCAGTCGTTACGGGTTGTTGGAACCCTCAAAAGTCTGATGCAGCAGAGCATGATCGTGAAATGCAACTCCCTTTATTATGTATAAGGGAAATAGTGACTAGGAAAGCAAGCCATGTCCAATTGGCAAAAATTACAACCTTACAAGCCTACATTTAATTAGACAACACGATTGATGCAGTGGCTGAACCATCGAATGCTGCGCCGCGTCTCTGACCTACAATTAGTTGTTCCGAGTCTGGCTGTTTGTGTGAGTTTAAATATTTGTAAATGCATCCACAAGGAGTAATTACTAGTGTGGGGGGCAAAGTTTAAAAAAACAAATTCCCCCCGACTAGCCCACCATACCGTCTGTTATCAATATTAATAATATTTGATTGGTAGGACAGAGAAACAAATCAAGTATCTTGTCTTGTCTAGCGAGGTAGTTGACATATGGGATGTGAAATCAGTAATCGTTGTATCGATAGTCGTGACAGCCAATGGCTTAATAGCCAAGAAGCACGATCAACACCTCAGGAGGCTCTCGTTAGGCAGCTGGACCAAGGGCTTAATTCCGAAAGCGGTACTCGCATTGTCAAAGGATCCTCACTCTGGTGCCCTGACCGCCGGTAGGTTGGACTCTGTGAGTAACAGGGTCCCGGTATTAGCCCACCGGTGTCGGTCATCATCATCTCAGGGTTTATCCCAGTCGCATCCATAGCTTTTTCAGCTTTGGAGTCGCGGGGTCCGCTTTACCAGTCTAACTGCTGATTTTGGCTAAACTTCGATATTTTTCGTGAAGCGAATGCCGTCTGACCTCCACAACCCGAAGGCGATATCTAAGCATTGCAGCTAGACCAATTGTTAGACTTTTGAGGGCTCCAACAACCCGTAACGACTGCCATTAGATGTTCGTATGGCAACCGGGACCAACGGCTTAACGTGCTTTCCGAGGCACGACCGGACCAGTGCAAATATTCATATTCATGCATACAAATATTTGCACTGAACGGGGATCGAACCCGCGCCTCCTTGCGCAACGGCTACACCACAGAGGCTGTCAGCACACCGGTGTCGGTAACAGGCTGTTACCGACACTGGTGGGCTAATATTTTATATTCTAATATTTAAAAATATAATTTACACGTAAATATGTATGTTGAAATAAAAAAAAAAAGGAAGGAAAATATTTAATTGATTGAGTACAGGTAATGAAGTAACATGTCATGGAGGATGAACGCTGTACAGGTCTCCCAAAGTGATAATGCGCATAGAAATCTTCGTCACTGTTCGGCAATGGTCGTATTCCCGAGCGTTCGGAAGAAGATATGTATATAGAGAGTGGTGCACTTAACCACTCTATATACATATCTTCTTCCGACCGCTCGGGGTTTCACTGCGCGATCGAATCAGGAATGAGGAGATCCGCAGAAGAACGAGAGTAACCGACATAGCCCAAAGAATTGCAACACTAAAGTGGCAGTGGGCTGGACACATTGCCCGTAGGACCGATGCCCGATGGGGCCGACGGGTTCTCGAGTGGCGACCACGCACCGGAAGACGTAGCGTGGGTAGGCCCCCGACAAGGTGGACCGACGACCTGGTGAAGGTCGCGGGAAACCGCTGGATGCGGGAGGCACAGGACCAGTCGTCGTGGAGAACCTTGGGGGAGGCCTATGTCCACCAGTGGACGTCTTTCGGCTGAAATGATGATGATGATGTGTTCCTGTGCGCCAGGGCCACGGCTTCTTTTTAACCAACCCACAACCTCCCTCTATACCAATCTTAAGGATATATTAACGACATTTCCAACTTAATACTCCTCGCCCTTGTTTTGTTAGGAATTCCTGTGCAAAATTACATGATGTCGCAAACGTTAACTGTGACTGTAGAAATGAAATGAAGGTTATTACAATTTACTAGAAACAACAAAATAGAGATCGGATAAAAGTAATTTCCTCGTTCAGAAACAATGGTGCTGTTCACAAACTAAACTAAATTTTAGTTCAGTGTTCAGTTTAAAGCACGGGGTTGACCATATTTTTGTTGGGACAAACAGGTAATATAACAAGCTCATAACTCTGTCGTTTTTCATGATATATTTTTGAAATTTCGTACATAGATTCTTTACTTAAAAATACGGGACACGTTTTGTTTTTCGCATAAACAAATAACAATTTTGTACAATCATGTCCAATTTGGCTATAACACAATTCAAGCATATCGAGAGAATGTAGACCTTGATCTGTGGCAGCCATATCGTCAACAGTCCTTCACTTCCTTATTTCAACTAATTACTTTCATTAGCAACCATTTCCGATTGAGCGGAAGGTCTTAGAACAGGAAATTGTAAATGCCGATAAAATAAAGTTTATTAACTAATAAGGAAGGATGTACAAAGTTTAACCAGAATGTTTATTGATAGAAGTTATGAGTCTTTAGCTTTAGCTAGGGTAGCGTTTTCTTCGGACAGAGTGTCCTTCTAGGTCTGCATCTAGTGGCATGCCTCAGACAAGATAAGCCTAAGTGTTAGTGAAAATATCAGCCTGATGCCAAGCAGTGATGCAATCGTTGATGGCAAAGCGCGCTAGTTTATTAAGAGCCTATTCACTCAAAAAAAAAACTGAGTAAATAGGAAGGAAGACCGCAGTTGAGCGAGGTGATGCAATGTTAAACCCAACGATACTGCGCCAGAGGGAGATTTATCTGGAGACCCTCCACGACCAAGTCCCGACACAACAACATTTGGCGCATCTTACCCGGCACAAATCGCAACACAACTACTCAGACCCATCCTCCGTACGGCTTCACCAGACATCATGCCGGAATACGAGAAATCGCTTTGCGACAAGACTTTGTCTGCTGGGTGGTAATTTCTGCCGGCAGCCAATGTAATAGCCTAACACCGAGTAAAGCTTTCCTCCGACGATACCTACTTTCAAAGCTATATAACTTTTCTACTCCGCTAACGAAATCCAAGAAAAGGTTTTCGACATCCATATTTCCATTCGAAGCATAATGATCATATTAAATCCATCAGCTGCTTCAAATAAAATCCGCCATATTATCTCTTAGCATCCTATTAACAGCTGTCCGGTGATGTTTAATTTTGACAGCCACTAATCAATTGCTTAGCATCCTCTTAGCAATAAACAGTGTTTATAAATAAGAATTTAGCTAATCAGTTGCTTAGCAATTGATTAAAGTTTTATGAACAAGACTGATAGTGTTAATTGCGAACTGGCGACACGTGTATTAAAACACAGAAAAAGCATTTTTATTGCCTTATTATGATTGCAAATTACCGCAATAGCAAGCCTCGTGAAAGAATTTTTTTAGCAAGATATCGCTGAGCGATCAGATTACTATGTAACTGGACCTGCCGACCGTCTGGTGACGCACTTGACTATCCTTAGTTACTTGACACTAAACAAACATAAACATGACACCTACTTGCACTTAAAACGTCTTTGCAAGCTACAGGAAAATGTAATTTGTCAATATCAAGAGGACAGCTTTGAGCTGAGTGAATATAAACCACAGAATAGGCTATTTGACAGATTTATAATTTCCATCTTGAATCTTGGTTGCGGTTAAGAAGTTCACCGAAAGTATTTTTTTTTATTATTTTAAATGCGTATTTCGTAAGAAACGTGCAAATAAACATTCAAAATTCAAATAAGCCGCCGAAACGCTTTATTCGGCAATATGGCGTCGCGCCTTGTAACTGACGTCACAAGCATATAAACGATTTTCGGTTCCGCAGTGGTGTTTGTATTTATCTAATAAAATGGTTTACATGTGGTGTGCTGTACCGGGTTGTACAAATACATCGATAAAACACCTGAGAACACATAAAACAACAAGTGCTGATGCGCGTATGACGTCATTGTGACATTAGCCAATCCGGATCGTTTCATAATATGTGTCAAATACATTTTTGTGTTTTTGGATAAATTAATTTTTATTATTTTTATTAAAACTCATCTAAATGACATAAAGAACCCACATTTTATGCATTTAACGCAAATAATCACAAAAAAAATCATACTGTCAAATAGCCTTATTATTGTGATAAAAAGATAACGTGGCCAGACGTCTCGTTTTGAACGGGACTGTCCCTTTAAGAGTCCCGGTGTCCCAAAACGAGTTCTGGGGCGGAATATTGTCCCATTTTCAGAAACCGTGCGAAAATTTGAGCGGCTCGCCTTTTGTGGAAGAGTGCAACGACACCCCTCGTACCCGGCACGGCCAAGTATCTTCTGAGGATAATGTCCGGTCAATAGCCGAGATAAGACACTAGGTTACAATGGTCGCATGACACAAACAGCTGTTTTCTTAAAACAATTTGTATAAAACAAAGTTGCTTTCTCTTTCCCTATGCCCCTATGTATAAATCGGCAAATGTGCCTAATTTCCGAAGCGATTTTAGCCAATGCACTCGTTTAATGCCTTAAATACATAATAGGGATGTATCCAAGGTATGAAAATAAAAAAAATAATTAGTCCGTCTTATAGATAATAATAAAAATTAAGACCCGTATTTTTTATTTTGTCGAAATTACCAAAAACCACTGAGATATAGCGTATTAGAGTTACGGAGTGGGGGCTAATTACGTCACGCCGTAGTATATTTTGTACCACGGAGTGACGTCATGCGACATTTCAAATCACAATATCTTCGTAAGTATTTGAATGAAAGAAAAAATAAAAAATACGTGTTCAATATTTTTTATAAATCTATCTGATGGAAATTAAATTATTTTTTGGGATACAAGCCAATCGCCCTTTACAGCATATGATTTAAATGAATATTTTCGAAGATAGAACAGATTTTAAAAAACAATAAAACGTTCACAGTTTTTCTTTAGGGTATTTAGTATCAGCATTAAACCCGTGCGAAGCCGGGGCGGGTCGCTAGTTTCTAAAATAAATAACAAATACCTCACATTGACACTGACAAGTTTGTACAATGATTCTGCAAATATTTGCGCTGTTATCACTGAACAAAGAAATTAATATTTACTTTGATACTTAAGAGTAGGCTCGAATGTGTTATGATACGAACAACTAAAGAATATGTCTCCGGTTAATGAACGGTTACAGAATTCACAGTGTTTAAAATAAAAGTGTCTGCTCGGCCTTTGAACGTTGGAAGCGTGCCGCCGTGCGGGTTTGTAGGTATGATGTTGATGTGAACTCTATTAAATCAGCTGATAAGATAGTTTTTCGAGTTTTGTTTTCATTGCGCTTTTTTGTTTATAAAAGTATAGCAATTATGAACGGTCTAAAGTGAAAAAACAACTACATTTTTTTTAAATCATGAAAAAGCCGACGAAAAATTCCACCACTGAGGGGTTCAGAATCATGTACTGGATCCATGGTACTCGTTTGTGCGTCGATGTCAGATACTCCCTTTATTTGTTTAGACCTGTCAAAATAGTTCGCTCTTGGCGTAAAACGAAAAAATAGTTGTCCAGCCCCTCAGGTATGACTGTGCGAGTTCGTTTCAAGGTCAGGCAAGTACCAATGTCACTATTCTAAGTTACATGTACTTTAAGTAAGTAAGTATATCTTGGACACCAATGACTGATTAAAAGGTGAAGGAAAACGTCCTGAGGAAACCTGGACTTAGTCTGAAATCGCCAACACGCATTGAGCAAGCGTGGTGATTACACTCAATCCTTCTCTGTATGAGAGGAAACCTGTGCCCAGCAGTGGTACTATAAAACGTTTATGATGATGATGATGTAAAGTGGTATATTTTAGTCGCCATGTTTATAATCGCGTCTAAACTGTTTATGAAGTGTCTTAATTTGACAGGATTAAAGTTAAATGTTATCTTCTATCCTTTTCTTAATGAAATAGGAAGAAAAGGAGGCCAATATCGAGGTTATGTAATATTGCGATTAAAAATCGGTGCAATAGGGAACATTACGCAAAACTAGGCTCAGAGGGCGCCACAAGCTCATAATCTGCCTATAATTTCCCCACTCCTGGGCCTGTAGCTAATGTAACGTAGCATATCGAATACCAAACCAACCAATGGCGGGAACGATTGACCACGTGACTTATCGCGTCACGTGGTCAATCGTTTTCATTATTGGTTGGTTTGATATTCGATTTCGTTTCGTTGTGAAGCGATTAGGGATTGCAATCCAGCGGCGTTTTCAATCCAGCGGAATTTTTGCTGGATTGACCTAAATCCAGCTGGATCCAGCGCGGATCCAGCAAAACGTGGAATGAAAATAAAAAGACGACATTTTTAAGACTTTTTTTTATTAATTTGTACTTCTTACGATAATCTTTGAAATCTTCCACTCATTTGGTGATATCTTATATTAATTTGCTTTGGTTTTTTAATAATGTGAGATCAAAATTAAATAACAAACATATCCTTATCTAATATAACATTCTCGTGTCACGGTGTTCGGCTTTAAACTCCTCCGAAACGGCTCGACCGATTTTGATGAAATTTTTTGTGCTTAACCGGTATCTATGAGAATCGGCCAACATCTATTTTTCATCCCCCTAAATGTTAAGGGTAGTCCACCCCTAAATTTTTTTTTTTATTTTTTAGACAAAATTTTTAATTTCTATTTTTTTATGATACAACATACAAAAATACATACAATCCCCAATTTTCACCCTTCTACGATCAACCCTTATTTTTTAATAGCCATTTTAGTAATTTAATCTATTATTTATATGGCAAAACAACGTTTGCCGGTCAGCTAGTATTCATATAACATTTAAGATAATGTTTCTAAGTAAGCACTATCTTATTAATTACGCTTATGTTTAATGATAGGACGGCTAATCAGCAATCAGTCTCACAAATTCTTTTAAAATTAACATAATTAACATTCTTTTAAAAAAGGACCGTAACAATAACACTATTTTAATTTTCAATAGTATTTTTGTATCAAACAAAAATAGCTTTGAAATAATCTTCTCTCCGCTCGTTAATCCTTAATAATTAAGCAGTTTAAAGTCTGACGATAAGAGACTACTTCTTTTTTTGAATTCTCTGAAAGAAAGACCTTAGAAAACAAATTTTATCTACTTATAGTCTTATCTCCCAACCTCAAAATGGCGGCAACTCAAAACTAAACAATAGAAATTGAATCGTTTGAGGATCCGCATCGCTGGATCAAGATGTATGCTGGATCCAGCATGTTTAAAAAGGCGCTGGATCCAGCTGGATTGCTGTATGCTGGATCCAGCAATTGCAATCCCTAGAAGCGATGTTACATTGGCTAGGGCCCCTGGGACACAAGCCTCCATTCGGTGAGAGAGTAGCCGAAATCTACCACGCGGGCCCAGGGCGGTTTTGCCTCTAGGACATGTCGGTGTCCTCACGAGGTCTTCCTTCATCGTTTTATGAGCAGTGGTGAAGAAATTATTTATATACAGTGAAGTGCCTTATAGCTCCAAGCTCCAGCAAGGAGGCTCGGGTTCGATCCCCGCGCGCCACCGACTACTCGCCGACTACAAAAGCGGCCGAATAGGCGGCTTAACCGAATAGTCAGCACAGTCAATAGTCCCTATTTATTATCCATCATGTTTAAACAAGTACCAATGTAACTTTTCTAAACTTATATTTACTTTCTAAGTATATCTTGGACACCAATGACTGAAGGTGAAGGAAAACATCTTAAAGAAACCTGGACTTTCAAGTCTGAAATCACCAACCCGCATTGAGCAAGCGTGGTGATTACTCTCAATCATTCTCTATATGAGAGGAGACCTGTGCCCAGCAGTGGGAGGTTAAAAAGGTTGATGATGATGATGATCTTTAAACATGAAGGCACAGTGCATATATTTGTATGCATGAATATGAATATTTGCACTGGTCTGGTCATGCCTCAGAAAGCACGTTAAGCCGTTGGTCCCGGTTGCCATACGAACATCTAGTGGCGTCGTTGTTACGGTTTGTTGGAGCACTCAAAAGTCCAACAATTGGTCTAACTGCAATGCTTCGATATCGCCTTCGGGTTGTGGAGGTCAGACGGCGGCGAAGCTGCCCACTGCTCAGTACCCGCAAGCCCGCACCTATGGTGGCCGGAAGTTCAATGTTGTCTTCCAACAGGAGCATCTCCTGCGGCCGGTAGCATATAGCCTTCCAGTTGAAATTTGGCTATTAAATGCAAAAAGAATATTTCCTATCTGGCAATTACTAACTCTTCATACTTATTAATAGCTTGGATAGATAAACAAGTGCAACCACCTCTGAAGTAGGTATATGGTTTCGTGAACACGTGATTACACATTAAACAGGTGAAAATGTTTTACTTTATCACCCGATAAAAAATGTCAAGTACGTTCGCTTCATGAATGTGTTTATTTCAATATTTGAGTGCTGTGTAACCCATTTTCAATGACTTCTTGTTTACTGTCTGAGTTGGAAGTCATTCACATTTGTTTTTTTTAAATAAGAAAATAAAATAGTGCAATATTACTACGTGAGAGACTCGTAAGGTCCAGCCACTGCTGGAGGCGCGGCGGAGCGCAATTGAAGACAACAATGTAATATAAACCTTAACCACCTTGACATACGGTGTACAAAAGAATAAAGTTCGCGTTTCAAGGAAATGCACTCACCGCGCCTCCAGCGGTGCGCTTTGTAGACCGTATGTCAAGGTAGTTAAGGTTTATAGGAAGGTGGCTGAATACAGACGCACGAGTTGATCGAAGGTATTCCGATCAAATATTTCGTAGAGATAATCAATTTTTCGGCGTCAAAAATAATTGTATGCGATTCTTTTGCTAAAGCCATCTAATTATCCTCAATTGCTAAACCAACCATACACACATCACAATGGTGTGATGTGTGTATGGACACACTATACAATATGTAAAGAAAACCCTGTCCGATCCGTCAAGGTATTGTTAAGTATCGATAACTGATTATACTCATGGATACAAAGCCGGGCTAAACTTAAAAAAAAGATCCCCCTAAAAAAATAAATATTATTTCGCAAAAAGAGATAACTCAATACATTTGCGGTAAACAACCCTTCCGCGGGCGGCGGGGGACAGAGCACGCGGCACGTGGCCGCATCACTATTCGCTCATAATAATACCGGTGTTGTCACTTTTTAAAGAATTACCAAATTTCGGGGAAGTTGGAATTAATTCGCGGGAAAAAAGGTTATTTCAAAATTCATTAGTACTGTTTCTATGATGATTACGTAAAATTTTATATTATATTTGGTCAAGTGTTTACCTAACCTTTATTATCCTCACGGGTCGGACAGGGTTTTCTTTACATATTGTATATTTTCACAGAATAGAGAAAACCCAGTTGTTACATTTAAAAATCACAGTATGACAAGGATACGAGATTGTGCAATATGGTGGTTTGTTTACTCAATGTGCTTGTGGCGCCCTCTGGGCTAAGTTTTGCGTAATTGGCTTGGAAGATTAAAGTGTAGAGTCACGAGTAAAAGTACGTAGCAAATTACTTCTTGAAAAAGCAATTTACTCCTTAATTTTTAAATGAAATTTTATGTTGTTACGAACATAGCTTTTTCCAATCCACAGGTTTATAAAACATTATTTTTTGTTTATACGAAACCTGAATATAGTTTGTTCAGAATAAGCAAATGAATCGACTCCAATCATTTTTACACCATGTTATATTTTTTCCCAAATATGCATATTTAAAAAATGTTGCAGTGTGGTTACCGAACGCATTACACCGTTCACAGCGGATCATAATGTTCTAGGGCCCCCGATAAGTAAGCGCAGGCGGGCGGGCGTCGCGTTGAGCATATTTTTGTTGAGACAACCAGGTAACAGAATAAACTCATAATTATGTGATTTCTCATGATAGCTTTATGAAATTTTGTACATAGATTATTTACTTAAAAATACTGGAAACGTGTTGAGGGATTCGCATATACAAAAAATAACGCTATACAATATGTAAAGAAAACCCTGTCCGACCCATAAGGATAATAAAGGTTAGGTAAACACATGACCAAATATAATATAAAATTTTACGTAATCATCATAGAAACAATACTAATGAATTTTGAAATAATCTTTTTTTCCCACGAATTAATTCAAACTTCCCCGAAATTTGGTAATTTTTAAAAAAGTGACAACACCGGTATTATTATGAGCGAATAGCGATGCGACCGCGTGCCGAATGCCCTGCCGTCCGCCGCCCGCGGAAGGGTTGCTTACCGCACATGTATTAAGTTACCTCTTTTTGCGAAATAACGTTTATTTTTTAGGGCGTTTTTTTTTAAGTTTAGCCCGGTTTTGTATCCATTAGTAGAATCAGTTATTGATACCTAACAATACCTTTACGGATCGGATAGGGTTTTCTTTACATATTGTATAATGTGTCGTATTTCAACGTTGCAGCGCAATTTAAAGTTATGAAAATGACACGCGATTTTATATATTATGTAGATGTACTATGAATTTAAATAACCCGCTCCTTGTATTACGACCTCTTTGACACTGAGTTGACAACACTGGGAACGTTTATGGGCTCCGTCGTATGGATTACCATAAAATATATGGCAGGCAGTTATAAAATGATGATAATATTAAGTTGTTAAATGTATTCGCTCAGATTAGGCGTTTGACGACCAAATAAAATTCGCGTAGGAACCAAGCTCGAGTCCTGCCGACGTCATCATTAAAATAAGGAATTGATTGTACATTTAATTTTATGATGAACAATCAAATGAGTTTATTATCTATTCCAAATAGTCGTTATACTGTTAAGGAAAGTTTTATAGCGCACTTAAATTATACGAGGTATGAAAGCTGACCAAATTTTTTAAGAGCAGTATCTGTAACTATAGGCGTAGACAGGGAGGGGGGTTTGGGGGCAGGGGAGTGGAGCTGCCCCCATATTATAAACGAGGACTTATCTCCAACTTTTAAATAAACTACGCAGGAGACACAAAATTTGCGGTGTAATTGCTAAAAAACACCGTGCGATCACAAAAAATTTGACTTGCCCCCCTTAGGCCTGACTTGCCACCCCCTAGGCCTGACTTGACAAAAAATCCGAGATCATTTCGAGCCTAAAGACTGATTTACACGGTGCAATTTTATTGCCTGTGGCATACAGTAAAATTGATGCAACAAATGACTTGCATCGTCTAAATGGTGTTTAGACAATGCAACTTTTATTGTTACTTCACCTTAATTAAAGCCATAGGCAATTAATTTGCACCCTGTAAATCATTCTTAAAAGTCTGACTTGCCCCCCTAGCCCGGACTTGCCACCCCAGGCCGGCAGCTGAGGACATTCTTGAAATTTGCAATTAGGGGATTATTATTAAAAGCTCCAAACTGAAGTCAGATACCGCACAATCTCAAGTGCAAAATATCTAATGATCGTTCGATTATAGTCATTATATGACAGTAACTCAGATAGCTGTATCAAAGATTACGCCTAAGATACAGACAGATAGCAGGCTGTACTTACACTTGAAAACAAAGATAATTTTATCAAAATAAACTCTTTGTAAGTGCTTTAAAGATTTAGCGATAATTGGCTTGCTTTACCTGCCGATTTCTCCTAAGCGGTCGATTAATACTCTGTTGATAAACAATAAAAAATACTTTTTTATTGTTTATAAACTAGCGCTTGACCGCAATCCCGCCTGATGGTAAGCCGTGATGCGATCGTTGATGGTAAAGCGCGCTAGTTTATTAAGAGTCTATTCACTCAGAAAATCTGAGCGGATAGGAAGGAAGACCCCAGTTGAGCGAGGTGATGCAATGTTAAACCCAACAACACGACCAACGATGCTGCGCCAAAGGGAGATTGATCTGAAGACCCTCCACATCGCAACACAACCGCTCAGACCCGTCCTCCGTACGGCTTCACCAGATATCATGCCGGAACACGACAAATCGCCTGGCGGCAAGGCTTTGTCTGGTGGGTGGTAACCTCCGCCGGCGGCCGATGTTCATATTTCATTTTTAGTTAGAGCTCCAGAGACAGGAACCTCCTCACAATGCGGGCCGTATCGAGGAATACTGCCTTTTGAATCGGGCCCATGATCCAACCGCCTAACGAGAGCCTCAATAGATGTTGGTCGAGGCTCTTGTCTATCAAACCATTGGCCGATACGACAATCGGTACAATGACTGCCGAGTTCACATTCCCCATGTCAACAATCTCGTGCGCCAAGTCGAGATATTTAATTTGTTTCTCTTTCTCAGCTTTCACGAGATTCCCGTCATGTGGAATGGTAACATTGACAATCTTTACAACTTCCTTTTTCAACTTACGACTTGTAAGTTGCGACCGTATCACTAGGCCATCGCCTCTTATGATATACATACATTATTTTTTATTTATACGAAACCTGAATACAGTTTGTTCAGAATAAGCAACTGAATCGATTCCAATCATCTGACATCGACGCACAAACTAGTACCTTGGATCCAGTACATGATTCTGAACAGCTCAGTGGTGGAATTTTACGTCGGCTTTTTCATGATTTAAAAAAAATGTAGTTTTTTTCACTTTAGACCATTCATAATTGCTATACTTTTATAACCCTATAAGATTATAAAGATAAAATTAATTAACTCGCTAATTACACAAAAAAGCGCAATGAAAACAAAACTCGAAAAACTATCTTATCAGCTGATTTAATAGAGTTCACATCAGGGGTTAACGTCTTACCCACAAACACGCGCGGCGGCACGCTTCCAACGTTCAAAGGCCGAGCCGACACTTTTTTTAAAACATTGTTATTTCTGCAACCGTTCATTAACGACATCAATGACTATCATAATTTTATAAGTGGCACGTGGTCTAACCTTTTCGCGAAGTTTGCGTTACGATATCAGATACACCCTGTATTTATAGCATGAAATATTTTTCCCAAATACATTTAGAAATTGTCGCAGTGTGGTTACAGAGCGCAAACAGCTGGCAGTTAATCATAGTACTAGGGGCACAGTGAGACAGGGCCCACCAGCGCCGCGCCGCTGCAGGGCCGGGCGGGTGAACGGTGCGTTCACCATATTTTTATTAGGACAATCAGATGACATAACAAGCTTATAACTTTGTGATTTTACATGATATCTTTTTGAAATTTTGTACATAGATTTTTTACTTAAAAATACTGGACACGAGTTTCGGGTTTCGAATAAACGAAAAATAACGTTGTATAATAATCATCATCATCAACAACCTTTTTATCGTCCCACTGCTGGGCTCAGGTCTCCTCTCATACAGAGAAGGATTGAGCATAATCACCACGCTTGCTCAATGCGGGTTGGCGATTTCAGACTTAAAGTCCAGGTTTCCTCAAGATGTTTTCCTTCGCCTTCAGTCATTGGTGCCCAAAATATACTTAGAAAGTGCAATATAATTTTTTAGAAAAGTTACATTGGTACTTGCCTGACGTTTTTTTTTTTTTTTTATACAGTATGTTAAGAAAACCCTGTCCGACCCATAAGTATAATAAAGGTTAGGTAAACACATGACCAAATATAATAAAAATTTTACGTAATCACCATAGTAACAATACTAATGAATTTTGAAATAATGTTTTTTTCCCGCGAATTAATTCCAACTTCCCCGAAATTTGGTAATTTTTAAAAAGTGACAACACCGGTATTATTATGAGCGAATAGCGATGCGATCACGTGCCGCGTCCCTGCCGCCCGCCGTCTCCACCGCCTCCGCCGCCGCGCGCGTTTGTGTGGATAACGCAGATTTATTAAGTTACCTCTTTTTGCGAAATAATATTTATTTTTTTAGGTGGTTTTTTTTTTATTATTTAGGCCGGTTTTGTATGCATTAGTAGAATCAGTTATCGATACCTAACAACACCTTCACGGGTCGGACAGGGTTTTCGTAACATACTGTATACAGGGTGCCAGGGAAACGCTTCCGAAAACGAAGACAGGTGATAAGGCTAGTGATTCTCGATACGATACCATCAAAAAATGAGGATTTTTTTTAACAATTTTACTTAAGCATTTTTCGTACACTATGCTGTGGGAACAGTTAAATGAGTTAAATAAAACCATTATTTGCGATTAAACATTTTTTTTTTTCTTTATAACTCTAACAAGCAATGCATTCGTAAATAATATCAGCTGACTTTCGCGCATTTCGAGTTCAAAGACCGCGTGCGGTCACCGACATCGCGACAGTTTCACGGCTGAAACCGAAGCGCGCGTCGCGCGACGTGCGATGCGCCGGCTGACTATTTTATTTATTTATTCTTTATTGTACACCAATCTTCCTAAACTACTAACCTTCACTCGATCGCTTGAAGCAAATGTCTTTTCAGTTCAATTCTACCTAGTTGTGGGATATCTGCTTACGGCATCGGCGGCATCCATTCGTGCAAGGATCGTAATGATTTTCCCCTTTAACAGGGTTACAATTTTATTTTGATCTGAATGTTCAAATTTACAAATCAGAAAAATCCAGTTTACTTTGCTTAACCTTGAGGCCCATATCGAAGGTACTTAGATACCTACAGTGTCGTGGCTGTAAGGCCATAAAAATCCTTTGTAAAGCGCCGCTAAAATAAAGAAAAATAAACATTACAGAGGCGTCAACAGTTTTAAATTGATGGACATGTTGTGAATTTAATAACAGTTTTGTATTATGTCGATAATCGATAGTAAATGAAATAAAGTAAAAGATCGCTGACATCAGCTGTAATTGACTAAAAAATTTTCATCGCATGTACAGTTTTTGAATTTGAACTTTATAACAATGTAATTAAAGTCACACGATGCGTGCTCGTTTATTACAAGAACTGGATCCTTCATTTAGTAAGTAAACCTAATCAATTTAAAGTGAATAATTAAATTAATTGAATCTAAGAAACCAGTTAAATCTTATTTAAAAGTTAGAAAATGAAAACAGTTTGTAATAAAGCATAAGTACAATTTCCTAACAATTAAAATCAATTGATTTCTGATCTCGTAATTATTCTTTTAGCATTTTCGCCTCTGTAAACACACCGCTTTGACCGCGGGACTCCCCCAAAGCGTTTGACCTTCATAGTACATCTTTAGTTAATAATTAGTGTTCCTTGCGACTCGGTTCGTGAGCTTGTGCGTTACGTTTGTAACCGATTATTTAATTATTGTTTTGTTAGTTTTAAATTTGTGTTTAGTTATTAGGTATTGTTACGTTTTTAGTGCTGTTTTATTCTTTTTAGTTATAACTTTTTGTTGTTTTAAACAATGCCTGAGGCATACGTGTACAGTGCTCGTGAATATGGTCCGTCAACGTATGGGCTGGTATTTTTAATGGATGAATTCTAGGACCAGTGTTTCTACCGCCGCGCCTCAATGGATCAGCATATCTTAATTTTATAAATGGACATTTAACTGATATGCTAGACAATGTGTCTGTGGCTGAATTTCTTCGAGCATGGTTCCAGCACGATGGCACTCCACCGCATGTTACGCGTCCCGTCCGCGAGCGTCTCACTGAGCTTTTTAATGACTGCTGGATCGGAAGGCCGTTGGACTTCTTTTTATGGGGGTATGTAAAAGAAAGAGTGTTTGATCGGGAATGTGACAGTGCTGATGAAATGCGGGGCAGAATAGTGAGTGTTTTTAATAAACTACGTGAAGAATGTGTTCACGGATCGACATAGCGACGGGCCCGGCTTTGTATTGAAATGAATGGAACTCAGTTCGAGCCAAACCTCATAAGGTCGCAAAGGATTTAGACAGGTACGTAAAATGCCTCTGTCAGCTTTTTACAATGGACTACAATTGCGATTTTGAAAGTGATGTTTGTAAATTGCGTATAAATCGGCTCTTTTCGGCGGGTGATAAGCGCGGGCGCGGTAGTGCGACGTCGCCTTGCGTGTCAGTGACCTCACGTTTCGTACGCTATCCAATGCTTGTTTACGAAATATGAAGTCTTGAAAATAATCAATTTAAAGCGAAAGGTTATTGGTATCCGTTTGCATTTAGGTTGTATATAATCTACGTTCTGGCTTCGGAAGCGTTCTCCTTACACCCTGTATAGAGTATGTTAAGAAAACCCTGTCCGACCCATGAAGGTGTTGTTAGGTATCGATAACTGATTCTACAAATGGATACAAAACCAGGCTAAACTTAAAAAAAAAATCCCCCTAAAAATAAATATTATTTCGCAAAAAGAGGTAACTTAATAAATGTGCGTTAGCACCCTTCTGCGGGCGGCGGGCGGCAGGGCACGAGGCACGTAGTCGCATCGCTATTCGCTCATAATAATACCGGTGTTGTCACTTTTTTAAAAATTACCAAATTTCGGGGAAGTTGGAATTAATTCGCGGGAAAAAAGATTATTTCAAAATTCATTAGTATTGTTTCTATGATGATTACGTAAAATTTTATATTATATTTGGTCAAGTGTTTACCTAACCTTTATTATCCTTATGGGTCGGACAAGGTTTTAACATACTGTATAATTATAAACTAGCGCTTGACCGCAATCCCGCCTGATGGTAAGCAGTGATGCGATCGTTGATGGTAAAGCACGCTAGTTTATTAAGAGCCTATTCACTCAGAAAAACTGAGCGAATAGGAAGGAAGACGGCAGTTGAGCGAGGTGATGCAATGTTAAACCTAACAACACGACCAACGATGCTGCGCCAAAGGGAGATTCATCTGAAGACCCTCCACGACCAAAATCCCAACACAACAACATTAGGCGCATCGTACCCGGCACACATCGCAACACAACTGCTCAGACCCGTCCTCCGTACGGCTTCACCAGACTTCATGTCGGAACACGACAAATCGCTTGGCGGCAAGGCTTTGTCTGGTGGTTTCTGCCGGCGGCCGATGTTATGGTCTACCACCGAGAAATCGAACCCGCGCACTCAAACTTGAGAGGCTGGTGTTTTAACCACTAGGCCACCACGACTTCAGTTCGACTTCGTTGTATAATAATAAATAGTAATAATTATATCATGTGGCGTTCAACAATACACTTACTCACTTACTATGTATTGATAAAGCCACAAATATCTTATCACAAGAGCGCGAGACAGATAAATCAAATCTAGGTCTACTAATTTACTATAATATACTTGTAATTTCCACGACTTCGAACTCGCTGTAGCGATCAGTGTCAGGTCAGGCACGCTCACGTGAATTCAATGTTTTTCCCCTGTCCAAAAAAAGGTCTCTACGTCGCTAACGAAGTTTTACTTGAAACAATTCGTGCTATTGTTTAGACGGGTTAAATTTCACGTTATTACATAACATCTGACTCTTGTACGTTCAGATAATAAATAATCTCTTGTAGGTAATTTAACGCTAATACAACTTCAATATTTCTTATCTGTGCGTTAAAGATCGTGTAGGCACTAAACTAACAATGTGTCTGTTTTTAATGATGTATTACTGTCACTGCTATAACAACAAATACTAAATATACAATATGTAAAGAAAACCCTGTCCGACCCGTGAAGGCGTTGTTAGGTATCGACTATCGATAACTGATTCTACTAATGGATACAAAACCGGGCTAAACTTCCAAATTTCGGGGAAGTTAGAATTAATTCGCGGGAAAAAAAGATTATTTCAAAATTCATTTGTATTGGGTACTATGATGATTACGTAAAATTTAATAATATATTTGGTCATGTGTTTACCTAACCTTTATTATCCTTATGGGACGGACAGGGCTTTCTTAACATACTGTATACAGAGTGGTGTTGACAATACGACACAGTGGCGTAACTATACCGTTCGAGGCCCGTGGCAAATTCATCGAATGGGCCCTCCCACTTCCCCAATATATAAAGAAGCTGAACCAACAACAATAGTATTTTTTATTTTATAATATTTATTTATACACTTTTATTTGTAAGAGTTAACTAATAAATCACTACGTGAAGTAGGTACATACAAGCTTTATAATTATAATTTCTTGATTTTCTAATTATTCACTTTTAATTAAATGTACCTAATTTAAAGTACATATTGAACTGAAATCACAATTTTATTTTAAGTACACAATTTTAATTATTAAAATTCCTTTCTTCGGATTTTCTGTCCAGCAAAAGTGTTAATGACATCATCAAAGTTCAAATTTCGGGCCATAGAATTTTCGATGGATAGAATAGCCAAATTGCTTAACCTTTCTTGTCCCATAGAATTTCTTAAATAAGTTTTTATCAATTTCAGTTTTGAAAATGATCGCTCGGCACTAGCCGTAGTTACAGGAATGGTGAGAAATAACAGAAATGCAGTGCACACTACAGGAAAGCTTGAAGATATAAAATGATTCTTTATTATTAATAAGTCAGCAAGTTCTCTTATAGAAGATGACCTTTCTATTTCGTGTTTAAAAGAGGATCGAAAACTGAAAATTTCTTTGGAAAACGACATAGATATATCTTTTTTATATAAATGGACAAATGCCTTTTCCAATAAATCAGTATCATTCAAGTTTTGCAAAGTGACAGGCTGCAAGACACTAAAATTGGAAACAATTTCATTCATTCCAAGGAAACGCGATCTAAGTTGATTAATGATGATGTCTAATACACGATAGAATACGTTCACTTTAAACAAGCTTTCAGGATCTTGGAGACGTTCATCCTCACAAATTTCATCAAAATGACGTTTCACTTTTCTCTGACGAGTTTTAGGAAATTCAGGGTTTATAGACCATTTAACTGCAATACTATTTGCTTCCGTTTTTAAATCTTCAAATTCAAGTCGATACTTTTCAAGTTCTTCTAGACAGACTTTGAAGAAACGCTTTGAAGCATTTGAAAGATCGATGGCTTTAGATTGAAGTGCTTTAGAAGCCGCGTCTATGGTTTGTAAGACTTTGCAATGGAAAACCAGCAACATAATAAAATTGTAGTTCTCTACCTTCTTCTTTAGCAAGATAGCTTCATTTCTCTCATCTGATTTGGAATTTGATAAAATGGTTTTTGTTAGCGCTTTTTGAACATCAACAAATCGAACCTTTAAAGCAAACATGGCATCAAAGCGTCCTGCCCAACTAATTGGATTCATTGTTTTTAATTTTACTGAATTTGATGATACAACGGTTTCTCCTTTTTTGTTGTCAGATATAAAACTAGATAATATATTCCATCGTCTAATACTATGGCCAAAAAAATTATAAATTTGTTGCACAGTTTCGAATAATGTTTGTATTTCTATGACCTCTTTTACTACATCATTTACTACCAAGTTTAAATTATGAGCAGGACAATGGACATACACTGCATTTGGCTCTATATCTCTTATGAGTTTTTGAACTCCGCCATAAGTACCTTTCATGGTATTAGCTCCATCGTACCCTTGTCCATGGCACTTATTCAGAGAAATACTTTTGTCATTTATGGATTTTATTATCTGCTTGGACATTGCTAAGGCAGTTTGATCCTTAACCTCATGAAATCCTAAAAATGACTCTTTAATTACGAGCGCCTTTGGAGTTCCATTTCATCTTTCTCGATTACACAGTAACGGTAAAGTTCACACAATTGATCTGTTTTGGAAATATCTTGAGTAGTATCAAACAAAATGGAATAAAACGGTGCGGTGACTATTTCATTTACCAGAGCATTTTCCACTTTTTGAACCAGAACAGCAATGAGTTCATTTTGTATTTTTGGACTTAAGTATTTAATCTGGCTCTTAGGTTTGCTTAGCAACTCTTGTAAAATAGGATCGTATTTGGCTAAGAACTCAACAATACTCATAAAATTTCCTTTTGGACCAGAATCGTTGCCATATATCGTTTCTTTATGGCCACGAAAAGCTAAATTACAGGTTGAAAGTGTCAGAGTAACATCAAGGAGTCTAGTGAGTACCTGGCGCCAAAAAAAATTTTCTCTCTTGATAATGGACTCTTGCTCTTCATCTAGTGTTCCATGTAACTGCCACTGTCGATGTACAAAACATGAATGCAAATGTTCTTTCGATGTCTCATGTCTTTCTATGGCTTCAACAATATGTTTCCATTCATCATAGCCTTCCATCCAAATATTTTGTATATTTTTAGATGCCCTATTTGCGAATAACCAACATGGTTCACAATATGCTTTTTGAAGCAATAGAGAATAGGACAGCCATGTACGTTCTAACTTTACGCCAGATTTAGAAACAGTGTAATAATATTTATCTAAGAAAGATCTATTGTTACTATTCCCTTCAAAAGGGGCCTTTTGGTTTACAGTGTCCGTTTTCGATCACAAACCGTTTTACTTGATCATTGAGTTCTTTAAAGTTACCTTTATCAGTAACATGCGTTAAAGATTTTAATTTTTCTATGTCCAAACATGATTCATTTAAAGATTTGCTCGTACCTGGTTGTGGTGGCTCTGAATCTAAATATTCACTGTTATCGGGCCCTGCGATATTGCCACTTATGTCATCATTTTCTGCCTTTCCGTCGCGCTGTTCATTTGATTCTTCTTGTATACTATCTTGATTATTAAAGTACTGACTTATTTTAGGTAATTTTTTATTTTGTTCTTGAGACTCCTTTCGAAAGCGAAAGGAGTTTTTCGCTTCCACTCTGATACTTTCTAAAACAAAACCGCAAAAAGTTTGTAATAATACTATAGTTTTTATTTATTGAAAAATCTACTTAATTGCTAACAAATGCCAAAAAAGCGACCGTAAAAATGTTTATAACGAATGAAAGTCCACCGATTGTTCAAAGTTCAATTCAAGTGTCAAATTTTGTAAGTTTTGAAAGAACGATGAACATAGGTACCGAAATAGTTTTGGTGGTTACGAATGTCAAAATAGTGAATTGATTTTGAAATGCGCGACGAGAATCATTATTTTAAATAATAATTTCGTAACTTGTGATTTCAAACTTTACTACCGATACCTACCGACGATGTAAATGATTAATTTTATTGGTAGATTAAAAATTAAAATAATTGTAATAGTATAAATTATTTTAAATATTAGAATAAAATTCTTACCGAGTAGACATTGTCAACCTATTTTCACAATAAACTAATTAAATATATCCTCACTTGCAACAAACAACCAATTCTTATAACAATAAACTGCTAATTGCTTGGTGAGTTCTTGCGTAATACAATAGTGGAGTTTTTCATATATACAAACTCGAATCGGGGATTCCCCAAGCATCAACAAGTATTACCAACATAAATTTTAAGCAGTGTTGTTGTTGTTCGTTTGAGAAAGAAAAAAAATACACCAAACTCATTTCAAAATTGCGCTAAATTTTAGCTGTTTTAGCTGAAAGTTCTTAAGAAAAATTGCCACACTTTTACGTTGCCTGAACACGGTTTGAAGAAAATGACTAAAACTGTAAAAACAAAAAAAAACTGTTGGTGTGCCTTCACCAGATGTCGTTTCTTTTTTTACAGTTTTAGTCATTTTCTTCAAACCGTGTTCAGGCAACATAAAAGTGTGGCAATTTTTGTTAAGAACTTTCAACTGATGACGTATCATTATAATTGAACTCTGTTAGTAAAATCAGAGACAGTCATAACATAACACTTTAATGTAAAAAAGAGACAAAATAATAAACGCATCAATAACATTGTGGTCGGGGAATACTAAATCCTTTGGGGAAATCCCAGCTCGTATTTCCCTAACGTTTTACGGCTCTGGCAATTAACTTATTGGCTTAAATTTACGATCGTCAATAATTTTTACAATTTTCTACTAGATTCCGAAAAATATTTTTTTGCGCATTGTATTGAGAAAAAAAGCGCTGAAGAGTTTAGAATTACACTATCTAGCGCGAAATGCGCTATAACTGCAACACTGATTTTAATGCCGGCAGTATACCTAGTCTCAGCGAGACACCCTGAGACATGCCCAGTGAATATAAATGTAAATAAATATACACATTTATGAGATATGTTTGTACACACATGTTTCCGGAATTATTACGAGTAATTGGATTTTGACCATTCTTTCTAAAACTGGGTTAATTTTTTTTTTTACTAATGCATTGAAAGTTTAATACCTAGGTATATTTTTTTTTATTAATTGTGTATGCAACTAAGAAGGTAACAAATAAATTAAAGACAAAACTTTTTTTTTTTTACTTAAGTAATGTGTATGTGTAATAATAAATGTTGGGAATTGAGATTTCCTCTGACCGGGGGCCCCTTCGGGCTGGGGGCCCGTGGCATTTTGCCGACTTGCCACCCTATAGTTACGCCACTGATACGACAATAAATTAAACATCATGTACCTCAACACATTCTCCCATAAAAAAAAAATATAAATATGTCCATTAGTTTAGTCACAGGAAATTATTTTTAATTTTTCAAATTTTCTACATGATGTACATGTTGATAATGATGCGCTTTCAGGTTAATGACCGCCGAATCCTACGGTACCAAACTTTAATAATAATGGCGCGAAAAAAGCAAGGCGATACAGGATCGCGCTGTCGCAGAGCGGAGGACAGTGAATTTTTGATGGTAGGTTTTTTTCTGTGGTTTAGGATTATTCCTATGAACCAGCATTGTTCGTGTTTTCATTTATTGTCGTATTGTCAGTACCACTGTGTATACTATACTCTTAACTACAATAAAGATAAACGTGGTTTTAGTGTTTTATCTACAAACGCAAAGCAACTGAGGACTTCCTCATGATCATAATCCAATAGACATCATTAATTCTCTACGTATAACGGCAGTAAAATCATAAACAACAGGGTTTAGGAAAAATCTCTTCTGGCCTTTGAACAGAGCGAAAACCTAACCTAACCTTTATTATCCTTATGGGTCGGACGGGGTTTTCTTTGTATCTTGGATACGACCTAATTAATTCAAATTCAAACTCTTTATTTTAGGCAAGGCCCACATATTGTTAGTAAAAAAAAACTTATCCTATGTTAGTAAAAAGAGAAACAGGGATCAGTTGTCGACATGAATGTGTGCACGCACATGTCTGTTCGCCCAGAGTCTAATAAAAGGTCCGTCGACCTTGTCCGCCAGTGTAGGTAGGATACTGTTCGAGCCGCCCCGAAATCGCCGCAACATCGAAGCACACCGTTTGCGTATGATGGCAAAAAAGTCATCAATTCGCGCTTCCGCGAACATGCCTGATGCACTGCAAAACCGAGACAGCCCCAACAATATCCTCGGCGCATTATTGTACTGGACGCGCAGAGCGTTGTAAGCCTTCTGCGTATGCCTAACCCACAAGCTGCACGAGTAAAACGACTGGCAGTAAGCTCTAAAGAGCGTCAGTTTTACCTGCTCAGTACACCACGCAAACCTGCGAGCAAGCATATTGCATCGGGCTGCCAACGCCCTGCGCTCCCTATCTATATCTTGGTCATCTGTGAGAGAATCCGTCACCACATGACCGAGGTATTTAAATTGAGAGACCACTTTTAATGGTGTTCCTTGTAACATCACCGGAGGTAGGTATATTGGTGGGTATATTATTACGAACTTTAAATACCATGATAACACTTTTAGTGGCATTATACCTCAAGCCATGGGCCCCCGCATACCTCTCACACACGGCCACTAACTTCCTTAGTCCACAGATTGATGGGCAGAGCAGCACCCTGTCATCAGCATAGCTTATGTTGTTGTTAATCCTTCTAAGGTCGAGATTATTAACGTCAACGATCACATGACTCCGTATCCTCATAAGCAGCAGGGTAACTGCGTAACAACACACTATCAGTAGCTATGGTGGTTTCATTTTGACAGTTCAACAACATTCATTGCTTTTTTACGTTGCTGACCAAACATATTTTCCGAACGCATGAAGCAATAGATCAGTAATATGCTTTTTTTTTAAGCTGCTGGTTAAAATGCCTCAAATAACTTCACATACTGTAACTAGAGTAAGCATATCAAATAACAATATTCTCAAGTTGCTTTAACGCCTTATAGATCGCCACATACCGATCTTAAGGCCTAGGTCTAGGAATTTAGGTCAGGCCTTGCTTTTATTCAAGGTTGGACTCGCGTAAAGTGTAACCATGAATGCTGTATACGATTTTTCTTAGGCCAGGACCTACTCTAGCGTAAAAAATATATGATTAGTTATACAATAAAAAAAAGCTGTCGTGGGAGAGATAGAAATGAAAACTATCATTAAATAAAAAATATATATATATATTTACAAACAAAAAACCCGCAAGTGTTCTATTGAACAATTATTTATACAGTATATTAAGAAAACCCTGTTCGACCCGTGAAGGTGTTGTTAGTAATGGATACAAAACCGGGCTAAACTCAAAAAAAAATCCCCCTAAAAAAATAAATATTATTTCGCAAAAAGAGGTAACTTAATAAATGTGTGTAAGCACCATTCCGCGGGCGGCGGGCGGCGGGCGGCAGGGCACGCGGCACGTGGTCGCATCGCTATTCGCTCATAATAATATCGGTGTTGTCACTTTTTTAAAAATGGTAATTTTTTAAAAAAATTCGGGGAAGTTGGAATTAATTCGCGGGAAAAAAAGATTATTTCAAAATTCATTTTTATTGGTACTATGATGATTACGTAAAATTTTATATTATATTTGATCATGTGTTTACCTAACTTTTATTATCCTTATGGGTCGGACAGGGTTTTCTTAACATACTGTATATTTTATGCTATCTAGTTGTAACGTGCGTTTTGTTGTACGGAATAAAAATATTTCTTTCTTTTTTTCTATAAGTTAATTCTGGTTACCTGGTTACTTGTAAATATCGAAGTTTAGCCAAATGAGCAGTTAAGACTGGTAAAGCGGACCCGAAAGCCAAAGCTGAAAAAGCTTCGGATGCAAATGGGATTAACGCTGAGACGATGATGATGATGTTAGTCCTGGTTACAATCTATCTGTACGCAAAATTTCATTCAAATCCGTTCAGTAGTTTTTGCGAGAAAGAGTAACAGACAGACATACATACATATGTACATTCTCAGAAACTTTCGCAATCATATTATCAGTCGGATTAGTAAAATAATTATCAATTATTATTATTTTATTATTTACATTATCATACCAATTTGGCCTTGGCCAAAATTAATCAGCCATCATTTAGGTCGACTAGATATTTCGTATTACACATTTAAAATTGTAGGTTGATATTTTTTTCCCCAATAACGACGTTGGTCCTTTGGGTCCAGCTATGCGCATGCGCTTAGTGTACTATAATCTACCGTCAACAATGTGTTGTACGCTTGGTAGCCACACTGCAACTATTTCTAAACGTATTTGGGATAAATATACAGCATGGTGTAAAAATTATTGGAATCGGTTCAGTTGTTTTTTCTGAATAAACTAATATTCAGGTTTCGTATGAAGAAATAATAACGTTACGATGCCAGATCATCGTAACGCAAACTTCGCAAAAAGGCTGGACCCCATGCCACTAATAAAATTATGATAGTCATTTATGTCGTTAATGAACGGTTACAGAATTCAGTGTTTAAAAAAATGTGTCGGCTCGGCCTTTGAACGTTGCAAGCTTGCCGCCGTGCGGGTTTGTACTTTGTAGGTATGGCGTTGATACATGATGTGAACTCTATTAAATCAGCTCATACGATAGTTTTTCGAGTTTTGTTTTCATTGCGCTTTTTGTGTAATTAGCGAATTAATTAATTTTTACTTTAAAATCTTATTGGGTTATAAAAGTATAGCAATTATGAACAGGTTAAAGTGAAAAAAACTACAATGTGTTTTTTTTAAATCATGAAGAAGCCGACGAAAAATTGAACCACTGGGGGGTTCAGAATCATGTATTGGGATCCATGGTACCCGTTTGTGCGTCGATGTCAGATACACCCTTTGTAATAGGATTCAACTCCGACAAAGACACGAAATATAGGCACCGATTTTCTTATTCAAAACCTAAATTAATTTTATAATCAGTGCGCCGTTTTCTTTCTATTTCATTAAGAAAATCATCATGTCATCTTCTATCCTTTTCTTAATGAATTATCTGATTTAACATGACAAAACTAACATGTCATGTTAGTTTGGTCCCGTCAAATCAGGTACTCCATAGATAGCAGACGCAATTAAAAATATGGCGACTGAAAATACGTCAATCACGTTAGGCGGCGCATTAAATGGCTTGTACCTTAAAAAATAGTTTAATGTCCATCAGATAGATTTATAAAAAATATTGAACACGTATTTTTTATTTTTTCTTTCATTCAAATACTTATAAAGATATACTGATTTGAAATGTCGCATGACGTCACGCCGTGGTACAAAATATACTGTACTAATATAACTTTAATACGCTATATCTCAGTAGTTTTTGGTAATTACGACAAAATAAAAAATACGGGTCTTAATTTTTTTTTATTATCTTTAAGACGGACTAATTACTTTTTTTGATATTCATACCTTGGCTACATCCCTATTTGACATCCATGAGGATTTCCCCACGTTAAAAAAAGGCAAGACACCATGGGCGTACCCAGCTTCTGGCCTTGGGGGGGCAAGCATCTTTGTGCCCTATAGTTGTAATCGGTTTTTTGGCAATAGAGATGTTTCCTGGGTAAAAAAAAATTGATTCTATTTAGTCCGTCATTCAGATTATAGAAAAATATTGGATACATATATTTTGTTTTATCAAATCAATAAAAATTGACAAATGTAAAAAGCATCAAAGATCAGGAGTGGTGGCTGGTGACGTCACTGCTCGCTAAAAAGTGTAGCGTGCAGTGACGTCACACGAGTTTTCAACGCACTGTGTCGTCTTCATTTTTTGTTTATATGAAAAAAGAAAAAATACGTGTCTAGTATTTTTTGGAAATCTGAGTGACGGACGGATTGCGTGGTTTATTTAAAAGTTAAGTCCTCGTTTATACTTTATCTAGTAGTTAGGGGAGTTCATATATGTTCTGCGTGATTACCAGGGGGGGGCAGCTGCTCCCCCTGGGTACGCCCATGCAAGACACCCTCCTAATACAAAAATTAATTGGCATCACCTTTTTGGTACGAACAAAAGCAGGTTAAGCTACCCGAAATATTCTCAATCTACCTTAAAACTAATGCTTTAGCGATAAAGTCGAAAATCTAATACAGAAATCTGACAGATTGTAGGAGCTTAATGTGCTGTCGTCTAAACATACTCCCCTTTAACGTTGCATAAAATTAACTACAGATTAGTGACTGTTTAACTATACATTTGTGATGTTTTGTGTGTCATTTGTGTGTCTTCAAAAACGATGAATTAAGTTAAGTGATATGCAAATGTCAAAAATGAAGTTTTAAACAGTCACTAATCACTAGTCAACATTAAGCAACGTTTATGGATAAAGGATAAATAAAAAAAAAGTACATACCTACTTTTTTTTTTTTAATAATTATAAACTAGCGCTTGACCGCAATCCCGCCTGATGGTAAGCAGTGATGCTATCGTTGATGGTAAAGCGTGCTGGTTTATTAAGAACCTATTCACTCAGAATAACTGAGCGAATAGGAAGGAAGACGACAGTTGAACGAGGTGATGCAATGTTACCGGGTAATCCCCCATTGGCGCGGAAACCGGCCTTAAAAAGGCCGGTAAGCCCTGAGAGTGGCACGGAGTCTTGGCCTCCGGGTCGGCCCCGTGGCACTCTCAACACAGGGCCCGACGGTAACCGGGTGGTTTTAGTGGGTATTCCTGGCTTCGGCCGGGCGAGTCCCACACACGCTCGTCGCCTAGCTAGCGACGGGTATGGTGCGTAAAGGCATTTCCACACGTTAAAAAAAAAAAAAAAAAAGTGATGCAATGTTAAACCCTACAACACGACCAACGATGCTGCGCCAAAGGGAGATTGATCTGAAGACCCTTCAAGACCAAACTCCCAACACAACAACATTAAGCGCATCGTACCCGGCACACATCGCAACACAACTGCTCAGACCCGTCTTCTGTACGGCTTCACCAGATATCATGCCGGAACACGACAAATCGCTTAGCGGCAAGGCTTTGTCTGGTGGGTGGTAACTTCTGCCGGCGGCCGATGTTATGGCCTACCACCGAGAAACTACAACACAGTTCCGCTAACAACGCTAGACTAAAATGAAACAAACACCAAACTTGTTTACTTCAACTTTGCTAGAATAATTATTATTTTCGCAGCTGTCTACCGAAATTTCAAGGAAAACCTTACGACTGGTTTATCTATGCATGTTTACACAACGACTTAAAAACAGACATTTCTTAGAAATATTGTTGGAAAAGGAAAATTGATTTTTAGGGTTCCGTAGCCAAATTTTTCAAGTATGAACTAAGTATAATATACAATATGTATCAAACAATTTAACCTATTAGGAAATTAGCTTACATGTGTGTCATATTTCATTCAAATCGGTTAAGCGTTCTATGCAAATCATAAATATCTAAACAAATAAACTGTTTAGTAGGAAGTAGAATTATTACTTTTATGAAAATCATCTATCTAGAAAAGGTTGTTAACATGTCTTTTAGGCGTAAACTATTCGTTGCCTAGCAACGGTTTGTTTACCTCTATTCTTTATCGAATTTGGCCGACAAATAGCATTACATAGTTGGAATTTCACTCCACACTGACTTCACCTAAGTTTATCTTGGTGAGATAGTTAAAGAAACGCTGCAACGCGATTGACATTAAAACATAATATCACAACGTTATATCACGTTATCCTCAACCGCGTTACATTTGCAAGAGATGTAGTACACGTCACTAGATTCAATGTTATTACATACAAGCTAGCTCTATGTAAATACTATATGTTTGTATTGACGCATATATGTTCTGAGAGCACGTCTGTCAATATTCAGCTCAGTAAATAGTTATTTTTTGTTTATGCGTAACCCGAAACAGGTGTCAAGTATTTTTAAGTACTTACAGAATCTATGTCCAAAATTTCAAAAAGATATAAAAAAACTACTAAGTTATGAACTTGTTATCTTATTTGGTTGTCCCAAAAAATATGGTCAACACACCGCTAGTACTATAATCCACCGTCAGCTGTGTTGTGCGTTCGGTAACCACACTGCTACAATTTCTAAATATATTTGGGAATAATATAACAGGGTGTAAAAATGAACGATTCAATTGCTTATTCTGAACAAACTATATTCAGGATTCGTTGATGTTGGATGGAGGATGATTCGTTCGTCGATTTATATTTAGAATTTATTATTTTTTAGGATACAAACTAATTGTTGGACCTCTGAGGGCTCCAACAACCCGTAACGACTACAATTAGATGTTCGTGTGGCCACCGGGACCAACGGCTTAACGTGCTTTCCGAGGCACGACCAGACCAGTGCAAATATTTATATTCATGCATAGAAATATTTGCACTGCGATCGGCGGCTGCGTTCGCCACGGAGGCTGTAAAACGATAAAGAAAGAAAAAGATGCGCTGGCGATAAAATTAGTTTAATTACTGAACAAGTAAATCGGCATCATTGTTTCCTATCAAATATCATGATTCTAGGTCAGAGGAAGGTTACCCGCATGGGTTCTGACTTCTGATACCCTTGCGAGTGTCAAAATCATCGTCATCAACCTTTTTATCGTCTCACTGCTGGGCACAGGTCTCCTCTCATACAGAGACTGAGCGTAATCACCACGCTTGCTCAATGCGGGTTGGCGATTTCAGACTTGTAAAGTCCAGGTTTCCTCAAGATGTTTTCCTTCACCTTCAGTCATTGGTGTCCAAGATATACTTAGAAAGTACATATAACTTTAGAAAAGTTACATTGGTACTTGCCTCACCTGGAATCAAACCCGCGCACTCATACTTGAGAGGCTGGCGTTTTAACCACTAGGCTACCACGACTACAGTGACAAAATATGCAGCATAAGTTATAAACTAGTGCTTACCCGCAATCCTGCCTGATGGTAAGCAATGATGCAATCGTTGATGGTAAAACGCGCTAGTTTATTAAGAGCCTATTTACTATAGCCTTGAAGACACTCAAATTGTATTCCGACGGAAACACCGCCGCTGGCAAATTGTGCCAATCCTTAATGTACGCGTTTTAAATTCATTATGATGTCAACAACGTAAGGGTGGAAACTCGTGTCGTCCGATGATGGAACGGAGATGGGTGAATTAAATCATGCAATTCTCTCGCACACTCTCCAAAATGCATGCTATAGAACACCGACAGGCTGGCTACAATTCGCCTGTGCTCCAGGATTTCGAGGCCCTTTTGAGCTAAATCTGGGTCGCCAAAACCCGCCACACTTTTTCCCACCCACTGCAACTCCTGAAAGCCAGAATCAACAGTGGAGACCGCCAGAAAAACGCCGAGCAATAAAGCTCGACGAGTCCCGGAGAAAAGATTCAACTGTCTTGGGTCCCGCAACGAAATTAATCAGAAAAGAATAGCGGAGGAGTTAGAAAATCTTTAAAAAAATCGTAAAATCGTAAATCTGGGTCGCCAGTTAGCCTCTTCGCACGCCTCTCCACACCAGACAGGGCATAGGCAGGGGGTATTTTGCAGCACCAGCCCAAATGTGGTGCAGTACTCCACACACGAACCTGTGCTATTGATTTAGAAGTTTGATTTCATCATTACTAGTTTCTATACTACAGAAAAGTTTAAGAAAGGATGCAGCCCTGAGTATTCGATATTAACTTTAACTTGATAACTCCATACGTTCTTGAGTAAAAGGGTCTGACAGACTGATAACGAAGTGGCCTTATAAGAGATTCGTTTGTACGAAGCCCTTGAAGAACTGTTATCGTGTATAATTAAATCTAAAGAAAGCATCTATAAATTCACTTTGAGAAACCACATACATATGTGAGGAAATAAGATTAATTTAACGTGTGAGCACAATGTACTTGCCGTAAAGCATCTATTTGTTGGGTTAGTCTTTTTTTGTTGTTGTTTTTTTTTTGTGTGTTCTCCATAATGGACGCCCTTAGCGTACAATATATTTCTGCATCGTTCTCACACGGTTGATTTCAAAATGAATGATGTAATCAAATATTTGTATCAATAGCTTGGTAATTTAAAAGTGTCCATGGAGTTTCTTGCCCGTTCTTCTCCATAGGTACCTAGTACTCTTTGGAATGGGCGACCAGCTTCACCTTAATGACTGACCGACCTTCTGACAATTCAAAAGTGCCTGTAACTGGTTTATTTGAAATAAATGCTTTGATTTGATTTGATAAATGGTAACGCTGGCCTTCGCAAAGGTGAGCAGATGCTTCCAGTCTATAGTTGTAACTGCCGCCATATGCGAAGGACGAGTTACACAGATTCGGCATCTCGCAAGCAAAGTTTTCTGTGCAACTAGTATATTATTATGTAAACAACTTCCCAACATCAACCGTTGGACAAGCGCCCGCCAGATTCAACAACAACATCCGTCTGGTCGGAGGATCCCTCCTTTTCTTTGACGAATGAGCTTTATGCCCTTTCTCAACCACAAGTCTAATCTTTTTATCGCCCCACTGCTGGGCACAAGTCTCCTATCACATAGAGAAGGATTGAGCGCAATCACCACGATTCCTGACTTAAAGCCCAGATTTCCCCAATGTGTTTTCCTTCACCTTTTAATCAGTCAGTGGTGTCCAAGATATACATAAAAAGTACATGATATAACTTAGAAAAGTTACATTTTGGTACTTGCCTGACCTGGAATCGAACATGCAATCTCATACTTCAGCGGCTGGTGTTTTAACCACTAGGCCACCACGACACTGACACGACACGAATGTAGGTGATTACTAGAAAATTTTAAACGTTAGTTAGAACGCACTAAACTCCGAAATATTGAAGACTCAATCGATACAAATGTACGGACGATGGCAGGTCAAGCTACCCGATGCTGTCAAATATTCCCATTCAACCTTGAGCTTAATACTTTAGAGATAAAGTTGAAAATTTAATAAAGAAATCTGACAGATTGTAGTAGTATCGTCTGTAGAATGAGGGTATTTTACTTACGATATAAATATTGTTACGAATGCACCTTATGTCGAGGGCATAAGGTTCAATATCGCATGATATGCAGTACGTAACTTTTAAGCCCTATAACTCGAGACCTAGACATTGTATAGGTGCAATATAAAAACGCATTGCTAGACTTAGGGTGGCCTATCGAATGGTACAGGTTTCATCAATTTTGTCAACTAAGTGACTACATCGAAATTTCTAAAAACCCTTTTCCGGGAATTACCGTAAGTACCTACTGAATGTACTCGAAGTTATGCGCTATTATTATTACGTCTAGACGATTCTGGAATGTTCGATCAGCTGGCCTATATATAGCGCCGTGACGCCAGTAGGCCTAGTATGAGTTTTCATTACGAAACTCGTTCGCCGATATCGAGCGCGTTTGACTCAGCGATTGGCCCGCTTCAAGGTCGTAAGAACTCTCAACCAATGAGAGCGCCAAACGCGCTCGATACGATCGAACGAGTTTCCTATTGAAAACTCATACTAGGCCTACTGCACAGAGTCAGTCTGCATTCGACTAGCGATACGAAAACAGCGACAGTTAAGAAGCGATCTTTGAGAATACTTACTGCGACAACTGTAAAGAGATCTTTGAGTACTACGTGTAGTAACATCTGTAGTGTTATTGTGTGTTTACAGTACGGACTTCGTGGACGTAAGTGAAGACTTCGATGCAACGTCAGCTACATTCTACTTGTCATTGCTTACAATCGACTGTACCTTCGTTGCCAATAAACTTCGTAACTCTTAACCGGTATTTTAGTACCCCTAGCCCGTAACAATATCAAATATGTTTATAAATTTATTGTTAGTAACGGTGCCGCTACAATTCATAATAAGGTCGACAAACATTAGGTTATAGATATTATTTGCACATGTCTGTAAAGTGTTTGTTTAATATACTTATTGTTCCGCTTGGCAACGTTTACTGTGAATTCTGATAAGCCTATCTTTCCTACTAAAGTTATCAACGTTTTCGTCGTGTTGTGTGTGGATGACCATTCATTGCTTGACCTGGAAAACACGTCGAACTGTGTGTCACGGTATCAGTCGTAGATCTGTGACGGTCATTACGGATAGTGGAATGTTGGATGGCCAAATGTTTTTATCAAGGGGCACCTTGACAGGCTTTATTTTCTATTTATGAAGTAGTGCTTGACGCTGATGGTAGCAGTACGGCGCGTTGTGCTTCACGCGTACCTCAAAGAGATGTCAGCACATCGTGACGGGGTCCACGAAGACCGATGCCTCCTGGGTCAGGGTTGCGGGTTGGTTAAACAAGAAACCGTGGCCCTGGCCGTCGCACAGGCAAGTGAAGAAACACGGGTGGGTTTTAGTCAGTAAACGTCTGACACGCCCTTCCGCTCCCCGCCCAGAGCGGGAGGTCATTTGATGATTTACCATCCCAAACAAAAAAAAAATGGTAAGCAGTGATAAAATTGTTGATAGTAAAGAGCGCCAGTTTATTAATTAAGAGCCTATTCACTAAACCAACTGAGTGAATAGGAAGACGGCAGTTGAGCGAGGTGATGCAATGTTAAACCCAACAACACGACCAACGATGCTGAGCCAGAAGGAGATTGATCTGGAGACCCTCCACGAAACTCCCGACACAACAACATTTGGCGCATCGTACCCGGCATACATCGTAACACAACTGCTCAGACCCGTCCTCCGTACGGCTTCACCAGACATCATTCCGAAACACGTACGACCACATAGAATCACCAGCCCATGACATGGGAAAGAGAAAAGAAATGTATGAATTCTTGGTAAACTCGACAGCTTATGAAGATTTTCTCTTGTGGTGCGAGTCTTATGTCTTTTTAATGGTCGATCAAGCAAGCCAAGTCAATTTAGTTGCTTTACATTTGGCAGCTTTCTCAGAATCTCTAAGGGAGGTGGAACAGATGCCCCTCCCCGCCCTCCCTTAGCTCAGTATTGTACGTATAGATCAGCAATTTTGGCCGAAATGAATGATGTAATCAATTGCTTTAAAGTACATCATGATCAACCTTTTTATCATCCCACTTCTGGGTACAGGTTTCTCACATACAGAGATGAATTGAGCGTAATCGCCACGCTTGCTCAATGCGGGTTGGCGATTTCAGACTTATAGTCCAGGTTTCCTCAAAATATTTTCCTTCACCTTGTAATCGGTCATTGGTGTCAAAGATATACTTAGAAAGTACATAATTATAACTTAGAAAAGTTACATCAGGTACTTGCCTGACCTAGATCGAACCCGCACACTCATATTTGAGAGGCTGGTGTTTTAATCACTAGGCCATCACGACTGTAAAAAAAACAGCGTGTGTTTAAAGAACACTTACATTATATTTATGTTTTCAAACACGAATTTCCTGGAAACCAAATTCCAATCCAACGAATATAATATAGTATAAAGTAATCAATGGAAATTCCCATTGGATGACGCATTGGAAAAATATAAATAACATCTTCCAGCTGCGCCATATTGCAAGCTAAGTAATATGTATTCTAATTGCGATCTAGACTTCAGATCATAGATATATATTCCAGAAATAGCAATTATATGGATTGGACTAATTTGACGTGACTGTGTTAGTAAAAGTCATGACGAAAGAATGCACAGACCCCTAGTCGGGAGACAACAGCGAACTCTCGGCCACCGTAGGCGCGGGCGCGGTAAGGGCCAGGCCTGGGTCGAGGGCGCGTTGTGTTTCACGCGCGCCTCAAAGAGATGTCAGCATATCGTGACGGGGTCCATGAGGACTGATGCCTACTGGGTCAGGGTTGCGGGTTGGTTAAAAAAGAAACCCTGGTCCTGGCTCACAGGCAAGTGAAGAGTACGGGTGGGTTTTAATCACTAAAAGTCTGACACGCCCTTTAACTTTGCCATACTATAATCTGTTAGATTTTCATACTTATATCATGTCGACTGAGGAGTTTGCTACAGATTGTTATGTTAATGAAGATACCCAGATCTTTGCCCGGTGTGTAAAATGTCAGTTTAGACCAGACAAATTAGAGCGCTCCTGGCGTAAACTGGCGTATTTTTAGTCGCCATGTTTATAATCGCGTCTAAATTGTCTATAGAGTATCTTAATTTGACAGGATTAAATTAAAATGTTATCTTCTATCCTTTTCTTAACGAAATGGAAAGAAAAAGATGCACATAACTTAATATTAGTGTAGTTTGTGGACAACAGAATCGGCGACATTGTTTGTGTTCTTTCTACAGAATTAGCTTACTGACACGTTATATGAGTTCATATTATTGTTTTTTTTTTTTACCTTGCATAAATATGTGAGCTGCCATGCACTTTATACCTGGGGCTTTTATTTAGGTAACAAGTTTTCACTTATTTACATTTTCATTTTAATGATTCATTTCATTTTTGTTTTTGCTTCGCTGGTATTTTGGCGTGGCTAGCTGGCATATCAGTGGCGTAACTACACCGTTCGAGGCTCCTGGCAAAATTCATCGGATGGGCCCCCGTGCCCCCCCCTCCCCCCTCCTCATTTTAAAAATAAAATAAAATGCTAAGTGCTTGATGGTTCTTGCGTAATAAAATAGTGGAGTCTGTCAAACTTGAATCGGGGATTCCCCGAGCATCAGTAAGTATTACCAACATAAATTATTATAAACTAGGTTAAAACTTTTTTTACACATGCATTGAAATTTCAATACATTTTTATTTACTTAAGAATGAAATTAAGTAAACAATTTAAATAAACTAAAGACAAAACATTTTATCAATATCTTGTGTATGTGTTATAATTTTATAATAAATGTTGGGAATTGATATTTTCATCTGACCGGGGGGCCCTTCTGGCTGGGGGCCCGTGGCATTTTGCCGACTTGCCACCCTGTAGTTACGCCACTGTGGCATATGGTAAATAATTTCATCGATGTTGTGTTTTCTTACCTACATAGTAGTATTGTATAGTGTCACATGTTTTTATTTTTTAATGAACAGACAGCGAAAGCTCTATGAAGTGTCGAAGGGCGGGCGTTTTGGGGATTGTCTTTGTAATATTGACGTTCAAAAAGTGCTGATTCTCGGCCTAATTTGAATAAACGACTTTTGGTTTTGAAACCGAAAAATAAAGTGAAATAGAACATAAAGAAATCAATTATAATGGAATTGTACAAGCCCCCAAGTATTGTATTCACCATGAAGCGGTAGCAACAAGTCAATTGGGCAGAATTGCCTGTTATGACGCGGTATCATGATCATCTTAACTGTCGTGACCTACTTTATGTTTACTAGTAACTGGTTACAATACAATATTTTGATAATAAGTAACTTGTTAAGGTAGGAATAAACCTATTGAGGGTAATATTGCCTGATGGGACGGAGTGTTTGAATGATATGGCAATTAAATCGGGAATTTAGATTGAATGTGTATCCATTGCTTTACTAGGAATATTTGACAGTTTCGGGTAGTTTGACATGCTCTCGTTTGTACAATGACTTTATTAATATGTGGGTATACATATCGTCACCGTAGAGTGAAAACCTCGGGAATGCATTTTTGCTCAAATTTAATTTATTGCGTTTCTGGGCAGAAAACCTCACTACGCATATCCTGATCAGACCCATTTGTTAATTCGATACTCGTAGCGAGATCTGTGACACTAAATGAGACGGTCGTAAACACGCGCAGCTGTCAGTTTCGTGTGAATACAACGCAACGAACGCGTATTTTCATTTTCATTTGGGCAATCTTATAGTACTGAACCGATTTGGGTATGAAAGCGGTTTAAATCTCCATATTAATTAATAAAAAAAATATAAAAGTCGCCGTACAAAAATTTTACAGCACGCAGTTTTTTCTTCCTCCTGAAAAGTAACTATTTTTGCACTTACGAGGTTTTCACTCTACGGCGACGATATGTAAGTTTAAGTGGCAGTGGGCAGGGCACATTGCTCATAGAACCGATGGCCGATGGGGCAGTAAGGTTCTGTATGCCTAGTACGAGTTTCCATTCGAGACTCAATCGACGACATCGACCGCGTTTGGCGCTCTCATTGGTTGAGAGTTCTTACAACCTGAAGCGGGCCAATCAATGAGTCAAACGCGCTCGATATCGACGATCGAGTCTCGTAATGAAAACTCATACTAGGCCTACTGGAGTGGCGGCCACGTACCGGAAGACGCAGCGTAGGGAGGCCCCTAACAAGGTGGACCGATGACCTGGTGAAAGCTGCGGGAAATCGATGGATGCGAGCGGCACAAGACCGGTTATCGTGTAAAGCCTTGGGGGAGGGTCTTTGCCCAGCAGTGGACACCTACAGACTGAAGAAGAAGAAGATAAGGAGGGCTCAAGAAAATGATAAATGCCCTAGGAAGACAATAGTTTAAATATTTGCCCCGATCTCCTTCTAAACACTAAGCTAAGCGCTTCCTGCGATTTTGATCAGGGGATCTCGACTGTTATTATAATGGTGTCAGAAAGACAGTTCAGTGATCTCATAATGATCGATTTACACAAGTTTTGTAATTTACTAATAAAATACTAACATAATATATAATAATGGTAATACGACAATGTCATTCTATCACCATTCCATTACGAGACGACTGAGATAATAATAATAATACGTTTATTATCCAAATAATAGGTTATTTGACAGATTTATAATTTCTATCTTGAATTACTTGGTTGCGGTTAAGAAGTTCACCGAAAGTATTTTTTTTTTTTTAATTTTAAATACATATTTCGTATGAAAAATGCAAATAAAAATTCAAAATTCAAATAAACCGCCGAAACGCTTTATTCAGCAATATGGCGTCGCGTCTTGTAAGTGACGTCACAAGCATATAAACGATTTTCGGTTCCACAGTGGTGTTTGTTGTTGTTTATCTAATAAAATGGTTTACAAGTGGTGTGTTGTACCGGGTTGTACAAATAGATCGATAAAACACCCGAGAACACATAGAACAACAACAAGTGCTGATGCGCGTATGACGTCATCGTGATATTAGCCAATCTAAATCGTTTCACAATATGTGGCGCGATACAAAAAGTCAAAGATATTTTTGGTTTTTGGATATATTAATTGTTATTATTTTTATTAAAACTCATGTAAATGACATAAAGAACCCTCATTTTATGCATTTAAAGCAAATAATCACAAAAAAAAATCAGACTGTCAAATAGCCTATTGTCTGACAACATAACGATTTGGAGAACAATTATAGTGAGCAACAATAGTTTAAGAGAGAGGAGTAAAGTACGATAATATTTTTTTTTCTTTTTAGCCCTGACTTCTAAACTAAGAAGAACCTGTATCTTAGGGAGTCTGTGTCTTCGCATTAATAGTGCACCAACAGTTATGAGCGTATTAGTTGATGACAAGATATTACAGACAGAATTTAAACTAAACAGCTTATTGATCGTTCATTATGAGTTTAACAGATTACGAAATTTTAAGCACAATGACAATGGAATCGTGTTGGAATGACTATAAAAATAGCAGACTAGGGCCATTCGACCATCTAGTCTGTGGGTGTCCGACGCTGCGTTTGCCGGTACGTGGTCGCCATTCAAGAGTCTTTCTGCTCTAAATGCTATGTGCCCCGCCCACAGCCACTTCAAAGAGCAAGCCATCGATTTTGTTCAAATATCACCGAGAAAATTTGGGTGGAGTGAGCCTAAGTCTTTGACCAGTGTGTGTTGCCAGTGATGACTTACGGAACTGAAACGTGGTCGCTCACAATGGGCCTCATACGAAGGCTCAGAGTCACTTAAAGGGCAATGAAAAGAGCTATGCTCGGAGTTTCTCTGCGTGATCGAATCAGAAATGAGGAGATCCGCAGAAGAACCAAAGTCACCGACATAACTCTGCAAGTCGCTAAACTTAAGTGGCAGTGGGCAGGCCAGATTGCTCGTAGAACCGATGGCCGATGGGGCAGTAAGGTTCTGGAGTGGCGACCACGTACTGGAAGGCGCAGCGTAGGGAGGCCCCCAACAAGGTGGACCGATGACCTGGTGAAGGTCGCGGGAAGCCGATGGATGCGGGCAGCACAAGACCGGTCAGCGTGGAAAGCCTTGGGGGAGGCCTTTGTCCAGCAGTGGACATCCATAGGCTGAAGAAGAAGAAGAAGAAGAAGAAGAGCTTAGAATGAGCTATAAGTTTTTCCTCGGTGGTAGGCCATAACATCGGCTGCCGGCAGAAGTTAACACACACCAGACAAAGTCTTGCCGCCAAGCCATTCGTCGTGTTGTCTGGTGAAGTTGTACGGAGGACGGGTCTGAGCAGTTGTGTTGCGATGTGTGCCGGGTACGATGCGCCAAATGTTGTTGTGTTGGGAGTTTGGTCGTGGAGGGTCTCCAGATAAATCTCCCTTTGGCGCAGCATCGTTGGTAGTGTTGTTGGGTTTAACATTGCATCACCTCGCTTCAACTGCCGTCGTATTTCCTATTTATTCAGTTTTTTTGAGTGAAGCTTAATAAACGCGCAGGTAGGATTGCAGTCAAGCCCTAGTTTATAATTATAAAATCCTTAGCATTAATAGAAAGGACAGTTCCTTCCACGCCCACTGCGCCTAAGTTTTCACGGTTTGATGGTTACAGTATTGCACTGCAGGCGTGATAATGTCCCACATAATAATAAAAATAACGGGACACTCATCGTATTGCGTACTTCACGCATATCAAGTATATTATGTAGTATAATAAACATTCTCTTTGTGGCCGTATGCCTACTTCTTGATAACACTCGTCTGAGTTACGATGAGTCATGGTATGATCTGAATGCGCAGTCCATTGTGATTGCGGCATACGGAAGATGAAATTAAAAAGGATTGTGTGCTATGAAACCAGGGTAACAGTGAAACTTTTGCCGGATTGAACTAAAATGTTATCTGCTATCCTTTTCTTAATGAAATACAGGTCTCCCAAAGTGATAATGCGCATGGAAATCTTCGTCACTGTTCGGCGATCAACGGTCGTATTCCCCGAGCGTTCGGAAGAAGATATGTATATAGAGTGGTTAAGTGCATAAAAAGTGGTTAAGTGCACCACTCTATATACATATCTTCTTCCGAACGCTCGGGGAATACGACTATTGCCGAACAGTGACGAAGATTTGTATGCGCATTATCATTTTGGGGAGACCTGTAGATAGAAATAGATGGACTTAACTTAAAATTACTTTAGTTTGCTAACAAGACAATCAGCGCCATTAGATATAATGGTAAATTAAATAAATGTATGTGGTTGTGGTTGGATGTCGTGGTGGCCTAGTGGTTAAAACACCAGCCTCTCAAGTATGAGTAATGTAACTTTTCTAAAGTTATATAAGTACTTTCTAAGTATATCTTGGACACCAATCATTGAAGGTGAAGGAAAACATACGCATTGAGCAAGCGTGGTGATTACGCTCAATCCTTCTCTGTCTGAGAGGAGACCTGTGCCCAGCTGTGGGACGATAAAAAAAAAATGGTTGATTATGATGTGGTTGGAAAAAGACGAAACAAACGATGGATACACAGATATAAAAACAAAAGCAACAATAAATAATAACTTATGTATTCAGAATAATAGAATGCATAATAAATAAACTGCTTCATTATTTACATGTTTACATAAACAATTCTGTTACCGTACAGAATGTTAGATTTATTATTGAAAAACAACATGGTACTGACCACAGCTCATAAAGATACTACAGTTTGTCATATTTCTTGATTGAATTTTCAATTTTAACTCCAAAGTATTAAGGCTCAAGGTTGATTGGTAATATTTGACAGTTTCGGTTAGGTTAGCGGTTAATCTCCATCTGTAGGCCCAGTATGAGTTTTCATTACGCAACTCGATCGTCGATATCGCGCGCGTTTGGCTCATCGATTGGCCCGCTTCAAGAACTCTGGGTCAGGGTTGCGGGTTGGTTAAACAAGAAACCGTGGCCCTGGCCGTCGCACACACAGACAACAGAAGAAACACGGGTGGGTTTTAGTCAGTAAAAGTCTGACACGCCCTTCCGCTCCGCCCAGAGTGGGATAAGTCATTTGATGATTTCCCAACCCAACAAAAAAAAAGGTTGTAAAAACTCTCAACCAATGAGAGCGCCAGCGTTTAATAATTAAAACTCATACTAGGCCTACTGGAGACTGGGGGGACGCCCGAACCCCTTCTCATCTGTCTTCTACAATCTCCCTCTGACGCAGCATTGCTGCTCGCTATGTTGGGTTTAACATTGCATCACCACGCTCAACTGCCGTCTTCCTTCCTATTCACTCAGTGTTTTCTTAACTTAGCGATTTGTCGTGTTATGCTGTCTGGTGAAGCAGTACGGAGGACGGGTCTGAGCAGTTGTGTTGCGATGTGTGCCGGGTACGATGCGCCTAATGTTGTTGTGTTGGGAGTTTGGTCGTGGAGGGTCTTCAGATCAATCTCCCTTTGGCTCAGCATCGTTGGTCGTGTTGTTGGGTTTAACATTGCATCACCTCGCTCAACTGCCGTCTTCCTTCCTATTCGCTCAGTTTTTCTGAGTGAATAGGCTCTTTAATAAACTAGCGCGCTTTACAATCAACGATCGCATCACTGCTTACCATCAGGCGGGATTACGGTCAAGCGCTAGTTTATAATTTAAAAAAAAAACTAGCGCGCTTTACCATCAACGATTGCATCACTGCTTACCATCAGGCGGGATTGCGATCAAGCACTAGTTTATAGTTAGAAAAAAAGATAACAGCACAACAATCTACTACAACCTGTCAAATTTCTTTTTTCTAAAGCCTTAAGAGGGAACTCCAGTGGTGGTTTTTCTATACAAACTATTCCGCTGTTTTCTTCGTGGATAATGCTTTTAGAGCAATTTTTTTCTACAATTTTAGACCGTGATTATACGTGCCCATTTGATTTTTTTATAAAAACTTAATTGATAAAAGAATTACGATACTTCAAAATCGCGAAAAATAACCCATTTTTATCGTTCAGATGTTCAGATGACTATTAGACAAAGGTGTTTTTTTTTTTTTATTAAATTATAAACTAGCGCTTGACCGCAATCCCGCCTGATGGTAAGCAGTGACGCAGTCGTTGATGGTAAAGCGCACTAGTTTATTAAGAGCCTATTCACTCTAGCCTTGAAGACACTCAAATTGTAGTCCGACGGAAACACCGCCGCTGGCAAACTGTTCCAGTCCTTCGATGTACGCGGTATAAAGGAGGAGGCGAAACGCTTCGTCCGGATCGCAATGGTATTAACAACGTAAGGGTGGAAACTCGCCGTACGACGGGTCGTCCGATGGTGGAACGGAGATGGGGGAATTAAATCATGCAATTCCTTCGCACACTCCCCAAAAAGCATCCTATAGAAGACCGAAAGGCTGGCTACTCTACGCCTGTGCTCTAAGCTTTGGAGACCGTCTCGAGTTAAGTCAGGGTCACCAATCAGCCTCTTCGCCCGCCTCTCCACCGAATCCAAAGTGGCCAGGTGACACTTACCAGCACCAGCCCAAATGTGGCTGCAGTACTCCACACACGAACGGACCTGTGCTTTGTACAGCATTAGAAGCTGCCCTGGTGTGAAGTACCGCCGGACCTTTGCGATAACGCCAAGTTTCTTGGCAGCCACTTTGGCCTTGGACTCAATGAACCGCCCAAAGTTTAGGTTCGAGGAAATCTCAATTCCCAAAAGCTGAAGGCGGTCGGTACACTCCAAGGATACATTTCGAAAAGTAGGAGCCAAGGTGAACGGGCTCCTTTTGTCGGTGAAAAGACACGCCTGCGTTTTGGCGGCATTGAATGCTACAAGATTGGCATTGCCCCAATCGGAGACTGATAAGTTTTTGACAAAAAAGAAAATAATAGAAGCATAGGTCTACTTTTCCTCTAAATTTTGATATAAAAATAATTGTGATCTCTCGTGTTTTGAAAAAGAAAGCGGCGGAATACGAAACATCTTTTGGTCAACGTTTTTGTAGTTAAAATCAGCCAGAGCTGCAACTGTCCTTTTCGCACTTTACCGGGAGAGGTTGAAAGCAGCGCGACGGCAATAGTTTCTTCAAATACCTACTTTCCAAATTCCTCGGCACTAGAGTCCCCTCTTAAGGCTCAAGGTTGATTGGGATTATTTGACAGTTTCGTGTAACTTGACCCGCTGTAGTCCGTACATGATCTTAATCTGTTGATATTTGCCTTTTTTCTGTTATTGAACCCATTTCACATTAATTTGTATTATTTTATGCTACTGAGTGTTACTGAGTCGTGTGGCATAGTAGTTAAAACACCAGCCTCTCAAGTATGAGTGCGCGGGTTCGATTCCAGGTCAGGCAAGTGCCAATGTAAGTTTTCTAAAGTTATATGTACTTTCTACGTATATCTTCGACACCAATGACTGAAGGTGAAGGAAAATATCTTGAAGAAACCTGGACTTTAAGTCTGAAATCGCCAACCCGCATTGAGCAAGCGTGGTGATACGCTCAATCCTTCTCTTTATAAGAGACTTTTGCCCAGCAGTGGGACGTTAAAAAGGTTGATAATGATGATGATGATGACTGAGTGTTACTTATTTAAAATTAAATTATGTCTTGAAATTCGAGCAACAAAATAATATGAAGATACGATCATGTGATGACAGAGCATGGATTCTTAAAAAAAAAAAAAAAGAAATATACGAGTATTTGGGGGCACTAAATACAATATTTTTCTTCCAAACTTTCTCTTATAATCTAGGGATTGCTACTGTTAGAGCCAGCTTTTTGATACGTGCTTAAACTCAATCCATTGTTACAAATATGTAGATAACTAATGGCTAAATATTGGCAAATCTTCAGTTTTTTATATATTAATACAATATCATTACTCACTTAGTTTAAAAACCATTAGATAAACTAACAATAGATAGAAAACATTTTAAAACGTAGGGGAACACGGGGCAAGACGGGCATGCGGGGTAATATGAGCATCTTAGTTCTTCCCTTCCCTATCCGTCGAATGACGGCGGCAACGCTCGGTTCGACATTCAGAGCCCTCGTGCACGCGGGACAGGTAATATTGTCAGCGGGAGCTTCCGCCATTTTGAGTCGGACTCAAAACAAAGTAAGTGCGTAATCTGATGTAATTTTTGTACTTTTTGGCATTTCCGTAATGAATATAGACTTAGGAAAATGTGTGACTACGCATATGGTCTTGATTAGCGTAGTAACTATAGTTTTCATTACTATAACTAAAATTGCTATCAAGTAAATACTTAATTCTAGTAAGTTTGTTTTTTTTTTTGTATGTAGACTTCGGGGCATTATGGGCGGGGTAATAGGGGCATGCCCATACTGCCCCAGTTTCTGTAGCATTGAACATGGTATTAATCCAAGCTCTTTATTGGACATTCAGCTAACTGAGACTCCACCTCCAGGTCCATCCTCTTCATTTCATATTGTGTCTCCAACAAATATAATGCCTACTCCCAAGGCTCAACAGCAAAAAAGAACTAAAAGACAACGCGGAAAATCGGCAATAATTACAAATTCACCGAATAAAAAGGAACTAGAGGAGAAAGTACAAAAGAAACCTGAAGTTAAAAAGGGATAAAAGATCTTGAAGAAAACTAAAACTAATAAAATAAGTAAGAAAAATAAAGAAACTGAGTCTCAAGAAGATGGCGTCGAGTGCCTCTATTGCGGTGAAGGTTAGTTATCATGTAGAGCCTGTAATAGGTGGGCTCATTGTTCCTGTATGCAGGGAAGACGACAATGATGATGAATCCACTCATATTTGCTCATTTTGTGCTTGATTTTAGAAGTTAGTTAGTATTATGCCCATTATGCCCCAGCTGTGCCCAACGTGCCCCTGGTACGGGGCATTATGAGCAGAATCTCATTTTTTATTTAAGTTCGCCAAATGCGTAAACTATAAGTCTGAGTTGATTATTGTTTAAGATGATTAAAGTTTACTAAAAAGTCTAATAAATGATTACTAATTGAGCCCGATATTTCACTTAAATCCTAAAATATCACATCCTGTCCTTAAAGGGCCCATGCTGCCCCGGGTTCCCCTATATTTTAAATGTCACTAACAAAAGCCGATGGTAACACAAGCAAAAATAATCTCCCTCCCACTTTCAACTTTGACTTTTTGACTCATTGGCACCTATATAAATTGCCTGTAGGTACGTACAACCAAATAGTGATATCAACAAAACACTCATTTGTTCCACTACATTCAATCATCACCGAGTGTCAAGGGTGATTCACAACCTATCATCTCGAGACACTACATTGTGATTTATGTCCTATTGTTAAAAGCTATCGCCTCATTCTTATCAATTGAGGGGGATATCTCTCGAGACTCATCCTACCAACAACCGCTTTTTGTTTAGCGGTGGAAATCCTAATCAATCAAATCAAAACTAATCCAGCATCATGGGCGTAACCAGTGGTATCAGCTGAGAAGTCTCGCAAAACTTGTTAATCAAAGTATAAACGGGGACTTGTACAGGATCATTTGGGTCTATTTGCCCGAGACACTACACTACAAATACCTAATGTTTCATATAGATGAGCTTGTGTAGTAATATAATGAAAGGCTTTTGTCCAGTAGTGAACGTCTATTGGTTGAAGAAGAAGAAAAATAGGTCTTAATACTCTCGAATAGTGCGCAGAAGCGTAGCGTGCCTTAACGGGGCCCCGTATAAAAATTTGTTTGGGGGCCCTTAGGAAGGGTAAAGAATTCTCACAAAAGAAAAAAACATTGCATAAAATTAATAGAAATATTTATTCATCATAATTATCTGTCTGTCACTTTTTACAAAATTTGAAAACTTCGCTTCCTCCAACCATTTGAAAAATCAGAGCTCTCTTTGGATATCGCTCGTCGCGCGCAGTGTGCAGAGGCCATTACGCGGGAAAAAGAGAAATTGCATTTTTGACTTTTGTCATTTGTGAAATAAAAAAAGTTGGGAAGTATTTATTAATTTTCGCTTACGCGAGTTGGGGGCCCCCATGGCCCGGGGGCCCCGTATAATTGATACGGCAGATACGGTGGTAGCTACGCCCCTGATAGTGCGACTACTCTGACTGAAAGGGACGCCGGCCCAGAGGGGTATGCCTGGTGGGTTCTTGCCCAACGGTTAATTTTGGATAGTTCCTTATAGTTTGGATAGTAGTTTTGGATAGCCCGTTCCATAGTATGTATGCTAGTTGCACGGTCAACTCTGCTTGCAAGATGTAGAATTCTTGTGACGTCAGAATGACGCGTTGTTTGCTTGTGTGGCCTTTCTAGGAACCGCTACAGCCCCTTCAGTTTGCTTACTCTGTAAGCTAAGTCGGCTACTTTGGTTCTCTGCCGGATCACCTCGTTGCGGATTCGGTCCCTCAGAGACTCCAAGCATAGCCCGTTCCATAGCTAGCTGAGCGTCCTTGAATTTATGAATCAGCAGTACTAGACTACAGGCCCATGTCCAAAAATGGGTGGGTCATATGAACCACCAGGTGACGTATATAGGTCGATATAAGAGCATAAAATAATAAGATTCAGCTCTATGCCGTCACTTATAAGCTGTCCAACTGAGTGCTGGTGAGAATTCAAAAGCGCAGGTAGAGTGAGTACCTTTTGGGTCATATATTTTTGTACGGCATTTTTACCATCGGTAAATCCATGAAAAATAATAAGAAAGCGCGCAGTGCCGTAAAAAATGATGCGCCACAAAGTTGGTATTTTATTTTTATTTTCTGACAATTGCCAGGGTAAATTTGGTCATTTTATTTTGTACGGCATCAGTTTCATTCTGTTTCAATTTAGCTTCTAATCCATTATTCCGCAATGCCGTACAAAAATATATGACCCAAAAGGTACTCACTCTACCTGCGCTTTTGAACTCTCCCCAGCACTCAGTTGGACAACTTACAAGTGACGGCATAGAGCTGAATCTTATTATTTTATGCTCTTATAACGTCCTATATACGTCACCTGGTGGTTCATATGACCCATCCATTTTGGACATGGGCCTGTAGTCTATACCGTGAGTGTCCACGTTTATGCTCCATAGGTCTAATATGAAATCACTACATACACATAGTATGTAGTCTATACCGTGAGTGTCCACGTTTATGCTCCATAGATCTAATATGAAATCACTACATACACATAGTATAAAACAAAGTCGCTTTCTCTTTCCCTATGTCCCTATGATTAAATCTTTAAAACTACACAACGGATTTTGATTCGGCTTTTTTTTAAAGATAAGAGTGATTAAAGAGGGAGGTTTATATGTATAATAAGTAATAACATCCATTAAATAGTGGAGAAATACTATTATTTTTGAGGTTTCTAATGTGTTGTCGTAAATAATTACATTTTTCCCGCAATTGCAGTTAAACGCAGGCTGAACCCCACAAGATTTATCAAAATAGTGTATTAAATATTGTATACATTGAAAAGGTCTACAAAAAAAGTCCGCGATGGTATACGTCTATCTCTTATGGATATTCCACAATAACATTTTTTTTTTGTCATTTACTTTTTACGACAAATATTGGCTAATTTTCGTAGCGATTTTACCAAGGATTAATCTCAATACTCCAATTTAACACTTTAAATACATTGTGGATTTAATATACAGTATGTTAAGAAAACCCTGTCCGACCCGTGAAGGTGTTGTTAGGTATCGATAACTGATTCTACTAATGCATACAAAACCGGGCTAAACTTAAAAAAAAAATCCCCCTAAAAAAATAAATATTATTTCGCAAAAAGAGGCAACTTAATAAATGTGTTTTAATCACCCTTCGCCTGCCGCCCGCGGGGGCCGGGCGGCAGGGTACGCGGCACGTGCTCGCATCGCTATTCGCTCATAATAATACCGGTGTTGTCACTTTTTAAAAATTACCAAATTTCGGGGAAATTGGAATTAATTCGCTTGAAAAAAAGATTATTTCAAAATTCATTTGTATTGGTACTATGATGATTACGTAAAATTTTATATTATATTTGGTCATGTGTTTACCTAACCTTTATTATCCTTACGGGTCGGACAGGGTTTTCTTAACATACTGTAGATCTATATCGTCCTAACAGCATATAATTTATATGAATATTCTCGAAGATATTACAGATTTAAAAATTGGGCCGCTGTTTTTTATACAACATTCTCAGTTTTTTTGTAGTGTATTTACTATTTAGTATCAGCATAGCACACATGCGAAGTCAGAGCGGGACGCTAGTAAAGTAACTATGTATTAAAGAAGGTTCAATTGTTAAAGTCACAACAATAAACATTTCTATTACGTGATGTCCAAGCTTTTGATTGGATTCAATTGTGCGTCAGTACTATTATCCGGCTATAACGGGTCATTGAGCGGTATTCTAGTAGCTATATTTCCCGCGGCTTCGCTCGCGTATCACGGCTCCCCTTTCCGGATTTAGAACATAGAAGATAAGTCTGAACAGAATATTATTTTAATACGCTACTGTAGACGATATAATTATTAAGAAGCACATACTACTCTGCATACTTCTTAGTGCTATGTTTAAGAAATGGTAAATAAACTTTATAGTCCACACAAACAAAAACCTACCCTATTAAACTCGCTTTAAAATTCAAATTCCACTGTCCTCAGTTTTTCACTACATATCACTCTTACATAAAATTCAACTCTCTTACGAAGAAAATAAAGTACACATTTGTTTGTAACTCAAGTCATATAAAAACAACAGTTACACTTCCGAAGTGTTGTGATAACGATCAATAACTTTATTGATATGATGTCACTATTAATTGGAACATAAATGCAATGTTTAGTGAATAAATGAAGAAAAATTCTTGACTCAACCTTTTTATCGTCCCACTGCTGGGCACAGGTCTCCTCTCATACAAAGAAGGATTGAGTGTAATCACCACGCTTGCTTAATGCGGATTGGCGATTTCCGACAAGTCCAGTTATAGGTACTCAAGGTATTTTCCTTCACCTTATATCAGTCATTGTCATTGGTGTCCAAGATATACCTACTTACTTAGAAAGTACATACAGGATGTATCTGACATCGTAACGCAAACTTCGCGAAAAGGCTGGACCGCATGCCACTGATAAAATTATGATAGTCATTTATGTCGTTAATGAACGGTTACAGAATTCAGTGTTTAAAATAAAAGTTTCGGCTCGGCCTTTGAACGTTGCAAGCGTGCCGCCGTGCGGGTTTGTAGGTATGACGTTGATCCCTGATGTGAACTCTATTAAATCAGCTCATAAGATAGTGTTTCGATTTTTGTTTTCATTGCGCTTTTTTGTGTAATTAGCGAATTAATTAATTTTTACTTTAAAATCTTATTGGGTTATAAAAGTACAAAAGTGAAAAAACTACATGTGTTTTTTTAAATCATGAAAAAGCCGACGAAAAATTCCACCACTGGGGGGTTCAGAAACATGTAATGGATCCATGGTACTCGTTTGTGCGTCGATGTCAGATACACACTTTATAACTTAAAAAAAAAAGCATTAGTATCGTATCGTATGCATAGGCCGTCCGACTGATACATACGACCCAATGCTTCTTAAGTCCACCTTATTTTAATCAAAATCACGAGAGAGAGAGAGAGATGCTTGGCTTGGCTTGCGGGCAGCTCGCCGCCCGGTAAGGACCAGTAGACCTAGTATGAATTTTCATTACGAAACTCAATCGTCGATATCGAGCGCGTTTGACTCAACGATTGGCCCGCTTCAAGGTCGTAAGAACTCTCAACCAATGAGAGCGCCAAACGCGCTCTATATCGACGATCGAGTTTCGTATTGAAAACTCATACTAGGCCTACAGGCCTGGGTTGTCGGCGTATTGTGTTTCACGCGCGCCTCAAAAGAGATGTCAGCACATCGTGACGGGGTCCACGAAGACCGACACTGGGTCAGGGTTACGGGTTGGTTAAAAAGAAACCGTGGCCCTGGTGCACAGGCAAGTGAAGGAATGGCAATAAAGGTGGGTTTTAGTCAGTAAAAGTCTGACATGTCCTACCGCTACGCCCAGAGCGGGGGAGATCATTTGATGGTTTCCCATCAAAGTGTTCCATACTATTATTTACAGAACATGATGTATGTTACAGTTGGTTGGTTTGGTTTCCACACATTTTCCTTCAAATGGACAATTTTGCGTCGGCAATGACGGCAGTTGGTGGTTATTTCAACCAGCCCACCTCCCTCCAGAAGCCTATTAAGTCTCCTGGTTTATTAAGATCATCTATGTAAGATCTTGGTGTATCGAAGGTTCAGTTCTAATCTGTATGACGCCTGTACATTCGAAGAGCACATGCGCAACGGTCACATCAGCGTCCATGCCAGCTCTGCACAACATTAATAAAAGTATAATTATGATGTTATGGCGGCAACAGAAATACGTCATCATGATAATCTCAACTGTCTAGGTATTAAACCCTAAAAAGCAGCCATACGCGAGTCCGACTCGGACTTGACCGGTTTTCTTCTTTTTTTGCAACACACAGGCAAAATCATTAGGTATGTATCACGCTATATGGAGCAAAAACAAAACTCGCCTAACCGGTTTCCATTGAAAACAGTTCATTCGGACAATGCCTTTAAAACTCACACATCACAAATGGCCAGTTTTTTTTAATCATTAAAATCTCCTTAGAAAACTTTCCAGTTAAGGAGGATGTATGTAAATTCCTTGTTACCTCATTGGTGTTTTTCTTTAACGATTATAAACTAGTGCTTCACAGCAATCCCACTTGATGGTAAGCAGTGATGCAATCGTTGATGGTAAAGCGCGCTAATTTATTAAGAGCCTATTCACTCAAAAATAAAGGAAGACGGCAGTAGAGCGAGGTGATGCAATGTTAAACCCAACAACGCGACCAACGACGCAGCGCCAGAGGGAGATTGATGTGGAGACCCTCCACGACCAAACTCCTGCCACAACAACATTTGGCGCATCGTACCCGGCACACATCGTAATACAACTGCTCAGACCCCTTCTCCGTACGGCTTCACCAGACATCGTGCCGGAACCCAATAAATTTTCAAGTTACTTCTGCTAGAAAATTCATTACAACCTCCACGGTCATTTTAATTTAAATCAAGAACACACAACAGTCATTTAAAAAAGCAATCACAGGAAAGGAAAACAGTGATAAATTTATTGTTTGAAACCAATAGAGTTGCAACAAAAAATATTTAGTGGGTATACGTAAATACAAAGTGGCAATTACATTATGACATTAATTGAAACATTGTATATACTATTGTGGAGGCATGAGGAACAGGGAGTAAACTTCACTCATCCTCCATAGAAAAGGGAGGATCCTCCGACCAGACGGGTGTTATGTCTGGCGGGCACTTGCCCAATGGTTGAAATTGGCAAGTTGTATGTATGCGAATTGCACGGTAAACTCTGATTGCGAGATGTAGAATTCGTGTGACGTCAGTATGACGCGTCGTTCATTTTTGTGGCGTTTGTAGGTTCCGCTACATCACTCCCCTCCGGAGACGGGAGGTCGATAGTGGGCCGAGTCTTGTATCTTGTTATTCTTGCTAGGCCAGTTGAGGTTCCAGTGAGTCGGAACCGGTTGCCGCGTAGTTCACGGTGAGTCGGAACTGTCTTTGAAGATTCCCCAGTGAGTCGGAGTGGTGGGGCGCTGCGTTGTACTCCAGTGCGTCGGATGTCGTACAGCGCCGGGTTGAGGCTGCGTCGAGGTTGCTGATAAGGTTGAGGGTGATGACCAGGTATGCGCGGTAGCTGCATGCTTATGGTCAGGATACCCGTTGAAGAAGTGGGTGCTGGCTGGGTGGGTGATTCGCCGATGAAGCTTTCGGGAGTGATGATGATGACGTCACGCTCAAGTTGTTGCACGAAGGCTGCGCTGACGTTCATGCTCGGGGTCACCATTGTGGAGGCATGAGGAACAGGGAGTAAAGCTCACTCATCCTCCATAGAAAAGGGAGGATCCTCCGACCAGACGGGTGTTATGTCTGGCTTAACATCTTCTTCTTCAGGTCCACTGCTGGACAAAGGCCTACCCCAAGGTTTTCTATTACATTGGGGGGGGGGGGGGGGGGGGTTGCCATAGGGGATTACGCTTGGCAGACAGGTTGCAGATAGCAGTAATTTGATATTCCGCAGGAGAAGTACTGCTGCCCGCTACCCTAGTGAGTTCCTTTAGTCGCCTCTTACGACACCCACGGGATGATAAGGGTTGGTACTATTATAAGCCCGGTATTACACGAAATAGTTAATAATAATTAACATTCTAGCGGTAAGGCTCTTTTTTTTTTGTTTGTTTATTTAACAATATTAAACTTTTCTTTTATTTTTCAGATGCAAAATCATCAAATGATCTTTCTCTTGTGTCAGATTTTTAGTGACTAAAACCCAACCGTGTTCTTTGACTTGTCTATGCGCCACGGCCACAATATCTCGTTTCAAACAACCTGAGGCAACAACATTATACCTATTTTGTGACTATTTGTCAAAATGTTTATTGAATTATTGAAGACCACCCATACCAACTGACGATGTTTCTAAGTACCGTATTACAGAACCTTACTCAAGATTTAAGCATTACTTAAAACTAGTTTCAACCAATTAAATAGCTTAATACGAGATTTAAGCAAAGCTTGAGTTTTGAGTGAGGTTCTGTAATACGGACCTAAGACTCCTACTGACCTAAGTCTGTGTCTGTCCAATCTCTCTTAGTGATAAGAACGTCTAATGTGATGCCCTTTGTAAAATCTTTATACATATTATTTATGTTCTGTAATTTATATGGTTTAGATAATAAAGAATATCCTATTCTATTCAGTCTATGACCAGGCCGTATCACATGAACGGTGATAGCCAGATAGTTCAAATCATCACAGATGATATAGGAACAGAATAAAACACTTTTTTTAAAGTTCTGTATTGATTTAGTATTGAGTATCCTTAGTATGTGAGTTCCAATTCGTATTTGGCCAGATATTTTATATAAGTAAATTATGTGATGTTAAAAAAAAAATTGGTTCTTTTTTTCAGTCACTTTTATTTGTTTATTATTTTAACCGACTGACACCAAACTAACATAACCTGTACTGATTAATTTGATAACCTAATCACTACTCCGAAAATAAAGATATCTACAGAATATTCCATTCTGTAGTTTATATGTATATAATAATAATTGAAACCTCATTGTAGAGACAATTAGTAGTATAAATATCATTAAAACCTAGCAGACTATGTTGAATACCCCTATTTTTAACATTGAGCATCTGCCATCTGACCTAAAATCTCAGTTTCTGGGTATAGCAATACCCTAAACCAAATCTATAACATTTTTATAGTTGCAAATCATATTTTAGTCAAAATGCAATCTGACTTTGACCTGCAAAGAATGAAGTAAATTGGAGTTTTAAGGCTATGTCAACATATTCCCCTAATTTGTAACTGTCATATAGTAAAAATAAGTTCACATAAAAGTTATAGACATTTGAAGGGTACCTACGCAGACAATGTTACTGTGATTTGCTAAATATTTTGAAGAAATTCCTTTATGAGAAAAAAAATTATGACAGCAGAATTTATTAACAGCCATTTCATATATATCCATCCTAAGTTTTGCTTGAATGCATTTTGAAATTAGAATGAGCATGTTTACAAGAGTGTCCAGTATTTCCTTTATCTTCAGTTGAAATCAAGACAGACAAGGCAATGACCAACACAAAGGGCATGGAACCTTCATTTAAATAGTTGTTTCAGCATATACTATATGTATTTGAAGTAAATACATAATTGTAATGTTATTCACTCATTTATATTTGCCATTTACAAAGGATTGGCTACATGCCAGTTTCATTTAGTCATACACAGCATGTGCCCCAGAAATGAGAACTCAAAAAAGTATTACAAAGAGAGGTTTCATTCAGACTGTACGTGTGTTGTGCTTTATCTTGTTAAACAAAGTACCTATATATTATAGAACTAAGAACTGTTTGTTGCTGTGGTGTGTTACTGTTAGTCAAAAGTTTTATATCAAAATAGATTCTAAGAATGTTCATTGATGCATTTTGACACTCTGATACCATGAAAGTTGTTTAATATTTTTCCTAATACATACACATAAAAGTAGTAGAAATAATTACCTTACCATCATAAAAATAGTAACTTTTATTATTTTAACTGAGAAATAAATATGGCTAAAGTATAAAAGATGGACATACAACTTTGTCATGATTAAAACAGAGAATGTCTATTGCAGTGCACAGCAAATCGATTAAGAATGCAATTAATTTAAAACTACAATTGCAAACAATCACTTTGTGTTAATACGAGTGAATAAAGTTAACTTTTCTATATGTTTATGTTCTGGAAATTCCGTCCACTCACTTCATCTAACCACCAGAGAAGTAGATTATTTTTTTTAATTCATAAACAATAACATTCTTTTTCAATTCCACAAAATGTGGCTGTGATAATCACATTATACGGGCGTGGTATTAAATACAAAATAATGATTGTATAATTAATTAGAACAGATGATCTTTGTCCAACCAAGTAGTTCTATGAATAATAGAACGCGAAACCTAGGTACTTTCCATTTCCAATCAAGAAAATTAAATCTAACAAAGGATACCAACAAGTTATTTAAATAAAATACATACCAAATTATGTTGAGCAGCGAATACAGAGTCAAAAACGTTGTTCAAAATGAATAAAAACACACAAACAGAACACAAACACACACGCGAACTCACTGAGTCTTGTCACAAAATGTTTTCGTAACTAAAATAGTTGAACAAAATGGGTATTTTTGTAAAATTACGACAGACACCCATCATCTCCCATCACTTCGTGAGGAATGAAATGTACGAAAAAGAATGAATGAAACATCCATCAACAATACTCGCGGAGTTTTTTCGCCATTCATTGATGCGTTCCAGCGACACGATGGTTAGATAATTAACATTATTCGATATTTTACTGATCGCGTGAAGTACTTTCTAATTCCATGGTGATCGCTATTGTTTGTCGTTAGAGATTTCGTTGGCTTGGCTAAGGTATCATAGCTGTAAAATAGGAAATTAAATACTGAACATTATTTCAGACATTAATGTTTTCATATAAGAAAAGGTTAAGGTAATTGGGACCGATTGGATGCGGAGGCAGGGAGTTCTGGCGCAACAAGGGAAATGCCCAGAACGTGAACTGCGATAGGTCAATTTGTTAGAGTTTGATTGACTGTTTACATCGTTTACATGATATTTTATTCTAATTAAATATATACGTAGGCATATATATATCCGTAAACCATGACACGGGCATAACTCTAAATATATTTTTGACTGTTTATAAGGGGTTTTGGCGGGAAAGTCAAGCTAAGTGTCACGCTCATTTTTCATCGGACTTTTAAAATTATTTATAGTGTTGTTTACTAAATAAAAGTGCGTGATTTATGTAGTAAAATGTACATTCAGTAAATAATTCATTAAGAACAGTGAAATATCGCAGCAGTGGCCACATCATGACTTTAGTCTCAAAACCTCCATCGTAAGACGGATCACGCCGTCTTTGTCGACATGAACAATTTATTACGTGACATTGGCTAAATGCACAAACCGTGCGAAGCCATAAAAGAAAGAAAGAAAGACTGTTTATAATTTTTTTTTTGGTTCACTTCTTTCCGTTCGGAGGAACGGAAAAGGCAAAGGCATAGTACACCATACAGCCTAGTCTTAGTAACTTTTTTTCTTCAGTAAGTTTATATCCTAACTTATCCTAATTTATCCTACCATATCCTTTTTTTTTATTTCTTGATAAAACATGAGGTGCATTTGCTACCTTATCCTTTTTTTTTTTTTTTTTTTTTTTCTTCCGGGTGGAAAATCCTCATGGATGTCCGCCGCCCTGGGGTGGGCGACGGGGTCTGTCAGACTCCTACTGACTAAAAACCACCCGGGTGTTCCGTCTCACACCTACACCGGGGGCTGCGAGAACTAATACTGCTTCCGCGACCCCCGATTGGTGCTGGCCCGCAGCCGTGGGGCCTCCTCGGGTCAGGGGGGAGTGAGGTGTAGAACTCTCCCCGTGACGTCTAAGAGTAGCGCGCGTGGAACACTTCGCGCCGCCACCTCGGGTCCTGATGTTTGGGGAGCGACAGATGTCCCCGAGTCTATCGCCCCTGGACCCATTTAGGGGGGCTGGAAGAGGGCGCTATCCGCCCTCCGGCGACGCCCGGTACGCCTGCTGCGGACTGGGTGAGAGGACGAGATCTCCCTCTCCCTTTCCGCAGCCTCCTTCTGCGAGACAACTGTTTCGCAGAAGGAAACCACCGCATCCCAGGACTCCTCGCTGCCGACCATAGACCTGATTACGACCGGCAGCGATAAGTCACTGCCTACTTCAGAGATGAGGGCACGGCGCAGCTCCTCCCAAGCGGCACACTCTGCCAGCGTATGCTGCGCCGTGTCCTCCCGGCAGTCGACGCAGTGGTGACACCGGGCGTCCGGCTCCCTGTTTATGCGACACAGGTACTTTCCGAAGCAACCATGCCCTGAGAGCACCTGTGTCACCCGAAATGTCAGGGAGCCATGCCTTCTCCCGAGCCAGTCCGCCAGTACCGGCCGGATGGCCTCGATGATGGTGAGGCCGGCGGTAGGGCGCGAAAGCCTGTCCCGCCATTCCGCCACCAGGACCTCGCTGAGCTGCGACCGACGCTGCTCAATCTGACGCTGCATCGGCCGCCCGCCCCGTTCTCGCGCCTGCTCACGCCACTGGTACAGTGACGCGAGGACCTTCGCCTCCAGGTCCCATGGCGGGGATCCGGCCAGTAGGCAGGCCACCTCATAGGAGATCGTGCGATACCCATGTATGACTCTGACGGCCATCACTCTCTGCGGTTTCCGCAATATAGCGATGCTGCCGGCCGTCAGGTCAGAGGCCCACACCGGGGCCCCATACAGGGCCATCGATCGCACGATTCCCATGTAGAGCCGCCTACAGGCAGCGCTCGGCCCCCCCAGGTTGGGAAGCAACGTTGAAAGTGCCCCAGCCGCCCCCAACAACTTGGGCGCCAGCCGCCGGAAGTGGGGGCCGAACTCCCACCGGCTGTCGAGCACCAATCCTAGGTATTTCATAGTGGACTCGACAGCGATCTGAACCCCCCCGACCACGATGTGTGAGCCGGGTGGCGGCGCCCGCCGGGGACCATGAAACATCATGGCTTCTGACTTGCTGAGGGCCACCTCCAGGCCTAGGCGACGTATACGGTCCACCACCTGTGATGCCGCAGCCGTCGCCAACAACGTTGCTTCCCTATGCGAGCTCCCCCGAGCGGTGACCAGAGTGTCGTCCGCATAACATGTCAGATCTACCCCCGGTCTGAGCTCGCCTCTCAGCACCCAGTCGTAACCGATGTTCCACAGGAGCGGGCCTAGGACCGAGCCCTGTGGAACACCGCACGACATACGGCGCTGGTGTTCGCCATCACGTCCCATGTAAGTGACACATCTCTCGGACAGATAAGCCCCAACTATTTGACGGAGGTAGGGAGGCACTTGATGGTACCGCCGTGCCTCCAGAATACAATTCCAGGGTAGGGTGTTAAAAGCGTTGGAGATATCCAAGGACACCGCCAACATCACCCCGCCCCGGGACACCGCTTCCTCCGCCAGGGCTCTCACGCGCGTCACAGCATGTATGGTGGAGCGCCCATGTCGAAACCCGAACTGACTGTCGTCCAAATCCGGCCCCTCTCTGCACAAGTGGCCGACGAGGCGGGCTGTAATGATTCGTTCAAACAACTTACCCACCTCGTCTAGTAGCACTATGGGCCGGTACGCGGACGACGAATCCGCAGAACGCCCAGCCTTCCTGAGTAGGACCAGGCGACCAGATTTCCACAAAGTGGGAAACTGGCTCCGCTCAAGGCACGCTGTATAGAGCCCTCTAAGTTGGGGCTCGAGTTCCTGCAGAGCGAGGGCTAACACGCAGCCGTGGATCCCGTCGGGCCCCGGAGCCACATTCTTGGCCCGGAGCCGCATCACGGCTGCCCTCATCTCTGCCTGTGTCACCTCTGGGACGCTGATGGCGTTCTCCTCTGTAGACTCTGTGGCTGTGGACAGAGCCATCGACGGTGGCGTATGCTCCGCTCTTGCCGGGAAGAGGGCTGCGACCACCTCCTCCAGCAGCTCGGGTTGAAGACTCTCCGTAAGAGGGGGCGCCGCGGTTCGAAGTTTCCCTGGGACCGCGCGATATGGACGCCCCCACGGATCCCTATTTAGAGTCTCCAACATCTCCTCCCTGGCTCGCGTCTTCGCTTCGCAAATGGCCAGCCACAGAGCCTTCTTCGCCGCGCGGTACACCTCATACAGCGCGGCTTCTTCGTCAGGGACCCGACGACGTCTCCTCCGGTATCGGGTGTACCGGCGTCGAACCGCCACGCACTCAACACGTAGCTGCGCAATCTCGGCGGTCCACCAGTACACCTGGCGCCTTGCTGAGTGCACATGGATCCGGGGCATTGACGCATCGCATATTTGCGTCATCGCCCCGCGAAACCACAGCGCCTCCTGTTCGACGTCAACGGGTCCGTAGGATGCCGACTCCCGGATCCAGGCCTGGACAATAGCGGCCTCCTCGAGAAGTTCTCTGTCGATGCGCTTACGCGCCCAGCGTGGGCCGTCTGCTCGCGGGAATGATGATCCGCGGCCGCCAGCGGTCTGGGCGGAGACGTCGAAACGGATGTATCGATGATCCGACAATGTCTCCACCTCCGCGGCGACATGCCAGTCGCGGACACGGCTTGCGAGGGCGGGGCTAGCAAACGAGACGTCCACTATAGACCCACCCCGCTGTCGCACGCACGTGTGAACTGAGCCCCGATTTAGGATGGTCAAGCCAGTAGTGACCACCCACTCCTCCAGTACCTCGCCTCTATTGTCGGTCACAGAGGACCCCCACGCCGCAGACTTGGCGTTGAGATCTCCCAGCAACAGCACCGGGTGAGGGTGGAGTTGGGCCACAACGGCACCCAGCTCGACAAGGAACGTCTCGAAGTCGGCGAGACTCTTGTTGGGCGAGAAATACGCCCCAACCGTACCAATACCGTCCGCGAGGGCGGCCACCCAGCCGTGACCTCGGGACAGGTTGACAAGAGCCCCGCCAATGATGGCCACCAAACCGTCCAGATCTCCCACCCAATTATCCCTGGGTGGGATGAAATACGGTTCAGCGACCACAGCCACGTAAATCGACCACTCTGCCATGCTCTGAAGTAAAAGATCCTGAGCTCTGGCACAGTGGTTGATATTGCTCTGGAGGAAATGGTAGAGCGCCGTTATGCGTAATCCATTCCCTCCGCACCATTCTTAGGCCGGGAGTTGGCCGAGGGGTTGCCAGGATGTGGGGGGTGTAAAGAGCCCCCGGCAGCCTTGACGACCCTTCTCTTCGATTTTTGGGTGGGTGCGCCACATGCATTCCCGCCCATTCTGTGCCCAGCAGGCCTCCCTGCAGCTGTACAGAGGCTGCAGTTTGGTGCCGCAGAGCACTGGGCCGCCTTGTGGCCGGCCTGGCCGCAGCGATAACACAGTTCGCTGCGGTCTACTTCAGCGGTGCACCGTATCCTGATATGTCCAATATCAAGGCAACGGTAGCACCGCAAGGCCCTGGGTTGCAGCAGCTTCACTCTCGCTGCAACCCACCCTATCAACAGACGCTTACTGTCGGCGATTCTGTTGGCCACCGCCACCGGACATCGCACCCAGATCGCGCCGAATCCGGAAGCATCGGCGCGGATCTCGCCCGTCCGCACGTCCTCGGGCGGACATCCACCAACTCTGGCAACGGCCGCCACAACCTCATCTGGAGTCGTTGCATCGTCCAGTCCGTCTATCCGCAAATCAGCGGTCTTCGTCGGCCTGGATACCCGAACGTCCTCCGCGTTGAAGACCTCCCTCAATCTGGTGGCCAGGATGTCCGCCCTCTCGGCGCTAGAGGCACCCGACACCTCGAGTAACCGCGCCCCCGTCATTGTCGGCCTCATTTTAAGGCCGGCCTGTGTGCCAAGATCTGGGAGCGCGACTTTCGATCTAGCCTCCATCAGGACCGCCTTGTAAGTCAAGCCCTTTTTAATGGCTCCGGGCTGCAGTGTAATGACTACAGCCGAGGAGCGAGGTGCTTTGGCCCTAGGCGGTCCCTGTGCCTTCTTGGGTGCCGTTGCTTTCTTGCGGCGGCTCTTCTTGACGACGGTTGTCCACGTCTCTGTGAGTGCCGTCGCCGGAGGTGCGTTCGTCTGGGAAGTTGACGCGTTCTGCGCAGGTTTTTTGGGCCTCCCCAGAGACTTTTTAGCTCCTTTACCGGCTGCGGATGCCGGGACCGACTTCGCAAGCTCCTGCATTCTACGCCTGTCTGCAGCGAGTGGCGGGCGGAGATTTTGCCTGCCTCCAATGTCTGCAGGCGGGCATTTATGCTGCGGACGATTCCCTGAATATGCGCATCCGCAGACAGGGCAGGGGCAGGGGCCGGTGACGGAGCCGATGGTGGCGGGGGTCACAATGGGAGCGGACACAATGGCAGCAGGACGCCTCTGCTGCCATTCCGCTCTCTGCTCGGCAAGCTCTCGTTTGAGGTCCTCGAGCTCAGATCTGAGACGGCTATTCTCCTCCCACAGCTTCGCCGTCTCCTCCGAGCTTGTGCGATTAATGAGGACTCCAACCGCCTCCTTGATGTCGTCAGCCGCCTCCTTTAGAGCGCGCGCGAATGTGCCCTTCAGGTTGCCCGATTTGGTGGCAACCTTATGGATGATTTCCACACCGTCCAAAGCTTGGCGACTAAGCTCCACCGCCGATGGGCTCTCTCCAGAGGCCGCCTGAGCAGAGCGTCGTTCTCGGGCCAGTCGAGCCATCTCGCTGACCTCGTCAGCCGCCACCGCCTTCCGTTGCGCCCGCTTTGCGGCGTTCGTCTCCGCCTTGTTTGACCTTAGCAAGGACGGCATCGAGGAAGAAGAGTCCTCGCTCAGGTCTATTGTAGGAGGTCCGGGATCGCTCTCCACGCTCCCGCTGGACGTTCTGTGGAAGCTGGTGTATCGGGCTGAGATGACGCCACAATCCGACTCACTCGGTCACGGCCCGGTAATCGAGCGGGGGCTTTCCCCGCCCCCGTGCGTGTCCGCCCTCTTTGTGCCGTTGGCACTTTGGGGGCTGGCAGATTCTCCTCGCTGGAGGAGAGGCCCGACCCCAAGTTGGTGCTTCTCAGGCGCTTCCTCCAGAATTTGGAAGTGCACCCTCGCAATCCTAGGTCCCCATCGGGACAGGCACCTTCCTTATCCGTGATCGCATCGCTTCCAGTAGCAATAACGACAGCAGGGGCCTGGTCGCCTACCCCTGCGCGTTCATCGGTAACCAATTTATCACTCGCAGGCCCGGATACCTGCGAGCGCCGGGCGTCAGCCGGATCGCATGACAAATCGCATATCTCATTATCTGACATTTCTCATTTTTTACTATAGGTATTACGCACATCGCTTCCCCAAGGCGATGCGGCCGCTCTTTTAGGGAGGGTATTAATCCTCCCGAGGCCCGCGGATGCCCCGGTGCAGGTTATACCGCCCACTGTTCGGTATCTCAAAAACTAACTAAATATGTTTTTGGTATTTTTAATACTTTATATAATTTTAAATTTAAATAATTTTTTTTTTTTTTTTCCTACACCTAACCTAACCTACCCACCACCCGGCACCGTGGCTATAAAACCTCCACCGCCACGGGTGCCCGTAGACCGCAGGTTGAGGAGAAACCCACGGTCTTCTCCACCTCGGTCACGCGTCGTGACCCGTAGACCGCGGACTGTAAGAAACGGCCCGCGGTCTTCCCCGGCTCGCTCCCTATTCTTGCGCTCCGCTGCAGAACTGCAGAGCGCAGATAGAGAGCCCTCGGGAGCCTCCTCCGCTCCGGCAGAAATTTGCCGCGGACAACAATATCTTCCTGCACAATAGTCACGAAGAGATTGTTGCCCACGCCCAGGGTGCACCGGCCCAGCGTCTGCTCGTCCTCAAGGAAACAGCAAGAGGACCAGCAGCCACTGAGCACTCGGGGAGGTTTACCTTTACTTTATCCTAGCTTAACTTAACTTAACCTATCTCCTTTCGTTTCCCACGTGAAGGCCGACCAGGAGGGGTTTGGGGTAAAGACATGATGTGACCACTATGCTACAATATTTCACTGTTCTTTATGAATTATTCACTGAATACACTTTTTACTACATAAATCACGCGTTTTTATTTATAAATTTAAAAGTCCAATGAAAAATGAGCGTGGCACTCATCTTGGCATTCCCGCCAAAACTCTGCTTGACTGTTTATAATTAAAAATTATAAATGTCTTAATTTTTTTTTTTTTTTTTTTGTTTTTTCAGAGTCAAAGTATAGTAGATTCAAATTCACACGAAAACGAAACTTATAAGAAAGACATTTCGTTGGTCGTCCGTCTGTGTGTCAAGCCCCGTTTTCTCAGGACTGCATGGAAATATTAAGTGGTCTAAAAGATCAGAAAGCGTGGTGAAAACATAATCAATGTGAACCGTTGTAAATAAATTCCAAAGTAGCAATTGCACCTGATGTTTTATCAACAAATAAAAACAAAAAACCTATTGTTTTAAAACCGTAAACAAAGGATACGTTTTTCTTTTATTTTCAAAAACTTCGCCATTCTAACCACGAAACCTCTGAAAGTAGTCGCATTTTTATAATGATTTATAAAACTCAATTTATTTTGACCTCATATCTTCTCTACATAGTGATGGGCCGCCATTTAGACTTTCGGGAGAGATTTTTAGAAAGAAAACGATTGAGGTCGTTACAGGATCAAAGAATAGCGGCTCTGAAAAATTATGAATTAACAGCTCACAAAGAGGTTTTTAATGACATACCGCATTATAGGAAAATAAAGGGCAGTACTTTGCCAGCTTGGAAGAAAATTCGAGTATTAGAAAAGGATTTCCGTCGGTTACTCGCGATGAATGGAATGAAGTATAATTATAAAAGGGACATGTTTTGGCGTACATGGAGGAGTATACCGCCGGTGAATGGTGATACAAAGCAAATAGTCAGTTATAAGTGCAATAATCTAATACGTGGTAACGCTACGGAAAGTCAGAGTTGTGGGATGTGGGTAAGTCCGTAAGATTTAATTTCATGGCTAGTTTCTGTCCGCGCGTGTTATTACTTCGCTTTCGCTTGGTGTATATTGTAAAGACGATAAGCACATCAAGCTACTAAAATCTGTGATTTTCTTTTAGTAGAGTTTCAACTGTATCGTTAAAACTGTCAAATAAATAATATTAGCTACTTTTCAAGTTGTCTTCGTTTATAGTAATCACTATTCGTTTTTTGAATATCTGCTTATCACAGTTATAAAAAAAGACTTTTGAGAATTCTAAGATATAAATGAGTTATAAGTTCTATTTTATTATGAAAAGGCAGAAGATAGGATACCTTGGCCCTGGTACTCAGGCAATGTGAAGGAATACGGGTGGATTTTAGTCAGTAAACGTCTGACACGCCTTTCCGTTACGCCCCGAACGGGAGAAGTCATTTGATGATTTAACACAAAAATAAGAAAAAAGGGAACCTACGGACGACAGTAGGTCAAGCTATCCGAAACTGTTAAACATTCCCAATCAACCTTGAGCCTTAAAAACGAGAAAAAGTAAAAAATCGGATAAATAAATATGACAGATTGTAGTAGGTTGTTGTGCTGTCGTCTGTACATACAAACATACAAATTCTCAACATCAACCGTCGGACACAAGACCCTTCTGGTTTGACTTTTTTTGAGTGAAATTTACACCCTGTTCCTAATATCTTCATTTGTGCTAATGAGTGGGCGTCGGGATTGTGGAATCCTGAGCCAATAGAGAGAAAAAGATACACTGAACAAATTTAGTTTATTTTGTGAACAAAGGAAACGGAGCCAATGTCGTGAATTAAAAGAGTCGTGTTGTGTCGTGACTTGGGATTAACAAATCAAAAGACAGGACTACGTCAAATACAAAAGAGTTTTGATTGGCTAGAACTGCGTCACGACACAACACAATACAATAATATGAATCGAGCATTAAGACTGATTAACACGGTGCAATTTAATTGCCTATGGCTTCAATTAAGTTGAAGCAACAATAAAATTTACGTTGTCTAAACACCATTTAGACGATGTAAGTCATTTGTTGCATCAATTTTATTGTATGCCATAAGAAATTAAATTGCACCGTGTAAATCGGTCTTAATTCTCGATTCATAATGGCTATAATAGACATCTCTTTGAGGAGTGCATGGAAGACAATGAACTGTCGTCCCTGGTCCGGCGGAGAGCTGCATTGCTATCCTTTTTTTCTTTTTTCGTTTTGATGGGAAATCATCAAATGACTTCTCCGGCTCTGGGCGGAGCGGAAGGGCGTGTCAGACTTTTACTGATTAAAACCCACCCGTGTTCCTTCACTTGCCTGTGCGCCAGGGCCCAGAGCCACATTTTCGTTTTCTTTCACATTTTTTTTTGTCTCCGACCAGGGCGTCTCCTGCGGTGGCTTGAGGCGTGATTGAGCTGGGATTCCCGCTGCCTCACGCACTCCGCCTCCTCCTTTGCTAGCATCAACGCTTCGCAGAAGGAGGTGACGGCCTGCCAATCGGACGCGAGAAATCGCCGCTGATCGCCGCCACGAGGACACGGCGGTGCTCTACCCAAGCCGGGCAGACCTCCACCGTATGCTCCACCGTGTCCTCAGGGCGATCCACAAAGTGGTGACACCCTTGCGTTTTCTCCCGCCTTATACCGAACAGGAACCTCCCGAAACAGCTATGTCCGCTGCGCCGTAGCCACTCTTCAAAGAGAGTACTTACCACCGCTATTTTGGCGTGCCCATACATTGCCACCCTTGACCCCCTATGGGTTAGCTACGCCCATGCACATAAATGCCAAAGTGACATTTGACGTTCAACATCACTATTCACTAATACATTGAACCTTTCTTCCAGTAGACGATCGAAGATCGAAATCCACCATGTCCGTACGAATTCTTCTCAGTATTATCCGACGAGACGCTATGCGGTGCGAACTATACTCAATATAGAGATGAGAATAACAACTGTCCTTCTGTGATCAAGTTCTCTGATTTGACAGCGACGTGTGAGAACCCTATTGAGACGCAGTGGAGGTTTATTAAGAAATACGGTGTAACGGAGAAATTTAACGAAGTTATTTGTAAAGGACAAGACGTTTGCGATATTTTTACGATTTATGAGGTGAGTTTACGAATAAGATATTTCTTATTTGCCATTAATTAATGGCCTCGATTCTGTTGTTGATAAACTATACAAATGTTAACTTCAATGCATATTTTTCTTTCTATTAAATTAAGAAAAGGACAGAAGATAAAGTATTAGTTTAGTCCTGTCAAATTAAAACATTCCATAGACAGTTTAGACGTGATTAAAAACATAACTTCTAAAAATTATAGGTACTGTGAGTAGTAATAGTAGTCTGTGAAGTGCTAAATTTCTTATTAGTAGGTAACTAATAAGAAAAATAGAACTTCATAGATCTGATTTAACTGACAGTTGTCGCAGAGATCATCCTATATTTTACAAACTATAGTTTTAATTTAAAAACAAAGATAAAGAAAAAAGGAAGAAATTTTGAAGATTTTTATTTTACTTGAAATTGGCAAAATTGTGGTGTCTCTTCCACAAGGGCCATTGATTAAGAGTTGAAGTTGTATTCTAAAAACACGTTAATTTACGTCAGGCGTTGACTCATTTGGCAGTACTAAACTAATATTATATTATCTAGCGACATCTTAAAATTGTGGCACTTCGAAAGAAAAAGAGGAAAAGAAGTTTCGTCTATCTTTATCTCCCTCAAAATCATCAATCATCTATGAGGAAAAGATAGTGCTAGATCGAAAGCATAGACCATCTCTCTCACGCTTTTCAAACCAAAAAATGACTGCAAGTTATACATGGCATGTCCATTAGTATATGTCTATGGAAAATGCGCATTGAAGTTAACAAGTTGTTGGGGGGGTTTTGGCGGGAAAGTCAAGCTGAGTGTCACGCTCATTTTTCATCGGACTTTTAAAATTATTTATAGTGTTGTTTACTAAATAAAAGTGCGTGATTTATGTAGTAAAATGTGCATTCGGTAAATAATTCATTAAGAACAGTGAAATATCGCAGCAGTGACCACATCATGACTTTAGTCTCAAAATCTCCATCGTAAGACAGATCACGCCGTCTTTGTCGACATGAACAATTTATTACGTGACATTGGCTAAATGCACAAACCGTGTGAAGCCATAAAAGAAAGAAAGAAAGTTGTTGGGGTTTTGGCGGGAAAGTCAAATTTAATGTCACGCTCATTTTTCATTGAACTTTTAAAATTATTTATAGTGTTGTTTTATTTTTCATTGAACTTTTAAAATTATTTATAGTGTTGTTTTCTAAATAAAAGTGCGTGATTTATGTAGTAAAAAGTGCATTCAGTAAATAATTCATAAAGAACAGTGAAATGGCCACAGTGGCCACATCATAACTTGCATTGAATGCCTTAAACCTCCCTCGTAAGACGGTTCACGCGGCCGTCTTTTTCGACATGAATTATTTATTACGTGACATTGGCTAAATGTACAAACCGTGCGAAGCCAAAAAATAAAGAAAGAAAAGAAATTTGTTTATACAGTTTGCGTATTTTGGTCGCTATGTAATCGTCTAAACTGTCTATGGAGTATTTCAATTTGACAGGATCAAACCAAAATGTTATCTTCTATTCTTTTCCTAATTATCAAGAGAATCGGAGACAAAGTCCTACTGAGCGGTCTCTTTTCGGGGATCAGAGCTCCAGCGGGATCTCATGGCGACATGAAATGTGAGATTGTCGCAATCCAGCACAGGGCACGCCGCAATAACGGCGGTAAGTCTCCTCTTTGAGGACGCCACGGCGCCTGACGCAGGTCCTCACCGGATACAGTTGTTTCGGGAGGTTCCTGTTCCGTATAAGTCGGGAGTAAACTCCAGGGTGTCACCACTGTGGGGATCGTCCTGAAGACACGATGGAGCATACGGTGGAGGTCTCCCCGCTTGGGTAAAGCACCGACGTGTCCTCGTGTTGGGGATCGGCGCCGATCTATCGCGTCTGGCCCTGGTCCAGTGGAGGTCATATGATGGTTTCCCACCCAGAATAAAAAAAAAGCCTCTTTTTAGATACTAGAGAAAAGCCAATTCTCAGCATTGTGTGTTGTAGCATTCACTGCTGGAAACTAATAAAATATTTTACAGATAACACCGCAACACGTTGTATTTAGAATAATTAACTCCACAAATGACGTCATCTACTCAAGAATAATGAAACCTAAAAACAAAAACTATATTTGTATTGAAGATTGTGGACGTTTGAATCAAAATACAAAGAAAGTCGCTAAAAGCGATAAACCTTTGAAATTGGACCTCCTTACTGTGCGTAAAACGAAGCGAGAAAACGTTCAAAACGACATAAATGATAGCGTCACGACAATAGATGTTCCAAAGGAAACGACAAACGAGGATTTGGCGAAGAAACTCCCAATAAAAGCAGACATACCAATTGAAGTGGATGATAAGGCCACAATAAAGAAAGACTTATTGAATGAAATGAATGATAATGTCCCGAGAAAGGAAGAAACACCGAATAGCTTTCACCTGAAAAGAAACAAAATCTTCAACGAAATAAATGAAGGCTTGCATTCTCCAACAAAAGTCACGAAACAAGACATAGTAAATGAAATTAATGGAAACGAGCTGAAAGGAGTAAATTTATTGAAAGTAATTAATGAAGATTTGCATTATCCAGAGGTAGTCACGAAAGAAGACGTTTTGAATGAAATTAATGAAAGCGACCTCAAAAGAGAAAACTTCTTGAACGAAATGAATGAAGGCTTGAATTTGCCAACCAAAGTCACACAAACAGAAGAAGTTTTGAATGAAAGCGATGCAAACAGAGAAAAAGACTTTAACGAAATGAATGATGGCTTAAATTTGCCAACGGAATTCACGCAAACAGAAGAAGTTGCGAATGAAATTAGTGAAAGCAACCCAAAAAGAGAAAAAAAATTGAACGAAATGAACGAAGGCTTGAAATTGCCAAAGGAAGTGACGCAAACAGAAGTTTTGAATGAAATTAATGTTAGCGACTCAAAAAGAGAACGAGACTTGAACGAGATACATGAAGGCTTCAATTTGCCAACGAAAGTCTCGGAAACAGAAGTTTTGAATGACGTTTTACCGCCAATTGAAGAAGATATATCACTATCAAATATTGGCAAGGATGAATATGTTCTAGTTAGCATTGAAAGAACTCGACCCATATTAAAACTAGATAAGGATGAGAAAAAGATGCGAATCCAGGTAAATTCTCGACACAAGGTCAAGTCAAGAGGGTTAAAAAAAGAAAGGAAACAAAATGACATAAACCTTATAGAGAAGAGGTTTTTATTCAAGCCAATTGTTGCCTAATCTTTGTCATATATTTAAAATGTCAGGTCATAAGTATATTGTGTGAAGATGCAAACTTAGAAATGGTAAGGTTTAATTTAAAAATAAAGATACAGATTTGAATTACAAAAACTTATTGAATAAATACTTCTATTAATGAGACAAATAAAGGCGATGATTCAATCGATGAGTTGCTCACAGTGGGCCTCATACGAAGGCTCAAAGTCACACAAAGGGCGATGACACGAGCTATGCTCGGAGTTCTCTGCGCGATCATATAAGAAATGAGGAGATACGCAGAAGAACCAAAGTCACCGACATAGCTCTTAGAGTCGCTAAAATTAAAGGCTGTAAGGCACGTACCGAAAGACGCAGCATAGGGAGGCCCCTAACAAGGTGGACCGATGACCTGGTGAAGGTCGCTGGAAGCCGATGGATGCGGTCAGCACAAGACTGGTCATCGTGATAAGCCTTGGGGGAGGCCTTTGTTGCAGTGGACCCTCCACGACCAAATTCTCGACACAACATTTGTCGCATCGTACCCGGCACACATCGCAACACAACTACTCAGAGCCATCCTTCGTAGGGCTTCAACAGACATCATGCGGAACACGACGAATCGCTTGGAGTTTAATGGCGTGAAATTGAAGAGGCCATGTCCAGGGCTGCTATAGGGTGGTGAGGATGATGTATAGTTGCAGGTTTACATTTGGGTTAGGCGATTAACACACGGCACCGCGGACAGTCAGAAGCAAAAATATGTATACATTGCCAAGGCTCCAAAAATATGTAAACATCTTCGACTTTAAAACGAAGTGCTCAACTTGAAGAGCATAAAATTGTAGCCACCGGTTCACATCATAAATATGTATACGCTCATTGCTTCATTAAATTATGCCCACCACGCGTGAATACATGCTATTGATGGAAGCGTGCATACATAGTATTGTTCCTTTCGTGGTGGGCATAATTAAATGAAGCAATGTGCGTATACATATTTATGATGTGAACCGGTGGCTACAATTTTATGCTCTTTAAGTTGAGCACTTCGTCTTAAAGTCGAAGATGTTTACATATTTTTGGAGCCTTGGCAATGTATACATATTTTTGCTTCTGACTGTACCATCGCGGAGGACGAAGACGTAAAGCGGATTTCGTAGCGGTGCTCCGCGCGGTAAGGCGGTTTACACGCCTGTCCGTGCGGATGGATTTAACACGGTTGTGACCAGTTTGTTCACAGACACTGGCAATAATCTTCTGATTTTCGTCCTGCACCCACCATAATGCGTCTGCGCGGCTATGCGGCGCTCCGTGTCGAGGCGCCGATCCACTGCGCGGACGGGTGGTGGCGGCGAAAGTACCGCTCCACCGCGCGATCGGCCCGTGTATGTGTGTTAGGCGTCTACGGATTTAATATAGGTCAATGCGACATGAGATCCGCTTCACCGCCTACCAAGACGGTTCGCGGTGCCGTGCGTTAAGCGCCTTAGCCAAGTTCAGGCACTTCGCATAACATCAAAACACATTATAAGTTACTGAAGGCACAATTTAATCACTTATAATTTATTATAAGTAACATATAACTACATATAAATATAACATGCAACATTTTTTTGTAAAAGAATATTATATATTTTAAAATATTTAATGGTTTTTAATTTTTGACATGGATTTTTAGAGCACCAATTAGTTTTTATTAAAAAAGTTTCGTACATATAATTTATATGTAATATTTTAGAAGTAGATATTTATGTGGAAGATACTTTTATCTAGTGCTAAGCTAATTGCATAGCATGCCATCAACAGCAATGATTTTCATTTCGACAGTCAACAGAATTCATTGCGTATTTACGTTTCTTGAGCATGTTTTTTCGGAACATATCGAGCAATGGATTAGCAGTATGCATTTAAATGATTACACAATTAGGATGCTGGTCTTAGTTGTCAGTTTTGTATTAAAACCTTTGCTTGTTCGGCACTAAGTAGAAAATACAATACCAGACTCAAAGATTTAAACTTGAAATAACGTTAGAACTGTTTTTGTAATAACACGGAAATGTACACATAATTATACGTAACCATAAAAAAATTTGAACCCGCTCAATCTCGAACATGAGGCAAAGTAATTAACTTATAAAGGGTGTATCTTACATCGAAACGCAAACGAGTACCATGGATGCAGTACATGATTCTGAACCCCCCAGTTGGTGTAATTTTTTCGTCGGCTATTTCTTGATTATAAAAATATATATGCAGTTTTTTTTTTATTTTAGACCGTTCATAATTGCTATACTTTTATAACCCAATAAGATTTTAAAGTAAAAATTAATTAATTCGCTAATTACACAAAAAAGCGCAATGTGAACTACACTCGAAAAACGATCGGCTCATTTAATAGAGTTCACATTAGGGGTCAACGTCACTGATTTCTGTAACCGCTCATTAACGACATAAATGACTATCATAATTTTATTAGTGGCATGCGGTCTAGCATTTTCGCGAAGTTTGCGTTACGCTGTCAGATACACCCTGTATTGGTAATGTAATGTGACTATGAGTGTATTATTTCTAGTACGAGTTAGTGATAGTTGAATTAATATGATTTTATAAACGTTCCGTTCTAGAAAATGTTAAGAAAACCCTGTCCGACCCGTGAAGGTGTTGTTAGGTATCGATAACCGATTCTACTAATGGATACAAAACCGGACTAAAATAAAAAAAAATCCCCTAAAAATAAATATTATTTCGCATAAAGAGGTAACTTAATAAATGTGCGTTAATCACCCTTACGCGGGCGGCGGGCGGCAGGGCACGCGGCACGTGGTCGCATCGCTATTCGCTCATAATACCGGTGTTGTCACTTTTTTAAAAATTACCAAATTTCGGGGAAGTTGGAATTAATTCTCGGGAAAAAAGATTATTTCATAATTCTTTTGTATTGGTAAAATGATGATTACGTAAAATTTCATATTATATTTGGTCATGTGTTTACCTAACCTTTATTATCCTTATGGGTCTGACAGGGTTTTCTTATCATACTGTAGATATAAATATTTAAAACAAAAACGTTGCCCAACATTAGGAATTTCTCCTGTGTCGTGGGTGAGTTTCCAAACATATAAATTCGCGTACACAAACGTCCCAAACCCCGGAACAACTACTTTTAGGTCATAAAAATATTTGTTCCGTGCGGGAATCGAACCCGCGACACGCAGCGCAGCAGGCAATAGCTTAACCACTGCGCTAACCCTGCCGTCAAATAATTAACAATAAGGTATTGGACTAAAAAAAAACTAATTAGTCCGTCAGTCAGATTTCCATAAAATAACACGTATTTTTTCTTTTTTCATATAAACAAAAAATGAAGACGACAAAGTGCGTTGAAAACTCGTGTGACGTCACACTTTTAGCGAGCAGTGACGTCACCAATCACCACTCCTGATCTTTGATGCCTTTTATATTTGTCAATTTTTATTGTTTTGGTAAAACAAAAAATACGTGCCTATACTAGGCACGTATTTTTTGTTTTACCAAAACAATAAAAATTTGGAAATTTAATTAGTTTTTATTAGTCAAATACCCCTATTATTATTACTATAACATAAAGAGTCAGTAATATATATTATAGAGTAAAGAAAACCACAACTACCCACATTTTTTTTAAGCTTCACAAAAAATAAAGTAACATTTTTTTAAACAGTGTTACTGGCATAATATTAACAGTTATATTATTCTAAATTACAACCTATTGCGATTAGGAAATTAAGTAGTACATTTTACACTATACTGCACTCACAAAAAGGTATCCCTAACTTTTGGAACTTTAACATAGAACGTTAGACTTAAAAAAATTTACAGTCTGTGACTGTTCGACGTGCTAACGTTTGTAGGGACGACATTAAGATTAAGCTACCCGAAACTGTCAAATAATCCCAATTCACCTTGAGCCTTACTGTTTAAGAGATAAAGTTGAAAATCTAATAAAGAAATTTGACAGTTTGTGTAGTATCTTGCCATGCTAGCGTTTGTACCATTAAGTACTTAATGAAAATAGAAGGCAAACTTGGTTTCAGTCTTAAGAGTCTTAACTCTAAATAAACATCGAAACTGAGGTGCTACTGTACTTCGGCTGCAGCACAATTGACTCTGCAAATTGTGAATAATTCTATGTTCTTACTAATTCTAACCTATATTTTACATAGTAAGTAGTTGTAGTAATTCTTTTATGCATGCATGTAAAAGTATGCAAAAAATGCATCTTTATGCATTTCTCAATATTATCTAATAGTGCTAACAAAACCGTTGCCAAAACAAAAAATAGTAGAATTCTTTAACAACATGAGTTTTACAGAGGCTTGGTTCCAAGAAATGCGACTCAAAATAACATAACCAGAGTCGGGAATTAAAAGTAAATAAATTTATGTACAGACAACAGCAGGTCAAGCTACCCAAGACTAAATAGTCCTAATTAACCTTGAGCATTGATGCTTCACCGATAAAGTTGAAAATCTAATAATAGAATTTGACACATTATAGTAGCTTGGTGTGTTGTTGACTGTACTTGCATTGAAATGTTAATATCAAAACTATATGGATCTTCCTTGGAGAATAAATGTAGTCTTTTATAATATACTAATTAGTCTAGATATACATTATGGAAGACATCATTGTGCTCTTTAGTGCATTTTTTTCTTTATATTTCATTGAGAAAAGGGCAGAAGTTAATATGTTAGTTTACAGCTGACAAATTAGTCCGCGCCTGATGTAAATTGGTGTATTTTTGGGCGCCATGTTCATAATCGCGTTTAAATTGTCTATGGAATATCTTAGTTTGCCATGATTAAACTAAAATATTGGCGCCAATTCTGTTGTTCACAAACTAAACTAATTATATTTTTAGTTTTTTTTTTCTTTCTATTTCATTATGAAATGGACAGAAGATTTTCAATCTACCACTTCTCCAGACTTAGAAGTGTCAGTTTTGCCTATTTTTTTTTTTTTTTGTAGCTAATTTAGACAACTCTATTCACCAGGAGTAAAATAAGAATAGTCTTATTTCCAATGAAAAAATTTAGTATGTTTTTTTTTGTGATATCTGACTTTTCCATATTCAACTTTCGACTTTTCAGATTCCCAATTAATCCTGTGGAAAGTAACCAATTTATGGAGACTATTTTTTTTTCATAATCAGTGAATGCCAATAAAAATTTTCTGAAAATTACATGCCATGTCTTAATACTGTATTGCCTAGCAACAATGGTTAACATGCATATTGCCAAAATCTATATCTAACCACCACTGGACTTTATAAGTCTGAAATCGCCAACCCGCCTTGAGCAAGCATGGTGATTACGCTCAATCCTTCTCTGTACGTGAGGAGACCTGTGCCCAGCAGTGGAGCGATAAAAAGGTTGTTGATGATGATGATGATATCTGACCACCATAACAATTGTTCCTGCTTGCAGCTCATATCTATACTTGTTCATATCAATCTGTCTACCTTCAATATGATATTGTTTTGTTTTACTTACGGGCGCATGCATTGGTCCATCACATGCTTAGAATTGTGTTTTTAAAATGGTCATATACAGATTTTGGCTATAGTACCTACACTTATTTTCTCCAACTCAAAAATCTACCCTCTTCATGCAAAATATGCGCATTGTCTGTTGCACACCAGCTCATGTTACAACATCACTTGAACCGTCACTGTGTAAAATTCTTAAAAGTATAAAGAAACATAATGTTATATTCCTAAACATTTAACTTAAAAAATACACCTTCTTTCGTGTAAACAAAAATTAACATTACATTCTCAACAATAAAGTTCACAATTGTATGAAACTCTTACTTATAGAGTAGAATAATACACCTCGAAGAAGGTAAAAGATATTTGCTAAAACCATACCAAATATTATTATTTTCTGACCCTCGTTCTATATTTTCCACAAATATGATTAACCAGTTGATAATGTCGACTAAAGGCCTGCTTACATTCTTCACAGGAAAACTTCTTCAATCTCAGATGCCTCTCTCTAATATGAGGTAGGAGACTCTTTTTCAACATCTCCTTTTTGCAATAATCACATACAGCCTTGGAATACTGTGACTTGTCTTGGCTTGCAATCACAGAGGACATGTACTCTTTAAATCTAGTTGTCTCTGGATTCTTTTTGATCTTTATTGCTTTCGAACTCTTTTTTATGTTGATAGTATTGTTGTTTACCTTAGTAATTTCGACGCAAACCTCAGTTTCCAGAACACGTTCGACCCAGGTCTCGTTCAGTTGTTTTTTTATGTAAGTTGGCGCAGAATCTTGGAAATTAAAGTGTTTCTTTCTTATATGGTATTTTAGCAATCTCTCCTCGCAGAAATTGACCCCACAGGCGATACATTTGTATTGAATTTCCTGTTCGGTGAAGAATTCGTCATGGACTTTTAAGTGAAGACGTAAGTTGCGTTTTTCGACAAAACCTCGGTCACAATAGTCACAAATAAAGATTTTCTTGCCTCCAGTGTGTGCTTTAAGATGTCTCTCATACACATCCTTCCTGAAATACTCATTTGAGCAATAGTCACATTGAAATCGTGGTTCCACAGCTCTATGCATGTACAGATGAGCTTTAAACTTAAAAGAACTGCCGATTATAACTTTGTTACATATTTTACACTCATTTTTCTTTTTGGAACTTATCACTGGTTTGGTCTTTGTGTTCATTTTGTAATTAAAGTTAAGGAGAATAACTGAAAAATGGTTTTGTAAACTAAAAATAAGGCAAAAGAAACTCAAACGAAAACAATATGATTTGACAACGGCGTTGTCAAATCATATTGTTTTCGTTTGAGTTTTTGCGCTTTGCTTTGCTGTCATGGCCTGCCGTCAACGTCACCTGTCATTCCTATAATCTTAAAAGACATATTATACATACCTATTCAGCGTTGAGGTTTAGTTAGAACGCGTAACTATCTTTTACGTTTTTTTATATTTTGGTATTTTAGCTTAAATTTATAATAATTAAATTTTCAAAGATTAGAAAACTCAATTTATTGCTCTTATCCAGCATTCTCAAATTTTTCATAAATTGTTTTGTTTCAAGAAATTTGATTTTGTGTATGATCCTTCGCTTGTAAATGACTTATAATTCAAATGGAATGCTACAATACTGCTATTTTACCAAAGATCTGTGCTTCATAGACAGTAAGTACACAAGCGGAGTGCATCTGACCAACAGCCACAGAGAAAGCGACTAGCTATCAAAAACATTTCCCTCAGTAATCGAACATAAAATGGTAGGTTCAGGTAAGTAAAAGAGATATCTCTACTTACTAATATATAAACTGAAGAATTTTTTTGTTTGTTTGAACGCGCTAAGCTTAGGAACCACTGGTCCGATTTGCAAAATTATTTTTGCGGATGATAGCCCATTAACCCAGGAAGGCTTTAGGCTATATAACATCACGCTGTGATCAATAGGAGCGGAGCATAACTAACTCCACGCGAACGAAGTCCCAGACGGCCGTTAGTTTATTTATATTTCGGGGAAAGAAGCAAGAGGGCCAAGGAGAGGTATATTATTTTCAGGGCTTCTGATGTCGGATCAGAAGGAGGATGAGAACCGAGTGGTATCATCGTCAAGGCTTGGACTTTCCCATTTTATTGGGATAAACCGAAGCACGGTGCTCCGCTGGCCGACCGCAGGTACTTGGGGGCCCAAGTAGTGTGCCAGCCACATACGAAAGGCTGCCCCGCCAACTGCGAAAAATCCCAGGGTGGCCCCATCGTGCCGGTTGGCGACCGGACGAGAGGACCCGATGGCGATCCCTGGGGGGGTTCGGGCGTCCCCGCAGTCTCCAGATCAATCTCCCTCTGGCCCGGCATCGTTGGTCGCATGGTTGGGATTAACATTGCATCACCTCACTCAACTGCCGTCTTCCTTCCTATTCATTCAATTTTTTTTTTTAAATGAAAAGGTCTAAAAAGAAAAGTAGGTGTGTACAGCGGGCGCACGTCCTCTCTTTCAAAGTGCACCTCTCTAATATTCGAGGTCTGCACTCCAATCTCATTGCAGTACATCACCACCTTGAGACTGAGAAGCCCCATCTACTTTTCTTGACGGAGACCCAGATCAGATGTCCGTCTGATGCGGCATACCTCAGCTACCCAGGATACGCATTGGAGCACCATTTCCTGCAGCGTGCTGGGGTCTGTGTGTATGTCCGCAATGACATTTGTTGCCGGCGCCTCCGTCACCTCGAAGACCCTCATTTCTCGTCCCTATGGCTGTTGGTTGACACTGGTGTGGACAAAATTGTTTACACTTGTGTCTACCGATCGCACAGCGGTGATCAGGAGACAACTCGATTATTTGACCACCTCAGTGAGGCTGCTGACAATGCACTGCAGCGGCACCCTGACGCACACTTCGTCGCTCTGGGGGATTTCAATGCCTGCCATCAGGACTGGCTTTTCCCGTACCAGAAGACCGACCACGCTGGGAGAGAAGCGCGAAACTTCGCGCTTTCAATGGGCCTTTCCCAGCTGGTAAAGCAAGCGACAAGGGTGCCTGATGTAGTTGGTCATACTGCCAATTGTCTGGACCTTCTGCTGACCACTGATCCGAACAGGTGTGTTGTAAAAGTTTCCTCACCGTTGGGAACTTCAGACCACTGTCTGGTGAAGTCTGTGTCGACCTTCTCCCCACCAGATCACGACTCTCGTGGTGAACGGCGAATGTGGCGATACAGGTCAGCAGACTGGGATGAGATGCGCCATTTCTTTGCGTCTTATCCTTGGCAGCAGATCTGCTTCTCTTCTAGCAATCCGTCGAGCTGTGCGGATGCTATAACCGATGTGGTGCGACAAGCTATGGAATATTTTATTCCCTATAATGACGTGCCCGTCGGTGGCTCGGCTCGCCCATGGTTCAATGCCGATTGTGCCCAAGCTGAACAGCGTAAGCACAAGGCATTTCTCACCTGGGTTGACGCTCGTGACCGCGGAGCTCCGGATCTAAGCTCAAAGAAGAGAGCCTTTAACCGTGCTGCCAAGTCCTACAAAAAGGCGCTAAAGAAGGCTCGCTTTGACCGTATTACCCATATTGGCAACAAGTTATCTGCGCAGCCTTCCGGTAGCAGATCTTTTTGGTCCCTTGCCAAATCGGTCGAGGCGAACTTCTGTCGGCCCTCACTGCCTCCGCTGGTTAGGCCTGATGGAACACTGGCTCATACGGCGAGAGAGAAAGCAGGTCTCTTTGCATCTCTCTTTGCCCATAATTCGCGTCTTGATACTGGCAGTGCTACTCCACCTATTTTACCCCACTGCGGTACTTCAATGCCTGAGGTTCGCATTCGGAACAAGGAGGTTCTGTGAGCACTGTGTCGTCTGGACGTGACTAAGGCTAGTGGTCCGGATGGTATACCAGCGATTGTTCTAAAAGCATGTGCGCCCGAGTTGTCTCCTGTATTGACACGCTTGTATCGCCTCTCATTTGGGACTGGTATAGTGCCCAAGTCCTGGAAGCTTGCCAACGTGCAGCCCGTGCCCAAAAAGGGTAGTCGTGCCGACCCTAACAAATATCGGCCGATTTCGATCACCTCCATACTTTGCAAAATTATGGAGCGTGTATTGAACTCGCGCCTTTTGGCATACCTGGAAGGTAACGATCTCCTCAGTGACCGACAGTACGGGTTTCGCCGCAATCGGTCAACTGGGGACCTACTAGTGTATGCCACTCACTTGTGGGGCGAGGCACTCGAGACGAATGGGGAAGCAATTGCTGTCTCCCTTGATGTCTCGAAGGCCTTCGACCGGGTATGGCACGCTGGCCTATTGAGTAAGCTTCCAGCGTACGGCATTTCCCCTAGCCTGACTGGCTGGGTAAAAGACTTCCTGACTGAACGGTCCCTCCGAGTTGTTGTCGACGGATGCTCATCTGAGCCCATGTCGACTAATGCCGGTGTTCCTCAGGGGTCTGTTCTCTCTGCAACTCTGTTTCTGCTGCATATCAACGATCTGCTGATGCCCGGTATCTATGGGTATGCAGATGACAGCACAGTTGTGGAGAGATACCTGCCGGATGCTCGGGCTAGTAGGGAATCAATCCGGTCCGAAAGAGAGGCATGGTAGAGCGAACGAGTGTTGCACTTCAGGCAGTCTCCGAATGGGGCAATGCCAATCTTGTAGCATTCAATGCCGCCAAAACGCAGGCGTGTCTTTTCACCGCCAAAAGGAGCCCGTTCACCTTGGCTCCTACTTTTCGGAATGTATCCTTGGAGTGTACCGACCGCCTTCAGCTTTTGGGTATTGAGATTTCCTCGAACCTAAACTTTGGGCGGTTCATTGAGTCCAAGGCCAAGGTGGCTGCCAGAAAACTTGGTGTAATCGCAAAGGTCCGGCAGTACTTCACACCAGGGCAGCTTCTAATGTTGTACAAAGCACAGATCCGTTCGTGTGTGGAATACTGCAGCCACATTTGGGCTGGTGCTGCTAAGTGTCACCTGGCCACTTTGGATTCAATGGAGAGGCGTGCGAAGAGGCTGATTGGTGACCCTGTTTTAACTCGAGTTAGTCTGCAAAGCCTAGAACACAGGCGTAGAGTAGCCAGCCTTTCGGTGTTCTATAGGATACATTCTGGGGAGTGTGCGAGGGAATTGCACGATTTAATTCCCCCATCTCCGTTCCACCATCGGACGACCCGTCGTACGGCGAGTTTCCACCCTTATGTTGTTAACACCTCTACGATCCGGACGAAGCGTTTCGCCTCCTCCTTTATACCGCGTACATCGAGGGACTGGAACAATCTGCCGGCGGCGGTGTTTCCGTCGGACTACAATTTGAGTGTCTTCAAGGCTAGAGTGAATAGACTCTTAATAAACTAGTGCGCTTTACCATCAACGATTGCGTCACTGCTTACCATCGGGCAGGATTGCGGTCAAGCGCTGGTTTATACACACATCAAAAGTGTCTAGGGATCAACATATATTTTTGCAATAACTTTTCTCCTGATTGATATTAATTAAAATTTTCTTTAAGGATTCATCAAATAAAGTGTTTTCGTTTGTCACAGTAACGATAAACCAAGTCACCTTTGCATTAATAAAGAAATTTGCCATTTTCCTAATAAAGGGATATTTGACATTTGAACCACTAACACAAAAGTTCGAAAAAAAGACTGAAATAACAGTTTTCTCTAAAATTTTATTGGGTAACTTAAACAATTAATAATCCGTGTTTCTACCGCGAACACTAACAACACAAGAACATCGGTTTGGCATACTCAAAATGAGTTCATCCAAATCACGCTGCGGAATGGCCGCCCATGTTCGTTGCAACAACAAAAAAAGGTCTTCTTGCGACTGGATACCCTCCATATTCGGCAGAGCTCTTCTCTGTAGCATATCCCATCCATGCTCAATCGGGTTCAAGTCTGGCGACTGAGCAGGCCAGGGCAGGGCATTGATGTTAGCTGCGGCGAGAGTCTGTCTTACAACTCTTGCGGTGTGCGGTCGTGCATTATCATGCATTAACTGAAATAAGGGACCGATTTGCACTTGTAGAGGAACGATGACGTCTGATACAATCGTCTCAGCATAAATTTGAGCGTTGAGGTTGCCTCTGATCCAAATCAACTCAGTTCTTCCGCCGATCCAAATACCCGCCCATACCATGATGGTTCCACCACTATAAGGATGGACTTCCTGGCAGGATTTTAATCGCTGTTGGCCTCCAGGGGTTCTCCAGTGTCGTATACGTCTTGTATCCGGTCTCATACCAAAACGAGACTCATCAGAAAAGCACACGAAACGCCATTGTTCTTCTGCCCAATTTCTGTGTTCAAGAGCCCATTGATATCGAATCCTACGATTGTGCATTGCTATAGGTGGTACCCGTAGCGGTCTTCGGGAATGAAGGTTCACTTCATGCAAGCGGTTTCTGACTGTTTGGTCGCTAATTAAGTTCCCTGAAGAGTGATGAAGCCTCACGGCTAACATCATGGCAGTTATTGTTGGAGCTCTTCGAGATAAGATTTGAATGTATCGGTCTTGTCTCCGTGTGGTGCAGCGATACCGTCCTCCATGGCGCTCAGCCACGGTACCAGTGCTTCGGTAACGTGTCCATAGTCGACTGATAACACTCTGACTTGTATTCAGAGCTAAAGCCACAGTACGTTGCCGGGAAGCAGCTTCTATCATTCCCACGGCTCTGAGCTTTTCTTCCCTGCTTAAATGACGTCGCCGCTCCATAATAACGTTGGTTTTAATCAGTAGTAGGGAAACAGTAGCACTAATAATGTCTTCAATGCGTTGTATGTTTTTATAGGGAAAATATTGACAGCTGATTTTCATCTTTTACTCGAATTTGATTCACAGTTCCTGATTCAAATTATGAAATGCACCAAAAAGGATCCATATAAATTTATAAAATCATAAATTTATTACAAAGCCACATCTCAATCTCAAGAAATCCGCATAAAAATGCTTGATCCCTAGACACTTTTGATGTGTGTACTTTAATAATAATAAAAAAAAAAAAAAAAATAGATTTTCAACTTTATCAATAAAGCATTAAGGGTCAAGGTTGATTTGACAATTTCGGGTAGTTTAACCTGCTGTCGTCCGTACCAAGTAAACCGAAGTTTGTTCGGGAACCAGATGAGTATCTGAATATCTAAATATATACAGTATGTTAAGAAAACCCTGTCCGACCCGTGAAGGTGTTGTTAGGTATCGATAACTAATTCTACTAATGGATACAAAACGGGGCTAAACTTAAAAAAAAAATCCCCCTAAAAAAATAAATATTATTTCGCAAAAGGAGGTAACTTAATAAAAGTGCGATGACCACCCTTCGCCTGCCGCCAGCGGGGGGCGGGCGGCAGGACACGCGGCACGTGGTCGCATCGCTATTCGCTCATAATAATACCGGTGTTGTCACTTTTTTAAAATTACCAAATTTCGGGGAAATTGGAATTAATTCGCGGGAAAAAAAGATTATTTAAAAATTCATTTGTATTGGTACTATGATGAATACGTAAAATTTTATATTATATTTGGTCCTGTGTTTACCTAACCTTTATTATCCTTATGGGTCGGACAGGGTTTTCTTAACATACTGTATAAATCATAATCTCAATCATTTTGATGGATATTTCATATAGTTAATTCATTGCCTCACATTTTCTAAAAACGTGTCTGCTCTACCATGTAAATAACGCAATGAATGTTGTTGAACTGTCAAAATGAAACCCATTGATACAGTCATCATCATCATTTCAGCCGAAAGACGTCCACTGCTGGACATAGGCCTCCCTCAAGGTTCTCCACGACGTCAGGTCCTGCGCCTCCCGCATCCAGCGGTTTCCCGCGACCTTCACCAGGTCGTCGGTCCACCTTGTCGGGGGCCTACCCACGCTACGTCTTCCGGTGCGTGGTCGCCACTCGAGAACCCGTCGGCCCCATCGGGCATCGGTCCTACGGGCAATGTGTCCAGCCCACTGCCACTTTAGTGTTGCAATTCTTCGGGCTATGTCGGCTACTCTCGTTCTTCTGCGAATCTCCTCATTCCTGATTCGATCGCGCAGTGAAATCCCAAGCATAGCCCTCTCCATTGCCCTTTGAGTGACTTTGGGCCTTCTGAGGCCCATTGTTAGCGACCACGTCTCAATTCCATATGTCATCACTGGCAACACACACTGGTCGAAGACTTTTGTCTTGAGACACTGCGGTATTTCGGACGAGAAGATTTTACGTAGCTTCCCGAAAGCAGCCCAGCCGAGTTGGATTCGACGATTGACCTCTTTCTCGAAGTTGGACCTTCCTAACTGGATAGTTTGTCCCAGGTGCACGTAGCTGTCAACAACTTCGAGAACAGAGTCTCCAATCTTTATAGGAGTCGGTACAACATGGGCATTAGACATGACTTTCGTCTTGTCCATGTTCATTTTAAGACTGACTCGCTCGGAGGCTCTACTGAGGTCTTCGAGCGTTGTACTGAGGTCCTCCGCGGTCATTGATACAGTGTTATTCCGTTATTCGCAATTACCCTGCTGACCAGCATTAACGCACTAATAAGCAGAAACCACTTTTAAACAGCATAAACAGCGGGGTGTTATAAGTTTAACGTGACTATGTCTCTGTAGCAGCTGCAACACATTCAGACGCGACGACCCAACGGCCCGTTGTGAAGGGTTGCCTATAAATCACATTAGGATCGCGGAAGTCATGGGGGGCGTCACTACCACCCATCGTGAAGGTGCCTATAAATCACACCAAAGGAAGTACATCTGCTGACCATCGTCGATATGCGTGGGAAATCGTAGCGCGCTGTCTTGCACGTGAACTGTGAATTGGCGCGCCGCCAATTGGACGCCGCGGCCTCCCTCGATCTACGAATCAACATCGAGAACACACGCGCGATCGCGTATTGGTTACCCCACTATTGTTGAGATTAAGTAAAGTTTATTTAAGTGAGTGCATAGCTTGTAAGAGACATTCTTATTCACATTCCTGTTCATACTCTTGTACATTCTTATACACGTCATACACATAGTACAGGTCTCCCAACGTGGTAATGCGCATAGAAATCTTCGTCACTGTTCGGCAACGGTCGTATTCCCCAAGCGTTCGGAAGAAGATATGTATATAGAGTGGTTAAGTGCATAAAAAGTGGTTAAGTGCACAAAAAGTGGTTAAGTGCACCACTCTATATATACATATCTTCTTCCGAACGCTCGGGGAATACGACCGTTGCCGAACAGTGACGAAGATTTCTATGCGCATTATTACTTTGGAAAACCTGTACTCTTTTACATATGTACAATACACAACGTTCAATTCATCTGAGTTTTAATTATTTTTTCTAATTTTTCGATTTTTTGAAGTGAAACTTCTTTAGGCACGCTTGACTTGGGGAGTAAGCTGGCGAAAGCGTTACGAAAAATTATCGGGCAAGGCGAACGGAAGTTAAGTGGGGGATATAAGCACAGAGGCGCCCGTGGCGCGAGCTTGGTACTACAAGGTCTACAACGAGTTTTTTTTTTTTTAAATAGAAGATCTATGCAAATTTTTTTTAATTTTTTTTTTAAATTTTGAGACACGGATACACTTTTGTATTTATTTAGTCCCTCCTGTATCCCCCCTCCCTTACTCCCCCCCCCTCACTCCTTAATATTCCCACGAAACTACCCCCCCATCATTGATTACCTCACCCCCCCGTGGATTATCTCGGGAACCAGAGGTCGTGGACTACCCGAGTTTGGGGTCCCCTGAATCAGGAGGAGGAGCCCGACCTTTTGGCCCCGAGGAAATCCAGTTGCCCTATCCCACTGACTCACCTGGTGCTGCGCACTCAATCGTTGGCGAGCAGGCCGTGTCTTATAGGTTAGTTAGGTTAGGAATTGTGTGTGTTGTGCTGTTATGGCCCCGAGGGAATCCACTCCCCCCCCTCTCCCCCCGCAACCCCACAAAACCTACACTCCCCCCCCCCCGACCCCCTTTAGTTACCTCACCCCCCGTGGATTATCTCGGAAACCAGAGGTCGTGGACTACCCGAGTTTGGGGTCCCCTGATTCAGGAGGAAGAGCCCGACCTTTTGGCCTCGAGGGAATCCACTTTTTTTTTTTTTTTTTTTTTTCAATAAAAATAGAAGATCTATGCAAAAATATTAATTTACCAATGAAATAAATTTAAATATTTATAGAAAATTAATATATGTATATGTGTATACATGTATATATTGTACACACATATATATGTATATATATACAGGGTGTAAGGGAAACGCTTCCGAAAACGAAGACAGGTGATAAGGCTAGTGATTCTCGATACGATACCATCAAAAAATGAGGATTTTTTTTAACAATTTTACTTAAGCATTTTTCGTACACTATGCTGTGGGAACAGTTAAATGAGTTAAATGAAACCATTATTTGCGATTAAACATTTTTTTTTCTTTACAACTCTAACAAGTAATGTATTCGTAAATAAATAATCAGCTGACGGGTGACGCTCGAGCATAAACTCGGGTTCAAAGACCGCGTGCGGTCACCGACATAGCGACGCGCGACGGGCGATGCGCCGGCTGACTTAGTGCGGCGGAGCCATGTGATCGGACTATCTTCCTAAACTACTAACCTTCACTCGATCGCTTGAAGCAAATGTCTTTTCAGTTCACTTCTGCCTAGTTGTGGGATATCTGCTTACGGGTTCCATTCGTGCAAGGATCGTAATGATTTTCCCCTTGAACAGGGTTACAATTTTATTTTGATCTGAACGTTCAAATTTACAAATCAGAAAAATCCAGTTTACTTTGCTTAACCTTGAGGCCCATATCGAAGGTACTTAGATAACTACAGCCGGCAGTGTGGCTGTAAGGCCATAAAAATCCTTTGTAAAGCGCCGCTAAAATAAAGAAAAATAAACATTACAGAGGCGTCAACAGTTTTAATTGATTGATCGTGAATTTAATAACAGTTTCGTATTATGTCGATAATCGATAGTAAATGAAATAAAGCAAAAGATCGCTGACATCAGCTGTAATTGACTAAAAATTTTTCATCGCATGTGAATCAATTGAATTTGAACTTTATAATAATGTAATTAAAGTCACACGATGCGTGCTCGTTTATTGCAAGAACTGGATCCTTCATTTAGTAAGTAAACCTAATCAATTTAAAGTGAATAATTAAATTAATTGAATCTAAGAAACCAGTTAAATCTTATTTAAAAGATAGAAAATGAAAACAGTTTGTAATAAAGCATAAGTACAATTTCCTAACAATTAAAATGAATTGATTTCTGATCTCGTAATTATTCTTTTAGCATTTTCGCCTCTGTAAACACACCGCTTTTGCCTACGCGGGGATGCCCCCAATGCGTTTGTCGAGGTCCGCGCGGGCTTGTTTGACCTTCATAGTACTTCTTTAGTAAATAATTAATCAGTTCCTTCCCGACTCGGTTCGTGAGCGGTTACGTTTTTAATCGAATATTTAATTATTGTTTTGTTAGTTTTAAATTTGTGTTTAGTTATTAGGTATTGTTACGTTTTTAGTGGTGTTTTATTCTTTTTAGTTATAACTTTTTGTTGTTTTAAACAATGCCTGAGGCATACGTGTACAGTGCTCGTGAATATGGTCCGTCAACGTATGGGCTGGTATTTTTAATGGACGAATTCTAGGACTCGTTCACTCGACTTAACGCCGTTGGACTTCTTTTTATGGGGGTATGTGAAAGAAAGAGTGTTTGATCGGGAATGTGACAGTGCTGATGAAATGCGGGGCAGAATAGTGAGTGTTTTTAATAAACTACGTGAAGAATGTGTTGAGGAATACTGATGCCTCGTGTTCACGGATCGACACAGCGACGGGCCCGGCTTTGTATTGAAATGAATGGAACTCAGTTCGAGCCAAACCTCATAAGGTCGCAAAGGATTTAGACAGGTACGTAAAATGCCTCTGTCAGCTTTTTACAATGGACTACAATTGCGATTTTGAAAGTGATGTTTGTAAATTGCGTATAAATCGGCTCTTTTCGGCGGCGGATAAGCGCGGACGCGGTAGTGCGACGTCACCTTGCGTGTCAGTGACCTCACGTTTCGTACGCTATCCAATGCTTGTTTACGAAATATGAAGTCTTGAAAATAATCAATTTAAAGCGAAAGGTTATTGGTATCCGTTTGCATTTAGGTTGTATATAATCTACGTTCTGGCTTCGGAAGCGTTCTCCTTACACCCTGTATACATACAGATGGTGCGAAAGAAGTTTCACTTCAGTTGTGTGGTCATAAGCACACTCGTTTTTTTTTTTCTAAAAGTTAATTTATAATTCTCTGTACCTAAGGATTGAACCTTAAATCAAACAACAAATCGTAACGAAATTGTTTTATTTAATTCTTATTTATAATTCTCTGTACCTAAGGATTGAACCTTAAATCAAACAACAAATCGTAACGAAATTGTTTTATTTAATTCTTTTTTTTTAAATGGAAGCTGACCACATTTTCTTTAACCATTTTTTTTTAAAAGATAAGTAATGCCCCACAATAGGAACTTCGCCTGTATTGTGTGTGCGTTTACAAACATATAATAACACATACACAAACATTCAGACCCGGAACAACTACTTGTAGATCATACAAATATTTGTTCCGTGCGGGAATCGAACCCGTGACACGCAGCACTGCAGTCAATAGCTTGACCACTGATCGTAAGCAGTGATGCAATCGTTCATAATAAAGCGCGTCTTGAAGACACTAAAATTGTAGCACACATAGATCAATGGATTAGCGATAAGCTTCAAACTGATAATAATAAAGTGTGTTTGTTACTCAATTAGAGAATGATTTATACAATATGTAAAGAAAACCCTCTCTTTCTCTCGGTGGTAGGCCACAACACCGGCCGCCGGCAGAAGTTACCACCCACCAGAAAAAGCCTTGCCGCCAAGCGATTTGTCGTGTTCCGGCATGATGTCTGGTGAAGACGTACGGAGGACGGGTCTGAGCAGTTCGGTTGCGATGTGTGCCGGGTACGATGCGCCAAATGTTGTTGTGTTGGGAGTTTGGTTGTGAAGGGTCTTCAGATCAATCTCCCTTTGGCGCAGCATCGTTGGTCGTGTTGTTGGGTTTAACATTGCATCACCTCGCTCAACTGCTGTCTTCCTTCCTATTCGCTCAATCTGAGTGAATAGGTTCTTAATAAACTAGCGCGCTTTACCATCAACGATCGCATCACTGCTTACCATCAGGCGGGATTGCGGTCAAGTGCTAGTTTATAGTTATTAAAAAAAAAAAACCCCGTCCGACCCAAAAGGATAATAGAGGTTAGGTAAACACATGACGAAAAAAAATATGAAATTTTACATAACCATCATAATAACAATACTAATGAAAATTTTAATAAACTAGTTAGTATATGACTGCAATTCCGCCTGATAGTAAGCAGTGATGCAATCGTTGCTGGTACAGCGCTATTTTATTAAGAGCCCATTCACTCAAAAAAACTGACTGAATAGGAAGAAAGACGGCAGTTGAGCGAGGTGATACAATGTTAAACTAAACCCAACAACACGACCAGCGATGCTGCACCAGAGGGAGATCGATCTGGAGACCCTCCACGACTAAACTCCCGACACAACAACATTTGGCGCATTGTACACACACATCGCAACACAACTGTTCAGACTCCGTACGGCTTCACCATACATCATGTCGGAACACGACGAATCGCTTGGCGGCAAGACTTTGTCTGGTGGATGGTAACTTCTGCCGGCAGCCGATGTTATGGCCTACCTAGTTTCTAGTTCTTATTCTTATAATGCACATCATCACACTCTCTCAACTTCTGTGCAGCCTGTTCTGGTGTCAAATCTCGTTGCGACTGCCCCAACATTTCGTAGCCGACCATAAACTTCTTGACAGTTGAAGATCTTAGTAGGGGAGGGAAGTACATCGCGTGGAGAAGCCAGTGCGGCGAGTCGCGGGGAGCCATGTCTGGGCCCGTCGGCGCTCCTAGAAAGAAATAGTTAGGTATATTTTTACTTAAACTAGATCTTCTTCTATTTCTGCTTTTTCTTTTCTGGTCTAATGCTGGACAAAAGCCTCCCCCAGGGCTTTCAACAATGACCGGTCGTGTGTTGCCCGCCTCCATCGGCTTTCCGCGAACTTCACCAGGTCATCGGTCCACCTTGTTGGGGCCTCCCTACGCTGCGTCTTCCGGTACGTGGCCGCCACTCCAGAACCTTACTGTTCCATCGGCCATCGGTTCTACGAGTAATGTGCCCGCCCACTGCCACTTAATTTTAGCGACTCGAAGAGCTATGTCGGTGACTTTGGTTATTCTGCGGATCTCCTCATTTCTGATTTGATCGCATGAGAAACTCCGAGCATAGCTCTTTCCATCGCCCTTTGTGTGACTGAGCCTTCGTATGAGGCCCAATGTGAGCGATCACATTTCAGTTCCGTAAACTAGCTCATGTGACATATATTAGCGTTTATTTCCTTGCTCATAAGCTAAACTAAGTTCAAGGATTACCGTGACATTAAATTACAAATTGAGCATAGACAATCACAACTAGCTACTGTTGATTTCTTATGCATCGAAACAAATAAAGTAATATTGGCCCCGAATTAAAATAAATTTAATTTCAGTGAGACTTTTCTTTCTATTTCATTAAGATAAGGACAGAAAATACATTGGCCGCGATTCCCTAGTTTACAAATTAAACTAAATTTAAGTTTAGTTCATCTTTTCTTGATATTTCTTTAAGAAAAGTACAAACCTGTCAAATTAGTCAGTGCTTGACGTAAATCGATGTATTTTTGGTCGCCATGTTTATAATCGCGTCTAATTAACTGTCTATGGAAGAGAGTTTTGGCGGGAAAGCGAAGATGGGTGCCACGTTCATTTTTCATTGAACTTTTAAATTATTTATAGTGTCGTTTACTAAATAAAAACGCGTGATTTATGTAGTAAATAGTGCATTTAGTGAATAATTCATAAAGAACAGTGAAAAAGTGTAGCATAGTGGCCACATCATGTTTTCACGGTAAATCCCTCCTAATCGGCTACACGCGGGAATCGAAAGGAGTTAGTTTAGATTAAGTTAAGTTAGGATAAGTTTAGAATAAATTAGGATAAGTTAGGATATAAACTTACTGAAGAAAAAATACTGAAGACTAGGCTGTATGGCGTACTATGCCTTTGCCTTTTCCGTTCCTCTGAACGGAAAGAAATGAACAAAAAAAAATGTCTATGGAATATCTTAATTTGACAGGATTAACTAAAATGTCGTCTTCTATCCTTTTCTTAATGAAATAGAAATAAAAGATGCACTTAACTTAAAATTAGTTTAGTTTGTGAACATGAGAATCGGCGCCATTATTAGTCCTGTCAAATTAGCCTGACGTAAATTGACATATTTATTTTTATTGGAATTTGACGTATATTAAGCGAATCTCGCTAAGCGTAGTTTGACCTTATAGGTATATGTACAGACATTAGTACAGACGACAGAATATCAAGCTAATACAATCTTTCAGATTTCCTTATTAGATTTTCAACTTTATCTCCAAAGCATTAAGGGTCAAGGTTGATTGGGAATATCTGACAGTTTGGGGTAGCTTGACCTGCTGTCGTCCGTACATCAAGATATTACGATCTGTCAATTTTATTAATAAATTTTCTACTATATCACTAAAGCTTTAAGGTTCAAGGTTAATTGTACAAAAATGACCTTCTATAAAATCAATAAATCTCACCATGAAATCCCATACTATACGGAAAGCTGCATTTAAATAGATTATCATATTTAATATTCAATTGTTTCATGATCTCTGCCAGCCCCCTCTTCTGGTCGTCGTTCAAATCTGTCAACCTCTGTGGCTGCCCGTTGACAGGTAACAGCATGGTCTCAAAAGGCCAGGTAGCCCAGTAAGGAACTACTGCTACCCATTCTGCGTTCTGGACTACGATGCGTTCCTTTAAATTACAAAATAATAATATTTTTTATTAATTAAATTTAAATAATTAAATTGTTATGTTTATCGTAAAAATGTTAAAATCGCATCAGCACACGTGACCTGATCGAAAATTAGGAAAAGGCGTAGGAAAGGAAATTATAGCTTCTTCTCTTTCTACCGCACGGTGAATATATGCCTGCTACTATTGCTTCATTGGAGTAGGGTAGTTGCACGAGTCCGTGTGCAGTTGCTGGCCTGCCATCGGACGCGTCTCCAGGTAGCGGATAGGGAAACGGCCCCCAGATATGGGCGTTACCGGTTTACTGGCGCGGACCAAAATCAGACGTGGGGACCGCTTCGGCGGTCATCCGTACGGCGGGTCGGCCACCATTTCTGGTGAGCTGACACACGGGTCGCCGTCGGACAACCCGGGCTCCTCACTGAGAGGAGCTGGGGGCTCCGCTTGGCTGCATGCAAGCGAGATGGGCTAAGAGGAAGCCTAGGACACCTCGTTAAAAAACCCTTGGCTGCTGCGTCTTCTCGCACAAGAAGACGTACCCAGCCTGGCCCTTCCCTATGGAGGGACCACAGTGGGCCCTCCTTTAGGCGGGAATCGCCAGCGGGGGATTGGTAGCGCAGGCTCTGCTATTACCCATGACCCCGCCACTAAGGCGATGTCTATGTGCCGCTGTGGTTTTAGTGGGTATTCCCGGCTTCGACTGGGCGAGTGCCATGCACGCCCGTCGCTTTTAGCGGCGGGTATGGTGCGTAAAGGCATTTCCACGGCGTCAAAAAAAAAAAAAAAAGGTGGTTGCACGAGGGCTTGCCCGGTAAGGATCAGACCCAGACTTTTTTTCTTTCTTTCAGATGTCAGCACATCGTGACGGAATCCACGAAGGTCAATGCCTCCAAGGTCAGGGTTGCGGGTTAGTTAAAAAAGAAACCGTGGCCCTGGCCGTCACACAGACAAGTGAAGAAACACGGGTGGGTTTTAGTCAGTAATAGTATGACACGCCCTTCCGCTCCGCCCAGAGCGGGAGAAGTCATTTGATGATTTCCCAACCCAACAAAAAAAAAAAAAAACAGCCTGCTGTCTGCTTGTTACCTTTTTGATTAATTCTTGTTTCATGTAATCTCCAAGTAGCGGGCGCTTGAATTTGATGAAATACTCCTTCTGTGTTCTGCGAATTGAGGAATAAAATATTGTAATAATTTTTCTTCTTCTCCTTGCAATAATAACATTGTAATAAGGCTCGATCGAGATCTCGGCATTCTCGGTTACAAATCCAACAGAGAAATTTGTCTCGGTTCTCGGCTAATTATAGCCGAGATTCTCGGTCATGACCGAGACTCTAAGTAGCTTTCTTAGAGACCCAAAACAGCAAAGAAATGCCTACGTTTTTAAGTATTGGTTTTCTTTGCCTTATAAGGTACTTAGACCTGCAGCAAATATTTTTTTATCTGCGCCGCTTACTAGCGTAAAGCTATAAGCTATGAGCTCGACAATTGTATGACGACTCTTTGAAGGGCGAAAATTCCGAAACATAGCTTTTCTAAATTACAATATAATGTTATTTAACTTTGATTATTAAAATAGTTAATTTTGCTTGTTAGTTAATTTTACCGCCACTTTTTTTGAGTGACCTTTTGTCTATTCCTATTTCCATATTTGTGTATTCTATATTATCAAGTTCATTTACAGGTTTCCCAAAGAAGATTATAGAGTGATATAGAGTGATAAGATGTAGAGTGGTTAAGTGCATAAAAAGTGGTTAAGTGCACCACATTATATACATATCTTCTTCCGAACGCTCGAGGAATACGACCGTTGCCGAACAGTGACGAAGATTTCGATGCGCATTATCACTTTGGGAGACCTGTAGATTATTAACGCTAAGAAGAGAAGAATCTTTTAAAATTCCTGCACTAACCGTTCTTTAATCCTGGGTTCGTTGGGTAGGAAGCTTGAAGCCCAGATCTGACAATGAGGATGAGGGTTTGAGCATCCCATGATAGCTCCCTTGTTCTCGAAGATCTGGACCCAAGTGTAACGACGACCCAATTCTTCTAACTGGTTTACCCATCTGCAAGAAAGATTAGAGATTGATAATTTAGATTAATCTATACTAATATACAATGTGTTAGGAAAACCCTGTCCGATCGGTGAAGGTATTGTTTGGTATCGTTAACTGATTCTAATAATGTCTATAAAGCCGGACTAAACTTAAAAAAAAATCCCCTTAAAAAAATAAATATTATTTCGCAAAAAGAGGTAACTTACTACTTGTGTGGTAGGCAATCCATACGCGGGTGACAGAGGGCAGGGCACGCGTCACGTGGTCGCATCGCTTATAATAATGACCGTCAAAATGGTGTTGTCACTTTTTTTTAAATTTACCAAATTTCGGGGAAGTTGGAATTAATTTGCGGAAAAAAAGATTATTCCAAAATTCATTAGTATTGTTACTATGATGGTTATGTAAAATTTTATATTATATTTGGTCATGTGTTTACCTAACCTTTATTATCCTTATGGGTCGGTCAGGGTTTACATTACATGTTGTATATACAGCTGAAGAGTATTTTGTTTGTTTGAACGCGCTAATCTCAGGAACTACTGGTCTGATTAAATTCTTTTGTGTTAGATAGCCCATTAATCCAGGAATGCTTTAGGCTATATAACATCACGCTACGACTAATAGGAGCGGAGCATATAAAAAAACACTACAACTGCAAACACACTACACACACAACTAAAAAACACTACATTTTCTAGGTGGTAGGCCACAACATCGGCCGTCGGCATAAATTACCACCCACCAGACAAAGTCATGCCGCGAAGCGATTCGTCGTGTTCCGGCATGATGTCTGGTGAAGCCGTACGGAGGACGGGTCTGAGTAGTTGTGTTGTGATGTGTGCCGGGTACGATGCGCCAAATGATGTTGTGTCGGGAGTTTGGTCGTGGAGGGTACGGGCGTCCCCGCAGTCTCCAGATCAATCTCCCTCTGGCCCAGCATCGTTGGTTTTAACATTGCATAACCTCATTCAACTGCCGACTTCCTTCCTATTCACTCAATAGAGTGAATAGGCTCTTAATAAACTAGTGCGCTTTACCATCAGCGATTGCGTCACTGCTGACCACCAGGCGGGATTGCGGTCAAGCGCTAGTATATAATTTATAAAAAAAAAAGAAACAAAAATCCACGCGGGTGCCACCACGCGGCGCAGCTGGTCATTAATACAATTTAGAATTGACTTGAATGTGCTCTGACAGTTGAGAGTATGTCATGCTGACTTTAATCATCATCATCATCATCGCAGAGTTAATCCAAGTCGCATCCGAAGCTTTTTCAGCTTTGGAGTCTGGGGTCAGCTTTACCAGCCTAACACCTGAGTTTGACTAAAATTCGATGTTTTCCGTGAAGCGACTGCCGTCTGACCTCCACAACCCGAAGGCACAACCAGAATGTGAATGAACTTGTTCTAAAGAAAATAATAAACAGTAAAAACAGACATTTATTTCGAAAGAAAGAGTGAGTTGACTAATTCGATGCCTTTTTGATGCCATTTCGATGCCACTTCGATGCAACTTCGGTGCCTCTTCGGTGGCACTTCGGTGCCACTTCGGGGCCACTTCAATGACATTTCGGGGCAACTTCGGTGACACTTCGGTGCCAATTCGGGGTCACTTCGGTGCCAGTTCGTTACCTCTTCGGTGTCACTTAGTGCCACTTCGGTGCCACATCGGTGCCACTGCGGAGCCTCTTCTGTGCCACTTCGGTGCCACTGCGGTGCCTCTTTGGTGCCACTTTGGTACCATTGCGGTGCCCCTTCAGTGCCACTTCGGTGGCACTTTGATACCACTTCGGGGTCACTTCGGTGCCTTTTCAATGCCACTTCGATGCCACTTCGGTGGTCACTTTCGTACCACTTCGGGGCCACTTCGGTGCCTCTTCGGTGGCACTTCGGTGCCACTTCGGTGACACTTTGGTACCACTTTGGTGCCTTTTTGGGGCCACTTCCGTGACACTTCGATGCCACTTCGGTGCCAAATCAAAGTCTTACCAAAGTAAATCATGTTACCTAGTGGGTTAAGGTCAAACAGGCAGTCAACTAATGCAGTAAAATACTCACGAGAAAAGTGCGGTGAAGTCAGCTTAGTGTGTGCTGTCAAAGTGTCAATCCCAGCATTAGTTCAAATAACAGCTCAGTCCAAGCGCACTAAGTTCACACGATGAGTAGAACGCACAATTGTATTGGATCGTTGCATATAGCATCATATGGCCTAGTGGTTAAAATACCAGCCTCTCAAGTATGAAAAATAAAAAAAATCTGCAAGACAGTCTTGCAGATTTTTTTAGTAGCTTCATGTGCTTGTCGTCTGTGCTTTATAAGTATATCTTGGACACCAATGATTGATTAAAAAGGTCAAGGAAAATATCTTAAGGAAATCTGTACTTTAAGTCTAAAATCGCCAACCCACATTGAGCAAGCGTGGTGATTACGCTTAATCCTTATCTGTATGAGAGGAGACCTGTGCCCAGCAGTGAGACGATAAAAAGATTGATGATGATGTTCCAAATAATCAGTTGAAGTTTTATACGGCGCGGTTTCAAAATTCGATTAAAATTAAATCTCATTCAAAAAATTCCATCGCCTTATTATTGAACCATATCTACATACAGAGTGGTGCTGACAATACGACAATAAATGAAAACACGAACAATGCTGGTTCATAGGAATAATCCTAAACTATAGAAAAAAACCTAGCATCAAAAATAAAAAAATGAAAATTTCAAACAAACTAAATCGCATAAAATTGCAAACGGAATAGAACATCCTTTAAAAATGTTGGTTCACTGACCTCCGATCGGTGACAGCGCGATCCTGTATCGACTTGCTTTTTTCGCGCCATCATTATTAAAGTTTGGTACCGCATGATGCGGCGGTTATTGATCTGTAAGCACTTCCTTATCAACATTTACAACATGTAGAAAATGTGAAAAATGAAAAATAATTTCCTGTGACTAAACTAATGGATATATTTATATGATTTTTTATGGGTAGACTGAGAATGAGTTGAGGTACACGATGTTTAATTTATTGTCGCATTATCAGCACCACTCTGTATATCCAAAGACCGTTACTTTATCACTTCTGGACACTGTGCTAAGTACTAAGTTCATACTTACTCATTTACAACAGCCAGTATCTCATCAATGGTCATCAGTGGTATGGTCATCGAGGAATTTGGATGGAAGCACATCACCCTGTAATATTTAAAAGGGGAATTTATTACCTTGTCCATTATTTATTAAAAAAAGACACTACGATTTGTGCTGGGCGACTACAACTCGCGCGAGTTAACTGTGCACCTTGCTCTGTGACGTCATTCAGACGGTACCGTTAGTACACAATGAGAATTATGTTAAAAAAATGTAAATTTCATTTTTTTTTATGTTTTAAAAGGTCGTTTTTTTTTTTATTTTTTTTTTATTAAAGTATAAACCAGCGCTTGACCGCAATCCTGCCTGATGGTAAGCAGTGACGCAATCGTTGATGGTAAAGCGCACTAGTTTATTAAGAGCCTATTCACTCTAGCCTTGAAGACACTCAAATTGTAGTCCGACGGAAACACCGCCGCCGGCAGATTGTTCCAGTCCCTCGATGTACGCGGTATAAAGGAGGAGGCGAAACGCTTCGTCCGGATCGTAGAGGTGTTAACAACATAAGGGTGGAAACTCGCCGTACGACGGGTCGTCCGATGGTGGAACGGAGATGGGGGAATTAAATCGTGCAATTCCCTCGCACACTCCCCAGAATGTATCCTATAGAACACCGAAAGGCTGGCTACTCTACGCCTGTGCTCTAGGCTTTGGAGACCAACTCGAGTTAAATCAGGGTCACCAATCAGCCTCTTCGCACGCCTCTCCACTGAATCCAAAGTGGCCAGGTGACACTTAGCAGCACCAGCCCAAATATGGCTGCAGTACTCCACACACGAACGGACCTGTGCTTTGTACAACATTAGAAGCTGCCCTGGTGTGAAGTACTGCCGGACCTTTGCGATTACACCAAGTTTTCTGGCAGCCACCTTGGCCTTGGACTCAATGAACCGCCCAAAGTTTAGGTTCGAGGAAATCTCAATACCCAAAAGCTGAAGGCGGTCGGTACACTCCAAGGATACATTCCGAAAAGTAGGAGCCAAGGTGAACGGGCTCCTTTTGGCGGTGAAAAGATGATAAAGCGTCAAAATACTGGGTCATTTTACTCATGACGTTTTTGGTGCAATCAACAGCCTTTACAAACGCGTCGAAAATGTAAAAAACAAAAACAAACTTAATAAAAAAAACTTAACAAAGCAAAAACTCCACAGAAACAGTAATAACAACAGGGGATTTCAACTGAATTTAGACAATATTGTAGCATAGATGCTGTTGCTACTCAGTGCTTACGGCGAATGTGGGGCCGCGCGCGGGGAAACGGGGGAGAGGTCGCATTCCAGCGAGGTGCAAGTTTAACTTGCGCGAGTTATAGCTTCAACTTACTGGCTGACCGACCCCTTGATAATTTAAAAGTACCTGTAATTTGTTTATTTGAAATTAATGATCTGATTTGATTTGATGGTGACGGTTTAAATACCTGCATGTCCCTTTTGCAGATGAGGAGCGGAACAAGGGGTTCTCTGATGGCGGGGGTTCAGGTACGCGCTCCAGTAGAGCTGGGAAGTCGTTAGGGAATACGTAGGTAGATGTGTAGACGGCATTGCGCTGGAAATAATTTTATATCTATAACCAAAACGATACAAATACTAATTACACAAATTAAAAACAAATACAGCACTTAAAAGAGAAAATATAAAAGCATCAAGTTCGTCGGACGTCGGCCTTTCGGTGTCCTACAGGAGGCATTTTGGATTTTAACTGAAACTCCCCAGCAGCACAGTTATCTGTTCAATAACGCAAGGCCATCTCTGGATAGTCAGATTGGTATAATAATTTACCTGCCCACTAGACCTGGTTGCTCCAGGCAAGAGAGGATTCTGAGGGTCTGGTGGCTGGTCCTCTGGTTCCGCCTCCGTCTGCCCGCTCCAGGGACGAAGGCAACGATGCGGGGAGACCAAGACCCATTCATCTTTTAGGGGATTGTAGCGAACGTGCTGGTGCTCTGAGGAATGTCGTGATGAAGTAATTAGTGAAAGAAATAGGTGTCTGCGACCTAACTTTTAAGTAGATTTTGAGTCAAACATTTGGACTGTAGTGATTTGAAAGTCGATGAAACGAAAAAGCGACAGTAAAAGAGACCACCATATACAGGTCTCCCAAAGTGATAATACGCATAGAAATCTTCGTCACTGTTCGGCAACGGTCGTATTCCCCAAGCGTTCGGAAGAAGATATGTATACAGTATGTTAAGAAAACCCTGTCCGACCCGTGAAGGTGTTGTTAGGTATCGATAACTGATTCTACCAATGGATACAAAACCGGGCTTAATCTTAAAAAAAATATCCCCCAAAAAAAATAAATATTATTTCACAAAAAGAGGTAACTTAATAAATGTGCGCTAACCACCCTACCGCGAGCGGCGGGCGGCAGGGCACGCGGCACGTGGTCGCATCGCTATTCGCTCATAATAATACCGGTGTTGTCACTTTTTTAAAAATTACCAAATTTCGGGGAAGTTGGAAAAAAAGGTTATTTCAAAATTAATTTGTATTGGTACTATGATGATTACGTAAAATTTTATATTATATTTGGTCATGTGTTTACCTAACCTTCATTATGCTTATGGGTCGGACAGGGTTTTCTTAACATACTGTATAGAGTGGTGCACTTAACCACTTTTTATGCACTTAACCACTACGATCGTTGCCGAACAGTGACGAAGATTTCTATGCGCATTATCACTTTGGAAGACCTGTAAGTTCATAAGATTTAACGTGGGAGGGAATGAGATAGGAAGCATTGCAGTGCTTTTTATCCACTCGCTCGTATTTTCTGTATTATTTCATACTTAATTAATACTAGTTAAATAATTACAGTTAATTTTTCGATAAATGATACAAGAGAAGCCTCTTGTGTCATTTATCGAAAAATTAAGCTCTGAGTCTGAACATAAGTATAAATCTTTATAATATTTACGGGGTGTATCTGACATCGTAACGGAAACTTCGAGAAAAGGCTAGACCGTATGCCACTAATAAAATTATGATAGTCTTTTAGGTCGTTAATGAACGGTTACAAATTCACAGTGTTTAAAAAAAAGTGTCGGTTCGGCCTTTGAATGTTGCAAGCGTGCCGCCGTGCGGGTTTGTAAGTATGACGTTAATCCTTGATGTGAACCCTGTTAAATCAGTTGATAGGATTGTTTTCGAGGTTTGTTTTCATTGCGATTTTTGTATAATTAGCTGAAAACATGTGACAACCCTACTTAAGTCATCCTTAAACAACGTCTATTCCTTCTTTAGTAATATAGGTAAAAACATGGCAACAAAAATACAAATTGACGCAAATAAAAGGCGACTGAACCGAGACATCCCTAGCGCTGGTGAAAATAGTACATTAAAGTCACCGATCAACTCACTCGTCATACAAAAAGTCGACACCACCTGCCATTCAGATAAGAGGTCCTCCCAGACTTCAGTCTGAGGTTTAAATAATCTAGAAATTTTATTAAAGTCGCGTTGTGTAACAAAATTAGTGTCCATGGCCTCCCCCCTCGCGGAGTAGTACATTGAAGCATGTCGCTGTACCTCAAAATCGACTGGAAGTACACCTGCCAGTAGGTACCGGTAAGGCTTCAGTACTGACTGTTCTATACGCCTTGCATAAAAATATCAATGCCAAACGTTGGCTTTGAAGCAGTTTACGTCGTGCCGCCCCTATACTGGCCCTATCGACCCAAACAGGTGTACCGTAGCACATACATCCTAAGTAGGTAGCTACATATATAGTTTTTAAAATTAGGAATGATAGACCCCAAGTTGCTTTGGATATTCTAGTTAGGGCATAAAAGTTCCTTTTAGCTTTTTCGCCAACTATTTTTATATGTTCGATAAATGAAAAATTCTTTTCTAAGACTATACGAAGGTAGCATACGGATTGCTGTTTTTTAACGGGAAGGTTTTTAAATTTAATAGTAGGCAATGATTTAAGATTACCTTTTAGTAGAAGTTGTTTTATGCGGGATCGCGAGGAAGTCATCAAAACCCAAATTCCATAAATAAGGACCGACAACTGAACCCTGAGGACATCCCATGGTTAGTGTTTTAGTACTAGAAAAATGACCGAGCTTAAGTACCGCGGAATCGTTTATAAAGTACGAGTAAACGAGATTATATATGTTTCTATAGCAACCGCGGGTTTTTAATTTTAACAACAGCATAGGGCATCAAGCGTTATCAAAAGCCCCAGAAATATCCAGGAAGATCCCAATTACGTACTTGTTTTCGGATTGGTTAACGGTTCTTCTGACAGAATGACTTCGGATCAACCAGTGGTTTGTCACCACACTTTGGTATTATTCGTATGAAACCGCGTCGCCATTTACGAGGAAAAACGCCTTCAGCAATGCATCGGTTGTATACAGTTAAGATGGCATCCTTATTAGTTTATATCACTGATGGCAGAATCCTTACTAGCTTACATCACTTAAAATGTCAAAAAAAAAAAACTCAGGCACGTTTTTATTTATAATCACTCAATCACTTCACCCTATGTATCACACACGCTTTACCACACACACACCTATCCATGGTGGATATACTACTCAGTCAAAACCCATTAAAATGCAATCTCTCCTTCTCATTAATACATAATGCACGTGTTAAATTACACTTCTTTTGGTAGATCAATAAGCGTTCCTTCTCTTGAAAGCAACTAAATGATCGGTTTGGCCAAACACTGTCTTTAAGACACAGGTCCACTGGTTTAAGAGGCAGGGTTTAGGTATAATTTTTGGGGTGCCCTCTATCTGACAGAAACTTGTTGCTCCGAAACCTATTTGGCATAACTCACTTGGCACAAACTTTTTTAAACGAACATTGTTAAGGTATAAAAAATATTTAATATAATTGTTTTTTGGCCTAATGTTTTTATGTCCGAATTTAAAATAGGATACTTTTAAAATGGCAGCATAATTACCTTTGTCAGAGTTACAATTTTGCATAATTTCGTTTAGCATAACGTTTATTTAGAGCGCCGATTATTTGGCATATTTTGACTTAGCATACTACGAAGATCACAGAATTTCAATAAAAATAATTTTATTAGTCATGTTGAAAAAAAAATGTTTTAAAAAATCACTAGGGTGTGCTACAAAATTTCGCTGCAAAACCGACTTCACGTAATTTTGTCTGCCCTAGCCTTAGAGTGTAATCTAAACCCGCGAAGGCGCGGAGCGCCGGAGCCGTGACAGAAGCCATGCCTGCTGCATGTTGCATGCTTGCTGCATGTTGCATGCTTGTATGCTGCATGCTTGCTTGCTGCATGCTTGCTGCATATGCTGCATTGTGTCTGTAACACAGTTTATACTAGCACGGACACAGACGGTCACTCTGTCTCAAAACGCATAGCATTGGACTTAATTGTTTTCTTTCTTTTTTTTATGTCAGATTGAGATGGAAAAAATGTATTTGGTTTTTGATTATTATTATTATTTATTATTATATTGCATGCTTGCTGCATGTTGCATGCTTGCTGCATGTTGCATGCTTGCTGCATGTTGCATGCTGCATATCGTAATGCGGTGAATAAAAATAGTGTTGTTTAAATATATTATGGATATGAAATGCATGCCAAAAGATGATTCTGGCTGTGAATTTTCTGCGATATGATGGTTCTACTTATGATTATTATGGATATAAAACATATGCCAACAGATGATTCTGGTTGTGAACTTTCTACGATATCTTATTGATTATAATGGTTTCGGTATATGATAAATGAGTATGCCAAACGATTTTCTGCGAAAAGAGGTTTATGCTATCCGTTGCTATGCAAAATAAAATTATGACGTAAAAAGTGCTGCACCTTCACGGGTCGGACAGGGTTCTTTTAACATACCTACTGTATAAAAAAACCTACCTTTTCCCGAAATTTCACATTTGTCTCATAATCTTAAAGACAACATTTTTGAAGGTTTCAGTTCTATCACGTGTGTAAAAGTGAAACACATGTTTCACATTTCTGCGATGCCAGGCTAATCTTTAATCAGTCTTCCGGGATTAAAGTCTTATTTTGCACCGATTGAACCAAATTCGATAATATCGCAGACCTTTGATAAACTATAAACAAACATTGTACACATGACAGCAGGTCATGCTACATGAAACTATCAAACATTTTCAATCAACCTTGAGCCTTAATGTTTTAGCGGTAAAGTTGAAAATTTACTAACGAAATTTGACACATTTTAGTAACTTGGTGTGCTTTTTTTTAATGGGACAAAACCCGCCACACTTTTTTCCCACTGCAACTCCTGAAAGCCAGAATCAACAGTGGAAACCGCCAGAAAAACGCCGAGCAATGAAGCTCGACGAGTCCAGGAGAAACGATTCAACTGTCTTGGGTCCCACAACGAAATTAATCAGAAAAGAATAGCGGAGGAGTAAGAAAAAAGATATCTTTTCCACTCCATAACAAGCAGGAGACAGAACAGAACTAGGCCAATCGGCACAAAGAGACATTATTGCAACTGGAAGAAGCCCAGATTGCCAAGCACCGCGGAATAAAATTTGATTAAGTTAATGGCTCCTAAGTAGGTATGTGCTGTTACAATTGATTCTAATAATAGGTATGGCAAAAGCGCCTGAACTCACGGAACTTGGTGTGCTGTCGTCTGTACCATCGATAAAGAAAAAGATGATGTTCGACCACCCTTAATAAAGGTAGCGATAGTGCATATGGCAAATTAGCACAACCCAAACTAAGACCAACAAGCCCTACACTCCTTACGACGCTAAATCCTATAAGCCCTACAGCCCTGACCTACCACATAGTCTGTAATAAATAAATAGATAAATAAGTGCGGGATGTCTGCATCAAGAGACCAAGGTAAGAGACGGATAGTGGGTAGGATTTCCAGGGACGGGTGAAGGGTGAACTCACTGCCAGTCCAGCAGAAGATAAGGTGTGCCGCAGTGCGGGATAATGAGACAAGAATAAATTCTAATCTGATTTATTTACACAATATTACAGCTTATATACTACTTTTTCCCAACACACATAAATGTGCAAACATCTTAGCATTCTATGCGTGTAATCTGCAATTATCGGAGGTAGGCCATAACATCGGCCGCCGGCAGAAGTTACTACCCACCAGACAAAGTCTTGCCGCCAAGCGATTTGTCGTGTTCCGGCATGATGTCTGGTGAAGCCGTACGGAGGACGGGTCTGAATAGTTGTGTTGCGATGTGTGCCGGGTACGATGCGCCAAGTGTTGTTGTGTCGGGAGTTTGGTCGTGGAGGGTCTTCAGATCAATCGCCCTCTGGCGCAGCATCGTTGGTCGTGTTGTTGGGTTTAACATTGCATCACCTCGCTCAACTGCCGTCTTCCTTCCTATTCGCTCAGTTTTTCTGAGTGAATAGGCTCTTAATAAACTAGTTCGCGTTACCATCAACGATCTCATCACTGCTTATCATCAGGCGGGATTGCGGTCAAGCGCTAATTTATAATTATTAAAAAAAAAATTGAAGTAGGTCGCGCGTCGGCTGCCGAATGCTAGAAAGCTAGCATTGAACAGATGAACTTAAAATTAGTTTAGTTTGTAAACAAATAAACCATATTCGTAATGCTAACTGAAACAATGGTTTTGTTCCGAATTCGTTGCACTAGCGGCGCCTTTTTTCATCAAAAGACCTCCCCGCTCTAGACGGAGCGGAAGGGCGTGTCAGACTTTTACTGACTAAAACCCACCCGTGTTCCTTCACTTTCCTGTGCGCCAGGGTCACGGTTTCTCTTTCAACTAACCCGCAACCCACGGCCACGGTTTCTACTAGCGGCGCCATGCGATCTCACTTGCATAAGTTTCGATACCTTTGGAATTATCATCATCTTCATTTCATTTCATTTCTCCACGAGGACCGGGCCTACGCCTCATATGATGATGATATCGAATATCATATGATGTCCACTGCTGGACATAGGCCTCCCCCAAGAATTTCCAAAAAGAACGGTTGGACGCGGCCTGCATCCAGCGCTTCCCTGCGATTTTGGTCAGATCATCCGCCCACCTAGTCGGTGGGCGTCCGATGCTGCGCTTGCCGGTACGTGGTCGCCATTCAAGAGCCTTTCTGCTCCATCGGCCATCGACTCCACGAGCTATGTGCCCCGCCCACTGCCACTTAAGAGAGCTAATCCGCTGGGCTATGTCGACGCCTTTGGTTTTTCTACGGATTTCCTCATTCCTAATTCGAACACGTAGAGAAACACCTAACATAGCCCTCTCCATAGCTGTCTGTGAGCTCTGGAGATTGACCACTGCGTTGCCCAATTTCTCACAGGTCATGGCAACTTTAAAAGTAAACTGTATTCTTTTAAACATGTTCCTTCGCCTTTCTGTCAATGTTCTACATCGAACTGTGAATTTGAACAGTCCGCACATCACATCTTGTGGGAGTGTGTCCTTTGGCAGAATGAACGTAATATTATGTTGGATAGTGTGCAAGTTAAATCCGGAGTCGTTTATTATACGGACCTTGTAGAAACTAGAACCAATTTCCGTGCGTTCAGGCACCTATGCCATACCTATTATTGGAATCAATTGTAACAGCACATACCTACCTACTTAGGACCCATTAACTTAATCAAATTTTATTCCGTGGTGCTTGGCAATCTGGGCTTCTCCCAGTTGCAATAATGTCCCTTTGTGCCGATTGGCCTAGTTCTGTTCTGTCTCCTGCTTGTTATGGAGGGAAGTGGAAATATATCTTTTTTCTTACTCCTCAGCTATTCTTTTCTGATTGATTTCGTTGCGGGACCCAAGACAGTTGAATCGTTTCTCCGGGACTCGTCGAGCTTCATTGCTCGGCGTTTTTCTGGTGGTCTCCACTGTTGATTCTGGCTTTCAGGAGTTGCAGTGGGTGGGAAAAAGTGTGGCGGGTATTGTCCCTAAAAAAAAAAAGCTGAAGCTCTCTGTGAGACCTTGAACTTTCTTATAAGGCACATAGTGAGGGACCACGTTTCCGATCCATATGTCATCACCGGTAACACACATTGGTTATAGACTTTTGTCTTTAGGCACTGGGGTAATTTGGACGAGAAGACACTACGGAGCTTCCTGAACGCTGCCCAGGTGAGTCGAATCCGTCGAAACACCTCGTCCTTGAAGCCGGATAAAATATTACGGTACCCTATAAGTTAATCCAGGCTCTGTCTGTTCTTCGATCTGATTATAAATTATCTGTGTTCAGTTTGAGCGTGAAGAAGCTAGAAAAATTCAAACACGCACACATTCACAAACTTTCGCTTTTATTATATTACTAGCTTTCCGACCGTGGCTTCGCCCGCGTGGAATTCGGTTATATCGCGCTTTTTTAGATTTCCCTCGGGAATATCATTTTTTTTTTCAATAAAAGTTAGCCTATGTCTTGTTATAATAAAACGTGTTCTTTATTATAATAAAACGTTTAATGATACTGGTTTTTTTTTGTTTTGAATTGGTTATTCATATTGTATTATTAGTTTTAATCTGATGAATTGTTAACAGGAATACCTTAGGTTTATTATTAGAATACGAAAAGCATGTAGAATTTTAAGGAATAGAAAAATCGAATAACTAATATTAAACAAAGAAAAATCGATTTTTATTATATCGATTATTTTCCATTAATGTCACATCCCTAACTGTGAAACTGCTATCATTCAGATTTTTACACAGTTTATCATAACAATAACAATATAACTAACGTTAAGATTGCTTAGGACATAACAAACATAGATAATCAATTAAAAACAAAAAGAAAAATCTACTAACACAGAACACTTATAACAATCTTGTCATAACAACATTTTAAAACAAATACTGTAGGTATATTATACTTAAACCAATTTTACTTACCAGTGGGTTTGAATTCTTGCATTTTTACTGAATATAAAGTTGATAATTGTAGACAACAGTGCACATGTCTATCCGCCACAAATTCAAGGGCGCAACTAGCGCTCATGTGGTATTTATTGTAGTGATAACAGTTAAACTCGCTCTGCGTCAGTGAGTTAATAAACAGAACGGTAGTTAGGCATAATTCCAATTTCCATTAATATTTTAAAGGTTCCTACCAATCCCAATAACGTTGGGAAAAGGCACATAGTAGGTTCTGCAGTTACAATAACAGTAACATGGTAGGTATATACACATATAAAGAGTGTATCTGACATCGACGCACAAACGAGTACCATGGTGAACATATTGATTCTGAACCCCCCTGTGGTGGAATTTTTCGTCGGCTTTTTCATGATTAAAAAAATATATATATGTCGTTTTTATCACTATAGACCGTTCATAATTGCTATACTTTTATAACCCAATAAGATTTTAAAGTAAAAATTAATTAATTCGCTAATTACACAAAAAAGCGCAATGAAAACAAAACTCGAAAAACTATCTTATCAGCTGACTTAATAGAGTTCACATCAGGGATCAACGTCATACCTACAAACCCGCACGGCGGCACGCTTGCAACGTTCAAAGGCCGAGCCGACGCTTTTTTTAAACATAGTTTTTTCTGTAACCGTTCATTAACGACATAAATGACTGTCATAATTTTATTAGTGGCATGCGGTGTAGACTTTTCGCGAAGATTGCGTTACGATGTCAGATACACCCTGTATATTTATATATTTCACAGTGCAAATATTTCTAAGCATGAATGTGAATATTTGCACTGGTCTGGTCGTGCCTCGGAAAGCACGTTAAGCCGTTGGTCCCGGTTGCCACACGAACATCTAATGGCAGTCGTTACGGGTTGTTGGAACCTAATTACACTAACTGCAATGCTTCGATACCGCCTTCGGGATGTGGTCAGACGGCAGTCGCTTCATGGAAAATATCGAAGTTTAGCAAAAATCAGCAGCTAGACTGGTAAAGCGGACCAGCACAGACTCCAAAGCTGGAAAAAAGATTCGGATGCGACTGGGATTAATGCTGAGATCTTGACAATGATGATTATCTGCTCCGCGGAGATTTCAAGCATAGTGATTGGTTAATTCGTCCACCGCTAAGCTCCTCTCCGCTCCGCTCCGGCTCCGCGTCAGTAGAAACCAAGGAGGAAATAAGGAGCAGTTTCACAAGTGTCCCTTCTGCATATTTTTGTTAATCTATGCGTCTAATAACGTCAGTTTATGAACTTTACAACATGTTGTAAAGCGCTCAGTATTATCTGTTAGACGTCGAAACGATATTCACTGATCAATAGACATAAGCGATTGTAGCTTAACGTTTTGCGACTGCTATTTCAAGTAAGTTAGAGACAGTGGCCCTAAAAACAACTTAAATTTAATTTAGTTTGTGAACAAGATTTGGGGCCAATCGGGCCAGAGTTATTTAATGGCGGTTGATTAATTATTACAACAGTAAAACGTGGACAGTAATAAAAAATCAATTTGTCGGTTATTTATCATACATTTCGGGCATCAACCGCCGCCCTGAGCTCCTCTAGAACCTTTTCAGTAATGTCCTCACTGAGCAAGTAATCACTACGTGGTGTCCTGATCATTTACAGATGATACAACCGTTATATAAGTTACTCTATGGATTCAACGACAGAGTGAGGTTAGGTTGGGTTATTGGCAGGAGTGGCAAAGGCTATCCTTATGGACGCCCAGACTGCCTCACTGGTGAGCTAGATCGTCTACAGCCGGAGTGGGTTGCAGACGATAAGAATCAGGGACTGCTCAGAAATACGGGTGACAATTAGAAAGAGACAGAGGGCTACTGGGACGCTTTCTCCCTCGGACTGTGTTCTATTCAAATAAAGTTTTATTTCCGATCGACCTTATTGCTCTTGCGATAGACTCTTCTTTTAAATAAGAGACTTATTCAAGTTCACATTCCAGTTTAGATATAATTTACTTGTTTGATTCTTATATTTTTTTTTTAATCATTCGTGTGAAAGCACCGTCCAGCATCGTTTCCGCCCGCGTTTTGACTAAGATTTGAGATTGCCAGATAGAATCGTGGATCGTAAAAGTAACAATGAAACAAAATAAATTTATTAAACACATTCCTTTATTTTTAAAACTGTAGAAGTATTTACAACACCATATGCGAACAACGCGTCATATTGACGTCACGCAAATATTGCATCTTGCAAGCAGAGTTTACGACGCAACTAGCATATGCAACGTTATTTTTTGTTTATGCGAAACCTGAATATATATAGTTTGTTCAGAATAAGCAACTGAATCGATTCCAATAATTTTTATATCATGTTATACTGAGTGGTGCTGAAAATACGACAATAAATTAAACATCGTGTACCTCAACGCATTCTCAGTCTACCCATAAAAAAACATGTAAATATATCCATTAGTTTAGTCACAGGAAATAATTTTTCATTTTTCACATTTTCTACATGATGTACATGTTACATAAGGAAGCGCTTACAGGTTAATGACCGCCGCATCCTGTGGTACGAAACTTTAATAATGGCGCGAAAAGAGCAAGTCGATACAGGATCGCGCTGTCGCTGATCGGAGGTCAGTGAATTAATGTTTTTAAAGGATGTTCTTATTCCGTTTGCAATTTTATGCAATTTTTTTTTTAATATAATTATAAACTAGCGCTTGACCGCAATCCGCCTGATGGTAAGCAGTCATGCGATCGTTGATGGTAAAGCGCGCTAGTTTATTAAGAGTCTATTCACTTAGAAAAACTGAGCGAATAGGAAGGAAGACGGCAGTTGAGCGAGGTGATGCAATGTTAAACCCAACAACACGACCAAAGATGCTGCGCCAGAAGGAGATTGATCTGGAGACCCTCCACGACCAAACTCCCAACACAACAACATTTGGCGCATCGTACCCGGCACACATCGCAACACAACTGCTCAGACCCGTCCCCCGTACGGCTTCACCAGACATCAAGCCGGAACACGACAAGCCGCTTGGCGGCAAGACTTTGTCTGGTGGGTGGTAACTTCTGCCGGCGGCCGATGTTATGGCATACCACCGAGAAAATTAGTTTAGAAATTTACTTTGTTTGAAAATTTCATTTTATTTATTTTTGATGCCAGGTTTTCTTCTATGGTTTAGGATTATTCCTATGAACCAGCATTGTTCGTGTTTTCATTTATTGTCGTATTGTCAGCACCACTCTGTATTTTTTTTTTTCAAATACATTTAGAAATTGTTGTTTTTTAAGATAGATCTTAGTAGTCGCGCGTGGAACAGCTGACGCCAGAGGTCAACGCCCCGCACGAGTGGACCTTTGACCATATTTTTACTGGGATAACCAACTAGAATAGCAAGCTCCTAACTTTGTGGTTTTCATGATATCTTTTTGAAATTTTGTATAAGTATAGATTCTTTACTTAAAAATGCTGGACACCTGTTTCGGGTTTCGCATAAATAAATATGTTGTATACAACTTCTCAACATCACATCAGAGGTAGACCAAAGAAGTGCTGGCTTGACGTTGTAAGAGATTGTTGGCATCTCACACCACGGGATGCCAGAGATCGAGCGAAATGGAGGCGTATTAGTAGGAAAGCCGACCCCGGGCTCCAATGCGAAAGCCGCGGATACGACCGGGATTATACGCCGAGATGATGATGACAACTTGTCTACATCAATAGGGTAGTTGACCAAAAAGAACTAAATAAAAATACGTGTCTAGTATTGTTTGGAAATCTGACTGACGGACTAAATAGAATCAATGTCGGTCTCCGTGGCGCAGCGGTCAACAGGCCTGCCTGCGACGTGGAGGCCCCGGGTTCGATCCCCGGCCAGGTCATGATAGAAAACGATCTTTTCTGATTGGCCTGGGTCTTGGGTGTTTATCTATATATGTATCTATTATAAAATATAGTATAGTTGAGTTAGTATCCCATAACACAAGTCTCGAACTTACTTTGGGGCTAGCTCAATCTGTGTGATTTGTCCGTAAAAAAAAAAAAAAAAAAACTACCCAGAAAACATCCCTATTGTAGGGCAAGTGCCCGCCAGATACAACATCCGTTTGGTCGATCCACCCTCATATCTCTATAAATATTTCCAGGTTTTGTTCACTGGCGTTTGGCCTCGTATAGGAATTTCTGATTTTTTTTTATCCAGACTCTATAAAATACACAAGAATATGACAAAGTTAAAAATCGAGTACTTGTTTATTAAGAAATATCAGAATTTTTGTTACTTGTTTTAATAAAATGCTTTTTTTGAATTATTTTTAGTTTTACGGGTATGAATACATTATATTTCTTTATTTCTAATAGGTCTACAAATAAGTTTCCACTAAGGGGTTCAGTTGAAATTGTCAGATGTAAAATGTGATATCGTAAATTCGGACATCTGGTAAAAACATACACTTAGAGTATTAGTGACTCTGTTTCAGTAACACATATTTATTTTTGTGCAAAAATGTCAAGTTTTGTGCCGAATAAGCGTCATTTGCGGGCACTTTTTGATGTACTTCTTTAATTTGAAGAAATCTGCAGCTGAGGAGGTAGAAGCTTATGGTGAAGCTGCTTTAAGCGAGAGTTGTCGTGAGTGGTTTCAATAGTTTAGAAACTGTGACTTTGATGTGGAAGACAAAGAACGTAGTGAGTAATGGTAAAACTACGTTGTTTTTTTTTCTTTCTTTTATGGATTCGCACGGTTTGTGCCTTTAGCCAATGTCACGTAATGAATTGTTCATGTCGAAAAAGACGGCCGCGTGACCCGTCTTACGATGGAGGTTTGAGACAAAGTAATGATGTGGCCACTATGCTGCGATATTTCACTGTTCTTTATGAATTATTTACTGAATGCACTTTTTACTACATAAATCATGCACTTTTATTTAGTAAACAACACTATAAATAATTTTAAAAGTCCAATGAAAAATGAGTGTGATATTTAGCTTGACTTTCTCGTTAAAACTCCGTATTACGTTGTACGTAGTACTTATTACTGCCATGGTCTATGGTCTATGACCCTGGCTTTGACATTAAATCAACTTTGTTTATAGTTTGGCAGTTTTGCTTGTTAGATTACGAGACTTTTGGTGATATTATTATTATTATTTCCTGTATTTTGTTTGTTATTATAATTTTATGGTATTTAGTTACCACCAATATACCTCCGGTGATGTTACAAGGAACACCGTTAAAAGTGGTCTCTCAATTTAAATACCTCGGTCATGTGGTGACGGATTCTCTCACAGATTCCCACATAGATTGGGAGCGCAGGGCGTTGGCAGTCCGATGCAATATGCTTGCTCGCAGGTTTGCGTGGTGTACTGAGCAGGTAAAACTGACGCTCTTTAGAGCTTACTGCCAGTCGTTTTACTCGTGCAGCTTGTGGGTTAGGTATACGCAGAAGGCTTACAACGCCCTGCGCGTCCAGTACAATAATACGCTGAGGATGTTGTTGGGGCTGCCTCGGTTTTGCAGTGCATCAGGCATGTTTGCGGAAGCGCGAATTGATGACTTTTATGCCATCATACGCAAACGGTGTGCTTCGATGTTGCGGCGATTTCGGGGCGGCCCGAACAGTATCCTGCTACACTGGCGGACAAGGTCGACGGACCTTTTATTAGGCTCAGGGCGGACAGACATGTGCGTGCACACATTCATGTCGCCAACTGATCCGTTTCTCTTTTACTAACACAGGATAAGTTTTTTTTTTTACTAACAATATATGGGCCTTGCCTGAAATAAAGAGTTTGAATTTGAATTTAGTTGTAAAGTGCGTTTTGTTTGTGCGGAATAAAAAATATTTCTTTCTTTCTTTCTTTCTAGTGGAAGACCGAAATCGTACGAAGACACGGAATTGGAAGCATTATTGGAGGAAGTTAGAGGTAAGAGGAAAAAGCGCACATTAGTACTGCAGACATGACAAAATTATTCTCCTACAAGATAATGCTCGCCCGCATATTCAAAAAACGGCGGAAACTTATTTGCACACTTAATATTAACACTTATTTTACTTTGGTTCTTCAATGGATCAGCTGAATGTTATTTGAAGATCAGCCCAGTTCTGTAAATAAAAATAATAGGATTAATTATAAATAAAAGAAGATTTGGAGGGGGTGGGACTGGTCGCTTAGTACAATAGGACCCCGGTAGTATACAGGGTGTATCCGATATCGTAACGCAAACTTCGCGAAAAGGCTAGACCGCATGCCACTAATAAAATTATGATAGACATTTATGTCGTTAATGAACGGTTACAGAAACATCAATGTTTAAAAAAAAATGTCGGCTCGGCCTTTGAAAGTTGCAGTTGCTCGGCCTTTGAAAGTTGCGTGCCGCCGTGCGGGTACAAACCCGCACGGCGGCTCGCTTGCAACGTTCAAAGGCCGAGCCGACAGTTTTTTTAAACAGTGTGAATTCTGTAACCGTTCATCAACGACATAAATGACCATAAATGACGATCATAATTTTATTAGAGGCATGCGGTCCAGCCTTTTCGCGAAGTTTGCGTTACGATGTCAGATACATCCTGTATATATACAAAAAGCTTTTTCTTCTTCCTCTTCAACCTATAGACGGCCTTTGAACGTTGCAAGCGTGCCGCCGTGCGGGTTTGTAGTTATGACGTTGATCCATGATGAGAATTCTATCAAATCAGCTAATAAGATAGTTTTTCGAGTTTTGTTTTCTTTGCGCTTTTTTGTGTAATTATCGAATTAATTATTTTTTACTTTAAAACTTTATTGGGTTATAAAAGTATAGCAATTATGGACGGTCTAAACTGAAAAAAAACTACATTTTTTTTTAATCAAAAGCCGACGAAAAATTCCACCACTAGGGGTTCAGAATCATGTACTGGGATCCATGGTACTCGTTTGTGCGTCGATGTCAGATACACCCTTTATTGACTAAAGTGTTGGTTGTCACGCGTCAGTCGAGTTTCGGCAGCCGAGCGGAGCGGTTGTGTGGTCCGGTTGTATGCGTGTTGTGGTGTTGGTGAGCCGTAAAATACTCAAATAGGCAGGACAATCCAACCCCGATTATCTGGATTCGCGATTATCTAGACTGCCAAACGTGTCGAGTTTATTCTAACATGAACGTGTTGGAACTGACACAACGCCACGCCACTCGTGCCGTCCGCGCCCTCTGCTCGTACATTACGTACAATTTCTTTTTCTTCAACCTATACATGTCCACTGCTGGACAAAGACCTCCCCCAAGGCTTTCCACGATGACCGATCTTGTGTTGCTACAATGCATGCCACTAAAAAATAATGATAGTCATTTATATCGTTAATGAGCGGTAACAGAAATCACAGTGTCCAAAAAAATGTGTCGGCTCAGCCTTTGAACGTTGCAAGCGTGCCGCCGCGCGTGTTTGTGGGTATGACGTTGAATGTGAAATGTGAACTCTATTAACCAGCTGATAGGACAGTTTTTGTTCATATTGCGCTTTTCTGTGTAATTAGCGAATTAATTAATTTTTCATTTAAAATCTTATTAGGTCATAAAAGTATAGCAATTATGAACGGTTAAAGTGAAAAAACTGCATATTATTTTTTTTTTAATTACGAAAATACCGACGAATAATTCCATCACTGGGGGGTTCAGAATCATGTACTGGATCCATGGTACTCGTTTGTGCGTCGATGTCAGAGACACTTTTATAAATAATAAATGCATAATAATAATTTCAGTATTTAGTTCTGTCGCAGTCCCACGACTGCTATTTTATTTTATTTTTTATATATAACGGTTCGTTTACTCACATTTAGTTTTCTTCAGCATTCATACACTTTTTTGCTACGCCCCGACATTGTCTGTGAACAGAATAAAATATTATTAATGTCAGGAAGAAAGACGGCAATTGAGCGAGGTGGTGTAACGTTAAACCCCAGGACCAACGATGCTGCGCCAGACGGAGATTGATCTGGAGACCCTCCACGACCAAACTCCCGACACAACAACATTTGGCGCATCGTACCCGGCACACATCGCAACGATAACTACTCAGACCCGTCCTCCGTACGGCTTCTCCAGACATCATGCCAGAACAAGATAAATCGCTTGGCGGCAAGACTTTGTCTGGTGGGTGGTAACTTCTGATGGCAGCCGATGTTATGGTCTACCACCGAGAAAACAGACTCCATACTCTTTCGAACAACTCGTTGCATATAAACTCTCAAAAGTTAAGTCAGTAATGATTATTAAGGAGGGTACTCACTTCATATGGACCTTCCTTGTGACGCCCATCCCACAACCAATCATATCTCCACATAGTTTACATTCAGTATATGACTGCAAGTGTTCCGCTAACCAGGATTTTCGGCTGAAAATTTTCATGAATTGCCTTCAACAAAATTGTACCGCACATCAAGTTTCTACAATCTGTCAAAGGAAATCAGGCATTCTGGTCCAAAAAAAACGAGTGTGCTTATGACCACACGACTGAAGTGAAACTTCTTTCGCTCCATCTGTATGTATATATATATATGTGTGTGTGTACAATATATACATGTATACACATATACATATATTAATTTTCTATAAATATTTAAATTTATTTAATAACGGCAACAATATTCTCCAACGATCTTGCGTTTCTTTGACGTACAGGAACTGCTTCATCGATCACCGACCCAGTTGTCTCAAATTTTTTTATCAAACGACTGATTGTGGACTCTGCAGGACGGCCATGAACGCCATAAATTGGACGCAACGCACGTTGAACGTTAGGCGAATAGAGCACTGATTTCGATAATAAATTCTAATAATTTCTACGCGTTGTTGAAACGTGTAGCATTCCATGGTGAAATGTCACGGCTAAATATGTATTCATGCCAAATTTGACAGCTATCGCATTACCAAGATGGCCGCTATGCGCTGTCAAAGTTCGAGCGTCCCTATTGAAAAACCCTTTACATAGACTCTTTACCTAAAATAGTGGACACGTGTTTCGGGTTTCGTATGTACAAAAATAACGTTGTTTACAACTTCCCAACATCAACCGACGGGCAAGTGCCCGCCAGACACAACACCCGTCTGGTCGGAGGAACCTCCCTTTTCTATGGAGGATGGGTGAACTTTATACCTTCTTCCTCATACCTCTAAAACTAATATAGTTTACTTACCAAGCCTTATATTGACAATGAGGACATTTGAAAAATACCCTCAGTTTGCCACGATTATGGTTTTTCCTATAATGCAAGGCAGCTTTGTCGTAGGAAGTAAAGCGCTCTGCGCAGGCAATACATTCGTACCTGAAACATAAATATTTGATTAATGTGGGTCATCATCATCATCATTTCATCCGAGAGACGTCCACTGCTGGACATAGGCCTCCCCCAAGGTTCTCCACGACGACCGGTCCTGCGCCTCCCGCATCCAGGGGTTTCACCAGGTCGTCGGTCCACCTTGTCGGGGGCCTACCCACGCTGCGTCTTCCGGTGCGTGGTCGCCACTCGAGAACCCGTCAGCCCCATCGGGGATCGGTCCTACAGGCAATGTTTCCAGCCCACTGCCACTTTAGTGTTGCAATTCTTCGGGCTATGTCGGCTACTCTCGTTCTTCTGATGTGGATGCAATAACATAATACGCCTATAATATGAACGAACGAAAGCGGCGATATCTTGCGTCCAGCTCTGGTCCGGAGCGAGAGTGCATGGCAGGCCGTCACCTCCTTCTGCGAAGCCCTAATGCTGGTAAAGGAGGAGGCGGTACGCGTGAGGGAGACTCAAGCCTTTAGCCGTCGCAGGAGACGCCCTAGTTGGGAGACAATAGGGAACTCCCGGCCACCGTAGGCTCGGCCTTGGGAGCGGAGAGTAGTGGGCAGCTCACCGCCCGGTAAGGACCAGGCCCGAGTCGACGGCGCGTTGTGTTTCACGCGTACCTCAAAGAGATGTCAGCACATCGTGACGGAGTCCATGAAGACCGATGCCTCCTGGGTCAGGGTTGCGGGTTGTTTAAAAAGAAATCATGGCTCTGGCGCACAGGCAAGTGAAGAAATACGGGTGGGTTTTAGTAAAAACCCGCCACACTTTTTCCCACCCACTGCAACTCCTGAAAGCCAGAATCCAGAACAGAAAGAACAGTGGAGACCGCCAGAAAAACGCCGAGCAATGAAGTTCAACGAGTCCCGGAGAAACGATTCAACTGTCTTGGGTCCCGCAACGAAATTGATCAGAAAAGAATAGCGGAGGAGTAAGAAAAAATATATTTTTTCCACTTCCCTCCATAACAAGCAGGAGACAGAACAGAACTAGGCCAATCGGCACAAAGGGACATTATTGCAACTGGGGGAAGCCCAGATTGCCAAGCACCACGGAATAAAATTTGATTAAGTTAATGGGTCCTAAGTAGGTATGTGCTGTTACAATTAATTCCAATAATAGGTATGGCAAAAGCGCCTGAACGCACGGAAATTGGTTCTAGTTTCTACAAGGTCCGTATAATAAACGACTCCGGATGTAATTTGTACACTATCCAACATAATATTGCGTTCATTCTGCCAAAGAATACACTCCCACAAGATGTGATGTGCGGACTGTTCAAATTCACAGTTCGATGTAGAACATTGTAACAAAGGCGAAGGAACAAGTTTAAAAGAATACAGTTTACTTTTAAAGTTGCCATGACCTGTGAGTAATTGGGCAACGCAGTGGTCAACCTCCAGCCATGTCTTAGCCAGCCGATCGCCAACGGATGGAAAGAATAGATGGAGGTCCCTTGATGGAATTATCCCACCTACTTTGCCATTCGGTTAAGAGGTCCTCCCAGACTTCAGTCTGAGGTTTAAATAATCTAGAAAATTTATTAAAGTCGCGTTGTGTAACAAAATTAGTGTCCATGGCCTCCCCCCTCGCGGAGTAGTACATTGAAGCATGTCGCTGTACCTCAAAATCGACTGGAAGTACACCTGCCAGTACCGGTAAGCCTTCAGTACTGACCGTTCTATACGCCTTGCATAAAAATATCAATGCCAAACGATGGCTTTGAAGCAGTTTACGTCGTGCCGCCCCTATGCTGGCCCTATCGGCCCAAACAGGTGCACCGTAGCACATACATCCTAGTATTATATAGGTTTTAGTCAGTAAAAGTCTGACACGCCCTTCCGCTTCGCCCAGAGCAAGAGAGGTCATTTGATGAAAAAGGGTATAAAGTTGGAAGTTACAATACCTGGTGTAATGCCAGAACATGTGGATGTTCCGAGAGCCATTTTCCACGAACTGAAGACACACATCACATTGATAGGTGTTTCGTTTCTGTAAGAAAAAATTGATTGTTATCCCCGCAATTTCACTCGCATGTTTGAAAGAAAGAAAGAAAAAAGAAATATCGGTAATCTTCGGTAGGGTGTTGCGAGCTGACGTTGCGATTTGCATTTATTTTATTTGACGATTCGAACTGCCTAGCGAGGAGGTGCCTGCGTCCCGCTGTGAATTGTGCTGTGAAATCGCTAGGTAACCACACTGCAAGCATTTTTAAATATTTTTGGGAAAAAAAATATAACATGATGTAAAAATTATTGGAATCGATTCAGTTGCTTATTCAGAAACAATCTATATTTAAGTTTCGTATACAGAAAAAATACCTTTGTATAGATCGCACCTTTAGAACAATAGAGACCAAATTCGAAATTTGAAGATTTCAAAGTTGATGTGTTGAATTTGTTGCAACAATGTTGAACAAATCACAGGTCCGTTCGTGTGTGGAGTACTGCAGCCACATTTGGGCTGGTGCTGCTAAGTGTCACCTGGCCACTTTGGATTCGGTGGAGAGGCGTGCGAAGAGGCTGATTGGTGACCCTGATTTAACTCGAGTTGGCCTCCAGAGCCTAGAGCACAGGCGTAGAGTAGCCAGCCTTTTGGTGTTCTATAGGATACATTTTGGGGAGTGTGCGAGGGAATTGCACGATTTAATTTCCCCATCTCCGTTCCACCATCGGACGACCCGTCGTACGGAGAGTTTGCACCCTTATGTTGTTAACACCTCTACGATCCGGACGAAGCGTTTCGCCTCCTCCTTTATACCGCGTATATCGAGGGACTGGAACAATCTGCCGGCGGCGGTGTTTCCGTCGGACTACAATTTGAGTGTCTTCAAGGCTAGAGTGAATAGGCTCTTAATAAACTAGTGCGCTTTACCATCAACGATTGCGTCACTGCTTACCATCAGGCGGGATTGCGGTCAAGCGCTGGTTTATAAATTAATAAAAAAAAGCAATAAAACAGAGACGGTTTCACGATTGTTCATGAAAAGGACTCCTTTTCCTGAAAAACCGTCTCTATTTTATTAACAGTCGATGAAGATGGTCTTGCAAGGTAATTTTATGAGTCAACATTCAAATCTTCAAATTTCGAATTAGGTTTCTATTGTTCTAAAGGTGCGAGATATTGATCGTGTTTTGTTTTAATATTTACATGACAAGCATGTTTCCTCTTGATATGGTCTTCGATGTTTTCTTGAAATTGGAACCCAATGAGGCAGGATTCACAGCGATGCGGCGCGCGTAGGAAAGACAGAGACGCCGCTATCTTACTCCTCTCATCCATTAATTGTTCTTTTGTCAAAGTCAATTGTTTTATATTTGATCCGAGCGATGGCCTTTTATCTAGAACTAAAAAATATTAATAAACTTATATATGTATATATAACACAAAGATAAAGACAATTGGGTTTTTTAATAATTATAAACTAGTGCTTGACTGCAATCCAGCCTGCTGGTAAGCAGTGATGCAATCGTTGATGGTAAAACGCGCTAGTTTATTAAGATCCTATTCACTCAAAAAAAAAATGAGTGAATAGGGAGGAAGACGGCAGTTGAGCAAGGTGATGCAATCTTAAACTCAATAACACGACCAACGATGCTGCGCCAGAGGGAGATTGATCTGGAGACCTTCCGACACAACAACATTTGGCGCATCGTACCCTGCACACATCGCAACACAACTGCTCAGACCCGTGGTCCGTACGGCTTCACCAGACATCATGCCGGAACACGACGAATCACTTGGCGATAAGACTTTGCCTGGTGGGTGGTAACTTCTGCCGGCAGGTTTGTTGTGTCGGGAGTTTGGTCGTGGAGGGTCTCCAGATCAATTTCCCTTTGGCGTCATCGTTGGTCGTGTTTTTGGGTTTAACATTGCTTCACCTCGCTCAACTGCCGTCTTCCTTCCTATTCACTCATTTTCATAAACTAGCGCCCTTTACCATCAACAATTGCATCACTGCTTACCATCAGGCGGGATTGCAGTCGAGCGATAGTTTATAATTATAAAAGAAATTCTTTACTTGCGATTTTTATAAAATTAGTGTGAAGAGTGGACTTACTGTAAGGTACCAACGTCTCTTCTGGCAGCGCATCATTACTTTTACCAACATCTACAGATTCCTCCTCTGTGATTGCTTGATTTAGTTCTTCATTTTCTACTGTATCAACATTTTCACTTACAATTCTACTACTTTCTTCTGCACCTATATTTTCAGTGTTCTCTATAATGTTAAGATGTTCATTCGGTTCAATATCTGTTACATTATCTGTGGGATTAACAGTAGTTGTAGGTATAGTATTTACGTTGACTATGATTTCGGTAGAATTTTGACCAACCAGTTCACCTAATAAAGAATGGGAGATACTCTGCAACGAATTTGCTAAGAAACTAATACAATCACTATTCTGATTGTTATTAATGATCCTTATCGCTTCTTCAATATTTTTCATGCTTTTATTTTCTAAACTTTTTGGTGGGACACTCTTTTCTTTATTGTCAAAATTTTCTTTTTCTACTTTTTTTATGGCATCTAACTCTAGGGCGTCCTCTAGTATTGTTTCTGGATTATCTATGTGATTAATATTAATTTGTGGAATGTCTATTTCTAATACTTTACATATTTCTAAATTAGGTCTTTGATTACTGCACTTTGGAGTGTTATCCTGAAAATATAAGACAGAAATTATTTGTCAAGTAATTTCGGGTACAGGGAATGCCTTTTTGACACTTAACAATAGGGAACATTACACAAACTCAGCCCAGAGGGCGCCACAAGCATACACAGTAAACAAACCGCCATATTGCACCATCTCGTATTCTTGTCGTACCGAGTTATTTCAATGTAAATACTGTGTATTTTGTATTTTAATCATATATTATGGCATTCTACGGCCATTTAAAAAAGGATGATTTCAAGAAATTGATTCGCGAACGTGGTGAGAGTTTGATGCGGAAAAAGTAGTACTTGGTGGAAAGATACGGCAATAAACATATTTACCTGATTTTTAAGTATTAGTAAACTGAATAAAATTTCTCTTTCGGCTCTTCTCTATGGCTGCGAAAAAAAGTCATGTTCAGAAGATACACACAGCCGAGATGCGCATGCTGCGCTGGGCCGGCGGAGTGACGTTTAAAGGCAAGGTGCGTAATAAATATGTGAGAGGTACCAAGGTTGCACCAATAAAAAAAAACGGAGTCTAGACTGAGATGGTACGGTCTTATAGACGACCATGTCTATAAAGATGAAAGGGAGGGGAAAGCTCCCAACTACATGGATGATCAATGTCCGCAAGGACATGAAGCAGTTGGAGCTTTCAGATGATGACGCATAGTGGCGCGGGTGGCGCCTCAACATCAGGAAAGCCGACCCCATCGTAACGGGAAAAGGCGAGGCCAAAGAAGATGAAGAATTGAATAAAGTATTAAACTTTACTGTATGCGCTAATACTGCCCTCTGGTGGCCGAATATTGCATTATCATCCCCTTCTGGGTATGTTTTTTTTTCTTTATTGGCGGGCAATCATCACAGAACTTAAGAGGGCAAACCAGATCTTTACTGACTAAAACCCACCCGTGTTCCTTCAGTTGCCTGTGCCAGAAGCTACTGTATCTCTTTAGAACCTGCAATGCTGGCCGATGCGAGCCGAACTATAAGAAGTAATCTACAAAGTGTAAGGGAAAAGCGTTCCTCACGACTATGAATTAATACTAAAGACATAAGGTTAAATATCGTATACATTGATTAATTGAACATATTCGCTTATAGCAATTTGACCATTAACATCATACAAATAAGGTTTATTTTCACTTACGGCTCATAGCTTAAGCAAAGTCGGCTAACTTACTGTGCTAATTGCAGAAAACAGCTTGAAGCTCTCCTCAACTTGCAACTTGAACAGCTTAATTTTCTTTAGCTTTTCGTGACATTCTTGACATGTTACTTGGTTCTTTGGCTCTATCTGAAATAGGCATGAGAATCTATGAGCTTCGGGAGAATGTGAGTGATTAATAACAGCCGATTAATTAATCAGGTAATCTCTCAGACCCATAGACCATAACTTCGGCTGCTGGCAGATGTTACCACCTAGCAGACAAAGTCTTGCCGTCAAGCAATTCGTCGTGTTCCGGCATGATGTCTCGTGAAGCCGTACCGAGGACGGATCTGAGCAGTTGTGTTGCGATGTGTGCCGGTTACGATGCGCCAAATGTTGTTGTGTAGGGAGTTTGGTCGTGGAGGGTCTTCAGATCAATCTCCCTCTGGCGCAGCATCGTTGGTAATGTTGTTGGGTTTAAAATTGTATTACCTGGCTCAACAGCCGTCTTCCTGCCTATTCACTCAGTTCTTTTTTAATGTATAGGGTCTTAATAAACTAGCGCGCTTTACCAACAACCACTGCATCACTGCTTACCATCAGGCGGGATGCGGTCAAGCACTAGTTTATAATTTACAAAAAAAAAATGTCTGGATTTCACTTGAATTATTGTTTGTCTTGAACCATTGTTGCCAGTGATGACATACGGAACTGAAATGTGGTCGCTCACAGTGGACCTCATACGAAGACTCAAAGCTACACAAAGCAAGATGGAAACAGCTATGCTCTGAGTTTCTCTGCGCGATCGAATCAGAAATGAGGAGATCCGCAGAACAATTCCCTCGCACACTCTCCAAAATGCATCCTATAGAACACCGAAAGGCTGGCTACTCTTCGCCTATGCTAGTATGAGCAGACATGACGCAAAAGTATACTTTTTTATTATAGGTTAGTGCGATTCCATAATTAAATAATTACATACCTTGGGCATCGACAAATTGTTCAAGAACTCAGCATGAGAACAATTCACCAAGCTAATCAACGGAACTTCCCTTTTAAGGCAGCATATACAGAATAACGTTGTAACCGGTGCTGTGTCCTCTATAATTTCATTTAGACCATAGTCTACAGTCTCCAAAGGTGACAGTAAGTTGGACATATCAGTTTCTTCTAGTGGATCAAATGAGTGACTGATCGCCTGCAAGGAAATTGAAATCTCCTACATGAAAATCTCCCAAGCACAGCAAGCGGCTACTGCGAGTTTGGAGGCTTGAGGAACAGTGTGGCTACCATGAATTTTAATTCTTCTCCAGCCTATAGATTTCCACTCCTGGACAATGGCCTTCCACGATAACAGGTCTTGCGCTGCCCGTATCCAACGGCTCATCGGTCCATCTTGTTGGGGGCCTCCCTACGCTGCGACAAGCAATGTGCCATGCCCACTGCCACATAGTTTTCAGTACGAGACTCCATCATACTCGTCGACCGCGTTTGGAGATCTCATTGGTGGAGAGTTCTTACAACCTTGAAGAGACAATCGATGAGTCAAACGCGCTCGATATCGATGATGGAGTCTTCGTTATGAAAACTCATGGTAGCCACATGGTAGCGCGTTCAAACAAACAAACCAATAAACTCTTCAGTTTTATACAAGCTGGTGCTGACAATACGACAATAAATGAAAACAGGAACAATGCTGGTTCATAGGAATAATCCTAAACCATAGAAAAAAACCTAGCATCAAAAATAAAAATTTCAAACAATCTAAATCGCATAAAATTGCAAACAGAATAGAACATCGTTTAAAAATATTGGTTCACTGACCTCCGCTCGGCGACAGCGCGATCCTGTATCGACTTGTTTTTTTCGCGCCATTATTATTAAAGTTTGGTACCACAGCATGCGGCGGTCATTAACCTGCAAGCGCTTCCTTATCAAAATGTACATGCATGTAGAAAATGTGAAAAATGAAAAATAATTTCCTGTGACTAAACTAATGGACATATTTATATGATTTTTTATGGGTAGACTGAGAATGTGTTCAGGTACACGATGTTTAATTTATTGTCGTATTGTCAGCACCACTCAGTATATTACCTATGTTTTCATGGTATGATTTTTTTTATGATTATTAAAGATTAATTTTGTTTATGCGAAACCTGAAACACATGTCCAGTAATTTTAAGTTACTTGGCTATCCCAGAAAAATAGGGTCCGCGCTCCGCTCGGGCGGGCGAACAGTGCGTTGACCTCTGGCGTCAGCTCTTGTGCGAGCGCTGAGTACTATGATCTACCGCGCGCTCGGTTACCACACTGCAGCAATTTCTAAATGTATTTGGGAAAAAATATAACATGATGTAAAAATTATTGGCCTCGATGCAGTTGCTTATTCTGAACAAACTATATTCAGGTTTCGTATAAACAAAAAATAACGTTGCATAATCACTCTGTTGTAGTATAAAATAATAAGACATACTGTGATTATGTCAAAGTGGGTTTCATTAAGTTCACTAGGTGTGGATGTCACTCCGTCTGTCTGACAATCGTAGCTTTCCATTTCACTTTCCAGCTGAAATACGAAACAAAAAATACAATGTTACTGACACATACGTAAGTTATGTAACTGTATCAGAAAACCTGGAAAGCTGGTCAGTGCTGGTCAGTGTTTAGGTACTTCTTTGTTTTTTTTAACTTAAATACACCGATGGTGTCATAATCTGCATCAAAGTTCAGCATTACTTTGAAATGTTTTCGTTTTAATAAGTATGCAAACTTTTTAGATTAAATTATATAAATATGGAGAGACTGGCTCTTAATCTTAAAAAAAAAAACAAAATTTAAAAATAGAACTGCAGTAAAGTTTACTCACGAGCGCCTCTTGGAAATCTATCTGAGGCCATATTAGCGATCAATCGTGATCTGACCCGCATATGTGACTGGAGCAAAAGATATGGGCTTTTGGTCAACCCCATAAAGACGCAGGTTATAGTCGTGGGCAGTTCGAGGACGGTCTCTAGAATCGATTGGACGACCCTACCTCAAGTTACTTTTGAAAACTCAGTGGTTCCCTTTAGTGACAAAGTTAAAAACTTGGGAATATATATTGACAAAAATTTATCTTGGACTTCCCAGCTGCAGGAAGTTAGTCGCAAGCTATTTACATCCGCAGCGTCTCTGAGGAGATTATGCAATTTCCTACCGACTACCACCAAAATTGCACTTGCACAATCACTTCTTCTACCCATCCTTGACTATGATGATGTCAGCTATCTTGATCTTACGCAAGACCAACTAGATAAGCTTGAGCGACTTCAAAATGTTTGTATAAGGTTCATATTCGGTCTGCGCAAATATGACCATGTATCCGAATTTCGTGTGAAGCTCAAGTGGTTACCAATTCGCCTTCGTCGGAATGCTCATATTCTTTCCCTTCTATATAATGTGCTTTTTTCTCCTTTCACCCCTCTTTATCTCAAGAATCGCTTTCAATGTCTGTGCAACTCACATACCAAATCGTTAAGGTCATCAGATAACTTAAAGCTCAAAATGCCTATGCATTCCACAACGTTCCTTGATAAATCTTTCACTGTTCAGGCCCCTCGTTTGTGGAATGCATTGCCAATTGAAATTAAACGCGCACAATCGTTACAGGAATTCAAGAGACTTGTGAGGGAACACTACTTGTCGTTATAATCTTGTTAAATAAACACTTTATGGCTATTTATACTATTAAAGTATCTATGTATTTATGTATGTATTTGTGTATCTACTTTAGTAAATTGTAACAATGATATTTGCACCAACGACAGTCCCATTTGTGGTTTGGGAGAATCTGTCCATTCTTTGGTTGCCTGGAAGAAATCGCATTAGCGATAAGGCCGCACATTGTATGTTTTATGTTCCATGTATTTTGTTCGATGTTTGATTGGTGTACAATAAAGAATAAATAAATAATAATAATAATGAATAATAATGATATTTATTGTGACAAAAAATACATTTTCCACATATCGTATACAATAAAACTGCATTACAAAAAGGTAGTTACAAATAGGTTTATCCCTGTCCCCTAAACTAGGCTAGGCCTGTATCTTAGGGGGCAGTGTCCAGTTACAGGTTATGCTATAATTATAATGCAATGAATTTTGAGCTAGTGACTTTAAAACTATAAACTTTAAAGTGTGAGAATGAGATGGTGAAGAGAGAGATTGTATGGAGTAAGAGTGAGTGTTTGGTGATTGATTATGTTTAGGAAGTGTTTGTGGTGTAGTGAATAATGATGAAGTGAATGTATGTATGTACAAAGGTGGATAACACTTAAAGAGTGGATATTATTGTATTGTGTAGGTTAAAAGTGATTCCGTTCCGTGATATTCCTGATTAAGCAGCCAAACAAGGTAAGACATATGTGAGACTTATATGTGTTCTGGTGTGTACGTTGTTTGAGTGTAGATATGAGAGAGAGTGCATGTATTGTATGACGTGTAAGAGTATGAGTGGTGAGTATTTGAGAGTGAGTGTACCTACTTTTAAGGCTGCGTGTGAGCGAGATAGTGTGAGTATGCAGGGAAAGGGCTTATTGGTAGATAAATAAGTGTACTTGTATGGAGCATGGACCAGGAAGTCTATAGGTTATTGGGATTATTCCACAAATGTAAGTAAGGACTCCGTGAATGAGTAGTCTTTTTGTATTAGCCATTCAGTCAGTTTGTTTTTTAGGTTGTGAGAGTTGAGATCCATTATTTTTAGTTGATTATTAATTTTTCTATACAAATAGTAACCAAGAATATAGAACTGGTGTCGAGCGAAAGTGGTTCTGTGCTGGGTGTTGGGTAAGACTTGAATGCGTTTGGTCCGGTCCGGGGGTGGAATGGACTTATGTATCCTCATTACTGTCTTGAATACGAACAGCTGCCGTACTGTTAGGACTTTACAGTTGGCATAGAGGTCAGATGTTGGATACCTAAAAGGTTTCTTGGTCATTACTTTTAGTATGGCTCTCTGTGCTCTTTCTATTCTAAGAAACAAGGTTTTAGCTGCTCCACCCCAGGCAGTTATACAGTACCCCAATATAGATTGACAGAGAGAGCAATAAATCATTTTCAGCGTTGTACTGTCGGCAGAATCTCTGAGGGACTTAAAAATGTGGATTAGACGCATGGTCCTTGAAGTAAGGGTGTCAATTTGCACGTCCCATCTCAGGCCACAATCGATCTGTACACCCAGGTACCTAACAACGTCTGAGCGGGTTATCGTGGGACAAACACAGTGGACTCTGGGGACTGTGCAGGAGTGAGCTCTAAGGATGAAGTCAGATCCAGGAGTATTACCACGTCTTAACCCGAAAGGAATGTAAGTGGTTTTAGTAAGGTTTAACGTTAATAGGTTAGAGTTTAGCCATAACATTACTTTAGACAGTGCATCTTCCGCGTGTGCCTTAACCATATCCCATGTTGAACCACGGACTAGAATCGCAGTATCGTCGGCGTAGGCGAAAATATTGCTATTAGGGAGGTTTATATTACACAGATCGTTAACATAGATTTGGAATAAGGTTGGGCCCAGGATGCTTCCCTGATTGGGGACTATTATATGGGAGTGAATGTCGCGTAATTGACGTGTTTACAGCATGAAGCTGTGAAGTGATATTCTCTGCTAGTTCACTACCTATGGAATTAAAGAAGTGACACACCTCGTTAGTTGACGAAATGGGATCACCTTTCAATTCTAACAACTCGGTGGGACTTGTCTGCGGTTTACGTCTGTTTGTGATAGCGTTAATTGTTTTCCATAGTTTACGGGGACAGTTTTTGGCTTCTTTTAACTCATCTGCTTCATATGCAATTTTCAGTTTCCTAAGTAAATCATTGCAAAAGTTGCGATATCGAGTATAGGTAGTTTTGAGGATTATGTTATCGGGACTATTTTTGGCAGTAACATGCATTCTATCTCGATTTTGTATGCATTTTAACAACCCTGGGGTGACCCACGGTTGTTTTATAACACGTTTTTTCCTGGGGACATTTACTTGAGTTGAATGCTTAGCGACGACCGAAGTAACAGTGTCAATGAATATGGAAGTGGATGTGTTGACGTCGTCAGTGTTATAAATTTCGGAAAAGTCAGCATTTTCGAGATCAGCAATTATGCCAGCGTAATTTAGACGAGTGACAATGCGGGATGATTTAAGAGGTGTGTTGAAGTTAGTAATATTCAAAAGAGTAGGCTTGTGATCTGTGATGTGCGATTCCAGGATGAGAGAGGTAGATGGTAAGCGGGACTTCAGGAGGATGTGGTCCAAACATCGATCTAATCTAGTAGGGGTAAGGTGAGTAGGCATAAGTCCATGAGAGGCATTTAGTGATAGGTATTCGAGCGTTCTGTCATTTCTGTTGGTCGGATTTAAATCCAAATTCATATCACCCATAAGAGCAATGTTGGAGTAACGAGAGATACTATTGTAAAGACCGTCCAGACTAGATAGAAAGGAGTTAAAGTTAGACTTAGAATTAAGTGATGGTGAACGATACAGAGCGACTACTGCTAATTCATTTTTACCTATCTCACAGACCAGGCAATTACCTCCTTCAAACCTTGGTTCACGCACAGAACATTGTAAACCCAATCTAGTGTACATGATAATTCCGTCATTTTGATTGCAGTTAGAAACGGTAGAGCAAGATTTAAACCCATCCAGGACAGGCAAACAGGAAGCCTTACTTAGCCAGCATTCAGTGAGAATCACAACATCAAACGTGATTTTTGTCTGCTTTATTAAGAGCTGGATTTGGTCAAAATTTTTGTTAATACTACGGATATTTACATGTAGTAGATTAAAATTACCAAGGTTTGAAGGGACTACAAATCGAGAACAGTCCTCTGGTAGGCAGTTAAGTGAAGTACCAATACACGGAGATGCATCAATTTCTTGTATGATGTCATTTATGTTCGCCATTTATTATATATAATTTATACAACACAAGACAGGCAAATAAATCAAGAGACTTTTAGATGAGAACAAAGGAAACGGATTTGGAGCTTTACAAAACCTGCATAGAATTTGAAGTATGTGTATTATGTTGTGTATTGAGAGAAGTATATGTTTGTTGCTAAGTAGTGTAGTGTGGATGTGTTCAGCATAGAATCTAATATTTAAGTAAAGTGTTGAATGAATAGTATATAGAAGAAGGACCAGTATGTTACGCATGACAATGTAAAAAGGATGAAATAAATCTAGTCATTTAGTTTCAAGATCTTGAAGAGACTGCTCAGAAGTTATCAGGATGTGCTTATCACCTTCCAGCTTCCTCAGGAAAATGTTTCCATTGGAAACCCAGCAGAACTTGTAGGCGTGCTTTGATGCAAATTCCCGAGCTTGATGGTAGAGTTTTCTGGCACTCAAAGGCAGCTGCTCGGCGATATAAATAGGTTTTGGATTGCCAGGCATGCCTACGTGAGAGGTGTTAAGTTTCTGGTCTTTGGACCTGCCCTTATTGAAGGATCGCACAGCCGATATGACAGATTGTTTGGCACTTACCGCCATAAATTCGGCAATTATTGGGCGCGGGGAGTTGGAATTTGTAGGTTTTCCGGGTAAACGGTACACGTCTCTAATACTGAGGTTACTCACAGCTGTTCCCAACGTTTCGCAGATTTTGGTCACTGTCCTTGTGAGACTGGCACATGTTTCGGATTCAGCAATAGGCACATTACGGATTTCGATGCCAGATAAACGTGATTTAAGCTGTTGGTCGATAATCCTTTTTTCTAGCTGGTGTATTTGCCTTTGCTGTGCATCTCGTGTTTTTTTTAGGACTTCTATCTCAGTCTTCATATCTTCAAATTTAAGGTTGAGGAAACTCATGGATTGAATAATCTCTTCATTAGATTTTTGAATTGCGGTGTTAGCTGCCTGAATGGACAAGTTTTGAGATTTTATTTCTGCTACGTCGGCTATAAGTTTAGTCATTAGAGCAGTCTGTTCAGCTAACGATTTAGATATGCAAGGGTCTTGACCACAATCTTGGGGGGAATGATGACTGGAACCGCCTTGCGGAGAGCTAGCTTTGCGCGGGCGTTTATTACGAGAGATGTTTACAAATCCGCTCATGGATATGGCGGAGTTTATGTCAGGCTCTGATTGTGTGTGAGCTTCACTCAGACTTCCTGTCGCGGTTTTGGGTGGAGTACGCGCAATACTCGCCATAATGGCCTATTCAGTAGCACGGTACAATCTATATGCTTAGGTTTGTAGGGCTAGCAGTAGCGACTTAACCGATTGGAGACTCGCAGCAGTACGTGCATAGGCGCGTAGTCCGGAGCACTGGTAGGCGTCACCTTAGCAGCAACTTGAAAGGGTGCAAGTTATTGCAATGAATAAATGTATAGGCGCTGTTCACTGTTGCACGCTATTAGTGACAGGTTACAAAACTCGGGGTGAGGGTAGATAAATATTGCACTCTCTAAATATTCCACTTTCTTTGCAGTTTATCGTTAATATTTACACTAAACATACACACAGATACGTAGATCAGAGTTGTGGCTTTAAATTGATATATCAACCACCTCAATGCGCAACTATTTAAACTGGTAAACTATTATTTTAGCTGGACAAAATAATTATACGTCTGTTCGCAAATACACTTTTTGACAGATCGAAAATAAATAAAACAAACGAATTGATTTTTTATTCTTTTGTCAATTGAATTATTGTTTTTACCAGCAGAACTGTTGGGTAAGTCTTTTAACTCGTCGGGAGTTTTGAACCATAATATGGATACTTCGTCCGAACAAGCGGCTCAAATCGTAGCACTGGGACGAGAGGGCTTTAATAAACGAACGATTGGTAGAAATTTAAATTTAAACCAGTCTACGGTTTCTAGAATATACAGAAGGTTTGTGGAGACAGATTCTTACAGAAGGAGACGTGGTACAGGAAGGACTCGAGCAACCACCGGTCGTGATGACCGATTTATTGTTACAACTTCCCTGCGAAATAGTTTCCTAACGTCAGTTAACATAAAAACAGAGGTTAATGAAGTGCATGGAGTAAATGTTAGTGCAAGAACAATAAGACGAAGGTTAAAGGAAGCGCATATCACCCCTTTTAGACCAGCAAATGGTCCAAAGTTGTCTGTAGCTCACAGACAAACTCGCTTAAGATTTGCGGGTGATCACCTAAATTGGACAGAAGAGAAATGGGCCTACGTATTGTTCACGGACGAGTGTAGGACATGTTTATATGGTGCAGATGGTCGCAAAAGAGTCTATCGTCGACGTGGGGAGCGATATGCTCAGTTGCATTGAGGAGCGTGTTCCTTTTGGAGGCGGTTCGTGTATGGTCTGGGGTGGCATATCAATGAACGGGCGAGCAGAACCTGTGTTCATAGACATGGTCCGTCAAAACGGTAATAGAGGGAGTTTGGCTGCACAACGCTACATAACGGAGATCTTAGAAGATCACGTGGTGCCTTACATGGGATTCATAGGGGAAAATTTTACTTTATTATTGTGAAGAGTTTGGGATACGTACCTACAATGAATGGGCCAGCACGCAGCACGGATATTAATGCCATTGAGCATGTTTGGAACAATTTAAAAAGTGCAAGCGCAGCAGCACTTGGAACAGCACTTTCAGAAGAATCGGACAATATTCCGCAAAATATTTTAATAACCCTAATAAAATCTATAGAATCAATTAGAATCCGTAATAAGGGCATGTGAAGGTATTACACCTTATTAAAACCTTATTATTGTCGTGTTCCGGCATGGTGTCTGGTGAAGCCGTACGGAGGACGGGTCTGAGCAGTTGTGTTGCGATGTGTGCCGGGTACGATGCGCCTAATATTGTTGTGTTGGGAGTTTGGTCGTGGAGGGTCTTCAGATCAATCTCCCTTTGGCGCAACATCGTTGGTCGTGTTGTTAACATTGCATCACCTCGCTCAACTGCCGTCTTCCGTCCTATAGGCTCTTAATAAACTAGCGTGCTTTACCATCAACGATCGCATCACTGCTTACCATCAGGCAGGATTGCGGTCAAGCGTTAGTTTATAAAAATTAAAAAAAAAAAAACTGCTGTCGTCCTTCCTATTCGCTCAGTTTTTCTGTGTGAATAGGCTCTCAATAAACTAGCGCGCTTTACCATCAACGATCGCATTACTGCTTACCATCAGGCGGGATTGTGGTCAAGCGCTTGTTTATTATTTAAAAAAAAAAAAAAAATAGTAGCCGCGCGCGCCTTCCTCCTCGTTTTTTTATATGCTCCGTTCCTATTGATCACAGCATGTTACAGCCTAAAGCCTTCCTGGATTAATGGGCTATCCAACGCAAAAATAATTTTTCAAATCGGGCCAGTAATTCCTGAGATTAGCACATTCAAACAAACTCTTCAGCTTTATATATTAGTATAGATAAATATACCCTTGCATAAAGTTTGTGTCTATTGTTAAAACCAATTTTTTTATTAAACCAATTTTCCTTAAATTTTAATTTTTTTTTTTCAATAATGTCTTACGGTCTTTTCCAGTACACAAACTGAAACTAAAGGATATGACCCTACTCTGTTTTAAAGTTTACAAACCAATCTAGAGATTTCAATTTCAATCTATATAGAAAGTTTGCATACTTGGTTAAAATATTTATTTCAAAGTTGTCTATTACTTTGATGTAGTTTATCAGTCCGTCAAATAGATAATATAATAAAGCAAGTTTTCGATGGTGACTGCTCCTGAGAGACAAACCACAGAAAGACATTTAGAAAATCCAGAAGTACTGTTTTCTTTACCAAGCCCTTGAATCAGCTGCCAAGCGAGATCTCATCTGGAATTAGCTGAGGCTCATGACTATTAGTCTGATTTCGCTGTGGGTAGTTTATAGCTGAAGCAACATCCGAAGAGCCTATTACAATGTATTATTACTAGTCTATGGTCGTATATGGGTTTCTATGCAAGTGCATCCAGGATGAGCTTTCGTACAAACCCGTAGATTTGATGTGGCAGACAAATAGGTTGCTGAAAAAAGGTGCTCGTGGCTTATATCGGCGTACTTACCTCAAAATGATCTTCACAATTTACATAACTTTTGAACAATAGCAATGTATTTGGGTATACCTATGCACTCAAGGTACGGCCAGGTGACAAATCCTTCTCAAATGTTACTCAGTTGGCACTTTGGTCCATACCTAATTTTTTTCTGTGTTTTACTATATACGGAATAACTCATATATAACTCATTTATTTTCATTACTGGCTTTTGTTTTGATCAATGTATCTTTTTTTTGCTTATAGTACACTGCAATCAATGCTGAATAAGAACATTGATTTGATCAGTTTTTTTGTTTACTTTTATTATCAATGACTTGACGGCTTGTCACAATCAGCTGTCAAAGCACAATGGCAGAAAAGGTAGATTTTTAATTCTTGGTTTCGTTGCAGATTTTTGGTACTGTTAATACATATAATACATTCTTCAAATAAGAATGATTACGTTGCCATAAAACCCAACAAATAAAATTTTGTTTAGTGGTAGAAATGTACAGATTTCAAATTATAGATTTGCAATTGTTCTAAAAATTATAAAATCAAAAGATCAAAAATTATGTTGTAGGGTTCTTTTATTATATTCAGCTGTTTGTAACCTACTGCAGGCAAAATGCATCTTTTGTTTAGGGATGAGTCTTTTTCATCGCCGGTACCTTTTGTTCATGTGTCAATCAAATCATCATTTCATTGGTAGCAATGAAATCCTAAATCTATGATTTTAGCCGAAAGACATCCACTCACAGATTGCAATAATAAAAATGCTTAAGATCCTAAATATGTAACGGAACGGAAGTCGTTTGGCGGCACCATTCATTCATACGTCAACACAAGCAAGCTTTCAAAAGAATGAGAACGGATACGGAACCTAATGTCAAATTAGTAATTTTACGGTACTCTCCGACGTTGTTGTATTTATTAAAATTATTATTTTTGACTAACTTCTTCGGTACAAACTCCTAAGTCCGTTATTAAATTAGTGATTGCTCAAATTGTTTATTACGAAATAAGGTGCTTTAAACCAAGAAACATGGTTTGATAAAACTATTGGATATTGTTGTGCACGATATGGTAGCGGAGTAACTCACGTAGAGCGCAGTAAGTATTGTATTCTAATTGGCTTGAAGGTTGTCTCCTGCTATTCTGTCAGCCTGATGACTAATCTTTGTCACCTTTAGCAGGTCTAGATTTTCTGATAATTTAAGTAACTATTGAGTGTTGTTTTCAAAACATGCAATTATTTTTCAGTTAAAAGTTTGTTTACCATTTTTTGAATTTCGAATTTTATTAGTTTATGTTGAATGTTTAAAATGTATAGTAGCTATATATATAAAAAAAATGGATTGAATCAAAGGGTTTTGGTCTGCAGTGGATAAAACAAAGAAAATAAAAAATGTGACTTAGAGGCAAACAGACAAAAGAAAGCCATTTATTTCATTTTCATGGGACACAGTTTTCTTTATCAAACTGTTATACCAAGTGCATATTGGTTTGATTAAGAAAGCTGCTAATGACAGAATTCATAATAATTAAAGAGTTATGATAAGAAGTTTAGAAGCATTGATATTGTAGGAACATACATACAGCACTCATAGAATTACCGTACCTCCAAACAGTTACCTCCAAACAGTTACCAGTTACCTCCAAACAGTTACCAGTTACCAAGGAATACCAACAACACCTTATTACCAATACGTTTTGACATCATCCATTCAGGAATAATCGAACAACGCCGTCTCGAGAGAGACGCTATACGTTTGACTCATCTGTTGAAAGGAACAAGAGGCCGCCTTGAAAAAGGCGTTTACTGTCAAAGGAATAAGATACGTGATGCGTTGCGTGGGTTCAACGACATCACTCGTAAGTACGTTTTTGACACACGGAGTTGATATATCGCAGCGGAGATCTGTACACGAAGACTGCACACGAAGATTACATCGCAGTGGAGATATGTCCACGAAGACTACACACGAAGGATACATCGCAGTGGAATCTTGGCGCGAAGATGACACACGAAGCTGGCGCATCGCAGCGGAGATCTTGACACGGCGGGCGGCCCTCGGCGAAAAGGAGCGACTCATTTTTTTTTTTTTTTTTTTTTTTTTGATATGGCATCTCGTAGTTGACCTTGAGAGGCCGTGACTACTTAACCGGACTTTCCTGTGGATGCCTTAAATGAATTTAAAGCCTCCAGCCAGGGCTACTAAAAGCTAAGCGACTACACGCTAAGGGCACCCCCTGTGGGGTACGAACCTCGGCTTAGGGTGTCGCTGGAGAAAACAGCAAGGGACGGCTGGATCGAATTATTTTATTTTTATTTCGGTTTGATGACCACGGCGTTTCCTAGTACTAGCTCTGAGAAGAAACGGCCGAAACAAACTCAGAGGTCATAGTCGGGAGTTTATATTTACTGGCTCAGCTGCGGCGCGGGCTGGCCTTCATCGGACGAGGGACGGGGGAGGGGGCTGCTACGTTGAACGCGTCGCGATGGACCTCGGCGGCGAGGTCGGTAGGTCGGTCTGTGTTTTGTGAGTGTGCTGGTGGCCCTATTGGCCTCTTGGAGGAGGGTAATGGGGTCATCTGGGTCGGTGAGTGCATGCCTTGGGCGGCGAAGCTTGGAGATGGTGGAGGGGGTGTAATTAGCAGCCGCTACTATCAGGGGATTGCGGTGCTTGGAGGCAGTGTCGAAGAAGCGTTTGGAAAGACGCTTCATGAACTGCTGAATGGTGGGGATTTTGAGATCTAGGTGGAGGATCTCATTACGGACGAACCAAGGGGCGTTTGTGGCTTTACGCAAGAAACGGTTTTGGACTACTTGCATCCTATGGATATGACGCGGCTTGGCGTGTGCGAAGACAGGACAAGCGTATGTCATAATCGGGCGTATGCACGCTGTGTACAAGCGCATTTTGCACTTGAGCGACAGTTTGCTACGCGGGTTGAGGACGGGGTGGAGTCGACCCAGAGCGTAGGCGGCACGTGAGCGGACCGCCTTAATGTGCTCTGAGAAGTTGAGGTTGCGGTCGAGGATCACACCGAGATATTTGGCTTGCTTCCCCCAGGGGATCAGCTCGCCAGACATGGTGATGGGTCGTGGGGTGGGGACGTTTAGTCGCGGCTTTGTGTGGAGTACCGCTTGACTTTTTTGGGGGTTAACTTCGATCCTCCATTTCTTGAACCAGTCAGCCAGTTTGTTGACTGCGGTTTGGAGATGGTGTCGAATTCGGTCAGGGCTGAGTCCCGAGCAGTAGATGGCGGTGTCGTCTGCGAACAGAGCGACTTGGGCCTTACCACCTTTCGGGATATCGCTTGTGTACAGCGTGAAAATAAGGGGGGCTAGCACGGAGCCCTGGGGAACACCTGCACGGATGGGGCGGGGGGAGGAGTGTGCTCCTTCGATTTTGTAGCGGAAGGTGCGGTTTGACAGGAAGTCCCGTAAGATGAGGACGAGACGGTCGGGCACTCCGAGTTTGTACAGCTTATAGATTAAGCCGTTGTGCCAGACTTTGTCAAACGCTTTCGCTATATCGAAGTAGACTACGCCTGTGTACATACCACGCATGAACCCTGCGTGTATATGTTCAGTGATGCGTAGGACTTGTTGTGGACAAGAGTGTTGGGATCGGAACCCGAACTGCTCATTGGGAATGAGGCCCTTGTTCTCGGCGTAAGCTCTGAGACGCTTATAAATAAGCCTCTCATAGATTTTGCCGAGAACTTTCAGCAAGCTGATGGGACGGTAACTGGTTGGTTCGGCTTTGGGCTTGCCGGGCTTGGGAATGCCAATCACTGTGGCTTCTTTCCACGTTTGTGGGAAAATGTTGTTCCCCATTGCACCATTGAAGATGGTGGTCAAGAGGAGGACTAGGTGGGCTGGGAAGAGACGGACCACTCTGTTGGTGATGCCGTCTGATCCGGGTGCTTTCTTGGGTTGAAGGCCTTTGATGATGTCCTGCACTTCATCTGGAGTGATGGGAGGCAGGGGATCATCCGGGTCGTCAACGGGCGGGAGGGAGGTCCTACGTTCAACTTCAGCGTCGACCTCTAGGAGGTGGGCTTGGTCTACTGGTAGGAGGCTGGGGGAGCACTGGGCTTCGAGGCAGGAGGCAAGGCATTCAGCCTTTTCATCGTCATCGAAGGCGATGGTATTGTCGGGGCGAACCAGAGGAGGCATGGTGACAACTTCTTTGGATTTTAACTTCCTCTGAAGTTCCCAGAAGGCTAGGTGGGTGGGCTCTAACTCGTCCAGCATCTTATCCCAGCCGGCTTCACGCCACTCCGATATGCGTCTTTTTACAGTTCTCTGTAAATAGCGCATATGGGCTTTGTTGGCCGCGCAGGGGAAGCTGCTGTAGGCACGGACAGCCGCGTTCTTCTCGGTCAGGAGTTCACGCAAGTCAGTGGGAAGTTTCCAGCGACAGTCTTCTGTCGCTGTTACCTCCCTTGAACATTCGTTCAGGACTGACTGTACGTGATCCGTGAACGAGTCGATCGCGGTCGTCGTGTCCGAGATAGAGTCCAGGCGTGCAGGTATGGAGTCCAGGTGGGGGGATGTGGAGGATTTCAGCCTATCGCTTACTTTCCTCCAGTCCGTTACCACCTTTGTATAGGGTTCTTGACCTGGGTCAGAGAGGCCAGTGCGGGGAGCCAGTCTGATAACGACTGGTCGATGATCGGACGATAGCTCTGGTAGCGCTTCTATAGAGTCTAACCGTAGGTTGACGTTCTTTAGGAGCGCCACGTCAAGGACGTCCGGGGTGTGATCGGGGTCGTAGGGGAAATGGGTGGGGGTCATAGGTCCCACGACGTCGAAGTTCATTCGGGTAGAGAGGTCAAACAAGAGTCTGCCTCTGGAGTTGGTCCTGGTGCTATTCCAGGCACCATTTGTGTTTGGCGTTGAGGTCGCCCGCTATTATCACGGAGTCGCTCAACCCCAGAAGTAGGGCGATGTCGTCTGCTAAGAGTTGGTGATTCTCTGCAGAGGAACTGGGAGGGAGGTAGGCCGACACTAATGTGATAGGTTGGTGGCCTGTCATGCCGAGGCGGCACATTGACACTTCGAGTCGTGAGAGGGGTGGGGGGTCCATTGGGATGCAATGTAGAGCCCTTTTGAAATAAATAAGGGTACCGCCTTTGTGACAACGCAACCTGTCGTTGCGAACTACGCGGTAGTTCGCGATCAGAGGTGTGCGGTGGCTAGGCTTGAGGAAGGTCTCTTGGGCGAGGAAGATATCTATCTGGTGCTCACGAAGGAATGTTGAGATCTCTAATTTCTGATCTCTAATGCCATCGGCATTGAAGTGCACCAGTTTCAGGGATCGGGGCTTGGTTCGTTTGCTGCTCCTGCAATCCATTAATTGGATGCGATGGAGGACAGGGCCTGCGTGATTTCAGGGTAGGCATTGTAAATGCCTATCACGGCCTCAAGGTTGCCAGCAGATCTGGCAGCCAAGAGTTCTTTTGCCATTTGCCTGGCACGGGGGGACATGAAAATGAGGAAGGTCCCCGAGATGACGTTGAATGCGTCAAGGGGGTTGCTTCCGGTGGTTGTTGCGGGGGTTGTGCGTGCGGGGGTTGTTGTCGCCGCAGCAGCAGTTGTTGCCACCTTTTGGGCCGTGGAAGGTCGGATGCGAGGATCCTTGTCCTTCCATGTGGGGGTGGGTTGAGGAGTCGTGGGGGCGGCCGCCACTAAGGCCGGGAAGGCCTTCTGGTGGTTTAGAGCGTTCCAGGGACTAGGTCTCTGGGGGCTCAAAGCCACCGGGGGCTGGGTCTGGCCTGCTGGGGCCTCCCTTTGCTGGCGAGCGCTCGCGCGCTTCGCCAGTTTAGGGGAAGATGACTTGGGGGCCTTGGGGCACCCACGGTAGTTGGCCGTGTGGCCGGTCGTGCCGCATAGGACACAACTTGGTGGCTCGGTGCAGAGCGCGCGGTCTTTGGGCCGTGGGCACTCTGCTGTGCCGTGGTCGCCTAGGCACTTAACGCACCTGGGCTTAGCATGGCAGTGTGCCTGTGAGTGGCCGTACAGTTGGCACCTATGGCATTGGCCAACGGTGCCGCTTTTGTGCGGCTTCTCGATTATTATGCCTGAAAGAGAGCAGATGCTCTTAAGCAGGAATAAAGGGTGGTGGGTGACTCCCTCGACGGGGGGACTGATCACTAGGATCATGTCGTACGGTGTCCCTTTTCCGCGTGCCTTGTGCATGCGGTGGACTTCCTTGATTGGGATCCCCTGTGCAATGAGATCAGCTTTGATCTCTTCAGTGGGGATCTCCTTAGGGACCCTTCGGATCACCACGCGTGTGAGACGATCCTCAGGGAGGGAGTAGGTGTGGAAGGCCACACCTCTTTGGCGGAGGAGCTTTGTTAGCTCGCGGAAGTCCCTGGCTGACGGGACTGAGACTTTAATCCCCGTCTGAGTGGACTTAGCATTCGTGAATGCTATTTTGTGTTCCGTGCACCAGCCGGACACTGAGGGCCACTTCGCCTTGTCTTGGATGAAGACAGGCGGGGGAGGGGGGATTTTGGAGGCCGCACGGGGGGCCGAGGGGGTGGATTTGGGTGACGCGGCACGAGGGGCGTCAGTCCCTTTAGGGAGGGCGGGAGAGGGGCTGGGTCGGCCGCTGGCCGACTCGGCAGCCACCAGTTTGGGGGCTTGGATGGAGGAGGAGGATTTCTTCCTCCTCCTCTTGAGGGCGACGACCTTAAAGTCAGGTTCGTCGTCGTCGTCTGACGCCTGGGTGGGCGGGGTTGATTCCTCGGAGGAGTCCGAGGAGATGGGATTGGGGCGTTTGGCCGAGAAGACTTCGGTGTCCATGGACACCTCGGTCTCGGCGGGGACGGCATCGGGCTGGGGGGAGGGGGCCAGCTGTTGGAGGACAGCCACCCTGTCGCCATATTTGGCGCGGATCGAAGGTTCTTCAAGCAGAACCTCCTTTAGAATGGCGAGAAGCGCCTCATAGTGGGGAGAGGTCATTTTATTTACCTATCCCACCCGGGTGGATTGGCCCAGGGGTGTGTACCCTCCCTGTCGGGTATAGACAGGGAGGTGAGTACCTAAGGGTGAGCCCTAAGCTTGTATTCCGTTGCCAGTCTCAATGTGCAACGGGCCCTAGCCGGTCTAGCGCGAAGGGTGTAGACACACCCTAAAGACACTAGGTGTGTAGCTGTGAAGGGAAAACTGTACACCAGTTCCGACTAGGAGATCCCCCAAGGCCGGAGGTCTGGGACCCGTCCAATTGGCTGCCTAGCCCTGAAGGGGTTCGGCGGGTGTATTGGGTCAACACCCCACTCGGTTTAGTTATCACCGTTAGGTATCGGCCGAGGACCACGAAACTGTGGATTTAACCCTGAAGGGGCCTAGAGACTCTAGACAAAACGCGGACGTATGTTAAAGGAATAGGATAGTTAATAAACGAGCGGTCGGGTAAACAATTTGTCTACGTACGACCGGCTTGTTTATTTCATCAATACCGGCGAGCACGGGGGCAGCGGGGCGCAGGGGGCACCTGTGGCGACGTGCGGGCGGCGTCTCGGACGATCGAGCAGCGAGGGGAGCGGGGCGCGGGGAGCACTTACGGCGACACGTGTGGTCGGGGCGAGGGCTATCCGCTGAATCTGAGGAGCGACTCAGCGCGTCGACCTATATTTATAGATTCACAGCGCGGGCCAGCGGCGCCCCGCGCCCCTCTCCGAGACGCGGCGCGTGTTAAAGATCGTAGTAATAATATTGTATTTTATAATTGTAAATAATTAGCCATACCGCAACTTGTGCCATAAAAAATGTAGATATAAGCAGGGGTTTTGAAGACGAAATACACAGATCATATCGGACACGCAGTTTTATTCTACCTAAGAAGATTCCTCCTCCAAACAAACAGGCAAACAGACAAAAGAAAGCCATTTATTTCATTTTCATGGGACACAGTTTTCTTTATCAAACTGTTATACCAAGTGCATATTGGTTTGATTAAGAAAGCTGCTAATGACAGAATTCATAATAATTAAAGAGTTATGATAAGAAGTTTAGAAGCATTGATATGATAGATTGAAATGATTGTAGATAAAAAAATCCCTATTTTATTTATCCATATGTATAACAGATAAGGCTGTCTATGTTGTGCTGTGTTTTACTTTGTGTGTTCTATTTTTGAAAATTATTAATGCAATATTAAGTTTTTCAACAAGACCAATTAGCATATTGGAAATACAGAAAATATAAAAGTAAATGTTTCTCTGGAATTTCTGTCTATTTAGAATGTTCAAAATCAAAATCAAAGCTTTTATTTCAAGTAAATCAATTACAGGTACTTTTGTTTTTTCAAAGGGTCGGTCAGTCAGTAAGATGAAGCTGAAAGTGTCAAAAGTGTTGGTCTCTATGGAATAAAAAGGGAAAGAAAATCTATGGCCACTCTTTTGAACCATACATTTTTTTTTAGGAAATATTTTATTAAGTACCTACTTGTTGAAATATTAACCATGTAAGAATGTGAATGTTAAAAGTTATCTGCTGTGCTGAATTATTTTTGTTGCTAAATGTAGTAAAATTTAGCTGCATTAGGCTAATTGGATGTTGAGGCACCCGCGAGAGGCGATGCACGGGGTAGTTTAACACCTCACTACCCTGTGCAGGAGGCGAGGCCTGGACAGACCGGGCCGGCACGACAGTGTGGGGCTGCGGCAGAATCAGGGACTCCCGCGGCTCCGTGCGCACGTGACCGGGGTGGTTTTTAGTTAGTAGGAGTCTGACAGACCCCGTCGCCCACCCCAGGGCGGCGGACATCCATTGAGGGTTTTCCACCCCAGAACAAAAAAAAAAGGCTAACTGGATGTCAACCCCCAATGTAGTTAATTTTCTTTTTTAAGTGTTGAACCTCCTTTGGAATTCCCCCTGTATCCTGCATGCCTTTACAATCATATAAACTCACATACACAAACAGCCAGACCTGTAACAACTACTTGTAGGTGATACAAATATTTGTTCCGTGCGGGGTTAAACCTATATTTAATTTATTTAAATTAAATCTGCTTATCAATAGCTCCCATTCATCTGTATTCCTAGTACACTCCATCAACAAATGTTGCTCATCTTCAACTTAATTGCAAGCTGAGCAGTTACGAGACTCAAGTCTACTTTAAAATACTTTTAAAAGATTCTACTATAATTGATTCTTGTATGAGAAACTATTTCAGATTCTTAGCCAGTTAGTTTCATATGCATCACCATCATCATCTCAGCGTTAATCCCAGCCGCATCTGTAGCTTTGGAGTCTGGGGTCCGCTTTACCAATCTAACTGCTGATTTTGGTTAAATTTCGATATTTTCCGTGAAGCGACTGCCGTCAGACCTCCATTACCCGAAGACGATATCTAAGCATTAAAGTTAGACCAATAGGGATGTTTTCTGGGTTAAAAAAAATGATTCTATTTAGTCCGTCATTCAGATTATAGAAAAATATTGGATTGTTTTATCAAATCAATAAAAATTGATAAATATAAAAGGTATCAAAGATCAGGTGTGGTGGCTGGTTACGTCACTGCGCGCTAAAAAGTGTAGCGTGCAGTGATGTCACACGAGTTTTCAACACACTGTGTCGTCTTAATTTTTTGTTTATATGAAAAAATACGTGTCTGGTATTTTTTGGAAATCTGACTGACGGACTAATTACTTAGTTTTTTTTTTTGGCCAAATACGCTATTGACTTCTGAGGGCTCTAACAACCCGTAACGACGTAACTCCCCAGCAGCACAACTGTCTGATCATTTAAAAAACTACATTACTTTATACAATACCAGTAGTATAGTAATGGACACAAGAAAACACAACAACAATTAAATTTATGTTAGAATAGATAAATTTTAAATAGTTGTTTTTTTATTACTGTTGTTATTGAGTGTTATGACTCGAAATACACGAGTTTCGGGGATATGAGTATAATAATAAAAAAATAATTGTCTTAATGTAAAGGTTTTAAAAAAAATATACTTTATATTATTGGGTGATAGGCCATAACATCGGCTGCCGGCTGAAAAAATCTTGCGGCCAAGCGATTCGTCGTGTTCCGGCATGATGTCTGGTGAAGCCGTACGGAGGACGGGTTTGAGCAGTTGTGAGCGACGTGTGCCGGGTACGGTGCGCCAAATGTTATTGTGCCGCGAGTTTGGTCGTAGAGGGTCTCCAGTAGGCCTAGTATGAGTTTTCAATACGAAACTCTTTCGATCGTATCGAGCGCGTTTGGCGCTCTCATTGGTTGAGAGCTCTTACGACCTTGAAGCGGGCCAATCGCTGAGTCAAACGCGCTCGATACGATCGAACGAGTTTCGTATTGAAAACTCATACTAGGCCTACTGATCAATTTTTCTCGGGCGCAGCATCGTTTGTCGTGTTGGTGGGTTTAACATTGCATCACCTCGCTCAACTGCCGTCTTCCTTCCTATTCACTCAGTTTTTTGAATGAATATGCTCTTAATAAACTAGTGCGCTTTACCATCAACGATTGCATCACTGCTTTCGATCAGCCGGTATTGCGGTTAAGCACCATTTTGTAACTATAAAACAAAAAAAGAAACAAAAAAACTTACTATGTATATCTATCTATTTGAATAATTTTAAAGCATATTAACAAATTCATTGCTTCATATCTTTGGAAAAATATGTCTGCGTAACAAAGTAAATTACGCAATGAATTTTATTGAAATGTCAAAATGAAACGTATTGCTGCTGATAGTGTTATGTAATTACCTGCTGTTCGATCTATCCATGTGGTTGTTATCGTGACGTAGGTGTGTGGTATGTTTAATAAATATCATTGGATAGATACATACATTGTATACTGAAGTCATTATGATCTCAACGTTAATCCCAGTCGCATTCGATGCTTTTTCAGCTTTGGAGTTTGGGGTCCGCTTTACCAGTCTAACTGCTGATTTTGGCTAAACTTCGATATTTTCCGTGAAGCGACTGCCGTCTGACCTCCACAACCCGAAGGCGATATCGAAGCATTCTGCAGTTAGACCAATTGTTGGGCTTTTGAGGGCTCCAACAACCCGAAACGACTGCCATTAGATGTTCGTATGGCAACCGGGACCAACGGCTTGAAATGCTTTCCGAGGTACGACCAGACCAGTGCAAATATTCATATTCATGCATACAAATATTTGCACTGCCCAGGGGATCGAACCCGAGCGTCCTTGCGCAGTTCCGTGATCAAGACGAGAACACGCGGAGATATTGTGCCTGACATTCGTGACAACTGATGTCAACTGTGCTATCTTTCACAATAAATCTCCAGTAATTCTTCGAAATCATAATTTTGTCTAGCGGCCGCGGTAGCGGCAGCGGCCGCGTTCGCTACCGCTACGCCACGGAGGCTGTGTATATTATTGAAGTGTTTCAAAGAATTATCATATAAATATTCGTTGAAACTATAGTAACATAACATTAACAGCCTATAGGTTCGCACTCTTGGGGCTAAGGCCTCTTCCATGTGAGTGTTTTTGAGTCCAGTGGTAACATACACGCATTTTCGCGCCGCACATTTGACTTCGTTTCCCGCGCTCTTGGCGCATTGTAATATGAGATCCGTAATGTTGAGAAAAGACATCCAAAGCAAATTTAGAGCATCGGTAGAAGATGATAAGGAAGAATAAAGGAAAGAAGACAAAATAAACCTCCGACGGCAACATCGGAGAGAATTAAGCCTTGGGGCAGGAGTGTGTTTTAGCTGGTAAGAGTCCAGCACTGTCCAGTCCTGTCTGGGCGTCCATGAAGATTTCCCACACTTGCCGAAAAAAAAATGCCAGTCTTACCAAGGGGTACTTTTTTTTTTTTTCTTGACGCTGTGGAAATGCCTTTACGCACCATACCCCGAAGGGCGTGTGTGGGACTCGCCCAGCCGAAGCCGGGAATACCCACTAAAACCAAACAGCGGCACACCGACATCGCCTTAGTGGCGGGGTCATGGGAAATAGCAGAGCCTTTCTACCAATCCCGCGCCGGCGATTCCCGCCAAAAGGCGGGCCCACAGTGGGCCCGCCATAGGGAGGGACCCAGCTGGGTACGTCTTCTTGTGCGAGAAGACGCAGCAGCCAAGGGTTTTTTAGCGAGGTGTCCTTCCTCTTAGCCCCACTCGTTTGCCCGGAAGGAAACGGGGCCCCCAGCTCTGGAGTTCGGGTCACGTCAGCCACCTGGAGTGGTGGCCGACCCGCCGCACGTGTGACCGCCGAAGCGGTCCCCACTTCTGGTTTTGGTCCGCGCCGGTAAACCGGTAACCCCCATATCTGGGGGCCGTTCCCCTATCCGCCACCTGGGGACGCGTCCGATGGCAGGCCAGAAACTGCACACGGATACCAAGGGGTACCTACCGTATTACCCAGTAACTGGGTTGTGGATGTTTTTTCTTATGGTTTTTCCACCAATTCACTTTTTTCCGCTTTTTTTTTTGCGGCATTAGCTTACTTTTAACTTTTAACTTACAATTAGAAGAAGGTTGAAGGAACCTGGATTGGTACCACACAAAACAAGCAAACGGGCTGAAATTAACTGCAGACTACATACAGGGCAAAAATTAACTACTCGTTACCAAATACGAATCCTATGGAAATTAAATTGAATTTAGAATATTAACATTAGGATTTCAAAACCTCTTTTTATTCACTATTAAACGACATAAGACATATATTTTTAAATATGTATGCCTTTCTGATAATCCTTAGATAACATAAACTCGTAAGCTGTTTCGATATTTTTTGATGAGAAGTGTATTTATAAAACAGTGCTTGACCGTAATCCCGCCTGATGGTAAGCAGTGATGCAATCGTTGATGGTAAAGTGCGCTAGTTTATTAAGAGCCTATTCACTCAAAAAACAAAAAAAAAACTTAGTGAATAGGAAGGAAGACTGCAGTTGAACGAGGTGATGCAATGTTAAACCCTTCAATACGACCAACGATGCTGCGCCGGAGGGACATTGATCTGGAGACCCTACACGATCAAACCCCCGACACAACAATATTTGGCGCATCGTACCTGGCACACATCGCAACACAACTGCTCAGACCCGTCCTCCGTACATCTTCACCAGACATCATGTCGGAACACGACGAATCGCATGGTGCCAAGACTTTGTCTGGTGGATGGTAACTTCTGCCGGCAGCCGATGTTTTGGCCTGCCATACCATGTAGGCCATACCGATATTTGTACCGTACGGAAATTGAGCTCGCGGCATGCAGTGCAACCGCGAGTTCCATCAAAGTCAAGTTTAATCTATGTACTAATTTATGCTAATGATATGTTTATTTACTACTTTGCAATTACATAGTGTACAATTCGCTCAAACTTACTTTCAAAAAGAAAGTAATTGTGTTATGCGGATGTTTTTACTTTTTTTTAAAATACAATTTGGGTCAAACTCATCTCAAAGAAAGTATTATAAGTCTAATTAGCGTGTTTTTACTAATTACGTGATAGTATTCATATTTTCATTGAGGTTAGTACGAACGAGCGATTTTAACGTAACGTGCATTTTAATAAAAAAGTTCGAAAGATTTTTAAACAAAATCTTGTCCTAAAAGTATACATTGATATTAATAAAAAAAAAAACTAAAAGATTACTAATATTGTAAATGACAGCTAAGCAGTTGGTCGCCAACTGAATATGCGTGAAACTGAGCACTCGTTAATTATAATTTACTAGCTACCCGCCCCGGCTTCCTACGGGTGAAATCTCGGCCGACCGGTACCTCCGCAAACGCGACACCCCGCATTTTTTTAAATCTGTAATATTATCCAAAATATTCATTTAAATCATATGCTGTAAAGGGCAATATAGATCTATATTAAATCAACAATGTGTATAAGGTATTAAATTGGATAACGATTAATGCTGTATTGGTTAAAATCACTTAGAAAATTATCTAATATTTGTCGTAAAAAGTAAATGACAAAAAATTTTATTGTGGAATATCCATAAGAGATAGACATATACCATCGTTGACAGCCTCCGTGGCGTAGCGGTAGCGAACGCGGCCGCTGCGCAAGGAGGCGCGGGTTCGATCCCCGCGCAGTGCAAATATTTTTATTCATGAATATGAATATTTGCACTGGTCTGGTCGTGCCTCGGAAAGCACGTTAAGCCGTTGGTCCCGGTTGCCATACGAACATCTAATGGCAGTCGTTACGGGTTGTTGGAGCCCTCCAAAGTCCTACAATTGGTCTAACTGCTATGCTTCTATATCGGGTTGTGGAGGTCAGACGGCAGTCGCTTCATGGAAAATATCCAATTTAGCCAAAATTTGCAGTTAGGCTGGTAAAGCGGACCCAAGACTCCAAAGCTGAAAAGCTTCGGATATGACTGGGATTAAGGCTGAGATGAAGTTACACATAGACCATCGCGGTCTTTTCTGTAGAACTTTTCAATGTGTACTATATTTAGTACATAAGTTTGATAAATCTCCTAGGCTTCAGCCTGCGTTACACTGCAAACGCGGAAAAAAATTTAATTATTTACGACATCACATTAAAATTCTCTAAAATAATAGTATTACTCCACTATTTAATTGTTATTGTTATACATATAAACCTTCCTCTTTAATCACACTATCTATTTTGAAAAACCCAAAAAAATCTGTTGCGTAGTTTTAAAGATTTAATTAAACATAGGGGCGTAGGGAAAAACAAACGACATTGTATTATACTATGTAGTGATTATTATCCACTCACTGGATACCTACGGGAAGTCATCACCATCGCCGTAGACCACGGCGAAGGTGGTGTGACGCTCTGGTAACGTTCGCAGGGCCAACATGACCAGATATAGCTCAAGACAGCAAGGTTTTGAAGAAAAAAACTTTTTTTTTACAAAAAAACCACCGACTTCCAAAAAACACTACAAAGTGAAAAATAACTAATTTCGTAAGTCCTGTGTCTTAGGTTTTTGTATATTAGTTTTTGATACCGACTTCCGAAATTAGTTATTTTTCACTTTGTAGTGTTTTTGGAAGTCGATTGTTTTTTTTGTAAAAAAAGTTTTTATTTTACACTTTTTAGTTGTGAAAAGTACTGTTCAGCTGCATCCGGTTAGACTGGATGCTGACGCTAAAATACTTAATGAAAAAACTTACAAACGCACTGGTTGCCCCTACGATTTTTGAAAGTTCCCCTTGATTTCTCTGGTCTTCCACCATCAAACTCTGTGTCCTTATCATAGATCATTGGGAGTGTCTTCTTTCCAACAGAAAAAGAATTATCAAAATCGGTTCATAAACGACGAAGTTATCCGTAAACAAACATAACAAAAAGCATATACCGGTCGAATTGAGTAACCTCCTCTTTTTGAAGTCGGTTAAAAAAAGGGAGGCCCAGCAGTGGGACACCAAATAGGTTACAAAAAAAATTATCTTACTGTTATGTTTGGCGGTGTCTTGGTTACCGAAAATATCTATTCCATTTTAAACATTTGACCTGCAGCCTAATTGGGTAACATATCGTTACTATGAATCGAAATAATTTTGAAGCAGATTGCTAACCCATTGCTCCATATGTTCGAAAAGTTTGTCTATTCAACTATTGAATGTAGTTTCAATGTTTGTGTCGAAATGAAACCCATTGCTACTGATACTTTATTACCGCAATAGGGTATTTGACTAAAAAAAACGAATTAGTTCGTCAGTTAGATTTCCAAAAAATACTAAACAAAAAATGAAAACGACACAGTGCGTTGAAAACTCGTGTGACGTCACTGCACGCTACACTTTTTAGCGACCAGTGACGTCACCAGCCACCACTCCTGATCTTTGATGCCTTTTATATTTGTCATTTTTTATTGTTTTGATGAAACAAAACGTACGTGTTTAGTATTTTTTGGAAATCTGACTGATGGACTAATTAGTTTTTTTTTTAGTCAAATACCCTATTACCCTGCTGAAAATTTAAATAAACGATTATGTTTGTTTTAATAAAAAAAAAATTAACGTTCAAAAGTTAGTCAGAGTAGATGAATGGGAAACCCGATCTTATCTAGTTTAAACAAATATGATTGACGTGTAAAAGTGTTCTTACAAACATATTATTTATCATTAACCATACAAAATTTTCACTTTCCAGGAAACAACATAGTACAAATATGGATATGGTACAAACAACAAACCTCAATCGAGACGGGATGAATAATGAAGTCTCGTCAACATCCAGCGAAGACACGCACGTGCCCGTCAAACGATACACGACGAAACTATACAAAAAACACTATAATAACGAAACTGCCATATCCGACAATGAGATAGAACAACGTCATCGGAATCTAGGGGCTAGAAACCATTACAAAAGCATGGGGAACCTCAACGAAGGTTACAGAGACTTCAGAACAGTGCAAAATAGTATTAGCAATATAGATTTGAGCCTACATAGAGATGATATTAAAAAATACGAGTCCCTACAGATACCAATAGTTGGTTATGAAATTATGGAAGAACGCGCGCGTTTTACGATCTACAAGCTCAAAGTCGAGGACGACAATAGTGATCAGTCCTGGCTCGTATTTCGTCGGTACACTGATTTTGTTAGACTATACTCAAGAATAAAGGCCGAGCAGCCTAATATAAATCTTCCTTTGCCAGGCAAAAGATGGTTCAGGGACAACTTTGAGCCTGCATTTTTAGAAGACCGGGTAAGAGGTCTCCAAATCTTCGTTAACGCGATTTTGAGTAAGCTACCTAACCACCCGGTCATACGGGAGTTTTTCTGCCTGGATGAACCCCCTCAGGTGTTCAGCTATCAGCCCGAAGTTCAAGCAGTGTACGGAGCTTTAGAGGACTCGATAACAACGCTAAAAATGCAATTGAAACAGAAAGATGCAACTATTATGCATTTACAGAAGAGACTTGCGCAGTTTGAGGCTCAGGTCAAAAGTTGCGGAAATTGTAGTTCAAAACTTTCGGTCTAAGAATTTGGGTAATTTTTTGTACAAATGTATCTATCTATAGCTATATCTGTATCTATAACTGGGGTTAAATGTTAGGATATTTGCTTCCAGATCTTACTTTTCCTTGAGAGGTTTTAAACCTAAAACATCAATAACTGCATGCTGTTTCTACACAGTTATAAAATACTGGCCATAATTTTGGTATCGATATTGTTCCAAATTTGAATTCAAGTTTTTGTATAGCTCAAAGCGGCATTTTCGTAAATTTACGAACTTATACAGTGCGACTGTTGACTGTTATTAGAAAAAGAAGAAAGAAATAATGTTTATATGCAGTAAACATGACGCAAAAGTTTACAAAAAACACAAAAAATGAGAAATAATTCAGGGAACAGGTATGTTTCATAGATTGGGATTACCGTACTTTTAAAGCAATTTCTTGATATTTATTGTCGCTAAGATGAGATTTCGACTAGATTTTGATCCTTTTTAATTACGAGAATTGATCTTCTGTCATCATTGTTCCGTATTTGAATTCACTAAACTTCTAAATGAAGGTTTACAATACAGCAGATAGCATTTTTATATACATAGATGTGTAAAGACCGCTAATAAAACGCAACTGTCAAAATGGTTCTGACATACCCATTGACATATAGTAATGGACATGCCTTAGAGATGAGAATTGTGGCACTCCGCAAGAAGGAGAGGAAACGTAGTTTCGTCTATCTATCTCTCAAAATCATCAATCATCTATGGGGAAAGAGATAGTGCTTGACCTAAAACATAGGCCGTCTCTCTCACTCTCTCTCAAACAAAAAATTACTGCAGATTATACGCGCACGGCATGTCCATTAGTATTTATGTCTATGGTCATACCACAGGCCAACCACTTATCGGAGGCTTTGCCTGAGGTGGCAACGCGGTGCGGGAGGAGTGTGCTAATGATGACGTGATGCGAGACCTCAGCTATTCGTCAACTTTTGACAACTATTACCTCTCTCCCGTGCCGCGTAATTACCTCAGGGCCTACACAGACCGGGCCAGAATGGCAAGGGATTTTAATTTTTACTAATGGGTATTGAACCGAAATACGACATAAACTGCTATGCTTTAAAATGATGCCGTGGCATTGAAAGGGAGTTTATCGCACGGCATTAAAAGACGCGCCACAAGCTTCCGTGGCGGGATGCCGTGGAATGCCGCGGTATCTAAGCAGCCAGTGTGCGCTGACTCATAGCAAAATCCCTTGCCATGTGGTCCCGGTCTGCCTAGTACTTCAGGCAACATCCCAGTTCGGCAATTGACCTATAGTTCTTTAAGTATTAATTGACCTATAGTTAAGCAGTAATTGATGTAGTTTTTGTTGCTTAAATATCAACTTAACATTTCAAAGATTTTTTGACGTGACAACGTCTTAAATTAGGTTGCGGCTGGGAGTCACTTATGAAAAAGTGTAACGCTCGGTAACGTTACGATGAGTCACCGAAAATTTGTGCAATTCTTATTTTCATTCAATTCCTTGTTCCTATTGTGCAATTTAATTATATTCATATCAATAAATATTCTACCGAGAAAAAGACGTTGTCACGTAAAATCTTCGCCCGTAAAACCGACTTTACAGGCAACCATTTTTTTTTTCAATGATTGTTTTGTGAAACGTAAAATTTTTAACCCCAGCTATCAATTTCACGAGTGGCCTAAACGTATGTATAATTAAACGAATTTTAGTGTAACAACTAAAAAAATGTATTGTCCTTTATAAAGCGTGTATCAGAAAAGTGTGGTCATATTCAATAATGCAAACCAAGGTACTGAACAAATTTATTTTATGGGGCAATGGCGCCGATTGTTCACAATCTAATTTTAAATTCTGTGCATCTTTTCCTTTCTATTTAATTAAGAAAAGAACAGAAGATAAAATGTCAATTTAGACCTGTCAAATTATTCTGCTCCTAACTTAAATTAGAGAAGTTCATACATGTCTTGCGAGATTTGGGGAGGGGAGCTGCCCAGCCCCACTGCCACGCCGCTGTTTTCGAGACCGGTCCGGTCCGTTTGATTTAACCCTTAAGATACTGCCGCTCACTCGCCGCCGCCGCCACCGCCCCACAGCCCGAAAGATTCGAGACAAAGGCCTGAGAGCCGATAATCTTTTCTGTGATTACACGCGTTGATCTAATGGTAAATTTCTCGGTTTGTTAAGTCTATACCACGCATTTCTGATATACTTTGTATGTTCAAGTAAAATCAATTTAGGTAGCTAACTAAACGTACAAAAAAGGATTAAAGTGACTGGGTCGTACACTACGGTTTACTCTGGATACAATTTTAGACTTTTCGACATTAATATAAGGTTTATTTTACTGCAGCACGTCAGATCACGTCAGACACTAAATTTCGACGTTGCCAGTCGTGCGTAGTATGCGCTCTTAAGCATAAACAATAAAATCCGCAGTGTAAAGTTTAGGAAAAAATACAATAGTAGGCTTTTGTTATCACTACATGGCCACATTGTGGTTAATTTATGTCTGGCTCATTTTTCATTGGACTTTTAAAATTATTTATAGTGTTGTTTACTAAATAAAAGCGCGTGATTTATGTAGTAAAAGCGCATTCAGTGAATAATTTATAAAGAACATTGAAATATTGTACCATAGTGGCCACATCATGACTTTACCCCAAACTCCTAGTCTGCTCACGCGGGAAACGAAAGGAGATAGGTTAGTTACAAAGTTAAAATCCATTTATGTATGAAGGGCCATGTACCCATAGTCATGAAATAAATTATGTCCGGCATAAAACAATATAGCAGCTACTCCTTATCTGTTAGAAAGAGACGCATATCTACTTTTTGTTCACTCGCTCGGCTTGCTTTTTAATTCAACTGCGCAGTCCAGTTATACAAAGTAATTTTTTTTATGCGAAACTTTAATATAGTTTATTCAGAATAAGCAACTGAATCGATTCCAATCATTTTTACACAATGTTATATTTTTTCCCAAATACAGGTAGAAATCGTTGCCGTGTAGTTACCGAGCAACTTACTATAGATCATAGTACGTGCGCGCGCAACAGCGGACGTCAGAGGTCAAAGATATTTTTGTTGGGACAACCAAGTAGTAAGCTCATAACTTTGTGGTGTTTCATGATATCTTTTTGAAATTTTTTACATAAATTCCTTTACTTAAAAATACTGGACATGTGTTTCGGGTATCATAAAAAAATTGTAGATATAGGTTCATGTCCGTACTACGTTTAGTCGGTTACTTAAGTCACTTGGTTCTTATATGTACTTTTAGTTAAAAACCCACTAAACAGAGTATAATTAAAACATATTTTTTATATACATTACATAAATCATTAGGTGCTAAGTGTGTCACTTTTGCATTTAAAACAAGTAAGGTACAAAGATTTTTGCGTTATTTTAGTTAGAATTTGTATATTAATAAGGTATTAAATTAGTTTTAAGGTAAATCTCTAACCCTTGAAGTGCTAATCAAAGTAATATTTAATTAATTGTAGATTGGATATTGGCGCCCAACCCGTTATTGAATTGTGCACAGAGCTTCTGATATGTGATAAATGATAATACATTTTGATTTTACTTTTGCTAGCTAATTTGATTTGAGCCTATACGGGATGTAACGCAAAGTGTATATACATAACAAGAGCAAGGTTATTATCAATCGATATAGGAAGAGATTTTTTCGTCTTATCTCTCCCTACATGTTCGGAAGTTATGTGGTTTTTGGTAAGATCATCGCCTACGGTAAACTACTGCGATACTAGGCGCGTAGAATTACGGAAGAAATTTATTGTGATTTTGATCGGTGACACTGTTATCATAATTTGAATCGCGGGCGTTTTGAAGGGACTGTCTTATGTAAAATTGACGTTCAAAAAGACCTGATTTTCAGCCTGATTTGAATAAAAAAAAACTTAAATTTCGACTTGAAACCCTTCCACAATATCGTTTGATATCATCAAAGAAGTTGTGCCCTTTGTTTGTATATATCGTTTTCGTTACGTTAGAAACGTTGGTAGCTATCAAGGGTTATGGATGAAATCAAATGATGTATATTTTTGAGAGATATTTGAACTTTAAAACAAAAGGTACTGACGTCTCATCAGGTATCAATTTTTTACTAAAATATGGATTTGAATAGAACATGGAACTGCAGTTCCAATTGGCAGTGACTATGAATGTGGTTATAATTATTACTGGATTGAAATATTAAAAGAAATATCAAAGCAGAGAAATAAAAATAATTACAGTTTCTAGGTACTCTTTTATAAAGTTTTTTTTTGTAAATGTTAAGCTACCAAAGTGCAAAGCTTTGGATTCGAGGACCTTCGGGCAGCCCACAAATGTAATCGCCTTTATTTGAGTCTTCAGCGCTTTAATTTAAATGCAGATTATTTTGACGCGTTGGGATGCGCTCTGTTCAATTCTCAATGCTCGCCTCAACACCGAAAGCCGCCAAATCAGTGAACGTAAAGTTGACAGGAGCTAAATAAAAAAAGTTTAGTAATAATTATATTTTATATAACAACAATTGCGACAAAATGTTTCACGACAGGTCATCATTTTCTGTGATAAATAATAGAACATTGATATATTATGAATTAGTAGGTAATAATTAGAGATCGGATATTCCAGTGCTTATATACCAGCGAAAGATAATGTGGATACGCCTTTGAAATAACAATAGTGTAAAATATTTTATTTTTTATATTATATTTATATACTAGTACACAAAATACTTTAAAAATTACGAAAAACCTTGTTATACGCCATCTAGTGGTATTTTTAGAAATATTTATAAACAAAACCTATAGTGGCTACGTGTACCTACCGAAAGGCATATCCATATTTTTCTTTCGTCAATTCAAGTTTAGGTTTTTAAGCGCCAGAATATCTGATCATTAGTAATAATTAATAAGCAATAATAGTGCCTTAGTTTTTGGCGTGTGTCCACATACTTGGAAAATAAGGCGTAGTGATAAAGTTATGTATTAAATGTGATTCTAAAACATTTTTTCTAAATAGTACAGAATGACTTAAAGTTCTGTACTGAAAGGGAGAAAGAGGACTTGCAGTTGAAGTCTTGCGTTAATTTTGTTACACCTAATATTTTAAGTGAATACCATCTCTCGGTGGTAGGTCATAACATCGGCTACCGGCAGATGTGACCACCCACCAGACAAAGTATTGCCGCCGATTCATCGTGTTCCAGTATGATGTCTGGTGAAGCCGTACGGAGGACGGGTCTGAGCAGTTGTGTTGCGATGTGTGCCGGGTACGATGCGCCAAATGTTGTTGTGTCGGGAGTTTGGTCGTGGAGCGTCTCCAGATCAAGCTCCCTATGGTGCATCATCGTTGGTCGTGTTGTTGGGTTTAACATTGCATCTTCTTCCTATTCACTCAGTTTTTTAAGTAAATGGGTTTCATAATAATAAACTAGCGCGCTTTACCATCAACGATTGCATCTCTGCTCACCATCAGGCTGTATTGCGATCAAGCACTAGTTTATAATTATTAAAAAAATGGAAAAATAGATGATTTAGAAAAAAATATCACATTTAATATAGAATTTAAACAATTTTTGTTGTACATAGTAAGTATTACTAATTCTGTATTGTTCAATTTTGATTAGTAACCATTTTGCATGTTAAAAATAATAAGTAATTGTTTAAATTTCCAATAAAATTTTACACCATTTTCATTGTTATTTTATTTATTTACTAGCGGACGCCAGCAAATTCGTTCGCGTGGTTTAGTTATGCTCCGCTCCTGTTGGTCGCAGCGTGATGTTATATAGCCTAAAGCCTTCCTGGATTAATGGGCTATCCAACGCAAAAAGAATTTTTCAAATCGAACCAGTAGTCCCTGAAATTAGGGCGTTCAAACAAACAAACAAACTTTTCAGCTTCATATATTAGTATAGGTTTATAAATATTTTATAACTATGTAAGCAGTGACATAATATGAATGTTATATGCATATGAGACTAACTGGCTAAGAATCTGAAATAGTTTTTTTTTTATCTTAGATTATTTATTTCAGATGATGTAGGTCCTTACCCTAAAAATACGTCTATCTATATATATAAAAATCATTGCCACTTTCTTTGTAATTTTATAATTCACCAAAATTGTGTAATGGCACCAGATTGGCAGTGAATAACTTATTGCCAAGTTTAATTGAAGCTACGATGTCAACTGGTAAATCAAAAGGAGAAGTTTGTTTGTTACTGCGTATCCCTATGATCCCAACTGATATGCCATTTGAGTTCAAACGATTACAATGTCCTGTGCGTTTATCATTTCACGTTTGAGTTGTTTAATTTTGGAGGAATCATGATTTTCACAAGGCCAACTTTGTTGCCTGTTCGAGAGTCGGTACCCCCAGTCGTTTGTTTATACATGCTAGAAATGGAAAAGTTTTAAAATTGCTAGCAATTAACAAAAAATGTTTGAAGAAATATTTTTTTTTTTTTGATGATCCAATAAATTTGTATTTATTATTTCACTTTATACGTAGCGAAGCACATATCGGGCCGCTAGTATAAACATATATCGTTCGGAGAGTATCCATCCTATTGTTGACATCGCTACGATCCGGACGAAGCGTTTCGCCTCGTTTTTGAAGTGAAACTTCTTTACGCACGCTTGACTTGGGGAGTAAGCTGGCGAACGCGTGACGTAAGCATTACGAAAAGTGATCGGACAAGGCGAACGGAAGTTAAGTGGGGGATATAAGCACAGAGGCGCCCGTGGCGCGAGCTTGGTACTTTGTACTCGTTGTAGACCTTGTGGTCTACAACGAGTTTTTTTTTTTTCAATAAAAATAGAATATCTATGCAAAAATATTAATTTACCAATGAAACCATGAAATAAATTTAAATATTTATAGAAAATTAATATATGTCTATGTGTATACATGTAGGTATATATTGTACACACATACAGATGGAGCGAAAGAAGTTTCACTTCAGTCGTGTGGTCATAAGCACACTCGTTTTTTTTTTTTATACCAGATACATCGAAGTACTGGAACAATTTGGCAAGACCACCAATCGGTCCAGGCTTTCACATAAATAACATAACCAGCCTATAATGTCCCCACTGTTGAGACACAGTCCTCTTCTTGGTGAGAGTGAGTGGGCCGTAATCTACCACGCGGGCCCAGTAGTTTTAATAATAACAATAAACAAATTTGAGCATTCCGTTCAAACACACTTATGTATCCAGAAAATGTATCGCCACTTACAAAAAGACCTCTAATAATCTATTACGTCCACCAAGGACTATCTAACTAGACCAACAAATCTTAAGTTCGAGCTCTCATTTTGAAGTGCGCCTCGAAATGTCTTAAGTTGTCTTACGGCTTTAAGACGACAAACTAGAGCGGGACTTCAGACCTAAAGTGGTTCGCATCGACCCATTTGCAACTTGGTACCATGCCAGCTATTATTAATCGCTTTTGAAATTATTGTTTTGTTTATTGCCACTGTAGGTGTATTATTACAATTTGATGGAGTTATGTGGCTTGTTGCTATGTTTGCGGTATGTTCTCTCACTCTCTTATTATGTCTCTTACAATCTAGCACCCTTTGTCCGCGAGCTTGCTTTTTCATGGAAATATTTTGTTGTTTTAGCTACACATTTGGTGACTAAATCGACGCACTCGATCTTTCTCAAAGGTCACATAAAACAATAAACGGCAGTAAAACTCAGATTACGAAAACATAAAAGTGGTATTATTTGGTAGATGTCACATGTCTTCGAAGTTTTAAACTCTAGGACATGCCAGTTTCTTCATGCTGTTTTCCTTCACCGTTTTGAGAGCAGTGGTGATGAAATAATTTACATAAAGTAAGTACAGCGCCTGACGGGGTTCGAACCTTCAACCTACAATTTGTAAGTCACGGCCGACACCATAGGGCCATCGCTGCTCCTTCACGCAGGCGATCACTACTTTGTAATATTTTAAAAACACTCCAGGCAGTCTTCGAATGGGACGAAGACAATCTTGTGGCATCCCTCCGAGTTGTTGTCGATGGGTGCTCATTGGACCTCATGTCGACTAATGCCGGTGTTCCTCAGGGATCTGTTCTCGTTGCAACTCTGTTCCTACTGCATACTGAACTGCTGATGCCCGGTATCTATCAGTATGCAGATGACAGCACAGTTGTGAAGAGATACCTGCTCTCTGTACCTATGCCTGTGCTCGGGCTAGTAAGGAATCAATCCGGTACGAAAGAGAGGCTATGATAGAGCGTATGAATTTGCTCTACAGGTAGTCTCCAAATGGGGCGAAGGTCGCCGGGGCAAAGTCGCCGAAGTAAAGTCGCCGCACTAAAGTCGCCGGGGCAAGGTCGCCGCCATAAAGTCGCCGGGGCAAAGTCGCCGCCATAAAGTCGCAGCCATAAAGTCGCCGCCGGGGCAAAGTCGCCGCACTAAAGTCGCCGCCATAAAGTCGCCGTCTTAAAGTCGCCGACCTAAAGTCGCCGCCTGCACCAACAGATTCGAGCGTGGGCTCCTGTGCCACCTGAATCACCAATGTCAGACGTACCATCTAATGACGAATTTATAAATATTGTTAGAAAACTACCGGTCAACAAATCATCAGGTGAAGATAAAATATCTAATAGGATGATTAAAGAAGCGTGTAAAACAGCGGGTGATGCCATCTTAACTGTATACAACCGATGCATTGCTGAAGGCGTTTTTCCTCGTAAATGGCGACGCGGTTTCATACGAATAATACCAAAGTGTGGTGATAAACCACCGGATGATCCGAAGTCATATCGTCCTATCACACTTCTACCATCTTTGGGGAAACTTCTTGAGCGCCTCATCGTTCCACGTTTACTACCGAACGGTCCAAAATTCCATAATAATCAATATGGCTTCACCATAGGTAAATCTACGGTCGACGCGGCGCTTTCTGTCAGAAGAACCGTTAACCAATCTGAAAACAAGTACGTAATTGGGATCTTCCTGGATATTTCTGGGGCTTTTGATAACGCCTGGTGGCCTATGCTGTTGTTAAAATTAAAAACCCGCGGTTGCTATAGAAACATATATAATCTCTTTTACTCGTACTTTATAAACGGTTCCGCGGTACTAAAGCTCGGTCATTTTTCTAGTACTAAAACACTAACCATGGGATGTCCTCAGGGTTCAGTTGTCGGTCCTTATTTATGGAATTTGGGTTTTGATGACTTCCTCGCGATCCCGCTTCCTTGCGTCTGTTCACTTACTGGTTACGCGGACGATGGCCTACTGCTCATTCAGTCAAGTACCCGAGCTGGACTTGAGAACTTGGCCAATACTTGCCTAAATTTAATATCTCAGTGGGGTGATCGTAACCGCCTAGCGTTTGCGCCGCATAAAACCTATCAACTTCTACTAAAAGGTAATCTTAAATCATTGCCTACTATTAAATTTAACAACGTTCCCATTAAAAAACAGCAATCCGTATGCTACCTTGGTATGATCTTAGAAAGGAATTTTTCATTTATCGAACATATAAAAATAGTTGGCGAAAAAGCTAAAAGGAACTTTTATGCCCTAACTAGAATATCCAAAGCAACTTGGGGTCTATCATTCCTAACTTTAAAGACTATATATGGAGCTACCTACTTAGGATGTATGTGCTACGGTGCACCTGTTTGGGCCGATAGGGCCAGCATAGGGGCGGCACGACGTAAACTGCTTCAAAGCCAACGTTTGGCATTGATATTTTTATGCAAGGCGTATAGAACGGTCAGTACTGAAGCCTTACCGGTATTGGCAGGTGTACTTCCAGTCGATCTTGAGGTACAGCGACGTGCTTCAATGTACTACTCCGCGAGGGGGGAGGCCATGGACACTAATTTTGTTACACAACGCGACTTTAATAAAATCTCTAGATTATTTAAACCTCAGACTGAAGTCTGGGAGGACCTCTTATCCGAATGGCAAAGTAGGTGGGATAATTCCATCAAGGGCCGGAACCTTCATCTATTCTTTCCATCCGTTGGCGATCGGCTGGCTAATACATGGCTGGAGGTTGACCACTGCGTTGCCCAATTTCCCACAGGTCATGGCAACTTTAAAAGTAAACTGTATTCTTTTAAACTTGTTCCTTCCCCTTTGTGTCAGTGTTCTACATTGAACTGTGAATTTGAACAGACCGCACATCACATCTTGTGGGAGTGTGTTCTTTGGCAGAATGATCGCAATATTATGTTGGATAGTGTACAAGTTACATCCGGAGTCGTTTATTATACGGACCTTGTAGAAACTAGAACCAATTTCCGTGCGTTCAGGCGCTTTTGCCATAGGTACCTATTATTGGAATCAATTGTAACAGCTAATACCTACTTAGGACCCATTAACTTAAGCAAATTTTATTCCGTGGTGTTTGGCAATCTGGGCTTCTCCCAGTTGCAATAATGTCCCTTTGTGCCGATTGGCCTAGTTCTGTTCTGTCTCCTGCTTGTTATGGAGGGAAGTGGAAAAAATATCTTTTTTCTTACTCCTCCGCTATTCTCTTCTGATTAATTTCGTTGCGGGACCCAAGACAGTTGAATCGTTTCTCCGGGACTCGTCGAGCTTCATTGCTCGGCGTTTTTCTGGCGGTCTCCACTGTTGATTCTGGCTTTCAGGAGTTGCAGTGGGTGGGAAAAGTGTGGCGGGTTTGTCCCAAACAAAAAAAAAACCATTTGGTATTATCACAATACCCCATAAAAATTAATAAAAGCTTAAGATTTTTAGAAAAATAACTCTGAATATTAGAGACCCTACGAAACTGCGTCCGGGAACGTATTGTATGTTTTGCTTATTTACTTATTTTTAACTTCATTGTAATTTATAGTTTTGTGCCGACTTTGTTCTCCTCGGTAAATAAGTCACCACCCTGGATTGACTAGTACAGAATGCGCAATTGCGCAAATGCGCCTGTTCCTCTTTGAGTAATTAAAATATATTTTAATAAAAAGTAAGTATTAATGTTAGTTCAAAAATATGGGAAGTTGTAGGAAAAACTGACACCATAGCAGGGCTTTGCTTTTCCCAATATAGTCAGCCAGACAAGTTAAGCAGACACCAACCTTCTAGGCTAAACGCGAGAAGCCATTTAAAAACACAGCATGTGTAGATAGCTCCTCTTTAGTTCTGGTACAAGACCGTAGGCTCAGAGGACTTCAGTATTTGCTATCTTTGACAGATAAATATAGTATTTTTATTTAAATGCTTCCGTGGACCATCGTCCATCTTCACAGTGATCTGTCGTTTTACACTCTTTATTCCAGTACAATGGCGTGTGATTGAAATGACGATGGTTTCATTACTGCAAAAGAGACTAAAGGGCGGCAGCAACCAGGTTAATTCATGTATTGGCTGGGCGAGTTTGGCATTAACATGTAAAATTAATTAAACTGGAAGTTAATTATTATTCATTCATGAACAGATTCGTTCATAACAAAAGAGTGTAAAAAAAAAACGAGTGTTGATATAAAAAATAATTTGCTGTTATACACTATTTGTGTTCTTTTTGGAACACGCTGATAATGTTGTGTGATCTTATGCCAGAGTTCTATGTGAGACTTCCTTTACTATTAAAAGGCTTCTTTCCTGTTCCCCCACAGTATAGCACAGTAATAATGGTAAAATATTGTTGTTTTGAGGATTGACCTTATTATCAGTGGTACGTGTCTCGTATTTTAATTTTAGTGTATTGTCCATATTTACGTGTGTAGGTACTACTTAGTAGAGGGAGACTATTTCTTTCTTCATAACTGGATTTAAATAGGATGGAAATTATCCGTAATTCCGTAATAGGATTCGGAACTGACGCACAATCTGGAGTAATTTCATATCCATATCCGGTGTCTGTGGTTGTCTGCGTGACTAGTGACATTTTCCGAAAGAGGGACCTGGTCACCTGGCCACTTTGGATTCGGTGGAGAGGCTTGCGAAGGGGCTGATTTGCGACCCTGATCCGTCGTCCCAGTCCATCGCCGTCACACGTTGTTGGCACCGCTGCGGTCCGGACGAGGCGTATCGCCTCCTCTTTTGTACTGCGTGCATCGGGGGACTGGAGCGGTTTCCGTCGGACTGCGATTTGAGTTTCTTCGGAGCTGAAAGGTCGTGTCGAACGCTACCATTAAATTGGTAGGCCGTATCGAACGCTGCCATAAAATTGGTTAAGTCGTGTCCAATGCTAGGTAGTCTGTCCGTTAAGTGCGTGTGCGAACCTGTGATATTCAACGATTGTAAGGGTTTTACACTCACATAAACAACTCTTTGTTTCCAACATGATGAGTAAGAGACGATTAAGAGACATAGCATTTGACAACATTACTAAAAATATTTAAAATGCTTAAAAACAATGATTTAATAGTGCCACAGTTGTATAATAAAAATAATATACTTACGTCTTTCTCTGTTTACATAACGTGTGATATCTATTAGGTATAAAATATTATATAATTATATATGATACGTATGATATCATTTTGAGCAGTTAAAATTTTCGATGTGATTTTTTTTATAACTATATGACATAATATACCTATCTGTATATATATAATTATTTTGAAAACAAAATTTTGTCAACAAAGGTTAATAAAAGGTTTCCTTAGTGACGACAGGTTTAATTATTCTTTTTCTTGTCGTTGTTTATTTTGAGAAAATAATATTTTCATTCATATTTTTTTTTTGTCTAAACATAAAGGAAGCTGAATATTAAAAACATTTTGTTTTCATTCATATTCTGGTCTAAAATTAATAAAGGCTGTAATCTTGTAGTGCACATATTTTGAGAAAGGGACATTTTAAGAAAAGCACATTTCGCGAGCGGGGACATTCTGAGAAAAAGGACATTTTGATAAAAGGACTTTTTGAAAAAAGTACATTTCGAGAAAAGGACATTTTGAGAAATGACAAAAGGGACATTATGAGAAAGGACATTTCGAGAAAAGGACATTATGCGATGAGACGCAATATTTCAATGTTCTTTATGAATTGTTCAGTAAATGCACTTTTTACTACATAAATCACGGGTTTTTATTTAGTAAACGAAACTTTAAATAATTTAAAAGTCCAATGAAAAATCAGCGTGGCACTCATCTTAGCTTTCCCGTCAAACAAGACTCCATAGACAGTTTAGACGCGGTTATAAACATGGCGACTAAAAATACGCCAGCTTACGTCAGGAGCGCACTAATTTGACAGATCTAAACTGACATTTTATCTTCTGTCCTTTTCTTATTGAAATAGAAAAAAATGCACTTAACTTAAATTTAATTTAGTTTGTAAACGAGGGAATCGGGGCCAAACTTACACGCGGGCGAAAGTATAAAATAAAACAAGAATCATTTTGTGATACAATACGTATATTGTTTTAATTTTCAATACATTTCACTCTGTGTTTACACTACACATTGCACAAACATGAGTAGGTGACTTCTTGACAATAATATTCATCATTTTAATCATCAACCTTTTTATCGTCCCACTATTGCATATTTCATTTTATTGCATTCGATTCCAGGTCAGGCAAGTACCAATGTAACTTTTCTAAGTTATATGTACTTTCTAAGTATATCTTGGGCACCAATGACTGATTAAAAGGTGAAGGAAAACATCTTGAGGAAACCTGGACTTTAAGTCTGAAATCGCCAACCGCATTGAACAAGCGTGGTGATTACGCTCAATCCTTCTCTGTATGAGAGGAGACCTGTGCCCAGCAGTAGGACAGTAAAAAAGGTTGATGCTGATGATGATGAGAGAAAATATTTATTGCACTCCTCCTGACGTGGCAAACCATTTAACAATATCACAAACTATCTGACAACCTCACAAACTATCTGACAACATCACAAACTGTCTGACAACGTCACCAGCTGGCCACTTACTGCTGCCATTGCGCTCTTCGCTTAGTTTTTATATATACACATTTGACATGCGGCAACATGGAAGTTCGTTGGGTGAATTTAGCCGAACAGTATTCACACTCGTACGTGTCTGACAATATGGCAAACTATCTGACAACGTCACAAACTGTCTGACAACGTCACAAACTGGCTTTTACTTACTGCTGCCACTGCGCTCTTCGCTTAGTCTTCATATGTACACATTTAACATGTGACAACATGGAAGTTCTTTGGGTGAATTTAGCAGAACAATATTCACACTCGTACGGCCGCTCGCCCGAGTGCGTTCGCATATGGTTGAGAAGAGTGCGGTTTGCCTGGAAAATAAAGATTACTTTGAAGGTAGCGATACCCTTCCACCGAAATGGCAGCAACCGCTAAATACCGCTACGGAAACAAAAAATTTTTTGAAGTTTTTTCATTGTAGCCTGTTTGGCAAAGGCCTTTCCTTTTTCCTGCCAAACCTCCCTTTTTTTGTTTCCGAATTGGAAAATCCTCATGGATATCCGCCGCCCTGGCAGGATCAGGCTCTTACTGATCAAAAACTGCCCCGGTGTTCCATCTCATACCTACACCAGAGGTTCCTAGAACGAACACTGCTTCCGCAACCCCCGATTGGTGCTGGTCCGCCACTGTGGGCCTCCTCGGGTCAGGGGGGAGTGAGGTGTAGGACTCCCCCCGAGACGTCTAGAAGTACCGCGGGTGGAACACTTCGCGCCGCCACCTCGGGTCCTGATGTTTTGGGGGCGACATATGTCCCCGGGTCTGTCATCCCTGGACCCATTTGGGTGGGCTGGAAGAGGGCGTTATCCACCCTCCGCTGACGCTCGGTGCGCCGGCTGCGAGCCGGGTGAGAGGACGAGATCTCCCTCTCCCTTTCCGCAGCCTCCTTCTGTTCCAAACCTCCCTGTTTTGTGCTATCTCTGGTCATGTTGGCCCTAACCAGAACGTCAATATTTAGATTTTTATTCTGTTCTAAGCAGCATTATGCAGGTCGGTGTCCAGAGATGAACGGATTTGGTCAGTCCACCTTATTGGCCTGCGACCAGTAGGCCTAGTATGAGTTTTCATTACGAAATTCGTTCGTCGATATCGAGCGCGTTTGACTCAGCGATTGGCCCGCTTCAAGGTCGTAAGAACTCTCAACCAATGAGAGCGCCAAACGCGCTCGTTATCGACGATCGAGTTTCGTATTGAAAACTCATACTAGGCCTACTGGAATCTTAACAGATGGTTTACTATCATAAAGTAGAAGATAATTCCATAGGAACATCAAGACCCTCAGTATGACAGCCCCCGTAGCGTAGCGGTAGCGAACGCGGCCGCTGCGCAAGGAGGCGCGGTTTCGAACCCCGCACAGTGCAAATATTTGTATGCATGAATATGAATATTTGCACTGGTCTGGTCGTGCCTTGGAAAGCACGTTAAGCCATTGGACCGGGTTGCCATACGAACATCTAATGGCAGTTGTTACGGGTTGTTGGAGCCCTTAAAAGTCCAACAATTGGTCTAACTGCAATGCTTTGATATCGCCTTCGGGTTGTGGAAGTCAGACGGCAGTCGCTTCACGGAAAATATCGAAGTTTAGCCAAAACTCAGTAGTTGGAGTGGTAAAGCGGACCCCAGACTCCAAAGCTGAAAAAGCATCGGATGCGACTGGCATTAACGCTGAGATGATGATGATGATGAAGACCCTCAGTAATGATGAGGAGGATTCTATTCTAAATCTTATACGGATATCAAAATTTATGTAGGTGAAACTACGTAATACTTACAGCGAAACCTCTTCCACAAATATTGCAAAGTTTATTTTTCTCCTTTTTGACTCCTTCGTGATTGAACCGCATATGGTCGACGTATCGCGTTCTGTTCAAAAAGTGCTGAAGCAAATCGACAGAGTAAAGTAACCATTATACGTATTTAGATATTTTAAATGGGAAATACTAAACTAATAAAAGATTTTTTAGTGGTTGGTTCGTTTTTATATTGTTGTTTGGGCCTGCGGGTGGTTGGTTACTAACTAAATTTAAGTTATTTTTCTTCTTCTTTCTTTTTCTGCCTATTGAGGTTCACTGCTGGCCTCCCCCAAGGCTTTCCACAACGACCAGTCTTGTGCTGCCCGCGTCCATTGGTCCATTTGGTTGAGGGCCTCCCTACGCTGCGTCTTCCGCTACGTGGCCGCCACCCCAAATGGCGTATAGATTCATCTGTTAATAGCTAATTTAATACCATTTGGTAACACCTATAATGTACATATATACAAATAAATTTGAATTACAAATAAATAAAATGTGTTCTAAGCCCGGTACCACCATATCCTCCCGTGGATGTCGTAAGAGGCGACTAAGGGATCTCACCAGGGAAGCGGACAGCAGCGCTTGTCCTGTGGAATATTAAATTACTACGATCCCCAACCTAACAGACAAGCGTAGAGATTATTATTACTCTATTTACTCGGTGGTACGCCATAACATCGGCTGCCGGGAGAAGTTACCACCCACCAGACAAGGTCTTGCCGCCAAGCGATTCGTCGTGTTCCGGCATGATGTCTGGTGAAGGACGGGTCTGAGCAGTTTGTTGCGATGTATGTAGGTGCGATGCGCCAAATGTTGTTGTGTCGGGAGTTTTTTTTTTTTTTTTTTTTTATGTGTGTCCGTCTGTCACTTCTTGCATGGCAAGAATTCTTTTTTGCCGTTTCTTACTTTACTTATCTTTTATTTTACCGCTATACTTTTTTGCGGCTTTAGCCTCGTCTTTTTTTTGGGTCACTCTTTTCCCATGTCAATACGTTTTCTTATATTTTTTTTTGGTCATATTTTCTTTTGTCATTTTTATCATTTGTTACATTTCTTTGTCTACAATACTACAATATTCAATTCTATTTCTATTTAAGACTATTTACATTCTTGCCGACGGCACAGCGCTTGGCTGTGCTGCCCGTGTCCTATTTCTTTCGATGGATGCTTTCGCCACTTTGAGGCAAAACCGCTTCAGGTACGGCCTGGAGTGTGTGTGTCGGGAGTTTGGTCGTGGAGAGTCTCCAGATCAATCTCCATCTGGCGCAGCATCGTTGGTCGTGTTGGTCTTGGGTTTAACATGGCAGCACCTCGCTCAACTGCCGTCATCCTTCCTATTCCTAAGTTTTTTAAGTGAATAGGCTTAATAAACTAGTGCGCTTTACCATCAACGATTGCACCACTGCTTACCAACAGGCGGGATTGCAGTCAAGCATTAGTTTACGTTTTAAAAAGAACTATGGCAACTCCCAAAATGAAAAAAAAAAAAAGCTTTGGGGAGACTTTTGGAGAGCTGTGGACCTCTATAGGTTAATAGGTTAAAGAAGAAGTAGAAAAATGTGTACTTACTCTATCACACTCCGAGCAGTAGTGTTTGGACTGGTTCATATGAACGTGCCGGTAGTGGTTCATCATGTAAGCTCGTCTGGAATATGTGTTGCTACATTCTGGGCAGGGGAACTTATTTCTGACTCTGAAATGAAATGAAAGCTAATAAAAGAACAAAGAATGTGTGTGTGACACTAGTGGCTCAGTGGTATCATTATCAACCTTTTATCGTCCCACTGCTGGGCAGAGGACTCCTCTCATACAGAGAAGGATTGAGCGTAATCACCACGCTTGCTCAATGCGGGTTGGCGATTTCAGACTTAAAGTCCAGGTTTCCTCAAGATGTTTTCCTTCACCTTCAGTCATTAGTGTCCAAGATATACTTAGAAAGTACATATAACTTTAGCAAAGTTACATTGGTACTTGCCTGACCTGGAATCGATTCCGCGCACTCATACTTGGAGAGGCTGATGTTTTAACCACTAGGCCACCACGACTTACTACTAGGCTCAGTGGTAAGTGGTGTTTTAAGCAGCCTATAATATTCCCACAGTTGACACGAGGACTGTCTCTCGGTGAGACAGACTGGGCGGTTAATGTACCACTCTGGCCCAGTGTGGGTTGGACTTCATTTTTGGCTCTAAGGCATGCCAGTTTCCTTACGATGTTTTCCTTCAACGTTTTGAGAGTATTGGTGATGAAATTTATTTATTACTAGCTGACCGGCAAACGTTGTTTTGCCATATAAATAATAGATTAAATTACTAAAATGGCTATTAAAAAATAAGGGTTGATCGTAGAAGGGTGAAAATTGGGGATTGTATGTATTTTTGTATGTTGTATCATAAAAAAATAGAAATTAAAATTTTTGTCTAAAAAATAAAAAAAAAAATTTAGGGGTGGACTACCCCTAACATTTAGGGGGATGAAAAATAGATGTTGGCCGATTCTCATAGATACCGGATAAGCACAAAAAATTTCATCAAAATCGGTCGAGCCGTTCCGGAGGAGTTTAAATCCGAACACCGTGACACGAGAATTTTATATATTAGATTTAATTATTTATGTTAATCATCATTTCAGCCGAAAGACGTCCACTGCTGGACATCGGCCTCCCCCAAGGTTCTCCACGACGACCGGTCCTGCGCCTCCCGCATCCAGCGGTTTCCCGCGACCTTCACCAGGTCGTCGGTCCACCTTGTCGGGGGCCTACCCACGCTACGTCTTCTGGTGCGTGGTCGCCACTCGAGAACCCGTCGGCCCCATCGGGCATCGGTCCTGCGGGCAATGTGTCCAGCCCCTTGCCACTTCAGTGTTGCAATTCTTCGGGCTATGTCGGTTACTCTCGTTCTTCTGCGGATCTCCTCATTCCTGATTCTATCGCGCAGTGAAACCCCAAGCATAGCCCTCTCCATTGCCCTTTGAGCGACTTTGAGCCTTCTTATAAGGCCCATTGTTAGCGACCACGTCTCAATTCCATAAGTCATCACTGGCAACACACACTGGTATTTATGTTAATACGGCTTTCAAAAGCCAATTACATTAACATACATACAAAATTAAATAACACAAAAAGGTACATAATAAAATTCAAATAATAATGTAAATCAAAACATAAACAAAAAAAAAAGACAAATCAGAGGAACAATAAAAACGGGAATAAAATAAAAACTATAAAAAAATAATTGTTTTCGCAGAACGCTAAGCAAGCGCACATTAAAATTTTAAATTCATCTGCCAATATAGGTATCACAGTTCGGGTTAGCTTCCATGAGGCTATTCAGCGCGGAAAGAACGCGAGGAATAGGGGATGACGCACGAGCTACGGTGCGACATGTAGGCACAGCTAGCAGACGGTGTCTGCGGCCGCGGAGATAGTTACCAGTAACGTCAAGACGAATCAGCTCATTGAGGAGATCACTGGCATCTGTTGTCCCTCTACATATTTTTAATATGATTTCCATTTGGTCATATGCTCTCCTAGTTTGTAACATATTATACCCTAAACATCCTGAGATAAATTTAAATTTTGAGTTGGGTATAAATATGGATAATATCCAAAACTGATTTTATATAGGAATCTCAAAAATGCCTTTTGAACTTTTTCAAGTAACAATGCGTAAGTAGTCTCATGTGGTTTAAACCTGCGACCTACAACCTACAACTTCTCGATACATAAATTCTCGATTCTCTTATTCGCGAACTAAAGTCAGGAGGGTAATCGAGCTAAAAACAGTAGAACTCTCTTGTTCATATCTAATCTAGTTAAAGTTATGGTTTAGTTTCGATCATATTTCGTATCGCGCTAAAGTTTCAACTTCGGTTGAAGTAAAATCAATGTAGGTATGAGTGATACATTTCATCAGATATAATAATTAAAACTAAATAAATTATAATTAAATCTAATCGTTTAGACGTAAGTTTGACATGGTATAGAAAAAGTTAGCTTTGTTTCAACTTTTCATTTGACAACGGTTACGTTCCAAATTGCGATCCAGTTATGGTTAAATCATGTCACAAGGTTAACGCGATACGAAACATAACAAAAGTTAAGGTTTGGTTGCGATCCAATTCTGTTTTGGTTGAATTATTTTAGCGCGATTGCCTCCCAGTACATCTTTTTCTATCTATTTCATTATGAAAAGAACAAAAGACTAATATTAGTTTAGTCTTGTCAAATTAAGTCACTCCATAGACAATTAAGACGCGACAAAAAATATGATCATAAACATGGCGACCAAAATACCTAAGTCAATTTACGTCAGGCGCGGACTAATTTGACAGAACTATATTTATCTTCCATACTTTTCTTATTAAAATATAAAGAATAAGAAACATTGTATTTAACTTTAACTTAGTTTATGAACAAGGCTATTAATATCTGGGATTTAAAAAAGAGCTTGAAAAATCAAAATCAAATCATTTATTTCAAATAAACCAATTCCCGTTAAAGTCCAAACCAAGTTGTGCGGAAATTAGCGAAATTTAAATAAAAAGGCAGCAGGCACGCGTAACGTGTATGAGATTTTTATTCAATGTGTGTAAGACATATCAGTGTAGCGGGTACACAAAAAAAACATAACAATTAATAGTACGGAACACTTGAAGCTACGAATAATGAAACAGGCGCTTCAACATGCCCCCGGGCGTTGAAAGTCGTGCTTTCAACCAGACTTCGATTCTGAATAAACAGGTAATGGGCATATTCTATTGAAGGCCCTCCGGATGACTCCAGTAGAGGTCTTGATATCTGCGACACGGGCAATTCCATCAGTACCTGGATGTACAGCGATGACTCTTCCTAGTCTCCACTTTAGAGGTGGAAGATTCTCTTCCTTGATGACTACCAGGGCATTCAGCTCTAAGCCATTCTTGCAAGAACGCCACTTTGTCCGTTGCTGTAATTCGGCAATATACTCCTTAGTCCATCCAGTCCAGAAGTGTTGGCGAAGTTGCTCAATACGTTGAAAACGACTAAGATGGGTGGCAGTTTGCTCTTCACAATTCTTCTGTGGCAACGAAGTGAGTGACCGACCGACGAGGAAATGACCAGGAGTCAATGGAGTGCAATCGGCAGGGTCTGAAGACAGCGGCGTTAGTGGGCGTGAATTTAAGATTGCCTCTATTTGGACTAACGTGGTGTTAAGTTCCTCAAAAGTTAAGTTACATTGTCCCAACACTCGCTTTAGGTGATATTTTACCGATTTAACACCCGCCTCCCAGAGACCGCCAAAATGTGGAGTGTACGCAGGAATAAAATGAAATTTGATTCCATCATTAGCTATGCTTTCACTTAATGCATCAGAATTACCTTTTAAAAACTTAGATAGTTCGTTATACGCACCAACAAATGAGGTACCGTTGTCGGAGTATATGTGAACTGGCTTACCCCTTCGTGCAATAAACCGATACAAGGCTAATAAATAATTGTGGGTTGTCAAGTCACTCACAAGCTCCAAATACACAGCTTTTGTGGTAAAACAGATAAAGATTGCTATGTACACCTTGACGAGTCTACATCCACGACCTTGGCGACTAGCGCTCATAATAGGGCCCGCATAATCAACACCGGTACATTCAAACGGATACCCTCCTGGAAGAAGGCGCTGCCGTGGCAGGTTACCCATCAAAGGAGCAACAACCTTGCCCTGCATACGTTTGCACAAAACGCATCTATGGTAACATGCTTTAGCTAAGTTACGTCCTCCTATAGGCCAATGGGTTTCTCTAATGGATGCTAACAACAGTTGTGGGCCTGCGTGCATTAATCTTTTATGTTTAAAATCAAATAATAATTTAGTAAAAGTATGAGTGGACTGTAAAATTATAGGGTGTCGTTTATTATGTGTAAAATCTGAATTATCGAGACGTCCTCCGACACGCATCAGATTATTTTCATCTAAATAGATATTAAATTTTAACAGGACGCTCCTTTTCGGTAAACTGTGTTTATTTAGAAGTAATTTATATTCAGGAAATGATTCTTGCTGACTGACAGATTAAAACGTTTAATGCTTTCTTCAATTCGTCATCAGATAGGAATTTTTCGTGTGACGATTGGTATTTACACATATTAATGAATCGCAATACATATGCCATGGAACGTAAAAGTCTTAAATAATTCGAAAAACGATTAAAATCTATAATTAATGCCTCATCGTTAGTATCAAGGACAACATTTAAAGTGACATCATTTCGAGTTTCAGGGAGTAAGCTTAAGTCTAAATATTTGACTTGCGAAGGCCAACTACTTGAGTCTTGTTGGAGAAACTCAGGACCAGACCACCACATATCTAAACCCTGCAGATGCTTGCTATCCACACCACGTGATAGTAGGTCTGCTGGGTTTTCATTGGTTGGGACGTGACGCCAGGTGCAGTCACCTGCCAATTCTAAAATTTCAGCGACGCGATTGCGTACAAATGGCTGAAGTTTCGAAGGCAATATTTGTAGCCAATGTAACACGATGGTGGAGTCAGTCCAACAAAACACGCGTGAGAACTTTAGACGAAGTGAGTTTGACACCTTCTCATACAGACGAGCTCCCACTACAGCGCCACACAACTCCAATCTTGGAATTGTAGTAGGTTTAATTGGCGCCACACGACTTTTGGCTATGAGTAATCGAACGATACATTCACCTGCCTCACTAATACTACGAACGTAAGCGCACGCACCGTATGCGCGCTCAGATGCATCACTAAATATAGGCAGTTCCAATTCCTTACATTAGAGTACATTTATTTTCTTTTTTGTGAGGGTAACGTAATTTTTTTTTTTCTTCTCTTCTCACTAGTTTTATTTTCTTTTCGTTAAGTTAGATTTGTTTTCTTGTTTATTAATTACTTATGTCGACTTACAATGATGACCCGCCTGATCGTGGTGGAGATATTTTTCGTAGAAATAATAAAACACTTAGGTCCCCGCCAACGCAGACGGCTAAGCGTCTATTTTGTGAAATGTCTCCGACCGACAAATTAGTAGATGATAGGTCGAAGCGCTTACAAATAGCTCCTAATTCTCCAGAACAGTCCTCGCCTACATTAAATATGTCCAATAGTAACAGTGATAGTTATTACGATTTGGTTTCGGAGGCGTCTGTGTACCTGTCCAAAATAAACGAACTGGTTAACGATAACGGTTCTCGTATAAATGTCGCTAATAAATCATCTATTATGGATATGACTCAACGAGTTACAAGTATCGTGTCTTTGTTAGCTTTAAAATCTTCGTGTAACGAATCAAAGCTTGCTAATACCGAGCGCGAATTAGAAATAATCAAATTAAAATCCGGCGTTAAAACCGTTAATGAGGACAATAAAGTGTCGTACGCAGATTCTTTGAAACTGCGGTTGCCTAAAGTGGCCCCGGCTATTGAATCTAGAGTGCCTCTGCCTTGTGTCGTCGCCTATCCGACCCAGGAGCGATCAGCTGACTATGCGTCATCGTCCGCCACTAAACAAGCTCTTATGAAAGCGATTAGACCGAGTGACGATGGGTTTCAAATAGTCGGTATTAAAAAAACCGCCAAATCGGGAGTTGTACTACGGGTGGCTAATCAAAACCAATTAAAAAGATTAGAATCGGTAGACGCTATAAAGTCTGCCGGTCTCCGCTTAGAAAAACCAAAGGGTCGCCGCCCCCGTCTATTAGTTAAGGACATTCCCGCCTCAATGGAAGACAAAAATTTTTTGCAAGCTATATACCGCCAAAACATTAAAAATGAGTTGCCAATAAAAGAAGACGATTTTATTAAATCCACAAAAATAGTCCGTAGGCGTTCTACCGATACCGGTCGGAAATGGATAGGCATAGAAATTGAACCTGCGGTACGTAAACATCTTGTGACTACCAAGGATAAATTATTTATTGACTGGGCCACTTGCCGTTTTGTTGATGATATCGAGGTAGTTCGTTGCGCGTATTGTCAACAATTCGGTCATGTTAAAAAGCATTGCGCTAATAAATCACCAACCTGCGCTGTCTGTTCCGAGGCTCACGAAACCAATGTTTGCCCGCATAAGGGCGATTCGAATTTTACCCCGGTTTGCGCGGCGTGTAAACGATTTAAAAAACCCTATGATCATAGATGCGGGTCGGACCAGTGCGGTACCTATAAATTAAAACTCGAACAACTTATCCTACATACTAATTACTAATTAAGATGGATAGGTTAAAAATAGGGCAATTAAACCTTCACAACGATAAGGTGGCGACATCAGAGTTAGATAAATTAATTATTGACTACAACTTAGACCTTGTACTCATTCAAGAACAATATCAAAACTCACGTTTACGTCACAGGGTAGTTCAACTGGATTGCAGGGCACGAGCCGGAATTTATATTGCGCGGTCTTCTAACTTTACGGTAACGTCTTTACGTGACCTCATGACGCCACACTGTGCGGTTGCCGAAGTATCATCAGCTTCTTTTAAAGTATTCGTTGTAAGCTGTTACTTTCAATATTCAGATCCTGTTACTCCTCATATACATAATCTCCGTCATGTCTTGCGGTCACTCGCGGGCTGCAAAGTTATCGTTGGCGCGGATGTCAACGCGTCATCGTCTCTGTGGTATGGCAAGGTTCGGGCCACCGATACCGAACGACGCTGCGCTGTTGAGGATTTCATTGCTGAGATGAACCTATCGATTCATAATACCCCTGATGCACCACCTACTTTCTGCAGCCAAATGGGCGAATCTTGTATTGACGTCACACTTTCAAGTGCCGACGTACGTTTGGATAGGTGGCGTGTCCTACCGGACGCGTCTTGTAGTGATCATCGCCTGATCGTGTACGAATTTGTTCCTGGTTATATTCAGGGTCCGTCTCATATTCCCGGTAATTTCAGATATAGATGTAAAGGCGCGAACTGGGAATTTTTCGGCTCGCTTTTTGCGTGTCACGCCAAAGAATTCACTCGGGACAGGCTGTCAGCCGAAGAAAGTGCTGACATTGTGTCAGAAACCTTTACCTACTGTGCTGACATTGCCATTGGTCGCGGATCTATGACCAATATTCGTAGATGTGACTGGTGGAGTGATTACTTAGTTGAACAGCGTAAAAGATATCGCAGAGCGCGTAAACAGTTAAATAAACTCAAGAGCCGAAAGATTACTGGAGATCTTCTTACGTTCGCTTTGAATGCTTTTAGAGTTGCCAAGTCACGCTACAAAGCATCGGTGGAAAAATCTAAGGGTAATTTGTTGCGAAAAATTGTTGATAAGCTTGACAGGGAGGGTCCGTGGTCTCCCTTATATCACGAATTTAAAGCTAACAGATCGGTCGACCTTGCATACGTTCAAAACATTAAAGTCAATGATAGGCATACCACGGGCATAGAGGAAACAACAGAAGTGCTAATAAATACACTTATCCCTGATGATTCACCGGCTAACGATAGCGACTACCACCAACAGATTAGAGCGTGGGCTCCTGTGCCACCTGAATCACCAATGTCAGACGTACCATCTAATGACGAATTTATAAATATTGTTAGAAAACTACCGGTCAACAAATCATCAGGTGAAGATAAAATATCTAATAGGATGATTAAAGAAGCGTGTAAAACAGCGGGTGATGCCATCTTAACTGTATATAACCGATGCATTGCTGAAGGCGTTTTTCCTCGTAAATGGCGACGCGGTTTCTTACGAATAATACCAAAGTGTGGTGACAAACCACCGGATGATCCGAAGTCATATCGTCCTATCACTCTTCTACCATCTTTGGGTAAACTTCTTGAGCGCCTCATCGTTCCACGTTTACTACCGAACGGTCCAAAATTCCATAATAATCAATATGGCTTCACCATAGGTAAATCTACAGTCGACGCGGCGCTTTCTGTCAGAAGAACCGTTAACCAATCTGAAAACAAGTACGTAATTGGGATCTTCCTGGATATTTCTGGGGCTTTTGATAACGCCTGGTGGCCTATGCTGTTGTTAAAATTAAAAACCCGCGGTTGCTATAGAAACATATATAATTTCGTTTACTCTTACTTTATAAACGGTTCCGCGGTACTTAAGCTCGGTCATTTTTCTAGTACTAAAACACTAACCATGGGATGTCCTCAGGGTTCAGTTGTCGGTCCTTATTTATGGAATTTGGGTTTTGATGACTTCCTCGCGATCCCGCTTCCTTGCGGCTGTTCACTTACTGGTTACGCGGACGATGGCCTACTGCTCATTCAGTCAAGTACCCGAGCTGGACTTGAGAATTTGGCCAATACTTGCCTAAATTTAATATCTCAGTGGGGTGATCGTAACCGCCTAGCATTTGCGCCACATAAAACCTATCAACTTCTACTAAAAGGTAATCTTAAATCATTGCCTACTATTAAATTTAACAACGTTCCCATTAAAAAACAGCAATCCGTATGCTACCTTGGTATGATCTTAGAAAGGAATTTTTCATTTATCGAACATATAAAAATAGTTGGTGAAAAAGCTAAAAAGAACTTTTATGCCCTGACTAGAATATCCAAAGCAACTTGGGGTCTATCATTCCTAACTTTAAAAACTATATATGGAGCTACCTACTTAGGATGTATGTGCTACGGTGCACCTGTTTGGGCCGATAGGGCCAGCATAGGAGCGGCACGACGTAAACTGCTTCAAAGCCAACGTTTGGCATTGATATTTTTATGCAAGGCGTATAGAACGGTCAGTACTGAAGCCTTACCGGTACTGGCAGGTGTACTTCCAGTCGACCTTGAGGTACAGCGACGTGCTTCAATGTACTACTCCGCGAGGGGGGAGGCCATGGACACTAATTTTGTTACACAACGCGACTTTAATAAAATCTCTAGATTATTTAAACCTCAGACTGAAGTCTGGGAGGACCTCTTATCCGAATGGCAAAGTAGGTGGGATAATTCCATCAAGGGCCGGCACCTCCATCTGTTCTTTCCATCCGTTGGTGATCGGCTGGCTAAGACATGGCTGGTGGTTGACCACTGCGTTGCCCAATTTCTCACAGGTCATGGCAACTTTAAAAGTAAACTGTATTCTTTTAAACTTGTTCCTTCCCCTTTGTGTCAGTGTTCTACATCGAACTGTGAATTTGAACAGTCCGCACATCACATCTTGTGGGAGTGTGTTCTTTGGCAGAATGAACGCAATATTATGTTGGATAGTGTACAAGTTACATCCGGAGTCGTTTATTATACGGACCTTGTAGAAACTAGAACCAATTTCCGTGCGTTCAGGCGCTTTTGCCATACCTATTATTGGAATCAATTGTAACAGCTAATACCTACTTAGGACCCATTAACTTAATCAAATTTTATTCCGTGGTGTTTGGCAATCTGGGCTTCTCCCAGTTGCAATAATGTCCCTTTGTGCCGTTTGGCCTAGTTCTGTTCTGTCTCCTGCTTGTTATGGAGGGAAGTGGAAAAAATATCTTTTTTCTTACTCCTCCGCTATTCTTTTCTGATTAATTTCGTTGCGGGACCCAAGACAGTTGAATCGTTTCTCCGGGACTCGTCGAGCTTCATTGCTCGGCGTTTTTCTGGCGGTCGCCACTGTTGATTCTGGCTTTCAGGAGTTGCAGTGGTTGGGAAAAGTGTGGCGGGTTTGTCCCAAAAAAAAAAAAAAAAAAAAGTTCCAATTCCTTGTATGAATGACTGACAACAATTCGAGGAATACGAATTTCATTTAAAGAAGGCAAAGTTTTAACAATGGCCTGCCATTGTAATTTAACTTCAGGAGTCAGTGGATCATCCCATGATAATTTATCCAGCCACATTCTCTGTAGCAGCATTTTCATTGTGATTACACATGGTGATAACAGCCCCAAAGGATCGAAGATCTTTGCAATCACAGAAAGCAAATCACGTTTGGTGTCACTATTGCACGACACAGTTGAGTTTATGGCGAACACTAGTTCATCTGAACGTGCGTACCAACCTAGCCCGAGCAACTTGTCAGGCTCGCCAGAACCCATATTTAAATCAAGCGAAGATTGACCAATTTCAGACAATACTTGCGATTCGTTAGATTTCCACTTACGCAATGCCATGCCAGCTGATGAAAGTACATTTGTGACTTCCTGACGGATAAACGTAACCTCATCCAAATCATCACCGCCAGATAAAAGGTCATCAGCATAGAAATCGTGCTTTATTACCTCAGCAACCTTCTGATTTTTACAATCTAACCCTAGTTGATGAAGGCACCGAAAGGCTAAAAATGGTGCACTAGCTGTACCATAAGTGACGGTGTTTAATTTGTAAAATTGCACAGGATCAGATGCCTTACCTCGCCAAACTATCTGTTGCAGACATCTGTCAGACGAATGGACGACTATTTGTCTATACATCTTCTCTACGTCTGCCGAGAAGACAAACTTATGCTGTCTGAAACGAAGAAGAATAGACAACAGATCGTCCTGAATGGTAGGACCAACCATCTGTAAATCGTTTAATGAAACACCAGTTGAAGAAGGACAACTTGCGTTGAATACAACTCGAAGTTTCGTAGTGCTGCTATTTTCACGTAATACGCCGTGATGCAGAATAAAATATCTAGAAGGGCCTGAATCGGATTGTTTGCATTCAGTCATGTGACCTAGTAACTCATATTCAGACATGAATTCGTGATACATTTTACTAAAATCAGATTTCGTTTTCAACCTACGTTCTAACGACTGTAAGCAATGAGTGGCTTTATTTATTGAATCTCCCAAAATCGAAGGATCTTGTTTGAGAGGAATAAGTACACAAAAACGACCATCAGGCAATCTGCTCGTATTATCGACAAAATGCTTTTCACATAACAACTCTTCCGGCGAATAAAGAGAAGACTTCTTATTTACTTCTTCTAACTGCCAGAAGCGAGTCAGATCACTTCGAATTTTATCGAAATCGTTGTTAGTTGAAGAATTGACTTTAGCAAAGTTACATCTAATATTACTAGAATGCAATGCAACATAATTACGACTGATTGGACCGGAGACGATCCAACCTAACCTGGTTTCACATAAAATTGGCTTACCAGTACCTAATTTAATTGTTTGTGACCCAATCAAGTCCCAGAAGATATCAGCACCGATTAGAATATCTACATCAGCGGGCTTGTAAAAAGTAGGGTCTGCTAAACAAATATGAGACGGAATGTTCAGAATAGATAAATTTACTTCACGACATGGCACATCACTAGTTATTGATGGTAAAACGAAACAATAAAGCTCAGAGCTGAAACTATTGTCTAATGACGTCATATTAATACGACACGTTTTACCTACGTGAGAAGTCACGTTATTAATGCCGAATATCGACCTGTCTATCTGCCTAGTCTTTAAACTTAACTGTCGACATAGTCTTTCCGTCACAAAACATGATGTACTACCGCTGTCAAGAACTGCACGAACAACATGTTCTCGACCATTACGATCATGTAATTTAATTAATGCGGTTGACAATAACACATCATGACTCATACTACTGTGCGAAGATGTGACGTTGGCCGACAATGCGACATTTTTCATCTCAGACGTAGAAGTCGTCGAAGACGATGGTGGCGATAAGTTATCACACAAATTATTTGAAATATTATGACTATTTGCAATCGGTTTAAATTCAGCGACATGGATGAGGGTATTATGTTTACGTTTACACAGCTTGCAACCTACGCTTTTACAATGATTCGCAAAATGACCAGAACGAAAACAGTTATAACACACTCTAAAATTTGGCAACAATTTAATCCGTGCTTCGTTACTTAGTGTGAGAAACTGTGCACACTCACTCAAGTTATGGTCACCTTTGCATTTAGGACAGACCTTTGTGCCTGACTCTGAACTTGAATTACCAGGTTGGACAGTAACCATAGACTTCAGCTTAGCCCCTGACATATTAGCGGATTGAGGCTGGTTATTACGGGACAATTCCAAAGTTTCAATTATCTCAGCGCGCTCACGTATGAATTTAAGAAATGCATCGAAGGTAATCTTATCATCTTTGTCAATACGACCTTTGTACTCTTCCCACTCACGGAACGTTCTGCTATCCAACTTGCGAGTAATAATGTAAATTAAAACGGTATCCCAATACTTAACAGGCTCACCTAAGGTGTCTAATGCTCGTAAGTGTTTATTTATTTGATCAATTAAATTCTTTAAAGTAACGGAGGATTCTTTTGTAATTGCATTCAAATTAAAAATAGCCGAAACATGGTTGTGAATTAATATTCGCTTATTATCATACCGCTCGCATAATATTTTCCATGCCACAGGGTAATTAGTAGCCGAAAACTCGATCGACTGGATTACCACGGCAGCGGATCCCTCCCAAGACGTTCGAAGGTAGTGGAATTTGTTGATCTCGTCTATAGCATCATTTGAATGAATGAGACTCGTAAAGGTGTCGTGAAACTCCAACCAGTTATTGTAAGATCCACTAAACTTTGGCAATTGGATTGTGGGTAACTTAACTGGCTTATAATTACCACCAAAATTACTTTTATCACTACAAACAGATTCATGATCTTTGTTAAAGTTATTTACAAATACCTGAGCCTTAGCCATTGATTTAAAATATAGGGACTCAAATTCAGTACGTTCTGAAAACTGTGCCTTGATATCATCAGCAATACACTCCAGACGTAACTGTACCTCATCATACTGTTGGCATAACAATTCCATCTTGCCTATACGCAGCTGTAATTCCGTTATATTGGAACTAGACAACGTTTTATCATGCAGCGAGTCCAGATAATTGACAAAAGCTGTTAATCGGCCTTTGAAGCTACCTCGCTTCTTTATTAACTCCTTTTCCTCGGTCATTCTGGGATTCGAGCGTAAATCTGGAATTTATACAATAAAGTTTAAGCAATAGTCTAACTACGTGTGTCTTATGATTCTATCTAAAGATGATACCTATATGAACACGGGCACTAATTAGTACCACCCACAATAAATAATGCAAATAGGTTACTCTTTTATAAAACTCAATAAACTAACAATTACTTGTATAAGTACAACAGAATAATAACAAAATAAAACAGTAATTACATTAACATAACAGTAACATTAACTAACAATATCTAACACTCTTAAATTAATTTGCTCCTAACTACCTACTACCTATGCAAAAATACATAACGTGATTAGTAATTACCTTGGCAAATACTGAGAAATTAAATCAATATAATGTAATATAACAATATTACTACACTATTAAGTGTGATATCTAATTTAATTACTACAAATACACAATAAGGCCAATAAAACTATCACAATACAAATGGTAGGGTAAAACGAATACAAAATACACTAGGTAATTATAAAGACTAACCTTATGAATCCTTAATTGGCGTTATATACTACCTGATTGAGTGTTGGGTGAAGATATTATTAATACATTAGACTTAACACCGTTTTATTTTATGTACTTGATTCACATACCACACTGCCGGTCAGTTACAACTTTGCACTAATAAATTAATATTCGCTAATCTCACGATTAACTTCTTGATCTTCATATATTAATAGCAGATCCTTGCTATTTAATCAATCCGACTCGTAATGGACCAATATGTGCGGAAATTAGCGAAATTTAAATAAAAAGGCAGCAGGCACGCGTAACGTGTATGAGATTTTTATTCAATGTGTGTAAGACATATCAGTGTAGCGGGTACACAAAAAAAACATAACAATTAATAGTACGGAACACTTGAAGCTACGAATAATGAAACAGGCGCTTCAACACAAGTCCTCCAGTGTGTAATAGAATAGTACCAAGCCATATCATCCCGTGGGTGTCGTAAGAGGCGACTAAAGGAACTCTCATCAGGAAAGCGGACAGCAGCGCTTCTCCTGTGAAATAACAAATTTCTGCGATCCCCAACCCGCCTGCCAAGCGTGGGGATTATGGCAATGCCCCCCAATGGAATTAAAGCCTTGGAGGAAGCCTTTGTCCAACAGTGGACCTCTATAAGCTGAGAAGAAGAGGAAGAAACCAATTACAGATACTTTCGAATTGTCAAAGAATCGGTCCTTCAATAAGATGCAAGCTAGTCACCCATTAGTGCTTGATCACGTAGACTCGCGGGCGCGGTGGCGGGCTCGGTCACGAAATATCAAACAAATGATGAAATATCAGTGTTCACGTATGAAACGCACGTGCGGTGTAAGTAGCGGGCTAGCAGGCGACCGGCGCGCGCGGCGCGCTCGCTACAATTACAAACGCGAGAGATGTTTGTGCGTGTTCACGTTAAACTAGCGGCAGAGCGCGCGATTACCCCGCGACGTCAGGTAAGATCAACCAGTTTGAACTTATGAAATCGCGCAAACGCCTGGCGGCTAATGTGAACACGAACTCGCAACGTCTCCGCGCCCGAACCCGCGCCCGCGCCCGCGCGTTTCTACGTGAACAAGCACTTACAAAGACGCAATGAAGACGCTCGGGCAAGAAATACCACCAACATGAATACGCTTTCCAAAAGCAGGTTAAGCAGTTGGCCATTTTTTTATTATTATTTTACTTGAAATTGGCACAAAGTCATAACCAGTGCCACACCACAAAAAAAAAGCCGTTGGTCCCGGCTGTCATTTGTAGATCTTTGACAGTCGATGAATAAGAAGTCTGAAAACCAGTCTGACCAACCGGAATCGTGTTTTCGTCCAGGCCATGGTCCGGAGCGACAGTGCAAGGCAGGCCGTCACCTCCAAAGGAGCAGGCGAAGCGAGAGGGAGCGGAAATCCCAGCGCCCGCTAGCCTCTAGCCGCCACAGGAGACACCCTGGTCGAGAGACATCATCGGCCAACTGCGCCGTCCGGGTCGACGGCGCGTTGTTTCACGCGCGCCTCAAAGAGATGTCAGCACATCGTGACGGGGTCCACGAAGACCGATGCCTGCCGTGTCAGAGTTGCGGGTTGGTTAGAAAAGAAATCGTGGCCCTGGCGCACATGCAAGTGAAGAAAATCGCGATGGGTTTTAGTCAGTAAAAGCTTCCGGTCCGCGCAGAGCGGAGGTCATTTGATGATTTCCCATCCAGAACAAAAAAAGGGGGAAATATAAAAAAGGGAACAAATACACTATGTAACAAAAACCCTGTTGTTCCTTTCAGGGACATATAATTTTACCTACAAGCATATCATTAATGAACTCATAATTAGAAAACAGTAGGCCTAGTATGAGTTTTCCTTACGAAACTCGTTCGCCGATATCGAGCGCGTTTGACTCAGCGATTGGCCCGCTTCAAGGTCGTAAGAACTCTCAATCAATGAGAGCGCCAAACGCGCTCGATACGATCGAACGAGTTTCGTATTGAAAACTCATACTAGGCCTACAGTAATCATTGTCTAGTCGAGGGGTCACAATCAAATACCTATTAAAACCGACAAATTCTAATTTTTTTTTTAGAATATCTGATTTTATAAGTTAAATAAATTGGCGGGAACGTTCTACTTATGCCTAGTTTCTTAATGCAGAATTGCAGAGCTAAGAAATCAGTTACAGATTATAATTATTAATTAAACATTTATTTTAATAATTTTTGTTGAACAATTTTTATAAATTACTTGCTTTATTACGTCCGTATGCCGATTCTTAAAACGTAGGTTGAAGGAACAACAGGGTTTTTGTTACATATTGTATTTGTATGAACTACAAGTAGTTGTTCCAGGTCTGGATGTTTGTGTATGTGAGTTTATATGTCTGTAAACGCACCCACGATACAGTAGAAGTTCCTAGTGTAGGTCAAAGTTGTTTAAAAAAAAAAAAATACGAGTGTGCTTATGACCACACGACTGAAGTGAAACTTCTTTCACTCCATCTGTATGTGTATATATATATATATGTGTGTACAATATATACATGTATACACATATACATATATTAATTTTCTATAAATATTTAAATTTATTTCATGGTTTCATTGGTAAATTAATATTTTTTAATTTTAAGAGGGGGGGGAGTGGATTCCCTCGGGGCCAAAAGGTCGGGCTCCTCCTCCTGATTCAGGGGACCCCAAACTCGGGTATTCCACGACCTCTGGTTCCCGAGATAATCCACGGGGAGGTGAGGTAACTAAAGGGGGTCGGGAGGGGGGAGGGGGTAGTGGATTCCCTCGGGGCCAAAAGGTCGGGCTCTTCCTCCTGAATCAGGGGACCCAAACGAGAGTTCCCGAGATAATCCACGGGGGGGGTGAGGTAATCAATGAGGGGGGGAGTAAGGGAGGGGGGATACAGGAGGGACTGTGAAGTAGGCGGTACCAAATTTTATATTAACTGACCCCCTTAATGGTTGTCAGTCAACATAAAATTTAATGTATAGTGTTAAGTGTAAATAAATAAATATATAAGTGTATCCGTGTCTCAAAATTTAAAAAAATTTTTTGCATAGATCTTCTATTTTTATTGAAAAAAAAAACTCTTTGTAGACCTTGTAGTACCAAGCTCGCGCCACGGGCGCCTCTGTGCTTATATCCCCCACTTAACTTCCGTTCGCTTTGCCCGATCACTTTTCGTAACGCTTTCACCAGCTTACTCCCCAAGTCAAGCGTGCGTAAAGAAGTTTCACTTCAAAAACTTTTCTACTTACTGATTCTCCCGCTCCTGACGATGTGCGGCGCTGGTGTGCACATGTCTTCTGTAAACATGTTCGCTTTCATACTGTTTGTCACACAACACACAATACGCTTGCTCAGCCACACAAGAGCTGTGTTTAACAGAGAAGTGTTTGCGTAGTGCGGCGCGTGACTTATAGTGCCGGGAACAAGTCGTACAGGTATGGGTGTCCAAGTGACGGCTAAAAAGGAGAGTACAATGAGACTATAATGTTCCCAATGCTATCATACTGACCCAGTCCTGTGAGGAATGTAACATAATAAGGTACATTACGCAAAACTAGGCATAGAGGGCGCCACAAGCAAAAACAGTAAAACAAATCGCCATATTGCAAAATCTACTTTAATAGATTAAATATCACAAAAATTTACTGTTCTGTGAACATAGTATATCCAAACTTTCATTATTTTTGTATTCTAACTACATAAAGGGTGTATCTGACATCGTAACGCAAACTTCGCGAAAAGGCTACACAGCATGCCACTAATAAAATTATGATAGTCATTTATATCGTTAATGAGCGGTTACAGAAATCACAGTATTTAAAAAAATATGTCGGCTCGGCGTCTGAACGTTGCAAGCGTGCCGCCGTGCGCGTTTGTGGGTATGACGTAGACCCCTGATGTGAACTCTATGATACCAACTGATAGGATAGTATTTCGAGTTTTGTTCAAATTGTGTTTTTTTGTGTAATTAGCGAATTAATTAATTTTTCCTTTAAAATCTTATTGGGTTATAAAAGTATAGCAATAGGGATGTTTCCTGGGTAAAAAAAAATCGATTCTATTTAGTCTGTCATTCAGATTATAAAAAAATATTGGATATGTCGGAACCTTGCATCATGACGTCAGTTAATCAATTAGTGTGACCAGTTTATTTGATTATTATTCTTCCAAATAATTTGTAACGGAAACGTCAAGTACTACACTTGGGTAAGGTCGATTCACGTGGCAACACTGGCTGTATGATTACCGATTGACACATGACGTTTGTTACGTGACGTTTGACCTTTTAAAACGTCAGTCGAGGCTTGTGGTAGAGAGAGGGACGGTGTCACTGGACATTCGAGTTTGAAGCGTGAGCGTCAACGGTCGTTGCCACGTGCTATCGAACTTGCCGCGTTTTCCGTCTTGATAATCAGTCTGTATCTGTGCCATCCGTTGTTATTTTAAATCTTAAACTAAATCTAAAGACTAATAAGGTGTTTTACTGTGTCTACCTAATTGTATTTACGGACATTTAACGATGGCTGACCCGTCTGATAACGAGGCGAACTATCAGGTCCCGTTATCAGAAGTGGGATTAGAAAACGCCAGCCCACGTGCTCGTAATAGTGATTTCACTGATGTGAATAGTGATGAAAAGTGGCAGCAACTACTAATGCAGCAGAATAAGAACTTTGAGATGCTTGTTCGTGCCATCAAGACGCCATCGTTACCTATGGAGTTGCGATTACCCGATTTTGACCCCGATAAATCGGATGTGGATGCACGTGCATGGATTTCAACCGCTAGCCTGTGTATTAACGATGAATATCGCCAGGGTACGCAGTTAATGGTTGCTTTGAGCCGTGCCTTGAAGGGCCAAGCTTCCACGTGGCTGTCAACAGTGTCGTTTCCGGGAATGACGTGGAGCGACTTCAAGGAGCTATTCATTCAAAGGTACGATTGTTCTGAAACTGTTGCCTCGTTTTTGATAAATTTGAATGAACGTAAGCCCAAAGAAAACGAATGCTTAGCTACCTACGCCGCCTCGTTAATGACTTCCATTATGTCAAGATGGAAAGATTTGACGACTGAACAGCTTGCTATCGCTACAGTTTTGGCACATGTTTCCCGCTTCGATAGACGTGTTCAGCGACTATCATTTACGACCGAAGTAACTACCCGCAATCAGCTACAACAAGAGCTCAAGGCTGTCTCGTTCCTCAAACGAAAAGCTGGTAGTGATTATGACATGGTGGATCCGAAGAAGACACGCGCCGGCTACACTTCTACTCCATTAAAGTGTTTTTACTGTGGGAGGTTGGGTCACAAGTCTACAGGCTGCCTATCAAAGAGACGAGATATGAGAAGACCAGATGACCGTTCGAATTCTCAGCAAGCCAAGAACTATTCCTCGAAGCCGCAGTCATCTGCGACGAAGCCTGCGATCACCTGCTTTCGTTGCCAAGGCCAGGGCCACTATGCGTCAAACTGCACTAAGCAACGCAGCCAGGGGAGCAGCAGCGAGGCCGGATCTGATGCAGCCAAGCAGAAACGTGTCGACCTGTGCTCTGTCAGTACGCCTGTTGGACGGCTACGTCATAGTGGTGAGCAGTTTTTATTTTATTATGATTCTGGTGCAGAGTGCTCATTGATTAAGGAGTCTGTTGCTACTAAACTTAGTGGTAAAAGAATTAACAATACTGTAACTATGATAGGTATATGTCAAACCTCTGTGCACTCTACTATACAGATACTATCGGTCGTTATCATTGATGACATAAATTTAGAAATTCTTTTCCATGTTTTACCTGACTATTGCTTACGTCATGACATTATGGTAGGACGCGAAGTTCTAAAACAAGGCATAGCGATTCACTGGTTTTCGTAAATGAGCATGTTGTTCAGCTGTGTGAATCTCGTTCAAACGAGGGTGTGAATCTCGATGCAATTGATACAGATTTACCATTGTCAAGCCGAGGTGAGTTGATGGACATTTTAAAATCTTTCGAGTGTTCTTTCGCGAATGGTGTTCCTCTTAGGCGTGCTGATACTGAACCGATGCATATACGATTGAGGGATCCTCACAAGACGGTGAATAGGCGTCCCTATCGTTTGAGTCCACAGGAGCGACAGGTTGTTCGGGATATGGTGAAGGAGCTACTCGATTCAAACATTATTCGTCCTAGCTCATCCCCATTTGCCAGCCCCTTCCTTCTTGTCAAAAAGAAGGATGGTACGGACAGAATGTGCGTGGATTATCGCGAGCTGAACGATAACACCGTGCCCGACAGGTTTCCGCTACCACTGATTTCGGATCAGATCTCCAGGTTACATGGGGGCCAATATTTTTCAGTTTTAGATTTGGCTTCAGGATTCCATCAAATTAGTATTGCCGAGGAATCAATTGAGCGAACCGCCTTCGTGACTCCAGACGGCCAATATGAATATCTCGCAATGCCGTTTGGTCTTAAAAATGCCCCGTCTGTTTTTCAGCGTTCACGCAGCTGCGTCAGTTCATAGGGCTTGCGTCGTACTTCCGGCAGTTTGTGCCGAAGTTTTCGCAGACTATGACTCCGCTTTATGCTCTTCTTACAGCTAGTAATGGTAAATTGAATTGGAAGCTCGAACATGAAGCTGTTAGAAAACAAATTATTTCAGTGTTGACAAGTGAGCCCGTGCTGACTATATTTGATCCTGACTTGGATGCAGAGCTGCATACGGACGCAAGTGCGATTGGTTATGGTGCAGTCCTTATGCAGAAAAAGGCAGGTAAGTTGCACGCAGTCGCTTACTACAGCAAACGTACTACAGCTGCGGAATCCAGATACCACTCGTACGAGTTAGAGACCCTCGCAGTTGTCAACGCGGTGAAGCACTTCAGGCACTATCTGCATGGCCGAAAATTTCTCGTGGTCACCGATTGTAGTTCGTTGCAAATGACCCGCAAAAAGCTGGACTTGACTCCACGAGTTCACAGATGGTGGGCCTTTCTACAGAGCTTTGACTTCGATATTGTCCACCGCGGAGGAAAGCTTATGTCTCACGCTGATTTTTTTCTAGAAACCCTTTACCTCCGAAAGACGCGTTTCAGAAAGTCCAGCCCCGGCGAATCGATGTTGCAGAGTTGACCGACAACTGGCTACAAGCAGAGCAGCAAAAGGATACTGAAATTTGTAAGGTTATTTCGGACCTAAATGATAAGAGACTATCTAGTGATGTTGCACAGTCCTACGAGTTACGGTCCGGTATTCTGTATCGCAAAGTTCAGCGTAATGGTAAGACCCGTTGCCTTCCAATCATTCCGCGCTCGCTAAGGTGGTCTATAATAAATAATGTGCATGAAGGTCTGATGCACATGGGGGTAGAAAAGACTCTAGAAAAGGCTTACGAGTTGTATTGGTTCGAATGTATGTCCAAATATGTGAGACGTTTTGTCGAGAGTTGTGTCACGTGTAAGGTCTCAAAATCGCACTCGGGTAAAGTCCAGGCGGAAATGCACCCTATCCCTAAAATAGCAATTCCCTGGCACACTATACACATAGATGCTACTGGAAAGCTGAGTGGGAAAAACGACAAAAAGGAGTATGTGTTTGTCCTCATCGACGCTTTTACCAAATATGTGTTGCTCTATCACACATTGCGTATCGATTCTTCCAGCAGCATAAAAGCTTTAAAAGATAGTGTGTCGTTATTCGGTGCACCAGTGAGAGTTATTGCAGACCAGGGGCGGTGCTTTGCCAGTCGAGAGTTCAAAGACTACTGCGAGTCTGTGAGTATAAAGCTCCACTTGATCGCTACCGGTAGCTCGAGAGCTAACGGTCAAGTTGAGCGTATTATGAGTACTCTCAAAAATTTACTTACAGCAGCTGAAACCAGTAATCGATCTTGGCAGGATGCACTACCCGAAGTGCAGCTAGCGCTTAATTGCTCTCAGAGCCGTGTGACGAAGGCTAGTCCCCTGGAACTGTTGATCGGCAAGGTTGCTAGGCCGTTAGGAGTTTTGTTGCTTGATGATGTAGAGCCAGAGGTAGATATAGACAAAGTTAGGGCAGATGCAGTCGTGAACGTAGAGCGAGCTGCTGATTACGATAAAGCGCGTTTTGACAAGACTAAAGCTAAGGTAAAGCCATTTGCGGTTGGAGATTACGTTCTTCTGCAAAATGAAGAACGAAACCAAACAAAGCTGGACCCTAAATACAAAGGTCCTTTCAAAGTTGCTGAAGTCTTGGAAGGGGATCGCTATGTCTTGCGGGCCTTAAACTCCAATCGTACGTACAAATACGCACACGACAGGCTACGCAAAATGCCTGAAAGTACAAGTGTCATCGATGATATCGACTCAGAATCTGAGGATTAGGATGTTATCATAATGTCGAATACTACTTTCGACTACTTTCACTGTAAATAGTTCTGTTTTCTTTAAGAGTTCGTCAGTCGCCGCGTTGGTTGTCTTGGAGGCCTGTCAGACGCCGGGATGGTTGTCTTGAATGGCTGTCAGACGCCGCGTTGGTGGTTTTGAATGCCTGTCAGTCGCCGCGTTGGTTGTCCTGAATGCCTAACAGACTCCTGGATGGTTGTCTTGAAAGGCTGTCGGACGCCACGTTGGTTGTCTCCAATGGCTGTCGAACGCCGGAATGGTTGTCTTGAGAATGCCTGTCAGACGCTGGGATGGTTGTCTTGAAGGATAATAAAACTATCAGACGCCAGACGGAGGTTTTCTTGAGTCATTGACGGATTTTAGAAAGAGGTTGTTCTGATGTTTATTTGTTTTCATATTAAGTTCTGTTAGACAGATTAGTTTTCTGTCTTGTTGTGATGATCTAAGTTCGTTACTTAAGAGAATATTTAATATTGTCATTAAGAAGTTTCAAAGTAGTGAGATCTCTTAAATCTGAATTTCGAAATAACCAAAATTTGTAAATTGATTACTGATGATGATTAATAAAGATTATGTTGAGAGTATTCGAGTTCGCCTATCATTGGCCAGGTTGGCCGAGCGAGTGGACGCATTTACTGTGTGAACTTTTTGTTATAGGTACCTCACACGAGGACGTGTGAGATGTCAGGACGGCCGTGTCGGAACCTTGCATCATGACGACAGTTAATCAATTAGTGTGACCAGTTTATTTGATTATTATTCTTCCAAATAATTTGTAACGGAAACGTCAAGTACTACACTTGGGTAAGGTCGATTCACGTGGCAACACTGGCTGTATGATTACCGATTGACACATGACGTTTGTTACGTGACGTTTGACCTTTTAAAACGTCAGTCGAGGCTTGTGGTAGAGAGAGGGACGGTGTCACTGGACATTCGAGTTTGAAGCGTGAGCGTCAACGGTCGTTGCCACGTGCTATCGAACTTGCCGCGTTTTCCGTCTTGATAATCAGTCTGTATCTGTGCCATCGGTTGTTATTTTAAATCTTAAACTAAATCTAAAGACTAATAAGGTGTTTTACTGTGTCTACCTAATTGTATTTACGGACATTTAACGATGGCTGACCCGTCTGATAACGAGGCGAACTATCAGGTCCCGTTAGATACGTATATTTTGTTTTATCAAATCAATAAAAATTGACAATTATAAAAGGCAACAAAGATCAGGAGTGCAATGACGTCACACGAGTTTTCAACGCACTGTGGCGTCTTAATTTTTTGTTTATATGAAAAAAGAAAAAATACGTGTCTAGTATTTTTTGGAAATTTGAATGACGGACTAATTAGTTTTTTTTTAGTCAAGTATCCTAATATGAACGGTTTGAAGTGAAAAATAAAACTGCTTATTTTTTTTAATTCAGGAATAACCGACGAAAAATTCGACCACTGGGGGGTTCTGAATCATGTAGGTACTGGATCCAAGGTACTCGTTTGTGCGTCGAAGTCAGATACACCTTTTATATAATGGCATCCTTCGGCCATTTACACCAATACATAGGTAACCTTCAATTCAATTCATCATATCTAGTGTAAATATTACAGCATTAAAAATAAATAAAACTGTAAATGCCGCCGGCAGAAGTTCGGTGGTAACTTCTGAAGTTACCACCCACCAGACAAAGCCTTGCCGCCAAGCGATTTGTCGTGTTCCGGCATGATTTCTGGTGAAGCCGTACGGAGGACGGGTCTGAGCAGTTGTGTTGCGATGTGTGCCGGGTACGATGCGCCTAATGTTGTTGTGTTGGGAGTTTGGTCGTGGATGGTCTTCAGATCAATCTCCCTTTGGCGCATCATCCTTGGTCGTGTTGTTGGGTTTAACATTGCATCACCTCGCTCAACTGCCGTCTTCCTTCCTATTAGCTCAGTTTTTCTGAGTGAATAGGCTCTTAATAAACTAGCGCGCTTTACCATCAACGATCGCATCACTGCTTACCATCAGGCGGGATTGCGGTCAAGCGCTATTTTATAATTATAAAAAAAAAAAATATTATTGCGTGAAACAATTTGTACACAGATAATATTATAATTTGTCAATCTATGATAATGTTATCCTACTGCCCAAAATCACTCTCCCAATTAATTTCCCCTCCCTTCTGACAAACTCTTCTCCAGACTTACTTGTGGCGCTGATGATATTAGTAAGTTTAGTTTTAGTTCAGTTTATGAACAAGGAAATTGACGTTGCTTACTGTCCGTTCAAATATTCATCGATAAAGTCTTACCTCATATGTTTTTCCAGCATATGCTTGGTTTTGCATCTTTTTCCGCAGTGATCGCAGAGAAATATGCTGTGCAATGATTTGTAGTGCGTGTAGAAAGTCGCCAACTCTCTGAAAAAATATATATATAACATCGCGCTTGCGTTACTTTAAAGGTTCGGCAGATATGCACTAATAGATCAGCTATATTTCATTCAAACTGTAGCCATATAGACTATTGATTGTAAGGTATGGCCGGATTAATAGGCCACCATCGCAAAAAGAATGTTTCAAATCGAAACAGTAATTTCTGAGATTAGCGCGTTCCGTGCCGCCGTGCCCCCTGATGTGAACTCTATTAAAGCAGCTGATAGGATACTTTTCGAGTTTTGTTCACATTGCGCTTTTTTGTGTAATTAGTGAATTAATATTTTTTTATTTTAAAATCTTATTGGGTTATAAGGGTATAGCAATTATGAACGGCCTAAAGTAAAAAAAAAACTGCATACAATATAACTCGTTTAATAAGATCCCGGTTAATACGCCCGCGCTCAGCCCATACGCCCGCACTCGAGGCCGAAGTTTTAGTGGAATGGCTTCATCAAGCACGAGCTTTAAAACTGCCCATAATTGGCCCCATAATTCGGGAGAAAGCGTGAAGATTGCTAAAGGATTACAGATCACTGATTTTAACGCTTCAAATGGCAATGTGTACCGTCAAATCGGTACAACAAGATGTTGATACATGGATGGCAACACTTCCCGAATTGTTGCTAAATTACGAAACGCGAAACATTTTTAAAGCGTGTGAATTTGGTTTTTAAATTGATGCCAGATAAATCCTATGTTTTCAAGGGAGAATCTTGTCATGGTGGTAAAGTATTAATAAATCTTTTAATTGCTAATGCATCAAAATCTTTCTGTCAAACCAAAATAAGTGATTATTTTAAATAATGTATTGAATGTAAATAATTTTAAATAATAAGAACAAAATACATAATAATATGTTCTTATAGTACATTCGTTTCATTTTCCCTATGTAGCATAATACGATTAAGAAGCGTTTTTGGCGTTCTCGCTGAGAAATCGTCTTAAGCCGGTTTTACTGTATTTATTTTAAAAAACCAAGAAAAAGCCGACGAAAGATTCCACCACTGGAGGGTTCAGAATCATATACTCGATCCATGGTACTCGTTTGTGCGTCGATGTCAGATACACTCTTTATAAAACGCCGTGAAAATATTTATGATATTCAGATGATGTTGTTTTGAGAACCTCTTCAGTTTCTTTCGTCAGGTTAAAAATAAACTAAATATTACAATACATGGTGGTAGGCCATAACATCGGCCATCGGCAGAAGTTACCACCCACCAGACAAAGCCTTGCCGCCAAGCGATTTGTCGTGTTCCGGCATGATGTCTGATGAAGCCGTACGGAGGACGGGTCTGAGCAGTTGTGTTGCGATGTGTGCCGGGTACAATGCGCCTAATGTTGTTGTGTTGGGAGTTTGGTCGTGGAGGGTCTTCAGATCAATCTCCCTTTGGCGCAGCATCGTTGGTCGTGTTGTTGGGTTTAACATCGCATCACCTCGCTCAACTGCCGTCTTCCTTCCTATTCGCTCAGTTTTTCTGAGTGAATAGGCTCTTAATAAACTAGCGCGCTTTACCATCAACGATCGCATCACTGCTTACCATCAGGCGGGATTGCGGTCAAGCGCTAGTTTATAATTATAAAAAAAAAAACATGCAAACTTACTGGAATTTCGCCTCACAATACACACACTGGACTATATTGTGAGAGTTTATATGCACATTCATTCTCCTCACGGAGTAACATTGAAAACCACAGCGCGTACATTCCCACGCAAACTCATGCGCATCTATGTGTGCGCTAAGACAGGGTTCGCTAATAAAGCGTATATTGCATGTCGGGCAAATGTGTGAACCTGCAGACTGAAACAAAACCGTTATCACGTGTACGTTACAATGTGAGTTTATAATATGTACCAAAGGGGGTTTTGGCGGGAAAGTCAAGCCAAGTGTCACGCTCATTTTTCATTGGACTTTTAAAATTATTTATAGTGTTGTTTACTAAATAAAAGTGCGTGATTTGTGTAGTAAATAGTGCATTCAGTAAATAATTAATAATGAACAGTGAAATATCGCAGCATAGTGGCCACATCATGACTTTGTCTCAAACTTCCATCGTAAGACTGGTCACGCGGCCGTCTTTTTCGACATTAACAATTCATTACGTGACATTGGCTAAATGCACAAACCGTGCGAAGCCATAAAAGAAAGAAAGAAAGAATATGTATTGAATGAGACTATTATCGGAGATTTATTAATTTTAGGTTTTGTTTGCATGCCTTAGTTAAGGTAGTCAATATAAGGACCTTTCAAAAACTTAATATCTATATTTTGTACCTACTTACTATGAAAATCAAGAACTATTCTATTCTATCATATGCTTTACGACCTGCAAATTGTAAAGACGCAAGTAATCTTTAATTTCGGGGACTATTAGCACAGCACATCTTACCTTAATAGCTAGAGAAATATGGATTGAACAGACGACAGTACAACAAGTTACTACAAATATCTTTATTAGATTTTCAACTTTATCGCTAAAGCATTAAGGCTCACAGTTGATTACGAATATTTAACAATTTGGGGCAGCTTGACTTGCTTTCGTCCGTACTATACAAATTCATCTTTTTTGTAAGTTAAAAATCAAGGAAATTGAAATAAATGGGAGTTTATCAATATATAAAAAATAAGAAAGGAAAAAAGGAAAAAAATTAAAAATAGGTGTACCACAAGGCTCCATATTCGGATATGGAGCCTTGTGGTACACCTATTTTTAATTTCATAACAAAGTGAAATGAAACCATTTATTTTTACTGTTGTCTATCATCTATATGAGACATTTGTAAACTGAGCGCAAATATTCCAAGGTCGTTATATTATCATTCAAGAGTAGAGTTTTATGATTGACGCATTCAAACGCCTGTGACAAAACTTTGCCTTGGGCAAGAGGCCCACGGCAAAGTCTCACTCGTCAAAAATGAATTCCAACCTCCTTGTTTCAACAATGAAACCATATTGTTGATCGTCAAGAATTTTTTGGGTAAAACTGATTGAGTTTTTAAATAAACATCTGAAACCTTACTGAAAACTGCAACATGTATATACTTGGTAATAATTACTTACTTCATCATGACGTTTCAAGATATGCCTTTTCAATTTCGCCTTTGTACTAAATCCATTTACACACAACTTGCATTTATATTTATACTGCTTAAAAAAATCACAATTCCTCTCTCTATCCAGCCATATTTTAGAATCTCCGGGTTGTATTGCAAACTTTTTTCTCAAAACTTTTTTGGCATTCTTTTCATAGACTATTCTATAATGGAGCGATTTTACTTTTTTTGAACGAGTCTGAATTTCTTTTTCTTTTTTAATTTCTTGGAGGCAAAAGTCATTGTTTTCGTCATAATTATGAAAGGAATCATCGGAATGTTCGTTTTCTTGTTTGATGACTACTTTTTGCTTGCAATCAACTTCTTCATCATCATGCGTGATGAATATTATATGATCTGTGTATGTTTTTGTCAATTTTGATAAGGTCTGTAGAAGAAGTTTCTGAAAATAAATCAACGTGTTTATATGATGAAGTGAAAATGTTTTTTATTTTTTAATATTTAAACATTTTAAAGCCAACAATGATCAGTTGGTATGTGCTAATCTCTGCAACTACAAATTGGAATAGATACAATTCTTTTTGCTTTTGATAGCCCAATTCTTGAAAAGGCTACAGGCTACAGGCTACTTAAAATCACGCTTGGATCATTAGGATCAAAGCAAAAAGAAAAATAAAGTTAGAAAGAATGCTATGTGAAAATGAAGTGCAAGGCGGTCGGACTTACGGCGAGCTACCCATTACTCGCTTAGGCCGCTTTTCCACTGACGCAGAGCTGGGCGGAGAGGAGCGGTGAAAAGTGGTCTGTGTTTCCACTGAAGCGGAGGGGAGCGGTAAAAAGTGGTGAAAAGTGGTCAGTGTTTTCACTGAAGCGGAGCGGAGGGGAGCGGTAAAAAGCGGTGAAAAGTGGTCAGTGTTTTCACTGAAGCGGAGCGTAATGGGGCGGAGCGGAGCGGAGTATACTTTTGGAATCGTGCATTTTTGCGCTTAGTTACACTAACGCTCTCAGAAAGACTCCGCACCGCCCAGCTGTCCTCCACACAACACCACCCCGCCGTCCTCCGCACAGCACCGCCCCGCTGCCCACCACTCTGCACCCCAAAGCTCGTTGTCCTCCGACCGCATCACCTCGCTGTATTTTTATTATGAATATCCGCTCAGCACTGCTCCACCCCGCTCGTGCTGTTTCCCTTGAAGCGGAGCGGAGATTTCGAGTGTAGTGATTGGTCCATTCGTGCACGGCTAAGCTCCTCTCCGGCCCGCTCCGCGTCAGTGGAAACCGGGCCTTAGGTAAGACCAGGACTGTAAGACCAGGACTGCTATTAGATGTTCATATGGCAACTGGGACCAACGGCTTAACGAGCTTTCCGCGGCACGACCAGACCAGTGCAAATATTCATATTCATGCATACAAATATTTGCATTGCGAGGGGATATGTACACAAAGGCCGGGTTCAGGGGGCGGCAGCGGGCGGCTGTCTGTCTGTGTATGTTACCTACATACCTGTTTATTAAGATAATGATATGCTAGTATCCGCTGAGCTTCTTCCAATTTGTGTTTAAAGAGTTTTATCTTTTTAAGCATAGCCATACATTCCCAACAGAAATATAAAGGTTGAGGCAATATCTGAAAATAAGAATATTTCTTTATAAAGGAAACTTTGAGATTCCCAGTAAGTATATTAAGTTATTGGTCCCGTCTGAAATACAACATAAGCAGCCTGTAATGTACCCACTGTTGTGACAAGCCTCCTCTCGATGAGACGGAATGGGCTATAATCTACCACACTGGCCCAGACCAAGTTAGTGGATGTCACATGTCTTCGAAGTTTTTAGCTCTATGACCTGCCTGTTTCCTCACTCTGTTTTCCTCCAATGTTTAAAGAGCAGTGGCAATGGAATAATTTACACTACGTAAATCTCCTGAGGGGATTTGAACCTACAGCCTACAACTTGTAAGTCGCGGTCTATACCACTAGGCTACCACTGCTCTTATAATAGTCTGACAATAGTGGATCATTGATATTTCAATACCGTAATTGGCAAACCCACTAACTCCATATAAGCAATTTCTTCAGGAGATGCTTAAAACTGTTTATTTTTTATACACTTAAGGAAACAACTAAAATACTATTTTTGGATAATATTGTGAGCTGGTATCCTTACTAATATTATAAATTGGAATTTGAGTTTGTTTGGTCCGCTTTCAGGCTGTAATTTCTCAACTGATTGCTTTGAAATTTTGCAGACGTAAAGTTAGAAGTCCAGATTGAATAATGGGGTACTTTTTATCCTGGAAAAAATTGATATTCCTGTGGGAAATCTAAATAGCGCGATATTCAAAACAAAACATCACGCCGTAAGACGACGAATCGTTTGGCGGCAAGACTTAGTCTGGTGGGTGGTAACTTCTGCCGGCAGCCGATGTTATGGCCTACCACTGAGAAATTCTATTTCTAGTATTGTATAGTAATATTTATTTAGTATTTTTATATTATGTATATTTAATATACCTACATTATATCCTACCACCGATCCTAATGTACATTTATTTGATAATAATCAATGTAGGTTTTTAATATATAGTAATATTTCTTCATACTAGTTGATAGCCACACTTTCGAATCAATTACAAGATCTATAAAGGTTAACGTTGTAAGAGGTAATTAAATAAATAAAACTTTCAAAATAAACATTCTTACATTATTTGAAATATTTTTAAATACATCAACATATTCGCCGATTGAAAAAAGTCTACGGTCAGAGCTCAAGCAAGCTTGGCACAACGAACCACTGTGTTTGACAGCAAAATCGTATTTAAATTCTTCTACTTCATACATTTTTTTCTAATTTTTCATTAATTAAAATTGTGAAAACTGTTGTTTACAATTTTACTAAAAAAAATGAAGTGACACTGACATTTATAATCTCCTTTTTTTTTTAGTTTACTTCTTTCCGTTCAGAGGAACGGAAAAGGCAAAGGCATAGTACGCCATACAGCCTAATCTTAAGTAACTTTTTTCTTCAGTTTCTATCCTAACTTATCCTAATTTATCCTACCTTATCCTAGCTTAACTTAACCTATCTCCTTTCGTTTCCCACGTGAGGCCGACCAAGAGGGGTTTGGGGTTAAGACATGATGTGACCACTATGCTACAATATTTCACTGTTCTTTATGAATTATTCACTGAATGCACTTTTTACTACATAAATCACGCGTTTTTATTTAGTAAACGACACTATAAATAATTCAAAAGTCCAATGAAAAATGAGCGTGGTACTCATTTTAGCTTTCCCGCCAAACTCCTTATAATCTCATTGAAATGTCAAAATCATATTTTTTTTTTCTGTAAAGATCACAGGCTTTCAAGCTTCAAAAACCGTAACCGGTTTATTTAGTACTAGCTACTAAGCACTAGTAGCAATAAATTGCGATGTTTCTAATTACACGATTCTATTGCAGAAAGTAGATCTTTATTGTCGCTCCACTCAACTTTTGCAAACTTGTACCTGCCACCTAGAATAACATTTTCCTTATATTTTTAAAATGCAAGATAGGGTAGTCGCAGTTCCTAGCCTTAGTAGCTCTGGATATTAGAGCATGATCCAAGGAAAAAATGTTAAAGTTGTATTATCAAATCCCTAACACCTTCTGTACCGCATACTGCATTTAATGCGAATCGGTTGGGTATTCGTTATATTAACCGCAAGATGGATATGCGGAAACGTATGTGCAAGAACATAAATTCGGTTATCCAAATAGACTGGATAAACGGAACATTTAACGCACACCAATAAATCCCTTATTGCTGGGAATATGTTCTGTCAAGAGCATTCCCAGCAATAAGGCATCGATAAATCACGTGTAAAGAATTTACATAAATTTCTTTGATCACGTGAGGTACGGACGAAGCAGGTCAAACTATCTTAAACTGTCAAATAATCCTAATCAATCTCGGAGCTTTAATACTGAAAACTTGATAAGAAATATGACAGATTGTAGTAGCTTGACGTGCTGTTGTCTGTACGAAAAGGCGACAGAGCGCGTGTTTGAAAAAAAAACTCGGAAGTCATCAGTAAGTTGCATCTATTTTGAAATGTTTGAGGTTTTTTGACGGGAAGCTGAGTGTCACGCGCATTTTTCATTGAACTTAAAAATATTTATAGTGTAGATTACTAAATAAAAGCGCGTGATTTATGTAGTAAAAAGTGCATTCAGTAAATAATTCATAAAGAACATTGAAATATCGCAGCATAGTGGCCACATCATGACTTTGCCTGAAGCCTCCCTCATAGACGGTTCACGCGGCCGTCTTTTTCAACTGTCATTGGCGATATCCGCCATTATTGTGAAATACAATATTCAAAGAATTTCTGAATTTTTTTCACGTGTTATTGGCAAAATTGTGGTATCTATTCCACAAAGGCCATTGATCAAGAGCTGAGGTTGAATCCCACCTTGAAAAAAGAGGAAGAAGACTTCTATTTTGTAAGTTCAAATCAAACAACTGAAATCTATTACTTACATACTGTTTTTTTTTTTCTTTCTCCTTTTCACCCCAATTCTGGCAAAATGCATCTTTCATCAATAAAAATACAAGAAAAATAACTGACTTTTTTTATTATTTCAATTTCTGTGTCAACATATCACTGTTAAAAAAGTTAAAATATTTGGCGTTGAACCATTCCTAGTCATCGCTATCGACTGAAACTACGAGGGTGGATTGAAAAGTACTCGGCCTAACACAGACCCATTCAATTCTAAAAATCAAATCTGGGTAGATTTTATTATTTAGTTCAATTCAGACTAGTTCATTGTGTGAAGTTCGAAACGTGTGCGATAATTAGTTGTGATTTTATAAATTTATTAACAAAGTAATCGGACATAATTTCCGCGAATGGAGCAAATCGAGCAGCGTGCCGTCATTAAGTACCTCCATAAGAAGGGGCTATCATCAAAAGCCATCCATAATGACATGGTCAGTACATTAGGCGATTGTGCTCTGACATATACATCCGTTAAAAAATGGATAGCAGAATTTAAGCGTGGTAGAGAGAGTGTGAAAGATGAACCCCGCTCTGGAAGGCCTTCGACGTCAACTACTGACGAAAATATTAAAAAAGTACTTGATTTAATAATGGGAGACCGCAGATTAAAACTTAGAGAGATAGCCGAGATTATAGGCATATCTTATGAACGAACTCAGAACATCATTGTCAACGAGTTGGGTTTCCACAAAGTGTCTGCGAGGTGGGTTCCGCGACTGCTTTCAGTCGAACAAAAAAGGACACGATTGACTATTTCACGCGACTGTTTGGAGTTATTTGAAGTCGATGCAGATGATTTTTTTAATCGTTTTGTTACTATGGACGAAACATGGGTTCATTACTGTACACCGGAAACAAAACAACAATCGAAATAGTGGAGAAGACCTGGTTCACCACCCCCTAAAAAGGCTAAGTCGATTTTGTCGGCAAATAAGGTAATGGCTTCAGTATTCTGGGACTCGAAAGGTGTGATTATGATTGATTATCTTGAAAGGGGTCAGACTATAAACTCTGATTACTACTGCACCTTACTACGTCGTTTACGAGAGGAAATAAAAGAAAAACGTCGAGGAATGCTCAGAAGAAAAGTCCTGATTCATCAAGATAACGCCCGTGTTCACACGTCAGTACAGTCAATGGCTGAAATTCACAACAGTGGCTTTGAACTGTTACCGCATCCGCCGTATTCACCTGATCTGGCACCATCAGACTTCTTTCGGTTCCCTAACCTAAAAAAGCACTTGGGAGGTCAAAGATTTTCGACAAACGACGAGGTCAAAGCAGCTGTAGACGCATATTTTGACTCTAAGGAAGAATCTTTTTTTTTTTCAACGGTCTAAATGCTTGGAAGGGGAGGTGGCAAAAGCGAATACACTTTTTGACCTACATAATCACCATCAAGTTCAATAGAACTTGATGGTGATTATGTAGAAAAATAAAAATATAACTGATTTAGTATGTGTTTATTTTCTTGGTTAGGCTGAGTACTTTTCAATCCACCCTCGTATAACCAAAATCTATACCTGACCACCGTAAGGACTTTTTCTGCTTGTTGCGCATATAATATGCCGACCCAATAAGGGATCCTCTTTAGTTTTACTTATGGACGCAGCTGTAGTCATCGTGTGCACGGGGTGTATATTTTTTAACGGTGTCCAACACAATGGAATTTCTCCTGTATCGTGGGTGCGTTTATCATTTAAATTTAAACTCGAATACATAAATAGCCAGACTTGGAACAACTATTTGTTGGTCATAGAATAGAATAGAATACTCTTTATCATGTATATCATATAGATTATAGAACATAAATAAAAAGATTTTACAAAGGGTGACACAATGGTCGGTCTTATCGCTAAGAGCGATCTTTTACAGACAACCTTTGAATGGAATTATAAGGGGAAGGATATAATGTAGGTAGTCTACAGTGTACTATTTACATAGATTATACAATACAATATGTAAAGAAAACCCCGTCCGACCCACAAGGATAATAAAGGTAAACAAATGACCAAATATAATATAAAAAAAATTTATTAATGAATTTTGAAATAATCTTTTTTTCCCGAATTAATTCCAACTTCCCCGAAATTTGGTAATTTTTAAAAAGTGACAACACCATTTTGACCACGTGCCACGTGCCCTGCCTCCCGCCGCCCGCGGAAGTGTTGCCTACCGCACATGTATTAAGTTAACTCTTTTTGCGAAATAATATTTATTCTTTTAGGGATATTTTTATTTTCTAAGTTTAGCCCGGCTTTGCAGGCATTAGTAGAATCAGTTATCGATACCTAACAATACCTTCACGGATCGGACAGGGTTTTCTTTACATATTGTTTAAACGTTATGACGTACCATCGTATGACTCACACTCAATTGGCTTGTATCCTATAAAATAATTTAATGTCCGTCAGATAGCTTTATAAAAAATATTGAACACGTATTTTTTATTTTTTCTTTTATTCAAATACTTAGGAACATATATTGATTTGAAATGTCGCATGACGTCACGCCATGGTGAAAAATATAGAACGGCGTGACGTAATTAGCCCCCACTCTGTAACTTTAATACGCTATATCTCAGTAATTTTTGGTAATTACGACAAAATAAAAAATAGGGGTCTTAATTTTTTTTATTATCTGTAAGACGGACTAATTATTTTTTTGATTTTCATACCTTGGATACAACCCTATTGTAAAAACTCTATTTTGCCACATCACTAATTATTTAGGATTAAAAACCTGCAATAATGGAAATGTCATTTTACTGACTTCAATTAAAAATTTCACTATGGGACACTTTATTTATTTTACGCGGCTGCAACTGCGGGGCGTTAAACTAAAAATACTTAAAGGTGGTCACTTTGTTTATTTTGTGCCTGAAGAGTCTGCAATTATGTCTTTTTTCCTTTTAACTTTGTGTTTGAGCCTGCGATGGGTGAACAATGCCCCTGAGTGTGTGAATGTAGCTCCGCATTCCTTACAAATAAATGGGCGAATGCCTAGATGCCGATTCATGTGTTCCCGTAGAATTTTTTTATTCTGAAAAATTAAAAGAATTAAGTTTTAAAAATGGGGGGAAAAGACTTCCGGGAAGGAGGCGGGGGAAGCCTTTACCCAGCAATGGGGCGGCTTCCCCCAAAAGCTATATGAGCATTTTATGGCATTCATATGGGTTAGTAAAAAATCTGAAATTTAAAAAAGAAAATGAAGAAAGAGTAGTCACTAATATCATCATCATCATTTCAACCGAAAGACGTCCACTGCTGGACATCGGCCTCCCTCAAGTATCTCCACGACGACCGGTCCTGCATCCAGCGGTTTCCCGCGACCTTCAGCAGGTCATCGGTCCATGCTGCGTCGTCAGGTGCTTGGCCGCCAGTCGAGAACCCGTCGGCTTCGGTTATTTTAAGGTTTCAACTTCTACCACATGTGAATTGCATACTTAGGTTTTTTTATATACGCTGTGGAATTTTGGTCGTCGTCCTAAATAGCGAACCCACTTCATCCGTCCAATGACTACTAAGCTACTTTTTTAATTTGGTAGTTGTTTTTTGAGCTAGGGTGAATGAACTCTGATAAAGATGTCGCCGCTTCAATCCGCGTGCCCTTTTTTGTATTGTGGCACTGGTTGACTTTGTGCCAAATTCAAGTAAAATTATAGAAATTCTTTGAAAATTTACTTCACAATAATGGCGGATATCGCCAATGAGAGTCGAAAAAGACGGCCGCGTAAACCTACGTCTACGAGGGAGGTTTGAGGCAAAATCATGATGAGGCCACTATGCTGCGATATCTCAATATTCTTTATGAATTATCTACTGAATGCACTTTCTATTACATAAAACACGCGCTTTTATTTAGTAAACGACACTATAAATAATTTAACCCTTTAACCGCCATGTCACTGATCCCTTTGAACCTCCAGCGCCACGTCACTTTTGGTATAAGTTGGAACAGTGTTGGGAATACTCAATATCGATGTAGAAATTCCTTATTTATTCACAATATTAACCTTTCGACAATATTTACTTGTATACTGCTCATACATACATACATAGAGGCATTATTATAATAAATATAAGTATATACCTAAACGTAATAACACTACAAAATCTGTTATTACCCTACCTACCGAGGTACCTTCTTAATATTAAATTGCCAGCCTATGAACGTATTATTTAAATCTTGGGTATCCATGATATGTTACGAACAAACACAATTACTTGTCAAATTAAAATATCGATTTAAACATAAATTAAACTTATCAAATCAACATCACTTTCTATGTTGAGAACTGTCGTCGCTTCGCAATTCATGATTGCAAAATATTTAATAACTCTTCGTCTTTACGAAACACGAAAAAGGCCTACACACCAACACTAGCCAACACTAGTTGTACTGAGCGATAAAGCTTTCCCGTGATTTGACGGGGATGGCGGTGAGGCAACTCACAATACAGCGCGATTTAACCTTGAAGCTCCTTGGCCGCATGTAATAATACGATGACGGCGACCGGCGAATGTCTGCATTAGTGACCTACCGCGTAATGAGATTTTTATATTTTTGTCGTAAAAATTAAAGAATATTGAACTTAAATACATTTTATTGTGTACAGAATTTTGTATCAGAGTAACACTATGGTTATATTGTGGTGAAAGTACCCACTTTTATTGCAAATAGTGATAGTGATTTCTAAAGAGCCTTGTTTATTCTTAGACAAGCTATAAAATATTTTACGAATTTGCCCCATCCCTAATACTCGTAAAATTACGTGACTTGCGATACAGGTAAGGAGACCAGTGATCACGATGTATTAAAATCTCAAAATTCATAATATTTATCATTCAAAACATTGAAAAAAGTTAATAACAATAACGATTATACCCTACTTCTTATAATTGACACGTTTTATATGGAGTTTGTGCACTATAATAACTTATTAGATAAAATAACGTAATTATACGAGTGTTGGCGGTTTGGGCACAGATTTCAGAGCCCGTAATATTACGTTGTCGGCGGTTAAAGGGTTAAAAGTCCAATGAAAAATGAGCGTGACACTCAGCTTTCCCGCCAAAACTCCCCGCGGGCCCTTGGAACGCAACACTCTCACTGCGCTCTGAGCTGATGAGTTTGTTTGTTTGAACGCGATAATCTCAGAAACTACTGGCCCCATTTGATAAATTCTTTTTGCATTGGATAGCCCATTAATCCAGGAAGGCTTTAGGCTATATAACATCACGCTGTGACCAATAGGAGCTAAGCAAATAAAAAAAAAACGAGACCTACGCAGCTAGTGCACGATATTTTAATTTTTTTCTTCTTTTTATCATTGGATAGATGAAGAGCGCGATATGTTATGGGCTGTCAAGACCAAAATTAATTTATTGCCCTTAGCGTCAACTATCGCGCGGGCGTGCGCACGCGCCATGTACTATATACTACCATAAGCGACTGTCGGTAACCACACTGCAACAATTTCTAAATGTATTTGAGAAAAATATAAAATATACAATATGTTAAGAAAACCCTGTCCGACCCACACGGATAATAAAGGTTAGGTAAACACATGACCAAATATAATATAAAATTTTACGTAATCATCATAGTACCAATACAAATGAATTTTGAAATAATCTTTTTTTTCCCGCGAATTAATTCCAACTTCCCCGAAATTTGGTAATTTTTAAGTGACAACACCGGTATTATTATGAGCGAATAGCGATGCGACCACGTGCCGCGTGCCCTGCCGCCCGCCGCCCGCGGAAGGGAGCTTAACGCACATTTATTAAGTTACCACTTTTTGCGAAATAATATTTATTTTTAGGGGTTTTTTTTTTTTTAAGTTTAGCCCGGTTTTGTATCCATTAGTACAATCAGTTATCGATACCTAACAACACCTTCACGGATCGGACAGGGTTTTCTTAACATACTGTATAAGGTCACAAAGTAAACAAAACAAGACGGCAGGAGAGGTTGGTTTTCAAATAGATTTTAAATGATTTCGATTAGACGCAATTGCCCCAAGGACGCAATTGCCCCGGTTGACCTTAAATAGGAAAGAAAGAAATAGAAATTCTATTGGAACTTTATTCCGTTTATGAATTACTTACTTTACATGATGTCCCACAAATATCACATATTTGCAGTATTCCGCTAGTTTTACGCTTCTTTCCCTCATGAATGGATTGAATGTGACCAATCAGGTTCCTTTTCGACTTAAAATCCTTAAATAAAAATGATAATTAAGCGATTGATTGAACAATTAATATGTTTTGTCTATGGTTTCTAGCCCTGACATCAAGCAATGGACAAAGTTGTCAACATTTTATATACTTGAATAAGAGGCTTTTGACTGTGGCGTTTTCTTTTTTTAATTAGTTTTTGTGTTTGCACAGAAAATATTCTTTTATAAAAGATGTAATATAGGAAGAGTTGTCTAACCCCCTGACAGTTTTAACTGACCATATGAATTTCTGTTTTCCTTGCCCCTTTCGCAGGTCTGCTAGAAGAAATTTCTTACCTAATAAGCAGGAGCCCTATTATCAATATCAGGACCTATTTCAATCAGTAACCCTCTTATCACAAAACATTTTATATGGTTTAGGTTTAAACCACCTAAATGGTTATGGTGGAATTATGCATCTAACCGTTATAGAAATGCAGTTCTTTATAGTCGTTGGTAGTTTTAAGTCGTCACTTTCGTTTTAAGTAGGCCTAGTATGAGTTTTCATTACGAAACTCGTTCGCCGATATCGAGCGCGTTTGACTCAGCGATTGGCTCGCTTCAAGGTCGTAAGAACTCTCAACCAATGAGAGCGCCAAACGCGCTCGATACGATCGAACGAGTTTCGTATTGAAAACTCATACTAGGCCTACAGAACTTTAACTTAACCTCAGTAAAGTTCGAAATACAAATACTGATTCAAAGGTACTTCAGGTACCTAAAGTTAGATTTTGTTTTGTAATAAGGGGGGTACAAATGATCCGCTGGAGGGACTGAGTGCGAAAAACACACCCGTAACATAGAAGGGAGTACAAGTCTGACACGCCCTCCCGGTCCGACCAGAGCGGAACAAGTCATCATCAGAAAGAATCATTTCGCACCCAAAAAAAGTGAGGGAAGTTATAATTGGGTTGTATCCTAAAAAATAATTTAATGTCCATCAGATAGATTTATAAAAAATATTGAACACGTATTTTTTATTTTTTCTTTCATTCAAATACTTAGGAAGATAATATACAGAGTGTATCTGACATCGTAACGCAAACTTCGCGAAAAGGCTAGACCGCATGCCACTAATAAAATTATTATAGTCATTTATGTCGTTAAAGAACGGTTACAGAATTCACAGTGTTTAAAAAGTACCGGTTCGGCCTTTGAACGTTGCAAGCGTGCCGCCGTGCGGGTTTGTAGGTATGACGTTGATCCCTGATGTGAACTCTATTAAATCAGCGTATAAGATAGTTTCTCGAGTTTTGTATTCATTGCGCTTTTTTGTGTAATTAGCGAATTAATTAATTTTTACTTTAAAATCTTATTGCGTTATAAAAGTATAGCAATTATGAACGGTATAAAGTGAAAAAATCTACATATATTTTTTTTTTAAGTCATGAAAAAGCCGACGAAAAATTCCACCACTGGGGGGTTCAGAATCATGTACTGGATCCATGATACTCGTTTGTGCGTCGTTGTCAGATACACCCTTTATAACACGGCGTGACGTAATTAGCCCCGTCACTCCGTAACTTTAATATGCTATATCTCAGTAGTTTTTGGTAATTTCGACAAAATAAAAAATACGGGTCTTAATTTTTTTTTTTATTATCTATAAGACGCACTAATTATTTTTTTTTTATTTTCATACCTTGGATAGATCCCTATTACTATAGAGGCCTTACCTTTTTACAGACGTCGCAGGTATATTTAACTCCACCAATTTCCTCAATATGAATCTTCAAAGAGTAGATGTTTTTGAAATATTTGTCGCAATGATTACATTTGAAGCTGTGGACAATCGCACTATTGTTACAGAGGCGAAAATTTGTGAGTGTGGGTCCCTTACTTCCCCAATGTCAAACGGCGGGACCAATTTTGTTTTTTTTTTTATAGATTATAAACTAGTGCTTGACTGCAATCCCGTCTGATGGTAAGCAGTGATGCAATCGTTGATAGTAAAGCCCTCTAGTTTATTAAGAGCCTATTAAGTCTAGCCTTGAAGACACTTTAATTGTAGTACGATGGAAACACCGCCGCCGGTTTAAAAGAGGAGGCGAAACGCTTCGTCCGGATCGTAGTGGGGTCTACAACGTAAGGGTGGGAAACTCGCGAAGACGAAGATGGAACGGAGAAGGGGGAATTAAATCATGCAATTCCCTCACACACTCTCCAAAATGCATCCTATAGAACACCGACAGTCTAGCACCCTAAACACAAGTTAAATCTTACATGGGATGCCAGAGCTCGACAATAATTCTGTTTCTCTAGTTGCATAGTATTTACATATATGTGTTTTCTTTTTGTACAATTTATTGTGGCAATAAAAACTGGTTTTTTTTTTTACTTTTCGCCTGTGCTCCAGGGTTGCAAATTTGGCGCACTGATAGTTTATCGCCAGGTTTAGGACACAAGATATGTTTTATATCAATATTCTCAAGGGATCCAAACTTATGCGAGGGGTACAGTTTTTCAGCAATATATTAGAAACCATGTGTCGAGAGAACAGGCTCCAGACATGTCTTCAAGGCTAGTGTGAATAGGCTCTTAATAAACTAGCGCGCGTTACCATCAACGATTGCATCACTGCTCATTGGTGTCCAAGATATACTTAGAAAGTACATATAACTTAGAAAAGTTACATTGGTACTTGCCTGACATGGAATCGAACCCGCGCACTCATACTTGAGATGCTGGTGTTTTAACCACTAGGGCACCACGACTATATAACCGATACATACTCGATACTTAATTTCAAAGCATCGAGTACTAAAAAACATTTTTTACAAAAAAAACAACCGACTTCCAAAAAACTCTACAAAGTGAAAAATAACTAATTTCGGAAGTCGGTGTCTTTGGTTTTTGTATATTAGTTTTTGACACCGACTTCCGAAATTAGTTATTTTTCACTTTGTGATCGCGGTCAAGCACTAGTTTATATGTTTTTAAAAAAGCTGTCAGTGCGACAATTAACCATTGGTTCAGGGTTCAGTCTGACCAAAAGGTACCGGGCTTAGAATAGTACCAACCCATATCCTCCCGTGGGTTTCGTAAGAGGCGAGTAAAGGAACTCTCACCAGCGAAGCAGGCAGCAGGGCGACAAGCGTGGAGATTATGGCAAAAGCAATAATTAGAAGGCACAATAGAAGATGTATTGAATACCTACAAAAAAAAAAACGAAAGACAATAACAGCTCCACGCCATAGACAAGCCTTGCCAGTGATATTTTATTTTTATACAATATGTAACGAAAACCCTGTTCGACCCATAAGGATAATAAAGGTTAGGTAAACACTTGACTAAATATAATATAAAATTTTACGTACTTAATCATCATAGAAACAATACTAATGAATTTTGAAATAATCTTTTTTTCCCACGAATTAATTAAAACTTCCCCAAAATTAGGTAATTTAAAAAAAAAAGTGACAACACCGTTATTATTATGAGCGAATAGCGTTGCGACACGTGTATTGCACATGCACATGTATTAAGTTACCTCTTTTTGCGAAATAATATTTATTTTTTTAGGGGTTTTTTGACGTGACAACGTCTTAAATTAGGTTGCGGCTGGGAGTCACTTATGAAAAAGTGTAACGCTCGGTAACGTTACGATGAGTCACCGATGTTTTAGTAAACAAAATATATTTCTATAGTTAAAATTTGTGCAATTCTTATTTTCATTCAATTCCTTGTTCCTATTGTGCAATTTAATTATATTCATATCAATAAATATTCTACCGAGAAAAAGACGTTGTCACGTAAAATCTTCGCCCGTAAAACCGACTTTACAGGCAACCATTTTTTTTTTTAAGTTTAGCCCGGTTTTGTATCCATTAGTAGAATCAGTTATCGATACCTAACAATACCTTCACGGATCGAACAGGGTTTTCTTTACATATTGTAGTTGATTAAAATTACAAGAAGGTAGTAAGTATTAGCCTATACCTTGAACTTTTGTAAATTCGCCACTGCTACAAAAACACAATACAAAACGTACCCAAGTTTCTCAATGGTGTTATGTTTAAGGCTAGTTTTGAGATGACACTCGTACAAAATCTTCGACTTGTAACTGGTATCACAGTCTGGACAGTAGATCCGCTCAATCTGTTAAAAACAAAAAGCCAGAACTAGTCAAAGTTAGGCAGGTAGTCATGGGCGTACCCAGAAGTAGGGATAAAACGATACAAGTAAATACTTCATTCCTTTGATCGATACAAAGTATTTTTAACCGACTTCAAAAAGGAGGAGGTTAATCAATTCGACCGTATACAGGGTGTATCTGACATCGAAAGGCAAACTTCGCGAAAAGGCTAGACCGCATGCCACTAATAAAATTATGATAGTCATTTATGTCGTTAATGAACGGTTACAGAAATAACAATGTTTAAAAAAAGTGTCGGCTCGGGCTTTGAATGTTGCAAGCGCGCCGCTGTGCGGGTTTGTAGGTATGACGTTGAACCCTGATGTGAACTCTGTTAAATCAGATGATAAGATAGTTTTTCGTGTTTTGTTTTCATTGCGCTTTTTTGTGTAATTAGCGAATTAATTAATTTTTACTTTAAAATCTTATTGGGTTATTAAAGTATAGCAATTGTGAACGGTCTTAAGTAAAAAAAAAACTACATATATTTTTTTTTAAATCATGAAAAAGCCGACGAAAAATTCCACCACTGGGGGTTCAGAATCATGTACCTACTGGATCCATGGTACTCGTTTGTGCGTCGATGTCAGATACACTCTTTATATGCTTTTTATTATGTTTGTGCGCGGATAACTTCGTCGTTTATGAACCGATTTTGATAATTCTTTTTCGGTTGGAAATAAGACATTCCCAAGGTGGTCCCATGATAAGGACATCAGGGTTTGATGGTGGAAGACCAGAGAAATCAAGGGGAACTTTCTAAAATCGTAGGGGCAACCAGTGCGTTTGTAAGTGTAAAATAAAAACTTTTTTTACAAAAAAAAAAAAAAAACCGACTTCCAAAAAACACTACAGAGTGAAAAATAACTAATTTTGGAAGTCGGTGTCAAAAACTAATATACAAAAACACTCGCACGCACACACACACACACACACTCACACACAGAAGCGCGCCCGCTCAAAATCAAAATCAAAAGTCATTTATTCAAATTAGGCTGAGAATCAGCACTTTTTGAACGTCAATATTACATAAGACAGTCCCCCAAAACGCCCACCCATCGACACTTCCTAGTGCTTTCGCTGGGAAGAAGTGGCGGAAGAAATTCCGCAGCAGCACAGCTGTCTGTTCATTTAAAAATAACACTTGACTTTATACAATACTACGTATAGTGATGAACACAAGAAAATACAACCACAATAAAATTATTTACCATATGCCAGCTACCACGCCAAAATACCAGCAAAGCAAAACAAATATATATTTAAATGAAAATGTAATTAACTAAAAACTTATTACTTAAATAAAAGCTCCAGGCATAAAGGGCGTGACAGCTTACATATTTATGGAATGTAAAAAAGTAAATTATATGAACTCCTATAACGTATCAGTAAGCTAATTCCAGAGAAAGAACACAAACATTGTCCTGAGTTAATCAGAGCGACCAGCTATTCTTATCATTTGAATAATCATTCACGGAATAATATGCCTTTGAACAAAGCTTGGATTTGATTTGTGCTTTAAATGCATTGTAAGGCAAGTCTAGCAAAGCAGAGGGTATCTCATTATAAAAAGTTATACCAAGCCCAACAAAAGAGTTATGAACCTTTTGAAGTCGGTGAAAAGGGGCTCGCAGTTTGTCCTTATTTCTGGTGTTAATATTATGAATATCACAATTTTTGGTGTACATGTGAATATTTTGCCTAACATATAAGATGTTGGCTAAGATGAATTGCGAAGCAACCGTGAGAATACCAATATATTTAAAGAAATTTCTCAGAGAAAATCTGACACCGAGCTGGTAAATTGCTCAGACAGCTCGTTTTTTCAGCACAAATATATTTTGTATGTCAGCGGCTTTGCCCCACAGTAGAATACCGTAGGACATAACGCTCACACACTCAAACGCCCACTCCTTCGCAACAGTCTCTTCAAAACCCTCTGAAGCTAGTCAGTTTAAAATAGTTAATAAAAACTTGTCCCCTCACCGTTTCGTCGTGTATTCTCATATGATTTTTCAAAGAATTTTTTTTAACCATCTTCTTGCATATCGTACATTTTACAGGCTTTGCTTTATGTGTATTTCTGAAAACAAAATGTTAATTTCAATAAGGCGTAATTGTGATACCTATCTTATAAATCCTTTCGTTTAACGCGAGTTCGTATTCATAGTGAATTTGGTCAGCATCTATAGCCTAGCGACTCTTAATTTTTTTATATAATTCTAAACTAGTGCTTGACCGCAATCCCGCCTGATGATAAGCAGTAATGCAATCGTTGATGGTAAAGCGCGATAGATTAATAAGAGACTATTCGCTCAAAAAAAAAAACTGAGTGAATAGAAAGGAAGACGGCCGTTGAGCGAGGTGATGCAATGTTAAGCCCAACAACACGACCAACGATACTGCGCCAGATTGATATGGAAACTCTCCAAGACCAAACTCCCACCACAACAACATTTGGCGCATCGTACCCTGCACACATCGCAACACAACTGCTCAGACCCGTCCTCCGTACTGCTTCACCAGACATCATGCCGGAACACGACGCATCGCTTGGCTGTAAGACTTTGTCTGCTGGGTGGTAACTTCTGCCGGCAGCCGATATTATGGCCTACCAGCCAACATAAAGCTAAAATAAAAGTAATTAGAGAATCTGTAACCGGTCGCACTGCGCTTTTGGCGCCTTCCCTCGCCGAATAGTGCACTGTACGATATCGTTGTGATGAACTAAACGCACCTTTAGAACAATACAGACCTAATTCGAAATTTGAAGATTTCAATGTTGATATGTTGAACTTGTTGCAACAATGTTGAACAATAAAACAGAGACGGTTTAACGTTTGTTCATGAAAAGGACTCGTCCTTTTCCAACTGAACAACCGTCTCTGTTTTATTAACAGTCGATGAAGATGGTCTTGGAAGGTAATTTTATGAGTCAACAATGTAATCTTCAAATTTCGAATTAGGTTTCTATTGTTCTAAAGGTGCGTAAAGATAAACAAAAACCACGTGATTTATTGTGATATACTACTTTAACTCCCAATTCGAGCTTCACGAGATTAACGGACATCCCTAATGTTAAAAAAATATTATTTACGAACAAAAAACCCGCCTGCATAAAAATCTAACAAACTGAAAAGGCAGAAACAAGTTGAACAATCGCATTCGGGGGACTGTTCTATGGAACACTTGTTTATCTAGCGAGGTCGCCCAACTGCGATCAGTTTATATTTTGTACCCCTCTCCTAGGAGCCCTCAAAAGTTCAACAATGTGTCGTGTTCCGGCATGATGTCTGGTGAATCCATACGGAGGACGGGTCTGAACAGTTGTGTTGCGATGTGTGCCGGGTACGATGCGCCTAATGTTGTTGTTTTGGGAGTTTGGTCGTGGAGGGTCTTCAGATCAATCTCCCTTTGGCGCAGCATCGTTGGTCGTGTTGTTGGGTTTAACATTGCATCACCTCGCTCAACTGCCGTCTTCCTTCCTATTCGCTCAGTTTTTCTGAGTGAATAGGCTCTTAATAAACTAGCGCGCTTTACCATCAACGATCGCATCACTGCTTACCATCAGGCGGGATTGCGGTCAAGCGCTAGTTTATAATTATTAAAAAAAAAATTGGTCTAACTGCAATGCTTCGATATCGCCTTCGGGTTGTGGAAGTCAGACGGCAGTGGCTTCACGGAAAATATCGAAGTTTAGCCAAAATCAGCAGTTAGAGTGGTAAAGCTGACCCCAGACTCCAAAGCTGAAAAAGCTTTGGATGCGACTGGGATTAACGCTGAGATGAGCATGATGACTCTTTATTATGTACGCCACATTCATTACCCAAAATAATTTTAAGAGTTTACAAAAGGTACAATGGACTGCAATTAGCAATACATCATTATTTCTTTGTTTATGCGAAACGCGAAACACATGTCCAGTATTTTTAAAAGACTACAAAAAGGAAGAGGTTAGTCAATTCGATCGGTAAATATGCTTTTTTATGTTTGTTCGCGGATAACTTCGTCGTTTATGAACCGATTTTGATAATTCTTTTTCTGTTGGAAAGAAGACATTCCCAAGGTGGTCCCATGATAAGGACATCAGGGTTTGATGGTGGAAGACCAGAGAAATTAAGGGGAACTTTCAAAAATCGTAGGGGCAAACAGTGCGTTTGTAAGTTTTTTCGTTAGGTATTTTAGCGTCAGCATCCAGTCTAACTGGATGCAGCTGAACAATAGTTTTCAAGACTAAAAAATTAAAAAAAAAAACAACCGACTTCCAAAAAACACTACAAAGTGAAAAATAACTAATTTCGGAAGTCGGTGTCAAAACTAATATCCAAAAACCAAAGACACCGACTTCCGAAATTAGTTCTTTTTCACTTTGTAGTGTTTTTTGGAAGTCGGTTGTTTTTTTTTTTTGTGAAAAAGTTTTTATTAAGTAAAGAATCTATGTACAAAATTTCAAAAAGATATCATGAAAAACCACAAAGTTATGATCCTGTTATCCTTCTTGGTTGTCCAACCAAAAATATGCGTTGACCTCTGGCTTCAGCTGTTGCGCGTACATGATCTACCTGCGTGGCGCGCTCGGTAACCACACTGCAACAATCTCTAAATGGATTTGGGAAAAAAATACAACATGGTGTAAAAATTATTGGAATCGAGTCAGTTGTTTATTCTGAACAAACTATATTCAGGTTTCGCATAAACAAAAATTACGTTGTATACAACAGCCCGACATTATTCGTCGGGCAGTTGCCCGCCAGACACAACACAACACCCGTCTGGTGGAAGAATCCTATCCTTTTCTATGGACACTCTGTTCCTACCCTTATAGAGCCTATGTCGAGTCTAAGCTGAGTCTGCAATAGACTGAGTCGATTAAATAATTGGTACTTACAACACGTGCGTCTTCAACTGGTAAGCAGATGCAAATGTCTTGTCGCATTCCTCACATCTACTTCTTTGATTATGTGTTTGAATTATATGGCGACTCCTTTCTTCGAATGTTCTGTAAATTAAAAAAAAAAAACGAAAACGGTTTTAGTTTAAACGTGGTCGCACTAATCTCACTGATGATTTACGTGAGGGACGGCCTTCTATGGCGACGACTGAAGATAACATCTGTGTTGTGCGGCGTATGATAGAGACTGACAAAAGAGTGACCTATCAGCAGATTCGGACAAGCTTAGGCATCGGTATGAGTCAAGTGCACAAAATCCTCCACGAACATTTAGCGGCCAGGAAGCTTTGCGCCCGGTGGATACCTCATAATTTGACTGAGGCTCAAAAACTCCATCGTGTGGATTGGTGCCGTAAAATGGCTGAAAGATTTAACGGAGGTGACTCAAATGCTGTGTTCGACATACTAACAGGTGACGAAAGCTGGACTTACTGTTATGATCCTGAAACCAAAAGAAAATCTGCTCAGTGGGTGTTTCCTTTCGAGGAGTTGCCAACTAAAGTGAAGAGAGATCGAAGTGCGGGAAAAAAATGGTGGCCTCGTTCTTTGGAAGGATAGGTCATTTCGCAACAATTGTGTTAGAGGATCAAAAAACAGTTTCTGCAGAATGGTACACTACCAATTGTTTGCCACTTGTCTTGGAAAAAGTTCGAGAGAAACGACCTCGCAGTAGGATCCTCCTTCACCACGACAACGCCTCGTCGCACACCGCCAAGCGAACGATCGACTATTTGGCGACATCAAACGTTGAATTACTGGGTCACCCGCCGTATAGTCCCGACCTCGCGCCTTGTGATTTTTATTTATTTCCAAAAATTAAAGAAAAACTTAAAGGAAAGCGGTTTATGAATGCTGAAGAAGCGGTGGCTGCGTATCGCGATGCCATCGAAGAGACCCCTAAGGACGAGTGGGCAAAGTGCTTTTCCCAGTGGTTCCATCGCATACAACGGTGTATTGACGTGAATGGACAATATTTTGAAAAGATATAATAAAACTAATAACTGGCTAATGTTATCAGTTTTTGATTTTCTAAGAACTTTCAGTTTAACCCTCGTAATACCGGTGTTGACACTTTTTAAAAATTACCAAATTTCCGGGAAGTTGGAATTAATTCGTGGGAAAGAAAGATTATTTCAAAATTCATTAGTATTGTTTCTATGATGATTACGTACAATTTTATATTATATTTAGTGAAGTGTTTACCTAACCTTTATTATCCTTAAGGATCGGACAGGGGTTTGGTTACATATTGTATAGGTACACTGCTGGATAAAGCCCCCCCCCCCCCAAGGCTTTCCACAATGACCGGCCTTGTGCTGCGGTCTGGGGCGGTCCCGATTCCCCTTCAAAATTCCAGAAGCCCCCCTGTGCGACGCTTCTAAGGCACATCCCTGGGCAGACTGTAAAGAAGCTTTCCCTAAGCCTCCCTATGCACTTTAGCACGTTACCATACTGCCAATGTCTTCAATATAGTTACTTACTTGAAAAACACAAAGCATAGCCTGCAGAGAAACGCAGACTCCTCGTGTTTCCGTAAACAATGATTCTTCAACTGTACTCTGTTCAGGTACTTCGCCGGGCAGTTACGGCACCCGTATATACTGAAAGTGTTTAATACTTTAGTAATGTTTTTTTGGTCATAAAATCGGCTGTCGGCAGAAGTTACCACCCAGACAAAGTCTTACCGCCAAGCGATTCGCCGTGTTCCGGCATGATGTCTGGGGAGGCCGTACGGAGGACGGGTCTGAGCAGTTGTGTTGCGATGTATACCGGATAAGATTGTTTTTTTTTTTAATTATTATAAACTAGTGCTTGACAGCAATCCCGCCTGATGGTAAGCAGTGATGCATTCGTTGATGGTAAAGCGCGTTGGTTTATTAAGCCTTTTCACTTAAAAAACTTAGTGAATAGGAAGGAAGACGGCACTTGAGCGAGGTGATGCAATGTTAAACCCAACAACACGACCACCGATGCTGCGCCAGAGAGAGGTTGATCTGGAGACCCTCCACGACCAAACTCCCGACACAACAACATGTGGCGCATCGTACCCGGCACACATCGCAACACAACTGCTCAGAACAGTCCACCGGGCGGTTAAACCCAACAACACGACCACCGATGCTGCGCCAGAGAGAGGTTGACCTGGAGATCCTCCACAACCAAACTCCCGACACAACAACATGTGGCGCATCGTACCCGGCACACATCGCAACACAACTGCTCAGAACAGTCCACAGGGCGGCTTCACCAGGCATCATGCCGGAACACGACAAATTGCTTGGCGGCAAGACATTGTCTGGTGGGTGGTAACTTCCGCCGGCAGCTGATGTTATGGCCTACCACTGAATACATACTTTCGTCAATTCAACTAGATTTTCGTCAACTCTCATCCAGTTACTGCCAGGCATCCTGTGAAGATCCTCGCTCCAACTAACCTGAGGGTGTTCCACCTTACGTCTATCCATTCGCGGTCTCCACTCAAGAGCACGTCTACTCCAACAGTCATCGGTTCCAAGGCTAACATGGCTGGCCCATTGCCACTTTAGAGTTGAATCATGCATAGTTGCAACTGTCAATGCATAGCTTAAAACAATATAAACTTACATAAAATGCTGTTTGTAATGTTCATCTCGTAAACTGTTGTCGGGAAACCTTTGTTCACAAATATCGCAAATTGAGTTTCCTCGAAGCTGAAATTATTAAGTAGAATAGAATACTCCTTATTATGTACACCACATAAATTACAGAACAAAAGTACAGAGTGGTGCTGACAATACGACAATAAATTAAACATTGTGTACCTCAACACATTCTCAGTCTACCCATAAAAAATCATATAAATATGTCCATTAGATCTGTCAAGGAAATTATTTTTCATTCTTCACGTTTTCTACATGCTGTACATGTTGATAAGAAAGCGCTTACAGGTTAATGACCGCCGCATCCTGCGGTATCAAAAATTTTAATAATAATGACGCGAAAAAAGCAAGTCGATACAGGATCGCGCTGTCGCGATCGGAGGTCAGTGAACCAATATTTTTAAAGGATGTTCTATTCCGTTTGCAATTTTATGCGATTTTGGTTGTTTGAAATTTTCATTTTTTTTATTTTTGATACTAGGTTTTTTTTATATAGTTTAGGATTATTCCTATGAACCAGCATTGTTCGTGTTTTCATTAATTGTCGTATTGTCAGCACCACTCTGTATAAAGATTTCATTAAGAAAAGCAGAAAAGCATAGAAAATAATATGTTTAAAAATAATATTGTATATTTATTCATTTATAATTGGGATGATCTATTTAATGTATTTTTTTTTTTTATTGAATATATTTCATATTTTAAATGGATTATTTTTAAATGTAATATTGTTTGGGGATGCCACTTTAATTATATCGTTACGCCATATAAATTGGCTAATTGGCATATATGTGTTTATACTATGTACGGACGACAGCACATTAAGCTACTGCAATTTGTACAAATTTCATTAATAGCTTTTTCAGCTTTATCGCTATTGTATTAAGGATCAAAATTGATTGAGAATATTGACAGTATCGGGTAGATTGATCTTTTTTTGGCATCCGATCTCTGGGGACCGAGGTAGGGTAGAGTGGGATTTTTACCTCACGAAAACTACTCCGATTTTCATCATCCGCACATAGGGGTGATCCCTGTTCCTTTTAAAAGACCAATTCCAGAACCGCCCCTGCGCAACGCCTGTAAAGGCTCATATCCGCGGAGACTATAAAAGGGTCTCCCCTAGGCATCGCTGTGTACGGCAGCATGTGACCACTGTTCCACCGTCTTCCCTGGGGTCACTTGATGGGTGCACAGAATTCCCACTCTATCCGTCCGCGACCCCAAAGGTCCACTTACCTTTGTTAGGTAAGCGGGTTAAGGCGTGTTAGGCGTCAAGGCGGTTGCCTCCCCAACAGATAGGTTGGCCTGCTGTTGTCTTTACATTACAACTCTTACCGTATCATGTATCATATTATGGTGGTCCAGATTATCTTGACTCCGAAAGTGTTCTATACACGTCTCACATTTATAAGCACTTCCTTGGTACATAGGTTTTGACCTCTTTTTCTCCCTATATGCGTCTACTTCAGTCCTGTCCAAAGTTATCAATACCGCTTCATCGTCTTCAGAAAGAGTATTCGATTCGGTTTGTCCATCTAAACTATTATGACATACCGGTGAACAAGGAACGTCTTGTCTCTGAAACAACATCTCCTCGAGTTTTGAAGGAGTTGATAAAATATTTTTAAGCAATTGGTCGCTTTTGTTACTTGTTGTTGGAACCATATCTTTGTTGATTCCTGTAGTTACTTTTACGGTTTCTCTGAGCCCTCTAGGTTTTATTTCATGTTTTTGTGGGTTGGTAAATATTTTTTGAGGTATGTGGTTAATTGCAGGATCTACGATTTCAGTTTTTATCGGATTTGGAGGAGACACTCCTATTTCGGCCGGCTGTGTCAGTAATGGATCTACAAATTTTAATTAAGTATTATTTAAAAAAAAAGTAATTATTTGCGACTAAATTAATAATTACTAATTACAAAGATATTAACACTTTTAGTATGGAACTAGTGCTTAACCGCGGTAAGCAGTGATGCAATCGTTGCTGGTAAAGCACGCTAGTCTATTAAGAGCCTTCTCACTCAAAAAATAAAACTGAGTGAATAGGAAGACGGCAGTTGAGCGAGGTGATGCAATGGTAAACCCAACAACACGACCAACGATGTCCCGCTAGAGTGAGAGATTGATCAGGAGACCCTCCACGAACAAAGACCCGACACAACAAAATTTGGCGCATCGTATCCGGCACACATCGCAACACAACTGATCAGCCCGGTCCTCCGTACGGCTTCACCAGACATCATGCCGGAACACGACGAATCGCTTGGCGGCAAGACTGTCTGGTGGGTGGTTACTTCTGCCGGTAGTCGGTGTTATATTTTACCACTATTTTTCCATAAGCTCATATTCTTTTTCATGTTTTGGGGGTATGCAGCACATGCAGGTTAGTTTACAAGTGGACAGGCGCACAGGCGTGATTGTTTAGGAGGGCATCTAGTTGTTTTAATACGGCACTGGACTCACCTAACTTTTCTATTGGAATAGTTAGAATGGCTTTAGGCTGGATCAGGTCTTCAAAGTCATTGCTAACAGTCTCATCCTCTATATTCTCCATCTTCATTGGTATTTCCAACATATCTTTGAACGATGGTTCTAATACATTTTGCGGCACATTTAATTCAATTTTTGGTAGTATTCGTTCGTTTTGTGATGGTATTGGTACGTTTTGTGGTAGATTTGGAAGTGTAATGGTAATTGTTGTTACTGAAGTTGTTGTTAGGCATGAGAGTCCTTCAATGACCTAGAACAGAGAAATCTTAGCGTTATGGAAAGAAAAAGAAAATATTTTATTTTGGACTAACCCATTAAAGTAAAAAAACCGGGCCAAGTCCGAGTCGGACTTGCTCACGAATCTTTAAAAAGAGCAAAAAAAAAACATAAAAAAATAAACAATTTGTTGTATGGCCCCCTTCAATATATATTTTATTTTAATTTAATAATTTATTTTTATATTCTTCGAGAAAGAGGTGTCTCGTTGAATCCAGCTCGGCTGGGCAGCGTTCGGGAAGCTACGATACATCTTCTCGTCGTCCAAGATACCACAGTGTCTCAAGACTAAAGTCTTTGACCAGTGTGTGTTGCCAGTGATGACTTACGGAACTGAAACGTGGTCGCTCACAATGGGCCTCATACGAAGGCTCAGAGTCACACAAAGAGCAATGGAAAGAGCTATGCTCGGAGTTTCTCCGCATGATCGAATCAGAAATGAGGAGATCCGCAGAAGAACCAAAGTTACCGACATAGCTCTGCAAGTCGCTAAACTTAAGTGGCAGTGGGCAGTGCACATTGCTCGTAGAACCGATGGCCGATGGGGCAGTAAGGTTCTGGAGTGGCGGCCACATACTGGAAGACGCAGCTTAGGGAGGCCCCCAACAAGGTGGACCGATGACCTGGTGAAGGTCGCGGGAAGCCGATGGATGCGGGCAGCACAAGACCGGTCAGCGTGGAAAGCCTTGGGGGAAGCCTTTGTTCAGCAGTGGACATTCATAGGCTGAAGAAGAAGAAGAAGATTTATTTTTAATTTTAATATATAGCAGAATATTCTGTGAACATTTTAAGTGTCTATTTCCGTTATTAACATGGAGCAAAATCACGTTTGTTGTATGGGAGCCGCCCTTACATATTTCATTTTTAGTATTTGTAAAGAAATACATAATAGTAATCATAACAGAAATACATAATCTCGTAATTTTCTCGGTGGTAGGCCATAACATCAGCTACCGGCAGAAGTTACCACCCACCAGACAAGGTCTTGCCGCCAAGCGATTCGTCGTGTTCCGGCATGATGTCTGATGAAGCGGGGAGGACGGGTCTGGGCAGTTGTGTTGCGATGTGTGCCGGGCACGATGCACCATATGTTGTTGAGTCCGGAGTTTGGTCGTGGAGAGTCTCCAGATCAATCTCCCTCTGGCGCAGCACCGTTGGTCGTGTTGGTCTTGGGTTTAACATAGTATCTTCTTCTGCCGGCAGCCGATGTTATGGCCTACCACAGAGATCGCTTAACCCGTTCAATTAAAGCTGTTATTAGCCTTGGGTTCAGGTACCACTTTCCAACAATGTAAATCTAATAAAATTAAATCAAATGTATCATAGTACTCACAGTTGTTTGGCCTTTCAAGGATAGCTTTAGGATTTCATGCGCTTCTTTTAATTTGTTTTGAAACCGTTTTATCTTATCAACCATGAACTGGCACTCCCAGCAAATCTGGAACTGAGCGTTGTCCTGTATATAAAAGAAAAAAAAATACAGTTCATTATGGTCAGATCAAATATAGAGTAGTAGTGACTTTATGGTAATGGCGCTGAATCATGAAGGTAGGTAGGAAGGAAGGTAGGAGGCGACCTGACTCTGCCGGCTGTAGTGCGGAGGATGGTCGGTAGCGCAGGGTCGTGGGACGCGGTGGTGTCCTTCTGCGAGGACGTGATGTCGCAGAAGGAAGCAGCGGAACGGGAAAGGGAGATCTCGACTACCTTCCCGGGCCGTAGAAGTCGCACCGGGCGCCGAGGAAGGGCGGACAACGCCCTCTTCCGACCCCCATGGGTGTCCAGGGGCGAGGGACATGGGGAAGTCCCCACCCCCTATTCGATGGACCCCGAGGCGGAGGCGCGTGTGAGTGTCGGTGTGCGCCTCAGAAGCGATGCACGGGGTAGTTTAACACCTTAAGACCCCGTGCAGGAGGCGAGGCCCGGACAGACCGGGCCGCCAGCCAGCCTTTCGGTGTTCTATAGGATTTAGGTAGTGTGCGAGGGAATTGCACGATTTAATTCCCCCATCTCCGTTCCACCATCGGACGACCCGTCGTACGGCAAGTTCCCACCCTTACGTTGTTAACACCATTACGATCCGGACAAAGCGTTTCGCCTCCTCCTTTATACCGCATACATCGAGGGACTGGAACAGTTTGCCAGCGGCGGTAATTCCGTCAGACTACAATTTGAGTGTCTTCAAGGCTAGAGTGAATGGGCTCTTAATAAACTAGTGCGCTTTACCATCAACGACTGTGTCACTGCTTACCATCAGGCGGGATTGCAGTCAAGCGCTAGTTTATAATTTTAATAAATAAATTTTGCACCCCGGAACAAAAAGAAAAAAAAGGGGTAGGAGCAGTGGTAGCCTAGTGGGATCGGCTACGACTTACAAGTTGTAGGTTCGAACCCCATCAGAAGCTTTACTTTATGAAAATTAATTCACCACCACTGCTCTGAAAATGGCAAAGGAAATCTCGATGGATCATGCATGGTCCTGCAGCCTATGAGTGCATTTTTTCTGTCTCTCCATGCGTAACTTTGAGAATTTTTATTAAAACTTAAAAATTACACAGATATATATTGGGCCAGAATGCCATTACTGACCACTCCCTCTAGAAGAGACAAGCAATTGGAATATTATAGGAGGTAAACAGTTTATTTATGTTCAGATATTCATGATTAAAGTGACCATTTTTTCTTACACTTAAATCGGGAAATTCAGTCAAATGATAGTTAATGAATAAAAAGCTTCCTTTGAGTTACTTATTCAGAATAAGTTAGTTTGCTGAAAAGTTATGAATCTAAAAATATAGGTAAGTAACGAAAAATTTCGATACTTAGTTATATTCATCAGAAGAACAAATTTGCTTTAATATGTTTAGCTGGTAATGATTTTAATGAAAAATAAAACTCTTGGCAGGTTTTTTATACATTGAATGGCCATCTGCTACTCAAATGTTCTGAAAATGGGACAATATTGCGTCCCAGTGTTTGATTTCGGGACTCCGGGACATTAAATTATAAAAAGGGACAGTCCCATTCAAACGGGACATCTGGTCATGTTATTCATGATTTGCATAGAACACTTAACCAATTAGAGTGAAATATGACACATGTGTAAGCTAATTTCCTAATAAGTTAAATTTTAAATACATTATATTACATGTAGTCCATACTTGAAAGTATTATATGCATGTGTTATGGCGTTGATTTGAAAGGTAGTAAAAATATGGAAAATTGTATTGACAAAAGCCTCAACTTTATTCATTAGCTGAATTCCACAAAATGTGTTTAACACCTGGATTTCATCCATGTTTCCTTTTTTGTAGGGCTATCACGTAAAATTAATGTTGACTTTATTTTATTGTAAGTATTATATTGTTTGTTTACCTCTATTCTTTATTAAGCTTACCACAAGTTTAGTAGTGTTAATTCAGGTACCCATATTCTGTGTTAATTTACGTATGGTGTGGTATAGCGCCAAATCTATTTAAATATATACCTCTTCCACTTGTGAAGTAGGTAAAATGGAACACAGGTTTGTTTACCTTTTGACAGATAATGTTGAAATAGAGTATACCTACGTTTGCATTAAAATTTAAGTCAGGGTGTCATCTTAGAAGCTGGTTTACTAATAATAATAATTATATTTATGTATTAATTTGTAAATTGTAAGAGCGAAACTTACCTTTATCCTAATAAACATTTCTGGACACAGAAAAGCAAATATAAATTTACCCTCAACTTTTAAAGGGCTCAATTTTCTGTTAGACTGTAAGCAAGTGTAACATCTTAACAGAGTCATTTTTATAATATATTATTTTTTCAGTGAACTGAACACTGAACCATTTCGTTATCAAACAATCAATTGATTTTGATTCATTAAACATATGTACTTTTACAGTGACAGCTTGATTTTTTTTTTGGAGTTTTTGGCTTGGTTGCTAAGACCTTTGAGCCATTTCTTCGTTGTAATCTTGTTTTCTTTCGTAACCTGTCCTAACTAATCTTAATTACCCTATGCTAAACCTATCTCCTTCTGTTTCCTGCGTGAACCGACTAGGAGGAAGGTTTGGACAAAGTCATGATGTGGCCACTATGCTACAATAGTAGTCATTGTCAAAATGTCGTTTTATCCTATCAGTCACAACATTTTATTAGGGTCTTAGGGTTGTGGAGATGAGACGATAGTCGCTTCACGGAAAATATCGAAGTTTAGGCAAAATCAGCAGTTACGACTGGTAAAGCGGACCCTAAACTCCAAAGCTGAAAAAGCTTCGGATGCGACTGGCATTAACGCTGAGATGATGATGATGATGATTAGTCAAACATTTAGTCGATATAAGCACGATAAGCATTACTATTGAAATAATATTTTTTATAATCCGTCTATAAAGTCGTGAAAATAAATGAGGGCGCTGCGGGCGTGCATATAGCAACCCTGTTAGTGTGACTGAAGTCATTTTGATACTAGCACATTATTTTGTACTAGAAGCAAAACTGGTTTTAATGAAAACACAAATCTATGGTCTCTGGCGTTTAAATAAAATGAGCAAAACAAAAAAAAAATTATACATATTTATTATTATATGTTATGACGTGTTTTTATCAATGAAAAGTATTCCAAAACATAATAATTTCTTTCATCATCTGATTCCAAATATTCTTCGTCATAAAATATTTTCATTCTCAGCTGCCAAGTGCGCCAAGTGGCCAAGCGGCTCCTGCGAACGAATAATTTTAACATTCGACGCATTGATAAAGATTATAAAGAAAATAAAAGTTGCTGCTGCAAAAATGGTTAGCTTAGGGTTTGGTCGTGGGAAGTCATGCACTTTACCTTTTCTAAGAGCTGTTCGGTCGGCCAGCTGACGTCGAACCAGCTTAGAGACTTCACAGGCTCCAACAACACACACCACAGTTCGGCAACCACGCGTAGGTTTTATGTTCACAGTCCAGCACTTCAGTTTCTTTTCTCGAAGCCACAAGTACCAATATGGAGCGGCTCGATACAACTTATAACCAAAACTAATTATATCGTTCAGGGATAATTGCGAAATAAATCACACTGCAGAACAATGCAATTGCGGTAGCGTTGAAACAGCGGACAGCGGATTGACGAGACTCAACGGTAGACTCGCGGCTAGCGGTTTTACTCAGCGGAGCCCCAGCGGGAACTGGGAGGCACATGACATGATGTAGGATTGGGGAGGGATTGATACTACATTCTGCCCAACAGTCTTAATAAAATAATAACAGATGGCGCCAACAGCTGAGTCACTAACAACGTCTCCGCTACTGCTGTAATCAGCCTGGTATCTTCACTTCTGCACACACACTGCTGCGGTTATATGTACGGAATCGCGACGTGATAATAAGTATCGAATCTATAAATGTAAACAATCGTACGGAGTATTTTACTCCATGACCAAAGGCGACAAAGAGTATCATGAACATTAGAGGTGTCCGCGGGAATTAAAACAGCGTGAACTAGTTTCCTTCCTCAGGTATCTCGTCCAACGTGAGCGGCTTCATTCCTTCAGTGATAGGCCACTGTGACGGATGTAAAGTTAGCCAAAGGGGCCCTTAGGATCACAGAGGGTAGTCTAAAAATTTAGCAGGAGAGACACCACGTGACAGACAGTCTGCCGGGTTCTCAACCCCTTCTTCTTCTTCTTCCTGTGCCTCTTTAATCCTGAAGGTTGGCCGTCAGCTTCTTGTACTCGGTCTTGTCAACGCGAGTCAGAACAGTTTTTCGACGGAACTAATGCCGGTCCACTCCCTGATGTTACGCAGCCACGACTTTCTCTTTCGTCCAACGCGCCTTTTTCCATCTACCTTGCCCATCATAATGAGTTGGAATAGCGCATATCTACCGTGTCGGAGCATGTGGTCGAGATAATCTATTTTGCGTTTCTTTATGGTGGGTAACAACTTTCGAGGCATTTGAATGCGCTGAAGGACTGTGTCATTTCTGACCTTTTGGGTTCAGCTATTGAATTCGCATAAGCGAAGCGGATCGTTAGGATTAAAACGAAAATTCTCTGATAGCGTCGATCAGTTCGCGAATCATAATTTGTAAAAACATTTGTTTACAATCAGCGGTCATCGCTACGGAATGTAGACGAAAGTTTAAAATAATTTTGAACAAATCCCCTTGTAGGTTGGGCCCACTGTGCAGCAAATAATTTAACGAAACACCGGATGATGTCGTATAGCTGCCATCTAGCACGGGACACAACCTAGACGAAGGCTTGTCTGGGAACCCCATGATGTGGGATTATATAAGTAGAATACACGTCTACAGTCTCATGCGGGAGAACTGAGACGGTCGAGATATAACCTTTGGATAGGTTACCTCTCGCGCGTCGTAGGGTGGGACTTCGTCATAAGCGGCGCGTAGCTCCGGTGAAGCCTTAAGCTTCCTTTCTAAGCATAAAAAACGTTTATGAGCAATATTAAATGAGTCACCTTATGTGAACACATCCTTATCAAACGGTAAACCCACGGTATAGCAACCAGTAACTAGGCCTCGTTGCGTAGTTGTACGATAAAAATATTCACATTCAGCATCAGCGGGATGTTGAACGGGCGAGCCAGGAACTTCTTCAAGTTTCCAGGAGCGGGAAATTAAATTATTATTATTCATAGGCGAATGGACTATGGTCACGATGTAACACATGCTGGGCGTTTACTAAGTGTAGGCACAATCACCATTAGTACGTAGCCTAACACCATTTTGACAGCAGCGAGCACTGACGGGCCACCAGTACTAGGCATTAGTATGAGTTTTCGTTACGAGACTTCGAGCGCATTTTGCGCTCTCATTGGTTTAGAGTTCTTACAACCTTGAAACGGGGCAATCGATGAGTCAAAAAGGCTCGATATCGACGATCGGGTTTCGTAATGAAAACTCATACTAGGCCTACAGGCCTAGGCAAAAGTAAATGCGGGAACAGTGATGCTCCAATTAAAATGTCAATTTTACTTGGAATAGCGAAACTATCATCAGCGAACTAAGGTTTATTCGAGTAGCGCAGAGACTTAATATCAACAAAAGCGGAAGGTAATTTGTCCTCAATTTGATCAACTACTAACGAGTCAGTACCTATCAAATCGGATATTTTTATTAGAGCGTGAAAATATACTAAAATGTACCGAATGACGCCCTCTCCATGCCCCCGAAACCTCTCAAAATCGTGGATTGTGTATTGTTTTGAAGTAAACGTAATCGTTCGCAACAATCTCTCGTGATGAAGTTACTTTGAGAAGCTGGATATAACAAAACTCTCAACAGATGTTCACGTCCAGCACTATCGTATACCACGACTTGCGCGCTAGCGAGCAAGACAGTGTGAATTACATTGCGGCGTCTTGCTGCAAGCGGCATTGGGGGAAACAGAACACGAAGACAGCGCGATAAAACGCTCCGCGCGGCGGCGGGTGCGGGCGCGAAAGAGACAGCGGCGCTTGCCTGCGCCGACGTCATTGGGTTGCGAGCCTCGCGCGCAGGCGGCTGAGTGTGAGTGGTTGCTTCGGTGCGTGGATTCAATTCCCGAGTAAAATGTAACAGGAAATGGTGGCGCTGTTTACACGCCCAACATCCAGATACGGATCGACAAATCGATATCTTATGTTTAATACTTAAACAATTAACACAACTGTTAATTTTCCTAACAATCTGCAAGCGATCATACTGCAAAAATTTATAAAAATCACATTAAAATAAGTGTAGATGTGTGATATTACTACTCAAACACTTAACTGTAGACTCGAAAGTGCTTACATACGCGTTATAACACGGGGATGACAATGACTGCGGATTTTTATTATTATTAGAACTGCGGGAACCATCAACCTGGTACGTCATCAGCCTGGTATCTTCACTTCAGCGAATAACTAACTCATATATATTATTATGAGATCATTAATCTCGATTTAAAAAATATAAGTTAGAAGAAAACGCGGTCAATATATATATATATTTTTTTTATTGTTATCTTGAACCTTCAGCTCTTCAATAAATTCATCAATGAGTTCTTGATCTGTTCCAGCTACAAGCCCATCATGAACGTAGATAAGCACAATAAATTTCCGGTGGGATTTCTCTTTTACAAATAAACAAGTGTCTCCTTCACTAATTTTAATGTCAGCTTCCTTGAAGAAACTAAGAATTCTCTGATTCCAACATCTCGGGGGTTGTTTTAACCCCCGAGATGTTGTAATAAAGTGAAAGTAATAATTTGAATAAATGACTTTTGATTTTGACTTCATTAACATCATCATTTCCAACCATCTGCTCCAGATCATCATTATCAACGTCGTTTTCTCCCCTTGGTTCAATATATTCTTCACGAGTCGATACAGCATCATTGAAATTGTCTTCTTCTACAACCAGACTATTCATTTAAAATTATCGATCGTCACAACTTTGTCATAACTCCTTCGTACCCGAACGGGAATTTCCACTTCTGAGACTTCCTCATCTAACTCTTGGAAATTCGTTTCCAATGGCTTTTCATCAAATATGATATCCCTATACCCGTCGTCATTATCATATCCAACCAGTACGCATTTCGTAGTTTTTTTATGCATCTTTTTCCGTTTTTGCTTAGGAATGTGTGCAAAGCAAACTGAGCCAATAATTTTCAGGTGCTTTATCCGTGGTTTCTTCCAAAACCAAAGCTCGAACGGAGTCTTGTGTTCTACGGAAGTAGGTAGTTTCCCGCGTGAGCCGACTAGAATGGATGATGTGGTCACAATGCTAAAATATTTCAATGTTCTTTACAAGTTATTCACTAAATACACTTTTTACTACATAAATCACGCGCTTTTATTTAGCAAACAACACTATAAATAATTTTAAAAGTCCAATGAAAAATAAGTGTGACACTCAGCTTGACTTTCCCGCGAAAATTCTGTAGTCTATACTATAATTTAGTGTTACCCTACTTTAAAATTTTTAGTTCCAAAAACATTAATTTCACGACTTTATTGACAAATTATATGTGTGTATAATTACAAACCATTTGCACAAATGTTTACCAATCGCCTCACTGCCAACGTCTTTCAAACGAAAAAAGATTCTTGTACCAGAATATAACAGGTATTGCAAAGGGTTGTATCCCAACATTACCGTTTTATCTACGGTTTTTGTGCAATGAATAATCGGGATATTTAACTTTTGACATAAACATTAATTATTTTTTGATATAGTAACACTTGGTAAGGAAGCCATTTTGTGGTGTCGCAGTGCAGAGAATCGTTCTTCATCAATTTTCGTCTATTTTACATGGGAGTATTACTTTTTGTTGTGATACGAAAATTAATCATAACAAATAAATAGTTTTGAATTAGGTATTAAAAAGTTTTAAAGTAAATAAAATGGAGCAAGACGTGGATACAGTATTCAGAACGGGGTGCAGCGCCTGTTTGAGTAGCGACCGAGATTTATATGACTTAAATAATTTACCTCAAGTATATCAAATATTTCGTTTACTGATGTATGATTTCGCGGGTGACAGGGTAAGTTCAAATATATTTCTACATTTTACCATAAAACTTTCGAGTTATGTATTACGTAAATAATAAGGTCAAATTGTTTATATTTATGGATATGTGCAATATTAGTTAACGTTTATATTCCCATTAGAAATCTTTATTTTTGTGTATGGTCAAAAACTTTCTTGACAACTTTAATATTATGAAAATAGTTTTGAGAAAACACTAAACCATTTTTAAGGTTTATCTGAATATATCTCATAAAGGGTATAATATACAGATTCAGAATTTTAGCGAATCGTTAAAAAACTTTCTTGACAACTTTAATAACATCAAAATACGTTTTGGGAAAACACTAAAGCATTTTTAAGATTTATCTACTATGAATATATTTCACATAGGGTATAATGTACAGATTCAGAATTTTAGTCTAACAAATCATATTAAATATACCTTAACAATTAACAAAACATAGCACTCAAAGAGAAATGGGTTTAAAGTAAAATATTACATACTTTTGAATGCCAAAATTTATAAGAAAATAGTAATTTTGTACGGGCAAGAAACTCCACAGTTTTATCTCCTTGAGAGTATGGTACTTCTGCTAAGTTATGTTGACTGCTAGACAGTCAGACAAAATAGAAAATCTGTAGTTGGTGGATATTGGTGACTTTGAGCGGTTCTTTGGGTTCAAGGCTAAGGTGGCTGCCAGGAAACTTGGCTGCAGTACTTTGCACACAAACGGACCTGTGCTTTGTATAACATTAGAAGCTGTCCTGGTGTGAAGTACTGCCGGACCATTGTGATAACACCAAGTTTCCTAGCAACCACCTCAGCCTTGGACTCAATGAACCACCCAAAGTAAAGGTTCTAGGAGATCTCAACTCCTCAAAGCTGAAGGCGGTCATTGCAATCCAAGGTTACATTCCGAAAAGTAGGAGCCATGGTGAACGGGAAACGTTGAACAAAGTATATAAATACCTTTTTTTTTTTATTCTAAGTTTTTGCAACGCTTCAGTACACATGGAGTGACTATGCCAGCCTCATGGGGAACCTCCAGTACTAAAAGAAATCATCTTTCCCTCATTATCTCACTTCACAAGCGAAATACGGCCCTTGCCGCATGTGAACATGGATTGCTCAACGCAATGTTCAGCAAACTTGGCTCGGTGTACCTCAGACAGCCGAGGTATGCCGATAGCCTATGGAATACTGGGAATGGTACTAAACACTCACCAAAATATCAAGTTGCAGTGGGTGCCGTCCCATGTCGGAATTTGAGGCAGACTCAGCAGCACAACAAGCAGTTTGGGGGGATCGGGAGGTCTTGTGCCTGCCTTATGCCTCCGAGCTATTACTTACAATTAAAGAGTATAGCATAGAGATTTGGAAGGAATATTATGACAAGTGCTCGGAGACAAAAGGAATTTGGTATAGGACAGTCCAAGACTCACCTACGCTGGTGCCCTGGTTTGGCAGTGTCGGCTTCTGTAGGGAACTTCTTGTCTGTGCATTTAGAATTAGATCTGGCCATGTTCCAGTAAATAAGTTCCTTTCACCAATGCGTGTAACTCAAACTGATTTGTGTAATTATTGTGGTGCAGAGGAAGACTTGTTGCTGGAATATGGTCAATATGCGACTCTACAGCATAGGTTTTTAGCTGGGGTGCTGCTGTGGGATCGTTTGCTAAACATAGCGTTGAGCAATCCATGTTCACATGTGGCAAGGGCCGTATTTCGCTTGTGGAGGAGATAATGAAGGAAAGGTGTTTTCTTTAGGACTGGAGGTTCCCCATGAGGCTGGCATAGTCACTCCATGTGTACTAAAGCCTCGCAAAAACTTAGAATAAAAAATAAAAATAATATGAATATTTGCACTGCACACATAGCCTGCTATTTTTATAAGTTTGTCATTCCAACACGATTCCATTGTCTTTGTGCTTAAAAGTTTGTAATCTGCTAAATTCATAAAGATCGATCAATTATATTAGTCATTTCTTAATGGAATGGTGATAGAATGGCATTGCCGTATTGCCGATTTTATAAAACCCATTAATAGAAAAGATTTTCCAAAAACCAATACTCAATTTGAAGATTTATTAACATGGAATGCAGTATTGGTAATTGACCACTGAAAAGTTATAATGATGCCATTTTGTTAGTATATTACGAAACTTGTCAAAACCGATCATTATGAGATCACTGATCGACTATTCTGACACTATTATAATAGCAGACTTAGGGCCCTGGTCTGGTCGTGCCTCGAAAAACATGTTAAGCCGTTGATCTCGGTTGCTATACGAACATCTAATGGCAGTCGTTACAGGTTGGAGCCCTCAAAAAGTCCATCAACTGGTCTAACTGCAATGCTTCGATATCGCCTTCGAGTTGTGGCGGTCAGACGGCAGTCGTTTCACGGAAAATATCGAAATTTAGCCAAAATCAGCAGTTAGACTGGTAAAGCGAACCCCAGACTCCAAAGCTGAAAAAGCTTCCGATGCGACTGGGAGTATCGCTGAGATGATGAATTCGTTTTGAAACATCAAAGTTACAAGAGTCAGTCCTCTCAGTAATGTTGCGTTATGTAGAATGATTTCTTTTCCAGTTTGGAGACTCAATCCCGGAGATAAACCAGCTTGTTTGCTGGGAGTGCCTGGCTCTAATGAAAAGGTTTTATAAGTTTAAATGGCAGGTGCATAGTGCACAGGAGCATTTGAGAGTATTAGCACTGAGCCGCACACAGGAGGTACGTAACTTTTTTTTACTTTGAAAGCAAGACAATAAAGGGAAAATTCCTATTAAATTGCACCTGACTGTTATTTTCCAGGTTCAAAAATAAATCGTAGTGAGATTGAATTGTTCTTATGTCCGTCTTGACGCTGACTCGTGTGGTACCGGGCTTAGAATAGTACCATACCATATCCTTCTGTGGGTGTCGTAAGAGGTGACTAAGGGAACTCTCATCAGAAAAGCGGGCAGCAGCGCTTCTCTTGTGGAATATCAAATTACTGCGCTCCCCAACTCACCTGCCAAACGTGGGGATTAGGGTGCACCCCCCAATGTAATGAATGCCTTGGGGGAGACCTTTGTTCACCAATAGACCTCTATAGGCTGTAGAACATGTCTGTCTTGAAGACGCTAAGATTAGAAATTATCATAAAAACCGTGATCAGTGGTAAGCAGTGGTGGCCTACTGGTATCTGCCACGACTTATAAGTAACGGGTGTTTTTTTAGAGGTATAGAACTTTAAGTTGGCAACACTTTTTTAAATGGCGGCTATTTTATCAGCTGTCAAGTGATTTATGTTTAGTTTGGTTTGGCATTTCAACGTGAATAGACTAGATATAGACATGGAGGCCTTTGTCCAGCAATAGACCGGCGGAATAGACAGGCGTAGAGTAGCCAGCCTTTCGGTGTTCTATAGGATACATTCTGGGGAGTGTGCGAGGGAATTGCACGATTTAATTCCCCCATCTCCGTTCCACCATCGGACGACCCGTCGTACGGCGAGTTTCCACCCTTATTTTGTTGACACCTCTACGATCTGGACGAAGCGTTTCGCCTCGTCCTTTATACCGCGTACATCGAGGGACTGGAACAATCTGCCGGCGGCGGTGTTTCCGTCGGACTACAATTTGAGTGTCTTCAAGGCTAGAGTGAATAGGCTCTTAATAAACTAGTGCGCTTTACCATCAACGATTGCGTCACTGCTTACCATCAGGCGGGATTGCGGTCAAGCGCTGGTTTATGTTTTAATAAAAAAAAAAAAAACGAAGATGTCTGCCTTGAAGACGCTAAGATCAGATATCATAAAAACCGTGATCAGTGGTAAGCAGTGGTGGCCTAGTGGTGTCCGTATCGCCGTAGGTTCAAACCCCCGTAAGGCGGTTCACTTTGTGTTCATAATTTCATCACCAGTGTTCTCAAAACGCTGAAGGAGAACATTTTGAGGAAACCGACAAGTCCTAGAGGCAAAACCTTCGGAGACGTGTGACATCTAACAATCCGCACTGGGCTCGCGTTGTAGATTGCCGTCCACTCTCTCACCGATAGGAAGTCTGTATCACAGGAGTGGGGAAACATTGTAGTGACAATGAATATGAAAACCGTTGGGAAATAATCTGTCCCAACTGTTCTGATATGTATCAGGTGGTCTATCTGCAAATGTATGGTTATTGTTCTTTTTGGCAATACATTTTTGATACTGTATATTTGTTCCTCAGTACCTTATACCAGACAAGCTCTAGATGTGGAGGCAATACAACTCGCGCGAGTTAACTGTGCACCTCGCTCTGTGACGTCATTCGGACGGTACCTTTTGTTAAAAATGAGAATAGGGATGTAGGTATCCAAGGTATGAAAATCAAAAAAATAATTAGTCCGTCTTATAGATAATAAAAAAAAAATTAAGACCCGTATTTTTTATTTTGTCGAAATTACCAAAAACTACTGAAATATAGTGTATTAAAGTTACGGAGTGGGGGCTAATTACGTCACGCCGTGGTATATTTTGTATCACGGCGTGACGTCATGCGACATTTCAAATCAATATATCTTCCTAAGTATTTGAATGAAAGAAAAAATACGTGTTCAATATTTTTTATAAATCTATCTGATGGACATAAAATTATTTTTTAGGATACAACCCAATTATGTTAAAAAATATAATTACTTTTTTATGCTGATAAAAGGTCGTTTTGATGATAAAGCGTCATAATACTAGATCATTTTACTCATGACGTTTTGCAATTAAATTAATATATATGAACTGAAATAAAATGTTGGTGCAACCAACAGGCTTCGCTAACGCGTCGAAAATGCAAAAAACAAAAAAAAAAGAAAACTTAAAGCGAAAACTCCAGAGAAACAGTAATAACCACAGGGGATTTAAACTGTATAGATGCTATCGCTACTCAGCGCTTACGGCGAATGCGGGGCGTCGCGCGGGGAAGCGGGAGAGCGGTCGCATTCCAGCGAAGTGCATAGTTAACCCGCGCGAGTAGTAGAGTAGTAATTGGCTGTTTCACTCTTACTAAAAAAATATTATATTTGTTTTTTCAGAGCATGGATCATACATACATGTCTCAATCATTGTCCAGCCTAGAAATGGAGACTAAAGTGGAATACGACAAAATATACTTTGACTTCTCAGCAGCCCCTGAAGACCAGGGCTATATTATAAGTAATAACGCCCAGAATGTTAAGAGTGAACAGTATGATGTTGCTCAGGTAGTGAAAGATAATAACTTACTGGATATCGACGAGCATATTTTGGAAGGTAAGGTACATCATTTTTCAAAGTAGGGTTTTTAAGAGGTGGCTCGTCGATCGGCTGGGCAGCGTTCGGGATACGTCACATCTTCTCGTCGCCCAAGATACCCCTGTCTCTAAACTAAAGTCTTTGGCCAGTGTGTGTTGCCAGTGATGACTTCCGGAACTGAAACGTGGTCGCTCACAATGGGCCTCATACGAAGGCTCAGAGTCACACAAAGGGCGATGCAAAGAGCTTTGCTCGGAGTTTCTCTGCGTGATCGAAACAGAATTGAGGAGATCTGCAGAAGTACCAAAGTCACCGACATAGCTCTTCGAGTCGCTAATACAGGGAGTAAGGGAAACGCTTCCGAAAACGAAGACAGGTGATAAGGCTAGTGATTCTCGATACGATACCATCAAAAAATGAGGATTTTTTTTAACAATTTTACTTAAGCATTTTTCGTACACTATGCTGTGGGAACAGTTAAATGAGTTAAATGAAACCATTATTTGCGATTAAACATTTTTTTTTTCTTTACAACTCTAACAAGCTATGTATTCGTAAATACTTATCAGCTGACCCGCTCGGGTTCAAAGACCGCGTGCGGTCACCGACATCGCAACACGCTACGGTTTACCTTGACCTTGACGCGCTTAACCTTGAGGTCCATATCGAAGGTACTTAGATAAAAAGACAATAGTTTTAAATTGATGCACTGTCGTGAATTTAATAACAGTTTTGTATTATGTCGATAATCGATAGTAAATTAAATAAAGTAAAAGATCGTCAGCTGTAATTGACTAAAAAATTTTCATCGCATGTACAGTTGCGCCCGTGAATCAATTGAATTTGAACTTTATAACAATGTAATTAAAGTCACACGATGCGTGCTCGTTTATTGCAAGAACTGGATCCTTCATTTAATAAGTAAACCTAATCAATTTAAAGTGAATAATTAAATTAATTGAATCTAAGAAACCAGTTAAATCTTATTTAAAAGTTAGAAAATGAAAACAGTTTGTAATAAAGCATAAGTACAATTTCCTAACAATTAAAATGAATTGATTTCTGATCTCGTAATTATTCTTTTAGCATTTTCGCCTCTGTAAACACACCGCTTTTGCCGCGGGGACTTCCCCAAAGCGTTTGATCTTCATAGTACCTCTTTAGTTAATAATAGTGTTCCTTGCGACTCGGTTCGTGAGCTTGTGCGTTACGTTTTTAACAAATTATTTAATTATTGTTTTGTTAGTTTTAAATTTGTGTTTAGTTATTAGGTATTGTTACGTTTTTAGTGCTGTTTTATTCTTTTTAGTTATAACTTTTTGTTGTTTTAAACGATGCCTGAGGCATACGTGTACAGTGCTCGTGAATATGGTCCGTCAACGTATGGGCTGGTATTTTTAATGGACGAATTCTAGGACCAGTGTTTCTACCACCGCGCCTCAATGGATCAGCATATCTTAATTTTATAAATGGACATTTAAATGATATGCTAGACAATGTGTCTGTGGCTGAATTTCTTCGAGCATGGTTCCAGCACGATGGCACTCCACCGCATGTTACGCGTCCCGTCCGCGTGCGTCTCACTGAGCTTTTTAATGACTGCTGGATCGGAAGGCTGGGGTTCACCCGACTTAACGCCATTGGACTTCTTTTTATGGGGGTATGTGAAAGAAAGAGTGTTTGATCGGGAATGTGACAGTGCTGATGAAATGCGGGGCAGAATAGTGAGTGTTTTTAATAAACTACGTGAAGAATGTGTTCACGGATCGACACAGCGACGGGCCCGGCTTTGTATTGAAATGAATGGAACTCAGTTCGAGCCAAACCTCATAAGGTCGCAAAGGATTTAGACAGGTACGTAAAATGCCTCTGTCAGCTTTTTACAATGGACTACAATTGCGATTTTGAAAGTGATGTTTGTAAATTGCGTATAAATCGGCTCTTTTCGGCGGCGGCTCTTTTAAGCGCGGGCGCGGTAGTGCGACGTCGCCTTGCGTGTCAGTGACCTCACGTTTCGTACGCTATCCAATGCTTGTTTACGAAATATGAAGTCTTGAAAATAATCAATTTAAAGCGAAAGGTTATTGGTATCCGTTTGCATTTAGGTTGTATATAATCTACGTTCTGGCTTCGGAAGCGTTCTCCTTACACCCTGTATTAAGTGGCTGTGGGCGGGGCACATTGCTCGTAGAACCGATGGCCGATGTAAGTAAGGTTCTGGAGTGACGACCACGTACTGGAGTCTTCCACCTTCTTGGGAGCCTCCCTACGCTGCGTCTGCAGCGTAGGGAGGCTCCCAAGAAGGTGGACCGATGACCCGGTGAAGGTCGCGGGAAGCCGATGGATGCGGGCAGCACAAGATCGGTCATCGTGGAAAGCCTTGGGGGAGGCATTTGTCCAGCAGTGGACTTCTATAGACTAAAGAAGGGTTTTTAAAGAGACAATTTGTTAGCGGTATTGTGTACTATTTTTGGAACATGATCTAAAATTCGCAAGACGAAGGGAGAGTTTACCGCCGGCGCGGTGAAGGAGAGGAACTAATATAAATAAATATATACGGACAAAACACACAGATTGAGCTAGCCCCAAAGTAAGTTCGAGACTTGTGTTATGGGATACTAACTCAACGATACTATATTTATAATAGATACATATACAGTATGTTAAGAAAACCCTGTCCGACCCGTGAAGGTGTTGTTAGGTATCGATAACTGATCCTACTAATGGATACAAAACCGGGCTAAACTTAAAAAAAAAATCCCCCTAAAAAAAATAAAAATTATTTCGCAAAAGGAGGTAACTTAATAAACGTGCGTTGACCACCCTTCGCCTACCGCCCGCGGGGGGCGGGCGGCAGGACACGCGGCACGTGGTCGCATCGCTATTCGCTCATAATAATACCGGTGTTGTCACTTTTTAAAAATTACCAAATTTCGGGGAAATTGGAATTAATTCGCGGGAAAAAAAGATTATTTCAAAATTCATTTGTATTGGTACTATGACGATTACGTAAAATTTTATATTATATTTGGTCAAGTGTTTACCTAACCTCAATACTCAATACTCAATACTCAATACTTTTATTGTTTTCCACATGTATTCTTAGATGGTAATACTTATGTAACCTTTATTACCCTTATGGGTCGGACAGGGTTTTCTTAACATACTGTATAGATAAACATCCAAGACCCAGGCCAATCAGGAAAAGATCGTTTTCCATCATGACCTGGCCGGGGATCGAACCCGGGGCCTCCACGTCGCAGACAGGCGTGTTGCCCTCTCTGTCTACCGCGCGGCGAAAATCTGTACCTTCTCCTGCTGTTTCGTTTAAGCTGCGCAGGGCGTTTGCGCGAATTTGATTATGTGTTTGTACTGCAGCCTGCTGCGCTGAAATACGAATGACAGTCGATTTTTCTGAGAGAGAGATTTTGTAATACAAAATAATTGTAGTAGTTTAGTATAAGTTACTTATAAAATAGATAAAACCTATTCTCATGCCTAAAGAATGTATATACGAAATTTCATTAAAATCAGTTCAGCCGTTTTGGAGAAGTTCGAGGGCAAACACTGTAACAGGAGAATTTTATGTAATAGATAAACTTTTGTTTCAGTGCCAGAGATAGTCCTGGAGAATCCAGTAACTGGGGTCATGTCACATATAGTTGTGGGGACTGATGCATTAGTGTCTTCGGAACCAATAACACACACTGTCCAGGGATCTATGCCGCATCTTACTATAGGGTAAGCTATAACAAGCTGTAAGGTACAGTAGGATCGAGAGTGCATGGCAGGCCGTTACCTCTTTAAGTGAAGCAGTGATGCTGGCAAAGGAGGAGGCGGAACGCGTGAGGGAGCGGGAATCCCAGCGCCCTTATGCCACTAGCCGCTGCAGGAGACGCCCTGGTCGGGAGACAACATCGGACTCCCGGCCACCATAGGCGTGGGCTTGCGGGCAGCTCGCCGCCAGGTAAGGACGAGGCCCGGTTCGACGGCGCGTTGTGTTTCACGCGCTCCTCAAAGAGATGTCAGCACATCGTGACGGGGTCCACGAAGACCGATGCCTCCTGGGTCAGGGTTGCGGGCCTCGCCCAAAGCGGGACAACTCATTTGATGATTTCCCATCCAAAACAAAAAAAAAAAAAGGTACAGTAGGATAATCGAATATTCGGATAATCGATTTTCGGATACCGATTATCCGAACATCGAATATCCGATTACCTGGACTTATTCGTCTCAACTCTTAATTGCCAATTTAAAAATATATTGTCGGCGCAACGGGACATGTTACGACAAGTGTGTAAGTAGAGTACACAATCGGGAGCCTCTGATTGTGCCTAGCCTTCAAGGCTAGAGCGAATAGTCTCTTAATAAACTAGTGCGCTTTACCATCAACGATTGCACCACTGCTTACCATCAGGCGGCATTGCGGCCAATCACTAATTTATACAGCTTAAAACAAAAGTGTCAATAATTTTTCCCCTGTTACAGGCCACTTACAACTTCCAAAATTGAGACTGTAATAATGTGTCAGAATACGAAGATGAAAGAAGAGAAGCCGGCTGCAAAACTAGGTTACATAACGGAATATATGACTGAAGCTGATATGTTGGCTTGCAGGTAAAAACTACATATTAACGTAATTATCTACAAAATCATCTACCTAGCCTGTTAATTATGTTGGGGGTCAGCTTCCAGTCTGACCGGGTTCAGCTGGAAAATACGACACCCCTTAGTTAGTTTAGTTTTTTTTTTAAAGTATAGATTGCTGTGCTGCTGGGGAGTTTGTTTCGCCACTTCTACCGGGCATCAGCTGGGAAGACCAGCGAAAGCATTAGAAAGCGGCGTAGAGCGGGGGTTTAGGGCGGACTGTCTTATGTAATATTGACGTTCAAAAAGTGCTGATTCTCAGCCTAATTTCAATAAATGACTTGATTTTGATGTTTTAGTTTACAAAAATTCTTTATTATCATAATAAAGAATTTTGTCTCTGTTCCTGCTGCATATTAACGATCTGCTGATGCCCGGTATCTATGGGTATGCAGATTACAGCACAGTTGTAGAGAGATACCTGCCGGAAGCTCGGGCTAGTAAGAAAACAATCCGGTCCGAAAGAGAGGCCAAGGTAGAGCGTGTGAGTGCTGCACTGCAGGCAGTCTCCGAATGGGGCAATGCCAATCTTGTAGCATTCAATGCCGCCAAAACACAGGCGTGTCTTTTCACCGCCAAAAGGAGCCCGTTCACCTTGGCTCCTACTTTTCAGAATGTATCCTTGGAGTGTACCGACCGCCTTCAGCTTTTGGGAGTTGAGATTTCCTCGAGCCTTAACTTTGGGCGGTTCATTGAGTCCAAGGCCAGGGTGGCTGCCAGAAAACTAGGCGTCATCGCGAAGGTCCGGCGGTACTTCACACCAGGGCAGCTTCTAATTTTATACAAAGCACAGGTCCGCTCGTGTGTGGAGTACTGCAGCCACATTTGGGCTGGTGCTGCGAAATGTCACCTTGCCTCTTTGGATTCGGTGGAGAGGCGTGCGAAGAGGCTGATTGGCGACCCAGACTTAACTCGAAACGGTCTCCAAAGCCTGGAGCACAGGCGTAGTGTAGCCAGCCTTTCGGTCTTCTATAGGATGCATTCTGGTGAGTGTGCAAGGGATTTGCATGATTTAATTCCCCCATCTCCGTTCCATCATCGGACGACCCGTCGTACGGCGAGTTTCCATCCTTACGTTGTTGACACCACTGCGATCCGGACGAAGCGTTTTACTTCCTCCTTTATACCGCGTACATCGAGGGACTGGAACAATTTGCCGGCGTCGGTGTTTCCGTCACATTACAATTTGAGTGTGTTCAAGGCTAGAGTGAATAGGCTCTTAATAAACTAGCGCGCTTTACCATCAACGATCGCATCACTGCTTACCATCAGGCGGGATTGGGGTCAAGCGCTGGTTTATAATTTATAAAAAAAAAAAAACCATTTACACTGAGGTACGGACTACAGATCAAGTTATCCGAAACTGTCAAATATTCCCAATGAAGCTTGGCCTTTAATACTTTGGAGATATACTCGAAAATATAATAAAGAAATCGGAGTTTTGGTGGGAAAGTCAAGCTGAGTGTCACGCTCATTTTTTATTGGACTTATAAAATTATTTATAGTGTTGTTTACTAAATAAAAGTGCGTGATTTATATAGTAAAAAGTGCATTCGGTAAAAAATTCATAAAGAACAGTGAAATATCGCAGCATAGTGGCCTCATCATGACTTTGCCTCAAACCTCCCTTGTAGACGGTTCACGTGGCCGTCATATTCGACATGAATAATTCATTACGCGACACTGGCTAAATGCACAAACCGTGCGAAGCCAAAAAAGAAACAAAGAAGAACTTTTGAAGATTTTTCTTGTGCTTGAAATTGGCACGAAGTCATAACTAGTGCCATACTACAAATAAAAAAAAATTATAATAAATGAATCTGACAGATTGTGGTACCTCGATGTGCTGCAGGTCTTTCTTAGGACTTTAGTTGCCCCTCCATGTCTCTTTTCCTGGGGATACTGTTGTATACAATCCCCCTTATTCATAAAAGATGTTTAAAGTTAACTAGTGACTAGCGATTCTTTAACCACACATTTTAGACGTTTGCATGTCACTTAACTTTAATCTTCGTTTATGAATAAACCCCTTAAAACACTGTGGTGTATATTCATAAAGGATGATTTAAGTTAAGTGACGTTAAAATGCCAAAATTGAATGGTTAAAGAATCGCTAATCACTAGTTAACTTTAAGCAGCATTTATGAATAAGGGGGCATATGTAAAGGAAACCCTGTCTGATCCGAGAAGGTATTGTTAGGAACTATTACTATATATATATTATAACTGTTTCTGCTAATGCCTACAAAGCCTGGCTAAACCTATTGTACGGGCGAGCGATCGGCGTGTTGACCATATTTTTGTTGGGACAATCAGGTAACATAACAAGCTCATAAAGTGTCCGAATGGCTAAGCGGTCCTCACCGTGATTAGCGTTCAAGGTGGTTCGTGTTCAAAATAACAAGCTCATAACTTAGTTATAAGTGTTTTTTCATGCTACTGTTTTGAAATTTTGTACATAAAAGTACTGGACACGTGTTTCGAGTTACGCATATACAAAAAATAACGTTGTGTAAGTCGCGCCAATAAAGAAACGAATCTAAAATGGCGTCTGTTACTTGCTAGTGATAGATAGTAAGTTCAACAAAAGCGATGTGATGGAATAGCAGCTCTCAAAAGTTTTGTATTAAACCCTTCGGAACTGAAGTCGGTTAATTAATTATTGAAGATACGTTTAGCAAGTTTACGATTATAAAAATAAGTTTTCTGTGATAATAGTTTGTTTTGAAAACATTTATTGAATTATTCAATACACACATACACATGATTTTTTTTTTTTCACAAAATAGTAACAGTAACGACAGTTATTAAAAACAAAGAAATGATTATTTGAAAGAACCGAGCGCGTCAAGACAGCAAGAGAGCAAAAATCCCAGCTGATTTTTTTGTATGCAGTACGTCGGTGTGTGAGTAAAGATGGCAATAGTGTTCGAGTGAGAGAGAATTACCGGTGCCGCCATTTAAGATTCGTTGCTTTATTGGTGCGGGTTATACAATATGTAAAGAAAACCCCATCCGACCCAAAAGGATTAAAAAAAAAAATGGAATGGAATAAATGTTAGGTATACACATGCCCAAACAAAATATGAAATTTTACGTAATCATCATAGTGACAATAGTAATGAATTTTGAAATAATCTTTTTTTTTCCGCGAATTAATTCCAACTTCTCCAAAATTTGGTATTTTTTTAAAAAGTGACAACACCATTTGTGACGGAGCGAATAGCGATGCGACCACGTGCCGCGTGCCCTGCCCCCCTACACCCGCACATGTACCCCTAACGTGGTGCCTACCGCACATGCATTAAGTTACCTCGATTTTTCGAAATAATATTGAAGTGAAACTTTTTACGCACGCTTGACTTGGGGAGTAAGCTGGCGAACGCGTGACGTAAGCGTTACGAAAAGTGATCGGGCAAGGCGAACGGAAGTTAAGTGGGGGATATAAGTACAGAGGCGCCCGTGGCGCGAGCTTGGTACTACAAGGTTTACAACGAGTTTTTTTTTTTTTTTTTTTTTTCAATAAAAATAGGAGATCGATGCAAAAATATCAATTTACCAATGAAACCATGAAATAAATTTAAATATTTATAGAAAATTAATATATGTATATGTGTATACATGTATATATTGTACACACATATATATATACATATACATACAGATATATACAGTATGTTACGAAAACCCTGTCCGACCCATAAGGATAATAGAGGTTAGGTAAACACATGACCAAATATAATATAAAATTTTACGTATTCATCATAGTACCAATACAAATGAATTTTGAAATAATCTTTTTTTCCAACGAATTAATTCCAATTTCCCCGAAATTTGGTAATTTTTAAAAAGTGACAACACCGGTATTATTATGAGCGAATAGCGATGCGACCACGTGTCGCGTGTCCTGCCGCCCGCCCCCCGCGGTCGGCAGGCGAAGGGTGGTCAACGCACATTTAATAAGTTACCTCCTTTTGCGAAATAATATTTATTTTTTTTAGGGGGATTTTTTTTTTAAGTAAAGCCCGGTTTTGTATGCATTAGTAGAATCAGTTATCGATACCTAACAACACCTTCACGGGTCGGACAGGGTTTTCGTAACATACTGTATATACATACAGATGGAGCGAAAGATGTTTCATTTCAGTCGTGTGGTCATAAGCACACTCGTTTGTTTTTTTATTGTTTTAGGGGGATTTTTTTTAAGTTTAGCCCGGCTTTGTTGACATTATTAGAATTAGTTAAGGATACCTAACAATACCTTCACGGATCGGACAGGGTTTTCTTTTTCATATTGAATAGTCAAATGTGCTTGAATACTTTGGTAGTGATCAATTATTATTAATATTTCAGAGAGGAGGCAAAGCAGAAAGTACAATACGCAAGCTCAGTATATAAATGTGAGCTGTGTATTATTGGATTTTACACGCAACAACAGGTTGAAGACCATTTTGTATCAGCACATAGAGCGGTAAGTTTCTTCATCACCATCTGCTTTCCTTTCCTCAACCATTTTAGGGTTAGATTACAGTCCAACCGTTTTTTTATAACCACAAACTAGTGCTTGATCGCAATCCCGCGTGATGGTAAGCAGTGATGCAATCGTTGATGGTAAAGCGCGCTAGTTTATTAAGAGCCTATTCACTCATAACAACTGATTGAATAGAATGGAAGACGGCAGTTGAGTGAGGTGATGCAATGTTAAACCCAATAACACGATCAACGATGCTGCGGCAGAGGGAGATTGATCTGGAGACCTTCCACGACCAAACACCAGACACAACAACATTTGGCGCATCGTACCCGGCACACATTGCAACACAACTGCTCAGACCCGTCTTCCGTACGGCTTCACCAGACATCATGCCGGAACACAACGAATTGCTTGGCGACATTGTCTGGTGGGCGGATTCATCTAAATACGAATATTTTACCTGGAGTGACTGCCTATGTGATCACAACCCAGTCTATGGAGAATGCGATATTTCTGTGTGTTTAAGGCTGAGTGAATAGGCTCTTAATAAACTAGCGCGCTTTACCAACAAGGATTACACCACTGCTTACCATCAGGCGGGATTACGCTCAAGCACTAGTTTATAAAACTAAGAACCTATTCACTAAGAAAAAAAAAAAAAAAAACGAGTGTGCTTATGACCACGCGACTGAAGTGAAACTTCTTTCGCTCCATCTGTATGTATATATATATACACCATACAGTATGTGAAGAAAACCCTGTCCGACCCGTGAAGGTGTTGTTAGGTATCGATAACTGTTTCTACTAATGGATACAAAACCGGGATAAACTTAAAAAAAAATATCCCCCTAAAAAGATAAATATTATTTCGCAAAAAGAGGTAACTTAATAAATGTGCGATAAGCACCCTTCCGCGGGCGACGGGCGGCAGGGCACGCGGCACGTGGTCGCATCGCTATTCGCTCATAATAATCAAAATCAAAATCAAAGCATTTATTTCAAATAAACCAGTTACAGGCACTTTTGAATTGTCAGAAGGTCGGTCAGTCAGTAAGGTGAAGCTAGTCGCCCATTCCAAAGAGTAGGTACCTATGGAGAAGAACGGGCAAGAAACTCCATGGACACTCTTTTAAATTATCAAGCTGTTGATACAAATATTTGATTACATCATTCATTTTGAAATCAATCGTGTGAGAACGATGCAGAAATATATTGTACGCTGAGAGCGTCCATTATGGAAAAAAAACAACAATTCAGAAATTAAAATACGCCGTAGCAGCTAAGAGATGACCAGTCCCATCTGACGGCGTCCGTTCACGAACATGACGTATGGATCAGCATCATTCAGCTCAACCATATTGAAGGGAACCTAATGATCCAACACACACGCCACCACCAGCGAGACATTTGAGTGAGCATGACATACTCTCAACAGCCATAGCACTATCAAGTCAATAAAAGACTAGCCCAACAAATAGATGCTTTACAGCAAGTAGATCGTGCTCACACGTGTTCCATGCAATTATACAATACTAAGAAATTGAATCTACACAATGCAAAGACAGTTTTGTCCAAGGTTCAGCAGCTCCAACGGTGTTCCCGAATGCTAAGTTTAGCTCCTGTGTAGCTGCACCAGTGCCGAATACCCCTGTCAGCGATGCAATTCCGTAACGTACAATATGCTTGGCTACATAGTGTGTACTGGCTTTAAGTTAAAAAAAAAAAAAAACAAACCATTGCAAATTTAACTACAAGAGGAAAAATCAAAGAACAATCAGTGTAAGCATAGAAATCGGACGCAGCTCAAGCCCACGCCTTTTTGTCGTCAATATAATAAAATAATACCGGTGTTGTCACTTTTTTAAAAATTACCAAATTTCGGGGAAGTTGGAATTAATTCGCAGGAAAAAAAGATTATTTCAAAATTCATTTGTATTGGTACTATGATGATTACGTAAAATTTTATATTATATTTGGTCATGTGTTTACCTAACCTTTATTATCCTTATGGGTCGGACAGGGTTTTCTTAACATACTGTATATGTGTGTACAATATATACATGTATACACATATACAATATACATATATTAATTTTCTATAAATATTTAAATTTATGTCATGGTTTCATTGGTAAATTAATATTTTTGCATAGATCTTCTATTTTTATTGAAAAAAAAAAAAAAAAAACTCGTTGTAGACCTTGTAGTAAGACCTTGTAGCAAGCTCGCGCCACGGGCGCCTCTGTGCTTATATCCCCCACTTAACTTCCGTTCGCCTTGCCCGATCAATTTTCGTAACGCTTTCGCCAGCTTACTCCCCAAGTCAAGCGTGCGTAAAGAAGTTTCATTTCAAAAAACTGAGTGAATAGGTAGGAAGACGGCAGTTGAGCGAGGTGATGCACTATGAAACTCAACAACACGACCAACGATGCTGCATCAGAGGGAGATTGATCTGCAGGCCCTCCAAGACCAAGCTCCCGACATAACAACATTTGGTGCATCGTACCCGGCACACATCGCAACATAACTGCTCAGACCCCTCCTCCGTGCGGTATCACCAGTGTGCTTTTTGACATGCTTCGACTCCCCCTTCCATTCGCAATGCTCGGCCCACACTGGGTTTAAAATTCAGTTCTTACCTCCTTGCTTTAAGCTATATAAGGGTACCAATTCAAATGTTTCTCTTTTACAGAAACCAGGCCAGGTGCCATGCAAAGTATGTTATATATACATTGAAGAAAGCAAGCTATCAGCCCACACAGACACTCACTATCTTCGCTACAATTGCAAACTGTGTACTCACAGCGAGATGAGCAACAAACTGATCAGACATCACGTGTCTGCTCACATGAGCAAGCAGACTAACAACGCGAGCATAAAGATTGGAGATGTACGGCCTAATAAGGTAAACAAAATATTTACTCACAGTAAGATGAGCAACAAACTGATCACTGGTCAGATAACATCTGTCTGCTCACATGAGCAAGTAGACTAACCACGCTAGCATAAAGATTGGCGACGTACGGACTAACAAGGTAAGCAAACAATATGCTCACAGCGATATGAGTCACAACCTTATCACTGATTAGACCACATGTCTGCTCACATGAGCAAGCAGAATAATCACGCGAGCATCAAGATTGGCGACGTACAGACAAACAAGGTAAGTAACTCACAGCGCAAGGGCACCAAACTAATCAGACAACATGTCTCTGCTCACATGATCAAGCAGACTTACAACGCGATCATTAAAATTGGCGAGATACAAGGTAAGCAAACTATGTGCCCACAACGAGATCAGCAACACGTGTCTGCAGGCCTAGTATGAGTTTTCAATACGAAACTCGATCGTCGATATAGAGCGCGTTTGGCGCTCTCATTGGTTGAGAGTTCTTACGACCTTGAAGCGGGCCAATCGCTGAGTCAAACGCGCTCGATATCGACGATCGAGTTTCGTAATGAAAACTCATACTAGGCCTACTGATCACACGAGCAAGCAGAGTAACGAAAATAAAATAGGTGACATTAAAAAAAAAAAAAAACAAAATGAGGATGTTTGATGCCATAATGTGAGGTAAAATAAAATATATCTATCAAGCATATCGAGTAGGCTATCAAAATGAAGGATTTTCAAACAATCGCAGTTGGGGGACCTTTTAGCTAGATATACAAGTGTTCTAGTATTTTAGTTTTCTTATTTATTAATATGTTATATACATATTTAGAATCAGCGTTTAAAATCCTTCATTTTGATACCCTACTCAATATGCTTGGTAGATTTTTTTTTTACCTCACGATATGCCATCAAACATCCCCATTTTGTTTTTTTTTTTAATGTCACCTATCTAAGACCACTTGGGCTATTAAGACAAATCTAACGATACCACAAATGTGAAAATCCGTTTAGCGGTTCTGGAGATACGAGGTTATAAAGAAAATCACATACAAACATACAAGATACGCGCTAAAACATAACTCTTCCTGGCAGTCGGATAATAAAATGGTAATAAATTATCTCCACATCATCCATCTGTTTCCAGGGCAGAAAAAAGAAGGAAAAGGATAAGCAAGCCAACGCGTCTCCTCCCAAACCTGGTGATCTTCGTAAGCTGCTGTCCAAGACTTCCATAGAAGTATACCAATGTTTAGAGTGTGACATGTTCTTCAAGTAAGCGTTATAAATTATATTTCATGCACCTAGATTGGACGGGTCTGAGCAGTTGTGTTGCGATTTGTGCCGTTTACGATGCGCCTAATGTTGTTGTGTTGGAGTTTGGTCGTGGAGGGTCTTCAGATCAATCTCCCTTTGGCGCAGCATCGTTGGTCGTGTTGTTGGGTTTAACATTGCATCACCTCGCTCAACTGCCTTCCTATTCGCTCAGTTTTTCTGAGTAAATAGGCTCTTAATAAACTAGCGCGCTTTACCATCAACGATCACATCACTGCTTGCCATCAGGCGGGATTGCAGTCAAGCGCTAAGTTATAATTATTAAAAATATATATATATATATAGGGTTTTCTTCATAAACGATTGATTAAAGTTAAGTGACGTGTAAACGTCAAAAATGCATGGCTAAAGTCTCTAATCACTATTAACTTCAAGCAACGCTTATGAATAAAGGCGATAAAGAGATACATTTGTGTCTGTGCTTGTTTCTTTTTTACGTGCATATTACCTATACATATACAAGAAAACATGCACAGACAAGAATCTCACGGCAGCAGGCAGGTAGTAGCAGATAGGTAGTCCTCTGGTAGGTGTCGTAAGAGGCGACTAAGGGAACTCTCACCAGAGAAGCGGGCAGCAGCGCTTCTCTTGTGGAATCCACATAACAATTATAGCATAACTTACAATTGCTGCACTAGCGGACCAATGCTATTTATTTTAATGATTTTTTTTTTATTATAAAATTATAAACTAGCGCTTGACCGCAATCCCGCCTGATGGTAAGCAGTGACGCAGTCGTTGATGGTAAAGCGCACTAGTTTATTAAGAGCCTATTCACTCTAGCCTTGAAGACACTCAAATTGCAGTCCGAGGGAAACACCGCTGCTTGTTCAAGTCCCTCGATGTACGCGGTATAAAGGAGGAGGCGAAACGCTTCTTCCGGATCGTAATGGTGTTGCACGACTATTCGACAATATATCACTAAACATATATTTAATATCGAAAGTATCAATTATCGTTGCTATAAACAATTGACACTACATTCACGAAAAACTGAGCGAATAGGAAGGAAGACGGCAGTTGAGCGAGGTGATGCAATGTTAAACCCAACAATACGACCAACGATGCTGCGCCAAAGGGAGATTGATCTGAAGACCCTCCACGACCAAACTCCCAACACAACAACATTTGGCGCATCGTACCTGGCACACATCACAACATAACTGCTCAGACCCGTCCTCCACACGGCTTCACCAGACATCATGCCGGAACACGACAAATCGCTTGGCGATAATATATAAATTATATAACGAGTGACGTTTTGACGTTTGTGCTGGTGGGATCGTGTATAGTTTATTTACGCAAATAAAATTAAAAAACAGCTATTCAGTGCCCAACAAGTTTTAATTAGTTGTAAAAGTGTAGAATATAAAACATACAGTGTAGTAAGGCTCCGTCATTGGCCCTAAATTGCGCAATTTTGAAATATCCCTTTCACCAAAAAATATATATGTACCTACAATAAAAAAAAAAAATAGATAAATAAAACAATTGAAAGTTAACTGGAGAGGTTCAGGGAGGTCCTGTTAGAAGAATGGCGGTGAAGTGTGGGGGTTGCGGCAAGTTTTTGTCGGCTGTTGACACAGCGAGGTGCACAAAATGTCCCGTCGTGTATCACCGAGTGTGTGTTGGTCTCCCTGCGAAGGGCCCATTGGCGTCCGCCTGGCATTGCCCCGAGTGCAAGAAGAATGTCCGGAGGGACAATAAGGCCGAAACACCGGTACGAGGGTGTGCGACAGAAGGACAGAACGAGTGCCTGGTGCCCTTACCTACGCCTCCAGCTGTGGCGACGGTGGCACCCGCGACGCCTGCAGCGGCAACAATGTTGATGCAGCCGACGACGCCGCCGTCAGCCGCCACGTCACCGACGCTTATGTTGACTGCTGCATCCCAATTTGAGCAGCCAGCGCTTATAGAGGTGTCAACGCCTCCCTCGAATCCTGAGTGTTCACTGGACGTGGGATCAGCTTTGAAGCTGGTGGTGGAGGAGCTGCGTACCTTGCGGTTGGAGGTCATGGAGCTTAGGAGGGATGTAGCGGAGCTAAAGTCCTGTAACGACTCGTGTCACAGCCGTATGGAGGGAATCGAGTCCAGACTGCAGGCACTAGAATTGGGCCGCGATGCCGGTCCGCCAACAAATTTAAGTGCGGTGGAGAGTGTGGTCCAACAGCTCAAGAGGGACCTCAATGACAGGGATCAAGAGCTCATGGCGAATGACCTGTTGTTGGCCAACGTACCTGAGTCGCAGTCAGAAAACCCAGTACACCTGGTACAGTTAATTGCCACCAAGCTGGGAGTTCCACTAGAGGACCGCGACATTGTGAGCGCTGAGCGAGTTGGGGGCAGACATATAAAGGCTACGAGCCCTACGGCGTCAACAGAGCCTCGCCCTCGCGCTATCATAGTGCGCCTTGCTCGGCGTGATCAGCGTGATGCCGTATTGAGCGGAGCCCGTGTGCGTCGTGAAGCTACAACAGAGGGTCTCGGAATCTCTGGGAAGCCTGTACGCTTTTACGTCAATGAGAGACTGACGAAACTGAACCAACAGTTGTTTCGGCAAACCAGGACGGCAGCGAGTATGCATGGCTGGCGATTCGTGTGGACGAGGCGTGGTCGTATCTTGGTTCGTCGGAGGCCTGGCGACTCCACACAAAGAATCGCATCTGAGGAAGATATACAGCAGTATATCGGTCCATACAATAACATATAAGCTCCTGTATTATGCTACATGTTCTCTTTCTCTAGTTAGTCTTTTAGGTGATAAGCGTTTGTTACTTGACAATACATGCATGACGTCTGTGCGTCGTATCTGTTGTAATCCGAGGACGTGGGGATACAAGAGTGAGTACTGCAATAACACGAGGAATATATATATATACATATTTACACATGTTATCATAAACACACTACCAACAATGTTTACAAATATTTCATCATCATCATTCAATACATATATAAAACTATCAGAATTAAAACCTATATACAAGAATTACATATTCATAAATCATGAAAATAATTATATTACCACATATATTATATTGCACATACAAACTATTACTATATCACTATTAAGTTATAAAATACTATTGTTACTTTATATACACATTTATACAATCATTACTCCTACCGTATCATGACTAAGTCAAAATTATTAAGGTTTGGTTTGTTCAATGCCGGCTCTCTAGCTACTAACCAGGACGAGTTTCTGATTGCTATGGCGCAACACTCGGTGGATATAATGGCAATTAACGAAACGTGGCTGAGATCTGGGGAGGAGGGGCGCGCACCTAAAGTTCCGGGATATAGGCTAAAGCATGTCCCGCGCCCTACCACTATACGTGGAGGTCGTGGCGGAGGAGTGGCGTTTTACATCAAGTCAGGCCTAAGGATACGTGTACGGCCGCACTCAGAGCATTCTGATGTAGAACAGATGTGGTTAAACTTAACTATCAATGGAAGAAAGTTGTTGATTGGCACGGCATACAGGCCACCCTGGTTTGAATTATCATCGTTTCTGGGTGGTATGACTGACAGCATAAGCGAGTTGGCACCTTATGATCATTTAGTATTGCTGGGAGATTTCAATGTTAATTTACTGGATGTGGGTAGCGCAAAAACTAAATGTATGTTGGAATTTTTTAATTATACTAACCTAAATCAAGTGGTGCAATCACCTACTCATTTTGTGGGGGACAGTAGCACTCTTATAGACGTTATATGTACCGATGTGGGGGTTCGTAATGTCCTGGTGAGTCATACCAGTGAGTTGGGTCACCATTCATTTATTGTGTGCGATACAGTCATCAAGAAGGTAAACAGTAAACCTCGGTTACTTGTGTATCGGCCTTTAAGAGACATATTAAATGATTACTTCATAGTGGATTTAAAATTAATGCCATGGTGTGATATAAGCTCACTGTCGGATGTTAACAGCATGACTCAACATTTTAATGTCTGTATGACTCAGCTGTTTGACTTACATGCCCCAATAAAAAGTAAGATTTTTAGAGACCGACCCACACCATGGATTACAGAAAATATAAAATTAATGATTAGGTTGAGAGATGAGGCAAAACGAAACTATCAAAAGAACAAACTAGATACAGCAAAGAGATACTACTTGGATTTAAAAAAACAAGCTAGTGCAGCATTGACTCAGGAAAAGAAGGCATACTTTGACGGGCACATTAATAGCCAGCTGAAAAACCCCAAAATGCTTTGGAACAGTCTTAAGAAGGATGTTTTTGCTGAACATGGTGAAACTATGCTTCCCTTACAGTTTAATGATCCAGATGAGATCAACAAGGCATTTTTGAAAGTACCGGGACAGTGTGCAGCACCCACATCGCAGCTTGCATATTTTAGTAGCAACAGGTTTGGTGAAACACAATTTGAGTTGCGAAGCGTCAGTGAGGAAGAAATTCTAAGGGTTATAAACACCTTAGGGTCGAATGCGAAGGGGATTGATGGAATCAGCCTGGATATGATAATGCTGACTCTACCAACCACCCTTCAGGCTATCACCAAATTAGTAAATAAGTCTATAGAGACACACACCTACCCTGACTTATGGAAGTGTGCTATTGTGCGTCCTCTGCCTAAAGTTAGCAACCCGAGTACCTTCAAAGATCTCCGTCCGGTTAGCATTTTGCCCTGTTTATCAAAGATATTAGAGAGGGTGGTCAATAATCAAATGCTACAATATTTGGAAGGGAACAATATGCTACCGGACCTTCAGTCTGGCTTTAGGAAGGGACGTGGGACTGCCACAGCTCTCTCTGATGTGGTGGGGAATATCCTAGAGGCACGGGACAGGGGGGAGGGAACGATCCTTGTACTTCTTGATTTCTCACGGGCTTTCGATTCAATAAACACTTCTCTATTGCTTTCAAAGCTAGCATATTATGGGTTTACAACGAAAACAATAGAGTGGTTCGCTAGCTACTTGCAAAATAGATCACAGCTTGTGGAAATTCAGAAGGGGGATGGATCAAGGCTTTCATCCCCCCTTCGCCAGGTGCCACGTGGTGTGCCTCAGGGATCTATTTTGGGGCCCCTTTTATATATTCTATACAGCGCAGACATTGTTGGGTCATTCCAGCATTGCATGTATCACATGTACGCAGATGATATCCAATTGTACAAATCTTTTAAGCCAGCTGATACATTGGAAGCTATAAGAAAGGTTAATGACGATCTTGAGAGAGTAGTGCTATGGTCTGATGATAACTCACTAGTGTTAAACCCAGTAAAATCTAAATTTATGGTTTTGGGCAGTAGGAAAATGATAGGCACTATACTGTCAGCCAAGCCAGAGGTATTTATCAAGGGAGAAAGTATAGATAGGGTAGAGGTGGCATGCAACCTTGGGTTAACCATGGATCCGGAACTGCGCTTTGAAAAGCACATCAGTAATTGCATGAGGAGTTGTTTTTATAGACTAAAACTCCTTTACTCAATTAGAGACTACCTGACTGTTGATTTGCGCAAACAGTTAGTGGATAGCCTAATTTTATCTAGACTTAATTATTGTGATACTGTGTATGGCCCGTGCCTGTTAACAAGAACAGAGAATCTGATTCAACGGATACAGAATGCTTGTACACGGTTCTGTGTAAAGATACCTCGTAGAAGTCATGTAACACCATTTATAAACGAAAATAATATATTGAAAATGGCTGCTAGGAGAAGGTTACATATGGCTGGTCTACTTTTTGGAATAGTCACTACACAAAAACCTCACTATCTGTTTGAGAAGTTAAGTTGGAGACAGAGCAAATATTTACCACGTTTGTCTACCAAACCCCTTTGTACAGTGGCACATAGGACCGCGGCTTTCAGGGGGAGTTTCCGGTATGCTGCCACCCACTGTTGGAATAACCTTCCTCCACCAGTAAGAGACCTTAGAACAAAGAAACACTTTTTAAATATATTAAAGAAATACTTCTTGCAGATACAGCAGACAACTTAGCTTAAAATATTATTATTTTTATTTTATTGTTTTTTTTTTTGTTTTTTATTTTTGTTGCTCCTTCTATGCTCACCTCAAAGGTAATGGCCTCTGGGCAATGGATATGGCTTTCCGTCAGTGCGAGTGGCATTGGATCCTCCCTGCTTAAGCCCAATTTGTCATGTGTTTCAGTTCCTTGGGTGGGTGTCTTCAAGAAGAATGGTTATAGTCTGCCAGCGCCAAGCTGTTGTGCAAATGGCCGCCATCGCCGCCCATGGGGAAGGCTAAAAATGCAATAGAACTAATTAATCAAAGATATTTGTACCTAATAGAAAATCACACTACACTATACACAATATTTATACATATTTTTCAATATAATATTTACATACTATCCTCACCTAGTCTATCACTTATTAATCCTGTGAAAAAATTGCACTTACCCGCTAAATTGTCTCACAAGCTGGGACGTCATTACGTCATCCGAGAGGTTGATGCTGAAAATCAGCGCTGTTGACAATAGGTTCGTCTGAAGTCACAGCATTTTGCTGAGCAACGACCTTTTCTTGCACAGATGCGACGCACAGTTAAACTGTTATTTGTTTTGTAATACACTTAATTATTTAGTCCTTTCTGCAATTATCTTTTGTATTTTTAAGTTGTTGTTTGGTTTGTTGACATGAGCCGGTGCCGCGCGGGCGCATTACGGATGACAATTGACAGGCAGATGTCAGAATTGTCAAATAATGTGTGCTGTCTATTGCCTATGGCATGGAGGTGGTAAGTACTATGTTGTACGTAGTGCTTATTACTTCCATCGTCTATGGTCTATGACTGCGGCTTAGACAACAAATCAACTTTGTACTGTATATAGTTTGGCAGTTTTGCATGTTTAGAGTGATATTATTATTATTTTTTTTTTTTCCTGTATTATCATTGTAATATTTAATTTTTATGGTATTTAGTTGTCAAGTGCGTTTTGTTTGTGCGGAATAAAAACGATTTCTTTCTTTCTTTCTTTTCTTTCTTATAATAAATAAATTCCATCCATCGAATTAGAATAATAATAGTTTATTATTTTAACAAGTGACATTACAATCTTGTAATTGGAGCCTCGTTTTAAGCAGAAAAGCATGTTTTAGGAGACACCGCTCTTCCATAACTTTATTAATATCATTAAGTTACTTGTTTTATACAAAACTAAAGTAAATAGAAGTAAACAAAACTAAGCTAAACATGCAGCACGCACGCAGGCATGCGAGTGAGTGTGAGTGGAATTGTGAACTTGTATGTGAATGTGAACGTGGACACGAATGAATCAGAACGTGTGCATAAGGTTTTGAATCGCGCAGATATTTGGCAGATGTAGAGATTGTAGAGATTTATACTAACAGCGCCTCAGTTTCCTCATTAATGTTGTTGTTTTATCGAACTAAAAGTTAAGGTTAACAAAAAAAAAAAAAAAAAAATTACCTATTACAGGAACTCCCGCGCCCGTAAGAATCATGTGGCTCGCTTTCACAGGGAAGGCCTGCAATGTGATCACTGCAAGAAGCGTTTTGTTAACAGAACTACATTAACCACACATCTCAAGTAAGCATTTATCATTATTATTGGGAATAATATATATCAAAAAGTCATAAGACATAAGACAGTCCCCAAAACGCCCAACCATCGACACTTCCTAGTGCTTTCGCTGGGAAGAAGAAGTAGCGGAACAAACTCCCAGCAGCACAGCTGTCTGTTCATTTCAAAAAGAAACATGACTTTATACAATACTATGTAGGTAGATACAGTAATGAATAGAAGAAAACACAACCAATATGAAACATCAGAAGTTAGTACCAACAGCTCATTTCCTATGTTGAAGAGCCGGCATAAAACATAATACCGTCAAAAATGGTGTTATCACTTATTACAAAATTATCAAATTTTTGGAATTAATTCGTGAAAAAAAAATGTTATTTCAAAATTCATTAGTATTGTTATTTTTTTGGTCATCTGTTTCTTCATCGACCTTTTTAATCGTCCCACTGCTGGGCACAGGTCTCCTCTCATACAGAGAAGGATTGAGCGTAATCACCACGCTTGCTCGATGCGGGTTGGCGATTTCAGACTTAAAGTCCAGGTTTCCTTAAGATTTTTTCCTTCACCTTCAGTCATTGGTGTCCAAGATATACTTAGAAAGTACATATAACTTCAGAAAAGTTACATTGGTACTTGCCTGACCTGGAATTGAACCCGCGCACTCATACTCGAGAGGCTGGTCTTTTAACCAATGGGCCACCACGACTTCGACGACGGTCATCTGTTTACCTAAACTTTATTATCCTTATGAGTCGGGCAGGGTTTTCTTTACATAGTGTATATGATGTATTACACATAAACCAATATGAAACATCTGAAGGTAGTACCAACATCTCGTTTTCTATGGAGAAGAGCCGGCAAGAGGCTAATAACTTTTCTTCCATTTCCAGACTCCATGAAGGTCCACTACCTAGAGCTGAGTGTTCGATCTGCCACAAGATGGTGCGCGTCATACAACTGAAGTACCACATACAGCGGCACCAGAACAAGAGTCGCTACGAGTGTGAGGAGTGTAACAAGACATTCTCTCACCTCGCGACTTACCAGGCACATCTGAAGTACTCCAGGGCGCATGCGTCCGAACAAGTGTTCAAGTAATTACATACGCTTTTATAAATATTCCAAAATAACCGTCTTCTATGTAGCAGCATCCTGCATCTCGCAAGCAGAATTTACCGCGCAACTAGCATACACAGGATGGAAGGGTAAACACCGTTGTCACTAAAACCAAAGAGACCGGCCGTAAACTCATAGATACAATGCGCCCGAGTTACGTATCAGTGCAAAGGGCACTGACCTACTGTACTGGCCGTCCGTTTTAACTACCTACATTTCTGTTTTACTTCTCCTTTCGCAGGTCTGCTGGAAGAAATTTCTTAAGAAATAAGCAGCACCTTTGTACTCAGATCTTCATTTTGTTGTATCTGTATGTATGTTATTGTGTGTACATAAATAATAAAATAAATAAATAAATACATTCCAATAAAAACACAATACACATAACCTGTGATGTAACTACGAGGAGGTCCGTTTCTACACAGTAAGACAGTGTTCAGAGATAGGGCTGTTCTAAACCTATCCCTGGTGTTGACGCAATATGCTATGATGGAAAAGCTATTGTGGTAATATAATAATATAGTCCAGCCGAGTCTGTATCTCGAGGCTCGACGGTAAATCGAGTAGTGGCCCATGTAATATGGTGAAGGTTAGCCCATTTGTGGCATAATAAACGGCATGGCGCCGTCCGGTTAAGGCGTTGCCTATTGTGAAAGGTCCTTGTGACCAGTTGAAGAGTTTAAATGGTACTCACTGTAACTTTCCCTTCAAACTTTTCCTGGCTTAGGTATTTAAAAGTTAATTACATTTTTATCTACAGTTGCATTAAAAGTTACTTGTTAAATTTACCATTTCGGTCCACTGTACGTTTCTGAACGACAAAATACACTACATAACACACATACATACACGACACACATAATACACACTTGCGCGACAAATGAGCGGTGGTGGGCCGACGCCGGACTTCGCGTCGCGAGCGTTGAGCAAGTGCACGTCCTATCCATACCGTGGCTGCGCCGACCTGAGGGGAGAGGATCGCGCGCGCGGCTTGCGTTGCCGGTCGTTAACCCTAGCGTTAATGAAACATGATCCGCTAGCGGCTAGAGTGAAATAAGTTCGTGGGAAAATGGAGATTTTACTTTAAAAATAAAAGTTTTTTTTTTTTCATTGAATTTACGTTCTGAAAGTGAAATCCAACCACTGGTTTCAAGGATAACGGTGTTTACACTAACAGCCTGTATACAACGTCTGGCCTCAATCGTCGGATAGTTGTCCACCAGACAACATCCGTTTGATAAGACGATAGCTCACTTGCAGCTCACTTCACACAAGGTGAAATTTTAAGAGGGCTCCAATTCTATATCGTAATTATGATTAGGTAGCTACTGCGCAATTTCTCTTTCTTAATAAACTAGCGCTCTTTACCATCAACGATTGCATCTATGCTTACTATTTAGGCGAGATTGCGTATTTAATATTAAATAGTACATATTTAATGATGATACATATTTAATAGTATTTGCGCTACCAACGTCATTAAGTTGGCGCCGGCTGTCACTGAAAACGGCGCGCAGCTCCTGTCTCGTATGGCGGTAAGGACGTCGCGTTGTGTTTTACCTGCGCTTTAAAGAGATGTCAGCACATCGTGACGGCGTCCACGAAGACCGATACCTCCTGGGTCAGGGTTGTGGGTTGGTTGAAAGAAAAACCGCTCCGCTCAGAGCGAGAGAAGTCACTTGATGATATGCCATCCTCAAAAAAGGCCTTGTCTCGTTAAAGTCGCAGCATAAAGCTGAGCGACAGCCATTTTGCGTAGTTGTGACACATATTTACCTCAACTATTTGTGGTTTTTCTTCCTTACACAAAAAAAACACTGTTCTCCGCCATATTTATTTTTTATCCTGTCTTCCAGGTTTCCGTGTCCAATGTGTAACAAGGGGTACCCGACGAAAGAAGCGATGCAGGACCATTTCAACTATCAACATCTTGGCAAAACTGTTCACAAGTGTCCTGTGTGTGAGAAGGTACGAGTTCGTATAACTCGCCCGAGTTAACTGTGCACCTCGCTCTGTGACGTCATTCGGACGGTACAGTTTGCAGAAACTGAGAATTATGTTAAAAAATATAATTTACAATATTTTTATGTTACTTAGTGCTCGTTTTGATGATAAAGCCTCATAACAATAGGTTAATTATAGGGCAATTAAATTGATGTACAGTATGTTAAGAAAACCCTGTCCGACCTATAAGGATAATAAAGGTTAGGTAAACACATGACCAAATATAATATAAAATTTTACGTATTCATCATAGTACCAATACAAATGAATTTTGAAATAATCTTTTTTTCCCGCGAATTAATTCCAATTTCCCCGAAATTTGGTAATTTTTAAAAAGTGACAACACCGGTATTATTATGAGCGAATAGCGATGCGACCACGTGCCGCGTGTCCTGCCGCCCGCGGGGGGCGGGCGGCAGGCGAAGGGTGGTCAACGCACATTTATTAAGTTACCTCCTTTTGCGAAATAATATTTATTTTTTTAGGGGGATTTTTTTTTTAAGTTTAGCCCGGTTTTGTATGCATTAGTAGAATCAGTTATCGATACCTAACAACACCTTCACGGGTCGGACAGGGTTTTCTTAACATACTGTATATAGACTGAAATAAAATGTTGGTACAACCATCAGGCTTCACTAACGCGTCGAAAATGTAAAAAACAAAAACAAACTTAATAAAAAAAAAAACCTTAAAAAAGCAAAAACTCCACTGAAACAGTAATAACAATAGAGGATTTAAACTGTATTTAATAACAAAGATGCTATCGCTACTCAGCGCTTACGGCGAATGCGGGGCGCCGCGCGGGGAAGCGGGAGAAGGGTCGCATTCCAGCGAGGTGCACAGTTAATTCGCGCGAGTAGTATGTCTATATTCTGTGTTATTTATTTATTTAATCTTTCGCACATGAAATGTACAGAGGCGGACTTAATGCCTTAGGCATTCTCTACCAGTCAACCATAGGTGGTGAAGAGATAAGATGGTAGGTGCTTTCGTTTGCAAAAAAAATTGTAAAGATAAAAAAAAAATACTTAAATAAGCTAAATATACATACATACTATTACCAAAATATATACTTATAATATATACATACAAAACTAAAATTTGAGAGAGAGGTGTAGCAATAACTCTAACCTAATTGTTGCGAAAATAACTCTGCAATTTCCGCTTAAATGCAAACCGACTGGCGGCCATCCTGATATCGAGAGGAAGCGCATTCCACAGAAGAATAGATTGAATATGAAATGAAGAATGAACAAAGTCAGACGTATGCGAAGGACAGAGTAAGAGGAGATTGTTAGAAGAACGCAGATTCTTAGTGTGAGAGGAACATAAATATTGGCTATGACGGCAGTTGGTGGTTATTCTAACCAGCCCACTTCCCTCCAGAAGCATACAAAATCTAGCGTGTTTATGAACATCTGTGTAAGATCTTGGTGTCCCGAAGGTTTCTGATTTAACATGGGTGGCTTCTATACACCCGAATAGCATATGCACAACAATCTCATCACCTTCCATGCCAGCTTTGCACAGGGGTTAGTGTGAGAAAGTACAAATGTTTACTGTAGCCACGTATTGCATACGTTGCCTAAGTGTCCTCATCATAACTGTAAGAAGAGTTTTGTACTGCATCAGATCTGTAGGCCTATACTTGGGCCAAATTCGATAAAGAATAGAGGTAAACAAACCGTTGCTAGGCAACGAGTAGTTTACGCCTAAAAGACAGATGTTAACAACCTTTTCTACATAGACGATTTTCATAACAGTAATACTCCTACTTCCTACTAATGTAAATAGTTTATTTATGTTTACATTTTTAAGATTTGCATAGAACGCTTTGACCCGTTTTGAATGAAATATGACACACATGTAAGCGAATTTCCTAATAGGTTAAAGTTTTTAATACATATATATTATACTTAGTCCATACTTGAAAGTATTACAATGCAGTTGATTTGAAAGTAATTAAAATACGCAAAATTGTATTGATAAATGCCTCAACTCAATTCATTTGTTGAATTCCACAAAATGTGTTTAATACCTAGATTTCATCCATCTTTCTTTTTTTGTAGGGCTATCACGTAAGATTAATGTCGACTTTTTTTTATGGTTTTTCGAAATACCAAGTTATTTTGCATGTTATTTTAGTGATTCTATTGAAATATGCTGCAATAGGAATGGTTAATAAATAGCTGGCATGTAAAAGTCGATAATCATGTAAATAACAGGAGATTTGTAAAACGTCAGTTGTGATAACCCTAAATTGGTTTGTTTACCTCTATTCTTTATGGAGCTAGGCGATGGTATAGTATGAGTTTTCATTACGAAACTCGATCGTCGATATGGAGCGCGTTTGACTCATCGATTGGCCCGCTTCAAGGTCGTAAGAACTCTCAACCAATGAGATCGCCAATCGCGCTCGATATCGACGATCGAGTTTCTTAATGAAAACTCATTCTAGGCCTACTTAATCTGACAAATGACTATCGAGTCCATAGGTCTCCAGGCGACGTATCCAAAGGCCTCTAAACAAGACATTTATAGGCTTCCAGACGAGACTTACATGGCCTATGTACGTCCAGACGAGAGAGTTTAGTCCTGTGTGGCTATCATGAATTTTCATTACGAGACACGATTGTCGATATCGAGCGCGTTTGACTCATTGATTGGCCCGCTTCAGGTTGTAAGAACTCTCAACCAATGAGAGCGTCAAACGCGCTCGATATCGACGATCGAGTCTCGATGAAAACTCGTGATAGCTACACTGTAAAATTAGTCCGCGCCTGACGTAAATTAACGTATGTTTGTGTAGTCGCCATGTTTTTAACCAATTCAATTCTTGATTAATGGCCTTTGTGGGAGAGACGCCACAATTTTGCCGCGAACGATTAATAAACCATCAAACGCTGGAGAGTATTTAGCACGAATTAAAATAATAATAATAATATATAGTGATGATAGATCGATTAGCGCGCCTCGCAATGATTGTCGATGTTACCATTCCACATGACGGGAATCTCGTGAAAGCTGAGAAAGAGAAACAAATTAAATATCTCGACTTGGCGCACGAGATTGTTGACATGTGGAATGTGAACTCGGCAGTCATTGTACCGATTGTCGTATCGGCCAATGGTTTGATAGCCAAGAGCTTCGACCAACATCTATTGAGGCTCTCGTTAGGCAGTTGGATCAAAGGCCAGATTCAAAAGGCAGTACTCCTCGATACGGCCCGCATCGTGAGGAGGTTCCTGTCTCTGGAGCCCTAACCACCGGTAGCTTGGACCCCGCTCCCGCCATCGGTGGAACACTATTTTTTATATTTTTAAATGTTTTTATGTTTTTTTTTATAAATATTTAAAAATGTAAATGAATATGTATAAGTATAAAATAAACGAAATAATAATAATATATTTCTTGATAACTTAAAATAAAATATTGTTTCGCGGATTGACAGATAGGTAGTAAGATCACAGATTATGGATACGAAAATGTCTATATCACGACGGAGAGTGAAAACAAAAAAACAACACAAATGTTACAGCTTAGGTGTTACAGCTTAATTTTATTAATTTCAATAAATTGCCATAGTTTGAATATAAAACGTGTGCCATAACATCGGCCGCTGGCAGAAGTTACCACCCACCAGACACAGTCTTGCCGCCAAGCGATTTGTCGTGTTCCGGCATGATGTCTGGTGAAGCCGTACGGAGGACGGGTCTGAGTAGTTGTGTTGCGATGTGTGCCGGGTACGATGCGCCAAATGTTGTTGTGTTGGGAGTTTGGTCGTGGAGGGTCTTCACATCAATCTCCCTTTGGCGCAGCTTCGTTGGTCGTGTTGTTGGGTTTAACATTGCATCACCTCGCTCAACTGCCGTCTTCCTTCCTATTTGCTAAGTTTTTCTGAGTGAATAGGCTCTTAATAAACTAGCGCGCTATACCATCAACGATCGCATCGCTGCTTGCGCTGGTTTATAATTAATAAAAAAAAAAAAAGGAAGTAGACATTTGACCGAAATAGGACGAGGAATATGAATGTTTTTAATCACGTAAAATTGTCTATGGATTATCTTAATTTGACAGGATTAAAATGAAATGTTATCTTCTATCCTTTTCTTAATGAAATAGAAAGAAAGAGACGCATTGATTTTCAATTTAGTTTAGTAGAACGAGGGTATCGATACCATTATGATTGTTTTTATTTTCAGCCGATAGCGTCGAGAGCGAACGTAGAGAAACATATGATGCGAGTCCACGGTCAGAAAAAGGAGAAACCGAGGACCCACTTCTGTCAAGAATGTGGCAAGGGTTTTACTGTAAGTAATTTTTTTTTTTAATTATTATAAGCTAATCTTTGACCGCAATCCCGCCTGACGGTAAGCAGTGATGCAATCGTTGATGGTAAAGCGCGCTAGATTATTAAACCCATTCACTTAAAAAACTTAGTGAATAGGAAGGAAGACGGCAGTTGAGAGAGGTGATGCAATGTTAAACCCAACAACACGACCAACGATGCTGCGCCAGAGGGAGATTGATGTGGAGACCCTCCACGACCAAACTCCCGACACAACAACACTTGGCGCATCGTATCCGGCACACATCGCAACACAATTGCTCAGACCCGTGCTCCGTACGGCTTCACCAGACATCATGCCGGAACACGACGTATCGCTTGGCGGCAAGACTTTGTCTGGTGGGTGGTAACTTCTGCCGGCAGCCGATGTAGCCTACTTAATAAACTAGCGCGCCTTATCATCATCGACTGCATCACTAATACCCTCAGGCAGGATTGCAGTCAAGCACTAACTTATAAATATTAAAAAAATATACAGTATGTTAAGAAAACCCTGTCCGACCCATAAGTATAATAAAGGTTAGGTAAACACATGACCAAATATAATATAAAATTTTACGTAATCATCATCAGAAAATCAGAAAATTAGAAATATTTTATTTGTGAAACATAGGTACAGTGGTTATTCATATATGAGGATAAAGTGCGCTATGATCAGCCTATTATAGGCATACAAATTCAAAAAAATTAAATATAAAATAATATTAAATAAAAAATAACTAAATAAATGATTACATTATAATAGGAATAATTAAAGTCAAAAAGTCATAGTCATTTCTTAAGTTAACGTCAAAATTATACTGATTTAAATACAATATTGTCAAATAAGCAAATCACATAACGTTATCAAAAATGAAGTCAAAACAATTAGTTAATTAAATGTCAATACAATTTGGACGAAAATAATTCAAAGTCAAAGAAAAAAAAAATTACAATTGTACAATGTCAAGATTTATCTAATAAAAAGTCCGATACACTATAATAACATTTTTGAGACAGCATACTTCTGAGTTTTAATTTAAATGAATTAACAGGCAATTTTTTTAGCTCTTTTGGCAATTTATTGTATATAACTGGTGCCATGTGAAATATACTTTTATACAGCAAGGCAGTATTCGTTTTTGGAATACACAGACGACTTTCGTCCCTTTGGGTCCGATTGAGAGCTACAGATACTAAGGTAAACAAATGAGGATTTTGTTTAACGAAAGCCGCTACTTCAAATACATATAGTGACGGTAGTGGTAGAATGTTGTGCTTCTTAAAGAAAGGCACACAGCTTTCTGTTGACTTTAAACCAAACATAGCTCGAATGCAACGTTTCTGCGCTTTAAAGGCAATATCTTTGTCGGTGGAATTCCCCCAAAAAATTATGCCATATCTGAGAACAGATGCCACCAGACCATGATACGCAATTATAAGGGCACCGGAATTTATTTTAAATGCAAGTGTATGTAGAGCATAGGCAGATTTACTAACTCGTTTGCATAGTTGTTGAATATGTGGCTTCCAGGTCATTTTGTCATCAATATATAGGCCTAAAAATTTATAATTGTCTACTTCCTCTATTTTTTGCATGTTATAATTTATATTTAGGTTATTTGGTGCCGGTAAACGTTGTCTAAAGTACATTAATTTAGTTTTGCTTAAGTTGGCTTTGAGGTTATTGTTATAAAGCCATAGTACCAATACAAATGAATTTTGAAATAATCTTTTTTTCCCGCGAATTAATTCCAACTTCCCCAATATTTGGTAAATTTTATAAAGTGACAATACCATTTTCGACGGTATTATTGGTAGGTACGGACGACAGCGGGTCAAGCTACCCCAAACTGTCAGACCAAAATTTGGTATTTTTTTAATAAGTGACAACACCGGTATTATTATGAGCGAATAGCGATGCGACCGCGTGCCGCGTGCCCTGCCCCCTTTCGCCCGCGCATATATCGCCTACCGCACATGTATTAATTTACCTCCTTTTGCGAAAGCTTAGCTCATCTTTGTAGGCATTAGTAAAATCAGTTATCGATACCTACCAAACGATACCTTAACGGATCGGACAGGGTTTTCTTTACAAATTGTATATTTCTAACACTTTTCCAATACTATTACAGGATAAGAAAGCTCTCACACAACACGAAGTCATCCACTCCGGTGAACGTCCACTATCCTGCGATATTTGCCAGCAAACGTTCAAGCAAAAAGCATCCTTATATACACATAGAAAACGAGTCCACAAAGTGTTCCCAGCGAAAAGACACGTGGAGTATATGGACGATAACATGCAGCATTGTAAGGTGGAGAGGTTTATTGTGTGAAAGAGTAAGGTATACAAAGTGGTGAGGACAATACGACAATAAATTAAACATCGTGTACCTCAACACATTCTCAGTCTACCCATAAAAAATCATATAAATATATCCATTAGTTTAGTCACAGGAAATTATTTTTCTTTTTTCACATTTTCTACATGATGTACATGTTGATAAGGAAGCGCTTACAGGTTAATGACCGCTGCATCCAGCGCTCGGTACTAAACTCTAATAATAATGGCGCGAAAATGCAAATCGATACAGAACCGCGCTGTCGCCGATCGGAGGTCAGTGAACCAACATTTTAAAGGATGTTTTATTCCGTTTCAAATTTTATGCTATTTAGTTTGTTTGAAATTTTCATTTTTTTTTTTTTTTGATGCCTGGTTTTTTTCTATGGTTTAGGGTTATTCCTATGAACCAGCATTGTTCGTGTTTTTATTTATTGTCGTATTATCAGCACTACTCTGTATATTCCTGAAGAACTACTTCTAAAGGAATTACTATAAGTGGTGCAAAAATTACGATTTCTGTGCTAAGTTAGGGTTTCATACGAATATCAACCTTGTTTTCTCTGCCAATAATGATCATATTAGTGTAAATATGTAGATCAGAGAAAGTTACAATCGAATGTAAACTTTATTTAGCTTCTGTATAAAGTTCAGAACCGAATGAGTGAGAGACGCATACTATATAGTGTCAGGTTGTGGTCCGGACGTTTAAAGATCGCTGAAATTAATTTGCACAGGTTCTAAAGAGAATTCCTTGTGAAATACATTTCAGACGACCCCTGTTCACAAACTTAACCAAACATAAGTCCAGTGCGTCCCTTTCTTTCTATTTCATTAAGAAAAAAACAAAAGATATAATATTAGTTTAGTCCTGTCAAATTAAGACATTCCATAGACAATTTAAACGCGATTATAAACATGGCGACCAAAAATAAGTCAATTTACGGACTAATTTGACAGATCTAAACTAACACTATATTCTATCCTTTTCTTAATCTATACTAATATATAAAGCTGAAGAGTTTGTTTGGCTCTTTGAACGCACTAATCTCAGGAACTACTGGTCCGATTTGAAAAATTCTTTTTGCGTTGGATAGCCCATTAAACCAGGAAGGCTTAAGGCTATACAACATCATAGTGCAACCAATAGGAGCGGAGCAAAACTAACTCCACGCGAATGAAGTCGCTTGCGGCCGCTAGTGAATTAGAAAGAAAAAGGTTCACTTAACTTAAATTTAGTTTAATTTGACTTAAGAGAATCATGGCCAATGTTCTCTTAAAGGATCCCAGAGAGTGTATACAACGTATTTTTTTATACAGTATGTTAAGAAAACCCTGTCCGACCCATAAGGATAATAAAGGTTAGGTAAACACATGACCAAATATAATATAAAATTTTACGTAATCATCATAGTAACAATACAAATGAATTTTGAAATAATCTTTTTTTCCCGCGAATTAATTCCAACTTTCCCGAAATTTGGTAATTTTAAAAAAATGACAACACCGGTATTATTATGAACGAATAGCGATGCGACCACGTGCCGCGTGCCCTGCCGCCCGCCGCCTCCGCCGCCGAGCGCTGAAGGGTGGATAACGCAGATTTATTAAGTTACCTCTTTTTGCGAAATAATATTTATTTTTTAGGGGGATTTTTTTTTAAGTTTAGCCCGGTTTTGTATCCATTAGTAGAATCAGTTATCGATACCTAACAACACCTTCACGGGTCGGACAGGGTTTTCTTAACATACTGTATACGTAACCTGAATATAGTTTGTTCAGAATAAGTTTTTGAATCGATGATAATATATTTTTTTTGTTTAATAATTATAAACTAGCGCTTGACCGCAATCCGCCTGATGGTAAGCAGTGATGCGATCGTTGATGGTAAAGCGCGCTAGTTTATTAAGAACCTATTCACTCAGATTGAGGGAATAGGAAGGAAGACGGCTGTTGAGCGAGGTGATGCAATGTTAAACCCAACAACACGACCAACGATGCTGCGCTAAAGGGAGATTGATCTGACCAAACTCCCAACACATCAACATTAGGCGCATCGTACCCGGCACACATAGCAATAAAAAACATAACATGGTATAAAAATTATTGGACTCGATACAGTTACTTATTCTGAGCAAACTATTCAGGTATTGTATAAAGAAAACATTACGTTTTATATTGAATACGGAAGAATTCATCCTGCGTTCTATGAATGTAGCATGAGCATAAATAATGGCTACAAGATAAAGGTTGTATCTGACATCGACGCACAAACGAGTACCATGGATCCAGTACATGATACTTCCCAGTGGTGGAATTTTTCGTCGGCTTTTTCATGACTTAAAAAAAAAATATATGTAGTTTTTTTCACTTTAGACCGTTCATAATTGCTATACTTTTATAACCCAATAAGATTTCACAAGTAAAAATTATTTAATTCGCTAATTTTCTTAAAAAAGCGCAATGAAAACAAAACTCTAAAAACTATCTTATCAGCTGATTTAATAGATTTCACATCAGGGATCAACGTCATACCTACAATACCGCGCGGCGGCACGCTTGCAGCGTTCAAGACCGAGCCGACACTTTTTTTTAAACATTGTTATTTCTATAACCGTTCATTAGCGACATAAATGACTCATAATTTTATTAGTGGCATGCGGTGTAGCCTTTTTGCGAAGTTTGCGTTACGATGTCAGATTCAACCTGTATAAGACTTGTCGACTTATTCGTTACTGACTAAACTCACCAGTAGGCCTAGTATGAGTTTTAATTACGAAACTCGATCGTTGGTATCGAGCGCGCTTGGCGCTCTCATTGGTTGAGAGTTCTTACGACCTTGAAGCGGGCCAATCAATGAGTCAAACGCGCTCGATATCGACGATCGAGTTTCGTAATTAAAACTCATACTAGGCCTACTGCGCGGTAATTACATAACACACTATCAGTAGTAATTAATTTCATTTTGACAGTTCAACAACACACATTGCGTTATTTAAGTTGTTGAGCTTACACTTTTTTCGAACTTATGAAGCAATGGACTAGCAGTATGCTTCAAAATGATTCCAATTCATAGTAATAATGTTTTGGTTTTTTTTTTTTGGCGGGAAAGTCAAGCTGAGTGTCACGCTCATTTTTCATTGGACTTATAAAATTATTTATAGTGTCGTTTATTAAATAAAAGTGCGTGATTTATGTAGTAAAAAGTGCATTCAGTAAATAATTCATAAAGAACAGTGAAATATCGCAGCATAGTGGCCACATCATGACTTTGTCTCAAACCTCCATCGTAAGACGGGTCACGCGGCCGTCTTTTTCGACATGAACAATTCATTACGTGACATTGGCTAAATACACAAACCGTGCGAAGCCATAAAAGAAAGAAAGAAAGAATAATGTTTTGCAGTAGGGATGTATCCAAGATATGAAAATCAAAACAATAATTAGCCTGTTTTTATTATTTTGTCGAAATTACCAAAAACTACTGAGATATAGCGTATTAAAGTTACGGAGTGGGGGCTAATTACGTCACGCCGTGATAAATTTGTGCCACGGCGTGACGTCAGCGACGTTTCAAGTCAATATATCGTCCTAAGTATTTGAATGAGAGAAAAAATAAAAAATACGTGTTCAGTGTTTTTTATAAATCCATCTGATGGACATTAAATTATTTTTTAGGATACAACCCAATTGCTGGTATAAGATTTGTCTCGAAATAGTAAGAATGTAATCGCTTTAAGGCATATAGGAGCTGATTGTCTTATTTGCAAATAGAACTTAACTTGGGTCTACTGCATCTCTTTCTTTCTAGTTCATTTAGAAAAGGACACCTGTCTAGCGTCCTCCCAACTTTGTTAGCGTCCGCTCTAACTGGATGCAGCTAATTATTTTTCTATCATCATCATCTCAGCCTTATTCCCAGTCGCTTCCGAAGCCTCTTAGCTTTGGAGTCTCGAGGTCCACTTTACCGGTCTAACTGCTGATTTTGACTAAACTTCGATATTTTCCGTGAAGCGACTGCCGTCTGACCTCCACAACCCGAAGGCGATATCGAAGTACTTATTGCAGTTAGACCAATTGTTGGACTTTAAGACCAACACGACCAAACCAGTGCAAATATTCATATTCATGCATACAAATATTTGCACTGCGCGGAGTTCGAACCCGCGCCTCCTTGGGCAGCGGCCACGTTCACTACCGCTACACCACGGAGGCTGTCCTGAGCTAATTATTAATCTATCTAGTAATAAAAGGCCAGAAGATACATATTAAATAGTCCTGTCAATGTTGTCAGTACCCGACGTAAATTCATCTGTTTTAGTCAAGTCTAACTTGTCTATGGAATATCTTAATTTGACAGGACTGAACTAAAATGTTATTTTCTGTCCTTTTCTTAATGAAAGAGAAAGAAAGAGACGCACCGAACTAAAATTTTGTTTAGTTTGTAAATGAGGGGATCGCGGACATTATATTATAATACTTATTTAATAAATGAAGTGCAACTTATGACATTATAAAATATATTTTATTTACAAATAAATCAATTATAGATATTGAAAAATGTATTTATTTCAAATCACCTTTTCAAAACTTAGTGTGCGGGTTACTATCAGTGGCCAGTTTCCTTTTGACGAACTGTCAAAAGGAAACTTACTGATAGTGTAACAACAACCATCTTGACCGCAATCCCGACTGATGGTAAGCAGTGATGCAATCATTGATGGTAAAGCGCGCTACTTTGCCGCCAAGCGATTTGTCGTGTTCCGGCATGATGTCTGGTGAAGCCGTACGGAGGACGGGTCTGAGCAGTTGTGTTGCGATGTGAGCCGGGTACGATGCGCCTAATGTTGTTGTGTTGGGAGTTTAGTCGTGGAGGGTCTTCACATCAATCTCCCTCTGGCGCAGCATCGTTGGTCGTGTTGTTGGGTTTAACATTGTATCACCTCGCTCAACTGCCGTCTTCCTTCCTATTTCCTTAGTTTTTCTGAGTGAATAGACTGTTAAACTAGCGCGCTTAACCATCTACGATCGCATCACTGCTTACCATCAGGCAGGCTTGCAGTCAAGCGCTAGTTTATAATTATTAAAAAAAAAAGTAGTTTATTAAGAGCCTATTCACTCTAGCCTTGAAGACAAATTGTAGTCAGACGGTAACACCGCCGCTTGCAAATTGCTCCAGTTTCTCGATGTAAAACGCTTCGTCCGAAACGTCGTGGTGTCAACAACGTAAGGGTAAGATACTCGCCGTTCGACAGGTCGGAATGAAACGGAGATGGGTAGAATTAAGTCATGCAATTCCCTCGTACACTCCAAAATGCAACTTATAGAACACTGACAGGCTGGCTACTCTGTTAGTAGTTAGTAACAGAACATACCTACTTAGGACCCATTAACTTAAATTTTATTCCGTGGTGTTTGGCAATCTGGACTTCTCCCAGTTGCAATAATGTCCCTTTGTGCCGATTGGCCTAGTTCTGTACTGTCTCCTGCTTGTTATGGAGGGAAGTGGAAAAAAATATCTTTTTTCTTACTCCTCCGCTATTCTTTTCTGGTTAATTTCGTTGCGGGACCCAAGACAGTCGAATTGTTTCTCCGGGACCCGTCGAGCTTCATTGCTCGGCGTTTTTCTGGCGGTCTCCACTGTTGATTCTGGCTTTCATTAGTTGCAGTGGGTGGGAAAATGTGTGGCGGGTTTTGTCCCATAAAAAAAAGGCTGGCTACTCTTCGGCTGTGCTCTAGGCTTTGGCGTCCGTTCACCCAAATTTGGGTCGCTAATTTTTAGCCTCTGCACGCTTCTCCACCAATCCAAAGTTGCCAGGTGGCATTTTGCGGCATTCATGCATTGCCTTATTTATGTTGTTGAGCAGACAGACTCTTGTAACATAAGGGGCAATCGATTAGCAAAACGTCGGTAGCAAAAAGGTCGCTAACAATGAGCCTTATAAGAAGGCTCAAAGTCACTCAAAGGGCAATAGAGAGGGCTATGCTTGGGGTTTCACTGCGCGATCGAATCGGGAATGAGGAGATCCGCAGAAGAACGAGAGTAACCGACATAGCCCGAAGAATTGCAACGCTAAAGTGGCAGTGGGCTGGACACATTGCCCGTAGGACCGATGCTCGACGGGGCCGACGGGTTCTCGAGTGGCGACCACGCACCGAAAGACGTAGCGTGGGTAGGCCCCCGACAAGGTAGACCGACGACCTGGTGAAGGTCGCGGGAAACCGCTGGATGCGGGAGGCGCAGGACCAGTCATCGTGGAGAACCTTGGGGGAGGCCTATGTCCAGCAGTGGACGTCTTTCGGCTGATATGATGATGATTAGCAAAATGTTACTATCAAACCATTTTGTAATAATGTCATCGTGAAAACTGAGCTGTCAACAGCGTCAATCCATATACCAACGCCAAGCTCCATAAAGAATCAATTTAACAAACCAATTTAGGGTTATCACAACTCACGTTTAACAAATCTCTTGTTATTTTTGTAAATTGGTCTTCCTGTCCTGTAAGAGATTTTACCCTATTCACACGTTATAAATGCTAGCAGTTCGGACATGCGGCTAAATCATGTCGGGAAACCACCTACACGTGTGGCCACTGTGTTGAATTGGGTCATTCCACCGAAGAATGCACTAAGAAAGCAGAGGAACCAAAATGCGCTAATTGCTTGCACTATAAAAAGCTAAACAATCATAAAACAGGTGCAGCGGACTGTCCGGCGAAAATAATAGCAGAAAATAGGTACATAGACTCTATTGTTTATGGAGGCGCCTAGGAGCGCCGTAAATTACGATTCTTCTTGGCCTGTATTCATATTTTTATTAATATTTTGATATGATTAATAATCTAATTAGTGACAGATGATTCTGACTTCTACCCATCCTTGACTATGCTGATGTCAGCTATCTTGATCTTACCCAATACCAATTAGATAAACTTGAGCGACTTCAAAATGTTTGTATAACTTTCATATTCGGTCTGCGCAAATATGACCATGTATCTGAATTTCGTGTGAAGCTCAAGTGGTTACAAATTGGCCTTCGTCGGAATGGTCACATTCTTCCCCTTCTATACAGTATGTTAAGAAAACCCTGTCCGACCCATAAGGATAATAAAGGTTAGGTAAACACATGACCAAATATAATATAAAATTTTACGTAATCATCATAGTACCAATACAAATGACTTTTGAAATAATCTTTTTTCCCGCGAATCGATTCCAACTTCCCCAAAATTTGGTAATTTTTAAAAAAGTGACAACACCGGTATTATTATGAGCGAATAGCGATGCGACCACGTGCCGCGTGCCCTGCCGCCCGCCGCCCGCGGAAGGGTACTTACGCACATTTTTAAGTTACCTTTTTTTGCGAAATAATATTTATTTTTTTTAGGGGGATTTTTTTTTGCAAGTTTAGCCCGGTTTTGTATCCATTAGTAGAATCAGTTATCGATACCTAACAACACCTTCACGGGTCGGACAGGGTTTTCTTAACATACTGTATAATGTGCTTTTTTCTCCTTTCACCCCTATGTTAAGAATCGCTTTCAATTTCTGTGCAACTCACATACTAAATCGTTAAGGTCATCAGATAACTTAACGGGTATAGTAGCCTCAATGACCTTGTGCATGTGGGCGGAGCTAAACGCCGTACTCCCGAATTCGTAAAATGCGCGCGCTGGCGCGCTAAACTAAAACGACAATCAAAGAATATCCAGAGATGCAGACAAGCCGCGTGTAGGTCGCGATTTGTGCCTACGATTTCAGACGGGGGTATGGATGCAAGACGATAAATGTATATTTTGCATTAATAAATGGTAATATCGTACTATAATATATTTTTAGTATTCTTGATCAATGTTTAAATAAAATCAAGGAGTGCTCGTTACACACTTTAATGGCCGATCGCAGACTGACAGACATTTGTAAAACAAGTACCCACACATTATAATATATCATAACATTCACATAAAAAATAATGGTAGATGGTAATATCTACCGATTCAACATATTTGAATTTTTTTTTCACTACTTTTCAGTATATGAGTATCATGTCTTTGCAGTGTCCTTGAATTAATTACTAATGCGAATAACATAAACGAGTTCATCGCGTTAACGTAAACCAAACGCGCACTAGGCACTTTGTGATATTTTTATTAAAAAAAAAACGTTGAACCACACTAGAAATTACTTTTATCGTGGGTGCATTTTTAAACATATAAATTCACAGACACAAACAGCCAGACCCGGAACAACTACTTGTAGGACATGTTCTGAATATTTGTTCCGCGCGGGAATTGAACCCGCGACAAGCAGCGCAGCAGTCAATAGCTTAACCGCTGCGCTAACCGTGCTTTATATAGATGCCTTGAGATTACAAAGCGCGTAGTTTCGGCCGTTTTCCATAAAGAGATAGTACCCTATTTATACTGTGTCAGTGACGTCGGATTGAATGTACTTCGTCGTAATGAGGTTTCAAATAAAACACGAGTTATTTTAAAATCTGTAAATTTTAATTCTTCGATCCAATAAATAACATGCGAGATTATAGGCATATCTAAAGCTGCAGAAATTTCTTGCAGTTGAGAATGGCCACAGTCTATTTCTATTGTTCCTACAACTGCACAGCTGATATTGATTTCTGTAGGATGTGCAAAATGTTTCCATACACATACGGCATTTAAAAATAAATAGGGAATGTAGTCCCACTTGTCGTTCTCCAACAATATCCACAGATCCTAAACCACAGTCTATAATTCTCCGTGCTTAGCAATTTTCTTTAGTTCTGAATAAAAGTAAGCAATATTAATTATGCGTCGCCCTTCGATGAAACAAGCTTGAGATTTGTTGAGGTTTTGGTGATATTTTGAGCTAAAAAAAGATATAACATACATTTTAATTAACCCTTGCAACACTGTTAGAGATTTATGTCAAGGAATTAAGAATTTATCAAGAAAAATTAATTAAGAATTAACAAAAAAATAATTTTACAGGTATATGATATATTTGTAAACTAAAAATATAGGTTGTAGGACATGCAGGCATAATTTTACCTGAATGATGATGATGGAACTTGCGTCGTTTTTTTTGTGCACATAGAGATATATAATATTATCATTTTCTTGACGACATTCTGTATGGATGTCTGACCTAGAATCAACTGCGTTAGTGTTCGACCTAAAAAGCAAATTAAACTTTTAAGTTCTGTCGATTGGTTTCTTTCTCTTCTTTTCTGTAAGTCGAAAAATGTTATTACAATATTATTTATTATTAATTAATATTATTTATTATTTATTTATTTATCCTACAGTATGTTAAGAAAACCCTGTCCGACCCGTGAAGGTGTTGTTAGGTATCGATAACTGATTCTACTAATGCATACAAAACCAGGCTAACTTAAAAAAAAAATCACCCTAAAAAAATAAATATTATTTCGCAAAAAGAGGTAACTTAATAAATATGCGTTAAGCACCCTTCCGCGGGCGGCGGGCGGCAGGGCACGCGGCACGTGGTCGCATCGCTGTCGCTATTTGCTCATAATAATACCGGTGTTGTCACTTTTTTAAAAATTACCAAATTTCGGGGAAGTTATTTCAAAATTCATTTGTATTGGTACTATGATGATTACGTAAAATTTTATATCATATTTGGTCATATGTTTACTTAACCTTTATTATCCTTACGGGTCGGACAGGGTTTTCTTAACATACTGTATATATACGGACAAATCACACAGATTGAGCTAGCCCCAAAGTAAGTTCGAGACTTGTGTTATGGATACTAACTCAACGATACTATATTTATAATAGATACATATATAGATAAACATCCAAGACCCAGACCAATCAGGAAAAGATCGTTTTCCATCATGACTTGGCCGGGAATCGAACCCGCGGCCTCCACGTCGCAGGCAGGCGTGTTGACCGCTGCGCCACGGAGGACGTCAAAAAAATTTACTGATAACTGTGACATTCCAAGCCCGCCAGCCCGCGTCCATCGGCTTCGGCTACTTTAAACAATTACATATAGAAATAAAATAATTACATTTATAAAATATTTTATTATATAAAATATAATAAAATATTTAAAAACTCTTACTTGGATTATTTTAAATGATTCTTATTTAAAATAATCCAAGTAAGAGTTTTTATTACACATTTTTGCTAATATCGCAAAAACTAAAAGTCCTATCAACTCAAAACTTTTTGTAAAACTGTTTTTACACCAAAACCTTTAATTGAGTCCTAATTTTTGGTTTATATCACCATAAACAAAAAATCACATTTTCAAGTTACGTAAATTTCTAATAAGATTTTTATTTTTAAATCTTACAAACCTATAAATTATAATCTAAGTGCGAGTGTTTACTTACCTGAATAGAGTCTTCTATATTATCAGCGGATGTAGTTAGTCGGATTATTGCCTTTCAAGTCTAAAGATTTCTTTCTAGATTTCCTGGAACAATTCGTAATTGTTTAACTTCAATTGTAAAAGAAAAATGGTTACAAAAGCTAATAGTAATTATAAAGAAAAATACAGTAATATGTAGGTATAAATACAAGAGTATAGGTAGATAGATACTTACGCCACCAGACGCATCTTCAATTCTCATTTGCGAGCTAATCTATGAACGTACACTGACACGATTCGCTCGTAAATATTTGCACTCACACAGACAACAACGCGTAGTCGGCGATAGCCAGAGCAGAGCAGCAAGCGACACAACCCTCCCGTCTGAATGCTAACGCACGACTGCCGCCCGCGCCCGCGCAGAGCACCTCTAAACCTATGTTTCAAAATAAGGATATTTTCTTGGCAAATGTTGATGGATTTAAATATGCTCTTGCATATCTGTAGTACTTCTAACCGCGAATTTTTCAGTGTAAAAATATTTCCACACATCAATGCCGTTTAGAAGTAATAACGAATATTAGCCAAAAATAGCGTTTTGGTAACTATTTTTTTAAGGCAAAAGGCAAAATCCTACGAAAAAATCATCTTTAGTAAATGTTGTACATGAATCAATAGACAAGATATATTTTTTTCAAATCTCAAAACCAAGCCGTTAATTAGAAATTAGCTTCCTAAAGTGACCATTTTACGCTACTAAATGAGACTAAGGCCCTTAAAGCTCAAAATGCCTATGCATTCCACAACGTTTCTTGATAAATCTTTCACTGTTCAGGCCCCTCGTTTGCATTGCTAATTGAAATTAAACGCGCACAATCGTTGCAGGAATTCAAGAGACTTGTGAGTTGTGAGGGAACACTACTTGTCGTTATGATCTTGTTAAATAAGCACTTTATGGCTATTTATACTATTAAAGTATCTATGTATGTATTTGTGTATCTATTTTAGTATATTGTAATAATGATGTTTACACCAATGATAGTCCCATTTGTAGTTCAGGAGAATCTGTCCATTCTTTGGTTGTCTGGAAGAAATCGCATTAGCGATAAGGCCGCCCATTGTATGTTTTGTGTTCAATGTATTTTGTTCGATGTTTGATTGGTGTACAATAAAGAATAAATAAATAACTACCTATTCTTGATTTTTTATTAATTTTTTGCAAGTCCCGAACTGCCGACTAGACTAGTTGCTTACTAATCGTCCCGAGGTGAAGGTGCTGTTTTGCAATTGCTCTGCTCCACGTTCTACGTGTTGTCAACGGTTTTCAAAATGCCTCGTCGTGGTGAAGAATATTCAAATAATGAATACTATGAGATGATTCTCTGTGTTGGTGTTGCTGGAGGTAGCATTAAATTTGTACCGGCAACGGTTTGTAGATGGGAGACGCCGCTGATCAACGACGCCTGCCGTCGTATACATGCTTCAGCAACATGTGTCGCGACTTATCGCGAAATCACTCCTAATATTGTAAGAGAAGACATTCTCACCAGACCATAGACAAATTTGCACAAGGTAAGAGACAATACCATAACTTGGTCATTTATAGTCTATGGTTATTTTACCTAACGAACCAACGCGACAGGTTCATTCCTGTTAGCGTCCTACCGCCATCTTCATCAGTAATTTAAGTAATGAAATATATTTAAAGTATTGTTCTGAGTGTTGTGCGAGTGCCGGGGCAGCTGGGAGGACTCCAGTTGACGAAAGCTAAGTGCCTAGGGTTAATTCATTAACTATTTAATAGCAATCTAATTATAAGGCACCGTGATAGTTTGATCGGAGCGAAAGCTACCGAATTTATGTAACACAAAGTATCGTAATCATTGTATGTCCTATAGAACTGTGCGTAAAATTCCGACGCCGTGAGTGTTGGGCCTCTGAATTGAGGTGAACGAAGCTCGTCGCTGTATGCGAGGGTATTCTGAGTGGAGTACAGCCCGACGCTGCGTGCGCGGGTCCTCTGACTCGAACTAACGAAGCTCGTCGCTGTGTGCGAGGGTATGCTGAGTGGAGTACAGCCCGACGCTGCGTGCGCGGGTCCTCTGACTCGAACTAACAAAGCTCGTCGCTGTGTGCGAGGGTATGCTGAGTGGAGTACAGCCCGACGCTGCGTGCGCGGGTCCTCCGACTCGAACTAACGAAGCTCGTCGCTGTGTGCGAGGGTATTCTGAGTGGAGTACAGCCCGACGCTGCGTGCGCGGGTCCTCTGACTCGAACGAGCGAAGCTCGTCAAACCCGAAGCCGTGAGCTCGGGTCGCACTATACAGGACATCCAATGTTAAAGCCGATTAGTACGACTCGCTATGTCGTAGCGCACGGCGCTGCATTAGACCATCCCTCCTTTGGAGATTTAGAGAAAGATATCTATTAATATGAATTCAATCAATATAATATAATGTATGGTTGGCCCTGTGCACTTAGTTCCATAACAAGCAAATGATGATTGCTTAATCCCTACAGACTAAAGAATGGAGAGGTTAACATCGAGCGTGGGCTTAACACGGAGGGCAAACATCGTGTCACAAAGCGAAGCAGATCATTACAAACCAGTTGAAACAGGATCAACCTAGGTAAGTCGATGCATCCATCATCGGACCCCCAATTAATAAAACATTTCGTCGAGTCGCGGTTTGGGCACAGATTCCCGCTAAGAAAGTATACGAGGAATCACAAGTAGGCGACTCGCCGACAACATGTGTCTACCGCTGCAAAGTGCTGATTCCTTCCATTGGTCTGCGAGCGAAGGTCGCCCTATTTCTCGTTCTGGCACCGCTTTGGAGACTCAGATTATCGAACACTTTAGCAATGAACCTAGAACTAGTACTCGTCGAGTTGCCGCTGTAGTTAATGTGAATCATAGACTGGTGCCTGATCGGAAAAACAAGACTGATTTTTAAGGACAACTAAGTAAGTTGGTACATATTTACGTAAGTATCTTTATTGACGCGAACCAGTAGGTAATGTATGCCTCAGTTGTAGCGTAGGTTTAGGGTTGTCGACAAAATGTTTCATAAATATTTTTATTTATTTTGTAGGGAAAAAATTCTTAGTATTTCAAATTTATGACTATAGTTGGGCCAAATTCGATAAAGAATAGAGGTAAACAAAGCGTTGCTGGGCAACGAGTTGTTTACGCCTAAAAGACAGATGTTAACAACCTTTTCCAGATAGACGATTTTCATTAAAGTAATAATCCTACTTCCTAATAATGTAAAAAGTTTACTGATGTTTTGTTGATTCATTTATGTTTATAATGATAGTGAACGGCTTAAACGTGAAAAAATTAAACATACATTTAAGCTAATTTCCTAATAGAATAAAGTTCTAATGAATTCTCACTGAATCAATGATTCTCACGCGTTTGTGCTTACTGCTCCGCTTATAATAGCGTGATGTTATATGAAGGCTATAAAACATCACGCTATTATGAGCGGAGCAGTAAGCACAAAAAATTTTCTTATCACATGCAAAAAGAATTTTTTAAATTGGACTGGTAGACCTAGCTTTTAAACAAACAAACAAACTTTTCAGCTTTATTGTATTAAATACTTATAGATGCGACTGGAAAAACGAGGAAATAGGAACCTATTGCAATAAAACAAGTTCATTATAAATATTTTTTTTTATTTAGTGATCATACGCGTCTCATTCCTCGTTACTGTCACTGTTCGAAGAGGATGGTGAACTTGTTTCTCCAGAGACTTGAATTATAAATTCATCAATTACATTATCAATTATTCCATCCAATTCCGACATTTTAAGATAGAAAGAAAGAAAAAAATTATTCTGCACAAACAAAACGCACCTTACAACTAAATACAATAAAATATCTAACAAATTACAGGAAAAAAAAAAAAAAATAATATCATCAAAAGTCTCGTATCCTAACATGCAAAACAGAGTTAATTTGATGTCAACGCCAGAGTCATAGACCATATAGACGATGGAAGTAATAAGCACTACGTACAATGTAGTACTTACCACCTCCATGCCATAGGCATTAGACAGTACGCATTATTTGACAATTCGAATTTTCTTTTCTTCTTTAATAATATGTTCAACACAACGTTGCCATGCTGCTGGAGTAATTATATTAATTGCCTCATCTAACAGGCCCTTTAGTTCGGCTATTTTAAAAGTTCTATTTTTGCAGCAACATGGCCTTTTACTTGCCCCCATATCATTTCTATTGGATTTAATTCACAATGATAAGGGGGCAATCTGAGCACTTCTATATTTTTCTTTTGTGCCATTGTATTACAAACATATGCCAAATACTTTTCTTTTTCGGCACGTACCAACTCCATTATTTGTCTTTTGACCATTTTTTCTTGGAACGAGATACCATTTTCTGTTAGCCAGCTTTGGATATCTTTTTTTACCCAATTCATTGTAGGTACTCATTCTAATCGTCGTGAGTGAGTCGTCGCATTATCCATAACAATAACTAAATTTGCTTGCAGTTTGTTCTATGTCTCAGCAAACCATTTCTCAATTATATTTTAGTCCATTTCTTGATGGTAGTCTCCATCACCTTTCTTGCTTTCAAAAATAAGTTGACCATCTTCCACAAAATCGTCTTCATTACCTGTTAACAAAAAACAAAATAAAATAACAGTGAATTACCATGTTTTTTTAAAGTACTCCACTTTTATATTACACTATACAAATTACTACTAGCTTCTGCCAGCAATTTCACCAGCATCCCGTAGGAACTACTCCGCAAACTGGATAAAATTAACCTATAGCGTTCCTCAATACATAGGCTATCAAACACTGAAAGAATTTCAAATTAGGCTAGTAATTCCTGAAATTCAAGCAAACAAACTGTTTAGCTTTATAATATTAATTAGTATAGGTTATTGAATTATAGTGAAAATATAATATCATAATAATTATTCACACATACCTATATGCACTATTATGAGACGTTTTCCTTTTCCTGACGGTGCTTTTAGACCAGTAGAAATTTATTTGCTAAAGTTGACTAATTGACTTCTTAAGAAGTTTTTAATATACATACCTTCATTGGCCCAAGTTTTGCGGTCTTCTTCCCTCAAACTTAATATATTTTTCAGGTAGTTGAAACGCCACCTTTGAATATCTTCTTTTTCAATAAGACTTTTTCAGACAATTTTTCTTGAGCGCTTTACGTATTTAAATCGTAATTTTTTCAAAATCTTTTGGAATGTGGTCCTATTGAAATTAGGAAGGCTCTCATCGTCATTCACATCACAAAGCACTTTTTCAACAGTTGGTGATTCATTATTAAAAAAATATTGGTGTACTTTTCTTCGGATTCCACTAATTGCGAAGTCATCCAGTGTATCTATTTCAGTTCCCCTCTTGGGGGCAGGTGTTGGTGATCGACATTGTTTATCCGTTTTGTATTTCTTCAGCACTTTATACACTGTACTGATATGTATACCAGCAGTTTCAGCGGTTTTCAATGCCACTTCTTTGCCATTCAGAAATTGGTCTTTCGGCCACATTTCCTCCACTAACTTATAAATGTTACAGATAGTATTTTTCTCCGACGAAGATAGTGACGATCTTCGCATTCGTTTGTCTTCGGAGAACAAAACTTCTGCAAAACCACTCATTCCGGGTTTCGGGTCAGTATGGTCCACAAACAAGAACTTAGCAATAACTTAAAAACTTTAACAAAATCAACAAACAGGGAATCTTTTAAGAAATAACGATAAATTTTTTTTTTTTTCTTCCTTTGGCAACTGAGGCGGTTTCGACTATTCTGCCAGTGTCACGTGGTGACGGCAGCAAGTAAAGGCAGGCCGTCGAACTTTTCCCTTCGTGGTAGGTGTTAGTATAGTAGGCTTGTGTTAAGTAACTCCACTAGAAGATTGGATATGAGACATATCATTCCAGCCAAAGACACATATCCGATAACTATATCCATGTCCGCTAATCATATCCGCGGTTATGATGACGTGAGAGAGCGAGGACTAGTCCCATATCGCGGAACTATGTTGCTCCGAGGCTGCGAGGGATTTAAAAATTTTCTCGGAGCGAGATAGAGCCGCTTACAGTACAAAATTAATTTACTCGCTCTCGCTCCGAGGACAAACTATTTGATTTCCCGTCATACTTTACACGGGCTTAGGACTGTCAACCAAATACCTATTTAAATTAAAAATAAATATTTGATTGGCGTATTTAAAATTAAATTAGTATTTACAAAGATTTCTGATCGACTATGTACATGATTATGATTTTTACATTTGTTTTTTTTTACCTACTTATAATTATTAAACTATTTTTTGTTTTTTTTTTATATTTTTTTTTTTGTAGTTCAAATTTTTAAAAGTAATTTTGAATATACCTATTCGTAGATATGTATTTACATTATTTTTTAATTTCATTCCATGTTGCTAGCAATGAAAAGCAATTCAGCTAATCGTCCTTTCTTTTTCGCTCGCTAGCCGCTGTGTTGTATTACGCTCTCGCTCTCTTTAAAAGAGTCTCTTACTTACGAATGAACGAAACTTGGACGTGGACGGGTAGGAAGGATAGATATAGGATATAGTTATTTATTAGAAAGGTAATGAACGATTCATATCCAAAGTGAGACACATATCCGAAGATATAACTGTGTCCGGAGTTACTCAAGCCTATAGTATAGCTGCATGGACAAACACATGGGTTAGTAAGACAAAAAATCTAATTTACAGGGACACATGAGACAACAAATAAACTAGTTTATACTATATACAGACTATTTACACACAAACTACGCACCAATTAAAATTTTAACTCGTTCTCATTTAAGAATCTGGCCAAAAGATTTATTAATTTAGGGGAGAAGTGGGAAAGTAGGGTATGAAAATTAGTTGGAAGAGGGATGTTGACTTTAGGAATTATTGAATAGAGGTCAAAAGATTTATTAATAAGGGAGCAAGAAAAGAAAATATGGTCTAAAGTATCATCCTCAAGAACGCACTCGCAGAGGGAATTATCCCGAACGTGGATCTTTTTCAGGAACACTGGGCTACAAAAATGTCTGAGTCTAAGTCTACACAGTGAGGAAACAACAATAAAGTTCTTCTTTCTTTCTTTATTTTTTGGCTCCGCACGGTTTGTGCATTTAGCCAATGTCAAGTAATTATGAATTATTCATGTAGAAAAAGACTGCAGCGTGACCAGTCTTACGTGTGAGGTTTGGGGCAAAGTCATGATGTGGCCACTATGCTGCGATATTTCACTGTTCTTTATAAACTATTTACTAAATGCACTTTTTACTACATAAATCACGCACTTTTATTTAGTAAACTACACTATAAATAATTTTAAAAGTCCAATGAAAAACGAGCGTGACACTCAGCTTGACTTTCCCGCCAAAACTCCCAACAATAAAGTTAACAACAACAATACTCGCTCATCAGCTGACAGACGTAAAACTCGACCAAATTATATAGTACGTTCCGTTATTTCAAAATATTTTTCTTGTTATATGTTTATGCCTTTTTTTCTTAATATAAATTAATAAGAATTCATAAGATTGTTTATAAACATAATACAGTACAATTACAATAAATTAAATGTGAAATTGTATAAAAATCTTTTTGATATGTTTAGATAACTCGTAGTCTTCAGTGAAATAACGGAACGCGAGTCTTCCATACTTGGAAGTATTATAATGCACATGTTATGCGACTGATTTGAAAAGTAGTTAAAATATGAAAAATTGTATTGACAAATGTCTCAACTTAATTTGTTGTCATGATCTAAAGTCCCCAAAACTTTCTTTATGCCTGAATTTCATCCATGTTTCTTTTCGTGTAGAGCTATCTAGTAGGTATATCATATATGGGGCTATCGCATAAAATTAATGTCGTATTTTTAATGGTTTTTCGAAATAACGAGTTAATATGCATGTTATTTGAGTGATACTAGTGAAATATACTGTAATAGGAATTGTTAATAAATAGTTAGCATCTAAAAGGCAATAATCATGTTAATAATTGGTGATTTGTAACACGTGAGTTGTGATAACCCTAAATTGGTTTGTTTACCTCTATTCTTTACAGAGCTGGGCGGGAATATAGGTAAGTTGAACTTTATAAGGTATAGGTACTTCAATATCTGAAAGTATTGTTCACCTTTCTGAAACACGTTGTATAAAATTTAATATTTTATTTGGTCCTGTGTTTACCTAACCTTTATTATCCTTATGGGTCTTACAGGGATTTCTTAACATATGTATACACAGGCTGAAATTGAATAGATGCGACACATTTATTCAATTTCATCCTGTGTATTCCAGATGCCGTTTCGCTGGGACCACTTTATGGACGCGTTTCCTGTGTGTATATAAAGCCGCTTTTTGCTTGAACGTTTGCTGGCAAATATTGCAGGTTAGTGGACGGTCACCGGAGTGGATGACATGGTCATGGGCGTACCGAGGGGGAGCAGAGGGGGGCAGCAAAACATGTATGACTATGAACTACCCTGATTACTAAAGGACTTATCTGTAACTTTTACATAAATAAACCACGCAGGAGACACTGACAATCACAAAATGTGCCGCGTAATAGGCTATTCGACAGTATGAATATTTTTGTGATTATTTGCTTTAATGCATAAAATGAGTGTTCTTTATATTATTTACACGAGTTTTAATGAAAATAATAACAATTAATATATCCAAAAACACAAAAACATGTTTAGCATTTTATTTCTCGCGCCACATATTGTGAAACGAACCGGATTGGCTAATGTCACGATGACGTTGTTCGCTCATAAATACTTGTTGTCGTTCTATGGGTTCTCAGAGGGCCTAGACAAAGTACACACGCTTAGTAGCGTTTCTAAATCTACGATCGATAACGAAGTAGCGTTATTGTCGATAGAATGCTAGACAAAGTCACAAGTTAACGCCAATCGCTGATTCTATTCGTATCGGAGAAATCTTGCTCTGTGGTTAGCGATCATTCACTTAATCATTCGCTCCTCGACGACAAAAACACTTGACATTGAAAAAGCGCGCGCGGAGTTTATTTTGATAATTGTGATTTGTTTATATTTTAAGTGTTTGTGGTGTTTAATTGTAAAGGATAATAAAATGTAAGCGCTTTGCAAGTTTCTAAATGTTACAGAACTAAAAGTTATTTAAAATCTTAGTGATATTCATTATTTGCTGGATTTGAGTGACCAAATTTGTTTTAAGTTTGTTTATTAGTTCGTAAAATCAATTTTAAAATCCTTCTTTTAAATGATGGAGTTCTATTCACCCCGTTTTACGGTAATACGTAAAAATAGAAGTGCCACTTATTTTTGTCTCAAAGGGCAAGGGTTTTTGTCTCGAGACCCCTTAAGTTGTTCCAGCGGTGAAGATCACGACAAAGCTTACGAAAAGAACGTTTATCAAACTGATATCGGTTTCGGAAATTAGTGTCCGTGATATCCTCAATTCTTTCAAAGCCTCGCCCGTTATAATCTATCTCGTCACCGGAGCCATACTTCTTCCTTATAATCGTACGCAGCCCATAATAATCGTAATGTATGCATGTTTCACAGTAAACAGAATGTAATCACAAATAAAATCATTCAAATCTAACAAAATAACTCGCACACAACACACCTCAAACAAACAGCTGACCGACAAACCGCCATTTGCTAACGTTATCTACAAGGTCCACCCGATAGAAAGGAAGCGTTCGAAACGAAATGCTCCCTAGTGTCAACGATTATCAAAATAAGCATGTTGTCTAGCACATTTCTATTAGTTTTCGATGGTCACGTGGTCATTACTCACTCAAAAAATTTGAGTGAGTAATCATTTTTCTATGGTTTAGGATTATTCCTATGAACCAGCATTGTTCGTGTTTTCATTTATATGTATACCACTATATATGTATAGAGAGAGTAGTGCTGACAATACGTCAGCACCACTCTCTCTATACATATATAGTGGTATACATATTAACTAAGTGTAACGAAAGGCGTATCGTCAAATTAAGTTGAGGTATTCAAGTACCGGAATATCCGATCTCTAATCAACATCACACATTGTCAATGATACATTCATAAATTGTAAGTTTTTTTTTTTTTTTTTTTTTTTTTTTTTCTCTCTTTCTCCTTTATTTCTTATTGCAATCTGTCTGGGAGACATTAAACAATACTTAAGAAATGATGTATGGTATGTGAGGTACAAGTCCAGTGACAAGCCCTCCAAAATGATGTCTTAAATAATTAAGTCTTGAGGAACTCTCTTCTTTAGTCTCCTTGCACTTGGAAGGAAATCGTCCATAAGGTGGTGTGCCAATATGTTAGGGTGCTGCTGCAGTCTGTCTTTATATGTTGTGATTCTCTCCTTTATTTCCTCCTTTACACTTTTTTTGCCAAGCTCTCGGTGAAGTCTTTCGTTAGTGACATACCATGGTGCGTCTACTATCATCCTTAGCATTTTTGATTGAAACCTTTGTAGGATTTCCAGATTGGAGTTGGCAGCCGCGCCCCATAGCTGTATTCCGTATGTCCATATTGGCTTTATTATACTCTTGTATAACAAAAGTTTATTTTCCATTGAGAGCTGGCTGTTTCTATTCATCAACCAATACATCTTGCGCACTTGTTGTCCCATTGCTAGGCGTTTGGTAAAAATATGTTTTCTCCATGTTAGGCGTCGGTCTAGATACATTCCAAGATATTTCGCTTCGTCAGATTGTGGAAGCTGGACAGCATTCAGTGTGACTGGGGGACAAGTCTGTCGCCGGGTAGTAAATTTTACCTGAAGTGATTTTGTTTCATTGGCTTTGATGCGCCAGTCCTTTAGCCATGCTGTGATCTTATCCAGGCTGCTCTGTAGTTTGCGAGAAGCTTGAATTGGAAAGTCATCTGATGCCATGATAGCTGTGTCATCAGCAAACGTGCCCATAACAACATCGTCAGATATTGGCAAGTCTGCGGTATAAAGAAGATACAGAGCAGGTCCCATTACACTACCCTGCGGCACTCCCGCTTGAATTTCTTTAAGTTCCGTATTTGCTTCACCGTGACTAACGAAAAAGTGTCTGCCGAGCAAGTAGGACCTTATTAGGCTGTAAAAGTTGGTGGGCAGTGTCTTTTTGATTTTATATAATAGACCATCATGCCAGACTCTATCAAAGGCCTGTGATATATCAAGGAAGGATGCTGTGCAATATTCTTTTTGTTCAAATGATTTTGATATACCATCAACGAGTCTATGAATTTGCTCGACTGTACCATGTTTTTCCCTGAATCCAAATTGGTGGTCGGGTATGAGGTTGTTTTCCTTAATAATTGGATTTAACCTTCCAAGGATCAAGGTTTCCATTACTTTGGATGTAATTGGGAGTAGGCTAATTGGCCGATATGATTTGGCATCTTCTGGACTCTTGCCTGGTTTCAGGATCATTATAATTTTAGCTACTTTCCATTGTGGAGGTACAAATTCCCTTCGAAGAATAGCGTTATATAACTGCGTCAGGAATATAATGCCCTGCTCTGGTAGCTCCTTTAGAATGGTTGATGTAATTAAATCGTATCCAGGCGCTTTCCCAACTTTTAGTTTTCTGATTGCAGATTTGACCTCTCCTTTGCTAAGTTTCTGGATGGGTAGCTCTAGTTGATGCGTCTGGTTCAGCAGTTCTATCACCATTTCCTTCTTTGTGGAACCAATATCGGGGTTTGGTTGGAAGACTTCTTGCAGATGCTCCATGAATACGTTGGCTTTCTCGACATCATACCTAGCCCATGAATTATCTGCTTTGAGCAGAGGTGGTTGGTAAGTTATTAGTGGTCCTATTGAAATTAGGAAGGCTCTCATCGTCATTCACATCACAAAGCACTTTTTCAACAGTTGGTGATTCATTATTAAAAAAATATTGGTGTACTTTTCTTCGGATTCCACTAATTGCGAAGTCATCCAGTGTATCTATTTCAGTTCCCCTCTTGGGGGCAGGTGTTGGTGATCGACATTGTTTATCCGTTTTGTATTTCTTCAGCACTTTATACACTGTACTGATATGTATACCAGCAGTTTCAGCGGTTTTCAATGCCACTTCTTTGCCATTCAGAAATTGGTCTTTCGGCCACATTTCCTCCACTAACTTATAAATGTTACAGATAGTATTTTTCTCCGACGAAGATAGTGACGATCTTCGCATTCGTTTGTCTTCGGAGAACAAAACTTCTGCAAAACCACTCATTCCGGGTTTCGGGTCAGTATGGTCCACAAACAAGAACTTAGCAATAACTTAAAAACTTTAACAAAATCAACAAACAGGGAATCTTTTAAGAAATAACGATAAATTTTTTTTTTTTTCTTCCTTTGGCAACTGAGGCGGTTTCGACTATTCTGCCAGTGTCACGTGGTGACGGCAGCAAGTAAAGGCAGGCCGTCGAACTTTTCCCTTCGTGGTAGGTGTTAGTATAGTAGGCTTGTGTTAAGTAACTCCACTAGAAGATTGGATATGAGACATATCATTCCAGCCAAAGACACATATCCGATAACTATATCCATGTCCGCTAATCATATCCGCGGTTATGATGACGTGAGAGAGCGAGGACTAGTCCCATATCGCGGAACTATGTTGCTCCGAGGCTGCGAGGGATTTAAAAATTTTCTCGGAGCGAGATAGAGCCGCTTACAGTACAAAATTAATTTACTCGCTCTCGCTCCGAGGACAAACTATTTGATTTCCCGTCATACTTTACACGGGCTTAGGACTGTCAACCAAATACCTATTTAAATTAAAAATAAATATTTGATTGGCGTATTTAAAATTAAATTAGTATTTACAAAGATTTCTGATCGACTATGTACATGATTATGATTTTTACATTTGTTTTTTTTTACCTACTTATAATTATTAAACTATTTTTTGTTTTTTTTTTATATTTTTTTTTTTGTAGTTCAAATTTTTAAAAGTAATTTTGAATATACCTATTCGTAGATATGTATTTACATTATTTTTTAATTTCATTCCATGTTGCTAGCAATGAAAAGCAATTCAGCTAATCGTCCTTTCTTTTTCGCTCGCTAGCCGCTGTGTTGTATTACGCTCTCGCTCTCTTTAAAAGAGTCTCTTACTTACGAATGAACGAAACTTGGACGTGGACGGGTAGGAAGGATAGATATAGGATATAGTTATTTATTAGAAAGGTAATGAACGATTCATATCCAAAGTGAGACACATATCCGAAGATATAACTGTGTCCGGAGTTACTCAAGCCTATAGTATAGCTGCATGGACAAACACATGGGTTAGTAAGACAAAAAATCTAATTTACAGGGACACATGAGACAACAAATAAACTAGTTTATACTATATACAGACTATTTACACACAAACTACGCACCAATTAAAATTTTAACTCGTTCTCATTTAAGAATCTGGCCAAAAGATTTATTAATTTAGGGGAGAAGTGGGAAAGTAGGGTATGAAAATTAGTTGGAAGAGGGATGTTGACTTTAGGAATTATTGAATAGAGGTCAAAAGATTTATTAATAAGGGAGCAAGAAAAGAAAATATGGTCTAAAGTATCATCCTCAAGAACGCACTCGCAGAGGGAATTATCCCGAACGTGGATCTTTTTCAGGAACACTGGGCTACAAAAATGTCTGAGTCTAAGTCTACACAGTGAGGAAACAACAATAAAGTTCTTCTTTCTTTCTTTATTTTTTGGCTCCGCACGGTTTGTGCATTTAGCCAATGTCAAGTAATTATGAATTATTCATGTAGAAAAAGACTGCAGCGTGACCAGTCTTACGTGTGAGGTTTGGGGCAAAGTCATGATGTGGCCACTATGCTGCGATATTTCACTGTTCTTTATAAACTATTTACTAAATGCACTTTTTACTACATAAATCACGCACTTTTATTTAGTAAACTACACTATAAATAATTTTAAAAGTCCAATGAAAAACGAGCGTGACACTCAGCTTGACTTTCCCGCCAAAACTCCCAACAATAAAGTTAACAACAACAATACTCGCTCATCAGCTGACAGACGTAAAACTCGACCAAATTATATAGTACGTTCCGTTATTTCAAAATATTTTTCTTGTTATATGTTTATGCCTTTTTTTCTTAATATAAATTAATAAGAATTCATAAGATTGTTTATAAACATAATACAGTACAATTACAATAAATTAAATGTGAAATTGTATAAAAATCTTTTTGATATGTTTAGATAACTCGTAGTCTTCAGTGAAATAACGGAACGCGAGTCTTCCATACTTGGAAGTATTATAATGCACATGTTATGCGACTGATTTGAAAAGTAGTTAAAATATGAAAAATTGTATTGACAAATGTCTCAACTTAATTTGTTGTCATGATCTAAAGTCCCCAAAACTTTCTTTATGCCTGAATTTCATCCATGTTTCTTTTCGTGTAGAGCTATCTAGTAGGTATATCATATATGGGGCTATCGCATAAAATTAATGTCGTATTTTTAATGGTTTTTCGAAATAACGAGTTAATATGCATGTTATTTGAGTGATACTAGTGAAATATACTGTAATAGGAATTGTTAATAAATAGTTAGCATCTAAAAGGCAATAATCATGTTAATAATTGGTGATTTGTAACACGTGAGTTGTGATAACCCTAAATTGGTTTGTTTACCTCTATTCTTTACAGAGCTGGGCGGGAATATAGGTAAGTTGAACTTTATAAGGTATAGGTACTTCAATATCTGAAAGTATTGTTCACCTTTCTGAAACACGTTGTATAAAATTTAATATTTTATTTGGTCCTGTGTTTACCTAACCTTTATTATCCTTATGGGTCTTACAGGGATTTCTTAACATATGTATACACAGGCTGAAATTGAATAGATGCGACACATTTATTCAATTTCATCCTGTGTATTCCAGATGCCGTTTCGCTGGGACCACTTTATGGACGCGTTTCCTGTGTGTATATAAAGCCGCTTTTTGCTTGAACGTTTGCTGGCAAATATTGCAGGTTAGTGGACGGTCACCGGAGTGGATGACATGGTCATGGGCGTACCGAGGGGGAGCAGAGGGGGGCAGCAAAACATGTATGACTATGAACTACCCTGATTACTAAAGGACTTATCTGTAACTTTTACATAAATAAACCACGCAGGAGACACTGACAATCACAAAATGTGCCGCGTAATAGGCTATTCGACAGTATGAATATTTTTGTGATTATTTGCTTTAATGCATAAAATGAGTGTTCTTTATATTATTTACACGAGTTTTAATGAAAATAATAACAATTAATATATCCAAAAACACAAAAACATGTTTAGCATTTTATTTCTCGCGCCACATATTGTGAAACGAACCGGATTGGCTAATGTCACGATGACGTTGTTCGCTCATAAATACTTGTTGTCGTTCTATGGGTTCTCAGAGGGCCTAGACAAAGTACACACGCTTAGTAGCGTTTCTAAATCTACGATCGATAACGAAGTAGCGTTATTGTCGATAGAATGCTAGACAAAGTCACAAGTTAACGCCAATCGCTGATTCTATTCGTATCGGAGAAATCTTGCTCTGTGGTTAGCGATCATTCACTTAATCATTCGCTCCTCGACGACAAAAACACTTGACATTGAAAAAGCGCGCGCGGAGTTTATTTTGATAATTGTGATTTGTTTATATTTTAAGTGTTTGTGGTGTTTAATTGTAAAGGATAATAAAATGTAAGCGCTTTGCAAGTTTCTAAATGTTACAGAACTAAAAGTTATTTAAAATCTTAGTGATATTCATTATTTGCTGGATTTGAGTGACCAAATTTGTTTTAAGTTTGTTTATTAGTTCGTAAAATCAATTTTAAAATCCTTCTTTTAAATGATGGAGTTCTATTCACCCCGTTTTACGGTAATACGTAAAAATAGAAGTGCCACTTATTTTTGTCTCAAAGGGCAAGGGTTTTTGTCTCGAGACCCCTTAAGTTGTTCCAGCGGTGAAGATCACGACAAAGCTTACGAAAAGAACGTTTATCAAACTGATATCGGTTTCGGAAATTAGTGTCCGTGATATCCTCAATTCTTTCAAAGCCTCGCCCGTTATAATCTATCTCGTCACCGGAGCCATACTTCTTCCTTATAATCGTACGCAGCCCATAATAATCGTAATGTATGCATGTTTCACAGTAAACAGAATGTAATCACAAATAAAATCATTCAAATCTAACAAAATAACTCGCACACAACACACCTCAAACAAACAGCTGACCGACAAACCGCCATTTGCTAACGTTATCTACAAGGTCCACCCGATAGAAAGGAAGCGTTCGAAACGAAATGCTCCCTAGTGTCAACGATTATCAAAATAAGCATGTTGTCTAGCACATTTCTATTAGTTTTCGATGGTCACGTGGTCATTACTCACTCAAAAAATTTGAGTGAGTAATCATTTTTCTATGGTTTAGGATTATTCCTATGAACCAGCATTGTTCGTGTTTTCATTTATATGTATACCACTATATATGTATAGAGAGAGTAGTGCTGACAATACGTCAGCACCACTCTCTCTATACATATATAGTGGTATACATATTAACTAAGTGTAACGAAAGGCGTATCGTCAAATTAAGTTGAGGTATTCAAGTACCGGAATATCCGATCTCTAATCAACATCACACATTGTCAATGATACATTCATAAATTGTAAGTTTTTTTTTTTTTTTTTTTTTTTTTTTTTCTCTCTTTCTCCTTTATTTCTTATTGCAATCTGTCTGGGAGACATTAAACAATACTTAAGAAATGATGTATGGTATGTGAGGTACAAGTCCAGTGACAAGCCCTCCAAAATGATGTCTTAAATAATTAAGTCTTGAGGAACTCTCTTCTTTAGTCTCCTTGCACTTGGAAGGAAATCGTCCATAAGGTGGTGTGCCAATATGTTAGGGTGCTGCTGCAGTCTGTCTTTATATGTTGTGATTCTCTCCTTTATTTCCTCCTTTACACTTTTTTTGCCAAGCTCTCGGTGAAGTCTTTCGTTAGTGACATACCATGGTGCGTCTACTATCATCCTTAGCATTTTTGATTGAAACCTTTGTAGGATTTCCAGATTGGAGTTGGCAGCCGCGCCCCATAGCTGTATTCCGTATGTCCATATTGGCTTTATTATACTCTTGTATAACAAAAGTTTATTTTCCATTGAGAGCTGGCTGTTTCTATTCATCAACCAATACATCTTGCGCACTTGTTGTCCCATTGCTAGGCGTTTGGTAAAAATATGTTTTCTCCATGTTAGGCGTCGGTCTAGATACATTCCAAGATATTTCGCTTCGTCAGATTGTGGAAGCTGGACAGCATTCAGTGTGACTGGGGGACAAGTCTGTCGCCGGGTAGTAAATTTTACCTGAAGTGATTTTGTTTCATTGGCTTTGATGCGCCAGTCCTTTAGCCATGCTGTGATCTTATCCAGGCTGCTCTGTAGTTTGCGAGAAGCTTGAATTGGAAAGTCATCTGATGCCATGATAGCTGTGTCATCAGCAAACGTGCCCATAACAACATCGTCAGATATTGGCAAGTCTGCGGTATAAAGAAGATACAGAGCAGGTCCCATTACACTACCCTGCGGCACTCCCGCTTGAATTTCTTTAAGTTCCGTATTTGCTTCACCGTGACTAACGAAAAAGTGTCTGCCGAGCAAGTAGGACCTTATTAGGCTGTAAAAGTTGGTGGGCAGTGTCTTTTTGATTTTATATAATAGACCATCATGCCAGACTCTATCAAAGGCCTGTGATATATCAAGGAAGGATGCTGTGCAATATTCTTTTTGTTCAAATGATTTTGATATACCATCAACGAGTCTATGAATTTGCTCGACTGTACCATGTTTTTCCCTGAATCCAAATTGGTGGTCGGGTATGAGGTTGTTTTCCTTAATAATTGGATTTAACCTTCCAAGGATCAAGGTTTCCATTACTTTGGATGTAATTGGGAGTAGGCTAATTGGCCGATATGATTTGGCATCTTCTGGACTCTTGCCTGGTTTCAGGATCATTATAATTTTAGCTACTTTCCATTGTGGAGGTACAAATTCCCTTCGAAGAATAGCGTTATATAACTGCGTCAGGAATATAATGCCCTGCTCTGGTAGCTCCTTTAGAATGGTTGATGTAATTAAATCGTATCCAGGCGCTTTCCCAACTTTTAGTTTTCTGATTGCAGATTTGACCTCTCCTTTGCTAAGTTTCTGGATGGGTAGCTCTAGTTGATGCGTCTGGTTCAGCAGTTCTATCACCATTTCCTTCTTTGTGGAACCAATATCGGGGTTTGGTTGGAAGACTTCTTGCAGATGCTCCATGAATACGTTGGCTTTCTCGACATCATACCTAGCCCATGAATTATCTGCTTTGAGCAGAGGTGGTTGGTAAGTTATTAGTGGTCCTATTGAAATTAGGAAGGCTCTCATCGTCATTCACATCACAAAGCACTTTTTCAACAGTTGGTGATTCATTATTAAAAAAATATTGGTGTACTTTTCTTCGGATTCCACTAATTGCGAAGTCATCCAGTGTATCTATTTCAGTTCCCCTCTTGGGGGCAGGTGTTGGTGATCGACATTGTTTATCCGTTTTGTATTTCTTCAGCACTTTATACACTGTACTGATATGTATACCAGCAGTTTCAGCGGTTTTCAATGCCACTTCTTTGCCATTCAGAAATTGGTCTTTCGGCCACATTTCCTCCACTAACTTATAAATGTTACAGATAGTATTTTTCTCCGACGAAGATAGTGACGATCTTCGCATTCGTTTGTCTTCGGAGAACAAAACTTCTGCAAAACCACTCATTCCGGGTTTCGGGTCAGTATGGTCCACAAACAAGAACTTAGCAATAACTTAAAAACTTTAACAAAATCAACAAACAGGGAATCTTTTAAGAAATAACGATAAATTTTTTTTTTTTTCTTCCTTTGGCAACTGAGGCGGTTTCGACTATTCTGCCAGTGTCACGTGGTGACGGCAGCAAGTAAAGGCAGGCCGTCGAACTTTTCCCTTCGTGGTAGGTGTTAGTATAGTAGGCTTGTGTTAAGTAACTCCACTAGAAGATTGGATATGAGACATATCATTCCAGCCAAAGACACATATCCGATAACTATATCCATGTCCGCTAATCATATCCGCGGTTATGATGACGTGAGAGAGCGAGGACTAGTCCCATATCGCGGAACTATGTTGCTCCGAGGCTGCGAGGGATTTAAAAATTTTCTCGGAGCGAGATAGAGCCGCTTACAGTACAAAATTAATTTACTCGCTCTCGCTCCGAGGACAAACTATTTGATTTCCCGTCATACTTTACACGGGCTTAGGACTGTCAACCAAATACCTATTTAAATTAAAAATAAATATTTGATTGGCGTATTTAAAATTAAATTAGTATTTACAAAGATTTCTGATCGACTATGTACATGATTATGATTTTTACATTTGTTTTTTTTTACCTACTTATAATTATTAAACTATTTTTTGTTTTTTTTTTATATTTTTTTTTTTGTAGTTCAAATTTTTAAAAGTAATTTTGAATATACCTATTCGTAGATATGTATTTACATTATTTTTTAATTTCATTCCATGTTGCTAGCAATGAAAAGCAATTCAGCTAATCGTCCTTTCTTTTTCGCTCGCTAGCCGCTGTGTTGTATTACGCTCTCGCTCTCTTTAAAAGAGTCTCTTACTTACGAATGAACGAAACTTGGACGTGGACGGGTAGGAAGGATAGATATAGGATATAGTTATTTATTAGAAAGGTAATGAACGATTCATATCCAAAGTGAGACACATATCCGAAGATATAACTGTGTCCGGAGTTACTCAAGCCTATAGTATAGCTGCATGGACAAACACATGGGTTAGTAAGACAAAAAATCTAATTTACAGGGACACATGAGACAACAAATAAACTAGTTTATACTATATACAGACTATTTACACACAAACTACGCACCAATTAAAATTTTAACTCGTTCTCATTTAAGAATCTGGCCAAAAGATTTATTAATTTAGGGGAGAAGTGGGAAAGTAGGGTATGAAAATTAGTTGGAAGAGGGATGTTGACTTTAGGAATTATTGAATAGAGGTCAAAAGATTTATTAATAAGGGAGCAAGAAAAGAAAATATGGTCTAAAGTATCATCCTCAAGAACGCACTCGCAGAGGGAATTATCCCGAACGTGGATCTTTTTCAGGAACACTGGGCTACAAAAATGTCTGAGTCTAAGTCTACACAGTGAGGAAACAACAATAAAGTTCTTCTTTCTTTCTTTATTTTTTGGCTCCGCACGGTTTGTGCATTTAGCCAATGTCAAGTAATTATGAATTATTCATGTAGAAAAAGACTGCAGCGTGACCAGTCTTACGTGTGAGGTTTGGGGCAAAGTCATGATGTGGCCACTATGCTGCGATATTTCACTGTTCTTTATAAACTATTTACTAAATGCACTTTTTACTACATAAATCACGCACTTTTATTTAGTAAACTACACTATAAATAATTTTAAAAGTCCAATGAAAAACGAGCGTGACACTCAGCTTGACTTTCCCGCCAAAACTCCCAACAATAAAGTTAACAACAACAATACTCGCTCATCAGCTGACAGACGTAAAACTCGACCAAATTATATAGTACGTTCCGTTATTTCAAAATATTTTTCTTGTTATATGTTTATGCCTTTTTTTCTTAATATAAATTAATAAGAATTCATAAGATTGTTTATAAACATAATACAGTACAATTACAATAAATTAAATGTGAAATTGTATAAAAATCTTTTTGATATGTTTAGATAACTCGTAGTCTTCAGTGAAATAACGGAACGCGAGTCTTCCATACTTGGAAGTATTATAATGCACATGTTATGCGACTGATTTGAAAAGTAGTTAAAATATGAAAAATTGTATTGACAAATGTCTCAACTTAATTTGTTGTCATGATCTAAAGTCCCCAAAACTTTCTTTATGCCTGAATTTCATCCATGTTTCTTTTCGTGTAGAGCTATCTAGTAGGTATATCATATATGGGGCTATCGCATAAAATTAATGTCGTATTTTTAATGGTTTTTCGAAATAACGAGTTAATATGCATGTTATTTGAGTGATACTAGTGAAATATACTGTAATAGGAATTGTTAATAAATAGTTAGCATCTAAAAGGCAATAATCATGTTAATAATTGGTGATTTGTAACACGTGAGTTGTGATAACCCTAAATTGGTTTGTTTACCTCTATTCTTTACAGAGCTGGGCGGGAATATAGGTAAGTTGAACTTTATAAGGTATAGGTACTTCAATATCTGAAAGTATTGTTCACCTTTCTGAAACACGTTGTATAAAATTTAATATTTTATTTGGTCCTGTGTTTACCTAACCTTTATTATCCTTATGGGTCTTACAGGGATTTCTTAACATATGTATACACAGGCTGAAATTGAATAGATGCGACACATTTATTCAATTTCATCCTGTGTATTCCAGATGCCGTTTCGCTGGGACCACTTTATGGACGCGTTTCCTGTGTGTATATAAAGCCGCTTTTTGCTTGAACGTTTGCTGGCAAATATTGCAGGTTAGTGGACGGTCACCGGAGTGGATGACATGGTCATGGGCGTACCGAGGGGGAGCAGAGGGGGGCAGCAAAACATGTATGACTATGAACTACCCTGATTACTAAAGGACTTATCTGTAACTTTTACATAAATAAACCACGCAGGAGACACTGACAATCACAAAATGTGCCGCGTAATAGGCTATTCGACAGTATGAATATTTTTGTGATTATTTGCTTTAATGCATAAAATGAGTGTTCTTTATATTATTTACACGAGTTTTAATGAAAATAATAACAATTAATATATCCAAAAACACAAAAACATGTTTAGCATTTTATTTCTCGCGCCACATATTGTGAAACGAACCGGATTGGCTAATGTCACGATGACGTTGTTCGCTCATAAATACTTGTTGTCGTTCTATGGGTTCTCAGAGGGCCTAGACAAAGTACACACGCTTAGTAGCGTTTCTAAATCTACGATCGATAACGAAGTAGCGTTATTGTCGATAGAATGCTAGACAAAGTCACAAGTTAACGCCAATCGCTGATTCTATTCGTATCGGAGAAATCTTGCTCTGTGGTTAGCGATCATTCACTTAATCATTCGCTCCTCGACGACAAAAACACTTGACATTGAAAAAGCGCGCGCGGAGTTTATTTTGATAATTGTGATTTGTTTATATTTTAAGTGTTTGTGGTGTTTAATTGTAAAGGATAATAAAATGTAAGCGCTTTGCAAGTTTCTAAATGTTACAGAACTAAAAGTTATTTAAAATCTTAGTGATATTCATTATTTGCTGGATTTGAGTGACCAAATTTGTTTTAAGTTTGTTTATTAGTTCGTAAAATCAATTTTAAAATCCTTCTTTTAAATGATGGAGTTCTATTCACCCCGTTTTACGGTAATACGTAAAAATAGAAGTGCCACTTATTTTTGTCTCAAAGGGCAAGGGTTTTTGTCTCGAGACCCCTTAAGTTGTTCCAGCGGTGAAGATCACGACAAAGCTTACGAAAAGAACGTTTATCAAACTGATATCGGTTTCGGAAATTAGTGTCCGTGATATCCTCAATTCTTTCAAAGCCTCGCCCGTTATAATCTATCTCGTCACCGGAGCCATACTTCTTCCTTATAATCGTACGCAGCCCATAATAATCGTAATGTATGCATGTTTCACAGTAAACAGAATGTAATCACAAATAAAATCATTCAAATCTAACAAAATAACTCGCACACAACACACCTCAAACAAACAGCTGACCGACAAACCGCCATTTGCTAACGTTATCTACAAGGTCCACCCGATAGAAAGGAAGCGTTCGAAACGAAATGCTCCCTAGTGTCAACGATTATCAAAATAAGCATGTTGTCTAGCACATTTCTATTAGTTTTCGATGGTCACGTGGTCATTACTCACTCAAAAAATTTGAGTGAGTAATCATTTTTCTATGGTTTAGGATTATTCCTATGAACCAGCATTGTTCGTGTTTTCATTTATATGTATACCACTATATATGTATAGAGAGAGTAGTGCTGACAATACGTCAGCACCACTCTCTCTATACATATATAGTGGTATACATATTAACTAAGTGTAACGAAAGGCGTATCGTCAAATTAAGTTGAGGTATTCAAGTACCGGAATATCCGATCTCTAATCAACATCACACATTGTCAATGATACATTCATAAATTGTAAGTTTTTTTTTTTTTTTTTTTTTTTTTTTTTCTCTCTTTCTCCTTTATTTCTTATTGCAATCTGTCTGGGAGACATTAAACAATACTTAAGAAATGATGTATGGTATGTGAGGTACAAGTCCAGTGACAAGCCCTCCAAAATGATGTCTTAAATAATTAAGTCTTGAGGAACTCTCTTCTTTAGTCTCCTTGCACTTGGAAGGAAATCGTCCATAAGGTGGTGTGCCAATATGTTAGGGTGCTGCTGCAGTCTGTCTTTATATGTTGTGATTCTCTCCTTTATTTCCTCCTTTACACTTTTTTTGCCAAGCTCTCGGTGAAGTCTTTCGTTAGTGACATACCATGGTGCGTCTACTATCATCCTTAGCATTTTTGATTGAAACCTTTGTAGGATTTCCAGATTGGAGTTGGCAGCCGCGCCCCATAGCTGTATTCCGTATGTCCATATTGGCTTTATTATACTCTTGTATAACAAAAGTTTATTTTCCATTGAGAGCTGGCTGTTTCTATTCATCAACCAATACATCTTGCGCACTTGTTGTCCCATTGCTAGGCGTTTGGTAAAAATATGTTTTCTCCATGTTAGGCGTCGGTCTAGATACATTCCAAGATATTTCGCTTCGTCAGATTGTGGAAGCTGGACAGCATTCAGTGTGACTGGGGGACAAGTCTGTCGCCGGGTAGTAAATTTTACCTGAAGTGATTTTGTTTCATTGGCTTTGATGCGCCAGTCCTTTAGCCATGCTGTGATCTTATCCAGGCTGCTCTGTAGTTTGCGAGAAGCTTGAATTGGAAAGTCATCTGATGCCATGATAGCTGTGTCATCAGCAAACGTGCCCATAACAACATCGTCAGATATTGGCAAGTCTGCGGTATAAAGAAGATACAGAGCAGGTCCCATTACACTACCCTGCGGCACTCCCGCTTGAATTTCTTTAAGTTCCGTATTTGCTTCACCGTGACTAACGAAAAAGTGTCTGCCGAGCAAGTAGGACCTTATTAGGCTGTAAAAGTTGGTGGGCAGTGTCTTTTTGATTTTATATAATAGACCATCATGCCAGACTCTATCAAAGGCCTGTGATATATCAAGGAAGGATGCTGTGCAATATTCTTTTTGTTCAAATGATTTTGATATACCATCAACGAGTCTATGAATTTGCTCGACTGTACCATGTTTTTCCCTGAATCCAAATTGGTGGTCGGGTATGAGGTTGTTTTCCTTAATAATTGGATTTAACCTTCCAAGGATCAAGGTTTCCATTACTTTGGATGTAATTGGGAGTAGGCTAATTGGCCGATATGATTTGGCATCTTCTGGACTCTTGCCTGGTTTCAGGATCATTATAATTTTAGCTACTTTCCATTGTGGAGGTACAAATTCCCTTCGAAGAATAGCGTTATATAACTGCGTCAGGAATATAATGCCCTGCTCTGGTAGCTCCTTTAGAATGGTTGATGTAATTAAATCGTATCCAGGCGCTTTCCCAACTTTTAGTTTTCTGATTGCAGATTTGACCTCTCCTTTGCTAAGTTTCTGGATGGGTAGCTCTAGTTGATGCGTCTGGTTCAGCAGTTCTATCACCATTTCCTTCTTTGTGGAACCAATATCGGGGTTTGGTTGGAAGACTTCTTGCAGATGCTCCATGAATACGTTGGCTTTCTCGACATCATACCTAGCCCATGAATTATCTGCTTTGAGCAGAGGTGGTTGGTAAGTTATTGGGCGTTTGAGGCCTTTTGTCGCTTTCCACAATGAATAGTCTGTACATGGTGTAGCGTCCAGATTTTGCAGGTAAGTTGCAATTTTTTTATTTCTATCATCGTTTAATAGTTGCTTGAGTTGTTTGGCTAGTCCATTGTATGTTGTTTTGTCCCCTGGGTACCGAGTGGTTTGCCATCTCTTTCTTGCTTTACGCTTTTCATCTAGTAATTTTCTTATAGATGGTGAGCATTGGAGTCCATCTTGATTTATGGGCTTTGGTGGAGGCATGGCTTCCCATGCAGCCTGTTGGACTATGTTGTTAAAATGCTCAACTGCGCTTATAATATCGACATCTTCCCGTAGCGGTATTTTGACATCAAGAGATTTAGTTATTGATTCTCGAAAGTATTCCCAGTTGGTTCTATGGGTATGTAGTCGACAAGGTGTTTCCTTTTGCATAATTCTTCGACTCAATAATACTTCTACAGGAGAATGGTCAGAGGACAGGTCAGTACTGGAGCTGCAACTGAAGTCGGTGTTGCTAATGCCTTTGGTAACACAAAAGTCAATCAGATCTGGCCTCCTATTTCGATCAGTGGGCCAGTATGTTGGTTCTCCTGTTGGTATGTTGGTTCTCCTGTTGAGATAACGCCCAGTCGGAGTTTGTTTATCGCTAAGAGTAACTGTCGGCCTTTTGCATTTATAGTCCGAGAACCCCAGAATGTGTGCTTGGCATTAAAGTCACCGCCAGACACAAACCGCTGTCCTAATGTTTTAAGGTATTTTTCGTATTCCTCTTGCTTTATGACGTGCTTTGGAGGGCTATATATGGCTGATACCATGACTGGTCCCAACCAGTCCTCAATCACAATATTTGTAGCCTGGATTTTTTCAGTACAATAGCTGTGAGCTAAGTGGTGTCTTATGTTGGTCTTAATCAGAACTGCACTTCCTCCATAGCCTTTTCCGTCAGGGTGCATGGTGTGATATAATTTGTATCCTGGTAAGGTAAAATAGCTTTTACTTGTAAAGTGTGTTTCCGAGATTAACATGATATCAATGTTGTTTAATTTCATATATTTATTAACCTCAAGGGTATGTTGTGACAGCCCATTGGCATTCCAGAGCACAATTTTTATGGAGTCCAGTGTTCAGTTAGTTTGGTCGTGAGATTCAAGATTAGTTTAGTGATTGTTGTTAATTGTTCCATCATCTGTCTCATTGATATCATTAATTCTTTTATGTCGGAGTTTTGGTCACTGTTCGTTTTATTGTCAGGATCATTCGCTTGCAGTGATGTTTTGTTTTGCACTATTTCGGCATATGTTGTTCCAGTTTTTGATGGACCATATAATTGTTTTGTCCCATCATGTGGCTGTTTTGATTTCTGAAATTTAGGGGGTGCTGGTGGGAATTTGATTTTCTGAAGTTCTCTGTAAACTTTGCAGCCTTTATAATTTGCTGGATGGTTGCCTTCACACAGCACACACTTTACGCTTTCGGATCTAGTTTTTCGTAGACAGTCCACGGACAAATGATCACCAGCACATTTAATGCATTTTGGGCTTCTCCTACAGTAAGTTTGTGTATGTCCATATTGAAGACAGTTTCCACATTGGGGGATTTCCCGCTTAGGTCTTGGCGGTTCGAGTACTACCTTGCAGTGGAGAAGATATTTTATGTCAAAAATAGTTTTGTTATTTTCTTTTTGTTTTAATTCCACTATAAACATTGGCAATGCTTTTTTAGTGTTGCGCTGTTTGATGTTCCAGATGTTAGTGCAATCATGACCAAGCTCATTCAGAGCATCTTTTATATCTTCTATGCTGGTGGAAGGGTGTATGTTTTTTAGGACTACTTTGAAACTCCTGTCTTGTTTTTGTTTATATGTATAGAATTCCGTTTTCTTTTTTTCTAATTCTTTGACGACAGCAGTGTATGCTTCAGACGATTTAGTTTGTATTTTTACTTGTTCGTTACGAAGTACTTTTAGATCATAGTTATTGTTTGCATGCATTTCCAAGAGGTTTACAAGCGGCTGAATGTTACTAACTCTATCAACGAAAATTGGGGGTGGCTTATCTATTTTAGGCCTTAATAGAGATGGAGGCTTGCTTGTTTCCTGCAACTGATCACTTTCCAGTACGGCAAAGCTGTTGGAAGTTGAGATTGGTGTGGGCTGGGAAAGCCAATATGCATCGAGTCTGCTCACCTTTTGTGACTTAGGCGGTTCTGGGCTTGTTCGCTGCCGTTTTTTATTCTTGGCTTGCATCCAATCTTTTTCCTTATTATTAGTTGGGGTTGTTGCTTCAGTAGGAGAATCTTCTATGATATGTACCTCAGTATTTATACTGGTGCTTGGTAGTGTCTCTTTACTTGATGTTGATTGTTGAGGATTTTGTTGTTCCCTGTTGGTAGCATGTGTTTGGCTTCCAACTGAGGCACTTCTTGACCTTTGGAGAAGACTTGGGTGAAAGGCTTGCTGCACATATCTTTTGTTTTGACCAGTAGCATTTACTGTCACGGGGGCCTGGGTACCCGCCCGCGTGGAGTCTTCGGTAGCAAATTTCACACCTTCCAGCCCGGATACTGATAGGCACCGGGGGTTAGCCGGATGGATGTAGTTTTAACCTTTTTTTTTTCTATTATAACTTTTTTATTTTGCTTTTTTTTTATTTGAGGGTGGGTCGAAATTTTTATGGAGAAAAAAATTGTAAGTAGCACATTCATATTCTGTGAATGACACATTTACACATTGCGAATGACACATTTATACATTGCGAATGACACATTTACACATTGCGAATGACACATTTACACATTGCGAATGACACATTTACACATTGCGAATGACACATTTACACATTGCGAATGACACATTTACACATTGCGAATGAGACATTTACGCATTGCGAATGACACATTTATACATTGCGAATGACACATTTACGCATTGCGAATGAGACATTTACGCATTGCGAATGACACATTTACACATTGCGAATGACACATTTACACATTGCGAATGACACATTTACGCATTGCGAATGACACATTTACACATTGCGAATGACACATTTACACATTGCGAATGAGACATTTACGCATTGCGAATGACACATTTATACATTGCGAATGACACATTTACACATTGCGAATGAGACATTTACGCACTGCGAATGACACATTTACACATTGCGAATGACACATTTACACATTGCGAATGAGACATTTACGCATTGCGAATGACACATTTACACATTGCGAATGAGACACTTACGCATTGCGAATGACACATTTATACATTGCGAATGACACAATTACACATTGCGAATGACACATGTGTCATTCGCAATGTGTAAATCGCCAGGCGAGCACTACAGGCGAGCGCTGCAGGCGTGTGCTGTAGGCGAGCACTACAGGCGAGCGCTGCAGGCGTGTGCTGCAGGCGAGCACGAACACATTGCGAATGAGACATTTACGAATTGCGAATGACACCTTTACACATTGCGAATGACACATTTACACATTGCGAATGACACATGTGTCATTCGCACACATTGCGAATGACACATGTGTCATTCGCAATGTGTAAATCGCCAGGCGAGCGCTGCCGGCGTGTACTGCAGGCGAGCACTGCAGGCGAGCGCTGCAGGCGAGCACTACAGGCGAGCGCTGCAGGCGAGCACTACAGGAGAGCGCTGCAGGCGTGTGCTGCAGGCGGGCACTACTGGCGAGCGCTGCAGGCGAGCACTACAGGCGAGCGCTGCAAGCGTGTGCTGAAGGCGAGCGCTGCAGGCGAGCGCTGCAGGCGTGTGCTGCAGGCGAGCACTACAGGCGAGCGCTGCAGGCGAGCACTACAGGCGAGCGCTGCAGGCGAGCACTACAGGCGAGCGCTGCAGGCGTGTGCTGCAGGCGAGCACGAACACATTGCGAATGAGACATTTACGCATTGCGAATGACACATTTACACATTGCGAATGAGACATTTACGAATTGCGAATGACACCTTTACACATTGCGAATGACACATTTACACATTGCGAATGACACATGTGTCATTCGCACACATTGCGAATGACACATGTGTCATTCGCAATGTGTAAATCGCCAGGCGAGCGCTGCCGGCGTGTACTGCAGGCGAGCACTGCAGGCGAGCGCTGCAGGCGAGCACTACAGGCGAGCGCTGCAGGCGAGCACTACAGGAGAGCGCTGCAGGCGTGTGCTGCAGGCGGGCACTACTGGCGAGCGCTGCAGGCGAGCACTACAGGCGAGCGCTGCAAGCGTGTGCTGAAGGCGAGCGCTGCAGGCGAGCGCTGCAGGCGTGTGCTGCAGGCGAGCACTACAGGCGAGCGCTGCAGGCGAGCACTACAGGCGAGCGCTGCAGGCGTGTGCTGCAGGCGAGCACGAACACATTGCGAATGAGACATTTACGCATTGCGAATGACACATTTACACATTGCGAATGACACATTTACACATTGCGAATGACACATGTGTCATTCGCAATGCGAATGACACCAGGCGAGCGCTGCCGGCGTGTGCTGCAGGCGAGCACTGCAGGCGAGCGCTGCAGGCGAGCACTACTGGCGAGCGCTGCAGGCGAGCGCTTCAAGCGTGTGCTGCAAGCGTGTGCTGCAGGCGAGCACTACAGGCGATCGCTGCAGGCGTGTGCTGCAGGCGAGCACTACAGGCGAGTACTACAGGCGAGCGCTGCAGGCGTGTGTTGCAAGCGAGCACTACAGGCGAGCGCTGCAGGCGTGTGCTGCAGGCGAGCGCTGCAGGCGTGTGCTGCAGGCGAGCATGAACATATTGCGAATGACACATTTATACATTGCGAATGACACATTTACACATTGCGAATGAGACATTTACGCATTGCGAATGACACATTTACACATTGCGAATGAGACATTTACGCATTGCGAATGACACATTTATACATTGCGAATGACACATTTACACATTGCGAATGACACATGTGTCATTCGCAATGTGTAAATCGCCAGGCGAGCACTACAGGCGAGCGCTGCAGGCGTGTGCTGTAGGCGAGCACTACAGGCGAGCGCTGCAGGCGTGTGCTGCAGGCGAGCACGAACACATTGCGAATGAGACATTTACGAATTGCGAATGACACCTTTACACATTGCGAATGACACATTTACACATTGCGAATGACACATGTGTCATTCGCAATGTGTGCGAATGACACATGTCATTCGCAATGTGTAAATCGCCAGGCGAGCGCTGCCGGCGTGTACTGCAGGCGAGCACTGCAGGCGAGCGCTGCAGGCGAGCACTACAGGCGAGCGCTGCAGGCGAGCACTACAGGAGAGCGCTGCAGGCGTGTGCTGCAGGCGGGCACTACTGGCGAGCGCTGCAGGCGAGCACTACAGGCGAGCGCTGCAAGCGTGTGCTGAAGGCGAGCGCTGCAGGCGAGCGCTGCAGGCGTGTGCTGCAGGCGAGCACTACAGGCGAGCGCTGCAGGCGAGCACTACAGGCGAGCGCTGCAGGCGTGTGCTGCAGGCGAGCACGAACACATTGCGAATGAGACATTTACGCATTGCGAATGACACATTTACACATTGCGAATGACACATTTACACATTGCGAATGACACATGTGTCATTCGCAATGTGTAAATCGCCATGCGAGCGCTGCCGGCGTGTGCTGCAGGCGAGCACTGCAAGCGTGTGCTGCAAGTGAGCGCTGCAGGCGAGCACTACAGGCGAGCGCTGCAAGCGTGTGCTGCAGGCGAGCACTACAGGCGATCGCTGCAGGCGTGTGCTGCAGGCGAGCACTACAGGCGAGCGCTGCAGGCGAGCACTACAGGCGAGCGCTGCAGGCGAGCACTACAGGCGAGCGCTGCAGGCGTGTGTTGCAAGCGAGCACTACAGGCGAGCGCTGCAGGCGTGTGCTGCAGGCGAGCGCTGCAGGCGTGTGCTGCAGGCGAGCACTACAGGCGTGTGCTGCAGGCGAGCACTACAGGCGAGCACTACAGGCGAGCGCTGCAAGCGTGTGCTGCAGGCGAGCGCTGCAGGCGTGTGCTGTAGGCGAGCACTACAGGCGAGCGCTGCAGGCGTGTGCTGCAGGCGAGCAGGAACACATTGCGAATGAGACATTTACGAATTGCGAATGACACCTTTACATATTGCGAATGACACATGTGTCATTCGCAATGTGTAAATCGCCAGGCGAGCGCTGCCAGCGTGTGCTGCAGGCGAGCACTGCAGGCGAGCGCTGCAGGCGAGCACTACTGGCGAGCGCTGCAGGCGAGCGCTTCAAGCGTGTGCTGCAAGCGTGTGCTGCAGGCGAGCACTACAGGCGATCGCTGCAGGCGTGTGCTGCAGGCGAGCACTACAGGCGAGCGCTGCAGGCGTGTGCTGCAGGCGGGCACTATTGGCGAGCGCTGCAGGCGAGCACTACAGGCGAGCGCTGCAAGCGTGTGCTGCAGGCGAGCACTACAGGCGAGCGCTGCAGGCGTGTGCTGCAGGCGAGCACTACAGGCGAGCGCTGCAGGCGAGCACTACAGGCGAGCGCTGCAGGCGTGTGCTGCAGGCGAGCACGAACACATTGCGAATGAGACATTTACGAATTGCGAATGACACATTTACACATTGCGAATGAGACATTTACGCATTGCGAATGACACATTTATACATTGCGAATGACACATTTACACATTGCGAATGCCACATTTACACATTGCGAATGACACATTTACGCATTGCGAATGAGACATTTACGCATTGCGAATGACACATTCATACATTGCGAATGACACATTTACACATTGCGAATGACACATTCACACATTGCGAATGAGACATTTACGCATTGCGAATGAGACATTTACGCATTGCGAATGACACATTTACACATTGCGAATGACACATTTACACATTGCGAATGACACATTTACACATTGCGAATGACACATTTACACATTGCGAATGACACATTTACACATTGCGAATGAGACATTTACGCATTGCGAATGACACATTTATACATTGCGAATGACACATTTACACATTGCGAATGACACATTTACACATTGCGAATGAGACATTTACGCACTGCGAATGACACATTTACACATTGCGAATGACACATTTACACATTGCGAATGAGACATTTACGCATTGCGAATGACACATTTACACATTGCGAATGAGACATTTACGTATTGCGAATGACACATTTATACATTGCGAATGACACATTTACACATTGCGAATGACACATGTGTCATTCGCAATGTGTAAATCGCCAGGCGAGCGCTGCCGGCGTGTACTGCAGGCGAGCGCTGCAGGCGTGTGCTGCAAGCGAGCACTACAGGCGAGCGCTGCAGGCGAGCACTACTGGCGAGCGCTGCAGGCGAGCGCTTCAAGCGTGTGCTGCAGGCGAGCACTACAGGCGATCGCTGCAGGCGAGCACTACAGGCGAGCGCTGCAAGCGTGTGCTGCAGGCGAGCGCTGCAGGCGTGTGCTGCAGGCGAGCACTACAGGCGAGCGCTGCAGGCGAGCACTACAGGCGAGCGCTGCAGGCGTGTGCTGCAGGCGAGCACGAACACATTGCGAATGAGACATTTACGCATTGCGAATGAGACATTTACACATTGCGAATGACACATTTACACATTGCGAATGACACATGTGTCATTCGCAATGTGTAAATCGCCATGCGAGCGCTGCCGGCGTGTGCTGCAGGCGAGCGCTGCAAGCGTGTGCTGCAGGTGAGCGCTGCAGGCGAGCACTACAGGCAAGCGCTGCAAGCGTGTGCTGCAGGCGACCACTACAGGCGATCGCTGCAGGCGTGTGCTGCAGGCGAGCGCTGCAGGCGTGTGCTGCAGGCGTGCACTACTGGCGAGCGCTGCAGGCGAGCACTACAGGCGAGCGTAGCAAGCGTGTGCTGCAGGCGAGCGCTGCAGGCGTGTGCTGCAGGCGAGCACTACAGGCGAGCACTGCAGGCGAGCACTACAGGCGAGCACGAACACATTGCGAATGAGACATTTACGCATTGCGAATGACACATTTACACATTGCGAATGACACATTTACACATTGCGAATGACACATGTGTCATTCGCAATGTGTAAATCGCCAGGCGAGCGCTGCCGGCGTGTGCTGCAGGCGAGCACTGCAGGCGAGCGCTGCAGGCGTGCACTACTGGCGAGCGCTGCAGGCGAGCACTACAGGCGAGCGTAGCAAGCGTGTGCTGCAGGCGAGCGCTGCAGGCGTGTGCTGCAGGCGAGCACTACAGGCGAGCACTGCAGGCGAGCACTACAGGCGAGCGCTGCAGGCGAGCACGAACACATTGCGAATGAGACATTTACGAATTGCGAATGACACATTGACACATTGCGAATGAGACATTTACGCATTGCGAATGACACATTTATACATTGCGAATGACACATTTACACATTGCGAATGCCACATTTACACATTGCGAATGACACATTTACGCATTGCGAATGAGACATTTACGTATTGCGAATGACACATTTATACATTGCGAATGACACATTTACACATTGCGAATGACACATTTACGCATTGCGAATGAGACATTTACGTATTGCGAATGACACATTTATACATTGCGAATGACACATTTACACATTGCGAATGACACATTTACGCATTGCGAATGAGACATTTACGTATTGCGAATGACACATTTATACATTGCGAATGACACATTTACACATTGCGAATGACACATTTACGCATTGCGAATGACACATTTACACATTGCGAATGACACATTTACACATTGCGAATGGGACATTTACGCATTGCGAATGACACATTTATACATTGCGAATGACACATTTACACATTGCGAATGACACATTTACACATTGCGAATGAGACATTTACGCACTGCGAATGACACATTTATACATTGCGAATGACACATTTACACATTGCGAATGACACATGTGTCATTCGCAATGTGTAAATCGCCAGGCGAGCGCTGCCGGCGTGAGCTGCAGGCGAGCACTGCAGGCGAGCGCTGCAGGCGAGCGCTGCAGGCGTGTGCTGCAGGCGGGCACTACTGGCGAGCGCTGCAGGCGAGCACTACAGGCGAGCGCTGCAGGCGTGTGCTGCAGGCGAGCACTACAGGCGAGCGCTGCAGGCGAGCACTACAGGCGAGCGCTGCAGGCGTGTGCTGCAGGCGAGCACGAACACATTGCGAATGAGACATTTACGAATTGCGAATGACACATTTACACATTGCGAATGACACATTTACACATTGCGAATGAGACATTTACGTATTGCGAATGAGACATTTACGCATTGCGAATGACACATTTACACATTGCGAATGACACATTTACACATTGCGAATGACACATTTACACATTGCGAATGACACATTTACGCATTGCGAATGACACATTTACACATTGCGAATGACACATTTACACATTGCGAATGAGACATTTACGCATTGCGAATGACACATTTATACATTGCGAATGACACATTTACACATTGCGAATGACACATTTACACATTGCGAATGACACATTTACACATTGCGAATGACACATTTACACATTGCGAATGAGACATTTACGCATTGCGAATGAGACATTTACGCATTGCGAATGACACATTTACACATTGCGAATGACACATTTACACATTGCGAATGACACATTTACACATTGCGAATGACACATTTACGCATTGCGAATGACACATTTACACATTGCGAATGACACATTTACACATTGCGAATGAGACATTTACGCATTGCGAATGACACATTTATACATTGCGAATGACACATTTACACATTGCGAATGACACATTTACACATTGCGAATGACACATTTACGCACTGCGAATGACACATTTACACATTGCGAATGACACATTTACACATTGCGAATGAGACATTTACGCATTGCGAATGACACATTTACACATTGCGAATGAGACATTTACGCATTGCGAATGACACATTTATACATTGCGAATGACACATTTACACATTGCGAATGACACATGTGTCATTCGCAATGTGTAAATCGCCAGGCGAGCGCTGCCGGCGTGAGCTGCAGGCGAGCACTACTGGCGAGCGCTGCAGGCGAGCACTACAGGCGAGCACTACAGGCGAGCGCTGCAAGCGTGTGCTGCAGGCGAGCACTACAGGCGAGCGCTGCAGGCGTGTGCTGTAGGCGAGCACTACAGGCGAGCGCTGCAGGCGTGTGCTGCAGGCGAGCACGAACACATTGCGAATGAGACATTTACGAATTGCGAATGACACCTTTACACATTGCGAATGACACATTTACACATTGCGAATGACACATGTGTCACACACATTGCGAATGACACATGTGTCATTCGCAATGTGTAAATCGCCAGGCGAGCGCTGCCGGCGTGTACTGCAGGCGAGCGCTGCAGGCGTCTGCTGCAGGCGAGCACTACAGGCGAGCGCTGCAGGCGAGCACTACAGGAGAGCGCTGCAGGCGTGTGCTGCAGGCGGGCACTACTGGCGAGCGCTGCAGGCGGGCACTACAGGCGAGCACTGCAGGCGTGTGCTGCAGGCGAGCACTGCAAGCGTGTGCTGCAGGTGAGCGCTGCAGGCGAGCGCTGCAAGCGTGTGCTGCAGGCGAGCACTACAGGCGATCGCTGCAGGCGTGTGCTGCAGGCGAGCACTACAGGCGAGCGCTGCAGGCGAGCACTACAGGCGAGCGCTGCAGGCGTGTGTTGCAAGCGAGCACTACAGGCGAGCGCTGCAGGCGTGTGCTGCAGGCGAGCGCTGCAGGCGTGTGCTGCAGGCGAGCACTACAGGCGAGCACTACAGGCGAGCGCTGCAAGCGTGTGCTGCAGGCGAGCACTACAGGCGAGCGCTGCAGGCGTGTGCTGTAGGCGAGCACTACAGGCGAGCGCTGCAGGCGTGTGCTGCAGGCGAGCACGAACACATTGCGAATGAGACATTTACGAATTGCGAATGACACATGTGTCATTCGTAATGTGTAAATCGCCAGGCGAGCGCTGCCGGCGAGCACTACAGGAGAGCGCTGCAGGCGTGTGCTGCAGGCGGGCACTACTGGCGAGCGCTGCAGGCGAGCACTACAGGCGAGCGCTGCAAGCGTGTGCTGCAGGCGAGCGCTGCAGGCGTGTGCTGCAGGCGAGCGCTGCAGGCGTGTGCTGCAGGCGAGCACTACAGGCGAGCGCTGCAGGCGAGCACTACAGGAGAGCGCTGCAGGCGTGTGCTGCAGGCGGGCACTACTGGCGAGCGCTGCAGGCGAGCACTACAGGCGAGCGCTGCTAGCGTGTGCTGCAGGCGAGCGCTGCAGGCGTGTGCTGCAGGCGAGCACTACAGGCGAGCGCTGCAGGCGAGCACTACAGGCGAGCGCTGCAGGCGAGCACGAACACATTGCGAATGAGACATTTACGCATTGCGAATGACACATTTACACATTGCGAATGACACATTTACACATTGCGAATGACACATGTGTCATTCGCAATGTGTAAATCGCCAGGCGAGCGCTGCCGGCGTGAGCTGCAGGCGAGCACTGCAGGCGAGCGCTGCAGGCGAGCACTACAGGCGAGCGCTGCAGGCGTGTGCTGCAGGCGGGCACTACTGGCGAGCGCTGCAGGCGAGCACTACAGGCGAGCGCTGCAAGCGTGTGCTGCAGGCGAGCGCTGCAGGCGTGTGCTGCAGGCGAGCACGAACACATTGCGAATGAGACATTTACGAATTGCGAATGACACATTTACACATTGCGAATGACACATTTACACATTGCGAATGACACATGTGTCATTCACAATGTGTGCGAATGACACATGTCATTCGCAATGTGTAAATCGCCAGGCGAGCGCTGCCGGCGTGTGCTGCAGGCGAGCACTGCAGGCGAGCGCTGCAGGCGAGCACTACTGGCGAGCACAAAACAAAGATTTAAAATAAATTATTAATCTTTTTATAAACACTGTTTCATTTACTTATTACATCCATTTGTAACCTAAACTGCTAGACATAATCCCCCTTATTCATAAACGCTGCTTAAAGTTAACTAGTGATTAGCGTTTTTTAAAAATACATTTTAGACGTTTGCACGTCACTTAACTTTAATAATCGATTATGAATGAACCCCTTAAACACTGTGGTGTTTATTCATAAAGGATGATTAAAGTTAAGTGACGTTAAAAGGTCAAAAATGTATGGTTAAACAATTGCTAATCAATAGTTAACTTTAAGCAGTTTTTATGAATAAAGGGGATTATGTCTAGCAGTATGGGTTACTATATATAAATAATAGTCCATGGAAGATATTATCTTCCATGGACTATTGTTTATATGGACAAACTATAACCTACTAAGAATAGAATAGAATACTCTTTATTATGTACACCATATAGATTACAGAACATAAATAAAAATATTTACAAAGGGTGACACAATGGGCGGTCTTATCGCTAAGAGCGATCTTTTACAGACAATCTTTGGATGGAATTCTAAGAGGTAGGATAAAGAAATAGTGTAGGTAGTCTACAGTGTACTATTTACATAGATTATACAATACTAAGTATATAGACATACTTAGTAGGTTATAGTTTGTTTATTATTTTAGGAGATCTCTCCTAACATATACTTCATTAAACTAGCTTTTAATAAATTGACAAATTTACCTCTTGTATTCTCCAGAAATCTGACTCAGAATCTGATGACATTATAGGTAATTCTGCAGAGTTCCTGTAAAAGAAAATTGATTTTAATAAAAAGTTCTTATACCTGTCTAATATGGTTTGGTACCCAGCGCTTAGTATGTAGTTGCAATAAAGATTTTTTGGGGGGGGGGGGGGGTTTATATTTAATTTTATGTTATTGTTTTCAAAGCTACTTAATTCTTATTGTGGGTATGTTTGTAGAACACCCAATGAGTGGAAGCTCTGATATAGGATAATTAGGTTTATCTACGTATTACGTATACGAGTATATATATAAACAGTGCGTAATTACCTTTTTTGACACAGATATCTCGATGACCCATAAACTTGAACCATTTTTGCTGTGACGGAGCTCTGTCGATTAATGACCGCAGTCAACTTGTTGATCGTCTGAGCATGTGTTTGTGTTCCTGACTTCAATAGCATCCAGCCTTGAAGGATGATGAGCAGCGTCGAGAGTTTAAAAACAAATTACACTTCGCATTTTATTGACGCGGCTGTAGTGGCCTAGCGCCATATCTTGGCCGAAATTTGCTGATTGTTTTATTATTGTTTTTCTTTACGTAGTAAATATAATTTACCGGGTAATCTCCCTTTGGCGCGGAAACCGGCCTTAACAAGACCGGTAAGCCCTGACAAAATGGCGTGCCAAGTGGTCAATCACTGAACGAAATGGCATAAAACGATACGGTAATCTGCTAAAATTTTGACAGTTCCTTTGATCATTGAACTGTTATGATGCCGTCTTTGTACAAACATTGCTTTTCGAAGCGAGGCAGCTCGATGGTGGTGGTGGTTTTGTACAAAAAGTGTGATATTGTGTTTGTGGAATATTTGAGAATGTTTTCATTACTAGCAAATATTCTTGAGCTAGCCAACGCAGTGGATGCTAGAGAAGGAAGATAATATGCAGGAGACGTCGAACACATCGCTTTACGAGTTTGAATACGGATCCCTTTATTAATGTTCCCGAAGCGGAATTTCCGAAAACGTTTTGCCTTGAATATGTCTCAGTAAGAGGGTTAATTGAAGAACTCATTTTGAACTTTATTTTTTGTTATGAAATAAAGAACTTGAACTTGAACTTGAACTCCTTATGGCCAGACTGCGTCGAATTGATAGCGTATGGGCAGAAATTAACACTGTTTCATTTACTTATTACATCCATTTGTAACCCATACTTAACAAGACCGGTAAGCCCTGAGAGTGGCTGGGCGTCTAGTCTTCGGGCCGACCCCGTGACACTCTCAACACAGGGCCCGAGGGTAACCGAGTGGTTTTATTGGGTATTCCCGGCTCCGGCCGTGCGAGTCCCACATACGTCCGTCGCCTAGCTAGAGGCGGGTATGGTGCGTAAAGTCATTTCCACTCGTTAAAAAAAAAAAAGGATAAGTTACTAATTCCGTGTGCAGTTTCTGGCCTGCCATCGGACGCGTCCCCAGGTGGCGGATAGGGGAACGGCCCCCAGATATGGGGGTTACCGGTTTACCGGCGCGGACCAAAACCAGAAGTGGGGACCGCTTCGGCGGTCACACGTGCGGCGGGTCGGCCACCACTCCAGGTGGCTGACGTGACCCGAACTCCGGGTCACCGTCGGGCAACCCGGTCTCCTCATTGAGAGGAGCTGGGGGCCCCGTTTGCTTCCGGGCAAACGAGTGGGGCTAAGAGGGAGACCACCTCGCTAAAAAAAGAATCGGGGTGTGGCTGTGTTATGGACACGGCCGGTCGTTGTACGTGAATACGTCTCGTAACGGGTGGATCATCACCGGTGGCGTTGGCTGTCACACAACTGGTTGTGTTAGGTTGGAATGAATCCCCGTTTACTGTAATTTTGTAATGCTTATACAATGGTTGACCTAGCAAGAATTGTAGCCAAGCTTTTAACACTGACTTTTTGACCATGTCGCTTAGATATGTAGATTTAGTATCATGTTCTTCTTTATGTTAACATTGAACGCCTGATCATCGTCCAATTGACGAGGTAGCTGCTGCACCATTGTGTCTACATCCACGGGTACATTAATGACTTGTCCGATGATACCATAGCTGCCATCGTAACGCAACCGACGTATCTGCATGAATGGCAGTCGCGGTGATACTAGACGAGCACTAATCGGATCTAAAGCGGGCAGCCCGTTTTGCTTAGGTGGATACACAAATCCGTTCGAACGTGATAACGTGGGCACTTTGCCAGAGTCCAGTGATTTTTTAGACGCACCGCACAGTTTAAAGTCAGCCACTGGCTCTTTAGGGAAAGTATTATTAAGCAGTGGTAAGTGTTTTTCGTTTGTTGGCTTCAGTGAGCGCAGAAACCATAGACGATCACGCACATCACACTTGTGTCCGAATGGATTGTTGATAAACGTCGTAGTGAAACGTGCACTACCTGCTGCTCAATGCGTCTTCATAAACGACGATCGTACACAATCGATGCTAACACAACCCGATGTCGATACAGAAGCGAATTCATCATCCATCTGCGTAATTTCAACCGTCCCAGCTGCAGATGTACTGGCACCGTCGTTTATGCGCTCGGCCGCATTCATTACTTTACGTTGCCGGCACTGCTTGACTCGATCATATGGTGTTTTATTGGTACCATTCGATTGCTGTTGAGATGCCCTTTTTTTTCCCAGCCCTATACGATCTCTGTATTTCGATTTGGCTTTTCGACGCGTATAGGCCGACATTATATATTTTTAGATATTATTTTTTATTTTAACACCTTATTATATTCACAGTTACAATTTTACACTAATTTTATATATATAATCGATAGATTTTGAAGAGAGCTGACGATTGAAACTTGGATGAACGTCGTAGCTTCACCTAGTCTAAAGTTATACTAAATGGAAATCTCGATACGCAGCAAAATCACCTTCAAAATGGCGGGGCTGCCCGCTCCCCCGCGCGCGATGTGTTACAGTCCTTACTTAGCGTAATAAATTCTTTGATTCTTTAGCTATCCAGTGGTGTAACTGAAATTTGGATGGACATGATAGATATGTAGCTACAACACTAAACTGTATCCCCCGATTTTGTTATCATTCGTTTTTTTGGATTGTATCCCTATGAAAGTAATTTTAAAGACGTATTCACGTCAAAACCCTTGGCTGCTGCGTCTTCTCGCACAAGAAGATGTACCCAGCCGGGCCCCTCCCTATGGAGGGCCCACTGTGGGCCCGCCTTCTGGCGGGAATCGCCGGCGGGGGATTGGTAGGCAGGCTTGCTATTTCCCATGACCCCGCCACTAGGGCGATGTCGGTGTGCCGCTGTTCGGGTTTAGTGGGTATTCCCGGCTTCGGCTGGGCGAGTCCCACACACGCCCTTCGGGATATGGTGCGTAAACGCATTCCCACAGCGTCAAAAAAAAAAAAAAAAGATAACTTACTAAGTTAAAATCTATTTAGTATTCGACTGAAGGACTTGTATCCATGGTCATGAATTAAATTTATAAAAAAAAACGAATTATAACGATAACCTATATTCGTCAGATAGGCGGTGAAGGTTATACATGTGCTTTATCTGTATGATATTTTTATTTTGATTTTAGTGTCATTGAAAAGTGTATCTACAATCAAGATAGATATTTATTGTTTGTGTTGTTCTGTGAGTGTGTTTTGTGTTCCTATTTTTGTGGTAAGTCTCTCGTAGGCATGATGCTTACCGGTAAAAAACCCCCTGATCCCCCAGACCCTCCTAATAAGTTATTCGACTTTTGTCTTCACCATAACTCCTCCCCATGGAGATCAATTATTAGACGTGGACTTGGAAACCAACCAAAGAAAAAGACCCGCTCAATCCCCCCCGGCATCCTCCTTTTCTATCCCTCCGAAGTTGTCTAAAAATGCTATTCGACAACATTATACTACCAGAGACAACCACCATGCATTGTCCACGTCTCGCTTAAAGAAGGACAGACACCCAGTACAACTCTTCATCCTATTAAGTTTGGCATGCTACTTAAGAAAAACAACATTAAAAGTGTTCAGCAAGATGGAGTTAAACGCATTGGTTGTAATAGAGTCTCAGGGCAGTTTAGGTCTGTTGAGAGTGCAAACAGTTTTTTGGTTAACCAGGGTATTTCCCAAAATTACGACACCTCAATCCCCCAATTCCACATTACTCGTATGGGTATTGTAAGGGATATCCCATCTGACTGGACAGATGAAGAAGTCATGGAGAATATTAAAGCCCCCTGATGACTGTGGCCAAATTATTAAAGTGTGTAGGTTAAATAGGAGACAAGTAACCAATAATATAACAGAATGGAAACCCACTCAAACGATGGTCTTAACTTTTGATGGCCAAGTTCTGCCTAAGAGGGTGTACTGCCTTTATTCTGCCCTTAATGTGGAGATGTATATATATTCTACCATCCAGTGCTACAACTGCTGCCGCTTTGGTCATACCCGGACTAAATGTCGATCTAAGCCCTGTGATGTGGACCAGGACAATGCCTTCTGTATTTATTGCTCCGGGAACCACTTTGCGAATTATAATGGATGTCCTGAACTGGGCCGCCAAAAATCTATTAAGGCTGCAATGATGGAACATTTCATATATGGAGGCTAGTAAGATCTTCCCTCCTGTAACACAATCCTATGCAAATGTAACTAAGTCCGTCCATAAACCTCCTACCACATCCTTTTCCTCTCTACAATCTCCTCCACCACCACACTCGCAGTCTAGGGTCACCGTCCATAAACCTGCTTTCTTCAAACCCAAAACATATACTTCCCTCTCCCCAAAACTTTCACTTGTACAAAATTATTCTTTCTCTCCATCTAGAAATGGTTGTGCATTCCCAGAGGATGCAAACCAGTATAATGAAAACATAAATAAAAGTAAACAGCCCAACACTCGCGACTTACTTAAATTATTATCAAACTTATTAACAACAGTAATATCAAATCCACAAACAAATATACCTGACCACGTTGCCATGAAACTTATATCTGTTCTTGAATTTTTAAATAATGGCTCTCCCATTGACTTGTCTACAGTGGAACACGAGGAGTGTTACACATAAAAAAGCAAGATCTTATACACCTTATTAACAAATATAAAACCTTTGTCTACAGCATTGCTGATACATGGTAGTCCCCAAATAGTTATTTTAATATTCCCTATTTTAATTGTATCGAGCATGATCGCCCGGATGGCTATGGAGGATGCGCTCTGCTCATCAATAACAAGGTTGCATTCACAAAATTCCTCTTCCCCCTGTCGAAGACAACATAAATGTTGTGGCCATATGGGCTGAGGATATAATTTTTTTCCCTTTTTAATGTGCTCACTCTCAATTGAATGACCTTAATTTGATCAAAAATATTTTAAGTAGTGTAAGGGCCTATTAGGTGACTTCAATTGTCATCACTTCCGTTGGGGTTCAAATTCCTGTGATAATTTTGGACTAGGGTTAGTAGATATATTAGATGATCTCATCTCAACTTGTGTATTATAAATGATGGTAGCACCACACGCAGATCTTCTCTTGGGCAAACCAATAGTAGCTGTGTGAACTTCAGTATCTCTTCCTCTAATTTGGCCAGTTTATTCCATTGGATCTGGTTAGATTTATCATTTGGTAGTGACCACTATCCTATCATTGTCAAAATCCCATCCAAATTCATTCCTAATGAGACCTTAACACCTTTGTTAAAATACAGACTTGACTCTGCAGAGTGAGATAAATATTCCAAAATGCTAGATACCCTTGTTTCATCCCTTCCCCCAATCAGTGCTAACAACGCCCCAGATACCTTCATCAATTTCTCCAACAGCATATCCCACTCAGCAGATGAGTGCATTCCACAGAAAAATTCCACTACTGGCAAAATACCTTCTCCACCATGGTAGGATAGTGAGTTTTCCCTAATGGTCAAAGCTAGAAAGGATGCTGAAAGGGCTTTTAACCTCAACATGACCTTAGAAAACCTTTTAATTTGATTATGGCCAAATCACGTAAGCTATTTAGAAAAAAGAAAAGAGAATGCTGGAGGGCTTTCTGCCATTCCTTGAGGCCTTGTTCCCCTCCTGGAGTCGTTTGGAAGAACTTAAACTTTTCCGGAAAAGTTTCTCATCAACATCATCTCCCGCTATGTCCAGAGAAATTGGATCTCTATTTATGTCAAAAATTGCCCCTGACTATGTACCCTCTATTGAGGAATCTGGATCTAGCCCTAGTGGGTCAATAATGTCATCAGACCCATTGGATCAGCCATTCTCCATCAGTGAATTAGAATTAGTTTTAAAACATGTTAAAGATTGCCCCGGGAGTGGATGGATTCCCTTATTCTTTTCTGGCCAAGTCTGGTTCTAAATGCCGTGCATATTATATTGAACTCATTAATTTCTGTTTAAATACGGGTTTTATACCTCCTGAATGGAAAACACAAATAGTTGCCCCCATATTGAAACCCAATAAAGACACTGGAGACCCCTCATCTTTTAGACCAATTGCTTTTTCATCCATATTTCTAAAAATGTTCGAACACCTTATCAAAAACTGCCTTGAATGGTTTGTGGAACATAGTGAGCTCCTGCCGCGGACTCAGTTTGGCTTCAGGAGGGGATTGGGTACGGCTGACAGTGTCAGCCTCCTCATGTCTGAAATCTGTTTATCCTTTAGTCGGGGTGAGTCTGTGGTAGTGGTCTTCCTTGATATATGAGCTGCTTATGATTCTGTCCTCCTACCTATTCTCAGGCAAAAATTGCAAGAGCTGAGAATCCGGGCTAGGTTATGTCAGATTATATGTAACCTTTTTTATAATCACTCTATTCAATTGAGGGTTCCTGGGGTTGACCCTGTACATCATTCAGTTTGGAGGGGGCTACCTTAGGGTTCTGTTCTCAGTCCATTGCTTTTTAATATTTATACCCATAACCTTGCTCAATGTTTAATTACAATTGTAAGTCACTTCAATATGCTGATGATATAGCGCTTTTTTCCTCTAATGAGTCAATTGATGATGCTGTTTCGTCCACAAATATCTCCCTGGCTTCACTGAACTTCACTGGCTTGTAAGACATGGGTTGTCGCTTAGCGCTCCAAAAAGCTCTGCCGTTATTTTCACGCGGAAACGGGTCATCCCGCAACTTAATATCAATATTGAGGGAGAACCTATCCCTATTCAGGTAAAAGCCAAATTCCTGGGTATTACCTTAGATTCTAAATTAACTGGTGTAGATCACATCAATAACACTATCCAAAAATATGAGAGGTCGGTATCAGTACTCAAGGCCTTGGCTGGTGTTTGGTGGGGAGCTCATCCATACACCCTAAAGCTCATCTATAACGCTCTAGTTAGAAGCGTCTTAGACTACTGTTACTTTATTTTGGAGCCGTGTAACAAAGGAGCATTGCAAAACTCGATAAAATCCAATCCAAATGTCTCAGGATCGTTCTGGGTGCCATGAAATCTTCCCCTGTAAACGCCCTTCAGGTAGAATGTGCACATTCTACGTTCGTACGTTCAAAAATCGTTACGAGTTAACCGTATTGAACGATCCATCAATATTTTGAATACTTTCACACCTCTAGTCAAAGGGTACCGCCGTGCAGCTAGAGTACCTATTTTTATGAAATAAAAATCATTTTTATTTTAAATTTATTAGTTTCACGTACACATTGCGTCCGTGTAGACGTATCGTTTATTGTGTGATCATATCGTTTTCTAACGTAATGTAACATGCTGATGGAAGGTAGTAACTGCAATTAGCTGTGTTGTGTTGTGATCAGGTGTTGGACGATTCGGATGTGGTGGTGGTGGTGTGGTTCCAGCATGACGGTGCTCCACCATATTTTTACTGACCTGTACGTGAGTACCTCCACTATGAGTTCGGCGAGCAGTGGATTGGTAGGGGTGGACTAACTTTGTGAAACACCGTGCTAATCTCGTGCGACGGTGCCAGGCCTGTATCGTTCTTAGTGAACGAAATATGGAACAATATCTCCGCCAAAACCATTGTGCTCATCGAATGAAATGATATATTCGGAAAGTTAAACGACCTTCCTACTTAAAAAAAGTTCTTTTCACGAGCTGCCTAAGTAGGTATCATTGTTTCTTTCGAGAGTCGATAAATGTGGAGAGACTACCTTTCATGCATGAGGTCAACTGAGGTCATGACCTGTGCCTGTGTTGCCATGAAATTACCTATTTATTTATGTTATTTATTTTTAAGGGGTATATATTTTTTTTTTAGTTTAGCCAGGTTGTGTATGCATTAGTAGAATCAGCTAACGATACCTAACAATACCTTCACGGGTCGGACAGGGTTTTCTTTACATATTGTATAATACTCGTTTTACCTTAAAGTTATTTTGTTTATTTATTTTTTTATTAACATTGTGTTCGTCTCAACAGGTACTAAAAACCCATCTGCTAGAAAGTAAAAATCATCTATCAATTTACTACTGTCTTGTCCAAACCCACTTTGACGTTGGCAGAATAATCGTCATAGACTCAATTGCCCCAAAAAACCGCCCGCACCTTCCTCGGCCCCCGTTTTCGTCATACCCCCGCGTCCCTGTACCCCGTGGGCGAAGACTCATTTAAACGGTCTTACTATACCCTGCTTTTCAAACAGTCGGCAGGCCGCCGCCGCTATGGTATGCTTTAATAACCTTCGATTAAAACCTCCGATTTAAGAGTATCGGAACCGAAGGTATGATAATAAACGGAAGTTCCGACATAACTGAGTCGAATCGAAGCTCCGTAACATCCCTGATGTATAGCATCTATAAAAGTGATTATCTCACACCAAAAGTACGAATTGAAAATTCCTTTTTTTTATTTTATATCCTTTGTATCTTAGGATCTGTCAAACAATTAAATAATAGTATTTTTTGTTCTTTGCAGCCTTCGGTGTGGAACGATTTATTCCCACACTGCGTTCAGTCAGTCCCGATGTTTACCAACAATAGTTCTGGTGATTACTACGGCACCAGCAAAGTCAACATCATCAGCAACCAGCTTGTGTTCAAGCCTCCCAACTATGTCAACATACTTTTCCCAGGAAAAAATCCAAAACATAAATGAGCCAGACTATTCTAGAGCCCATCTTTTCTACTCAGTCGACGTCGCCAGCAACCACACGAGAGGAAAAAACTGAAACGTACGAAAACTTTATTCTCAACGGAACAGATGATTCAGTTGGAACAAGAGTACTCTAGGTCAGCCTACGTTGCTAGAATTAAATTCGCAAAGTTTTTGCGTCCCAATTAGCGCACTGTTACAATATGGTTCCACAATCGCTGCATGAAGGAAAAGCACAAGCTGAGAGAATGCGAGTCTCCGGAAATGGCCCCACCGGGCGGCGAAGTTTGCTAACTGGATAGTTTAAGCGCCCGGCTCAGACGTCATCACCAACATAGTGCTCCGCCTCTTCCCAGCCCACCTGATCCTCCTCTTGACCACCATCCTCAATGGTGCAATGGGGAATAACATTTTCCCATAAACGTGGAAAGATGCCACAGTTATAGGCATTCCCAAGCCCGGTAAGCCTAAAGCCGAACCATCCAGCTACCGTCCTATCAGCTTACTAAAAGTTCTCGGCAAAATCTACGAGAGGCTTATATATAAACGTCTCAGAGCCTACGCCGAGAACAAGGGCCTCATCCCAAATGAACAGTTCGGGTTCCGTACCCAACACTCCTGTCCGCAACAAATCCTACGCTTCACTGAACATATACACGCAGGGTTCCTGCGTGGTATGAATACAGGCGTAGTCTACTTCGACATAGCGAAAGTTTTTGACAAAGTCTGGCACAACGGCTTAATCTATAAGCTGTACAAACTCGGAGTTGCCTGACCGTCTCGTCCTCATCTTACGGGACTTTCTGTCAAACCGCAACTTCCGCTATAAAATCGAAGGAGCGTTCTCCTCCCCACGCCCCATCCGTGCAGGTGTTCCCCAGGGCTCTGTACTAGCCCCCCTCATTTTCACGCTGTATACAAGCGATATACCGAAAAGCGGTAAGGCCCAAATCGCTCTGTTCGCAGACGACACTGCCATCTACTGCTCGGGACTCAGCCCTGACCGAATTCGCCTCCATCTCCAAACCGCTGTCAACAAACTGGCTGACTGGTTTAAGAAATGGAGGATAGAAGTCAACCCCCAAAAAAGTCAAGCGGTACTCCACTCGAGACCGCGACTCAATGTCCCCACTCCACGACCCATCTCCATGTCTGGCGAGCCGATCCCTTAGGAGAAGCAAGCCAAATACCTAGGTGTGATTCTCGACCGCAACCTCAACTTCTCAGAGCACATTAAGGCGGACCGCTTACGCGCCGCCTTCGCTCTAGGTCGACTCCACCCCGTCCTCAACCCGCGTAGTAAACTGTCGCTCAAGTGCAAAATGCGCTTGTACACAGCATGCATACGCCCGATTATGACATACGCATGTCCAGTCTTCGCACATGCCAAGCCGCGTCATATCCATAGGAGGCAAGTAGTCCAAAACCGTTTTCTACGTAAAGCCACAAATGCCCCTTGGTTCGTCCGTAATGAGATCCTCCACCTTGATCTCAAAATCCCCACCACCCAGCAGTTCATGAAGCATCTTTCCAAACGCTTCTTTGACACTGCCGCCAAGCACCGCAATCCCCTGATAGTAGCGGCTGCTAACTATACCCCCTCCAACATCTCCAAGCTTCACCGCCCAAGGCATGCCCTCACAGATCCCGATGACCCCATAACCCTCCTCCAAGAGGCCAATAGGGCCACTAGTACAACACACAGAGTTAGACCGACCTACCGACCTCGCCGCCGAGGTCCATCGCGACGCGTTCAACGTAGTAGCCCCCTCCCCCGTCCCCGGGTCCGATGAAGGCCAGCCCGCGCCGCAGCTGAGCCAGTAAATATAATTTCCCAACTATGACCTCTGAGTTTGTTTGGGACGTTTCTTCTCAGAGCTAGTACTAGGAAACGCCGCGGTCATCAAACCGAATTAAAACAAATATTCGATCCAGCCGTCCTTTGCTGTTCTCTCCAGCGACGCCATAAGCCGAGGTTCGTACCCCACAGGGGGTGCCCATAGCGTGTAGTCGCTTAGTTTTTAGTCGCCCTGGCTGGAAGCTTTAAATTCATTTAAGGCATCCACAGGAAAGTCCGGTTAAGTATTCACGGCCTCTTAAGGTTAACTACGAGATGCCATTGTAAAAAAAAAAAAAAAAAACTGGATAGTTTGATCCAGGTATACGTAACTGTCAATAAATTCGTGAATAGAGTCTCCAATCTTCGTAGGAGTTGTTATAACATGGGCATTAGATATAACTTTTGTCCTTGTTTATCTTAAAAATTCGTTTTTTATCCTGTGTACTGACATATGCTTTCAAAGTGTACTAATAAATTATTATTATGAAGTTATTATTATTATCGAACAAAATACTTTCATCTTTATTATTAAATTATGTTATTGTGATGTATTGTGAAATATTATAACATAAGATAGCATGAAAAATAACTAAAGTTTTTGTTTATTGAATTCCATGTTGCATGATTAAATCTTACAGACTTATTAATATATTGGAAATTAGAATGATCGCCTGAAACACAGGTTTAATTAATAAACCTAGCTCGGGCATGTCGCTAATTTTATATGATTCTCTGTATAATAATATGTTCTGTATGACCTTATGTATATTTTTAGTCACACATAATACCTAGCTGTTATTTAGGCAATAAAATATGTATGTATTTGTATAAGAATATTTTTGTAGCTTTTATTTTACAATGTTGTGTAAGTTTTTGAATAAAGATTATTATTATTACTATTATCTTAAGAACTACTCGCTCGGGTGCTCTACTGAGGTCTTCGAGCATACATACGCATTGATTTAGATGATGGAATGGATTTCTGAAGACGGAAATTATTATTATTCTAGTTTTAGCCTTTCTAAGTGTTCTAGTTTTAATCGAACACTCAGCGAGAATGCATAATTGCATAGAAGGCAAATATGCACATTCGCTCGTTTACCAAAATGTGGGAGTGCGCGTTAAGATCTCGCCAGAGACACCACGTACTGATTACCATAACCATTTTACCATATTTTACCAATAATTGTGTCTAAGTTTATATATTTACTACCATTTCTTGTTACTAAGTGATATAGTGATTTAATATAGCTATTTCGTTTATAATCAAAGACTTTAACTTTTACCATATCCTATTACTAGGAGAAGAGTGTGCTAGGTCACCATAGCGCCGAGCATTACTCTTTTCACTAAGTTTTTATGATAAATAAAAATTGTATTTGTAAAATATACTTGTCGGAGGCAGCGACGGCAGAGCGGTAGGGTCGACAGCATCTTGGTCTGGTGGTACAGGTTCCATTTCGCAGGTGAGTTTTGAATTGAAGCACGACGTGTAGATATACCCTCCAATCTTCATAATAACAATTTGAATAGGCAAACCGACAGTTTCGGTTAGGAGATGTGCCTTGGTCCGCGTCTCGATGCAGTGACCGTTCGACGAACCCCACTTTCCAAAGCGACTCTGTCCATGTGACGCCATCACAAAATGACGTCACAAGCGTTCGCCCCTCTACTACGTAAATCAAATTAGCAATTTCTATTAAAATTATATCGACGATCTCCGACACGGCCAGCCTGACGATTTGCACGTCCTCGTGCATCATCATCATCATCATCGTCATCATCATCATCCCAGCGCCAATCCCAGTCGCATCCGAAGCTCTCTCAGCCCCGGAGTCCGGGATCCGCTTCACCAGGCCAACCGCCGATTCCAGCCAAACTTCGATATTTCTCTTTGCACGTCCTCGTGCATGTCTGTAACAAATTAAAAAAAAAAGCACAGAAAACAGACTTTGAAACATTTTTGAGAACTCGGCCAACCTGACCGTCACACGTCACGTTTAATTACAATGACTAGGTATTAGAAAACCAAACAACCTTAATCATTTTAACAACTTAAACGCAAGAGCTTCCTTCAAGCCTCATAGTTATCAAAATTCAAAAAAAAAAAAAAAAAAAAAGGTTCCTCCAAGCCCCATAATTATCAAATCAAAATCATAATCATAATTGTCAAAAAGAAAACACACCATGGTTCGCTACCACAGTAGCTAGTGACAACTCATAGTTGACACCCATATCGTCATCACCTCCTGTGATACGACCAACTCTAGAGTCCACGACTCCCAGGTCAACACATGACCGTACAACTAATAGTCTCCTCTGAGACCCAGGTCCCCGCCACATCACTAGCTGCACATCGCCCCCTGAACAAGTCCTCACTGAGTTGCAGTTACGACTACAGACTAGTGCATGCAGTGCGACCATATCTACCAGAGTCCCCGCCACATCACTAGCTGCCCATCGCCCCCTGAACAACTCCTCACTGAGTTGCAGTTACGACTACAGACTAGTGCATGCAGTGCGACCATACCTACTAGTGTCCCCGCCACACCACTAGCTGCCCATCGCCCCCTGAACAACCCCTCACTGGGTTGCAGTTACGACTACAGACTAGTGCGTGCAGCGCGACCACATAGCCATGATACGTGTTCCATTTGCTGGCGGAGGCACCCTCCTCACCATCTTCTACATTATGAAAATCTAACTCAGCAGACATTACTTGGAAAAATCTTTCGTACTTATGCGATCGTGGGGTACTTATAAGTTCTGTTTCCAATCAACGATTACAATAGGTAACGATCGCCATTATCGCCATCAAACAACTCACCATTATTAAATTTCATTACTTTAGCACACTTCTATCAAATTTAGATTTTTCGTAAATAGCACTCATTTCTATGTTCGTTACCGCTTGTTCTCTTGAGAAGATTTAATAGTCTAGCCGCACATACTATCAGAAACTCAAGTGAGCTCGTAACTATAGGCCACAGTGAACTTTAGTTTTGAAAAAAAGACAAACCAGACATCATAATTTTAAAACCCTGATTTAAAATTTCTCAGTCCATTATAACAAACAATAATCGGGTAGTACAAGAAATAAAATTTGCAAAAATAACTCTTTTTTATCATGTCGCAAAGAAATTGTTCAGTACACAATACACTGGCACAACCATGTACACTGTATATATACTGGCGCTTGTGCACATACACCAATGAAATTACAGATTGCTTGACAAGAGAACATTCGGCCACGGAATCAAAATAAAAATAGTACGACTCACCGGACTATGGCAATTTCCCGCAAACACCTGCCACTTGGCAGTTGTCAACCGTTGCACACCAGACATCTCTGAGCTCTCATAAAATCCCATTACGTTACCACAAACATTTTGGGTATTTTGAAACCTTCTCATCGCCTGCAGAGTAGAGGCTCAAGCCTTGAAACCTTGGGCGTTCCGCAAAGCGCACGCAGCTCCGGCTGCGCCGCACGCAGCTCCAGCAGCGCCACACGCCATTGATGTGATTCACCAAGCAGCTAGAAGCGCGCTCCTCAAGCGCACCTTGCATGCTCCGCAAGCTCACCTTGCGCGCTCCGCAAGCCCACCTTGCGCGCTCCGCTCGCTGGCTCCGCTGGCTGTTGCTCGCCAAGCAACAGCCAGCACTGTCGCGCGCCAAGCATCAGCCAACACTGTCGCGCGCTAAGCAACAGCCAGCACTGTGGCGACAGCGCCTCGTCCAGCCGCACGTGCACGCCTGCAGCGGACTCCTGCAGCGCACTATAAGTATCACACGGAGCGATCTCTTCTGCTACCTCGTAACGTGACGTTCACTTCCAGCCTCACATTATGCTGTTCCTGGATTTATAACGAGATTGTGAGCAGTATAGTTCTTTACCCCACTTCTGATGTCGGAGACAGCGACGGCAGAGCAGTAGGGTCGACAGCATCTTGGTCTGGTGGTACAGGTTCCATTTCGCAGGTGAGTTTTGAATTGAAGCACGACGTGTAGATATACCCTCCAATCTTCATAATAACAATTTGAATAGGCAAACCGACAGGTTCGGTTAGGAGATGTGCCTTGGTCCGCGTCTCGATGCAAAGTGACCGTTCGACGAACCCCACTTTCCAAAGCGACTCTGTCCATGTGACGCCATCACAAAATGACGTCACAAGCGTTCGCCCCTCTACTACGTAAACCAAATTAGCAATTTCTATTTAAATTATATCGACGATCTCCGACATACTTATGTTTTTGTTTTTACTTACATTACGCCGTAGAATAATTGCCATATGATCAATTAAAAAAGATCAAAAGAACCTTTGAACACCTTCTTTCTTAATATCTATCCTCATGAGAATAACTCCAAGGTAAAATCAATTACATATTTCATCAAGAGGTCAAAATTGAAGATCAAAACGTAAAAATACAATAGTAGGTACTGTAGCGCGTAGAGCGTGTTACGTAATTAAAACTCCGAAGAATTGAACTTTGTGTATTGTACATTACCTGGAAGCTGTTCGGTGTCATAAACCGGTTTACAAGGTCCTGGAACGCCAATGTGATTAGTATTTAGTTTACTTTGTTTGTCTTTGGCTTTGTTGAACGTTCGTACTGCTGAAATCAATGTTTCCATTTTTGTCACAGTAGAAAATTCAGCTATATTCGGTCGAATCGTTGAGGGATCCGATGATTTCCCGGGCAATGGATAAATATCCCTCAGTTCCAAGTTTTTGTTGTAAATCTTGTATTTCTCTTTCTAGACCAGTGGTTCCCAAACTTATTTTGTCTACTGCCCACTTTGAGAATAATTATTTTTTTATCGCCCCCATTTTTTCACCTATTTAAAAACCACTATAACTTCAAATTAAATTAATTATATAGCGTCGGTGGGGAGTGAATAAGGACTCAGTTATCACGAGTACAGTTTAATGGTCCAGAAACACAGGCTTAACACAATAACACAAACAATAACTTATAATTTGGTGACAATTTACTACTTTAAAGCGCGAGCGGTTAGCGCGCGCGCACCTGTTTACCGCCATGTCATAACTATCTCTTTCTCTCTATGCCTCTCACGGATGGCATAGACAGCGCGCTATCGGGTTGCCACGCTATACACTCCCCCTCGAGTTCCAGAGAACGTCCTCGCTCTTGAACTCGCACAAAGGAAAACTTAAGAGCTAACACTAAATCTAAGACTTAACATACAGGACAAACATGCTTTCGAGGACGCCCTCTCTGACGTTTAGGCATCACGGGACGAGGAGGCGAACACTCTCTACTGTGGAACCGCGTAAGATCCGACACATGATACTTGCCCAATATGTTTTCAGGGTTATCTAAACTTGCAATTACGTAGGCTGTAGGGCTAACTCTTTTTACTATGACGTAGGGACCATCTTTCTTTGGAACAAACTTAGCTGTTATGTTCTTTGCAGCACTGCTAAGAACATGTGTCTTCAAAAGAACCTGATTTCCGACTTCAAAGACTTCGGCAGGGGTTTTGGTCTTGTCAGCACATTCCTTGCGTCGGTCCTGCTGTGTCTCAACTCTTTCCCTGACAGCGGTAAAAGAGTTAACAAAACTTTTCAAATATGGTGTTATTTGAGGTACGAAATTGTCCTTTTCGAGTATCGAACGAATGTCGTGTTGAACGTCGACTGGTGAGCGAAGTTCTCTAACAAACATTAGATATGCTGGAGATACACCAGTAGTCTGACAAACAGCTGAATTCATGGCGAACCTTATCGCAGGAAGGTGATGTGGCCATGACGAATGATCTGTTTCAACTAAACGTGACAGCTGAAATTTTAAATCCCTATTTTTACGCTCAGCTGGATTAGCTGACGGATGATACAAAGGTAACAATTCTTGAGTAATGCCTAAAATGTACATGCATTGTTGCATGACGGCGGACACGAACTGGACGCCATTGTCTGACACAATGCGTCGAGGAAGTCCATAGCGCAGAAAATACTCCTCAATTAGAGTACGTGCACACATCTCAGAAGTTGCCTCCTTCAGGGCATATAATTCAGTCCAACGAGTTGCTGTATCTTCTACCAAGAGTACCCAACGTTCCCCATTGTCACCAATGGGAAGCGGACCAAACAGGTCAATTGCTAACACTTCTCCTCTTTGACTTAAAACGGGGGTCTGTAACAGCCCAGGTGGATTCTTGTTTGAGGACTTATATCATTGACAAGTCGCACATGTTTTGACATACTCTGCTATAGCTCTGTACATACCTGGAAAGTAAAACCCTTGAGCGACTCGATTATACGTTCTATCGACCCCATGATGACCGCCTAGATCGGAGTCATGACATTCTTTTATAATTTCCAGGCGCAGTGAAGCCGGAACAACCAGCTGTGCCTCTTCTGTATCGACATCGGGATTATACCTGTATAGGACACCAAGTTGCATGAAATACCCTCTTTCTGACCACCGCTTAGCGCCTATAGACTGAGCGTCGGATGTATCTTCCAATTCACTAATGATTTTTTTTAGTTCAAGGTCATCGAGCTGCGCGCGTCGTAGATCTGAAGCACTCCTGGCAGGTAAGTCTACGACAACAGAACAAACACCGCATTGATCCTTATTATCCTCTTTACAGGTTGGGCGACTGAGCGCATCAGCTATAATATTAGCCTTTCCAGGCGTATATTGAAACTGAATGTTAAAGCACTGCAGCTTTAAAGCCCAACGAACGAGTCTACCGGACGGCGACTTTAAGGTAAGAAGCCACTTTAGCGGCTGATGATCGCTGCCTATTACCACCTCATGACCTTCGATGTAACCCCTGAATCGTTCAACAGCCCAAACGACAGCGAGAGCTTCACGCTCTGTAGTACTGTAATTTCGTTCAGCTGGAATGAGAAGACGGCTGGCATATTCTATAGGACGTTCATCTTTACCTTCACCTTGTAGTAGGACCGCCCCAATGGCGTAATTGCTGGCATCTGTCCTTAACACGAACGGCTTGCTATAATCTGGTTGGATAAGAATCGGTGCCGTAGTCAAGCGCTTCTTCAGCTCCTGGAGGGCACCCTCCTGGTCTCTACCCCAAGACCAAACCTGATTCTTCTTTAGTAAGCGTGTCAAGGGCTCGGCTATTGCAGAAAAGCTTGGAATAAACTTCCTAAACCAAGAGGTGGTTTGTACAAAGGTTCTCAGGTGACGCAACGACGAGGGTGTCTTCATCTCTAGGATTGCCCTAACCTTATCGTCATCTGGCGAAACACCATCTTGGGTGATCACATGGCCGAGGTATTTTATCTTATCCCGTGCAAAAACACACTTTTCTCTGTTCGCACGCAATTTGAACAAGCGTAACCTATCAAAGACAACACGCAAGTCAGCAATATGCTTTTCAAAGCTACCTTCCGAGATTATCAATAGATCATCTTGATAAGCTAGAAGCGTCACGTCCTTCAACGAAGCGCCCGATCGAAGTCTATCTATTAGACGTTGGAATGTTGACGGCGCGTTCTTCAGACCAAACGGCATACGCTTAAAACGGAATGAACCGAAAGGCGTTGAGAAAGCCGTTTTATCTCGGTCCTGTTCACGAACGCTAACTTGCCAAAATCCACTGCGCATATCGATGGTACTCATGAAAGATTGCCGTTTTGTTGATTGAATAAGCTCGTCTATCAAAGGCATGGGATAGACATCGGTCTTAGTAACCGCATTGAGCTTTCTATAATCTACACAGGAACGTACCTTTCCATTTTTCTTTGGAACGAGAAGCGCCGGAGAAGCCCACGCGGACTCACATTCCTCTACAATATCATCAGCCAACATCTTGTCCAACTCACTCCGCATGACCTCTTTCTTAGCAGGGGTTAACCTATATGGAGGGACAGCAATGGGGGGGTGGTCGCCGGTATCAATTATATGTTCGGCAAAAGAAGTCGCTTCTCCCCCTGGCTGGAAGATATCCTCATTTGAGACAAGGAGCTGTGCCAGAACTTCGCGTTGACTATCGCTAAGGGAGGTCGCCTCGTCATCCCGGAGCACTTCTACAGCGGCACACGAAGACACAAGTGACACTCCTTCAAACTGTATTTCGTATTTTTGCTCATCACTTTCAGCAAAATGCCAGCTGCTGTTACCAAAATTAAAAACAAGATTGAAGATAGTAAGAAAGTCTATGCCTAACAAACTCTCATTATTGTTTGCTTCAGGAAAAATAATAAATTTAATGGCTCTAGTTTTATGTTGGAGTGTCACCTGTACCTCCGCGGTAAGTACATTCATCTCCCTATTAACACCATCCGCTAACTTAACAATTTGTGTTGACGGCAATAACTGGTGTCCTAGCCTTAATAGGAGAGCGTAGAGCGTATGGCCGGCAATACATGTCTTAGCTGCAGAATCAACTAAAGCCGTACCACAAAACCCTAGAATGCTTATATTTAATATGGGGCGGCGAAAAGATGTACAGTCATTAACATTATTGACATACTCACAACTATTATAACAGTTATAATCATAAAAACTAGGCGAACTTGTGTTTACATTAACAACATTACTGTTACAAAAATCCCCTACGGCAAGTGTAGGGTTACCTTGAGTCGACATTGGCACTAACGGGTTGACTAACGACGACTGCGGCGCGGCGACGGTGGCAGGGACGGCGCTGGCGGCCGAGCCATGCCGGCGACACCTACGGTCGCGCGCTCGCGGCGATGCGCGGGAAACTGACGTACTTAGTACCCCGTCATGCGACGAAATATTCATGGAGTAGAATGATGACTGTCCTCGTGGTGAACAGTTTTTACACTTTGATTTGATTACGTTCGCGGCACCACAACCGTAGCACTTTACCTCACTTTCTGAACTTTGCTTATTGACGCTTTTATCACACTTATCACTAACACGTTTAAGCTTCTCACACGTTTCTTTATTGTGTCCTAATCGCTTGCAATACGAACAAAACGGCTTCTTTGACTTGGCGACGAGACCATCGCTGGCGCCAGCGGGTGACTCGGTCGACGACACGCGGCCTGCGGTACTCGACGTGTTGGCGTCTGTAGGTATATACCGCGACGATGACGATGAAACATTACGCGACGTGGAGTGTTTGCTGTTATTATTATCATATACTTCTTTTACAGAATCTTCGACCTGTCGACACTTGTAAAGCAACTCGTCGAAACTATTCACGCAGTCTCTCGTCACGCGTTTTCTAATGCGCGTATTGAGTAGTCCGTACGCCATATCTAATTGAACCTTCTCTGAAAGGTCGTCCTTTGGGAATTTAGCTAATATTGCACGTACCTTAGCAATAAACAAATCTGTGTTTTCGTCTTCATTGTGTATAAGGCTGAACAGTTTTCGGTAAAGGCGATGTGGCGGGTCCTGTTCACCGAAGGCGCACTTTATGCGGGTGACGGCTTCCGACCACGTACTGGTTGATTGCTTGACACCTTGCCACCATATTGCAGCAGGTCCTTCCAATAACATCGAAAAGCCGCGGAGAGCATTTACGTCAGATACATTTACGCAGTCTTTGTAGGTAATCACGGCGTCCATAAAATTATCTAACGACTCGTCCGCGCGTCCGCCATAACGCGACGTACATTTCGCGAAGTTTCCATTCGCGTCAAAAACATACGATGCTTGTTGTGCTTCGGAGACGTTATGCGGCGTCGATGAACGTATTTCTCGGATCAGCTGCTGGCAAAATTCGTTCTGAGTTTGTTGTATTGACGTTATAAAGCTTGCGAGGGTTTCTTGAGACATTGTTACATTCGCGGCGCCATTGGAGTCCGATTTTTCTTCTGACCGTGTTTTTGGCATTTTGGCTACTTAAAACACGGGCCAAACAGGAAAAACACACTCGTAGGTTCGGTAAAGTCCCCTACGTCCACTTTTATTGTGATCGTTGTAAGTTATTTCACGAACTGCGTAATACACGACACGAAATACCTACACACGTTGGGCAGCCACTTATAGCGTCGGTGGGGAGTGAATAAGGACTCAGTTATCACGAGTACAGTTTAATGGTCCAGAAACACAGGCTTAACACAATAACACAAACAATAACTTATAATTTGGTGACAATTTACTACTTTAAAGCGCGAGCGGTTAGCGCGCGCGCACCTGTTTACCGCCATGTCATAACTATCTCTTTCTCTCTATGCCTCTCACGGATGGCATAGACAGCGCGCTATCGGGTTGCCACGCTATAATTAATTGTTGTGACCTATATATGTATATTAACGGAGAATTCTAAACTAAACTTTTACTATAACCCGCAACTTAAAACCTGAGCGCAGTAGGTAACATACAACGGCGCTTAGGTCTCAAGTTAACTCTTACGGGCTCCACCTGCCAACAAGAATGACTATTGAAACGCAACTTTATAGTATTAAAACAGAGTATCTTTTATTAAAAATATAACTAAAATAATAAATCCTTATATAAAAACTAATGTGAAGGATGAATCTGATGTTGTTTGTTGTTGATATCAGGTTCCAATTTTCTCAAGAACAGTCGCAAGTCGCCACATTCGGTAACAAGCAAACGATTTCTCTTTTTAGTAAGCAGTGTTGTCACAGCATTAAATACACGTTCACACAAATATGATAATCGTTGAACGATTGACCACAATCCAGGGTACAATTGCGGGATCGGTTTTTGTAGCCAAAATTCTTGGTAACCATTTTTGAACTTGATTTTTATTTCCTCGTTTGTTGTCAATTCTATAAGTTCTTCTTCCAGCCGAGGTGACATGGCTGTGTTGACATTTGAAAACGGATCCAACACCCAGTCTGGTATTTCCAAGTTCAAAATGTCCTGGTATCGTTTGGTGAAGTCAATATGGAGGTTTTCCAAATGTTGGCAGTAGGCAAACTATTCGTCGTTACTGCATGATACTGATAAATTTGGAAAATTGTGAAACTCACTTCTGCCCAGATTCTTTTTGTGTTGAAGCAGTTTGGCTGCGAAAGCAGCAACGACGTTGTTTGTTTTAATTAAATTTAGTTTATCGCCTTGCAGTTGGAGATTCATGTTTCATTCGTTGAACAATTGGGATAGTTCATTTTTTTTAAATGAGTTAATATGAAATCCATTTCGAGGAATAGGGTTAGACTATTGAGCGTTTAAAAAAGTAAAATATTCACGGATTATTGTTATTTACTGCTTCAAGTAAATAACCTTAATTTGACCTCTAATTACGTCATCATTTGGCTCTAAAGGGACAATTCCTTCGCCATCAAATATACACACGCTCACACACACTCGTTTGCAACTGTCAAAAGTGTCAAGATACATAAACAAACATAAATTCTTCAAACATTCGATTATTATATTTTACTTAGCGTCTAGCGAAATTACCAGCAAATAACGATGGAATATAGGAAGTGCTTCGTTCCAACCTGTAAAAATGACTCAAAAAATAGTCCAGATAAAATTTTTGTTCGTATTCGGGAAGACTTGAAAGAAAAATGGTGTCGTGAAGCTAAGGCGGAGTGTTTTAAAATTTACAGAATGTATTGCTGTGAAGATCATTTGGAGGTAAAGATGATTGATATCATAATGCTATACATTTTTTGATTTAATCGCCATAACACTTTTCACAACTTATTACAAACCTATGATATTGTCTAACCTTTCATTGTTTTGTATTGTAGCCTAGGGAAGATTTGATTAATTATTACTAATGTAAGATAATGAACGAAGAACCTAAACTAAAACGTTCGGCTTTCTTGCGCAATATTGGACAAGATACGAATGAAGGCCTATCAGAACTAAATAAGTTATTGTTTAAACCTCCAAGTACCAGCCAGCCATTGAAAAGAAAACATGATGATTTTGATAAATCAAAATCCAGCACTAGTCCCAGCAAAAGTAAGCTGTTTAAAAGGATTGAGGATATAGCTGTGCCCGGTACATCCACATGTTCTACATTACCTATAAACGTAGGTAATTTGTTTTTTTTTTTTTCATCATAATAATAAAATATATAATTCTAACTGAAATAAAGTTACACACATCATTGTGTTCACCATGTTAATATTTTAGACAAATCAAATGAGTCAAATAGCTATTATATAATGCGTGAATGAGTGAATTATGTAAAGATATGCGATGAATTTTAAGAAGTGTGTTGCTACTGAAATATTTGCACTAAGTACTGGTTTATTTCCAGATCGATGCTGCTACTCAGTGTGAAATAAAGATGGTTGACAAGAGTACAAACTATAAAACTAGGAAACAGCCTGCAAATATTATTACCACTGACGTACTGCAATCTTCACAAGAGACATCTTCGGCAGCAACTCCATCTTTATTTGGTTGTACATCAGAAAATGAAGAATCTAGTGTATGTGATGCAAGTAGAGTGGTGTCTAGAACTAAGAAGATTATGCTAGACTTAGTATTAAATAAACCAAGGATGTGTTGGGGTTACCAAAATAATTTATATGGCTTATTGATCATATAGTACAAAAAAGTACAGCAAAAATAGACAATCTACACGTTATTGTTACTTTATTGAAAATAAAGCAAAATGACTCACTGGAACATATAAGTGATCAATTTAATATATCTCAAACCAAGCTGTCATCTATGATATTAACAGGTATTGAAGTATTAGGTAACTTATTTCAAAATTTTGTTTATTGTCCTCAACTCAAACAAATAAAAGAGAATCTACCATTGGTATTTAAAATAAGATATTCTGATGTCCAAATGATCATTGATTGTTTTGAGATACAAATCTCAAAACCATCTAACCATTTGAAGCAAGCTCAGACATGGTCGCAGTACAAAAGTTGCAATACTGTTAAATACCTAATAGGTTGCACTCCAAATGGCTTTATAAGCTTCATTTCAAAAGGCTATGGGGGAAGAATATCTGATAAAGCGATTGTAAAAAAAAGTGATTTAATAAATGTTTTAAAGCCTAATGCTGTTATTTTAGCTGACAGGGGTTTTAAAGAAATAGAAACTATTAAATGCGCGGAATATAAAACTTTTGAGGCCACCCAGTGTTTATACAGGCACTAAACAAACTACTCATGAGGCACTTCAGAGTAAAGTAATTGCAAGTTTATGTGTTCACATTGAGAGAGTTATTAGACGAGTAAGAGAGTATACTCTACTGAAACCTCATTCAGTTGTTAATTATAAATATGTACCTTACTTGGATGAAATAGTATTAATTGTTTGTGGTTTAATTAATTTGCAAGGAGAAATAATAAAGAGTTATTAAAATGTATCAATATTTTATTATTTTTTTGCACTTTCTAATAACTTAGGAAATATAAATGTACTCCAAAAGACTTCTGCTTTTTTTATTATGTCCCTTATGTATACTTCATCATAGTCCACCCAAACAACATGAATATTTTTTGTAGTCTCAAATAAAGGATCTGCAACACAGAATAGTCCTTTGTTTTTTTACAGGCCATCATTTGGCACATTATCTCTTTTTAAAATTTTTCTGTTATAACATCATTTTTTATATATGTTTCAATAGCTTTTTCTGAAGATGGACACTTAACCTCTACTACAAAATCTTCTCCAATACCATCAGGTGATGCTCCCAAAATGCCATCAATGAGGATGAACCCAGACCGGTCTATTTTGACCTGTAACTTCTCTTCAATTTCTTGTAGTACTCGGCTTTCTAATCTCCTGCCTCGTTGTATGGCTTTAGTTTCAGGTACAAAGGTAGCAAAAGGGAATGCCATTCCCTTTTGCTATTGTTGTGGTTAGCAAAAAAAACTTCAGAACCATCATCAACTGCAGTTCAATGTTACTGGAACAAACCTTCCCTTACAAGTGCAAGCGCTGAACCAGTTACTAGTAAAGATATTTTTCTAAAAGTTAAGATCCCAAAGCTTATGCCGAAAGACACTACTGTCTTAACTGAATTTGAAGAACAATATCTTAGAAGGAATTTGTGCAACTCCCTTATTATGAAGTTCTGTGATGGTTTTAAACCCAACTCCAAAAATATATTTGATATTATGTTGGCATTCCATGCATTGATGATGAAACCATACATAATTATAATAATTTTAGTAAGTATTTAAAAAGAATTTTCAACAATATTGTTATTGAAGAAATATAATTAAAAACAATAAGGCAAGCTGATAGTAAATATTGGCATAATATACGACAAGGAAGACTAACAGCTTCTAAATTATATGAAGCTGCTGATTGCCATACAGATGGTGCTCTAGTTGAGCAAATATTAGGAGGCTATAAAGTGCCTGAAACTAAAGCCATACAACGAGGCAGGAGATTAGAAAGCCGAGTACTACAAGAAATTGAAGAGAAGTTACAGGTCAAAATAGACCGGTCTGGGTTCATCCTCATTGATGGCATTTTGGGAGCATCACCTGATGGTATTGGAGAAGATTTTGTAGTAGAGGTTAAGTGTCCATCTTCAGAAAAAGCTATTGAAACATATATAAAAAATGATGTTATAACAGAAAAATTTTAAAAAGAGATAATGTGCCAAATGATGGCCTGTAAAAAAACAAAGGACTATTCTGTGTTGCAGATCCTTTATTTGAGACTACAAAAAATATTCATGTTGTTTGGGTGGACTATGATGAAGTATACATAAGGGACATAATAAAAAAAGCAGAAGTCTTTTGGAGTACATTTATATTTCCTAAGTTATTAGAAAGTGCAAAAAAATAATAAAATATTGATACATTTTAATAACTCTTTATTATTTCTCCTTGCAAATTAATTAAACCACAAACAATTAATACTATTTCATCCAAGTAAGGTACATATTTATAATTAACAACTGAATGAGGTTTCAGTAGAGTATACTCTCTTACTCGTCTAATAACTCTCTCAATGTGAACACATAAACTTGCAATTACTTTACTCTGAAGTGCCTCATGAGTAGTTTGTTTAGTGCCTGTATAAACACTGGGTGGCCTCAAAAGTTTTATATTCCGCGCATTTAATAGTTTCTATTTCTTTAAAACCCCTGTCAGCTAAAATAACAGCATTAGGCTTTAAAACATTTATTAAATCACTTTTTTTTACAATCGCTTTATCAGATATTCTTCCCCCATAGCCTTTTGAAATGAAGCTTATAAAGCCATTTGGAGTGCAACCTATTAGGTATTTAACAGTATTGCAACTTTTGTACTGCGACCATGTCTGAGCTTGCTTCAAATGGTTAGATGGTTTTGAGATTTGTATCTTAAAACAATCAATGATCATTTGGACATCAGAATATCTTATTTTAAATACCAATGGTAGATTCTCTTTTATTTGTTTGAGTTGAGGACAATAAACAAAATTTTGAAATAAGTTACCTAATACTTCAATACCTGTTAATATCATAGATGACAGCTTGGTTTGAGATATATTAAATTGATCACTTATATGTTCCAGTGAGTCATTTTGCTTTATTTTCAATAAAGTAACAATAACGTGTAGATTGTCTATTTTTGCTGTACTTTTTTGTACTATATGATCAATAAGCCATATAAATTATTTTGGTAACCCCAACACATCCTTGGTTTATTTAATACTAAGTCTAGCATAATCTTCTTAGTTCTAGACACCACTCTACTTGCATCACATACACTAGATTCTTCATTTTCTGATGTACAACCAAATAAAGATGGAGTTGCTGCCGAAGATGTCTCTTGTGAAGATTGCAGTACGTCAGTGGTAATAATATTTGCAGGCTGTTTCCTAGTTTTATAGTTTGTACTCTTGTCAACCATCTTTATTTCACACTGAGTAGCAGCATCGATCTGGAAATAAACCAGTACTTAGTGCAAATATTTCAGTAGCAACACACTTCTTAAAATTCATCGCATATCTTTACATAATTCACTCATTCACGCATTATATAATAGCTATTTGACTCATTTGATTTGTCTAAAATATTAACATGGTGAACACAATGATGTGTGTAACTTTATTTCAGTTAGAATTATATATTTTATTATTATGATGAAAAAAAAAAAACAAATTACCTACGTTTATAGGTAATGTAGAACATGTGGATGTACCGGGCACAGCTATATCCTCAATCCTTTTAAACAGCTTACTTTTGCTGGGACTAGTGCTGGATTTTGATTTATCAAAATCATCATGTTTTCTTTTCAATGGCTGGCTGGTACTTGGAGGTTTAAACAATAACTTATTTAGTTCTGATAGGCCTTCATTCGTATCTTGTCCAATATTGCGCAAGAAAGCCGAACGTTTTAGTTTAGGTTCTTCGTTCATTATCTTACATTAGTAATAATTAATCAAATCTTCCCTAGGCTACAATACAAAACAATGAAAGGTTAGACAATATCATAGGTTTGTAATAAGTTGTGAAAAGTGTTATGGCGATTAAATCAAAAAATGTATAGCATTATGATATCAATCATCTTTACCTCCAAATGATCTTCACAGCAATACATTCTGTAAATTTTAAAACACTCCGCCTTAGCTTCACGACACCATTTTTCTTTCAAGTCTTCCCGAATACGAACAAAAATTTTATCTGGACTATTTTTTGAGTCATTTTTACAGGTTGGAACGAAGCACTTCCTATATTCCATCGTTATTTGCTGGTAATTTCGCTAGACGCTAAGTAAAATATAATAATCGAATGTTTGAAGAATTTATGTTTGTTTATGTATCTTGACACTTTTGACAGTTGCAAACGAGTGTGTGTGAGCGTGTGTATATTTGATGGCGAAGGAATTGTCCCTTTAGAGCCAAATGATGACGTAATTAGAGGTCAAATTAAGGTTATTTACTTGAAGCAGTAAATAACAATAATCCGTGAATATTTTACTTTTTTAAACGCTCAATAGTCTAACCCTATTCCTCGAAATGGATTTCATATTAACTCATTTAAAAAAAATGAACTATCCCAATTGTTCAACGAATGAAACATGAATCTCCAACTGCAAGGCGATAAACTAAATTTAATTAAAACAAACAACGTCGTTGCTGCTTTCGCAGCCAAACTGCTTCAACACAAAAAGAATCTGGGCAGAAGTGAGTTTCACAATTTTCCAAATTTATCAGTATCATGCAGTAACGACGAATAGTTTGCCTACTGCCAACATTTGGAAAACCTCCATATTGACTTCACCAAACGATACCAGGACATTTTGAACTTGGAAATACCAGACTGGGTGTTGGATCCGTTTTCAAATGTCAACACAGCCATGTCACCTCGGCTGGAAGAAGAACTTATAGAATTGACAACAAACGAGGAAATAATCGTCGGTCGGGAGGGCACTTGGCCGCCTCGGCCAGGGCCCCCTTCACCTCTTCAGGCGTCAGGGACTCTTCGAGGCCCGCCACGCGGATCTCGGCCATTTTAGTGGGCCGGGTAATGTCGGCCACCTCCCCGACTACCTCCGCCAATTTCTTGGCCAAGGCGTCGGCCTGGGAGGGGGAGGTCTCTTTTGGGAGCTCCATAAGGCAAGCTCCCGTCCTGGACCTCCTCACTTTATCCGGCCCAACCCCAAGATCAGCGAGGCTGATGGCCGCCCTCGCCTTCGCCTTTTTGGGGGCCTTCTTCGGGGCCGCCGCTTTAGGCCCCTTAGGCTTCTGGGCCGGAGCGGGAGCCGGGGCAGTAGTGGCCTTCTTTTTGCCCTTACGGAGCACCGTGGCCCACGACTCCCCCTCCAGCACCAGAGCCTGCATCTCCTTCGAGCTTCCGGGGACCTGCTCCTTTGCTCGTGTTGGCTCAGGGGCAGGTCTCCCTTCTGCCCCTTCGCGCCCGCTCGGACCTTTTGCCGTTTTTGGCCCGCTCGGTCCCTTTGCCCTGACTGGCCTGGCGACCTTGGGCATGTTAGCCGGCGACATGAGTGTCGCCATCCACAGTGGGGAGCTCTAACGACTGGACATCCTCCAGCCATTCATCCTCTCGCCGAGCCCCCAAAACCCCCAGCTTGCGACCACTTACCGCACTCTGCAAACAGAGTGGAAGTGACCGTATGCTAATCCCCATAGGCCAGGTTCCCATCACCGACCATCTTAAAGATGATCGATGATTGAAACCTGGCCCTTCCCCGTGTGAAGATTAGCCGCCAGGCCCAAGAGCCCACTGCGCTGGGGAAAATGTCAATTACTCATCCCCGCCCGTCGGGGGACGGGAGGGGTATGTGGGACTCCCCGGGAGATAGAACCCTCGCTACGGGGGTCAGGGTCGCAGCGACGCGCGCCGTGACTTCCGCGGTCCTGGTGTGATTTATAGGCGACCCTTCCCAGCGGGTAAGAGAACATGTGTAGCATCTGCTACACGTCTGTTGTTTCATACTGAAGTTCGTTGGCTATCAAGAGGCAATTGTCTGACTCGATTTTACAACCTGTTTGACTCTGTTATAGAGTTCTTGGAAACTAAAGATACATAATTGCACGACAAGCTCATAACATCAAAGAATGATATAGCTTACATGTATTAATGGGCATTGACCAATTTTTTCGACCCTCATTTTTTATTTAAGATTTCGATAATATAGAGCATTCTAAGAAACTAATTTGAATATTTTTTAATTTCATGCAGTCATTCTATTTTTATTAATTATTTAAAATTAGGAGTAACTTCGTTACGATTACGTCATCATTGGCTGAATATTTACGTGTCTTTGCCCTTTTACCTAAAAGAATTTCTTTGACGTTAGACAAATCTGACAAAATAATGTCAATAGTGAATCTGTCACTGTCATACAGTAAATGAGTAAACAATTTATAACCTCGTTGAAATAAATACCACGCTATCATTCGTCTTGTTTGTAAATCATTTTATAAACTTACTGTTTTACGAACTGTTTACCATGACTGAAAACTTCGTGAGAGCTGACTCCCGAAATCTACCGAAGGTGGAAAATATTAAGATATTGGAGTATGTGGCAACATGTAGCCATCATAATTTGGCTGAAATAAGGGGAGCAAAAATTTTAATGTAAGTATCTTTTACATTGTATTAGAATTCTAACAAATACTTCGGCTGTTCGCCAACTACTCATGTCTACTTGGCTCCAATGCAATAGTATTAACGACACCGGTTTAATGTAGCGATGATGATTACTTCGCTAAATGATTTGTTTTTTTTTTTGTATTGTTTTTAATTACTATAATATACTAAAGCATCTTTAATTTTTTAGGTCATCTCGGGATTCGTACATCAATACCGCTGTGGGCTACGTGAAAGTTAGTCGAACAGGCAGCGAATGCATAGTCAATGCTAAAGTAGTGCCTGAACACAGAATAAGCAAGAAATTGTATAACGTCAATTGTAAAATTGATGAACAGAATAATAATATTATTATTATTAACGGACGACCCGTCGTACGGCGAGTTTCCACCCTTATGTTGTTAACACCTCTACGATCCGGACGAAGCGTTTCGCCTCCTCCTTTATACCGCGTACATCGAGGGACTGGAACAATCTGCCGGCGGCGGTGTTTCCGTCGGACTACAATTTGAGTGTCTTCAAGGCTAGAGTGAATAGGCTCTTAATAAACTAGTGCGCTTTACCATCAACGATTGCGTCACTGCTTACCATCAGGCAGGATTGCGGTCAAGCGCTGGTTTATACTTTAATAAAAAAAAAAAAAAAAAAAATATATATATATATATATTAATGCAACATGTGAAGATTGCCCAGCATCAGCAGGTATTTTTATAACCAACTTTTAAAAGAGATATGTAGGTAGGTACCGTTAATTCAAACTTAGATTAACCAAGATTGTTGTTTTTTACAGGTAGTTTTTTGCAACTACCTGTAAAAAACAACAATCTTGGTTAATCTAAGTAAGTAAGTTTGAATTAACGGTACCTACCTACATATCTCTTTTAAAAGTTGGTTATAAAAATACCTGCTGATGCTGGGCAATCTTCACATGTTGCATTAATATATATATATATATATATATATTTTTTTTTTTTTTTTATTAAAGTATAAACCAGCGCTTGACCGCAATCCTGCCTGATGGTAAGCAGTGACGCAATCGTTGATGGTAAAGCGCACTAGTTTATTAAGAGCCTATTCACTCTAGCCTTGAAGACACTCAAATTGTAGTCCGACGGAAACACCGCCGCCGGCAGATTGTTCCAGTCCCTCGATGTACGCGGTATAAAGGAGGAGGCGAAACGCTTCGTCCGGATCGTAGAGGTGTTAACAACATAAGGGTGGAAACTCGCCGTACGACGGGTCGTCCGTTAATAATAATAATATTATTATTCTGTTCATCAATTTTACAATTGACGTTATACAATTTCTTGCTTATTCTGTGTTCAGGCACTACTTTAGCATTGACTATGCATTCGCTGCCTGTTCGACTAACTTTCACGTAGCCCACAGCGGTATTGATGTACGAATCCCGAGATGACCTAAAAAATTAAAGATGCTTTAGTATATTATAGTAATTAAAAACAATACAAAAAAAAACAAATCATTTAGCGAAGTAATCATCATCGCTACATTAAACCGGTGTCGTTAATACTATTGCATTGGAGCCAAGTAGACATGAGTAGTTGGCGAACAGCCGAAGTATTTGTTAGAATTCTAATACAATGTAAAAGATACTTACATTAAAATTTTTGCTCCCCTTATTTCAGCCAAATTATGATGGCTACATGTTGCCACATACTCCAATATCTTAATATTTTCCACCTTCGGTAGATTTCGGGAGTCAGCTCTCACGAAGTTTTCAGTCATGGTAAACAGTTCGTAAAACAGTAAGTTTATAAAATGATTTACAAACAAGACGAATGATAGCGTGGTATTTATTTCAACGAGGTTATAAATTGTTTACTCATTTACTGTATGACAGTGACAGATTCACTATTGACATTATTTTGTCAGATTTGTCTAACGTCAAAGAAATTCTTTTAGGTAAAAGGGCAAAGACACGTAAATATTCAGCCAATGATGACGTAATCGTAACGAAGTTACTCCTAATTTTAAATAATTAATAAAAATAGAATGACTACATGAAATTAAAAAATATTCAAATTAGTTTCTTAGAATGCTCTATATTATCGAAATCTTAAATAAAAAATGAGGGTCGAAAAAATTGGTCAATGCCCATTAATACATGTAAGCTATATCATTCTTTGATGTTATGAGCTTGTCGTGCAATTATGTATCTTTAGTTTCCAAGAACTCTATAACAGAGTCAAACAGGTTGTAAAATCGAGTCAGACAATTGCCTCTTGATAGCCAACGAACTTCAGTATGAAACAACAGACGTGTAGCAGATGCTACACATGTTCTCTTACCCGCTGGGAAGGGTCGCCTATAAATCACACCAGGACCGCGGAAGTCACGGCGCGCGTCGCTGCGACCCTGACCCCCGTAGCGAGGGTTCTATCTCCCGGGGAGTCCCACATACCCCTCCCGTCCCCCGACGGGCGGGGATGAGTAATTGACATTTTCCCCAGCGCAGTGGGCTCTTGGGCCTGGCGGCTAATCTTCACACGGGGAAGGGCCAGGTTTCAATCATCGATCATCTTTAAGATGGTCGGTGATGGGAACCTGGCCTATGGGGATTAGCATACGGTCACTTCCACTCTGTTTGCAGAGTGCGGTAAGTGGTCGCAAGCTGGGGGTTTTGGGGGCTCGGCGAGAGGATGAATGGCTGGAGGATGTCCAGTCGTTAGAGCTCCCCACTGTGGATGGCGACACTCATGTCGCCGGCTAACATGCCCAAGGTCGCCAGGCCAGTCAGGGCAAAGGGACCGAGCGGGCCAAAAACGGCAAAAGGTCCGAGCGGGCGCGAAGGGGCAGAAGGGAGACCTGCCCCTGAGCCAACACGAGCAAAGGAGCAGGTCCCCGGAAGCTCGAAGGAGATGCAGGCTCTGGTGCTGGAGGGGGAGTCGTGGGCCACGGTGCTCCGTAAGGGCAAAAAGAAGGCCACTACTGCCCCGGCTCCCGCTCCGGCCCAGAAGCCTAAGGGGCCTAAAGCGGCGGCCCCGAAGAAGGCCCCCAAAAAGGCGAAGGCGAGGGCGGCCATCAGCCTCGCTGATCTTGGGGTTGGGCCGGATAAAGTGAGGAGGTCCAGGACGGGAGCTTGCCTTATGGAGCTCCCAAAAGAGACCTCCCCCTCCCAGGCCGACGCCTTGGCCAAGAAATTGGCGGAGGTAGTCGGGGAGGTGGCCGACATTACCCGGCCCACTAAAATGGCCGAGATCCGCGTGGCGGGCCTCGAAGAGTCCCTGACGCCTGAAGAGGTGAAGGGGGCCCTGGCCGAGGCGGCCAAGTGCCCTCCCGACCAATTTCGGGTGGGCACCATGGCCCTGGGGGCGCGGGGCACGGGCTCGGTCCGTGTTTCGTGCCCCATAGAGGCCGCGAAGGGGCTGGCGGAGCGGGGCAAGGTAGTGGTGGGCTGGAGTGTTGCCGCCATCCACCTTTTGGAGCAGCGCCCCATGCGCTGCCGCAGGTGCGTAGCGAGGGGGCACACTGCGGCGCTCTGCCCCTCCGCCAAGGACCAGAGTCGGCTTTGCTTCCGGTGCGGCCAGGAGGGCCATTTGGCTGTGGGCTGTAGGGCCCCTGTAAGATGCGCGCTATGTGCAGACAGGGGCCTGCCCAGCGGCCACAGAATGGCTGGCGCCGCATGCGATGCCCCTCCGGTCCGAGGCCTCCCCGCGGTGGGACCACCAGCGGCCGGCTCTGCGACCACCACAACAGAAGGGACACCGATGGACACTGCTAATGCCCAGTAGGTCCATCGGTGTCATTCTACAGGTTAATGTTAACCACTCCGCCGCGTCACAGGACCTGTTGTGTCAGGACATGGCGGAGTGGGGAGCAGACCTGGCGGTGGTGGCAGAGCCGTACATTACGTTCCGAACTCGGCCAATTGGCTAGGGTCGTCGGACGGCCTGGTGGCGATCACGCGACCCGCCGCGAGCACTGGCCCCCCTCTCGTTCTTAGGGAGAGGGGTCCGGGGTTCGTAGCGGTTCAGTGGGGGGGAGTGGTGGTAATTTCGACCTACTTCTCCCCCAACCGCAGCCGGGCCGAATTCGAGCGCCTCCTGGCGGCCGTCGAGGGGACGGTCCGGAGCTGGGGCTGCCTGCGTCCTCGTGGGCACGCCCCCGTGGGAGGTCGATGCCCTGGTTCTGTCCCAGGTTAATCGACACCGTGTGGCGGCCCGGGAACGGGGGGAACGACCCGCCTTCGAGGAAGTAAGGCGGCGGCGACCTCGTTGCGGCGCTCGGAGGCGGACGCCTCTCCCTGGCAACCATGGTGCGAGCCATGGTTGAAAGCAAGAGTGCATGGGAGGCTGCCGCCTCCTTCTGCGAGACCGTCCTCTCGCAGAAGGAGGCTGCGGAGAGGGAGCGGGAAGAGGATGCTCTTGCCGCTCCCCTCCGGCGTAGACGGGCGGGGCGAAGAAGGCGGGGGACAAACCCCCGTCTCCCTTAGCCCCAGAGTGTGACCAGCGCGTGCGGGTAGCCCCCGCACGTGCATTGCACCGGTCACCATGTCTGGGGATTACTCTGTTACCCGGGTAATCCCGCTTTGGCGCGGAAAAGCCCTGAGAGTGGCACGGCGACTAGGCCTTCGGGCCGATCCCGTGACACTCTCAACACAGGGCCCGAGGGTAACCGGGTTTTAGTGGGTATTCCCGGCTTCGGCCGGGCGAGTCCCACACACGTCCGTCGCCTAGCTAGCGTCGGGTATAGTGCGTAAAAACATTTCCACTCGATAAAAAAAAAAAGGATATAAACAGAAGAAAAAAGTTACTTAAGACTAGGCTGTATGGCGTACTATGCCTTTGCCTTTTCCGTTCCTCTGAACGGAAAGAAGTGAACCAAAAAAAAAAAATCTGACAAAAGTGTCAAAAGTATATTGATTGTTTATTTGTTTGTAAAGGAATCAGTTTATTCACTGAACTAATAATATATTCTAAAAATGAGTCTATTAAGATGTTACACTTGCTTACAGTCAGACAGAAAATTGAGCCCATTAAAAGCTCAGGGAAAATTCTTTTTTGCTCTTCTGTGTCCAGAAATGTTTATTACGGTAATTAGTATAGTTTCACTCTTGCAGTTTACAAATTATTACATTAATTTAACAAATAGTATTAGTAAACCCGCTTCTCAGTTGACACCCTGACCAAAAATTTTATTGCAAACAGTATACTCAACATTATCCGTCAAAAGGTAAACAAACCAGAGTTCTAATTTACCTACTTCACAAATGGAAGAGGTATATATTTAAAAAGATTTGGCGCTACACCACACCATACCTAAATTAACACAGAATATGGGTACCTGAATTAACATAATTATACTTTTGCCGAGCTCGATAAAGAATAGAGGTAAACAAACCAATTTTGGGTTATCACAACTCATCTTTTTCAAATCAATAATTTACATGATTATCGACTTTTACATGCTAACTATTTATTAACAATTACTATGGCAACATATTTCAATAGAATCATTAAAATAACATGCATATTAACTTGCTATTTCAAAAAACCATTAAAAAGTCGACATTTATTTTATTTGGTTACAAAAAAGAAACATGGATTAAATCCAGGTATTATACACAAACATCTGTTTACATTAATAGGAAGTAGGATTATTATTTGTATGAAAATCGTCTATGTAGTAAAGGTTCTCATCTTTCTTTAAGGTGTTGTTTACGCCTAAAAGGAAGATGTGTTGTTGCCTAGCAACAGTTTGTTTACCTCTATTCTTTTTCTAATGTGGCCCAAATAAAGGATAGGAAAAGCGCGGGAAACTTCGAACTTGGCGGACGCGTTTTTTTATGAACCGAAGTTGGAAATTTTAATATTGTGTAATATAGGATCAGTCACAGTAGTTTTTTAGTTTTATATTCTTTTATTTATAGTTTTTACTTAGTTTTAGTGATTATTTCTCCGGTAGTGGTAAGCTTATATAATTTTATATTAGTTTCTAAGTATGAACGACCCGCCCGACCCGGGGGAACTAGTTCCCCCGGCAGGCGTTTTCATCACAGTTCAATCAAATGAATCGGGTATGGATACAGATGTTTCTTCCTCGGCTCGAAACTTAAAAAGGTCACGTTTACATCTCTGCAAGCATTGCAATAAACGTCGCCGCACCCGCAAAAATCATGGTTCGGACTCCACGGGTTGTAACTGCAATGATTCTAAAGTTGTTGAATTAGTTCCAGTACCTAATACCAAAACTATGCCTACTCAGCCTATAGCAATAACTGACATCCCCGCTCCTTCTATGGTACCTGCCCCTCAGATTGGCAGAACAAGCTACGAACAATCGGATAGCGCGCCATTTTTGATTCATGTTCAAAAGAACTTTACAGCACCTAATGACGGTACGACACTGCACCCCATCACATTTGGTAAGTTCTTAAAACATAACGCCTTCAAAAACATAATTAATGGGAGCGTTAAAAGAATTGGTCGTAATAAAATTGCACTTTCTTTTTCCAATCATCTAGACGCAAATTCTTTTATTGTCCATGAAAGCCTAAAAACACACAATTATAAAGCCTTTATCCCTACCTTTAATATAACACGAATGGGATTAGTACGTGGTGTTCCTGCAGAATGGTCTCCTGAGGAAGTAATCGATAACATATCAGTACCAATAGGTTGTGGACCAATATTAAAAATCAGACGTTTAAATTTCAAAAGCAATGTTGACGGAACAGCTGTCTGGAAACCATCCCAGTCCATAGTAGTTACCTTTGATGGACAGGTTTTGCCCAAGAGAATATTTATGTGTTATAATGCGTTACCTGTGGAGTTATATATATTCCCTACAATTCAATGCTTTAACTGTTGTAGGTTTGGTCACACTAAAATTCAGTGCAGGTCCACACCTCGCTGTTATAAATGTGGTCATGAACACTCTGGGGACAGTTGTGATAAAGATCTAGAAACTGCATCTTGTTGTCTGTGCTCTGGATTTCACTTTGCGATTGATAAATCTTGCCCAGAATTCTCTAGACAAAAATCAATCAAAACATACATGGCCAAAAATTCAGTTTCCTATGCCGAAGCAGCTAAACTACATCCCTCAGTTAGTAAATCTTATGCAGATGTACTTTTATCCTCTCCATCGCGAACATCTTCAGATACGTTACAGACATCCCCTAATGCTAATCTTTCTCATAGTTACAAAAAGACTGTTTTCCTAAAACCACGAATGCCTCCAAAACATGAACATGGGTATAATAAAAATGCACATAATACTATTATTAGAGATTTTACCATACCTCAGCCTTTAAATGGCTGTGCTTTGACTAACAATAATAACAATGAAATAAAAGACACAAATTTTTCAATTAATGATCTTCTTTCAGCTTTACATAATCTTCTCTCCCAGTTCAACATAACACCGTCCAACGCTGCCCAATCATACAATGTATCTCAATCTAGTCATAATGGACCAATCCAATATAATCCAGTGGAACTGTCGCAGTCTAATAAACAAAAAAAGTGATGTCATTCATTTATTAAACAAATATGATCCATTTGTCTTTGCTTTAGCAGAGACATGGCTCAAACCATTTCATATTTTTAAAATTAATGGTTATTTAACCATTAGAAAGGATAGATCTGATGGGTATGGTGGAGTAGCTATACTTATCAAGAATTCTATCCCTTTTACTTCTATTACATTACCACCTCACAGTGAGGAAATTTCGATGTTAGCTATTCAATTGTATCATATTTGTATTGTTTCTATCTACATTCCTCACCCCTCTTCTTCTATTCTTCAAGAGGTGAATAATCTATTTTCTTTGCTACCAAAACCATTTTTGGTTTTAGGGGACTTTAACTGCCATCACCCATCATGGGGTTGTTCAACATCTAACAGTTATGGGGATGAATTACTAGATATTATAGACTTACACAACTTATGTATCTTAAATTCAGGAGAAGCCACACGTCGGTGTGCACCCAATCAAAACCAAAGCGCAATTGACCTTTCCATTTGTTCTCCTAGTTTAGCCTCTTTATTAACTTGGCACACTCTTACCTCTACTTATGGTAGTGACCATTTTCCAATAGTTATTAAATACCCTCTTTCCAAGTCAAAACCACAACAACGGAAATCAAATTTAACACATAAATTACCAAATGGAAATAGTAATGACTGGGATAAATTTAGAGCCACTGTTGACAGTAAGGTTTACTCCTTGCCTCTCCTTACTGATAGTAATGAAAATACCTGTGCAGAAGCTTTAGCGCACATATTAATTGAAGCAGCAGATGAAGTTTTCCCTGTTAAAAACAAAAATATTAGTACAATCCCTTCACCTCCGTGGTGGGACTCAGAGTGCACAGAATTGTTAAAGAAACGGAAAGAGGCTGAACACAATTATAACTTGGATATGTCTGATAATAATTTTGTAATTGTTACTAATATTATTAATGAAACTAGTAAAATTTTCAAGAAGAAAAAGTTTGAATCATGGCGTAACTTTTGCACATCAATTTCACCGAATACTCATCCTACGATCGTCTGGCGTAATATTCGTAGATTTAGGTCTATTTATAAAGACCCTGCTCCTATTCCCGATTCTTTAGCCAGTGATTTCCTAAATATATTGGCCCCTCCTTGGGTGCCCGAGGTTATTGAACCTAACCTGCCTCTTGCACCTAACATCCATAATACTTCTGCAACGCTCGGTTTGCCATTTACGCTCAATGAATTAAGGGGTGTTATTTGTAAAACTAAGGACTCCGCGCCGGGCATTGACGGCATCCCATATTCCTTTTTTGCTCATCTAAATGACGACGTCCTCAATTATTATTTAAATATTGTAAATTCTGTTTTGTACACTGGACATATCCCTGATGAATGGAAACGTCAAATGGTGTTGCCATTCCTTAAACCAAATAAAATTCCATCTGATGCTTCTTCATATCGTCCTATAGTTTTATCTTCTATTTTAATGAAATTAGCAGAACATTTAATAAAAAATCGCCTAGAATGGTATGTTGAAAGTAAGGGCCTTTTAGCAGAATCCCAATATGGATTTAGAAAGGGCAGAAGCACCACTGACTGCTTAAGCATTTTAACATCGGACATTCGGTCATCCTTTTCTAGTAACCATTCCACAGTAGCAGTTTTTCTAGATATAAATGCAGCTTATGATAATGTAGTATTATCAATTTTACAAAATAAACTAAACGCCTTACAGGTTCCATCAACTTTGTCGAATTTTATTATTAAAATTCTGACTGCACGCTCTGTCAACATTCTAATAGAAGATCATGAGGTATCTCGCCTTATATGGAGAGGTCTCCCACAGGGTTCAGTGCTCAGTCCCCTTCTATATAACATTTATACTTTTGATATGGACTCGTCCTTAAACGATCATGTAAATGTTCTTCAATACGCCGACGATTTGTTATTATATTCATCAAGTCACTCTGTTGATCAAGCTTGCTCTTATATAAATTCTGCTTTATCTATTCTTGAGTCTTGGTTGCACTTAAATGGCTTGGATATATCCACGTCTAAAAGTGCAGTAGTTTTATTCACTCGAAAAAAAAATATTCCTTTTGTAAATTTGTTGTATAAAGGAATACCTATTCCGGTAAAAGATAAATTCAGATATCTAGGTGTAATATTAGACTGTAAATTAAGCAGTGTTCCACATTGCGATTACATTGTTAACAAGTGTGAAAAGCACTTAAACATGCTTCGTTGCCTCTCTGGTGTGTGGTGGGGTGCTCATCCCTTTTCATTAAAACTAATCTACAATGCTATTATCAGAAGTACTCTGGATTATGGATTATTTGTTCTGGAACCTGGTAGTATAATGGCTTTTAAAAAATTGGATCGTATCCAGTCAAAAGCTTTACGTATTATTACAGGTGCTATGAAGTCGAGTCCCATTAATGCACTCCAAGTTGAATGCGGGGAAGCACCCCTATATCTAAGAAGACAATTCTTATCAGACAAATACGTATTCCGTATTCTTCAGCTCTCAATTCATCCTCTCATTCCCAAACTGGACTCGCTAATGTTGCAGATGGAATATTCTGATTACTGGTCTCATAAACGTGCTCCATGTTTACTAGTTAGCTATAAAAAGTTCCTATCACTTTCTTCACCTGTTCATCGTTCCAATAAACTCCCCATATTCTGCAGTAGTTATGAAAGTTTTCATTTCAGTCCCATCATAACTTACGATTGTATAAATAAATCGGATCCCAATTACTGTTCAAAATTTAATTATTTTTTGTCTGAACACTCAGAATACCACCACATTTTTACTGATGCTGCCAAACGTGCTCCAACAGGTTGTGTTGGGGTAGGTGTTTACCATTCCCAATTTAAGATCACACAAAAAATAAAACTACCTCCGGAGACTTCCGTTTTTACAGGGGAATGTTTCGGAATTTTAAAAGCCTTAGAATACATTCGTGTTTTAAAACTAAAAAAAGCAATTATTTTTACTGACTCTCGAAGCGCTCTTCTAGCCATTAATAAATCCCCTTACGAAGACAAGTCGCAGACCTCTATTATTTTGTCTATAAGAGAATTTGCGTTTAGAATGACCACTGGGGGCATCTCGCTACAGTTTGCATGGATTCCGGCCCATGCTGGAATCCAAGGCAATGAAGTGGCCGATGCTCTAGCTGGTGATGCGGTGCATTGTGGGGACTTAGTCCCATATAAAATTTTTAATCATGACCTTTTAACTCTGCCTAAGGGTTTTCTCCGGGACACCTGGAAGGTAGCCTGGGATACCAGTAGCAGATTGAAAGGACATTACTTTTCTCTTGTCCAACCCGAGATTCCGGAAAAACCATGGTTTGGCAGGGCAAAATTTGGCAAAATGGAGACCTCTATTCTAATACGAATGAGACTGGGCCATGTTTGTTCCCCATCCCATCTTTCCAAATTTCACATTATTGACGATCCCATTTGCTCTTGTGGCACAGATGTAGGCGACCTTAACCATATCTTTTTCTCCTGTCCCTTGTATGATCGTTCTTCCTTCTTCTGTAACCTGTTATCCTTTGATATTCCCTTTCCTACTTCAATACTATCTTTACTTTGTACAAATAGTTTTCCTGTATATAAATGTATAGTCTCATTCATCACCTTAAATAATATAAAGTTGTAAATATTTGCCATTGTAAACTTCACATCATTCTTACATAAAAAAAAACTGATCCTATATCTCCGTCCTATCCAAAATTCCGTAAAATTTTAAATCCGTTTCCCTACCTTTAGTACCTAACAATCCCAACACACTTGACATTGGCTGAATGCACAAACCGTGCGAAGCCAAAGAAGAAAAGAAAAAAAAAAAAATAAAGGATATTTTATCAGTATCATCATCATCAGCCTCTACTCGTCCACTGCTGGACATAGGCCTCCTCTATGGCACGTCCACAAGCTCAATCCTGAGCAGTTCTCCGCCAGCCACCTTTTTGATGTTGTGGCACCATCTCGCCCTAGCTAGGGCGTCCTACGTTATGTTTGCCGAGATGCGGTCCCCACTCGAGGACTCATTTACCCCAACGGTTGTCAGTCCTGCGGCATATGTGACCAGCCCATTGCCACTTCACCTTGCTAATCCTCTCAGCTATGTCGGTGACTCTGGTTCTTTGTCAGATCACGTCATTTCTGATGCGGTCCTTCAGAGAGAAGCCCAACATAGCTCGCTGAGTGGTTTTAAACTTGTGGACTAGTCTGACCGTTAGTGTCCATGTCTCGGCTCTGTAAGTCATGACGGGTAGGACGCACTGGTTAAAGATTTTAGTCTTCAAACATTGGAGTATGGGCAATGAAAATATCGGTATAATCATCCTATAATATCCCAATAGCTGGTACACAAGCCTTTTCACTTCTAGAGGGAGTGATAAGTGTTCTGGCCCAGTTTATGTCTGGGTTTTTTTAAGTTTTAATGAAAATTCATTGAGTTTCAAAAGTTTCCCATTGATTATACCAATATGGGAGGTGAAGTAATGTGGGGCTACAGTGAAACTGCAGGACCATGCATGATTCATGGAGATTTTCTTCGCCGTTTTTTGAGCAGTGGTCGTGAAATAATTTACACAAAGTAAAGTTTCTGATGGGGTTCGAACATACAACTTGTAAGTTGTAGCCGATACCTAGTGGTATCGGCTACAAATTACAAGTTGTACGCTACCACTGCTCCTACCCTTATCCTAACCCTTATGACTCAGCACCATTACCATAAATTCACAACTACTCTACAATATGTAATGAAAACCCTGTCCGACCCATAAGGATAATAAAGGTTAGGTAAACACTTGACTAAATATAATATAAAATTTTACATAATCATCATACGAGGGTTAAACTGAAAGTTCTTAGAAAATCAAAAACTGATAACATTAGCCAGTTACTAGTTTAATTATATCTTTTTAAAATATTGTCCATTCACGTCAATACACCGTTGCATGCGATGGAACCACTGGGAAAAGCACTTTGCCCACTCGTCCTTAGGGGTCTCTTCAATGGCATCGCGATACGCAGCCACCGCTTCTTCAGCATTCATAAACCGCTTTCCTTTAAGTTTTTCTTTAATTTTTGAAATAAATAAAAATCACAAGGCGCGAGGTCGGGACTATACGGCGGGTGACCCAGTAATTCAACGTTTGATGTCGCCAAATAGTCGATCGTTCGCTTGGCGGTGTGCGACGAGGCGTTGTCGTGGTGAAGGAGGATCCTACTGCGAGGTCGTTTCTCTCGAACTTTTTCCAAGACAAGTGGCAAACAATTGGTAGTGTACCATTCTGCAGAAACTGTTTTTTGATCCTCTAACACAATTGTTGCGAAATGACCTATCCTTCCAAAGAACGAGGCCACCATTTTTTTTCCCGCACTTCGATCTCTCTTCACTTTAGTTGGCAACTCCTCGAAAGGAAACACCCACTGAGCAGATTGTCTTTTGGTTTCAGGATCATAACAGTAAATCCAGCTTTCGTCACCTGTTAGTATGTCGAACACAGCATTTGAGTCAGCTCCGTTAAATCTTTCAATCATTTTACGGCACCAATCCACACGATGGAGTTTTTGAGCCTCAGTCAAATTATGAGGTATCCACCGGGCGCAAAGCTTCCTGACCGCTAAATGTTCGTGGAGGATTTTGTGCACTTGACTCATACCGATGCCTAAGCTTGTCCGAATCTGCTGATAGGTCACTCTTTTGTCAGTCTCTATCATACGCCGCACAACACAGATGTTATCTTCAGTCGTCGCCGTAGAAGGCCGTCCCTCACGTAAATCATCAGTGAGATTAGTGCGACCAGGTTTAAACTCATTAAACCAGTTGTAAACAGTCGCACGAGATGGGGCTTCATCGTGAAAGGCCAATCGTAGTCTATCATAACTTTCTTGTTGACTTAAATGACATCGAAAGTCATAAAAAATCATTTCACGAAAATTTTCTCGTGTTAAATTCATGTTGACGTGACACAGACAATTTTCAATTTGCCGCCAAATCGTATAACTAATGACAAATGAATGAAATATATACTCAGTAATATTGCCAAAGAGTTCTATTTTCAAATTTTAGAATTATTTTTTTATTGTTTATGTAAGTGGCCAGTTCTAAGAACTTTCAGTTTGACCCTCGTAGAAACAATACTAATGAATTTTGAAATAATCTTTTTTCCCACGAATTAATTCCGACTTCGGGAGCGTTTAAGTATTACGTAATGCAATTTGAGGGGGAGGGGTCTCGTAAAACGTTACGATGCGTTACAGGGGCGGGAGGGGGTCTTTCTTAAAACACGTTACGTAGGTAACGTTATTTCTAAAAAAAATATGATTGAGTAAATTAAAACTATACCAAGTGTAAAAGTATTACCTACATAAGTTTTACGACTTTAGGATAAAATAGAGAAGGGGGGGGGGGGGGGGCACAGAAAAACGTTACGGCGCGTTACAAGGGCGGGTAGGGGGGGCAAAAATCTTCAAAAATTTCGTTACGTAATACCTGAACGCTCCCTTCCCCGAAATTTGGATTTTTTTTTTAAAGTGACAACACCGGTATTATTATGAGTGAATAGCGATGCGACCACGTGCCGCGTGCCCTGCCGCCCGCCGCCCGCGGAGGGTTGCTTACCGCACATGTATTAAGTTACCTCTTTTGCGAAATAATATTTTTTTTTGGGTTTTTTTTAAGTTTAGCCCGGTTTTGTATCCATTAGTAGAATCAGTTATCGATACCTAACAATACCTTCACGGATCGAACAGGGTTTTCTTTACATATTGTGTATTTGATTGACCATAATCAACTCTATTTTGTTTTATGTGCAGGATAACACTCAGTTCCAGATTTGCTGGGAGTGCGAGTTCATGGTTGATAAGATTAAACGGTTTCAAAGCAAATTAAAAAAAGCGAATGAAGTCCTAAAGCTATCCCTCAAAGGCCAAACATCTGTGAGTACTGAGATACATTTTATTTCAATTCATTAGATTTTCATTGTTGGTAAAGCCAGGACCCATGGCTAAGTAATAACAACATTAACTGAACAGATTAAGTAACACTTGCAGCTGTTGATTCGTGGACCAACGTAACATATCAATGACCTCTCTGTGCCACGGAAAACACTTTAAGGCGTTCCGCTTGGCTGTCATTTGTGGACCTATGAGAAGTAAATTTTTATTTAGTGAACAATTCCAAGATCAATGGAGTCACAAAGTAATGTGACTCGTTATTTATAAAACCTCGGTGGTAGGCCATAACATCGGCCGCCGGCAGAAGTTACCACCCACCAGACAAAGTCTTGCTGCCGCGATTTGTCGTGTTCCGGCATGATGTCTGGTGAAGCCGTACGGAGGACGGGTCTGAGCAGTTGTGTTGCGATGTGTGCCGGGTACGATGCGCCAAATGTTGTTGTGTTGGGAGTTTGGTCGTGGAGGGTATTCAGATCAATCTCCTTTTGGCGCAGCATCGTTGGTCGTGTTGTTGGGTATAACATTGCAACACCTCACTCAACTGCGGTCTTCCTTCCTATTCGCTCAGTTTTTCAGTTGTTCAGAGTGAATAGGCTCTTAATAAACTAGCGCGCTTTACCATCAACGATCGCATTACTGCTTAACATCAGGCGGGATTGCGGTCAAGCGCTAGTTTATAATTATTTAAAAAAACCCCGCGAGAAATCGCTGTACGGCGGACAGAGCTCCGGCTGGATCTCATAGTGACATGGAGAGTGAGATTGTCACAACCCAGTGTTAGGCACGACACGATAGCGGCGGTAAATCCCCTGTTTGAGGAGTGGCTAGAGAGGCGCCACGGTGCCCTCACCTTTCGCCTGACGCAGGTCCTCACCGGACACGGCTGTTTCGGGGGGTTCCTGTTCCGGATAAGGCCAAGGTGTCAATACTGTGGGGTAAGGACACGGTGGAGCATAGGGTAGAGGTCTGCCCGGCTTGGGTAGAGCACCGCCGTGTCCTCGTGGCGGCGATCTCTCGCGTCTGGCCCTGGTCGAGGCCATTGTCCGGAGGGAGAGTACATAGCAGGCCGTCACCTCCTTCTGCGAAGCAGTGATGCTGGAAAATGAGGAGGCGGAATCCCAGCGCCCTCACGCCTCTAGCTGCCACAGGAAACGTCCGGACCTGGTCCTTACCCAATGTAACCTCCCGAAGGTTACATTGGGTAAGGACCAGGCCCGAGTCGATGGCGCATTGTGATTTCACGCGCGCCTATAAGAGATGTCAGCACATCGTGACGGGATCCACGAAGACCGATGCCTGCTGGGTCAGCGTTGCGGGGTGCTTAAAAAAAGAAACCGTGGCCCCGTCGCACAGACAAGCGAGGGAATACGGTAGGTTTTAGTCAGTAAAAGTCTGACACGCACTTCCGCTCCACCCAGAGCGAGAATAGTCGTTTGATGATTTCCCATCCTAACAAAAAAAAAAAAAAATGTGTATCTATAAACCCAGATCTGTGTATGTAACCAGCACAGTGTTGCGATATTTATTGAAGTGAAGAAGCATTGTGTAGGTTTATTGCCAAGTTTAAAAAATACTCAAAATAAAAATAGTGTAATAGTGTAAGTCGTGGTGGCCTAGTGGTTAAATTACCAGCCTCTCAAGTATGAGTGCGCGGGTTCGATTCCAGGTTAGGCAAGTACCAATGTAACTTTTCTAAAGTTATATGTACTTTCTAAGAATATCTTGGACACCAATGACTGAAGGTGAAGGAAAACATCTTGAGGAAACCTGGACTTAAAGTCTGAAATCGCCAATCCGCATTGAGCAAGCGTGGTGATTACGCTCAATCCTTCTCTGTATGGGAAGAGACCTGTGCCCAGCAGTGGGACGATCATGATAATGAAAAATAGACACGTGACTCTGTTCCAAAATTCGTGAGACTGAAGGAGACGGATATTTAAGGAATTACTCAGGCTGTCCGTCGGAACTAAAATGCACGCTCCAAATATACAAAAGAGAGAGTGCTGGTTTCAAATTCAATTTTGACTTTTTAACTATTGTTAATATTGAATATTGTTTTCACTTTAGCCGGCATACTCGAAATGCAACTCGTTGATTTTTTGATCACGACACGGTTAGCGCAGTGGCTGGTCGATCTGCTCCTTCGTTGCGTGTCGCGGGTTCGAGTCCTGCACGAAACAAATAATTACCTAAATGTAGTTGTTCCGGGTCTGGCTGTTAATAATAATAATAAATTCTTTATTCAAGTAACCATGACTCAACAATGTTAGTAATACTTAAAACTATGTTGAGTTTTGGCGGGAAAGTCAAGCTGAGTGTCACGCTCCTTTTTCATTGGACTTTTAAAATTATTTAGTGTTGTTTACTAAATAAAAGTACGTGATTTATGTAGTAAAAAGTGCATTCAGTAAATAATTCATAAAGAACAGTGAAATATCGCAGCATAGGGGCCATCATGACTTTGTCTCAAACCTCCATCGTAAGACGGATCACGCCGTCTTTTTCGACATGAACAATTCATTACGTGACATTGGCTAAATGCACAAACCGTGCAAAGCTATAAAAGAAAAAAAAACTATGTTAGTAACATTTAACAAATTAATTTACTTGACAATAATTAATTAACTCACAAGAGTCAATGCTGCTTCACCCCATGAGAGACGGCACAACAATGATCTATGTAAGAGCAATCCAGACGCCCAGCAATCATACTCAAGATACTGTTGGAGCTGGCCCGCACCCTGCGCACCAGAGAAGCACAACTCTTTCGCATGATCGCATAAAAGCAATCTACGTGTGCGTGCAAACATCCCCGATGCGCTACAGAAGCGAGGCAGCCCCATCAGTACCCTAAACGCATTATTATATTGAATTTTATCAACGCACTCATGATACATGAGTAATTGTTAGTGTGGGGCAATGTTTTATAAAAATAAAACTGTAACTTTCTTTCTTTTAAATATGTACTTCGTTTTTTACTTTCCTGTGTAAAATATTTTCTTTTTCTTTCAATTACGCTAAGACTTTTCTATTCTAGATAATTAAAGGACTCTCATGCCTAAAAGCAACTTCAGTAGAAACAATTACCATTACACTTCCAAATTTACCACAAAACCTACCAATGCCATCACAAAACGAACAAATACATGAACCAATTCTACTAAAAATTGAACCAAATGTACCGCAAAATATACCAGAACGATCGTCCAAAGATATGTTGGAAATACCAATGAAGATGGAGAACATAGAGGATGAGACTGTTAGCAATGACTTTGAAGACCTGATCCAGCCTACTGCCATTCTAACTATTCCAATAGAAAAGTTAGGTGAGTCCAGTGCCGTATTAAAACTACTAGATGCCCACCTAAACAACCACGCCTGTGCGCCTGTCCACTTGTAAACTAACCTGCATGTGCGACATACCCCCAAAACATGTAAAAGAATATGAGTTTATGGAAAAATAGTGGTCAGCTATAACACCGGCTGCCGGCAGAAGTAACCACTCACCAGACAGTCTTGCCGCCAAGCGATTCGTCGTGTTCCGGCAAGATGTCTGGCGAAGCCATACGGAGGACGGGGCTGAGCAGTTGTGTTGCGATGTGTGCCGGGTACGATGTGCCAAATGTTATTGTATCGGGAGTTTGGTCGTGGAGGGTCTCCAGATCAATCTCCCTCTGGCGCAGCATCGTTGGTCGTGTTGTTGGGTTTAACATTGCATCACCTCGCTCAACTGGCGTCTTCCTTCCTATTCATTCAGTTTTTTGTTTGAGTGAATAGTCTCTTAATATATTAGCACGCTTTACCATCAACGATTGCATCACTGCTTACCATCAGACGGGATTGCGGTCAAGCAGTAGTTTATAATTATAAAAAAAAAGAAAATCAATAATTTAATTTTGACTTTCATAAACGATCCCAAGCTAATAGTGTTAACGTGACCTTTGTAATTAACAATTATTAATATAAATTGGTCGCAAATGATTTCATTTTTTTAATCAAACTTAATTAAAATTTATAGATCCATTACTGACAGAGCCGGCCGAAATAGAAGTGCCTCCTCCAAATCCGATAAAAACTGAAATCATAGATCCTGCAATCAACCACATACCTCAAAAAGTACTCATCAACCCACCAAAAGATGAAATAAACCGTAGAGAGCTCAGAGGAACAACCAAGACCACCGCTGATGATCCAAACATTTTGATAACTACAGGAACCAACAAAGATATGGTTCCAACAACAAGTAAAAAAAGCGACCAGTTGCTAGAAAATCTTTTATCAACTCCTTCAAAACGCGAGATGTTCTCTCAAAGACAAGGCGTACCTTATTCACCGGTATGTCAAAATAAATTTGATGGACAAAGCGATTCGGATACTCTTTCTGAAGACGATGAAGCGGTATTGATAATTTTGGACAGGACGGAATTAGACGCATATAGGGAGAAGAAGAGGTCAAAACCTGTGTACCAAGGAAGTGCTTATAAATGTGAGAGGTGTATAGAATGGTTTCGGAGTCAAGCTAAACTGGACGACCATAATATGAAACATGATACGGTAAGAGTTGTAATGTAAAGACAACAGCAGGTCAACCTTTCTGTCGGGGAGGCAACCGCCTTGACGCCTATCACGCCTTAACCCGCTTACCTAACAAAGATAAGTGGACCTATGGGGTCGCGGGCGCATAAAGTGGGGACCCTGTGCACCCATCAAGTGACCCCAGGGAAGACGGTGGCATAGTGGTCACGTGCTGCCGTACATAGCGAGGCCTTCGTGAGGCCCCTTTACAGTCTCCCCAGAGATGTACGTTTACAGGCGTTGCTTAGGGGCGGTTCCGGAATTGGTCTTTGAAGAGGAGAGGAGGGTTTTGAGGTAAAAATCTCACACTCTCCGACCTAGGTTCCTAGAGATCGGGTGCCTTTTGAAGGTTTCCCTCTGACAACAAGAAAAAAAGGTCAACCTACCCGAAACTATCAATATTCTCAATCAAACTTGATCCTTAATACTGTAGCAATAAAGCTGAAAATCTATTAATGAAATTTGTCAGATTACTAGCTTGATGTGCTGTCGTCCGTACATAGTATAAACAGATGTATGCACTATGTTTTGCCAATTTATATCGCGTAACAATATAATTAAATTGGCATGCCCAAACAATATTACATAACATTTAAAAATAATCAATTTAAAATATACAGTATGTTAAGAAAACCCTGTCCGACCCGTGAAGGTGTTGTTAGGTATCGATAACTGATTCTACTAATGGATACAAAACCGGGCTAAACTTAAAAAAAGTCCCCCTAAAAAAATAAATATTATTTCGCAAAAAGAGGTAACATAATAAATGTGCGTTGAGCACCCCCCGCGGGCGGCGGGCGGCAGGGCACGCGGCACGTGGTTGCATCGCAATTCGCTCATAATAATACCGGTGTTGTCACTTTTTAAAAATTACCAAATTTCGGGGAAGTTGGAATTAATTCGCGGGAAAAAAAGATTATTTCAAAATTAATTTGTATTGGTACTATGATGATTACGTGAAATTTTATATTATATTTGGTCATGTGTTTACCTAACCTTTATTATCCTTATGGGTCGGACAGGGTTTTCTTAACATATTGTATAAGACGTAAAAAAAAAAAAAAAAAAATTGGCCATCCCAATTACTAATCAAAGTATAAACGGGGACTTGTACAGGATCATTTGTGTCTATTTGTACTAAATACTACACTACCAATACCTAATGTTTCATATAGATGTGCTTGTGTAGTTTGTAATACAAAATAGTCGGGGATGATTCGACCCTAAAAATCTGACTTTTTATAATTTCAGCTTCGAGGAAACTCAATTTGCAAGATTTGTGAACAAAGGTTTCCCGACAACAGTTTACGAGATGAACATTACAAACAGCATTTTATGTAAGTTTATATTCTTTTAAGATTTCATAAATCCAGGCAACTATGCATGACTCAACACTGAAGTGGCAATGGGCCGGCCATATTAGCCTTACAACCGATTACTGTTGGAGTAGACGTACTCTTGAGTGGAGACCGTGAATCGATAGACGTATAGTCTGCCTATAAAGTCGTGAATAAAAATGACGGCGCTGCGATCGTGCATATAGCAACCCTATTAGTGTGACCGAATTCATTTTGATACTAGCACATTATTTTGTACTAGAAAGAAATCTGGTTTTAATGAAAACACAAATCTGTGGTCTCTGACAATCAAATAAAATGAGTAAAACAAAAAAAAAAACAACATACACATTTATCATTATATGTTTTAACGTTTTTGTACCAATGAGAAGTATTCCAAAACTTAATAATTGCATTCATCATCTGATTCCAAATATCCTTCGTTAAAAAGTATTTTCACTGTCAGCCGCGTCACTAACAACGTCTCCGCTACTGCTGTCATCAGCATCACACGACGAATCGCTTGGCGGCAAGACTTTGTCTGGTGGGTGATAACTTCTGCCGGCAGCCGATGTTATGGCCAAAAAAAAAAAAAAAATTAAAGTATTAAATATTTTCAGTGTATACGCGTGTCGTAACTGCCCGGCGAGGTACCTGAACAGAGTACAGTTGACGAACCATTGTTTACGGAAACACGAGGAGTCTGCCTTTCTCTGCAGGATATGCTTTGTGTTTTTCAAGTAAGTACCTATACTGAAGAAGGTTGCACTGTGATCATGTCCCAACGGTGCTTAGGGAAGCTTAGGGGGGAGGCCTCTACAGTCTCCCCAGGGATGTGCCTTACAACCGTCGCACAGGGGGGCTTCTGGAATTTTGAAGGGGAATCGGGACCGCCACATACCGCTAACCGCATATTTTTGTTGTCAGCATTCATAAATCACCAATAAACATTTAAAAAAAATTTGGTTTGTTATTAGATTTGAACTCGAACCACCTCAAACGCTTATCACGGCGTTATCCGCTTGGCCATCGAAACTCTTGCTGTGAATGTTGAAATTAGTAGTACCTAACAATCATAAGTGAGCAGCAAGTTGTCAAAGTGTATGAGTGTGTATCAAACTTTATTATAGAAGAAAGTCGTACGTAACTACAACTAGTATTGCTTGGCTATAGTTTTTGAGATTGTAACTCGACTTTTGGTCGTGATAGTACCTACATACGTATAAAAAAATCTGTATCCTAAGCTTATATACCCAATTTGAATCCAGACGGTAAAAACATAGGTGTAACCTATAGACGGACCGTTTAAATGAGTCTTCGCCCACGGGGTACAGGGACGCGGGGGTATGACGAAAACGGGGGCCGAGATTACATTCTCAAGATGAGTCGAATTATCTTCGGACATAACATTAATAGTCAGTGTAAGCAACTGGTTTTTAATTTATACGAATATTTTAGAAAAATGAAACTGGATCCAAATAGTGCTCAATATCAACAAGATATAAATTTAAACAAAACTGTAGCAGAGGTTACTGGAATATCGGAAAAGTTTGTATCTAGAATTGCACAATAGGAGAAACTATTAAAGTATTATTATTTGTAATAAAATAAAGCTAAGGAATCTTATTATTTGTTTAAAGTAATTCTGGCACTATTAGGTCGTCAAATTAAACAACATTACTGTATTTTATGATTTGCTTTTTCTTCCTTTTATTCCTGAAAAAGCTTTTTACATTCGTACTGAGGTAATATAAAACAATAATTAATATTTTAAATGCGGAAATAACTGTTTGTCTATCTATCAGTCTGTCGCACTTTCACACTAAAACTTCTGTATCGATTAAAATGAAAAAGACAGTAAATAAGCTAGTATAAGCTAGTAAATAATAAACACAAATCTGTAGTCGTCAATTAACTACATAATAAAAAACACACTTTCATCGTTAACTAATATGACGTCACATATCTTAAGACCTAACCAATATGAATTTCATCTCTTGTGTATCACACTAAGTGGGCCTACCGCTGCATCTCCCTCGGCCCCCTTTTCATCATACCCCCGCGTCCCTGTACCCCGTGGGCGAAGACTCATTTAAACGGTCCGTATAATAGGGATGTTTCACAAAAAAAAAAAGTTTGCATTTAGTCCGTCATTCAGATTATAGAAAAATATTGGATTATATTTAGTTTTATCAAATCAATAAAAATAGACAAATATAAAAGGCTTCAAAGATCAGGAGTGGTGGCTGGTGACGTCACTGCTCGCTAAAAAGTGTAGCGTGCAGTGACGTCACACGAGTTTTCAACGCACTGTGCCGTCTTCATTTTTTGTTTATATGGAAAAAGAAAAAAATACGTGTCTAGTATTTTTTGAAAATCTGACTGACGGACTAATTAGTTTTTTTTAGTCAACTACCCTATACTGATTTGATATACTGATTTCTTTTAGCAAAGCAGTGCCTTAACCCCTTTTTCTTTTTTTATTTACAGAACATTTGAAGAAAGAAGTCGCCATATAATTCAAACACATAGTCAAAGAAGCAGATGTGAGGAATGCAACAAGACATTTGCATCTGCTTACGTAATGAAGGCGCACGTGTTGTAAGTACCAATTATTTAATCGACTCAGTCTATTACAGACTCTGCTTAGACTTGGCATAGGTTCCATAAGGGTATGAGGAACAGAGTGTCCATAGAAAAGGATAGGACTCTTCCACCAGACGGGTGTTGTGTTGTGTCTGGCGGGCAACTGCCCGATGAATAATGTCGGGCTGTTGTATACAACGTTATATTTTGTTTATGCGAAACCTGTTTGTTCAGAATAAGCAACTGAATCGATTCCAATCATTTTTACACCATGTTATACTTTTCTCCAATACATTTAGAAATTGCAGTGTGGATACCGAGCGCACGCAGCTTTACGATAGATCATAGTAGTCGCGCGCGCAACAGTTGACGTCAGAGGTCAATGCACCGCGCTCGCCCGCCCGACCGGAGCTTTGATTATATTTTTGTTGGAACAACAAAGTAGAATAGCAAGCTCCTAACTTTATGCTTTTTCATTATATATTTTTGAAATTTTCTACATAGATCCTTTACTTAAAAATACTGGACACACTGGTTTCTGTAAACAAAAAAATAATATTGTGTATGCTAATTGCAGTCTATTGTATTGTGGATGCATGAGGAACAGGGAGTAAAGTTCACTCATCCTCCATAGAAAAGGGAGGATCCTCCGACCAGAGGGGTGTTATGTCTGACGGGCTCTTGCTCAACGGTTGAAATTGGGAAATTGTATACAGTATGTTAAGAAAACCCTGTCCGACCCATAAGGATAATAAAGGTTAGGTGAACATATGACCAAATATAATATAAAATTTGACGTAATCATCATAGTACCAATACAAATGAATTCTGAAATAATCTTTTTTTCCCGCGAATTAATTCCAACTTCCCCGAAATTTGGTAATTTAATAAAAAGTGACAACACCGGTATTATTATGAGCGAATAGCGATGCGACCACGTGCCGCGTGCCCTGCCGCCCGCCGCCCGCGGAAGGGTGCTTCCGCACATTTATTAAGTTATCTCTTTTTGCGAAATAATATTTATTTTTTTAGGGGGATTTTTTTTAAGTTTAGTCCGGTTTTGTATCCATTAGTAGAATCAGTTATCGATACCTAACAACACCTTCACGGGTCGGACAGGGTTTTCTTAACATACTGTATATGCTAGTTGCACGGTAAACTCTGATTGCGAGATACAGAATGAGTTTTTGGCGGGAAAGTCAAGCTGAGTGTCACGCTCGTTTTTCATTGGACTTTTAAAATTATTTATAGTGTTGTTTACTAAATAAAAGTGCGTGATTTATGTAGTAAAAAGTGCATTTAGTAAATAGTTTATAAAGAACAGTGAAATATCGCAGCATAGTGGCCACATCATGACTTTGCCCCTAACCTCACACGTAAGACTGGTCACGCTGCAGTCTTTTTCTACATGAATAATTCATAATTACTTGACATTGGCTAAATGCACAAACCGTGCGAAGCCAAAAAATAAATAAAGAAAGAGATACAGAATTCGTGTGACGTCAGTATGACGCGTTGTTTATGTTTGGCATTTGTAGGTGGTTTTTGGCTTGGTAGGTATTGTATACATAATAAAAAGTATTCTATCTATTTCATAGCGTGGTAAGCTGCTTGTCCGATGCAGAATTTTGCGTTACGCATGTAGCTGTGTAGATGTCGCTAGAGGTCTCTCCCAGGCAGCGTGTGACCCTTTGTTTACGGATGTGTAATCTTCAAATGACCTCTCCTGCTTTGGGCAGAACGGAAGGGCGTGTCAGACTTTTACTGACTACCCACCCGTGTTCCTTCACTTGCCTGTGCGCCAGAGCCACGGTTTCTCTTTTGACCAACCTTCAACTAGAACCCAGGCGTTGGTCTTCGTGTATTCTGTCATGCCATGTTAAAATATCTTTGAGGCGCGCGTGGAACAAAAGCAGGGCCTGGTACTTATCGGGCGATGAGCTACCCACTGCTCGCCGCCCGCAATACCCTTACTTCCGGTTTCCGCATTCAGTCTACTCCATTTGCCATCTTTCGGTCACAGGGGGAGTCATACACCTCACTCTCCCCCACACTGGCGGTCCAGCACCAATCGGGCGTTACGGAAGCAGTGTTCGTTCTCGCAAACCCCGGTGTAGGTGTGAAATGGAACACCGGTGTGGTTTTTGTCAGTAAGAGTCTGACAGACCCCGTCGCCCGCCCCAGGGCGGCGGACATCCATGAGGACTTTCCACTTCAGAAAAAAAATAGGCTATGTTAAGCTGTGGATGTCTTTCGGCTGAAATGATGTTATGATCACAATTGGGTTGTATCCTAAAAAATAATGTAATATCCATCAAATAGATTTATAAATAACACGTATTTTTTATTTTTTCTTTCATTCAAATACTTAGGAAGATATAGGTATTGATTGAAATGTCGCATGACGGCACGTCACGTAATTAGCCCCCACTCCGTAACTTTAATACGCTGTATCTCACTAGTGTATGCCACTCACTTGTGGGGCGAGGCCCTCGAGAGAAATGGGGAAGCGATTGCTGTCTCCCTTGATGTCTCGAAGGCCTTCGACCGGGTATGGCACGCTGGCCTTTTGAGTAAGCTTCCAGCGTACGGCATTTCCCCTAGCTTGACTGGCTGGGTAAAAGACTTCCTGACTGAACGGTCCCTCCGAGTTGTTGTCGACGGATGCTCATCTGAGCCCATGTCGACTAATGCCGGTGTTCCTCAGGGGTCTGTTCTCTCTGCAACTCTGTTTCTGCTGCATATTAACGATCTGCTGATGACCGGTATCTATGGGTATGCAGATGACAGCACAGTTGTGGAGAGATACCTGCCGGATGCTCGGGCTAGTAGGGAATCAATCCGGTCCGAAAGAGAGGCCATGGTAGAGCGAACGAGTGTTGCACTTCAGGCAGTCTCCGAATGGGGCAATGCCAATCTTGTAGCATTCAATGCCGCCAAAACGCAGGCGTGTCTTTTCACCGCCAAAAGGAGCCCGTTCACCTTGGCTCCTACTTTTCGGAATGTATCCTTGGAGTGTACCGACCGCCTTCAGCTTTTGGGTGTTGAGATTTTCTCGAACCTAAACTTTGGGCGGTTCATTGAGTCCAAGGCCAAGGTGGCTGCCAGAAAACTTGGTGTAATCACAAAGGTCCGGCAGTACTTCACACCAGGGCAGCTTCTAATGTTGTACAAAGCACAGGTCCGTTCGTGTGTGGAGTACTGCAGCCACATCTGGGCTGGTGCTGCTAAGTGTCACCTGGCCACATTGGATTCAGTGGAGAGGCGTGCGAAGAGGCTGATTGGTGACCCTGATTTAACTCGAGTTGGTCTCCAAAGCCTAGAACACAGGCGTAGAGTAGCCAGCCTTTCGGTGTTCTATAGGATACATTCTGGGGAGTGTGCGAGGGAATTGCACGATTTAATTCCCCCATCTCCGTTCCACCATCGGACGACCCGTCGTACGGCGAGTTTCCACCCTTATGTTGTTAACACCTCTACGATCCGGACGAAGCTTTTCGCCTCGTCCTTTATACCGCGTACATCGAGGGACTGGAACAATCTGCCGGCGGCGGTGTTTCCGTCGGACTACAATTTGAGTGTCTTCAAGGCTAGAGTGAATAGGCTCTTAATAAACTAGTGCGCTTTACCATCAACGATTGCGTCACTGCTTACCAATAGGCGGGATTGCGGTCAAGCGCTAGTTTATATTTTAATAAAAAAAAAAAGTTTTTGGTAATTTCGACAAAATAAAAAATACGGGTCTTAATTTTTCCTATTGTCTATAAGACGGACTAATTATTTTTTGATTTTCATACCTTGGATACATCCTTATTATATATTATAGCAATTAACATTTTGTTTTCAGAAATATACATAAAACAAAGCCTGTAGAATGTACTATATGCAAGAAGATAGTTAAAAAACAATCTTTGAAAGGTCACATGAAAACACACGAGGAAACGGTGAGGGGACAAGTTTTTATTAACTATTTTAACGGATTACCTTCAGAGGGTTTTATAGATACTGTCGCTAATGAATTATTGTGGCGTGCTCCTGTGTGTGTGTTTGGCGGCGTGTGCGTGCGAATGCGTGTTTGTGTGTGTGCATGTGTTTGTCAATGTTTTTGTAATGTGGATTTTTACGTTTGATACAATTTTTTGTTCTTTGCGTCGGAGAGTTGAATAGAAGAAAATGCTTTAATTTTTTCTTTAAATCAAATAAAAAATATTGTCCACGCTTGGAATTTCTCCTGTATTATGTAAATGCATACCCATTTACGAATATTTAAACTCGCATACCTAACCAAACAGCCAGTCCCGGAACAACTACTTGCCTGACTGACTACTCTTTGTTTTTTTACAGAGTGGTGAACGAATCTACTGTGTGGAATGTGACACCACTTTCAAGTCCAGGGTCTTCTACAAGTGTCATCTCAAAAATAGCCTTAAACATAACACCATTGAGAAACTTGGGTACGTTTTGTATTGTGTTTTTGTAGCAGTGGCGAATTTGCAAATGTTCAAGGTATAGGCTAATACTTACTTTCTTGTAATTTTAATCTTCTCTAATATATAAAATTCTCGTGTCACGGTGTTCGAACTTAAACTCCTCCGAAACGGCTCGACCGATTTTGATGAAATTTTTTGTGCTTATCCGGTATCTATGAGAATCGGCCATCATCTATTTTTCATCCCCCTAAATGTTAGGGGTAGTCCACCCCTAAATTTTTTTTATATTTATATGGCAAAACAACGTTTGCCGGGTCAGCTAGTTAACTATAAAAAAAATCACTATCAAGACTCGTCTATGCCACGGAGCTGTTATTGTCTTTAGTTTTTTTTTTTTTTTCTTTTTATTACATCTGCTATTGTGCCTTCTAATTATTGCTTTTGCCATAATCCCCACGCTTGTTCGTCGGGTTGGGAATCGCAGTAATGTGATATTCCACAGGAGAAGCGCTGCTGCCCGCTTTCCTGGTGAGAGTCCCTTAGTCGCCTCTTATGGCACCCACGGGAAGATATGGGATGGAACTATTCTAAGCCCGGTACCACACGGTACGATACCTCTTGGTCAGACTGAACCCTGAACCTATGGTTAATTGTCGTACTGACAGCTTTTTTAAAAACATATAAACTAATGCTTGACCGCAACCCCACTTAATGGTAAGCGGTAATGCAATCGTTGATGGTAAAGCGCGCTAGTTTATTAAGAGCCTATTCACTCTAGCCTTGAAGACACTCAAATTGTAGTCCGACGGAAACACCACCGCTGGCAAATTATTCCAGCCCTTACATGTAGGCGATATAAAAGATCGTTGTGGTGTCAACAACGTAAGGGTGCAAACTCGCCGTTCGATGAGACGTTCGTTGATGGAACGAAGATGGGTGAATTAAATCATACAATTCCCTCGTACACTCCAAAATGCATCCTATAGAACACCGATAGGCTGGGTACTCCCAAAATAGTGCGAGGGGTTCAGTTACTAAGCAATAAATTAGAAATCATCATCATCAACCCTTTTATCGTCCCACTGCTGGGCACAGGTCTCATCTCATACAGAGAAGGATTGAGAGTAATACCCACACTTGCTCAGTGCGGGTTGGCGATTTCTAATTTAACTAGCGCGTTTTACCATCAACGATTGCATCACTGCTTACCATCAGGAGGGATTGCGTTCAAGCACTAGTTTATAATTTGTGAAAAATAAAACATCAAAATTGGTCCCGCCGTTTGACATTGGGGAGGTAACAGACCCCCACTCACAAATTTTTGCCTCTGTAACAATAGTGCGATTGTCCACAGCTTCAAATGTGATCATTGCGACAAATATTTTAAAAACAACGCGGCTTTGAAGATTCATATTGAGGAAATTGGTGGAGTTAAATATACCTGCGACATCTGTACAAGGGTAAGGCTTCTATAGTGACTAGCGGCCGCCCGCGACCCTTTGTCCGATGAAGGTCAGCCCGCGCCGCAGCTGAGCTAGTAAATTTAAATTCCCGACTATGACCTCTGAGTTTGTTTCGGACGTTACTTCTCAGAGCTAGTACTAGGAAACGCCGCGGTCATCAAACCGAAATAAAAACAAATTTCGATCCAGCCATCCCTTGCTGTGCTCTGCAGCGACTAACCTAACCCGAGGTTCGTACCCCACTGGGGTGCCCTTAGCGTGTAGTCGCTTAGTTAGTTGCTGGCGGCTTTAAATTCATTTAAGGCAGCTACAGGATAGTCCGGTTAAGACTTAACCGGACTATCCTGTAGCTGCCTGACCTGAGGTGGTGACTACTTAACCGTTAAGTAGTCACCACCTCTCAAGCTCAACTACGAGATGCCATATACAAAAAAAGCCGGCATTTCCTAACTGACTACCTGTGAGAAGAAAGGCTGAAACAAACTCAGGGATCATCGTCTTTTTTTCAAGTACAAATATGAAAATGTTTACAACAACCATGTGTTTGCTTTGTACACAACAATCAATTTACGTGATTTAAAAAAAAACAGTAATTACAATATCATTGTTATAGCATAATCACGCATATTGCTTATTGACATTGCTCAATCCCAAGCTTAAATAGATTATTATAGTATAAATACATTTTTACACTTCTAGATCATAATATACAGCATACATTTTAAATTTTTGCAATGCTCTGCTCCTATTGGTCGTAGCGTGATGTTATATAGCCTAAAGCCTTCCTGGATTAATGGACTATCCAACGCAAAAATATTTTTTCAAATCGGACCAGTAGTTTCTGAGATTAGCGCGTTCAAACAAACAAACTCTTCCGCTTTATACAGGTCAGGTCAGTTTAAACTCTCAGGGGGTTAGACACCTCTTCCTATATTACATCTTTTTTTAAAAGAATGGTAGAATAATAGTTTATCTGTGCAAACAGAACACAACAACAACAAAAAACACCATAGTCAAAAGCCTCATATTCAAGCATATAAAATGTTGACAACTTTTTCCATTGCTTGATGTCAGGATCAGAGATCATAGATTAATTGTTCAATTCATAGACATATACTAATGGACATGCCGTACGCGTATAATCTGCAGTATTTTTTTGGTTTGAAAAAGAGTGAGAGAGATGGCCTATGCTTACGGTCTAGCACTATCTCTTTCCTCATAGATGATTGATGATTTTGAGAGATAAAGATAGACGAAACTTCGTTTCCTCTCTTTCTTTAAGAGTGTCACAATTCTCATCTCTAAGGCATGTCCATTAGTATATCGATACTGGAAAGCGATTTTGTCGTATCTCGAAGAAAGGCAATTTTGTTTTATTGCATAATTGAATTCAGTAAAAGGTTTAGAAAAAGTCAACGTCGTATCACAAAAAAGAAGCATTGTAGGTTCAGACAACCCGACACAGTATTTTTATCTGAATTCAATTATGCAACAAAACAAAATTTGCCTTTTTTTAATAATTATAAACTAGCGCTTGACCGCAATACCGCCTGGTGGTAAGCCACCTATTCACTCAGATTGAGCGAATAGGAAGGAAGACGGCAGTTAAGCGAGGTGATGCAATGTTTAACCCAACAACACGACCAACGATGCTGCGCCAAAGGGAGATTGATCTGAAGACCTTCCACGACCAAACTCCAAACACAACAACATTTGGCGCATCGTACCCGGCACACATCGCAACACAACTGCTCAGACCTGTCCTCCGTACGGCTTCACCAGACATCATGCTGGAACACGACAAATCGCTTGTCTGGTGGGTGGTAATTTCTGCCGGCGGCCGGTGTTATGGCCTACCACCGAGGAAAATTTTCAAGATACGACAAAATCGCTTTCCAGAGTCGATATGTCAATGTCAGGAACAGGGACCATAGACAACACAGATATAATATGGTTCAATGAAACGATTAATTACTCTTTTTAATGTTTTCATTTCAGGATTCTAAATCGAAAAGGAACCTGATTAGACACATTCAATTCGTTCACGAGGGAAGGAAGCGGAAAACGACACTGAAAATATGCGATGTTTGTGGGAAATCATTTAAAGTAAGTACATTAATATTAACGGAATAAAGTTCAAATTGAATTTCTATTTCTTTCTTTTATAGTTTAAGATTTTTGTCAAATGATTTTATTGACGAATCAATTTTGAATTTTTGACATTTCTGCTGTTGAAACTGTGAGACGCCAAATCTTCCAATGAATAAAAGTTTTTTTTTTTTTTGACGTGACAACGTCTATTAAATTGGTACGGCGTGGAGTCATTCTCGAAAACACCGTAACGGCCGAATCTGACGCCACACGGAGTCCACGCCTACTTTACCCGCACCCCTAGAGCGTGTGTCACACTCGTGCGCGAGGTCTATTACCATGTAATAGACGTTGTCACGTTCAAATATCGGCAGTAGACGGAGTTCTACAGACAACCAATTTTTAAATCACGCCTTAGAGTTCCTACCCAATGTGTGCTAACAGCATCATCATCATCTCAGCGCTAAACCCAGTCGCATCCGAAGCTTTTTCAGCTTTGGAGTTTGGCGTCCGCTTTACCAGTCTAACTGCTGATTTGGCTAAACTTCGATATTTTCCGTGAAGCGACTGCCGTCTGACCTCCACAACCCGAAGTTTTTGCAGTTAGAACAATTGTTGGACTTTTGAGGGCTCCAACAACCCGTAACGACTGCCATTAGGTGTTCGTATGGCAACCAGGACTAACGGCTTAACGTGCTCTCCGAGACACGACCAGACCAATGCAAATATTCATATTCATGCATACAAATATATCATGGCCCTTGAGTGGCGACCACACACCGGAAGACGCTGCGTGGGTAAGCCCCCGACAAGGTAGACCGGCGACCTGGTGAAGGTCGCGGCAAACCGTTGGATGCGGGAGGCGCAGGACTGTTCATCACGGAGATCCTTGGGGGAGGTCTTTCGTCTGAAAAGATGATGATTAGTTACTATTCTTTCCTCATTTTCTTTTTGATGCTATAAAAATGCCCATATGGAATTTGGGCGAAGCCGCCCCATTGCTGGACAAAGGCTTCCCCACATCCTTTTTTATTTTCTTTTTTTTTTTGGTAATCCTCATGGATACCCTCCGCCTGGGAATAACGGAAAGTAACCGACTAAAACCCCACTATTCCTTCGAGTACCATGAGACGGGGGCCCGGGAGATACTACTACATTCGCCGCACCCCCGTCTGGTATCAGCCCACCATCCCTAACGGGCGCCATCACCATCCCCCACATCCTACCCGGAAATCCTTTCCCGCATTTTTGAAGTTTTACTCTTTTAATTTTTCAGACAAAACCAAGCCTACGGGAACACATGAACAGTCATCTAGGCATTCGCCCACATGTCTGTAAGGAATGCGGAGATACATTCACATACTCAGCGGCTTTGTTTACCCACCGCAGACTCAAACACAAAGTTAAAAGGAAAAAGGAAATAAAAGCCGAGTCTTCAGTCACAAAATAAACAGAATGACCACCTTTAGGTATTTTTATTTTATACTAGATACCCCCCGCAGATTTACGATCGCGCGAATATATCAGGATAAAGCAAATAAAGTGAAAACAACAAAGTGTCCTAACGTGAAATTTTTAATTCGAGTCTGTAAAATGACATTTCCAGTGTTGCTGGTTATTTATCCTAAATAAATAGTGATGTGGTGACATCGAGATTTACAATTAACAGTTTGTCGAGATTACATTTTTTAAGCTATTGCATAGCTTCTATCGCGGGCCTTGAGCGCGGGGACCGAATCCAGAAATTCCGTAACGAAAAAACCTCACGCTCCCCACTCCGACGGGCACGGAGGTGTGGCTTGAAGGCCGTACATCGTCTAACGTCGTTTCAGTTCGGCAGTCTTCGGCACGGTATGTTTGTGTGCGTGCGACTACATCTTTTGAAAACAATTTATAGATTTTCAAAAAGAGCATGCATATTGCAGGGCGCGAACTCAGTTCTACACATTTGCCATGTTACTGATAGTGGCGATGTGCTAAACTTGCGATTAATTTTCTCTCTGAAATAGGTCTTCTATAGAGATATGTCATAGACGTCATCGACGTTGTCATGGCTACCTTAAAAACTTTTCATATAATTAATTATTAAGTACTTTTATTCAAATTAATTTAGTAGTGTTTTTATAAAATAGCTTTTTTTTAACGGAAAAGCTAAGATGAATGTCACGCTAATTTTTCATTGGACTTTTAAATTATTTATAGTGTTGTTTACTAAATAAAAGCGCGTGATTTTATAGAGTAAAAAGTGCTCACGCGGCCGTTTTTTCAACTGTTATTGGCGATATCCGCCATTATTGTGAAATATTTTCAGGCAATCAGAAGTGATTATGTTACTAAAGATCAGCTCGAAAATATTAAATTGATAACAAATAATTCGACACCGACGCCGTTCATCATCAACAACCTTTTTATCGTCCCACTGCTGGGCACAGATCTCCTCTCATACAGAGAAGGATTGAGCGTAATCACCACGCTTGCTCAATGCGGGTTGGCGATTTCAGACTTATAAAGCCCAGGTTTCCTCAAGATGTTTTCCTTCGCCTTCAGTCATTGGTGTCCAAGATATACTTAGAAAGTACATATAACTTTAGAAAAGTTACATTGGTACTTGCCTGACCTGGAATCGAACCCGCGCACTCATACTTGAGAGGCTGGTGTTTTAACCACTAGGCCACCACGACAAAACAGTGGGGTATATTGAAAAAGAACCTCGGAGTCTTTGAGTATATTTCGTGGTGCTCCCTGTGCGCCGTTTCCCAGTCAACGAAATACCAGTTGGTGAAGTCATAAGGATACTATAGCTGTCTTGCCTGCCCCTCAGTGCCCGGCCGGTCTTGCGATTGCACCGAAACAGCACACAATGACAGAGATTATAAGTAATAGCATAGACAGACCTTACGGAGGAATTGCCCTATTGTAGAGGAAGTCCGCTTTCTCAAAGGTATCAGTGTTGTTGTGTAATAGTGATCGTTTAGTTCTCACACGGATCGTTCTATGTTAGTTTTCTCATTTTACATGCTTACTGACTCGAGTGATAATATAATAGATTTCATGGTTTTTTTCTTTATTTCTTTATTTTTTGGCTTCGCACGGTTTGTGCATTTAGCCAATGCCACGTAATTATGAATTATTCATGTCGAAAAAGACGGCCGCGTGACCCGTCTTACGAGTGAGGTTTGGGACAAAGTCATGATGTGGCCACTATGCAGCGATATTTCACTGTTCTTTATGAACTATTTACTAAATGCACTTTTTACTACATAAATCACGCACTTTTATTTAGTAAACAACACTATAAATAATTTTAAAAGTCCAATGAAAAACGAGCGTGACACTCAGCTTGACTTTCCCGCCAAAACTCAGGGTGCTGATCACGAAAATGATTTCATTTTTGAAATCCAAGATGGCCGACATCATATTTCATGACATTCTGACATGGGTGTGATAACGAACATGACGTCATTTTTAAGCTATTGCTTAGCTTTTTTCTATCTCTTTATCAAAGTCGAACAGAAAACATTTAATATAGTTTAGTCGCTTAATCGTCACCATTTTTCGCACTCTTTTGATGACGTTGCTGGTAAAAAATAAATAAATTACAAAACAGAAAGAAAACTTGAATTGATATCAAAGAAAAAAAAAACAAAGGAAAAATTACTGTATAAATATAATAAATAAATAATTATAATTGCAAGTTATAGTAGATAAAAAAAGGCCATGCAATAGCTTTACCGCGGCAGTCTCCGAGTGCCACACGCCTTTTTTTTATACAATATCAAATTGCGTTTATACAATATGTAAATAAAACCCTGTACGATCCGTAAAGGTATTGTTAGGTATCGATTATTGAGTCTACTAATGGATACAAAGCCGGGCTAAACTTAAAAAAAATGGTCCCCCTAAAAAAATAAATATTATTTCGCAAAAAGAGGTAACTTAATACATTTGCGGTAAACAACCCTTCCACGGGCGGCGGGGGACAGGGCACGCGGCACGTGGTCGCATCGCTATTCGCTCATAATAATACCGGTGTTGTCACTTTTTTAAAATTACCAAATTTCGGGGAAGTTGGAATTAATTTGCGGGAAAAAAAGATTATTTCAAAATTCATTAGTATTGTTTCTATGATGATTACGTAAAATTTTATATTATATTTGGTCAAGTGTTTACCTAATCTTTATTATCCTTACGGATCGGACAGGGTTTTCTTTACATATTGTATAAACAAAAATGTGTAATTTTAATTAAAAAGAACACATACACGATAAGCAATTAAATATTACATAAAACACTGTTATATCAAGTTAAATAGCTCAATGTGTTGACTCGGTGAATTTTCTAAAAAACTCTGTGATATCTAATAAAATAAAGCATGACTAAATGTCTTAAGGTTCGTATTACAGAACGTTACTCAAGATCAAGCATTACTTAAGTCTCGTTTGAAGCCTTTTGATTGGTTGAAACTAGTTTTAAGTTATGCTTAAACAGAGATCAATTCTTGAGTTTCATTTTAGAATACGGACCTAAGTCTATTGATTGCCGAACATCACTTTTGTAGCGGGTCACCCTTTGTAAAAGTGACAGTTGCACTTGTCATTTTACTGATTTGAATTGAAAATCTCACTATACGTGGGACACTGAAAGTTTTGCGATAATAGAAAAAATGTTGTATAGGTAGGTACATATACAATATGTAAAGAAAACCCTGTCCAACCCGTGAAGGCATTGTTAGGTATCGATAACTGATTCTACTAATGGGTACAAAGCCGGGCTAAACTTAAAAAAAAAAATCCCCCTAAAAAAATAAATTGTATTTCGCAAAATAGGTAACTTAATACATGTGCGGTAGGCAACACTTCCGCGGGCGACGGGGAGCAGGGCACGCGGCACGTGGTCACATCGCTTATAAATTAACAAATTTCGGGGAAGTTGGAGTTAATTCGCGGGAAAAAAAGATTATTTCAAACTTCATTAGTATTGTTACTATGATGATTACGTAAAATATTATATTATATTTGGTCAAGTGTTTACCTAACCTTTATTATCCTTATGGGTCGGACAGGGTTTTCTTTACATATTGTATATATATACAATATGTAAGGTGTGGGTAGTGGCACACGGTCAACATCGAGTCTGTTTTAAAAATTTCTTTAAAAATAGTTATAACGTAAAAGTAAACAAACCTATGGTATAATTTAAACTGTTGACGTACTTAGAGGGCTATTCAGTGTTATCTTCAAAAAAACTCAGGTGCAAAGTGATGAAATACGGATCGAACGAGTGATATTGAACTTGGACTAAATCGACACCTTCCATGTTGAACTAAAACAGTGTTTTTTAAGTTCGGAACCCTAATCCCCGTAGAATCAGTGCGGTGGTCTTAATTGCTGTCTCGATCGCTCGACGACCGCTTCGTTGCGTCATTGTGCTGGGTGTTTTGTTCCTTATCGTAGCTTCGCACTACCTACCAGTATATATTATATAAGCTGTTGCGCGCTTCACCTGCGTAATTAACTCGTTTTATTGTACTTTGGCTTTGAAATCATGCCCCGCGTACGGCGCTCACCGCCACCAGACACACCGAAGACTGTACTTACGATGTCCGACTCAGATATTCCACAGCTGATATCTAGTAGCCCGAGTGATAATGTTAGCGCTGCGTCGCGGTCTAACAAGCGCCCTCGAGCTTGCTTCTCTCCAGGTACCGAACTTCAAGATTTTAAATCGGAAATTCATCAGATGTTAAGATCGTGGAAAGAGGAACAGCAAGCCTATCTTACCAAATTTTGTGATGATCATACTTTCTCCTTGAACAAGTTAGTGTCAGAATTGGCTGAAATTAGACGACAAAACTTGGAAATTCAAAAGTCGCATCTCGAATTTGAAAAATCTCTTAATTTTATAAGTATACAGTATGATGATATGTTAAAGCAAACTAACGCGTTACAAAAAGAGAAAGAAATGCTCAGAGAAACTGTACGGAATCTGGATACAAAAATTCACGACCTGCAGCGCTTATCCCGCCCTTCTAGCATTGAGATCCGGAACATACCCGTCAAGGAAGGTGAGGCAGCGGCGGACCTCCACTCAATTATTACTAAAGTGGGCTCGTCAGTTAATATGTCGCTCAATAACACTCATGTGCGTGACGTATACCGGCTCCCGGGAAAACCGGACAGTGTCAGGCCAATCGTGGCTGAGTTCTCGACTGTTTCGACTAAAAACGAGCTGCTGGCAGCAGTCCGCGACTATAGTAAAAGGCACCCAAATAATGACCGTTTCAATACCCAAACCATTGGCTTGGCCGGTGAGCCCCGGCCGATTTATATATCAGAGCATCTTTCTGCCGGCTCGAAAAAACTCTTTTTTGCTGCCAAGGAATTCGCGAAACTGAAAGGATATGTTTTTTGTTGGACTACAAACGGAAACATATTCCTGAGAAAAATCGCAGGAGCCAAGCCAATACTCGTTAAATCGGAACAAACTCTTCATGACCTACAACATTCAGGAACCCCATGACTGCACCACTCAGCGATGTACCTGCTACTTTTGGAACATTCCTTATTCTTATTCACCCTAATTAATATAATATTAACTAAAATAATTTGTAATTTCTTTAAAATGCTTAAAGTTGTAATTAATCCTTTTTTTTATATAACTATGTTAGACAGCAGACACCCCTTAGGTGGTAAAGTAACCAAGACATACTGCGTCACATCCTATCACTGGACTAAACATTCTATATCAAATCAAACACATTCACATCTAGCACGGCTTTACACACACACATATACAAAAACATTTCTCTTCAACAGGACACTTCGACGGCGCTTATTCATAATATTATATTGTTTCGCAATACAAATTGGCTATCTTTGCATAATAAATCGCTATCTCCTGTTTGGGGCTCCTATTGAAAATATGAACACTAATCATAGCAATTTTCTGTATCTCTTTTTTGACTTATTTCCGCATTTTTTATGTTATACCAGGACCATTAAAGTATTTTAAATTTTCAAATTCGACAACCTAATAGAAATAGCTTATGACCTTGACGAACTAGCTGTCGCAACCTCATCCCTTGGTAGTGTTGATTCCTTTTATCATGAAAACCCAATTCAAACTTCATTCAAAGTTGTGTGCCAGAATATAAGAAGTATTAGCTGTAATTTCTCTAGTTTTATGACATTATTGGAAAGATCGAAAACAAAGTGGGACTTAGTTGTATTGACTGAATGTTGGCTTCCCCGCACTCATTCCATTCCCCAGTTGCAGGACTACGAATACCTCTATACACTTAATAATTTAACTCAAAATGAGGGTGTGGTTGTGTATTACAAGTCTTCATTACGATTGAAATCTGAAGAACCTATACTTATGGACGCCAACTGCCTCATGTTAGAAATTAACAATAACACAATTGTTCTTGCAATATACAGACCGGCTGGTTATAGAAACACATCTAGATTTATTGAGTCCCTAAATAAACTTTTATGTAATTATTCCGCTTATTCAAATATCATTCTTTTAGGAGATATTAATGTCGACATCTCATCAAATAATAGTGACTCCAACTCGTCTTCATACCTAAACCTGTTAGCCTCCCATGGTATGTTACCAGCGCATACAATCCCCACACATAGTCTAACATGTCTTGACCATGTATTTCTTAAGTCAAGGTTACCTGCTTATTGTTACATAGCAGAAAGTTCTATTACCGACCACGATTGTATATTCTTTGCAATTAAACTAAATTCCCGAAACCATAAGCCTTTTACAAAGGTAATAAAAAAAATTAACTATAACACCTTGGACAATGACATGAACTCGATTGACCTTTCTCCAGTATATAGTGACAATGATGTCAACACTTCCACGAATTATTTTATTTCGGCACTAAATCAAGCAATTATAAATAATACTACAACGTTTAAGACCTCTAATAGGAAAATTATTAAGAAACCCTGGATTACCAAGGGTCTGTTGAGATGTATGAGGAACCGTGACAATATGCATCGAAAACTAAAAGTACTCAAAAATAAAGACCAATTTAATGAAACGCTAGAGGTAACGTACAGAAGATATCGCAATTTCTGCAACGATCTTTTAAAAAAAATAAAAGCTGGTTATGAGAGGGCTGAAATCAGCAAAGCTGCTGCTACTATTAACAAAAAACTCTGGGAGGCCGTAAAGACAGTCACAAATACAAAAAAACGCGAGGACATCCCTACTGAACTAATAAAAAACAGTTCCCATGACGACTTAAATAATATAAATTCATTTTTTGCAACCATGGGCAAAAATCTTGCTGAGAAAATATCACTTACAAGTAGTAACAATCGCTTTCCGGAGGTACACACTAAAAAGTCATTCACACAATCTTTTGTTTTACTTCCCACTGATGTAGCTGAGGTTGAACAAATCATCTTAGGACTCAAAAATAACTGTGCCGTTGGTCGCGACAACATACCTGCAATCTTTCTAAAGCGTTATCGAGAGGTTCTGCTTCCACCTTTGACTTATATTTGCAATCTTGCTTTTACAACAGGCGTTTTTCCGGACTCTTTAAAACTTGCCGAAATTCACCCTATATATAAAGGGGGAAGCAGGGGCTGTGTCAATAACTTTAGACCTATCTCAATTTTGCCAACGGTATCCAAGATTCTGGAAAGGTTAATAAACAAACGATTAAATAACTACCTTGAGTCAAATAAACTGCTGTCACCTTCTCAGTTTGGTTTCAGATCTGGAAAATCAGCTAGTGATGCTGTCCAAGAACTAGTGAACTTTGTTTCTACAAATCTCGATAGTAAACAAAAAGTATTGGCGATCTTTCTGGACTTGGCTAAGGCTTTTGACACGGTCTCTGCCCCCTTGCTCCTCGAGAAGCTGGAGGGGCTTGGAGTGAGAGGCAAGCAACTTGACCTGCTTTCTGATTACCTCACAAATCGCAGGCAGAGAGTAAGGGTTGGTGAAATGTGCAGTGATGATCTTGACATCACGTATGGGGTACCGCAGGGCAGCATCCTAGGTCCTACATTATTCTTGACGTATATCAGCGACCTGTGTAACCTCAAGTTGCGTGGTGGAAGGATCATTACCTTTGCGGATGATACAGCTTTGCTTTTCCATGCGGACTCATGGGAGAAAGTCTTTCTAAATGCCCAACTTGGTTTTGACATGGTAGCCGAGTGGCTAAAAAATAATAAACTTACACTTAATGTGTCCAAATCCATGTATATCCCCTTTATGTTGAGAAATCATGAAATCCCATCTTACCAAAATCTTACCATAACATCACACATTTGCTCTCTCCAACAGGATAAACCTTGCTCATGCCCTACTCTCAAAAAAACGGCTGGTATCAAATATTTGGGAATTCAGATTGACAATCGTCTTGGATTTCAGCCACACATAGATTTACTTACAACGAGAACACGAAAATTGATATACGTTTTCAAGAACCTTCGTCATGTGGCGGAAACTAAGATTATAGACACCGTATATTGTGCACTAGTTCAGTCAATCTTATCATATTGCATAACGGCTTGGGGAGGAGCTCCAAAGACATCCATGCTGAAGTTGGAGAGAGCTCAGAGAGCTGTTCTTAAAGTTGGTCGTAAACTTCCCTTTCTCTTTCCAACCAAAGAACTTTACGAGCATTGTAAAGTACTGACAGTTCGGCAATTATTCATTTTGAATACCATTTTACGTAAACATTCCCAACTTTCATACAATCCTGTTGAAATCCTCACAAAGAGACGCAAACACACGGTCTGTAAATCTAAGTCGTTTAAAACCAGCTTCAGTCGTAGATTCTTTTGTTTCCTGGGAGATTATCTTTACAACAAAGCCAATAAAGCCATTTCTATCTACTCCCTATCCTTTTTCAATTGTAAAACAAAAGTCCAAAATTGGCTTCAATCTCACGATTATGATGCCACTGAGAGACTTTTGGAAGTGATCTCATAATAAGCAACTCGACACGTCCTACCCACACACACACACTCACTTCAAACACACTCACACACCCCCACACACACACATTCACACTTCACAAATAGACTTCATAACCACACCACAACCAAACATCGACACGAACATACCCTACTTTGCTGTCAACTCTTTTAAAATTATATAATTATTTACTTTGTGTTTTCCTTTATGCATTTTTTTTGTCAATTTTCTTTCATCTCATAATCTTTGTCATCTGTTAGTATACGTTTGTATTAGTTGTGACACGACCGTGTAGTCAGGAGGCCTGGAGACCTGTAACACAGGTTGTCCTAGTACAGGCTCCAGTTTCCACTACATCATTATATCATGTATACTTTATTTTGTTATTATTATTATTATTATTATATACCTATATTTATTACATCTTTTCAAAGTACTGTCCTCCAGCCTCTATACAAAGTCTCATGCGCCTGAACCAGTTTTACAAACACCTTTTCCAGTCCGCCACAGACACTCGTTTATAGCCTGCTCGAACGCGAAGAGCGCATCATCCGGCGATGAAAATTGTATCCCTTTGTAAGTATATTTGTACCCCTTTCTAAGTATATCTTGGACCCCAGTAACTGATTAAAAGGGAAAGGAAAACATCTTGAGGAAACCTGGACTTTACGTCTGAAATCGTCGAATCGAATACGCGAAAAAGTGTGGTGATTACACTCAATCTTTCTCTGTATGAGAGGAGATCTGTGCCCAGCAATGGGATGATAGAAAGTTTGATGATCTGCTCAACAACGTACCTACTTAACGAAATGTTGTGTAACCGTCAAATGATACCCCTTGCTACTGTTGTATGAACTCGTGTATATATTACACAATTACTCTGCTGGGGGGTAAACCCGCTAATTAAAACAGTAGTAGTTAAACTCTTGCTCGTATCTAATCCAGTTAAAGTTATGGTTTAGTTTCGATCACATTTCGTATCGCGCTAAAGTTTTTACTTCAATTGAAGTAAAATCAATGTATGAGTGATACATTTCGGCAGATATAATAATTAAAACTAAATAAATCGTTTAGACGTAAGTTTGACAAACGGCACAGAAAAAGTTAGCTTTGTTTCAACTTTTTCATTTGACAGCGGTTACGTTCCAATTGCGATCCAGTTATGGTTAAACCATCTGTCACAAGGTTAACGCGATACGAAACATAACAAAAGTTATGGTTTGGTTGCGATCCAATTCTGTTTTGGTTGAATTATTTTAGCGGGATTGCCCCCCTCATTAGCATTACAATTGGGTCGCCATGTAGGTACCTACACGGTTACTGGAGGTATCAAAATCCACGTATACACTTTTCTATACATTGTAGACAAGTTCGTGACTCGTGGCGAATCGCTCACACAGCAGCAGATGCCTAAGGCCGTCGGACCCAGCAACACCATGTCGTTTGCATCTCCTTCATCTCAGCGTAAATCCCAGTGTATCCGAAGCTTTTCAGCTTTGGAGTCTAGGGTCCGCTATACCAGTCTAACTGCTCATTTTGGCTAAACTTTGATATTTTCCATGAAGCGACTGCCGTCTGACCTCCACAACACAAAGGCGATATCGAAGCATTGCAGTTATTGTAGGACTTTTGAGGGCTCCAACAACCCGTAACAACTGCCATTAGATATTCGTATGGCTACCGAGACCAATGGCTTAACATGATTTCCGAGGCACGATCAGACCAGTGCAAATAATCATATTCATGCATACAAATATTTGCACTGCACGGGGATCGAACCCGCGCCTCCTTGCGCAGCGGAGGCGTTCGCCGTTACCGCTACGCCACGGAGGCTGTCACCATGTCGTTTGCATAACTGTAGTTTATACCTACAATCGTTGCCTATCCAGCTTCCGACATGCTTACTACGGAGCGCTTATTAGAACTCTCTACGTCCGCGAGGAGACGATTTTAGGACGCCTATATGGCCCCGTGGCTCTCAATCCCCTTGGATATCGAGCGCGTTTGACTCATCGATTGGCCTGCTTCAAGGTTGTAAGGACTCTCAACCAATGAGAGCGCCAAACGCGCTCGATATCGACGATCGAGTCTCGTAATGTAAACTCATGGTGCCACACTTCTCTTCACACACCTAAGTCAACGCCGGAGGGTGAGACTACAGTGGGTGCTCACCCCGCCCCCTTGCAGCGTAACTAGATCGAGCCGGTCGCGCTGCGGGGTGTGGTATTGAGGGTCGAGCAACATGTGGGTGTTTTCGTCGTTCATGTGATTCTCTGGGTGTTCAGGTGTGTGTGTGGAGTGGTGCATGTGTGTGCCACGCACTTGGCGCCTATATTGAGCTCGCTTTGCGCGCCACGTGTGTCGTGTTGTGAGCGTGAAGTTCTTTTGATTCATATTGTCGTTTTTTTTTTTTATTATGGCATCTTGCAGTTGACCCCTTGAGAGGTCGTGATTACTTAACCGGGCTATCCTGGGGCTGCCTTAAATAAATTTTAAAACCTCCAGCCAGGGGCATCTGAACACTAAGCGACAACACACTAAGGGCATCCCCTGTGGGGTAGGAACCTCGGCTTAGGGCGCCGCTGGAGAGAACCGCATGGGACAGCTGGATCGATATTTTTATTATTGGTTCGGTTTAACCTTTTGAACGCCAATCTACATAATACGCGATGTGTCCTCCAGCGCCACGCTACAAATGTATAACGTATCTATAGTAAAACGTAGGGATGGGTTTAATGTCCTATCGACAAATAATATTATACATTTAAATTAATGTTTATTCACCAATTTACGAAGCTAAATAAAAACTGTAACCGTATTTTCATATTTTATTTCATAAAAAAATCAATATAAAAACTTTGATATATTTCCTATAATAAAGAAAAGAATTGTAAATTTATTAGACGTGTGTTCAAGAAGTTCACATCCCTATTTGTCTCCAAATGTAATCCTTTTACTTCATATCAAGTAGTTGGCGCTCGAGGCACGTCAAAATCCTTTCTGATATAAGGATGTCTTGTCGACGTATTTCTTGACGATGTATTTCTATGGTATTTATTTTTATATTCACTGTGGTCGAGTTACACGTGATAAACTAAACCGATTCCTGCATAATTTATTTCTTTTAGTTACAACAAATACAATTAATAGAAGCTAAATACGTGATTTTCTACATTTTTTAAAGTTCCGTAGCCAAATGGCAAAAAACGGAACCCTTACAGATTCGTCATGTCTGTCTGTCCGTCCGTATGTCACAGCCATTTTTTTCCGAAACTATATGATCTATAGGTACTGTTGAAACTTGGTAGGTAGATGTATTCTGTGAACCGTATTAAGGTATTGATGCAAAAATAAAAATAATAATAATAAAGATTGGGGGCTCCCCATACTTAGAACTGAAACCCAAAAAAAAATTTTTTTTTCTTAAAACATACCTACGTTTGGGGTATGTATGGATAGGTCTTCAAAAATGATATCGAGGTTTCAAAAATATTTTTTTTCTAAACCGAATAGTTTGCGTGACAAACGCTTCTAAAGTGGAAAAAAGTTGGTCCCCCCCCTACCTCTAACTTCTACAATAAGAAAATGAAATATCTAAAAAAAAGATATGTTGTACAAGTACCTACATACATTATTATACAAACTACTAACGAAAATTGTTTTGAACGAGATCTCGTAAGTAGTTTTTTTTAATACCTCGTAATTCGCTTATTACCGCGTTATCTTTCATACAAATAAATTTAATCCTTTAATTTCATAAATCAATGGTACGGAACCCTTTGTACGTGAGTCCGACATGCACTTGGCCGATTTCTTTTTATTAAAATTACTGTTTTACACAGATGTTACAGACCTATTTTTAATGGTTTCGCAAAATACTCGCAATTATTTTTCTGGTTTGTACAAACTAATAGAAAACGGAAAAAAAATCCTAAAACGGAAGTTGACGACTTAACGGAATGTCAAGAGGACGGCCCATTTCAAAATTCAGATTCAGACTTGAACAACTCGCAATAATTCGTCATATTCACCTTCACAATTTTTTTTTGTAAAAACACGTGCCTCAACTGAATACAACAAGATGTAAACATTGCACTACACTAAAATGCACAAAGTCACTATGACCTTGAAACCTGTCCGCTTATGACGTCACAGTGTTACTTCTATACACGTCGGTGGCGCGTGCGGGGTGACAAATTACTAACTTTGTAGGGATGGGTTTTCAAACGGTGTTTCACTATCGACAATGATTAGAAAACCTATTTATTCTTGATTAAGGTGAATAAAACCTATTTTATAGTTTACAATATTTATAAAATATTATTAATTCACGTCATTTTCTTGCAATAATAGTATTTATGATCATTTCGACGACATGAAATATAGCGAGGTCTTCATCGTGTCCCATCACTGGCTTACTTGATATCAAGTAATTGGCGCTGGGGGCATTAAAATATTTTCTGGCGTTTTTGTTTCTATTGAAAATAAAACTAATAAGAACTTATTATGCGTGAAAAAGTTAAAAATATGGTTGATAACAGGACAATTTTCCATAAAAACAAAATAAAAGGTCTTGTAAAAGTCGCAAATTTATTTTATACTGTGATTACTTCTAATCAAGTAGTGGCGCTGAGGGCACGAAAATCTCGAACTTGTATAGAAGTGATTGGCGTTCAAAAGGTTAATGACCGCGGCGAATCCTAGTATTAGCTCTGGGAAGAAACGCCGAAAGAAACTCAGAGGACTTAGTCGGGAATTTATATTTACTGGCTCAGCTGTGGCGCGGGCTGGCCTTCTTCGGGCAAGCTGAACCCGGTCTGCTCGTTTATATACAGATTAAAGACTTTTGGTAAGGTTCATCAACAATAAAACACAATTTAAATTTACACAAGAAATATTTATTTACAATTTTTTGGCTTAACAATCTGCGATCAAGGTAGTTGGAAACAACATACTACAATATTAATTTAATTAATTAGTGATTTTCCTTTTTTATATAAACTAAAAATAGTAATAAATCAAGGGGCGGCAGTCACTTCATACTAAAGATACTCGTATGATGATTCTTTATACTGCACTACGCTTATGATATAATACTTACATGATTTCTTTTTTTAAATTTGGACACCATTTCTTTTCATGGAGTTTAAATCGCACGAACTCAGTAACTAAAGAGTCTGAGGAACTAAAACTGATACATTGAATTACAAAACACACGCACGCACGCTTACAATACGGGTGTTTCCTGAGTAAAAAAAAAAAATATTCTGTTTAGTCCGTCATTCAGATTATAGAAAAATATTGGATACGTCTATTTTGTTTTCATCAAATCAATAAAAATTGTCAAATATAAAAGGCATCCAAGATCAGGAGTGGGGGCTGACGACGTCACCCGTAGCTAAAAATGTAGGAAGGAGTGACGTCACACGAGTTTTCAGCGCACTATATCGTCTTCATTTTTTGTTTATATGAAAACAGAAAAAATACGTTTCTAGTTTTTGGAAATCTGACTGACGGACTAATTAGTTATTTTTAGTCAACTACCCTATTGATCGCATTTCGTTTTGTCTTTTTTTGTTCTTTGAAAGGACAGCATAATTTGTCATTATTGAAAAACGATTTCGTATTTTTTTAGTAGACAATGGCCCAAATTCCATTGTTTCCAAATTAAATTAAATTTAAGTTAAGTTTATCTTTTTCTTTCTATTTCATTAAGAAAAGGACAGAAGAAAAAATGTTAGTTTAGACCTGTCAAATTAGTCCGCTTCTGACGTAAATTGGCATATTTTTGGTCATCATGTTTATAATCGCGTCTAAACTGTCTATGGAGTATCTTAGTTTGACAGGATTAAACTAAAATGTTATATTCTATCCTTTTCTTAATAAAAAATAAAGAGGAAGATGCACTTTACTTAAAATAAGTTTAGTTTGAGAACGAGAGAATCGGTGCCATTGTTTATTAAGGCCCCCGCAAACTACAAACTTTCTATCGGCCGATAGTTTGATCGAGTTGGGCTGTTAGCGCGCACACTTTTTTTTTCCCGGGGTGAGAATCCTCCTAGGATGTCCGCCGCCCTGGGGTGGGCGACGGGGTATGTCAGACTTTTACTGACTAAAACCACCCCGGTGGCTCTTCTATCACGAGCGCGCGTGTAGGCGCGGGAGTCTAAATTCTTCCACGGCCCCACACCCTCGTGCTGGCCCGGTCTGTCCGGGCCTCGTCTTCTGCACGGGGTAGTGGTGTGTTAAACTACCCCGTGCATCGCCTCAAAGGCGCGCGACACTCGCGCGCGCCTCCGCCTCGGGAAAAAAAACCAACGTCACGCGGTGTTTCCTGGTGGTCACCCATCCAACTACTGTCCGCACCCAATGTTGCTTAACTTCGGTGATCCTACGAGAACCGGTGTATTCAACATGGTATGTACGTTGGCGTTAGCGCGCACACTGCACCAACTAAACAGCTGGTATAATTTTTTTTTTTTTATAAAGCGTGGGTCCTTTTTTAATTTTTTCAATGAAATTTACGATTATCGTTTCTATAACCAGCGTTTCAGTAGAATTGGGTTGTGTCCTAAAAAATAATTTAATAGCCATGAGATAGATTTATAAAAAATATTGAACACGTATTTTTTATTTCTTCTTTCATTCAAATACGAGTACTTTAGGAAGATATATTGATTTCAAATGTCGCATGACGTCATGCCGTGGTACAAAATATACCACGGTGTGACGTAATTAGCCCCCACTCCGTAACTTTAATACGCTATACCTCAGTAGTTTTTGGTAATTTTGACAAAATAAAAAATACAGGTCTTAATTTTTTTATTATCAATAAGACGGACAATTTTTTTTTTTCATACCTTGGATACGTCCCTATTGGGCAGCGATAGTGAAAATAAAAAATATGGACGACCATCCGGCGTCAAAAAATATGGACGACCATCCGGCGCCAAAACTCTGAGCGGAATGAAGTATCGGTTGAGTCGGCCGACTAAACATTCGGTCAGTGTGCGCGCTTGCGAGGAGCTCCATACTGATGTAGCAGTCGGCCGATAGTTTGCCGATAGTTTAGTTTGAACGCAGTTGAGTAGCCCATCAAACTTATTTATCGGCCGATACCGAATCGTTGTAGTATGCGGACTTGCATACATCTTCATACTAATTATAAGCCCGACCAAACTATCGGCCGATAGAATGTCTGTATAGTGCGTTTCATCTAATAGTTCCTTTGCCGTCATGTTGGCATTCATTTTTTGTCACTATCGTAAACAAGGTAGACGCACTCTGCGTCTCTCTCTCTCTCTCACACTAAGTTGCATTAGTGCCAACAAAGGAACTTTTAGATGAAACGCACTATAGTGTGCGGGGGGTCTTATACTGCATGAACTTAGAAACTAAAAGAGTCTCATGGATGCATTGTAGCGAAATACACACGCACTCATACAATTAATTATGAATGGCATTTTATTTCGGTTTTTTTTTTTCATTTCTCTCTCATAAAATACCAAGTTGTTGAAAGGTTTAAAATTTGTCATTATTCAAATAGAGTTCTTATTAGACAAAATTTGTTACAGTGTTGCAGGTTTTTTCGCTGTTTTCTCGTGGTCCCAGGATTTTGTCCCATTAATAGGACCACGAGGGACAAGTTTCTCGCAGTGCCATTTCTTTTTTCAGTGACGTATATATCCTCCTGTATATATTCTTCCTCCATAAATAAACTTTTTAGAGTATGTAGTGAAGTGTTCAATGATGAATAAATTACACTTGACTGACATTGATTACTTAAGAATTCTGTCGATACGTACACATTAAAATATAATAAATTCGGGAAGGAATAAGCGCAATAATTTATTTAATTAAGAGTTTTAGTTAGATTAGAATACACCTATTTGATATTTTAATTATCGTTGTTTTTTGGTAACTACATAATTTTATATGCAGGATGTAGATACACAACAATGGGACTACGAGAAACTGTTGTCCCTCGTGGTCCCATTAATGGGACAAAATCCAGGGACCACGAGAAAACAGCGGATTTTTTGCTGGAGAAAAATTTGTTTCACTATTTTCTATATCTATTATAATTAAATAACTACTAGAAGTTGTGACATTAATTATATTATCGACTGCCGAGTTACAATTATTATATTTATTGATTGAATTAATATACATAGTTGAACATTACTATTGGGATGATGAACTAGAATTATAATTATAATTTAATGGATTAATTATATATATTTTTAATTTCATTTTGCAAGTCTTGTAATTTGCAAAATGTGGTTGTTTCTATAAGTATATAATCTACAGACGACAGCACATCAAGCTAATACAATCTGTCAAATATCTATACGAGATTATAATATATTTTTTTCTTTCTTTTATGGCTTCGCTCGATTTGTGCATTTAGCCGATGTCACGCAATGAATTGTTCATGTCGAAAAAGACGGTCGCGTGACCCCGTCTTACGATGGAGGTTTGAGACAAAGTCATGATGTGGCCACTATGCTGCGATATTTCACTGTTCTTTATGAATTATTTACTGAATGCACCTTTTACTTCATAAATCACGCACTTTTATTTAGTAAACAACACTATAAATAATTTTAAAATTCCAATGAAATATGAGCGTGACACTCAGCTTGTCTTTCCCGCCAAAACTCATTTTAAACTTTCTATTCTATTTTAATTTATGGCAAGTGAAACCGATGTCAACTATTCTGCCAATGTCAAAAGTGGATTGGAGCAGCAAGCATCGCTATTTTCTAATGGAAATGCCTTAGAGATGAGAATTGTGGCACTCTGAAAGAAAGAGAGGAAACGAAGTTTTGTTTATCTTTATCTCTCTTAAAATCATCAATCGTCTATGAGGAAAGAGATAGTGCTAGACCGTAAGCATAGGCCATCTCTCTCACTCTTTTGAAAACAAAAAAAAAAACACTGCAGATTATACGCCTACGGCATGTCCATTAGTGTATGTCTATGGAAGCAAGAGTGTAAGTACATGAACAATGATTTTCAACTTTATCGTTAAAACATAAAGGCTCAAGGTTGACTGGGAATATTTGACAGTTTCGGATAGCTTGATCTATTGTCATCTGTACATATGACCATGACTTAGCCCATATTTGCAAAATAAAATAAATACTTATCTTGCATGGAGCCTTGAACAACAGGAATTTCTATGCTTAAATGTAAATGCTACAATTATTTGAAATACAAATATTTATTTATGATTACGTCTCTGATGATATATAACTCGCGCGAATTAACTGAGCACCTCGCTGGGATGCGCTGAGTAGCGATAGCATCCTCAAGTTACAATTATCTAAAATACAGTTTAAATCCCCTGTTGTTATTACTGTTTCTGTGGAGTTTAAATGCTTTGTTAAGTTTTTTTTTTATTACCTAAGTTTGTTTTTGTTTTATACCAACATTATATTTCAGTCCATATGTATCAATTTAATTGCCAAACGTCATGAGTAAAATGCTCTAGTGTTATGACGCTTTATCATCAAAACGACCTTATATTAACACAAAAAACAATAGTGTAATTTACATTTTTTTAACATAATTCTCATTTTTTACAAACGGTACTGTCCGAATGACGTCACTGTGCGAGGTGCACAGATAACTCGCGCGAGTTGTAGGTGTATATCGTCGAACCGACTTTTGTGTTTACTATGAGATATTTAGAGCATTTTGAATAATATTATGAGCTTTACAAAAAGCTCGGCATTAAAATTATTAGTCGAAAATCAAATGTCTTTATTTTGTCCAACAATATTAGTTCTACGAGCAGCGGTGGCATAGTAGTCCACGATTCACAAGTTGTGGGTCGTAGGTTAGAATCCAGCGCTTTACTTTATACAGTATGTTAAGAAAACCCTGTCCGACCCGTGAAGGTGTTGTTAGGTATCGATAACCGATTCTAGCAACGGATACAAAACCGGGCTAAACAAAAAAAATCCCCTAAAAAAATAAATATTATTTCGCAAAAAGAGGTAACTTAATAAATGTGCGTTTTGCACCCTTCCGCGGGCGGGGGGCGGCAGGGACGCGGCACGTGGTCGCATCGCTATTCGCTCATAATAATACCGGTGTTGTCACTTTTTTTAAAAATTACCAAATTTCGGGGAACTTGGAATTAAATCGCGGGAAAAAAAGATTATTTCAAAATTCATTTGTATTGGTACTATGATGATTACGTAAAATTTTATATTATATTTGGTCATGTGTTTACCTAACCTTTATTATCCTTATGGGTCGGACAGGGTTTTTTTAACATACTGTATAAATATGTAATCTCCTCACCACTGTTCTCAAAATGATGAAGGAAAACATTGTGTAGAAATAGACATGTCCTAGAGGCAAAATTTCTAAGACATGTGACATACACCCACCAACCCGCACTGGGCCTGCGTGGTAGATTACGGCCCAATCCCTTTCACCGAGGGCTGGTCAGACCGCTGGCTGACTTGACCAGACCCTCATGACCATTTTTGAAACGCAAAAGTGCCTATATTGGTTTATGTGAACTAAAATATTTTAATACATAAAATTTATTACTAGGGGTTAATATGGCGTGTTAAATCATCACGGTTCCAATGTCAAACAAAGATGGAGCTATACAGGTTGTATTCAACCTGCTATCCCTTTTTCACAGCGGTTTAATGATTAACACATCATAGTAAGGCCCTGACCCCTGTCGCCGAATAATCACAAGTTTTTTTTTTTTAGGAATTACAAGCTCGCTCTTCACATTAATGCTGGCCTAGTTATAGTCGTGGTGGCCTAGTGTAGTGGTTAAAACACTAGCCTCTCAAGTATGAGTGTGCGGGTTCGATTCCATGTCAGGCAAGTACCAATGTAACTTTTCTAAGTTATAAAGGGTGTATCTGACATCGACGCACAAACGAGTACCATGGATCCAGTACATGATTCTGAACCCCAGTGGTGGAATTTTTCGTCGGCTTTTTCATGATTTAAAAATAAAAACATGTAGTTTTACTTCACTTTAGACCATTCATAATTGCTATACTTTTATATCCCAATAATATTTAAAAGTAAAAATTAATTCAGAACTATCTTATCAGCTGATTTAATAGAGTTCACATCAGGTATCAACGTCATACCTACAAACCCGCACGGCGGCACGCTTGCAACGTTCAAAGGCCGAGCCGACACTTTTTTTTAAACATTGTTATTTCTGTAACCGTTCATTAACGACATATATGACTATCATAATTTTATTAGTGGCATGCGGTCTAGCCTTTTCGCGAAGTTTGCGTTACGATGTCAGATACACCCTGTATCTTGGAAATGACTGATTATAAGGTCAAACCTGGACTTTAAGTCTGAAATCGCCAACCCGCATTAAGCAAGCGTGGTGATTACGCTCAATCCTTCTCTGTATGAGAGGAGACCTGTGCCCAGCAGTGATGATCGTGTGATGATTTATTTAAATTACGCTGAGATTCAGCACTTTTTAACCATCAAAATTACAAAAACCAGTCTCCCAAATCCAATTCCAGCCTTCACCCTTATTGCTTTTGCTGTGGAGGTGGCGGCACAAGCTCCCCAGCAGTAGCTGAAGAACCCCGTTTCTTTTGTTGCCCCCCAACGTTGTGCTTCAACCGCATGTGTGCGTATAAACAAGACGGTTGCTTGTACGTGTTGCCACAATCTCGACAAGTATATTTGCGCTCATCCGAATGTATATAACTGTGATTACGGAGGACGGTTGAATTCTGTGAAAGATATAAATATAACATGTATAAGTTAAAGAAAGAACTATAAAATACTCTTTAATAGCAATCGAACAATTTTTTTTGGGTGTCCTCTATCTGGCAGAAATTTGTTGCTCCGAAACTTATTTGGCATAACTCACTTGGCATAAACTTTTTTTAAACGAACATTGTTAAGATATAAAAAATATTTAATATAATTGTTTTTTGGCCTAATGTTTTTATATCCGAATTTAAAATGGGTTACTTTTAAGATGGCAGAATTGTATTGGGCATAATTACCTTTGTCAGAGTTACAACTTTGCATTTTTTTTTTAATTTCGTTTATCATAACGTTTATTTAGAGCGCCGATTATTCGGCATAATTTGACTTAGCGTACTACGAAGATCTCAGAACTTCAATAGCAATAATATTATTAGTCATATTGAAAAAAAAAGTTGTTTTTAAAAATCACTATAGTGTGCCACAAAGGTTAGTGACAGAAATAAATCGCTGCAAAACCGACTTCACGTAGTCTTGTCTGCTCTACCCCTATAGGGTAATCTAAACCCGCGAAGGCGCGGCGGGCGACGAGGCGTGGGATCGCCGGAGCCCCGCAGCGGCGGAGCCGTGACAGAAGCCATGCCTGCTGCATGTTGCATTCTTGCTGCATGCTTGTATGCAGAATGTTTGCTGCATGCTTACTAAGATGATTCTGGCTGTGAATTTTCTGCGATATGATTGTTCTACTTTAGATTATTATGGAACAGAATTGGATCGCAACCAAACCATAATTTTTGTTATGTTTCGTATCGCGCTAACGGTTTAACCATAACTGGATCGCAATTGGAACGTAACTGTTGTCAAATGACAAAGTTGAAACAAAGCTAACTTTTTCTATGCCATGTCAAACTTATGTCTAAACGATTAGATTTACTTATAATTGATTTAGTTTTAATTATCATATCTGATGAAATGTATCACTCATACCTACATTGAGTTTACTCCAACCGAAGTTAAAACTTTAGCGCGATACGAAATATGATCGAAACTAAACTATAACTTTAACTAGATTAGATACGAACTCGAGTTGAAGTTCTACTGTTTTATTTAGCGCGATTACCCCCTATTTTCAGTGAAGGGACTGCCGTCTGACCTCCACAACCCGAAGGCGATATCGAAGCATTGCAGTTGGGCCAATTGTTGGATTTTTTTAGGGGTCCAACAACCCGTAACGACGCCATTAGATGTTGGTATGGCAACCGGGACCAACGGCTTAATGTGTCGATTCGAGTTATTATAGGGTAGTAATACTTACATAGAATGTCTTGGTACATAAGTTGCACGAATATTTTCTTGGCCTCGTGTCAACGAGATGAGTTTCTTGGTGACGCCTCAGGAAAATTTTTGACATAAAAGTCTGGAAAACAATGTAAGAGTTTCAATATCTATATCAGTTTTTTTTTTAATTATTAACCAGTGCTTGACTCGATGGTAAAGCGCGCTAGTTTATTAAGAGCCTATTCACTCAAAAAAGCTGAGTGAATAGGAAGGAAGACGGCAGTTGAGCGAGGTGATGCAATGTTAAACTCAACAACACGACCAACGATGCTGCGCCAAAGGGAGATTGATCTGGAGACCCTCTACGACCAAACTCCCGACACAATAACATTTGGCGCATTGTACCCGGCACACATCGCAACACAACTGCTCAGACCCGTCCTCCGTACGGCTTCACCAGACATCATACCGGAACACGACGAATCGCTTGGCGGCAAGACTTAGTCTGGTGGATGGTAACTTCTACCGGCCGATGTTATGGCCTACCACCGAGAAATATTATAACGAGTTATTTCTTTTGTACATCGTTAGTGTTTCTTTATGCGAAACCTGGATATAGTTTGTTAAGAATAATCAACTGAATCGATCCAATCACTTTTGCACCATGTTAAATTTTTTCCCAAATACATTTAGATATTGTTGCAGTGTGGTTACCAAGTGTACAACACAGTTCACGGCAGATTATAGTGGTACTAGGTGCTTGCGCACTTTAAATAACACAAATAAATTTTGCTGATTCTTTTCATTCTGTGAAAGCCGACAAAAAACGGTTAACCTAATGTACGGGCGACGGCAGGTCAAGCTACCCTAAAGTGTTAAATATTCCCAATCAACCTTGAGCCTTAATGCTTTAGAGATAAAGTTGAAAATCTGCCTGTGTGTGTGACACACAGGTTACGGAGACAGTGCAACATTTGTTGTTGGAATGCCCGAGGCACAACCGCGACAGATACGACCTGGAAGTAAGTACAGGTACCAGATTAACAGAATCATCCATTGCCGACATGATGGCAAACAAACACTCCAGGCCGTATCTGGAGCGGTTTTGCCTCAAGGTGGCTAAAACAAGTGTAATAAGGAACCGCACAAGGTAGCAGCACAGCCAGCGAGTTGTTGGCAGGAAATATAATTATAAGCAGTAAAAAGACATTGTGGAGAATAGTAATAAATAAATAAGATGACAGAATGTAAAGATAAGCTGACAAAATAACGATATGTAAATAGAAAATAAGGATAAATATAAACAAAAAGATTGTAAGACCGTAACGGGAAAAGAGCGACCCGAAAAAAATATGAGCGGAAAATGACACTGCTGAAACAAAATAAAAGACAAAAAAGATTTCTTGCCATGCAAGGAGGGAAAGAATGGCAACAAATAAAAAAAAATACGAGTGTGCTTATGACCACACGACTGAAGTGAAACTTCTTTCGCTCCATCTGTATGTATATATAAATAGATATGTGTGTGTATAATATATACATGTATACACATATACATATATTAATTTTCTATAAATATTTAAATTTATTTCATGGTTTCATTGGCAAATTAATATTTTTGCATAGATCTTCTAATTTTATTGAAAAAAAAAAAAACTTGTTGTAGACCTTATAGTACCAAGCTCGCGCCACGGGCGCCTCTGTGCTTATATCCCCCACTTAACTTCCGTTCGCCTTGCCCGATCACTTTTCGTAACGCTTACGTCACGCGTTCGCCAGCTTACTCCCCAAGTCAAGCGTGCGTAAAGAAGTTTCACATAAAAAAAAAAATTATCTAATACAGAAATCTGATAGATTGTAGTAGCTTGATGTGCTGCCGTCTGTACACTATTACTATCATATGATTCAAATATTATATGAATTTCAATCGTATTGCTAATCCATTGCTGCATATGATCGAGTAATTTGTTTACCCAACAAAGTAAATGCAATGAATATTGTTCAACCTCTCTCGGTGGTAGGCCATAACATCGGCCGCCGGCAGAAGTTACCACAAAGCCTTGCCACCAAGCGGTTTGTCGTGTTCCGGCATGATGTCTGGTGAAGCCGTACGGAGGACGGGTCTGAGCAGTTGTGTCGCGATGTGTGCCGGGTACGATGCGCCTAATGTTGTTGTGTTGGGAGTTTGGTCAGATCAATCTCCCTTTGGCGCAGCATCGTTGGTCGTGTTGTTGGGTTTTACATTGCATCACCTCGCTCAACTGCCGTCTTCCTATTCGCTCAGTTTTTCTGAGTGAATAGGCTCTTAATAAACTAGCGCGCTTTACCATCAACGATCGCATCACTGCTTACCATCAGGCGGGATTGCGGTCAAGCGTTGTTTATAATCATTAATAAAAAAATAATAAAAAAACTGTCAGAATGAAACCCATTGCGGGTTCAGGAACGTACCTTATTGCATATTTCACATTTATATGGAGTTAAGTCGGTGGAGTTATGATGGTTGTAGGAATGTCGTTTCAAATAGCTTAGTGTTGTGAATATTTTATTACATTGTAGACATGTGTATCTGAAAATTTAAATAGATTAATAGTGTCGGCGCATCACATATACTTACGTATGATTGGCCGAGGGGATGGCGCGGGGTGCGGGGCAACGAGCTCGCGCCTCACCACTAAGCTTACAGACGCGCCCCGCCACGGGCATTTCATTTTTCATAATGTAAATTACGCAAATACACCAATGTTTAATACAGTCCACTTCTATTATTACACCAACTGAGCCCATCCAGTGATCCGGCTCGAAGGACCACTAGATGGACTTGCTATCTCGCACCCCGCGCCGTCCCCTCGGTCAATCACGCGCGTATTTGATGTGCCGACAAATAGAGAATTTTGTTTTGGATACAATAATAATAATTTATTTCGGAAAATATCCATATTCGGTTAGTACTACAAAAAACGGTTCTCTTGCATGAGAGCCATCAAAAAGAGCGTCCGCAAACATGCCAGATGCACTACAGAAATGTGGCAACCCCAGCACCATCCTGAAATCGTTGCTGTATTGGACTCTCAAGGCACCGAGCTATCTCCGTGTATAACAAAACCACAGACTGCAAATAAGCTAAGGTGCTTAGAGCTTTCACTGATGTAACAGAGAAAGGACATATGTGATTTGTACCAATGTTCTATCATATGAAATAATTTTTAAAATACCCACTTGTTTAAAAAATTTCGCAAACTCACATACACAAACAGCTAGACCCGGGACTACTAATTATAGATCATACAAATATTTGGTTGGAGTATCGGTCGGTCGGTCGGTATCGAAACCGATTTACACTTTGATTAGGTAGTAAATATACCCCCGGATACACCACGGGTGTATACAATATGCAAAGAAAACCCCGTCCGACCGAAAAGGATAATATAGGTTAGGTATACACATGACCAAATAAAATATGAAATTCTACGTAATCATCATAGTAAAAATACTAATGAATTTTGAAATAATCTTTTTTTTTCGCGAATTATTTCCAACTTCCCCAAAATTTGGTATTTTAAAAAAAAGTGACAACACCATTTCAGACAGTATTATTATGAGTGATGCGACCACGTGCCGCGTGCCTTGCCCCCTTCGCCGGCGCATGTATGCCTACCGTGTTGCCTACCGCATACGTATTAAGGTACCTCGCTTTTTCGAAATAATATTTATTTTTAGGGGTCTTTTTTTTAGTTTATCCCGGCTTTCTATGCATTAGTAGATACAGTTATCGATACCTAACAATACCTTCACGGGTCGGACAGGGTTTTCTTTGCGTATTATATATACTCTTTATTATCTAAACCATATAAATTACAGTACATAAATATGATTGTTTTTCTTTTATTCTTAAGAGCAATCTTTTCACAGACAACCTTTACTCAACTTACCCGCCGGAATGGGTCGCCGTATTTCTCAAATGCGACCTGTATACGATTATGTTCTTGAATTGAATATTGCATTTTTCACAAAAGGCGAGCTTCTTGGCGTAGTTATCATTATGTCTGGACAAATGAGACTCCAGTTGCATTTTCGTATTAAAACCTTTTTTGCAAATATCACATTTAAAAGCACGTTTTGGCGCGTGAGTTCGGCTGGAAATAAATTAAATAACATACATTACATAATCTGTCGTGGTGGCCTAGTGGTTAAAACACCAGCCTCTCAAGTATGAGTGCGCGGGTTCGATTCCAGGTCAGGCAAGTACCAATGTAACTTTTCTAAAGTTATATGTACTTTCTAAGTATATCTTGGACACCAGTGACTGAAGGTGAAGGAAAACATCTTGAGGAAACCTAGACTTTATAAGTCTGAAATCGCCAACCCGCATTGAGCAAGCGTGGTGATTACGCTCAATCCTTCTCTGTATGAGAGGAGACCATGTGCCCAGCAGTGGGACGATAAATAAAAAAACGAGTGTGCTTATGACCACACGACTGAAGTAAAACTTCTTTCGCTCCATCTTTATGAATATATATATATGTGTACAATATATACACATATACATATATTAATTTTCTATAAATATTTAAATTTATTTCATGGTTTCATTGGTAAATCAATATTTTTGCATAGATCTTCTAATTTTATTGAAAAAAAATGTTTATTCGCCATGTTTTTAATCGAGTCTCACGTAAACTGACGTATGTTTATTCGCCATGTTTTTAATCGAGTCTAAATTGTCTATGGACTATGTTAATTTGACAGGACTTTTTTTTTTAAATAATATAAACTAGTGCTTGATCGCAATACCGCCTGATGGTAAGCAGTGATGCAATCGTTGATGGAAAAGCGCGCTAGTTTAATAAGCCCATTCACTCAAAAAACTGAGAGAATAGGAAGGAAGACGGCAGTTGAGCGAGGTGATGCAATGTTAAACCCAGAGGGAGATTCATCTGGAGACGCTCCACGACCAAACTCCTGACACAAGACATCGTACCCGGCACACATCGCAACACAACTGCTCAGACCCGTCCTCCGTACGGCTTCACCAGACATCATGCCAGAACATGACGAATCGCTTGGCGGGAAGACTTTGTCTGGTGGGTGGTAACTTCTGCCGGCGGCCGATGTTATGGCCTACCACCGAGGAGGACTAAACGAATATGGTATCGTCTATCCTTTTCTTAATGAAATAGAAAGAAAAAGATGCTAGTTTGTGAACTAGCGTGTCGGGGCCAATATGTCTTTGTCCTCAGTGCCCAGTTACGTATACTCCGGCCCCTTCTTTCCACAGGAGAAAGCAGAAACCACAGAATGAAACCTACTCTCTCTCTCTCTCATTTTTTTAGGATGAGAATTGAAATGAAATGAAATCGTTTATTAAGCAAGTAGGTTCACCGATCACTTTTACATGTAATTTTTTTTTTGGTTTTTTAACTAGATGAAGCCGGCATTTGCTAACTGACTACCTCTGAGAAAAAATAGCCGAAACAAACTCAAGGATCATCGTCTTTTTTCAAGTCCAGACATTAAAAATGAGAATGTTTACAATAATTTACCTTATAATTACGCATATTGCTTAATAACAATGCTTAACAGAGCGAGCAGCTCAGTGCCAAGCTTTTTTGTCTTCTAAATAATCTGTGATTTTATAATACCCCTTTTTGCAAAGTTTGACCTTTATATAGTTTTTAAATCGTTTAATGGGTAAGTTTCGAATGTCCATGGGAAGCATGTTGTAAAAGTGTATACATTGACCCATGAACGAGTTGCCTACTCTGTGGAGACGAGTGTGATGTACAGCAAGATTGTGTTTGTTCCTGGTATTTATATTATGAATATCGCTTATTTTCTTAAATGATCTCTCCCGCTCTGTAGGCCTAGTATGAGTTTTCAATACGAAACTCGATCGTCGATATCGAGCGCGTTAGCCGCTCTTATTGGTTGAGAGTTCTTACGACCTTGAAGCGGGCCAATCGCTGAATCAAACGCGCTCGATATCGACGATCGAGTTTCGTAATGAAAACTCATACTAGGCCTACTGGGCAGACCGGAGGGGCGTGTCAGACTTTTACTGACTAAAACCTACCCGCCTCCCTTCACTTGCCTGTGGGCCAGGTGCCACGGTGAATTTTTCGAAACACCCGCGGCCCTGGCAGCTTGGAAATGCCCCAGGGTCATTAAATAGTAGGCATACTTACGTCATATGTATTCTTATATTAGTTTTTAATGTGAATTTCTCTCCACATTCGTTGCACCAGAACAGATGTTTCAATTCTTTATGCTCTTCCAATTCTTGTGGGCTTCTGAAAACGAAATGAACTTGTTTTATTTAGGACTAGATGCGCCTGCGGTTCCATACGCGTAAATTTTGATCTCGTCAGATTACGGAAATAAAAAGTATGCTATGTGTTATTCCTGGTTATAAACCATCTGTTTGCCATTTTCATCCAAATCGGTTCAGTAGTTTAGGCGTGAAAGAGTAACAAACATTCATCCATACTCAAAATTTTTCGCATCTATTATATAAGTAGGACTAAGATCATCTATGGTCTGTAAAATGTCTGAAGTAAACCTTTTTTGATACTATTTATTTGTCAATGGGCATTATAAGAAGGCTCAAAATCACTGAAAGGGCAATGGAAAAGGTTATGCTTGGTGTTTCATGGCGTGATCAAATCAGAAATGAAGAGATCCGCAGAAGAACGAGAGTAACCGACATAGCCCGAAGAATTGCAACACTTAAGTGGCAGTGGGCACCGGGCACATTACCCGTAGGACCGATGCCTGATGGGGCTGACGTGTTCTTGAGTGGCGATCAAGCACCGGGAGACGCTACGTGGGTACGCCCACAAGGCGGACCGATGTGCTGGTGAAGGTCGCGAAAAATCGCTGGATGCGGGAGGCGCAGGACCGGACGTCGTGGAGATCTTTGGGGGAGACGTACGTCTTCCCCCAAGGATCTACGTCCGACAGTGGACGTCTTTCAGCTGAAATGATGATAATGATGATGATGATTTGTCTATGGAAAAGGATACTTACTTGGCAACAAAATGACACTGTGAACAGTGAATGCGATCGAGTTTGTCAGCTGCATGCTTAATCTTACAGTGCTTGAGCGATGAGCGTAAGTTGTTGCTTTGATATTTACATATCTTACATCTGTATACCACATAGTGCTTTCTCTTGTGTTTGTTTAACGCTAGATTGTGGGGAAATCTGACACCGCAAACATCACAGATGAGACTGCCTATACTCTGGAATAAAATTGATTTAATTTGTCAACAAAAGTAGAAATTGAAAAAAATACATGGCAACATTTGCCGTAAATTTATCTAACAACTTGTAAGTTAGAAGAGTGGCCCCGATTTTTGCTGACAAGCTAAACAAATTTTAAGATCAGTGCACCTTTTTCTTTCTCTTTCATTAAGAAAACAACAGAGTTGAATATCTCCTCTGATTTTATGTTTATCGGCGGTGAACGCTGTCGAAAACTTACAAGTAAACGGAACGCGACCATCGTGGACCGCCTTCTCCCGCCAATCACCGAACGGCGCGGCGGAGCGAACGCACTTTCTTTCGAACTGGCAAGTTAGCGAGTCATGGCCACGATCTTTTAACGGTCAAAAAATATGTATTTAGTTTTAGATATTTACAGTAACCCTCGGGGGGATTTCGGCGTCAAAATTCAAAATTAATAAAGTTAGGGAGTCTGCCAGTGAATTGTGTTGACGTGCGCTTTATCGTGATCTGGTTTATTGGTCTACGAACTCCGCATCTGAAGGTTGGATGTAAGTGGTTGAAGCTTTTAGCACATAATCAGATATACAGTATGTTAAGAAAACCCTGTCCGACCCATAAGGGTAATAAAGGTTAGGTAAACACATGACCAAATATAATATAAAATTTTACGTAATCATCATAGTACCAATACAAATGAATTTTGAAATAATCTTTTTTTCCCGCGAATTAATTCCAATTTCCCCAAATTTGGTAATTTTTAAAAAGTGACAACACCGGCATTATTATGAGCGAATAGCGATGTGACCACGTGCCGCGTGCCCTGTCGCCCGGCCCCCGCGCGCGGCAGGCGAAGGGTGGTTAACGCACATTTTTTAAGTTACCACTTTTTGCGAAATAATATTAATTTTTTTAGGGGGATTTTTTTTTAAGTTTAGCCCGGTTTTGTATGCATTAGTAGAATCAGTTATCGATACCTAACAACACCTTCACGGGTCGGACAGGGTTTTCTTAACATACTGTATATACTCCGAAAGCATTATTCTATCACATATTTGTGTCTAATATATTGCTAGCCTAAATACAGTACACTTGAATCTTGATTAAAATCTTACGTGGTAGCGCGTTGCCACCACAGACAATATAAAATATTCGTTCAGTCCTGGAAAATTATGGCCGAACATGTATGGACTTCCGTAATAACTAAACAAAGTGTAAACGAGGACTAATCTCTAACTTTTAAATAAACCTCGCAGTATACGCTATCAAAATGTTCGGTGTAATTGCCAAAAAAACCACTCAAAAAATTTGACTTGTCATAATGATCGGTTTTGACAAGTTTCTTAATCTACTAACAAAATGGCGTCATTATAATTTCCAGTTAATGGTCAATCACTGGCACTCCTCTCCATATTAATAAATGTTCAGAGTAGTTTTTAGAAAATCATTTCTACTAACGGATTTTATAATAATGGCAATACGGTAATATCATTCTATCACCGTTCCATTACGAGACTACTGGTCATAGAAATAAGTACACTAATGGACATACCCTACGCGTATAATTTGCAGTCATTTTTTGGTTCGAAAAAAGTGAGAGAGATGGCCTATGCTTTCGGCCTAACACTATCTCATAAATGATTGACTATTTTGAGAGAGATAAAAATAGACGAAACTTCGTTTCCTCTTTTTCTTTCGGAGTGTCACAATTCTCATCTCTAAGGCATGTCCATTAGTATATGTCGATGCTACTGACGGATAATTGATCGATCATTATGAGTTTAGCAGAATACGAACTAATAGCACAATGACAATGGAATCGTGTTGGAATGACAGATTTATAAAAATAGCAGAATAGGGCCCTGGTCTCAGTTTCAATCTGTCAGTTTCAATTTGTCGGTCTCCGTGGCGCAGCGGTCAACACGCCTGACTGCGACGTGGAGGCCCCGGGTTCGATCCCCGGCCAGGTCATGATGGGAAACGATATTTTCCTGATTGGTCTGGGTCTTGGATGTTTATCTATACAGTATGTTACGAAAACCCTGTCCGACCCACAAGGATAATAAGGGTTAGGTAAACAAATGACCAAATAAAATATAAAATTTTGCATAATCATCATAGTAACAATACTAATGAATTTTGAAATAATCTTTTTTACCAGCGAATTTACTGTAACTTCCCCAAAATTCGGGAAATTTAAAAAAGTGTAAACACCATTTTAGACCTTATAACTGTCGGCGGCGTCAGTGTGTCTAGCCGCCGACGCGCAAAGGAATAATTAGAGCTGTACTAGTTTTTGCGTAATAATGTTTTGTTTTTGTCGCTACTATTCGAAACTTTTACCTGGTCGAATGATTTGTTGTAAAAACGCAGATTATAACCTAATGGTAAAAGTACTTTTTTTGATTATCGATTAATTATTCATAACAATATTGTAACACAAGTACCTATTATTAGTAAATAGGAACTAGAAAGGTCTTATGAAATACGATTTTAGGAGAATATTATAAACAATGTAAAGCATTTAAGTTCACCTGATTTAAGTTATGTGAAAGTTCTAAAATCTAAAGAATGCCATGCGATGTTGAATCGATGCGTGAAATTCTGAAATACAAAATTGATACCAAAAATCGATACGAGAAATATTTTGAATACTTTCACACCTCTAGTCAAAGGGCACCGCCGTGCAGTTAGAGTACCTATTTTTATGAAATAAAAATCATTTTTATTTTAAATTTATTAGTTTCGCGTAGACATTGCGTGCGTGTAGACGTATCGTTTATTGTGTGATCATATAGTTTTCTAACGTAATGTAACCTGCTGATGGAAGGTACCTAGTAAAACTGCAATTGTGTTGTGTTGTGATCAGGTGTTGAACGATTCGGATGTGACTACTTCTTGGTCAATGTGGTTCCAGCATGACGGTGCCCCACCATATTTTTGCCGACCTGTACGTGAGTACCTCCACTATCAGTTCGGCGAGCAGTGGATTGGTAGGAGTGGACTAACGTTGTGAAACACCGTGCTAATCTCGTGGGACGGTGCCAGGCCGAACGAAATATGGAACAACATCTCCGCCACAGCCATTGTGCTCATCGAATGAAATTCGAAGATACATTCGGAGGGTCAGACGACCTTCCTACTTAAAAAAAAGTTCTTTTCACGAGCTGCCTAAGTAGGTATCATTGTTTCTTTCTAGAGTCGATAAACGTGGTTAGACTACCAATACCTACATGCATGAGGTCAACTGAGGTCATGACCTGTGCCTGTGTTGCCATGAAATTACCTATTTATTTTATTTAAGTTATTTATTTTTAAGGGGGTATTTTTTTTTTTTAGTTTAGCCAGGTTATGTACGCATTAGTAGAATCAGCTAACGATACCTAACAACACCTTCACGGGTCGGACAGGGTTTTTGTAACATACTGTATATGTATCTATTATAAAATATAGTATCGTTGAGTTAGTATCCCATAACACAAGTCTCGAACTTACTTTGGGGCTAGCTCAATCTGTGTGACTTGTCAAAAAAAAAAAAAAAATCTGTCAAAAAGCTTCTTATTTCATTCTAGACTGTTGCCGAGTGCTAAGATGAGATTCCAACTAGATTATTATTTTTTTTGGTTACGACGATTAGCCATCTGTTAAGTGTGTATTGTATATTACAAAAACATAAATATACGTTATTTTTTGTTTATACGAAACCTGAATACAGTTTATTCAGTATACGCAACTGAATCGATTCCAATCATTTTACATTTTTTCCCAAATATATTTAAAAAATGTTGCATTGTGGTTACCGAGCGTACATTACAGTTCACAGCGGATCATAGTGCCTAGGGTACCCGCCGCGCCGCACCGCCATAAGCGCGAGCGGCGTGTTGACCATATTTTTGTAGGGACAACCAGCCCCCTAATCGGCGAACACATTTTTGTCAAATGATTGCGACTAGTTGGGATCGTTTGGACCGAACGGACCAATGGGCGGCCCGAACGATTCCAACTGATCCCAACTAGTCGCAATCATTTGACAAAAATGTGTTCGCCGATTAGGGTGCAGGTAACAGAACAAGCTTATAACATTGTCATTTTTTATGATATCTTTTTGAAATTTCGTACATAAATTCTTTACATAAAAAGACTGGACACGTGTTTCGGGTTTCGCATATTAAAAAATAACGTTGTAAAACAATGAGATACCTCATCATGTTTCTTCTTAATGTGATTTCTATATTTTTCCTCCTTTCTAAACCCCAGCACACAACCGTCACATTTATAAGGAAGTACCCTGAAAGATGGCTGATTCCTTTTCTCGTCTCTGACTCTTGCCATCTCTTCCTCACTCATAACAACTTGTGCGAACTTCTCTTGGAAGTCTTCATCAATTACATCTCTAGCTTTTGTCTTGCTATTGAGGTCATCAGTTTTTTGTCCATGAAAAAAATATTCTCGTTCCCCGAACAACTGATCATGGTATTTATTTTCTATTTGATCAGCTTCTACATAAAAATTTTCATATTTCTCCTGTTTTTCAATTCGATCTTCATCTATTACTAAAGTATCGTCCAAACTATCATCAATTTGGTCTAAATTTTCATTATTTTTTGCTAAATTATCATCAGTTTGGCCTTTAACATCATCACTTTGGTCTAAATTTTCTTCTTTAATAGAATCTAGGTTTAATTTTAGTTCCTTGTCACAGTTGACTGTTGACACAATATCGTATGTGTGCTCTAACAAAGTACTGGTTTTAGACAGTGTTGTCAAGGATTTTATATTTAAATGCTGAAAAATAAAATAGTTAATATTTTATTTCTATAAAAGGTAAAAGTACAAAGTAGCAAGGAAAAAAAATCAGTGCGCAAACTTTGTCAACGTATAGTTAAATAATCTATATAGATACGAAGGTATATTATTATAGAGGATCCCCGGTACGCCGACCAACATTTTGCAGGACAGTGTTGAACTATCGAATTTGTCAGATTATGGAGTACCGCCTAAGACCCCTTTAGTCCGATTTTTTTTACAAAAGTACCTTGTAATCTGACAAATTACAGATCCAATGATAAGATTACAAATCATACTTCGTTATATATGTCAAATTTAGTAAATGAAACAACATAATGTAAAGATTACGTTTTATTATAAAAGTAACGTCATTACAGCTATAGAATTTACAAAAAAAAAAAATGCAATAACTTAGGCAATAATTGTGTACAAATAAATGTACATATGTACTAAAATAATCAAACTTTATGAATCAATCAATTTAAGAAGCATGAAAATATTCATCAATTAGCGGATACGTGTATGCAATAGACGATGTTGGACTATGGAGCCAGAGGCCGGATTACTCCACTGAATTTTGATGTTTTAGTTACAAAATAAAATAGTTATTGAAATCGAAAGACGTTTATTTTGAAATCGATTTTCGAATCGGTCACCGCGCGCGCTGCGATTGCGTGGCGAGTCCAACTGGCCAAAACCCTGCCGCCCGTACCCTGCGTAGATTTTCCCCTGAAACATTACGCGCGCGCACCGCCTGTATAATATACTAGACGATACTGTTAATATACTTATCATACGCCTATCATAATCGTTAAATGGAAATTTTATTTGATAGAAACATTTGTTTTAATACCTCTCTAGAGTGTAGTAAGGTCTTCTGAGCTATTTTAGCTCTGGTTTTGAGTCTGTAGAACTTTGTCAGGATACTCCGGCATTCCCAACATACTCCACCTGGTGATTCTTGTAGCTGAAAATACAATGATATACTTACAGATGACAGCACATCAAGCAACTACAATTCCTCAGATTTCTTTATTAGATTTCAATTTATCTCTAGAGCATTAAGAAAAAACTCTAGTGGTACTTTCTATAAACAAACGTATTTCGCTGTTTTCTTCGTTGATAATGCTTTTAGAGCAATTATTTTTTTTTCTACAATTTTACACCATGATTATACGTGACCCTATATTTTGATTTTTTCCGAATCTTAATTAATAAAAGAAATATGATACTTCAAAATCGCGAAAAATAACCCATTTTTTTCGTGATGTTCAGATAACTATTAGACAAACGTGAAAGTTTTTGACAAAGAAGAAAATAATAGAAGCATAGGTATACTTATCCTCTAAATTTTGATTTAAAAATAATTGAGATCTGTCGTGTTTTGAAAAAGAAAATAGCGGAATACGAAACGTCTTTTAGTCAAAATTTTTGTAGGTAAAATTTGCCTGAGCTGCAACTGTCCTTTTCGCACTTTACCGGGAGAGGTTGGAAGCAGCGCGACGGCAATAGTTTCTTCAAATACCTATTTTCCAAATTCCTCGGCACTAGAGGGCCCTCTTAAGGCTCAAGGTTGATTGGGAATATTTGACAGTTACGTAACTTGACCTGTTGTCGTCCGCGCTTCAAAAAGGCGGGTAGCCATAATCAGCGTATTATATGCCCACTGCCGGGCCACTAGAATCCTTTCGGTGAGAGTTAGCCATAATAACCACGCGGGCATAGTGCGGGTTTATACAACATTATTTATTTGTTTATGCGAAACCAACACGTGTCCAGTATTTTTAAGTAAAGAATCTATGTACAAAATTTCAAATAGATATCATGAAAAACTAAAAGTTATGAGCTTGTTATCCTATTTGGTTGTCCCAACAAAAATATGGTTCACGCTCCGTTTGGACTGACGAGCCGAGTGCATTGACCTGTGGCGTCAGCTGAGCGCGGGCATGCGCACGCGTCAGTTGCGTAGCGCGCTCAGATTCAGTTGCTTATTCTGAACAAACTACATATATTCAGATTTTACATGAACAAAAAATAACGTTTTAGATGTCTCCGAATTTTTCGCTCTAAGACATGCCGATTTCCTCATGATGTTTTCCTTCAAAGTTTTGAAAGCAGTGGTGATAAAATAATTTACACTAAGTACAGGCGTCCGCAGAAGAACCAAAGTCACCGCACATAGCTCTTCCAAATAAGTGGCAGTGGGCGGGGCATATTGCTCGTAGAACCGATGGCCGATGGAGCAGTAAGGTTTTGGAGGGAGGCCCCCAACAAGGTGGACTGAAGGACGGGAAGCCGATGGATGCGGGCAGAACAAGACCGGTCATCGTGGAAAGCCTTGTGGGAGGCCTTTGTCCAACAGCGGACGTCAATAGGCTGAAGACTTTTGCAACTAAGTTATGGACATTACCACTGCTGTTCAAACATTATTATGATGTCACGATAGGTAGTAATAATTCTAACAATGCTGAATTAAATGTTAGCTACGCATTTAGTGTGGCTGGCATTAGTCGCCTTAACACTGTAGCAACGGTCTCCATAGGCTGGATCACAGGTGAAGAGTAGCCAGCCTGTCGGTGTCCTGTAGAATGCATTTTGGAGAGTGTGAGGGAATTGCATGATTTAATTCCCTATTCTCCATCCCATCATCGTACGACCCGTCGTACGGCGAGTTTCCACTCTTACGTTGTTGACACCACAACGATCCGAACGAAGCGTTTCGCCTCTTTTTCTATACTGCATACATCGAGGTATTGGAACAATTTGGCAGCGACGGTGTTCCCGTCGGACTACAATTTAAGTGTCTTCAAGGCTAGAGTAAATAGGCTCTTAATAAATTAGCGCGCTTTATAAAAGCGCGCTAATAATTATTATACCATCAACGATTGCATCATTGCTAACCATCAGGCGGGATTGCGATCAAGCACTTGTTTATAATTAATAAAAAATAAAACTCGTGTTCTGAATAAATTGTGCACACAAGTGCGCTAATTATTATTATTCAATAGTTAGCTAATTCCTATTAATTAATTTCTATAAAATTATATAACTAAATTAATTTTATTTAAATTAATATACTTACTAATTTTATGATTATATCGAAATTATCACAATTAAAAACTTTTTTCATTATAAAAAAATAAATTTTATTTAAAATAAGAACCTATTGTAAATTATTTTTTGTTTGCAATTCAAATGATATTTTTTTAAATTAAAATTAGACGAAATTTATTAATATAAATTAAAATTAAAGCTAATTCCTTAAATTATTCATTTATTTTAACTAAAAAAAATAAAAAATTTCAGGTAGTTGCTTAATGTAAGGTACTAATATTTAGCTCCGGTTAGACTAAAGCTAGCCCAACATATTTGAGGTACGCTAGGCAGAGAAAAGAATCTAAACAGGATACTGGTATTTTATTTAGAGCCTTATTTAACAACCATATCAAAGGTTGTAACAACGTCTATTGAATGCTGCAGTGGAAGACCACGGTTACTGTTACTGGTTTGGTTTCCGCACTCAGTCCCTACAGTGGACCATTGTGCGTGGACCGTGGCGACCTTCAGAAGCCCCTCAGGTCTCCTAGCCTGTTGAGAACATCTTACGTAAGATCTTGGTGCTCCTATGGTTTTGTTTCTAATTTGGGTAACGCCTGTACTCAAAGAGTACATGCGCAACTGTCTCGTCAGCCTCTATGCAGGCTCTGCAGAGAGGGCTGTCCGTTATGCCTATTGTGTGGAGATGCTTATTCAGCAAGCAGTGGCCCGTAATGATCCCCGTCATCAATTGAAGGGTTTTTCTATCCAGGCGCAACAGCCTTTTGGTTAGCTTGCCATCCAAGGATGGCATAGCCTCCTTGGACTGCCTGCAGCCCGGTGACGAGGACCACCAAGTCTCCGCTTGTTCGTAGGTATACCTTTGTAGCCATCTGCGCATTTGAATGAAGGGGATAGGCACAATGGGCTCTGGTCCGCTGACCAACACTCTGGATGCCAATGCAGTGGAGGACTAAAGTATCAGCAACTATGTCTCATTGGTTGGGAGTATATTTAGACCTGTCATGTAATCTTCCCGCTTAACATCACACCACACACCTGTACCGAAATTGTGCAGTAAAACATAGCTACTATAAAAAAAACACTGGATAATAAATTACTTATTTAGTACCATAGTTCCTTGAGTACACTTTTTATTGATTTTTTAAACGTTCTAGAATTTCAGTTCATAAAGTTAATTTTATACCTTTATTACAATATAAACATATCTTGATAACAATGTTTGTTAAATTTATTTTGTACTTATATTTATTTCTTCATCATCATCATCAACCTTTTTATCGTCCCACTGCTGGGCACAGGTCTCCTCTCATACAGAGAAGGATTGAGCATAATGACCACGCTTGCTCAATGCGGATTGGTGATTTCAGACTTAAGTCCAGGTTTCCTCAAGATGTTTTCCTTCACCTTTTAATCATACATATAACTTATAAAAGTTACATTGGTATTTGCCTGGCCTGGAATCACACCCGCACACCTACACTATATTTATTTCATCCCGTGGGATATGACACTGCAGCATTTAATGTATAGTAAGGGTCAAAAGTGCATTACCACTTTTGAATGTTATTGCACTAGCAATAAGTGTCAAAAGTAGTACTCCACTTTGACCCTTACTGTAAATACAATTCAGCCTGCTAGCGATAATTTCCATGATATTGTTGGAGCTGGACCGTACTCTGCGCATCAGGGGTGTTCGCGTTGGGGCGTAAAAAAAAAATTATCGTCCGCGAACATTCCTCATGCGCTACAAAAACGGCAGCCCCACATCATCCTGGAAGCATTTCTACAATGGATACGAAGTTAGAAAATAACGTAAACAATATCTAATTGTTTTCTAAGATTATATGGTTTTTATGAGCTGAAGCAGTGCCATTAATGTGCGACAAAAGGAAGGGTTACATTTTTATTTTTTTTCTACCTAATCAAATGTATTTACTACACAAAGGTTACTAGTACCTATTCATAAGTTTACAGGGTATTTTTGTATGGATTTATAAAGTGTTTAACATTATTATCATTTGAAAAAAAAGGCACTGACCTCTCGGAAATGTATTTCTTGTAGCAACGGTGTTATTTTACGCACAGGAACTAAATGTCGGTTTGTGCTTAGACATGAAACGCATATATTTATTTGTTCTTCCATTTTTGTTAGTTTTACAAATAAATACAACTCGTCATTTTAGGTAATAAATTATTAACTAAATTTATAGAAGTACAAGGACTAATAGAGCCAATCAAATAATCAATCATTGTTTGACGTTTATAATTTACGCGATAGGTACCTTGTCTTTTGGAAATTTGACACATCGACATATATTATTGGACATGCCTTATAAATGAGAATAGGGTAGTTGACTAAAAAAAACTAATCAGTCAGATTTCCATAAAATACTAGACACGTATTTTTTCTTTTTTCATACAAACAAACAAGACGAGACAGTGCGTTGAAAACTCGTGTGACATCACTGCACGCTATACTTTTTAGCGAGCAGTGATGTCACCAGCCACCACTCTTGATCTTTGATGCCTTTTATATTTGTAAATTTTTATTGATTTGATAGAACAAAATATACTTATCCAATATTTTTCTATAATCTGAATGACGGACTAAATAGATTTTTTTTTTAAGCCAGGATATATCCCTACTGTGGCAATCCAAAGAAAGAGAGGAAACAGCTTCGTCTATCTTTATCTCTCTCAAAATTATCAATCATCTATGAGAAACGAGATAGTGCTAGACCGAAAGCATAGGCCAACTTTCTCAAGTAATTTTTTTAGAGTGGGTAATATTTGTGCGTTATAATCCCACGCGGTTTTTTGGCAAATTTGTCAGTGTCCACTGCGTGGTCGACTGACAAAATTGCCAAAAAAACCGCGTGGTTGGTCCACTGCGTGGTTGGAACCACCCCTCTGGTATTTCAGGCTGTTTTGGACTATTACCTGCTTATAGGTTACTAATGAACTACATATTCTCATTTTGACAGGAATTTGCCTTCTGAACTTTCTTTAAGTAATAAATTTAAAAAAATATATTGAAGAACTTCAAATTTCGATATTAAATAAAAAAACTATAATTTGCTTAACTTCGCGCAGGCAAGTGAAGTAACACGGGCGGGTTTTAGTCAGTAAAAGTCAAGCATCAAGTCATAAGCTCACGTATTACAAACTATTTGGATCCACAACAAACAAGGGGTGTTTACATTATAATAAAACACTACCCAAATGTAGTCTAAAATATTTATTTACAAATAAATAAACTTCAAACCAGCTACTTTTTGTCGCGCAACTGTTGCCTAACAATCGCTCAACAGACTCTTCTTTTTTGCCCCGCCACCTTTATGCACGAGCCGCGTGTGTGTGTACAGGGCAGCGCTTTGCTTGAAAGTGTCCCCACAATCTTCACACATAAAGGATCGTTGGTCTGAATGAGTGAATTGATGGCTCCGGAGTGTTGCTGGAGTCTGTGAAATTAAGAAAACAAAAGTTAAGACATCTGCATTTGCCTACACCTATCCTATTGTAATGGGCGTATTCGGCTTCTGGTCTAGGGGGGCCAAGTCAGATTTTTAGGGTCGAATGGTCAAATAAAATAAATGCGAATCACTCGCCACACCCTACCGAAGATTACCGATTACAGCCGAGTGCAAGCGTTGAAACGCTCGGCTAGATCCGATAATCTTTGTGTGGTATAGTCGCACGCGGTTTTTGGCAATCACACCGTACATTTTGCCAGTGCCTACTGCGTGGTTGATTTATAAGTTACATATGTCCCCGTTTATACTTTGATATGTCTATAGTTCTTTGGTAGGCAGTTTCGCCATAGGTGAGCCGGCCACTCATCGAGAGCGTACGTGTCATCATCGGGGCGGGCTCGAAAGGCTCGGAGGAAGTTGGTTCCGCTTTCCACTGCAGCTTCCTGATTCATTCCATATTCCTGCTGCAGTATTTCTATAATCTTATTGCAGGCTCTTGTGTCCCCCTTTCTTGTCTGTATTAGCGTATTATCCAAATCAAAAAATATAGCTGCAACATCACTATTTTCACCACAATACGTATTATTTGCCATATTCATAGATGAGAGTGTAACGCAAGGAAAAAACAGCTGCTTTGTGATGACGTCACATGATTAGTATTTAGGGGGTTCACACATGTTCTGCGAGCTCTCCAGGGCACTGCCCCCACCTAGGTACACCCATGCCTGTTGGGGTTGGCTTCTAGTCTCACTGAATGCAGCCGAGTATCCGAATTTTACATGGAGTGATTGCCTATATGACCTCCACAGTCCAGTTACTGGGTCAGACGAAGACCCTTTGGGAACACGTTATCAATAACACAAGGGAACAGCATTTTTGTTGCATGAAACATTTTGTCCAGTATTATGCATTTTCGGGGTGCTGATTTCAGATTTGAACTCAGATTGTTTGTATCAGCTTTCATTTTTGAGTTACAATAAAACGCGTTTATAAAGAAAAAAATAATTTTTATTATAAAAAATCACTAGAAAAGCAAAGTACTTATTAAAAAATTTTCTTTTGTATGATTTTCTGGCTTGGGATGGTTCACAAGGGCTGTTTTTAATGCTCCAACAATAGTCCGCCATCATATGAGCATTCCAGTGACCCTGGTAAAGTTTCTCTATAGTTCTTGATGGAACCGTTCCCCTTGTTCTTCACTCAGGGTCTTTTCTTATTCCATAATCTCAAAGTCTCCACACATGTTTTACAAACCATATGAGGGACCCAGTATTTGTCACGGGTGTCCAAAGGGAATCCAAAGCAATAAAAATACACTTGTTTTATGAACTCTTACACACTTAGTCTACAATATTTAAATGTACACACATCAAAAGTGTCTAGGGATCAAGCATTTTTATGCGGATTTCTTGAGATTGAGATGTGGCTTTGTAATAAATTTATGATTTTATAAATTTATATGGATCCTTTTTGGTGCATTTCATAATTTGAATCATGAAATGTGAATCAAATTCGAGTAAAAGATGAAAATCAGCTGTCAATATTTTCCCTATAAAAACATACAACGCATTGAAGACATTATTAGTGCTACTGTTTCCCTACTACTGATTAAAACCAACGTTATTATGGAGCGGCGACGTCATTTAAGCAGGGAAGAAATGCTCAGAGCCGTGGGAATGATAGAAACTGGTTCCCGGCAACGTACTGTGGCTTTAGCTCTGAATACAAGTCAGAGTGTTATCAGTAGACTTTGGACACGTTACCGAAGCACTGGTACCGTGGCTGAGCGCCATGGAGGACGGTATCGCTGCACCACACGGAGACAAGACCGATACATTCAAATCTTAACTCGAAGAGCTCCAACAATAACCGCCATGATGTTAGCCGTGAGGCTTCATCACTCTTCAGGGAACTTAATTAGCGACCAAACAGTCAGAAACCGCTTGCATGAAGTGAACCTTCATTCCCGAAGACCGCTACGGGTACCACCTACAGCAATGCACAATCGTAGGATTCGATATCAATGGGCTCTTGAACACAGAAATTGGTCAGAAGAACAATGGCATTTCGTGTGCTTTTCTGATGAGTCTCGTTTTGGTATGAGACCGGATACAAGACGTATACGACACTGGAGAACCCCTGGACGCCAACAGCGATTAAAATCCTGCCAGGAAGTCCATCCTTATAGTGGTGGAACCATCATGGTATGGGCGGGTATTTGGATCGGCGGAAGAACTGAGTTGATTTGGATCAGAGGCAACCTCAACGCTCAAATTTATGCTGAGACGATTGTATCAGGCGTCATCGTTCCTCTACAAGTGCAAATCGGTCCCTTATTTCAGTTAATGCATGATAATGCACGACCGCACACCGCAAGAGTTGTAAGACAGACTCTCGCCGCAGCTAACATCAATGTCCTGCCCTGGCCTGCTCAGTCGCCAGACTTGAACCCGATTGAGCATGCATGGGATATGCTACAGAGAAGAGCTCTGCCGAATATGGAGGGTATCCAGTCGCAAGAAGACCTTTTTTTGTTGTTGCAACGAACATGGGCGGCCATTCCACAGCGTGATTTGGATGAACTCATTTGGAGTATGCCAAACCGATGTTCTTGTGTTGTTAGTGTTCGCGGTAGAAACACGGATTATTAATTGTTTAAGTTACCCAATAAAATTTTAGAGAAAACTGTTATTTCAGTCTTTTTTTCGAACTTTTGTGTTAGTGGTTCAAATGTCAAATATCCCTTTATTAGGAAAATGGCAAATTTCTTTATTAATGCAAAGGTGACTTGGTTTATCGTTACTGTGACAAACGAAAACACTTTATTTGATGAATCCTTAAAGAAAATTTTAATTAATATCAATCAGGAGAAAAGTTATTGCAAAAATATATGTTGATCCCTAGACACTTTTGATGTGTGTATATTCACCACAGATGTTACAAAAACAGTTGGGATCGTTTTTACAATTTTACAATCGTCGTTGACATTGTTAAAAAAAATTTTTTTTTGTGAATAGCAAGATTGATTTGTATTTAAAGTGTAACTAGTAAAAAATACGTCTGACCGCTGTATATCAAGAACAAAAGCTGTTAGAGAAAAAATAAGGGTAGATTTAAAATCAGCGACCCCAAATTAGTAAACAACAGGCATGAAATGCCATGCAACAAAAAAAAAGTTAAATTTTGTTCCCTTGTGTAATTGATCACTTGGTTGCAGGTAGCCTATGAGTGATTCTTTAACACGTAAATACACACACCCTATTTTTTTTTCTTGTTTGGGATGGGAAATCAATATGTGGCCGACCTCTCCTGCCCGTGTTTCTTCACTTAGCCAGGGCCACGGTTTCTTTTTTAATCTTGTGGGCGGCGAGCTGCTCACCGCCCGCAAGCCAGCGCCTACGGTGGCCAGGAGTTCGATGTTGTCTCCCGACAAGGGCGTCTCCTGCGGCGGCTAGAGGCGTGAGGGCGTTGTGATTCCCGCTGCCTCACGCGCTCCGCCTCCTCCTTTGCCAGCATCACTGCTTCGCAGATGGAGATGACGGCCTGCCATGCATTCTCGCTCCGGACCATGTCCGACGCGAGAGATCGCCGCAACGAGGTCACGACGATGCTCTAGCTTCAACCGTGGCCCACTGCATAGGATGCTCTTTACTATTGTTTACATTATAACTGTTGTCTGAACAAAAATGCTACTGCGACACTGGCTGTCATAACTGAATAAGATTCATCATCATTTCAGCCGAAAGACGTCCACTGCTGGACATAGGTCTCCCACAAGGATCTTCACGACGACCGATCTTGCGCCTCCCGCGACCTTCACTTGGTCGTCGGTTCGCCTAGTCGGGGGCCTACCCATTCTGCATCTTCCGTTACGTGGTCACCACTCGAGAACCCGTCGGCCCCGTCGGGCATCGGTCCTACGGGCAATGTGCCCGTAATGTGCACGTAAGTGTGGCAATTCTTCGGGCTATGTCGGTTACTCTCGTTCTTCTGCGGATCTCCTCATTTCTGATTTGATCACGCAGTGAAACCTCAAGCCCTCTCCATTGCCCTTTCAGTGACGTTGAGCTTTCTTATAACGCCCAATGTTAACGACCACGTCTCCGTTCCATATATCATCACTGGCAACACACATTGGTCGAAGACTTTTGTCTTGAGAAATTTGAATGAATTCAAAGAAATTCAATTCAATAAGATAAAATGAAGCTTAATCTCTTGCCGTTAAAGACTATTTAATTTTAACAAGGTGTTTTACCCTCTGCCTTTACATTTTTTTTCTTTAAAACAACAAATAGTAATACTTACAAAGAATTTCTTGCCACATGTGTTACAAGCATGGTTCCTAGGTCGACTCAGACCGTGGTAAAGTTGCTTGTGATTATGTAAACGCCAATTCGAAATAAAAAGCTGGAACAGAAGACATGATAGTAACCGTTAAGAGCTTATTATTTACATTAATCCGAATTTATGAATGTAGGCTAACAGCCAGTTTCTTCATCAAAAGTAATGGCTAAAGTAACGTCCTAAAGTAAAAGTAAACGGTCAAATCGTTTCTTCACAATTTTAACTGTTAGTTTAACTGTAACTTTTGCCTTTAACTTTTGCTGCTCATTGAGTGGCAGTAAAAGCTAAAGTCACTGTCAGTTTGACGTAGTTGTAGTTTGGTGTTTCAGTTTAATTTAATTTTAAAATGTTATCACAAACTTCGTCCAGTGAAAGTTTAAGTTCTTCAGACAATGAACTTATCGTCAGTTATTTAACGCGTAGACGTAAAAGTTTAATATTCGCAAAGATCCTTTCTTATGGGACGACGCTGATTTTCTGTTTCGATACAGAATTTCAAAGGAAACAGTTACATACCTCAGCCTATTATTACAAGATAAATTGACGCCATCCACTGCAAAATAAGTTTATTTTCAGTTTGTATTTAACAAAACTACCAATAGGTACTTTATAGAATCAACTAATGTTCCTACCTACCTATTTTAGGAACGTTGCTGTCTATTTAATAAACAGCAGAAAACCTCTCCTTGGAAGTGTCAAAAAAAGTTTCGATTTAAATTCAATAAAAACATTCGGCGTTCGTTTATAAAGAATAAAGGGACATTAATTGATTTATGGCGTTCCTTGACGGAGGATGTTACGTGTTGTCATAAATAAAAAAAGGCTCCCCACGTTTTTTTGGGGTAAATACGACGTTTGTCTTGTGGTAACCCTATTGACTTTTAGTTTAGCTGTTACTTTGATGAAGAAACACATTTGCTTCAAAATCAGTAATAGTCAAGTAAAAGTTAATACTTTTACTGTTAGTTTTAGTTGTTGATGAAGAAACTGGCTGTAAGAGTTATGACGGTTAGGCGTTGTCCTAAATGGCATAGACCGCACGATGACACGATGCGTTCTAGTCGTGCGAAGAATCAAACATACAGATTTCATCAGAGTGTCCTATTTGAACCTCGCAACTAATCGTGCGAGCACATGAAATGCTTAATAACGGTCGTACGATGTGTTTGATCACGTAATCAAAGCAACAGATCTCTTTTGAGTTTCCTAATTGGTTACCTTCACAATTTTTAAAGCAATATTGCCAACAAAAACTGTGCATCTCTGTAAAGAGCCATCGTTAAAGTGGCGTGAGCGACGGCATCACACGATGGACATCGCGCGTTCTATTAGGTCTTCGCACGACTACTTTAGATCGTCAGATGAAAAACGCATCGCACCATCGTACGATCACTCCCAATTAGGACGCTGCCTTTGAATCTTAGTTACACAATTCAGGATGGTTCATTTTCAACTGACTCTTGTATGAGGTATGAGGATCATGCTTAGGAGGATGGTAGGGAGGATGCTTCGATAAGATTGGTGTTTTGTCAAATCATGAGAAGAATGTAAAATTTTACTGAAGAAGTTTTTAACTTTTTACAAAAAACAAATAATAATAACGTGCGAGTGGTTATATAAGAAACACTATACAATATGTAAAGAAAATCTCGACCGACCCATAAGGATAATAAAGGTAAGGTAAACACATGACCAAATAAAGCATAATCATCGTAGTAACAATATTAATGACTTTTGAAATAATCTTTTTCCGCGAATTAATTCCAACTTCCCCAAAATAGGTATATTTTTTTTTGTTCTTTTGTTGGTAAATACTATTTTATCAGAAAAGTACCGTAGTAAGTTCAAGAATAAACCTAAGTCTGTTCCAGAAAAAAAAAACAGTTTTTTTCAGGTCTTTTTTCAAGGTTTTTTTTTTACATTAGAAAAAACGGTTTTTTTACAACACTAGGAGGGGGAAGAGGTTTGGGGCAATCACGCCAAATAAAACAATAGTAATTAAACTCTTGTTCGTATCTAATCCAGTTAAAGCTGTGGTTTAGTATCGATCCCATTTCGTAACGCGCAAAAGTTTTAACTTCAATCAAGTAAAATTAATGTATGAGTGATACATTTCATCAGATATAATAATTAAAACTAAATAAACTGTAAGTAAATCCAATCGTTTAGACTTAAGCTTGACAAATGGCACAGAAAAAGTTAGCTTTGTTTCAACTTTTTCACATTGGCAGAATTGTCGACATCGGCACTATTGCCATAAACAAAAATATTACTTTTTGACTTGACAACGTTTACGTTCCAATTGTGATCCAGTTATGGTTAAACTATCTGTCAAAAGATTAGCGCGATACGAAAAATAACTAAAGTTCTGGTTTGGTTGGAATGCAATTCTGTTTTAGTTGGATTATTTTAGCGTGATTGCCACCGGGATTCACAAAGACTGATGCCTGCCGCGGTTTATTTGAATGAGATTACGTGGCTCCCAGCGCACAGGCAATTCTGGCAACATATAACTCGCGCGAGTTAAATGCGCACCTCACCTCATTTGGATTTTTTAAGTGAATAAAAGGTCGTTTTGATGATAAAGCGTTATAATACACGGTCATGACATTTTGCAATTAAATAGATACTTTTGGACTGAAATATAATGTTTGGTGCAACCAACAGGCTGCACTAACGTGCTGAAAATGTAAAAAAACAAAACAAACTTAATAAAAAAAAATAAAACAACAAAGAAAAAACTCCACAGAACCAGTAATAACAACAGGGATTTAAACTGTATTTAGACAATTGTAACAAAGATGCTATCGCTACTCAGCGCTTAAGGCGAATGCGGGACGCCGCGCGGGGAAGCGGGAGAGAGGTCGCATTCCAGCGAGGTGCACAGTTAACTCGCGCGAGTTGTAGGTGGGTTTTAGTCAGTAAAAGTCTGACACGCTCTTCGCGCCAGAGCCATTTCATGATCAGGGGGGGACTCAGAACCGTCCATAGTAACATTTTGTACGGTGATGTTCCTGTCAGATTGAGTTTAGACATACCTTATTGCAAACTTCACATTTATACTGCGATTTTCGTAAATGATAAAAGTCGTAATGCTGCTTCAAGTACCCTTTTGATCTGAATTTCTTATTGCACTCTGAACATGGGTATCTGAAAAATAAATATTATTTCTCATTGGCTTTTTTTTTTTGTCGGTATGTCATAACTTCCTTCATACTTTGACAATAAACATAAATGGGGCATTATTTTATAGCTGCTCTGGACCCATGATAAAGGACATCAGGGTTTGATGGTGGAAGACCAGAGAAATCAAGGGGAACTTTCAAAAATCGTAGGGGCAACCAGTGCGTTTGTAAGTTTTTTCATTAAGTATTTTAGCGTCAGCATCCAGTCTAACCGCATGCAGCTGAACAGTACTAAAATGTGTAAAATAAAAACTTTTTTTTACAAAAGAAAACATAAAAAAGTGAAAAATAACTAATTTCGGAAGTCGGTGTCAAAAACTAATATACAAAAACCAAAGACACCGACTTCTGAAATTAGTTATTTTTCACTTTGTAGTGGTTTTTGGAAGTCGGTTGTTTTTGTTTATAAAACAAGTTTTTTAGGCTCGAATCATCCCCGGCTATGTTGTTTTACAAACTACACAAGCTCATCTATATGAAACATTAAGTATTGGTAGTGTAGTATATAGTACAAATAGACACAAATGATCCTGTACAAGTCCCCGTTTGTACTTTGATTAGTAATAGTTCATACATGTTCCGCGAGATTTCTAAGGGGGCAGCGGCCCTCCTCTGCCTCCCATGCATGAGAATAACATAAAGGATACTTTTTATCCCGATATTCCCACAAAAAATTAAATTGTGGGACACTACTAGCAAATCCTACTAACATTATAAACGTACGTAGTTTGTATACAAAATGGTGATGACAATACGACAATAAATTAAACATCGTGTACCTGAACACATTCTCAGTCTACATATAAAAAATCATGTAAATATATCCATTAGTTTAGTCACAGGAAATTATTTTTCATTTGATAAGGAAGCGCTTACAGGTTGATGACCGCCGCATCCAGCGGTACTAAACTTTAATAATAATGGCGCAAAAAAGGTAGTCGATACAGGACCGCGCTGTCGCCGATCGGAGGTCAGTGAACGAATATTTTATAAAGGTTGTTTTATTCCGTTTCCAATTTCATGCCATTTAGTTTGTTTGAAATTTTCATTTTTTTATTTTTGATGGTAGGTTCTTTTTCTATGATTTAGGACTATTCCTATGAATCAGCATTGTCCGTGTTTTCATTTATTGTCGTACTAGCTTTTCGCCCGCGTGGAATTCGGTTACATTTCGCTTTTTAGATTTCACTCGGGAATATAATTTTTTTTCAATAGAAGGTAGCCTAAATGTTCTTTCTCAGGGTCTAAAGATTGTCTGTGCCAAATTTCATCAAAATCGGTCGAGAGGTTTAAGCGGGAAAGCGTAACAGACAGAGCATTTATAATATTAGTATCGATTATTAACACCACCCTGTATATGTTTGTAACAATTGCAAGCAAAAACTGCTGAACGGATTTGATTGAAATTTGGCAAACAAATAATTTATATACCAGGATTAGCACATTGGATACTATTTTATCCCGATATTCCTACGGGATCGACGCTTATGCGGGTGAAATTTCGACGACACACAGCGCTACGTGTCGTGGGTTCGATTCCCGTACGGTCTACAGGTAGTTGTTCCGGGTCTGGCTGTTTGTGAGTTTAAATGTTTGTTAACGCACCCACGATACAGAAGTAATTACTACCGACCAAAAATATATGGTGCACTAACGAAGCGATTCGTCGCGTTCATCATGGAGGACGGATCTGAGCAGTTGTGTTGCGATGTGTGCCGGGTACGATGCGCCAAATGTTGTTGTGTCGGTAGTTTGGTCGTGGAGGGTCTTCAGATCAATCTCCCTTTGGCGCAGCGCAGCATTGTTGGTTGTTGGGTTTAACAATGCATCACCTCGCTCAACTGTTGGGTTCCTTCCTACTCACACAATTTTTTGATTGAATATGCTCATAATAAACTAGCGCGATTTACCATCAATGATTGGATCACTGCTTACCATCAGGCGGGACTACGGTCAAGCACTAGTTTAGAATAGGGTAGTTGACTAAAAAAAAACTAATTAGTCCGTCAGTCAGATTTCCAAAAAATACTAGACACGTATTTTTTCCTTTTTCATATAAACAAAAAATTAAGACGACACAGTTCGTTGAAAACTCGTGTGACGTCACTAGCCACCACTTCTGATCTTTGATACCTTCTATATTTGTTGATTTTTATTGATTTGATAAAACAAAATATACGTATCCAATATATTTCTGTAATCTGAATGACGGACTAAATAGAGTCTATTTTTTTAACCCCGGAAACAAGCTTATTATAAAAAAAACTTACCCCTCGGAGTGCTTAGCGCTAGACCTCATATGCATCCTATAGACTTGTATGTTCTTATATTGCACGTTGCATTGCTGACAGTAAGCTAATCTCTTAGCTATAATACCGCTATGCCGTGCCATATGGGTTTCCAGTCGCATCTTAGTTTTAAAGGTTTTCTTGCAAATATCACATATAAAGTTGCTTAATAGGGAGTGGGCCCTACTAAAAAAAAAAAGAAAAATATAAATAAGCTATGATGACCAACGAAACCGGGTGGTTCCGGGCTTAGAATAGTACCATCCCATATCTTCCCGTGGGTGTCGTAAGAGGCGACTAAGGGAACTCTCTCACCAGGGAAGCGGGTAGCAGCACTTCTCCTGTGGAATAACAAATTACTCCGATCCCCAACCTAACGGGAGGGAAGTGGAAAAAATATCTTTTTTCTTCCTCCTCCGCTATTCTATTCTGATTCATTTCGTTGCGGGACCCAAGACAGTTGAATCGTTTCTCCGGGAGTCAAGCTTCATTGCTCGGCGTTTTTCTGGCGGTCTCCACTGTTGATTCTGGCTTTCAGGAGTTGCAGTGGGTGGGAAAAAGTGTGACGGGTTTTGTCCCAAAAAAAAAACAGCGGATAAGCGTGGGGATTGTGGCAGCTATTTAGCCATCTCTTTTTATTACCCGACTGCCAGTTTTTAGCGCGTATCTTGTATGTAATATTATTTATTACCTTGTATCTCCAGAACCGCTAAACGGATTTTCACATTTGTGGTATCGTTAGATTTGTCTTAGTAACTCAAGTGTTCATAGATGAAGGTGACCAGAAAAAAATCCAAAATAGCGGATGTTTCACGCCATATTGTGAGGTAAAAGAAGAAAAATAATCTACAAAGCATATCGAGTGGGGTATCAAAATTAAGGATTTTCAACTAATAAATAAGAAAACTAAAAAGATACAAATAAAAAAAAATATTTACATCCAAAAAACCCTACATAAAACTTTAACGAACTGAAAAGGCAGGAACAAGTTGAACAATCGCAGCTGGGGGACTGTTCTATGGAACACTTGTTTATCTAGCTAAGCCCCCAACTGCTATTTTTGAACTTGTTTCTGCCTTTTCAGTTTGTTAGATTTTTATGAAAATAATAATATTATAAAAATAATATTTTTTTATACAAAGTCTGTTCCCGTATACCAGCGACAGGTAATAAACAGTAAAGATCACAGAAAAAAAACTTAAACACAGCGTATGCTTCCTAGCGCGCCAAAAAGGATACCCTCATTGTAGCGGTACCTACAAATGATACATGGAACAACGCATCATACTGACGTCACACGAATTCTACATCTCGCAATCAGAGTTTACCGTGCAACTAGGATATATACAACTTTCCAATTACAACCGTTGGGCAAGTGCCCGCCAGACATAACACCCGTCTGGTCGGAGGATCCTCCCTTTTCTATGGAGGATGAGTGAAATTTACGCCTGTTCCGCATGCTTTCACACTCACCTCATATGTCTTCTCAAATTTTTCTTGTCTTTGAATTTGATACCACAGTCACAGAAAAGAGTGTGTTCCGTCTGCATGTGTCTTTCTAAATCGTCCGGGGCTCTGGGGACAACCAAAGGCATATTATAAAACGAAATCTTCCGTTAGTCCTAGCCCTTTGAGTGTTTGTATTTCAAGGTTAAGTCAAAGTTCTTAATACAAAAGAGACAGCTTACAACGAACTAAGCTGTCATTTTTAAATAAAGAACTGTATTTTTATAACGGTTAGGTACACAATTCACCATTCGATTCCAGTGAATCTTCTTTCTATGTCATTAAGAAAAGGACAGAAGATTATCTTTTAGTTTAGGCCTGTCAAATTAGTCTGCCGTACTTTTGTCTAAATAGGGGTGTTTCCTGGGTAAAAAAAAAAATTGATTCTATTTAGTCCGTCATTCAGTTTATAGAAAAATATTGGATATGTATATTTTGTTTTATTAAATCAATAAAAATTGACAAATATAAAATGCATCTAAGATCAGGAGTGGTGGCTGGTGACGTCACTGCTCGCTAAAAAGTGTAGCGTGCAGTGATGTCACACAAGTTTTCAACGAACTGTGTCATCATTTTTTGTTTATACGAAAAAAGAAAAAATACGTGTCTAGGGTTTTTTGGAAATCTGACTGACGGACTAATTAGTTTTTTTTAGTCAACTACCCTATTGTCTATGGAATATCTTTGATTTAACAGGACCAACCTAATATGTTATCTTCTGTCCTTTTCATAATGAAACAGAAAGAAAAAGGTGCACTTAAATTTATTTTAGTTTAAGTTACGACCCACCAGACAAAGTCTTACCGCCAAGCGATTCGTCATGTTCCGGTATGATGTCTGGTGGATCCTTACGGAGGATGGGTCTGAGCAGTTGTGTTGTGATGAGTGCCGGGTACGATGCGCCAAATGTTGTTGTGTCGGGAGTTTGGATGCGGTGGGTCTCCAGATCAATCTCCCTCTGGCGCAGCATCGTTCACCTAGCTCAACTGCCGTCTTCCTTTCTATTCACTCAGTTTTTTTGAGTGAATAGGCTTAATAAACTAGCGCGATTTACCATCAACGATTGCATCTCTGCTTACCTTTAGGCGGAATTGCGGTCAAGCACTAGTTTATGATTAATAATAATAAAAAAGGGGATTGGCGCCACTGGCGCTGATTCTGTTATGTTCACAAACTAAACTAATTTTTCTTTCCATTTCGTTGAGAAAAGGATAGAAGATAACATTTAAATTTAATCCTGTCAAATTAAGATACTCCACAGACATTTTAGACGCGATTATAAACATGACCACTAAAAATACGCCAGTTAACGTCAGGAGCGCACTAATTTGACAGGTCTAAACTGACATTTTATCTTCTGTCCTTTTCTTAATGAAATAGTTAGAAAAAGAAGCATTGAACTTAAATACTTACTTGACCACGGCAGTGCATTGAGAACAATGTATGCTATTAGGCATGTCCGCTGCATGTTTAGTCTTGCAGTGATTGGCAGCAGACTTGAAATTATGAGCCTCATACCGACACAGTCGACACCTGTACACCACATAATGCTTATTCTTATGGTTGTTCAAGGCTAGCTTATGACGTAAGCGAATGTTACATACATCGCAGATTTGGTCGCCGTTACTCTAGAAAAGGTAGAAATAAAAATTGTTTATTTTCATTTAATCTTGGGTAACCTGCATTCTAAATTCAGTCACGCTTTTCAAGGAGGAGGAGGCGGAGCGTGTGAGGGAGCGGAAACCTCAGTGCCTTCGCGCCTCGAGCCGCAGGAGACGCCCTAGTCGGGGGGAGGACATGGAACTCCCGGCCACCGTAGGCGCGGGCTTGCGGGTGGCCTCAAGCCCGCTCCTAAGCAAGTAAGGACCAGGCCCGGGTCGACGGCACGTTGTTTCACGCGCGCCTCAAAAAGATGTCATCACATCGTGACGGGGTCCACGAAGACCGATGCCTCCTGAGTCAGGGTTGCGGGTTGGTTAAAAAAGAAACCGTGGCCCTGGCACATAGACAAGTGAAGATGGACATGCCGTACGCTTTATTCTGCAGTAATTTTTTGGTTTGAAAAGAGTGAGAGATGGCCTATGCTTTCGACCTAGCACTATCTCTTTCCTCATAGATGATTGATGATTTTGAGAGAGATAAAGATAGACGAAACATCGTTTCCTCTGTTTCTTACGGAGTGCCACAATTTTCATCTCTAAGGCATGTCCATTATTATACATCGATGGAAACGATTTACTTTTATATGGCAACTCTGTTGCTTATAGACGATATTTGTAGTCTGTGGTTGTAGTTCTAGGGCATAGACTACTTATTTACAGTTTGTAAAGCATGAGCTTATAATTTATAATTGTCGACGCTTTATACAATTTAAAATGAAATTAAATAACTGAGAGATATTTATGAGGAAACTAATTACCGTCTCCCAGTTTGATCGATCATCAAGTTTAGCTACGTTTGCCGGTTTGGACCGAGGCACGGAGGGGTTTTTTTTTTTTTGCAGGATAGGAAATCATCAAATGACCTCACCCGCTCTGGCCGAAGCGAAACGGCGTGTCAGACTTTTAGTGACTAAAACCCACACGTGTTCCTTCACTTGCCTGAGCGCCAGGGCCACGGTATTTTTTTCTGACGACACGTGGCTCTAGATCTGTCTTGGTGGACTCCATCACGATGAGGCACGGAGGAGTCTTAGTAAGTGAAGATGATTACCCATCCAACTAACAACAGCGGTAAGCGTAGCATAACCTGATCTATCGCCATCGGCGATAGACGGTTTCATCATCATCATATCAGCTTTAATCCCAGTCGCATCCAAAGCTTTTTCAGCTTTGGAGTCTGGGGTCCGCGTTACCAGTCTAACAGCTGATTTTGGCTAAACTTCGATATTTTCCGTGAAGCGACTGCCGTCTGACATCCACAACGAGAAGGCGATATCGAAGCATTGCAGTTAGACCAATTGTTGAACTTTTGAGGGCTCCAACAACCCGTAAGCTTCCAGTAGATGTTCGTATGGCAACCGGGACCAAAGGCTTAACGTACTTTCCAAGGCACGACCAGACCAGTGCAGATATTCGTATTCATTTGCATTGCGTGGGGATCGAACCCGTACCTCCTTGCGCAGAGCTGTCCTAAGCGCCGGTTATCACTAGTCAAAAAACCCCCCAAGATCAATGTGCAAGAAGCCATACAAAAAGTAGTTTTGCATACCTCATCATGCTTCTTTTGAAAGTGTAAAATGTAAGTGTCCTTCCTTGTGAACCCAAGTACACAACTGTCGCATTTATAAGGAAGCTTCTTGAAATTATGGTGATTTTTTTTGTCGTCTCTTGCTTTTAACATCTCCTCTTCACTCAACATAATTCGTACGAACTTCTCTTGAAAATCTTTCACATCTCCCTCTAAGTCTTTTTTAGCTTTTCTTTTTAGTACATGTTTATTTGGATTTTTCATGACAGTTTTGATTGCATGCGAATATTTTTGTTGTCTTTTAAAGGTTTTCTTGGTATTTTTATTTTCTAGCATGTCGACATAAACATTTTCTATTCTATCTGGTATTTCAGATAATTTTTCATCACAGTCTGTAGTTTTTTCATCTAAATCTATGCTACCGTACTCATCAGAGACTATATGATCTAGTTTCCTCAAAACACCGTGTTTTCTTTCTATGTCATTATCATAGACAATGTTTATTTCTTCATTAAAATGAGATTTTATTTCATCAACATCTATTGAATTGTCTATGATTTCACTTCGGTCTCTGATTTCTTGTTTTATTGTTTCTGGCTCTTCCTTTAGTTTTGTATAACAGTTAGTTAGAGGGTCCAAGTTATATGTGAACTGATAGTCATAGCAAGCAATGGTTTTTAATGTCAATTTTGTTAGTGGTTTTATATTGAAGGACTGGAACATACAAGCTTTTTATAAAGTTACTAAGGAGGATGAGAAATAATCAAAGAGCTTCAAAAAACTGTCTGCATTAGGGTCAATTCACACGTACCACAACTACACCACAGCCACAACCACACCACAACGACGCCACGTGGTCGGGCGTATATTTTGTATTGAAAATGAATATTACAATTTACACGTAACACATTTTGCCGTTGTTATCGACCACCTGTGTAATACGACCACATCGCGATATGACGTCATCAACAGCGTGCGCCTATAGTCGTATTTTGAATTAGACGAAGTCAATTTACGTTTTCTGTGGTAACGTAACCACATGAAAATTTTGTCGCTACCACAACGCAACTGCAAAAAGCCACTGCGACACTATTCACACGTTTGTCGCTGCGGCGTGGTGTGGTGTTGGTACGTGTGAATTGACCCTTAGTGTCTATAAGAAAACATGCATAAAAGGCTGGCATTACTGTGTCTTTACATATTTCTCTACAGTCTTTACATAAAGTCTCAATAACAACAGTTAATTTAATAAGCAATAGTTCAAGTAGGTACTAGTTTATAATATTAACAAAATATTAACTACTGAGATATAGCGTATTAAAGTTACGGAGTGGGGCTAATTACGTTACGCCGAGGTATTTTTTGTACCACGGCGTGACGTCATGTGACATTTCAAATCAATATATCTTCCTAATTATTTGAATGAAAGAAAAAGACATAAAATTATTTTTTAGGATACAACCTAATTAGAAGTTTTTAATCATAGAACAGCATTATAATTCTCTCTCTCTCTCTCTCTCTCTCTCTCTCTCTCTCTCTCTCTCTCTCTCTCTCTTTTCTCTAACTTTAGCGTCTGTTATAAAACGCTCTTTTTGGCATTATCAAAAAATTGTCTCCAGGTATTCCCTAGTTTATGAGGCAGGATTTATTGTTTTGTTATACAATATGTAAAGAAAACCCTGTCTGACCCATAAGGATAATAAAGGTTAGGTATACACATGACCAATAATATAAAATTTTACGTAATCATCATAGAAACAATACTAATGAATTTTGAAATAATCTTTTTTTTTAACTTCCCCGAAATTTGTCAATTTAAAAAAAAAAGTGTTATATTACATTTGGTCATGTTTTCTTAACATACTGTATATGTTTTGGTTCAATAAACGTATTATTATTATTTCGTGTTAATCTACTATAATTGCTGTCCGCACATGATTTAGTGGTGCGATTCTGTCATCATTTTACCATGAAAAGCGGCGTGGAGTAAGCTATCAATAGTATAAATCCCTAGAATTAGTTGGAAGTGAAATCCTTAAATATAAAAATGTATGCAATATTACCTGTGTAGTTCGAGACAATGTCTCTTGTGCTATCTTAGCGTTTTTCTTAAACCTGTAGAACTTCATTAGGATACTCCGGCATTCCCAACATACTCCGCCATGCAACTCTTTCAACTGAAACCCAAAATCCGATATATTAACAGAAAATTTAAAATTATTAAGAGGTAGTCTGTAAGAGTAGCGCTAGCCTAGATCATCATCATCATTTCAGCCCAAAGCCGTCAACTGCTGGACTTCTCCTACGCCTCCCGCATTCAGCGGATTCCCCCGACATTCACCAGGTCGTCAGTCCAACTTGTCCAGGGCCTCGCCATGCTGCGTCTTCGAGTGCTTTACTTTATGTAAATTATTTCATGACCACTGCTCTCAAAATGGTGAAGGAAAACATCGTGAGGAAACCTAGAGGCATCAAAGGTCGGAGACATGTGACATCTACCACCGGCATTGGCCCCGCGTGGTACGTTACGGCCGACTCCCTCTCGCCGAGAGGAGACATGTGTCCCAGAAGAGGGAACATTAGAAGGATATCGTCGCTTAAGTTCTAACACCGTGGAACTCAAAAAAATGGTCAAAATGTGTTATACATATCATTGGATAAAGAATCGAAAGACGCGTCATTTGACCAATCGCAAATAAGCGATTAAACCAATGATGGCCCGTTATTTCGAAAAAAAAAACAAAAAAAAATATTATTATTATTTACAAACTTAGACAGTTTTTTTAGTCTCCTGAAAAGTTCATTATTTTGAGTTACGCGGTGTTAGAACTTAAGCGATGATATATTTTTTTAGAACGGAGTACCTTGCAACGGATTATCCATAGGAATTAACTAAGAGAGATCAAAATAAAAATTCAAGATGGTGGAATTTGCTTTTTTTCATTCTTGCATCAAATAAGTACAGTCAAATAAATACACGAATATACTTAGGGCAGACTTAACGACTGGTACACATTGAAGTAAAAGAAAGAAAGAAATATTTTTTTATTCCGTACAAACAAAACTCACATTACAACAAAATACCATAAAATAATAATAAATTTTTTTTTTTTTAATCCTCTTTTCTTCAATCTGCAATCAGCCCTTAAGCTTTAATCAGATGCGTTGTTTCTTTATTTGGCAGTTAGAGATTGTTCACACCCAGCGATGCATAATCTCATTATTTGCTATCCAGTACTGGTTAGATTGACGCTATTCGTGCCCGTTTGAGTCTGTAGGTACAGTCTGTGGACTTTAGAAGTCTCACAGCGAGTTTATTTTTGTGACGTTGGAGTCTTTCTTTATATCGTTTGTAGAAACTTTCTACAACCGCCTTGACAGTTGGGATCTCTAGGTACTCATGTACCTCAACGTTTCTTGTGAACCAAGGTGCAGCACTTAAGGTTTTCAGTGCCTTATTTTGGAAACGCTGTAGTATTTCAATGTTAGAGTGACTTGCTGATCCCCAGAGCTCTATACCATATGTCCATACAGGTTTCAAAATGCATTTGTAGATGAGGAGTTTATTTTCCAGACTTAGTGATGACTGCCTACCCATAAGCCAGTGAATATTTCTTAATTTTATGTTTGCCTGCTCTCTTTTGGTTTTTATGTGTTCTCGCCAGGTTAGTCTTCTGTCAATATGCATACCTAGGTATTTGACAGTACTTTTCTGAGGTAGGATGTCTTCACCGAGTTTTACTTGTGGGCAGTCTCCTCTTCTTAGGGCGAAAGTAATATGGACAGACTTGGCGGCACTAGCTTTAATTCTCCACTTATTCAGCCATAATCCGATCTCGTTCAGGTGTTCTTGTAGTTTCATGGATGCTCTAAGCTGGTCTTTGTCGCAGGATAGGACTGCGGTGTCATCAGCATAGGTGGCAGTAACAATTCCTTCTGAGATAGGCAGGTCAGCGGTGAAGACTGTATACAGAACAGGGCCCAGCACAGAACCCTGGGGCACTCCAGCCTCTATGGGATAGAATGAAGATAGGCAGTCGTCAGACCTAACCTGGAACAGTCGGTCTTCCAAGTTGGACCTTAGCAGCATGTATGCGGTGTGTGGTAAGCAGGTCTTTAGTTTACACAGGAGGCCCCTGTGCCATACCCGGTCGAAAGCTTGTTGTATGTCAAGAAAAGCAGCAGAGCAGAACTCCTTTCTTTCCAAGGATTGTCGGATTGTATGAACAACTCTGTGAGTTTGTTCTATGGTTCCATGGTGTACTCGGAAACCAAATTGATGCTCCGGGATTGTCCCTTGTTCCTCAAGTATAGGTAGGAGTCGCCGCAGTAGTAACTTCTCGAATACTTTAGATAATAACGGAAGAAGACTAATTGGTCTGTACGAAGAAACTTCAGTAGGTGGCTTTCCAGGTTTAGCTACCATGTTTATGATAGAGACTTTCCAGATATGAGGGAAATATTGTAATCTCAACACTGCATTGAATAGTATGGTTAACAAGACTATTCCTTTTCTCGGTAGTTGACTGAGGACTTCAGATGTAATCAGATCAAATCCCGGTGCCTTTTTCTTCTTCAGGTTGTTGTGCCCCGGGTTCGATCCCCGGCCAGGTCATGATGGGAAACGATCTTTTCCTGATTGGCCTGGGTCTTGGATGTTTATCTATATATGTATCTATTATAAAATATAGTATCGTTGAGTTAGTATCCCATAACACAAGTCTCGAACTTACTTTGGGGCTAGCTCAATCTGTGTGATTTGTCCGTATATATTTATTATTTATTTTTTATTTATTAATTGCTTTCGAGACTTCTGATGGGGTACACAATGGCAGTGGCAGAGACATTTGTTGATCGCTGTCAAGGATTTCGTCAATTTCCTCGCATGGATGCATGATGTCGGGTTCGTTTGGCTTAAATACGTCTTTGAGGAATTCAGCAAATAGCGCAGCTTTATCCTCGGGTTTTCTCGCCCATCCACCATTTGGCTGCCTTAACGAAGGCACGTGTTCCTGTGGCCGTTTTAGTGACTTGGTTATTTTCCATAGAGAATAGTCGTCTGCTTTGTAAGGTGATAAAGTCTTCAGTTTGTCTTGCAGAGTGATGTTTTCGTATTCCTTTATCATTACCTTTAATTCCTTTTGCGCTTTATTGAGGGCTCTTTTGTCATGTGCGTTCCTGCTTGTGTGCCATTGTCGTCTCAATTTCCGTTTTGCAGCTAACGTCTCCTTTATTTTTAATGTATAATCCTGTCTCTGAGGACTGGGTTTTATACATGGAGTGGACAGCCAAGCGGCTTTTTGGATCAAGTTCGTTATATACCACGCTGCATTTTCTACATCGTCCTCTGTTTTAAGAGGTATGCGCAAGTTGGTATTATCCTCTATAAAGGTCTGGAATGAGGCCCAATCAGTTCTACAATTGTATAGCGTCTCGCGGGGCTCTTTATAAATAATTGTGGTACTCAGTGTGCATATTACTGGCGTATGATCAGAGTTGCCGTCCAGGCATGATTCGACTTTGGTGTATATTCCTGACATTCCTTTGGTAACAAAGAAATCGATGAGGTCAGGTGTTTTGTTGGCATCAGATGGCCAATGTGTTGGCTCTCCTGTTGTCAATATGTTCAGTAAATTTGTATCAATAGCCTTCTTCAACTCTCTGCCTCTGGTTGTGGTCAGCCTTGAGCCCCACAAGATGTTCTTGGCGTTCCAATCCCCTCCAGCGATATACCTGCTACCGAGTGTGCTAAAAAAATCGCTAAACATGCGTTCGTCGACTCGATGCCGAGGTGGGGAGTACACTGCAGCGATGTTAAGTGGGCTCTGCCAGTCGTCTATCGATACCACAGTAGCCTGTAGATATATTTGCTTGAAGTTTGGGAGAGGGTGTTGTTTTATACTGTCTTTTATTATAATTGCAGTCCCAGCGTGCGAAGTTCCATCAGGATGATTGGTGTAATATATATTATATCCTTTAATAAGGATGATTTTATGGTCAGTCATGTGCGTCTCTGAGATTAGAAGTATATCAATGTGGTTGTAGTTCATGAAGAGTGCTACTTCCTGTTTATTTGGAGGCAGTCCATTCACGTTCCATGCCGCGATGCGTAAGAATTTCATTTCTTATATTCGGCGACTAGAGTCGTAAGGAGTCCCATTAGGATACCTATTTGTTGAATGAGAATATCTATCTTCTCTGATTGTTTTATGATAATTTGTTCTAGTGAATTTGTTGGCTGAGATTGTATGTTTTCTTGTTTTTTGTTCCAGTGTGTAGTATTTGCTGAGTATTGATTGGGTAGATTAGGCGTTTGTTGCCCAGCGTGGCTACTTGGCTGTAGTTGTGGAAAGTCAGGAAGGGGACAGTGTTATCTCTTGAATTCTTTACATTTGGTAGTGGAGCTTTTTTGTGGGGAAGCTGTGCCATTTTCCTTGCACGTATCTCCTTGTATACTTGGCACCCCTTGTAGTTGGCAGGATGGTCTCCAAGGCACAATGTGCAGGTAGCGGGTGTATTCCTGTCTTTTTTTTTGACAGTCTATGGTTCTATGTCCTTCAGCGCATTTGACACATCGGTAGGGGCGCATGCAGTTATTTTTAGTGTGCCCATATTGTTGGCATCTAGTGCATTGAGGAATTTCATTTGTTTTTCGCGGATCTTCTATTGTTACTTTTGTATAGAATATAGAATCTATCCGTTTAAGTTCAGGATTATTTGGGCCAGGTTCTACATTGACGAAAAACATGTTCAGTGGCTTCTTGTTTCTTCTTGAGAGTGCACATATGATTTCCCCTCTGACTTTATTCCCACTTTTCTCAATTTCCTCAATAATGGCTTCTTTTGGAGTTGTGTGGTGGAGATTCTTAATCACGATTCTGCAACACCTCTTGTCTTTCTGCGTGAACGTATGACCTATAAGTCCATTCTTTCGAATAAGATCTATAATGCATTTGTATGCTTCACTTGACTGCGCCATTACTCTTAAGTGATTCCTGTTCACTATTTTATATGTGTAGGTATCGCTTGGTACAGAGCTGTTCATGAGTTCCGTCAGTTTTGATATGTCCGTAATACCATATAGGATTATTGGCGGTGGTTTGCTAACTTTCTTGGGATGGTTATGACTTTCTATCAGTTCCCCAGAGTCATTAGGTATGTCAACTGGAAGTACACTGTATCTGTTGGTAGTATTAATAGAGCTCTGTGTTTGACTGTTATGTGCGTCTGTAGAAGGCGGGCTATTCGATAGCTTTTTTCTTTTTGGGTTGCGTTGGGTTGGTATTCTTTGCCATGTGGGAGGACAGATATTGTCATCATCCTCTATAGTGATTGCCTCTGGTGGTGTGGGGGGTAAGTCTTTCTCCTTTGTGTTGCTGCTTTTCCTTGTTTCATTTCCGAGGGAGGAAGATCTTGATTTTGAAATAAACAGGCTCGGATGAAAAGCTTGCTGTTGTGAGGTTCTTTTTTTGTGTGCTGCCAGAAGCATTCTCCGACACAGGAGTCTGGTTGCCTACCCCTGCGCAGACTTCGGTGACCGATTTCCCACTAGCAGGTCCAGATGCCTGCAAGCACCGGGTGTGAGCCTGATCGCATGACATAACAACATTCGGTTCACTCATATTTCCATATTTAAAAGCGGGACATACGCATGTCGCTTTCCCAAGGCGACATGGCCACACTTTTAGAAGGGATTTAGTCCTCCTAGGCTTGTGGTGGACCAATAATTAGGTGAATAGTCACAAAAAAAAAAGTTGGGGGTAGGTTGAATAACTTTCACTGTTACGTTTTTTTTTTATCACTGTTTTTTGTTTAAATCGCTCAGTATCCGAGCCACAAACAATTGTCCACAGTTATCACTGTTAAACGATTACTTTCTTAACACTTTAGTCCATAAACTCGCGGTATAACACTTGAAAGTCACTATTTCTCCAACAGCGCGCCTAAGCGTGTTGACAGTTGACAGTTTCAATCAATAAAAAAAAAATACGTTAAAAAAAATCTTATCACCAAAAGTCTCTAGTACTTGAACATGCAAACTACCGATCATCTTTAGCAGCTAAGCATTCCCTACTCTCCTTCCAACTCTCTCTCTGTCCAGAGATGCCAAAGACATATCTTTATAAAGGATATTACCGTAATTCATTTATACAATATGTAAAGAAAACCCCAGGGCAGAAGCTTTAGTCTTCTTACATCATAATCTACCCTTAATTAAAAACTACAAGTAAAGAGATTTTGCTATTTTTTATTTAAAAAAATATGACATTTTGGATTGGGATGTGTCCGGTTAATCATATAAGTTCTATCAGTGGCGAAGGGTGAAATTTTGACAAAGGGAAGCCGGTCCAAAAAAATAAACACTTAACTACTGCAGGATATCTTGGAGGAGGTCTTCAGATAAGAATAATATCAAAAGCCCCACCTTCACCATACAAAAAAGGACTGATGATTTGATAACAGTGTCTTTCAAGTATGATAAAAGCGGCTTTGAGAAAAGCCTTTTTCGACGTGCATCTCCATACCACACATGCATGCTTGTTAGTAAGTACTAAGTTAAGTACCTATTGTTAGGGAATAAGAGTCAAGAAAAAATAAAATAAAAAATTACAAAAATAATAAAGTGTTAAAAACCGAACCACACAAACACTGATCCAAAACCAACAAAAATATTAAGCAAAAGTAGTGGCGTGGTTTCTTTGTCTCTTTCTAATAGAGGAGAGGAGAGAACTGCAAGCCGCTTGGCATTAGCCTATATTTATCAAGTTTTACCGACGGTTAGCGAGCATTAGAAAGAGATGGTCTGACACGCTCTGTCTCTTTTCACCTCATAGTAAAACGTTGACCGAGGTAAGCTGTAATTCGTCGAGTTGCCTTCAATGTAATGTACGAAAAATTGAAGCGCTGATTAATTTACGACTATAAAATGAAATGTGATACTTAGGGTATTGCTAAGAATTACTATTTGATTAATAATACTTTGTTAATGAAATAGAATGTAAATACTTTTGTATGAATATGGAACTGATTTTTGAAAGGTAACCCGGTGGGAATCGGCTTGTATGGACTCTTCGCCACTGGTTCCTGTTTCTTTTTTATGTTTTTGAAAGCATTCGTGTTTAAAATATTGAATGTTTATTTTTTATTTGTTAGTAATTAAAAAAAGTTAAGAAGATATTATTTTGTTTGTTAATTAACACCAATTTTAAGAAGGTACCAATTTTGTTTTGTTGATATTGTACATTGATGTGTATGTCTTCTTTCAAGGCAGTATTTTTTAGAAAATTATTGCTGAAGATAAGACTGGTTTGCTTTAATTGTCTAAATTTGTAGGATTTATTATAAAATCCAAATAATAATGAATATTTAACGTTTTATTTCATTTCCGTTTCCCTCATATACCTAGTACATATTAATGAGAAATACACACAAAGTAAAAAGGCAACTAGTTGTCGTTTTTTGCCGACTAGCCACCAACTACTCGCCAACTACAAAAGCGGCCGAAGAGTCTGCTTAACAGACTAGTTGCCAACTAGATGGTACATCTCTAATATTTATATATTTATTTAAGTATATTTATGTAATTAATTTTTAATTATAATGTTTAGGTATAGGTACTTAATATTATGACTTTTCTGCTTATCATATTCGTATTTTTTCTGCTCATTTTTACAAACTATTGTCTTCATTTCTATTTTACGTCTCCTTTCGCAGGTCTGCTGGAAGAAAGTACTTAGAAATAAGCAGCACCTTTGTACGCAGATCTTAATTTTGTGATATCCTAATGTATTTTGTTGTGTGTACATGAATAATAATAAAAAAAAATATGATGATAAATAAGAAAAAAAAGTTGAACATTTAATGAAGAAATTGTACAGTTTTAAGCAGTCACTATTTAAAAATTTGTACTTTTGTGGAACCCTGGGCTGCCTAATCTTACCTTGTAACCTAGCCGCTACTCATTTATTTCATCTATTACTTGTTTTGACCTACGATTGATCTCAAAGTTTAAAAATGATATTTAACAGACAACATTAGCACTCTTTAAAAAATAATATTTAAATGATTACATATATTTTAGCGGTACTCTTATAGCTATAACATGTTTTCAACCTTTTTTGTTTTGATTTTAATTAACAAGGTACACTAACCTGCTGAAAATGTATTTCATGTAGTAACATTGTTATTTTATGTAAAGGAACGAGGCAGCGATCCGTGCTTAAACATGTCACGCATATATTTAAAGTTGCTTCCATTTTTATTACTGTTTCACATCTATTTGTTCATTTAAAAATAACAAATTCCAATTAAAACGGCTTAACAATCAATTCCAAGATTACTTTTAATAAAAGTCAACACAACATAAAAACTTTTTTAATAACTGGTAGTTTTGACAAGTAGATTTTTATTTGAAACCCTGTCTTTTATCACGAGATTGAGAAAATCCCAAAAACCGTAAAAAAATATGTAAATTGACGATCTTAGCTTAGAACACGAGCGCAGTGTAAGTTGACTCTAAAAGAAGCATCGACATATACCAATGGATATGCCTTAGAGATGAGAATTGTGGCACTACGAAAGAAAGAGAGGAAACGAAGTTTCGTCAATCTTTACCTCTCTCAAAGTCATCAATCATATATGAGCAAAGAGATAGAGCTAGACCGAAAGCACAGACCATTTCTCTCACTCTTTTGAAACCAAAAACTTACTGCAGATTAATATGCGTACGGCATGTCCATTAGTATATGTCTATGATGTGAAGCAACTAGCATGACACTGACAATTAAAAATAAAATAGAAAACAGCTGATTTTTGTAAACAATATAACCAGAAAACTGTTATTTACCTTCCTTCGTTAAAAATGGCAAAAAATTACACAAAAATGTGTCGCATTTGTTTAAAAAATGACAGAGAAGATAATATTACTGATTCGTCGTGTTACGCACAGTTTTTCATTCAAGTTTTGTCTTTGAAAGTAAGTAACATTATGTGAAATATTTTTTTCTTCTACTCTAAAGTCCGTATTCCAGAAGGAAACTCAAGCATGGATCTCTGTTTAAACATTACTTAAAACTAGTTTCAACCAATCAAAAAGCTTCAAACGAGACTTAAGTAAAGCTTGAGTTTGAGTGACGTTCTGTAATACGGACCTAAATATTGAGTCCCTACCTAGAGGCACACGTATAGGTGTGTGGTGGTACTGTACCTTCCTTAAACCCTTTTAACCTAAGATGTCTTTAAAAAAGTTGTTTGTTATACCGAAACTGAACTCATCTAGTTAAAAAAAAAAAAGAAATAATTGTCTTGTAAAAGTGTTTATACATACCTACTTACAGAAAACATTTATCATTTGAAATATATTTTATATTAGTTACTTAATAATTTTACAGGACTTAAATGAAAAATTAATGCTGTGCATCTGGTGCAAAGCTGCTTTGAGACGAGCAATGACTGTGTTTACTTTGGCGTTGGAATCTGAAAACACACTACGCAGTAAGGTACATGTAAAATTTTAAAAATAGAAGGTGTATAGAGGCAGATATATAAACAGGCTGAGTAGGCTTGAGCCTAGGGTGACAGATTTTTTGGCGGCCAATTTGGAAACCGCCTTTTTATGCACCTCATAGAAATAAAAAAAAAAATGGGTTTTCTGTTTACTGATGTTTTACAGGTAAAAAGAAGTCAGTAACAATTTTTTTTATGAAAATAATCTGTAAAATGACAATTGTAAAGGCAAAAACCTTACAGCATTGAAGATTTGTATATCTGCTATTACTTTTCATGTAAGGAGGCTAACTATGACAAGTTCAAACCATCAATGTCAGGAGCTGTATAGAAAGAATAGTGCTATCTCCTTTCTAAAACAGAATCTTAATTATTTTAAGACTACATAATAGAGCCCCTGTGTATTCCTCTGTAGTTATTGGGCCCAATATATGGTTTTGGGAGAAAAGGGGCTGCACGCAACCATAAGCTAGAATGTAAAACAAAGTGCTAAATAAATTTTTATGGGCAATTGGATTAAAATTTTGTCTCAATACAAATTGATTTGGAGTTTTGGCGGGAAAGTCAAGCTGAGTGTCACACTCATTTTTCATCGCACTTTTAAAATTATTTATAGTGTTGTTTACTAAATAAAAGTGCGTGATTTATGTAGTAAAAAGTGCATTCAGTAAATAATTCATAAAGAACAGTGAAATATCGCAGCATAGTAGCCACATCATGACTTTGTCTTAAACCTCCATCGTAAGACGGATCACGCGGCCGTCTATTTTGACATGAACAATTCATTACGTGACATTTGGCTAAATGCACAAACCGTGCGAAGCTATAAAAGAAAGAATGAAAGAAAAAATTAAATTTTTGTTCAAAAGTTGATAAACTAGCATTTTTGTTTTTCAGGTCTCAACCGATATTCCTATTAAACCAAAAAGTTTATACTCACTGAATTATGTACATAATTCACATACAGATATACCACCTCATTCACTAGAATACTTTGATTTCAAGACTGAGGATATTGCAATAGAAATTGAAGAATTAACGAATCCTTTGCTTGGACTACAAGACGATGAAATACCTTTAAAAAGAAATAAAAAGAAAAAAAATAAATCTACTGACATTAAAAATCAAGAATCAGTTTCAAATTTAGAAAAAATTGAAATTGAAAATGAAACTGCCATTAAAAAAAGAAACAAAACCCAATTTGACTTAAAAGAACTGAAATTTGAAGTAGAGTATTTGAATTTTGAAGAGCAGCTGAAAGAAGTTGAATTGAAAAAGTTGAAATATAAAGGATTTGAGTTTCAGTGTGACGAATGCGGTGTGGGTTTCCTGACCAATGATGTATTTAAAGGACATAAAGTTAGACATTCTGAGGTAAATTCTACGAATATCATAATGATGAAAGTTTTTATACAATATGTAAAGAAAACCCTGTCCGATCCGTGAAGGGATTGTTAGGTATCGACAACTGATTCTACTAATGCCTACAAAGCGGGGCGAAACTTAAAAGAAAGGCCCACTAAATAAATAAATATTATTTCGAAAAATCGAGGTAACTTAATACATGTGCGGTATGCAACACGGTAGGTATACATACGCGGGTGAATGGGGGGGGGGGGGGGGGGTAGCACGTGGTCGCGTCACTCATAATAATACTGTATAAATTGGTGTTGTCACTTTTTAAAAATTACCAAATTTTGGAGAAGTTGGAATTAATTCGCGGGAAAAAAAGATTATTTCAAAATTCATTAGTATTGTTATTATGATGATTATGTAAAATTTAATATTTTATTTGGTCATGTGTTTACCTAACCTTTATTATCCTTATGGGTCAGACAGGGTTTTCATTACATATTGTATATGGGTGAGCTGGATTTTAGCTACTCTTTCCCATAAAAAATACTAAATGCAGGAGATGGAGGAAACTTACACACGGGTTTTTTATAATTACAAACTAGGGCTTGACCGCCATCTCGCCTGATTGTAATCAGTGATGCAATCGTTAATGGTAAAGCGCGCTAGTTTATTAAGAGCCTATTCGCTCTAGCCTTGAAGATACTTAAATTGTAGTCCGACGGAAACACCACAGCTGGCAAATTATTCCAGCCCTAAAATGTAGGCGGTATAAAAGATCGTTGTGGTGTCAACAACGTAAGGGTGGAACTGGCCGTTCCACGGGTCGTCCTATAATGGAACAGAGATGGAGGAATTAAATCATGCAATTCTTTCGCACACTCCAAAATGATAACATATGTAGGTTTTCTTTTAGGTCTCTGGCCAGTACAAATGCACATTATGCTGTCTCCGTTTCAAATCTCAGGACGTCCTCTCCCAACACACGCTGGCACATAAGAGAAGGTTTAAATGCTTGCTCTGCAGCAATATATTTACGAGACATTCGCTTTGTGTGGCACACCGATACAAATGCGGTGGGTTCTTCCAGCCTATCGCTTGCGGAGACTGTTCCAAGATATTTAGGTAAGTTTAATAAACGAGAAAGGACAGTTGTTAATTGGGTAGCAGAGTTTCATTTTGACAGTTCAACAACATCCATTGCGTTATTTACATTGTTGAGAAGACCCATTTTACGAACATATGAGGCAATGTATCATCATCATCATCAACTCAGCGTTTATCCCGGTTGCATCCGCGGCTTTCGTGTTGGAGCCCGGGGTCCGCTTTCTTGCTCAATTATTTTCTCGATGGTAGGCCATAACATCGGCCGCCGGCAGAAATTACCACCAGACAAAGTCTTGCCGCTGTAGCGCGTAGGTCCTGTTACGTAATTAAAACTCAGATAAATCGAACGTTGTGTATTGCACGTAAAAGGGTACAATGTTATGACATGTACAATAGCGCGATGTAAGATAATTATACACAAGGGTGTGAACAGGAATGGACTGTAATGTAATGTTCTTAATAATGGAATGGAATATCATGGAGTGTCACTTACAAGCTATGCACTGACTTAAATACTAACTATCTCTAAACAACTAAACAATAGTGGGGTAACCAATAAGAAATCAGCTTGCTCTCCTGCGGACCTCCACGCGGTGTTGCGTGCGTCCTTGATGTTGATTCGTTGATCGAGGCAAGCCGCGGCGCGTGATTGGTTGGTGTAGAAAGCGCGCCGACTCACAGTTTGGTTCTCACGCACATTGACGATGGTCAACAGATGTCTTCCGGGGTGAGATTTATAGGAACCCTCGCTGCGGGGGTCAGGGTCGCAGCGACGCGCGCCATGATTTCCGCGGTTCTGGTGTGATTTATAGCCGACCCTTCCCAGCGGGTAAGAGAACATGTGTAGCATCTGCTACACCGCCAAGCGATTTGTCGTGTTCCGACGTGATATCTGGTGAAGCCGTACGGAGGAGGGGTCTTAGGAGTTGTGTTGCGATGTGTGCCGGGTACGATGCGCCTAATGTTGTTGTGTTGGGTGTTTGGTCGTGGAGGGTCTTCAGCTCAATCTCACTTTGGCGCAGCATCGTTGGTCGTGTTGTTGGGTTTAATATTGTATCACCTCGCTCAACTGCCGTCAACCGCTAGTTTATAATTATTAAAAAAATAAAATAATAAAATTGCTAGTCCATTGTTCCATACGTTAGAAAAATCTATCTCCCCAACAGCTTAAATAACGCAATGTACATATGTTGTTGATCTGCCAAAAGGGAACCCATTGCTACTGATTGTGTATTACGCAATTACCCAGCCGTTTAATATTTACCTGTTTCAGTAACGAATATTCCTTGAAAATCCACATGAAGGTTCATAAGACTGAGAAGAAGTATTGTTGTGATCAATGTGACAAAAAGTTCGGAAGCAAGCAGCGGTTGACAATTCATTTGAGGTAAGATAATATAACGCACATGGGCGTCCCCCTGTAAATCTCGAAGAACTTGTATAAACTCCCCTAATTACTAAATAAAGTATGAACGAAGACTTATCTCTAACTTTTAAACAAACCACGAAAACGCTGTAGACACTGACAAGCAGTACGGTGTAATTGCCGACAAAGCGTTTGCGACTATAACGCACCAAGATTATTTACTCTCTAAAAATATGATTTGCCCCTAGGCCTGACTTGACCCCCTCCTAGGCCTGACTTGACCCCATCCTAGGCCTGACTTGCGCCCCAAAAGGCCAGAACCTGGGTATGCCCATGATAAAGCGAATCTATTTGGAACTGTTCCCGCTTGACCAAAGAGGTTGAGTCGAAACTTCAAGATCCTAGAAGCTTTCTTTTAAAATATATGACGCGCGCCTCTTTTGTTTTTGATTAGAGTCGTCTATAGTCCATCAACATAAAACGTGCATCATTTTGCGAATGTTAAACTGGCGCCCAACAAAAAATTAAACATGGGAGACTTGGTGAGGACGTCTCGAAAGACTTCTAAGTTATATGTACTTTCTAAGTATGTATATCTTGGACACCAATGGCTGATTACAAGGTGAAGGAAAACATCTTGAGGAAACCTGGACTTTAAGTCTGAAATCGCCAACCCGCATTGAGCAAGCGTGTTGAATACGCTCAATCCTTCTTTCTATGAGAGGAGACCTGTGCCCAGCAGTGGGGCGATAAAAAGAAGGTTGTTGATGATGATGGTTACTAAATCTCCCTGCTAAAATTATGAATACTCCATCATCATCATCTCAGCGTTAATCCTAGTCGCATCCGAAGCTTTTTCAACTTTGGAGTCTGGGGTCCGCTTTACCAGTCTAACTGCCGATTTTGGCTAAACATCGATATTTTCTGTGAAACGACTGCCGTCTGACCTCCACAACCCGAAGGCGATATCGAAGCATTGCAGTTAGACCAATTGTTGGACTTTTGAGGGCTCCAACAACCCGTAACGACTGCCATTAGATGTTCGTATGGCAACCGGAACCAACGGCTTAACCAAACAGACCAGTGCAAATATTCATATTCATGCATACAAATATTTGTACTGTGCGGTGTTCAAAACCGCGCCTCCTTGCGTAGCGGCCGTTTCCAGAGCTAACATTATGAACACTGTTAAACATTTATTTCAGGTCTCATTCTGGCATAAAACCATTCTCTTGTTATCAATGCGCGCGCAGTTTTACGACGCAGTCAAACTTACGCGCGCACAGTGCGGTGCACGACCACTCCACTCAGTTTTACTGTGTAGAATGTCACAGGTACTATAAGACAGCTAAGAGCTTGAAACGGCATTTCAATGAGTCTGCTAAACATGTGGGGCTAACGAGTAATTGGTAAGTACCAGCACCCTTATTACTATCATTTTGAAGTATTTGGATAATCCATAACTTCATATCTTTGACATTTTTTCTTTTAATAATTAAAACTAGTGCTTGAACTTAATAATAAATGTTGTTAACACCTCTACGATCCGGACGAAGCGTTTCGCCTCGTCCTTTATACCGCGTACATCGAGGGACTGGAACAATTTGCCAGCATCGGTGTTTCCGTCACACTACAATTTGAGTGTCTTCAAGGCTAGAGTGAATAGGCTCTTAATAAACTAGCGCGCTTTACCATCAACGATCGCATCACTGCTTACCATCAAGCGGGATTGCGGTCAAGCACTGGTTTATAATTTACAAAAAAAAAAAAAAAAAAATGGTAAGCAATAGCTGATGGTAAAGCGCGCTAGTTTATTAAGAGTCTATTCACTCAAAAAAAAAACTGAGTGAATAGGAAGGAAGACGGCAGTTGAGCGAGGTGATGCAATGTCAAATCTAACAACACGACCAACGATGCTGCGCCAGAGGGAGATTGATCTAGAGACCCTCCACGACCAAAATTCCGACATAATAACGTTTGGCGCATCGTACCTCGCAAACATTGCATCACAACTGCTCAATCCCGGCCTCCGTACGACTTCACTGTATGTGTTTTTCCACTTCTGACACCATGTATGATTCTTGCGTTGGTAAATATTAAAGACTTTAGATAATTAGACTGGTTTATTTCACTTGTATAATTATTACATAATAATCGACATCTTCCAGGTCAGATCCTAAGTTACAATGACAAGACTATAGACTATATTCATAGACACTAATACATAGAGATGGTATTAGTTACTCGACTACAGAGTAGTGATGTATGATACAACATCCCCCCTGTTTAAGTTTAAATTAACCCTTGACAAACAATATTATAGAGACCTGACCCAGTTACAATTTAGACAATGACTTAAGCCTATGGTTAGGTCTTAATGTAGGATACAATGTTCTACTTAATCTATTTCATCAATTAGCCTTCTGGTTGGCTTTACAACTCTTCCAGAACGAGTTACATGTTGACTGACTGAGGATTGAGATGAGAGCTCTTGAGGTCTAGACTCCTGCCTGTTACCTTCCTCTCTCCCCTGCGACGAATTGGATAGCATAGGAGAATATTTGTGTCTTAAATGAACCCTATTCCTCCTATACCTAACTCCATTGACATCCTCAACGACATATGACCTATTATTAGCCAACCTTAGCTTGACAATGGCTTGTTCCCAATTGCTATCAGGCTTTCTTTTAAAGTATACATGATCATTGGGATACAGTAATGACAATGACTTTGTATTTCTATTATAATATTTAGACTTATTTTTATTATTTTGCTTGACACATTCTTCATAATTTTTGAATGTAACCACTTTAGGTTTTAATTTCTTATAAGACATAGGAATGTTATTTCTTAAATTCCTGGACATTAACAATTGAGCTGGAGATGGTAAATTATTCTTAGGTGTGTTTCTATACTGTAATAAAGCTATGTATGGATCAGATGAGTTTCTTTTACATTTTTTTAACATATTTTTGATAATTTTGACTGAACTCTCTGCTTGACCATTTGACTGTGGATGATATGGGCTAGTTACAATGTGTTCTATGTCCCATTCATGCATAAAATTTTTAAATTCTAATGACTGAAAAGGAGGACCACCATCAGACACTAAAGATAAAGGTATTCCATGACGAGCAAAAATGGACTTTAAATGTGTTATTACATTCTTTGCTGTACTGTTTTTATTTAACAAAGCTATTTCTATAAATTTAGAATAATAATCTGTGACAATTAAATAAGTAAGGTTATCAAAATACATCAAATCAACACCTACTTGTTGCCATGGATATTTATTTATTTCAAAATTTTTTAGTGGTTCCTTTGGATTATTAGGTTTAAATTGTGCACATACATAACATTGTTCTACCAAGTTTTTAATATCAGCTGACATGCTTGGCCAGTACAAAGACTCTCTAGCCAGTTTTAAGCATTTATTTATACCTTGGTGACCTTCATGAATTTTACCTAACATCTCCTTATACATTGACTGTGGTACTATTAATTTTGACCCTTTGAACAATAAATCTTTGACTACATGAATTTCAGCTTGTATATTCCAAAATGGTTTTATTGACTGACTGACATTATTTTTATTTTTTGGCCAACCTTCATAATAATACTTTTTTAACAATTGCAAAGTATCATCTTTCTTAGTGTGCTGTAACAATTTTGTACAGTACTCCTTTGTGACTGCTAGACTTGAATGCATTAAATTGACATGACAAGATATTTCTGACTCATTCTCAGGTATATAATGTTCTTTTAATGCTGCTCTAGACAGAGTGTCAGATATAAACATTTCTTTACCTGGAACATGTATAACTTCCAAATCATATTTTTGTAAAGTTAACATCATACGTTGCAATCTTGCTGGTACATCATGTAATGGCTTTTTAAAAAGATAGACTAAAGGTTTATGATCAGTATGAACAGTTACTTTATGACCGTACACATACTGGTGAAATTTTTCACAACCAAACTGAATGGCTAACAACTCCTTCTCAATTTGAGCATACCTTGACTGAGTTTGAGTTAATGTTTTTGAACTATAAGCAATAGGTTTATTATTCTGCATAATGACTGCTCCTAATGCTGACTTTGACGAATCGACTGACAAGACTAATGGTACATTGGGATTATAATGAGCTAAAACTGGTGAATTTGTAATTTCATCGATTAAACTCTTAAGACATTGACTATGATTTTCATCCCAAGTCCAGACTGAATCTTTCTTCAAAAGATTTCTTAAAATTTGAGTTTTTTGAGACAAATTGCTAATAAAGGGACCTAAATAATTGATCATACCTAATATTCTTTGCAATTCTTTGACATTTTTTGGTGTGGGCATATTGACAATTGCTTTTACTTTCTCTTCATCAACCCTAGCACCATCTTTACTAAAAACATACCCTAAAAAACAGACTTCTGAAACTAGAAATTTACATTTAGACTTATTGAACTTTAAATTGACTTCACGTGCTCGTTGCATGACTTTATGTACTCTCTCATTATGTACTGACTCGTTTGGTCCATATACCAAAATATCATCGATGAATATTAGAACTCCTTCTAAATCACCGAACAAATTCATCATGACTCTTTGAAAAATTTCAGACGATGCATTAATACCAAAAGGTAACCTTAAATATTTATATCTACCGAAAGGTGTTTGAAATGTACATAAATCAGAACTATATTCATCTAGTTTTAGCATCCAAAATCCTGAAAATGCATCTAAATGAGAAAAACAAACAGCTCCTGCCAGTTGAGATCTGATCTCATCTATTGACTTTAGTGGATAAATTTCCCTTACAATATTCTTATTCAAATTTCTAGGATCTAAACAAATTCGTAACTGACCCGTGCTTTTGACTGTTATCACTATACTGTTCACCCATTCTGTAGGTTTAATAACCTTTTCAATGACCTGCATTTTCTCCATGCGATCCAATTCATCGCGCAGTTTGTTCAGTAAAGCGAAGGGTACTCTTCTCGGAGCATCCACGCATGGCACTGCTTCAGGTTTGAGTTTCAGGCGACAGACTTGAGGTAGACATCCAAGACCCTGAAATACATCATTGTATTGTGTAAGAATTTGTTCACTAAAATTTTGTTGAGACACAGAGAAAACTCTTTGAATTATACCTAATTTTTCACAAGTTGGTAGACCTAAAACATTCGGACAAACTAAATCTGCGACTATAAACACTATATTTACACTAATAGTGCTATTATTTAAAGATAAACTACATTTTATATTGACTTTGCCCATAATGGGTATTGATATACCACCAAACCCACTAACGTTTATTTGACATTTCTCAAGTGACATTTGACTTTGACATTTCAAAAATTGAAAAGTTCTCTTTGACATAATATTGATATCAGCTCCCGAGTCAATAATGCAATTAATTTGTGTATGACCAACTAAAATGTTTATGTTCCATGACTGTTTAGAATAGTATTTGTTTTGTTTTGACTCGACTGTATTGACCTGTTTACTATGTGTTGACTTTGCTGTAATAATTCTACAAGTGTTTGTTGTGTGAGATTCCTCAGACTTGTGTCTGTACTCATCATTAAGATATGAATCTCGGCTAAGACTTTTTGACTTTTTTGACTTGATTGTGAATCTCTCAGACTGTTTAGTGTTTTCATCATTGAGATATGACATATGACAAGAGTCTTCATTGGATCTCTCAGACCTATCAGTCACCAGCCTTTTTTCATCACTGAGGCATTTTTTATTAGACCTCTCAGATATGGCATTATCACCACTTTCATCACAGAAATATGACACAGGATATTTTTTATGACAAGATGAGTCTTCATGAGATCTCTTAGACATTGACTGCGACTGGCCTATGTGCGACCTGACCGTTGATTGTAACTTAGTATCTGACTGGGTGTATGACAACCTGCTATGTCTGTAATGATTTTGATTGTGATGACTTTGTGACTCTAAATGACAATTATATTGGCTAGACTTATAACTATGACTGAAGTTATGACAATTTAAAATTCCAACAAAATTATCTTGACTACCAGTTGAACTAAAAGACTCTAAATGACTGACTTTTTTATTATTTGAGTAACAAAATTTTGCAAAATGACCATAAGAGTTACATGACCTGCATTTAGCTCCCTGCGCTGGACATTTGTAGCGGTGGTGTTGTCCACAGCGGCTACACGTCTTCGAGCGCTTCTCAAGACTAGGACTTGACTTTGACCTCCCTGCGCTGGATCCCTGCTGACTGACTGGTGAAGCTCGCCGTCGCTGACGCTCCACTCGACCACGGCTCCTCCGACGCAGATGCATGACTTTCTCAGACTCTTCACTAGTGGACCTCTTGACAATTTGGTCTCCATCCTGCTGTGCGACGATGAGTGTCCTAGCTAGCTCTCGCATCCTCTGATATGTCAGATCAGGTTCTTGCAGCAGTCTCTGACGTACATGTGCTAAGTCCAAACTCAAGTTGGCGATAAAAATATCTCTGATAAGAGATTCTCTGAGCGTTCCAAATTCGCAATCTTGGCTTTTATTTTCGAGATCGGTTAAGAAATCCTCGATGCTTTCCGATTTCTGTTGACGTGTGGTAAAAAACATGTAACGACACATGGTAATATTTTTTCTGGGTTGAAAAAATTCGTCGAATTTGGCTTTGACGTCATGTAATGTGCTTTCTCCAATATTTATGTTGAATGTGTTGAAAATATTTAAGCATTTTTCACCAATGTGATGTAATAAAATGGCGATCTTGCGTTTCTCACCGGACTTGTCTAAACCCGTTGCCAACAAGTATAATTCGAACTGTTGCCACCAGCGCTTCCAGGTTTCGTAATTGTTGTTTGTTGCATCTGACGATATTTTAAGCGCCTTCAAGCCATTGTTCATTGCAGTACCGGTGTCATGGCTGCCACCGACGCCATCCGACTTTTGCATTTTATGAATTTTCTTTCTTCGTATTGGGTCTTTTCACTCTTCTGACACCATGTATGTGTTACCCCACACCTGACACCATGTATGTGTTTTTCCACTTCTGACACCATGTATGATTCTTGCGTTGGTAAATATTAAAGACTTTAGATAATTAGACTGGTTTATTTCACTTGTATAATTATTACATAATAATCGACATCTTCCAGGTCAGATCCTAAGTTACAATGACAAGACTATAGACTATATTCATAGACACTAATACATAGAGATGGTATTACGACGAATCGCTTGGCGGTAAAACTTTGTCTGGTGGGTGGTAACTTTTGCCGGCAGCCGATGTTATGGCCTACCATCGACATATCTAACTGTGATAGCTAGATAAATGAGGGTTGTTGTAACGGAGGTCTTCTCAGCGCAGGCGGAGCCGGATGCCGGTTAAGTTTGGCCTCCGCAGATACAAAGGTTTAATGGCAGCGGACGCGTATGGAAAAAAATAGTATTACTGCTATAGTCCGTCTATAAATTCCTGAAAATGGCTGTTAATTGAACTAAACATTTTAAAAGTAGAGCAACACTAAATCTTTCTAAGACAAGTAAATACATCGGATGTCATCGATTTGTTTTGTGACTTTTTATTTATTGAAATTTGTATTAATTTTCAATTCTATTTAAACAAAACATCGAAAAAGTGTGTTCATCATCATCATCAACCTTTTTATCATCCCACTGCTGGGCACAGGTCTCCTCTCATACAGAGAAGGATTGAGCGTAATCACCAAGCTTGCTCAATGCGGGTTGGCGATTTCAGACCTAAAGTCCAGGTTTCCTCAAGATGTTTTCCTTCACCTTCAGTCATTAATGTCCAAGATATACTTAGAAAGTACATATAACATAGAAAAGTTACATTGGTACTTGCCTGACCTGGAATCGAACCCGCGCACTCATGCTTGAGAGGCTGGTGTTTCAACCACTAGGCCACCAGAAGTGTGTTAAATATGAGAAAAACAAACCGGAGTGGAGCTCGGGAATTTTTTTAAAAAGTTTATCATCAATGTTTGTTAGTTTACACCAAGCTGAACAAATTTTATAAATTATGGATGATATTTATGCGTGAGCAGATGCTAAAACAGGTATGTAATCATGTTAATGTTTGTTTTTATCAACTAGAAGTTTCAAATTCACTAAGTAAACGATTTTAAGACTAATATTAGGATTGTTTACATAGCGCATTTGTAGGTTAGATTGTCACGAAGGATTTAGGCTATATAACATCACGCTGCGACCAATAGGAACGGAGCATAACTAACCCACGCGAACGAAGTCGCTGGCGGCCACTATTGAGTATTTAGTTAGATTTAACAATAAAGAAAAAAACAAGAAACTGGGTAGGTATTTTTGGCGTATTTAAAACTTAATCACATTTTTATCAACAGTTTCATTAAAAAATACTTGTCAAATTTACACCAATTGAATATCTACACTGATTGGATTAAGTACACTTAAGTACATTAACCTCAGAAGACGATGAAAAACGAACGGCCTGCCTCGTACTTCTCCTCTTAGTTCTTCGCGAAGAAATCCAGTATGCGTTCCTGAAGGCCAACTAGCAGCTACTAGCACTGCTGATTTGGCACAGGTTCTCGAGGGAATAAGCCTAGCCACGGCGTAAAGCCAAATCATTCATTTTACACACATTCATTCATTCATTTTGAACAGTTTCCGTTCACTGTACATTTGTGTATGACTTAATTACTACACACCACTAACAAAACGCGAGAGGCGGTCGCGGGACGCGGGTCGCAGTCGCTGCGGCTGCACTGCGATCTAGCATACACGTGCGATCGATAGACGTTGCTGCGTCTGACTTACATAGTGACACTGAAGAGTACCGTGTTGCCTGTGGAACAAGTACTGCGCGCCGGTGTGCGCGATTACGTGCCGCCTGTTTGATAAGGCGTTAGGGTGAATTGATTTTGTGGGAAAATGGAGGTTTTACTAAAATAAAAGTTTTTTTTTTCATTGAATTTACGTTCTGCTAGTGAAACCAAACCACTAGTTTCTTGTTTAACGGTGTTTACCCTAACAGCCTGTATGTACTTTCTAAGTATATCTTGGACACCAATGACTGATTACATGGTGAAAGAAAACATCTTGAGGAAAACTGGACTTTCAAGTCTGAAATCGCCAACCCGCATTGAGCAAGCGTGGTGATTACGCTCAATCCTTCTCTGTATGAGAAGAGTCCTGTGCTCAGCAGTGGGACGATAAAAGGTTGATGATGATGTATTTCTCTTGCCGTTATAACAACAAATCTCTATTCTAACACTTCACTGTTTAAACATTTAAAATAACAATTATAACTGGCCTGGCAAAAATCGCAAGATACAAAACTCAGACCACTTTCGACCTCCAGTGTAGGAATCCTATATTACGCAAATTCTGCATCTCGCAAGCAGAGTTAAATGCGCAACTACCATACATACAACTTCCCGACATCAACCGTCGGGCAGCTGCCTACCAGACACAACACCCGTGTGGTCGAAGGATCCTTTTCAATAGAGGATGAGTGAACTTTACACCGTTCCCATAGGTACCTTTTGTTATATGTAAAAGACCGCTCTTAGCGATAAGACCGCCCATTGTGTCAACCTTTGTAAAATCTTTATATTTATATTCTGTAATTTATATGGTGCCTCCTGTATGTTAAGAAGACTCCAGGAGATATCTGTCAAAAAAACCGTGTCTGTTAGAAGACTCCTGGAGATATCGTGGATCGGGTCGGATAAAATGACAAAATATGCCTGTCTAGAGTATAATAAAGAGTTTTCTATTCTATCTTTATACACCTTTTTGAAATGCCTCCAATTTTTTTCCAGTTATTCGTGTAAGCAGTGCGGCAAGCAGTTTTCTACTGAGAGATCATTGAATTCTCATGTATCTCGGCATGGAACAGAACACCGCTGTATTCAGTGTGATAAGGTACGTGCTCTTTGTACCCACAGTCAGATAATTTTGTTTTAACTGGAATCATAATAAAGTCTTTGTCGGCGCATCACATATGCGCGCGATTGGCCGAGAGGGCGGCGCGGGGTGCGGGGACGCGCTCCGCCACGGGCATTTCATCGTTCTTATTGTTAATTACGCTAATACACCTATTTTATACAGTCCGCTTCTTTTCTAGTCTTCAGGCGCTTTTGCCATACCTATTATTGGAATCAATTGTAACAGCACATACCTACTTAGGACCCATTAACTTAATCAAATTTTATTCCGTGGTGCTTGGCAATCTGGGCTTCTCCCAGTTGCAATAATGTCCCTTTGTGCCGATTGGCCTAGTTCTGTTCTGTCTCCTGCTTGTTATGGAGGGAAGTGGAAAAATATCTTTTTTCTTACTCCTCCGGTATTCTTTGCTGATTAATTTCGTTGCGGGACCCAAGACAGTTGAATCGTTTCTCCGGGACTCGTCGAGCTTCATTGCTCGGCGTTTTTCTGGCGGTCTCCACTGTTGATTCTGGCTTTCAGGAGTTGCAGTGGGTGAGAAAAAGTGTGGTGGGTTTTGTCCCAAAAAAAAAAGTCTGCTTCTTTTATTGCACCACTGAGCCCAACCAATGATTCGGCTCGGGATCATTGGTTGGGCGGAACGCTTCTGTGAGCTTCATAGATATCAGAAATTTAATATCTCTGTGGTGAGCTTAGTGGTGAGGCGAGACGCCGGTGCCGGCGGCGCGTACCAAGCTCTGTGCCCCGCACCCCGCGCCGTCCTCTCGGCCAATCGCGCGCATATGTGATGTGCCGACAGTCTTCTTTTTATTTTTATTGCTTTTACATTTGGTACGTATGTATTTTTGTACCTATAATCAAATGAGCAACTTTTATTAAAATGATATATTTGTCCACAACATATATTTTTTTTATGCTTTTGTTTTTTATATTCATAAATATAATGAATGTACCTACGTTAAATGAAATAAAAATAATAATAGTTATAAATTGAAAGTTGTTTTTATTTTGTTTCAGACATTTTCAAGCAATTCCAACCTGAACAAACACATTAAGTGCATTCATACAGCAAAATAAATTGTTATCAAATGCTTCATAAATAAATATTATTCTGAATTATTATTTTAACCTTATTTATTAACCTAGGTCACTAAATCTATTGTTACGAATGCACCTTTTTAAAAAAAAATAAATTGTAAACTAGCGCTTGACCGCAATCCCGCCTGATGGTAAGCAATGACGCAATCGTTGATGGTAAAGCGCACCAGTCTATTAAGAGCCTATTCACTGTAGCCTTGAAGACACTCAAATTGTAGTCCGACAGAAACACCGCCGCTGGCAAATTGTTCCAGTTCCTCGATGTATGCAGTATAAAGGTGGATGCGAAACGCTTCGTCCGGATCGTAGTGGTGTTAACAACATAAGGGTGGAAACTCGCCGTACGACGGATCGTCCGATGGTGGAACGGAGATGGGGGAATTAAATCATACAATTCCCTCGCACACTCCCCAAAATGTATCCTATAGAACACCGAAAGGCTGGCTACTCTACGCCTGTGCTCTAGGTTTTGGAGACCATCTCGAGTTAAATCAGGGTCACCAATCAGCCTCTTCGCACGCCTCTCCACTGAATCCAAAGTGGCCAGATGACACTTAGCAGCACCAGCCCAAATGTGGCTGCAGTACTCCACACACGAACGGACCTGTGCTTTGTACAACATTAGAAGCTGCCCTGGTGTGAAGTACTGCCGGACCTTTGCGATAACGCCAAGTTTCCTGGCAGCCACCTTGGCCTTGGACTCAATGAACCGCCCAAACTTTAGGTTCGAGGAAATCTCAACACCCAAAAGCTGAAGGCGGTCGGTACACTCCAAGGATACATTTCGAAAAGTAGGAGCCAAGGTGAACGGGCTCCTTTTGGCGGTGAAAAGACACGCACGACGGCATTGAATGCTACAAGATTGCCATTGCCCCATTTGGAGACTACCTGAAGTGCAACACTCGTTCGCTCTACCATGGCCTCTCTTTCGGACCGGATTGATTCCCTACTAGCCCGAGCATCCGGCAGGTATCTCTCCACAACTGTGCTGACATCTGCATATCCACAGATACCGGGAATTAGCAGAACGTTAATATGCAGTAGAAACAGAGTTGCAGAGAGAACAGACCCCTGAGGAACACCGGCATTAGCTCAGATGAGCATCCGTCGACATCAAGTCGGAGGGACCGTTCAGTCAGGAAGTCTTACCAAGCCAGTCAGGCTAGGGGAAATGCCGTACGCTGGAAGCTTACTCAAAAGGCCAGCGTGCCATACCCGGTCGAAGGCCTTCGTCTCGAAGGCCTTCGACCGGGTCACGGGATCACAATCCCGGATCAAGGGAGACAGCAATCGCTTCCCCGTTTCTCTCGAGGGCCTCGCCCCACAAGTGAGTGGCATACACTAGTAGGTCCCCAGTTGACTGATTGCGGCGAAACTCGTACTTTCGGTCACTGAGATGATCGTTACCTTCCAGGTATGCCAAGAGGCGCGAGTTTAACACACACTCCATAATTTTGCAAAGTATGCAGGTGATCGAAATCGGCCGATAGTTGATAGGGTCGGCACGACTATCCTTTTTGGGCACGGGCTGCACGTTGTCAAGCTTCCAGGACTTGGACTTCTCACACAATATTGAACCTTATGCTATTGACATAAGGACTCTCGTTTAGGACTGGTACTATACCAGTCTTAAACGAGAGTCCAATGCAAAATTAGATCGTAGCTCTACAATGCCTAGGTTTCAAGATATAGTATAGGGCTTAAAAGTTACGTAACGCATCTCACACAATATGCATAAGGTTCAATATTGTGTGAGATGCGTTACGTAACTTTTAAGCCCTATACTATCTTGAAACCTAGGCATTGTAGAGCTACGATCTAATTTTGCATTGCGAGACCTATGGTGACCCATCAAACAGTATAGGTTTCATCAATATTGACAACGAAGGGTCGGCAAAGAAATTACTAGAATCTCTTCTCATGTGAAGTACCTGTAAATACTTGCTGAGTGTACTGGAAATCGAGCGTTATTTTTATTACTTCTAGACAGATCTGAAATGTTCGGTGAGCTTGCATATACAATATGTAAAGAAAACCGCGTCCGACCCATAAGGATAATAAAGGTTAGGTAAACACATAAAATATAAAATTTTACATAATCATCATAGTAACAACACTAATGATTTTTTAAATAATCATTTTTTTCCGCGAATTAATTCCAACTTCCCCAAAATTTAGTAACATTTTAAAGTGACAACACCATGACGGTATTATTATAAGCGATGCGACCACGTGCCACGTGCCGTGCCCCCCGTCGCCCGCGCATGTATTAAGTTACCTCTTTTTGTGAAATAATATTTATTTTTTTAGGGGGATCTTTTTTAAGTTTAGCCCGGCTTAGTAAGCATTAGTAGAATCAGTTATCGATACCTAACAATACCCTCATGGATCGGACAGGGTTTTCTTTACATATTGTATAAAACGGCGTGATTCACGTGTGAGTCAGTCTGCATTGGACTATCGAAGCGGAACAAGCGATAATCGAGAACATCTACTCTACAGCGACAACTGCAACGAGTACCTGGAGGGATTACATGTGTACGCCACGGACTTCGTGGAAATACGAGAAGCCTTCGGTGCGACATCCGCTATGTTCTACTTGTCATTACCTACAATCGACTGTACCTTCGTTGCCAATAAACTTCGCCCCTTAAACGGCATTTTACTATTCAGCACTCTAATCGCATAACACACTATTCCTATCCACCATCACTATATCAGGTTTGGCAGTTCATATCCAGTCAGTGATGATAGATTGATCCCAGTACAATGTGAGATTGCTATTTTGAAGAACTGGGTTGGGCATATACAGGCTGTATTTGACATCGTAACGCAAACTTCGCGAAAAGGCTACACCGCATGCCACTAACAAAATTATGATAGTCATTTATGTCGTTAGTGAGCGGTTACAGAAGTTTAAAAAAAGTGTCGGCTAGGCCTTTGAACGTTGCAAGAGTGCCGCCGTGCTTGTTTGTAGGTATGACGTTGACCCCTGATGCGAACTCTTTTAAATCAGCTGATAGGATAGTTTTTCACTACACTTTTTTGTGTATTTAACGAATTAATTAATTTTTACTTTAAAATCTTATTGGGTTATAAACGTATAGCAACCGTGAACGGTCTAAAGTGAAAAAACTGCATATTATTTAGTTTAAATCGGGAAAAAGCTGACGCATAATTCCACCACTGGGGGGTTCAGAATCATGTATTGAATCCAAGGTAGGTACTCCTTTGGCGTCGATGTCAGATATACCCTTTATGTACCTTTAAGTACGACACCTCTGATTCCCCAGGGTTGTATTTAAGAGCAAGTTGCTGATGAATTATCCTGGCTACAATATAAGGTTATGTCTATGTAATTACCTACTTCCCGTGATCTAGACGAGAACACCCGGAGATAATGTGCCTGACATGCATGACAACTGATGTCAACTGTGCCATCTTTCACAATAAATCTCCAGTAAATCTTCGGCATCATAATTTTGTCTATAATTGCACAGACAAAACCTTCGGTTTACCCTAATAGGAGACCGTAACGCGGCTAGGCTACGGACGCCAGTAAATATACATCGGGCCCGTGGAAGGCCCGGAAAAAGCGCCCGTGTAGCTCCTTACTCTGCCATTATTATTATTATTTATAATTATAACCTATCGCTTGACCACAATCTCGCCTGATGATGCAATCGTTGATGGTAAAGCGCGCTAGTTTATTAACAGCCTCATCATCATCAACCTTTTTATAGTCCCACTGCTGGGCACAGGTCTCCTCTCACACAGAGAAGGAAAGCCTATTCACTCAAAAGAAGTGAGTAAATAGGAAGGAAGACGGAGAGCGAGATGATGCAATGTTAAACCCAACAACACGACCAACGATGCTGCGCCAGAGGGAGATTGATCTGGAGACCCTCCACGACCAAACTCCCAACACAAAAAACTTTGGCGTAGGCACACATCGCAGCCTCAGACGAGGTCGTGAAGTTGCAGGAGGAGAACAGCCGCCTCCGTGATGATCTGGAGGACCTCCGGCGACAAGTCGCTGCGCTGAGCGAGCAGCAGCAGCGACACACGCCCACCGTTGCCGCTTCCGAAGTGGCTCCGGCTCCCGCACCAAGACCGGCACGTACGGATGATGAGCTGAGCGCATCGTGCCTTGAGCGCATCGTCCGTATGTGCATGCTCCAGTGCGGGAGCATGGTCAAAGCCCAACTTGAGGCGCATTCCCGGTGCCTCCCTGAGGAAAACCTCCGCCCGCCCCTAGCGGCCGACAAACGGCGTAGGGCTGAGGGAACGCCGGGAACTGCGCCTCAGCGAGCTCCAGAGGGCGAGGAGCCCACGACTGCCGGGTCTAAGGGTGAGACCTGGGCGACAGTCGTGGGTCGCAAGAAGGCCCGCAAAGCCGCTAAGGCCGCCAAGGCGGCCTCAGCAGCACCAGCGCGCGCCTCCGGTAAAACCGCAAAGGCGGCTCCGGAGGCTGCGCGGCGGACTGGCAAAGGCGGTCGCAAATGCGGTCGCAAGGGACCGGCTGTGCGTGCCCCGCGTTCCGAGGCTGTGACGCTCACGCTTCAGCGTGGCGCTGCGGAGCGCGGCGTGACGTACGGCTCGGTCCTTACCGAGGCCAAGGCCAAGATCAAGTTGTCGGATCTTGGCCTCCAGTCCGTCACCATAAGACATGCTGCCACGGGTGCGCAGCTGTTTGAGGTAGCTGGTGCTGCCGAGAAGGCGGACGCTCTGGCCGCCAAGTTGAGGGAGGTCCTCAACCCCGAGGACGTCCGGATTTCCAGGCCGGTTAAAACCGCAGAGGTGCGGATTGCCGGCCTGGACGAGTCCGTGACTTCCGAGGAGGTGGTGGCGGCCGTTGCCCGAAGCGGAGAGTGTCCGCCGGACAAGGTGCGGGCCGGCGATATTCGCACCGACGCCATCGGACTCGGCGCGGTCTGGGTTCGGTGCCCTGTGGCGTCGGCGAATAAAATCGCCGCAAGTGGCAGAGTGCTGGTAGGCTGGGTTGCAGCGAGAGTTAAACTCCTGCAGCCCCGGGCTTTGCGGTGCTTCCGGTGCCTGGAGAAGGGGCACGTCCGGGCCAAGTGCACCGCTGAGGTTGACCGTAGCGATCTTTGCTATCGCTGCGGTCAGCCCGGCCACAAGGCGGCCCAGTGTTCCGCGGCGCTCAACTGCAGCTTATGTTCGGCTGCAGGGAAGCCAGCGGGACACAGAGTGGGCGGAGGGGCCTGTGGCACGCCTGCCAGCAAGAAGGCCACCAGGAAGAAGAAGAGGAGCTCTAAGCCTGCCGGGGAAATCTCGCCTCCCCCGCAGGCTAACAGCTCCGCGGCCGACTCCCGGCCCAGGACCGTTGCCGAGGGAATGGAGTGTCAATAATGGCACAGCTCCGTTTCCTCCAGGGCAACATCAATCACTGCGCCAGAGCTCAGGATCTTTTGTTCCAGAGCATGGCGCAGTGGTCGATCCAAGTGGCTGTGGTCGCCGAGCCGTATTTCATCCCTGCCCGTGACGACTGGCTGGGATGCATTGACGGCTTGGTGGCCATTATTGGCGGGACTCTGATCGACCCGTCTCGGGGCCGCGGCTGGGTTGCTGCGGTCACGGACGGCATCGTCATCGTGGGGGCGTATTTCTCCCCCACCAAGAGTCTCGCCGACTTCGAGGGGTTCCTTGTCGAGTTGGGCACCGTCGTAGGCCGCTATCACCCTCGTCCCGTTCTGGTGCTCGGGGATCTTAACGCCAAGTCATCGGCGTGGGGATCTCCGGTCACTGACCCTCGGGGCGAGGTGCTGGCGGAGTGGGTAGTGACGACCGGCCTGGTCGTCCTGAATCGGGGCTCGGTATACACGTGCGTGCGGCAGCGGGGCGGGTCGATAGTAGACGTTACTTTCGCTAGCCCCTCTGTCGCCAGCCGTGTCCGTGACTGGCGTGTCGCCGTGGAGGTGGAGACGCTGTCGGACCATCGGTATATCCGGTTCGACGTCTCCGCCCAGACCGCGAGCGGCCGCCATCCAAGAGCCCCGATTAACGACGGCCCGCGCTGGGCGCTTAAGCGCCTCGACAGGGAACTACTCGAGGAAGCTGCCATAGTCCAGTCCTGGATTTGGGAGTCGGCGACGGACGGCCCCGTCGACGTCGAAGCGGAGGCGCTGCGGTTTCGCGGGGCGATGACGCAGATCTGCGACGCGTCCATGCCCCGCGTCCGCCAACAGTCCGTAAGGCGCAACGTGTACTGGTGGAACGACGACATTGCGCGGTTGCGCGTCGAGTGCGTCGCGGCTCGCCGCCAGTACACGCGCTACCGGAGACGACGTCGACGGGATCCCGTCGAGGAGGCCGCGCGGTATGGGGTGTACCGCGCGGCCCAGGAGACTCTGTGGCTGGCCATCGGCGACTCCAAGTCGCGGGCCAGGGAAGAGCTGCTGGGGTCCCTAGATCGGGACCCGTGGGGGCGCCCCTACCGTTGGGTACGGGGCAAGTTGCGTCCCTGGGCGCCCCCACTGGTGCAAAGTATGCAACCCCAGCTGCTGGAGGCGGTGGTATCCACCCTCTTCCCTGAGCGGGCGGGACATGTTCCCCCGGCGATGGTTTCACCCTCAGCCACAGACTCTCCAGAAGAAGAGGGCACCGATGTCCCCGTGGTGACGCAAGCAGAGACGGGAGCGGCCGTGTCGCGGCTCCGGGCCAAGAATAAAGCGCCCGGACCCGACGGAGTTCCTGGCCGAGCTCTCGTCCTTGCTCTGAAGGAGCTAGAGCCCCAGCTGAGGGGGCTCTTCACGGCATGCTTCGAGCAGGGTCAGTTTCCCAGTGTGTGGAAGGAGGGGAAGCTGGTCCTGCTCAGGAAGGAGGGGCGCCCCGCGGACTCGCCGTCCGCGTATCGGCCCATAGTGCTGCTCGACGAGGCGGGCAAACTTTTTGAGCGCATAATCGCAGATCGCCTCGTCGGCCACTTGTGCGGAGAGGGGCCGAACCTGGACGACAAACAGTTCGGTTTTCGTCGGGGGCGCTCCACCATAGACGCCATCATGGGCGTGAGAGCCCTGGCGGAGGATTCGGTGTCCCGGGGTGGGGTGGTGTTGGCGGTGTCTTTAGACATTTCCAACGCCTTCAACACCCTACCCTGGAGCTGTATTAGGGAGGCCCTGAAATACCATCGGGTGCCTCCCTACCTCCGCCGCATAGTAGGGGCTTATCTGGAGGACAGATGCGTCATCTATCGGGGACGTGACGGTGCCGGTCGGCACCAAATGTCGTGCGGTGTTCCACAGGGATCGGTCTTGGGACCGCTCCTGTGGAACATCGGCTACGACTGGGTGCTGAGAGGCGAGCTCCCGTCGGGCGCCGACTTGACGTGTTATGCGGACGACACGCTTGTCACTGCCCGGGGGAGCTCGTACAGGGAAGCGACGTTGATAGCCACGGCTGCGGTGTCACAGGTGGTGAACCGCATCCGGCGCCTGGGCCTGGAGGTGGCCCTTGACAAGTCGGAGGCCATGGTTTTCCATGGCCCCCGGCGTGCGCCGGCGCCGGGATCACATATCGTGGTCAGTGGGGCCCGGATAGCTGTCGAGTTCACCATGAAGTACCTGGGATTGGTGCTCGACAGCCGGTGGGATTTCGGACCCCACTTCCGGCGGCTGGCGCCCAAGCTGATGGGTGCAGCGGGCGCACTATCAACGTTGCTTCCCAACATGGGGGGCCCGAGCGCCGCCTGTAGGCGGTTATACGTGGGAATCGTGCGGTCCATGGCCCTGTATGGGGCCCCTGTGTGGGCGATGGACCTGACGGCCGGAACACTCGCCATTCTGCGCAAGCCGCAGAGGGCGATGGCCGTCAGGGTCGTCCGCGGGTATCGCACGATATCCTACGAGGCGGCTTGCGTCCTGGCCGGATCCCCGCCCTGGGACCTAGAGGCGAAAGTACTCGCGTCATTGTACCGATGGCGCGAGGAAGAGCGGACACGGGGCTCCAGTCCGGTGCAGCGGCAGATCGAGCTGCGCCGAGAGGAGCTCCGTCAGGTCCTGGTGGCGGACTGGCGGCAGAGGCTTATGCGCCCTACCGCCGGCCTCGCTACCGTCGAGGCGATCCGGCCAGTACTCGACGACTGGCTCGGGAGGAGGCACGGCTCCCTGTCGTTCAGGGTGACGCAGGTACTGTCGGGGCATGGCTGCTTCGGCAAGTACCTGCGTCGCTTAGGCAGGGAGCCGGACGCTCGGTGCCACCACTGCGTCCAATGCGGGGAGGACACGGCGCAGCACACGCTCTCCGAGTGTGTAGCTTGGGAGGAGCAGCGCCGTGTCCTCACAAATGAAGTAGGAGGCGACCTGACGCTGCCGGCAGTAGTGCGGAGGATGGTCGGCAGCTCAGAGTCGTGGGACGCGGTGGTGTCCTTCTGCGAGGACGTGATGTCGCAGAAGGAAGCTGCGGAACGGGAGAGGGAGATATCAACTCCCTTCCCGGGCCGTAGAAGACGCACCGGGCGCCGAGGAAGGGCGGATAACGCCCTCTTCCGCCCCCCATGAATGGGTCCAGGGGCGAGGGACATGGGGAAGTCCCCGCCCCCCATTGATGGACCCCGAGGCGGAGGCGCGCGCGAGTGTCGGCGCGCGCCTTTGAGGCGATGCACGGGGTAGTTTAACACCCCACTACCCCGTGCAGGAGACGAGGCCCGGACAGACCGGGCCAGCACGAGGGTGGGGCCGTGGAAGAATTTAGACTCCCGCGGCCCCACGTGCGCTCGTGATAGAAGACACACCGGGGTGGTTTTAGTCAGTAAAAGTCTGACATACCCCGTCGCCCACCCCAGGGCGGCGGGCATCCTATGAGGATTTCCACCCCGGCAAAAAAAAAAAAAAAAAAAGGCACACATCGCAACACAAGTGCTCAGACCCGTCCTCCTTACGGCTTCACCAGACATCATGCCGGAACACAACGAATCGCTTGGAGGTAAGACTGTCTGGTGGGTGGTAAATTCTGTGGGCAGCCGATGTTATGGCCTACCTCCGAGAAAATGATTTATGTTTATACAAGATAAAATACACAGAGATATGACAAAATTAAAATTTCAGTACAAAGTTGCTGCACTTCATTCGTACTTTGACCTTGGCGCTTAGTGTGGAGAATGAAAAGACAACAAAGTTCACTCACACAGTGATAGCATACACACACAGATTTGACGTCACCTGACAAGCCCTGGCACACACCTCCGAGCCGTTTGATAATGAATCGGCTTCAGCGCTTTATCTAAATTGATTTTTAAAAGGAAATACGACGGCGTCATCATATAGGAAGAGCTTTATAAATTAATTGTAAACACTGCTTTATTTAACTTTCAAGCAAATAATGGTATTGGTATTTAAAACCAACTTTACTGTTCTTAGCTTTTCTTCTTCTTCATTTTAGTTTCTTTCTTTCGTTCGATCTCGATCAATCAATCATAGACAATATGTCGAAAAAGACGGCCGCGTGAACGTTCGACGATATGATGAGGCAACTATGCTGTGATATTTCAATGTTCTTTATGAATTATTTACTGAATGCACTTTTTACTACATCTACCACGCACTTTTATTTAGTAAACAACATTAAAATAATTTAAAAAGTTTAATGAAAAATCAGCGAGAGACACAGCTTAACTTTCCCGCCAAAACTCCTTTTTATGAATTAGTTATTATTTTGGGTGAATATTAACTTTTTTTAAATTGTTGTACCTACAGACACATCAAGCTCCTACAGACTGTCAGATTTCTTTATTAGATTTTCAATTTTATCTCTAAAGCATTAAGGCTCAAGACTGATTGGGAATATTTGACAGTTTCAGGTAGCTTGCTGTCGTCCATATCTACCACCACTACTCAGGCATTGTATTATTGTAAAATTCACTCAAACTAAACTCAAACTAAGCTCCTACAGACTGTCAGATTTCTTTATTAGATTTTCAACTTTATCTCTAAAGCATTAAGGCTCAAGACTGATTGGGAATATATGACAGTTTCAGGTAGCTTGCTGTCGTCCATATCTACCACCACTACTCAGGCATTGTATTATTGTAAAATTCACTCAAACTAAACTAAACTAATTTTAAGTTAAGTGCATCTTTTTCTTTCTATATCATTAACAAAAGGATAGAATATAACATTTTGACATCCTGTCAAATTATGATACTCCATAGACAGTTTAGAAGCGATTACAAGCATGGCGACCAAAAACACATCAATTTACGTCAGACGCGGACTAATTTGACAGTTCTAAACTACCATTTTATCTTTTTTTTCCTAATGAAATAGACTGAAAAAGATGCACTGGAGTTAAATTTAGTTTAGTTTGTGAACAAAGGAATCGGGGCCTTTATCTTTCCAGAAATTTGAACATAAATTAGACTTCCTATAAAAGAAATGCAAACTCCTGTACGCCACTATCTTGTAATATTTTTTATCTACTCTCATATAAAAAAAATAAAGATATAAAACTAAAAAGGAGTTTATATTGACGTTCTTTATCCATAGTATATCGAAAGGAAATTAAAAAATTAAATTATAACATTATTTCTCTAACAAAATAATGTTATAATAATTTTTTTTTTTCATTACCGTACAGATTACAAACCATAGATAGCACTATTTCATTTTTTTATCTGTGGCTGCGCGCGCTTTGGCGCGTGCGCTTTGATGCAGGGTGCAGAATTTTAACGCCAAATACGTTTCTTTGCATTGCGAGTCGTTGTTGTGTTTCGCTGGACACATGATTATTATTGTTTCTTAAAATGTATGAGATTAGATAAAGTAGTGTATGAAACTGTACATAATTAGGTATTACACACTCGTGTGATACTATTAAACACTCGTGCATTATATCCCTAATTATGTAACAATTTCATAAACTACTATTTTTTTACTTGGGTAAACGTAACATAAATATAGTTAAACTCAGTTGTGTGCGTGGCCCTATGTGTAGGTAAACCTTGTACAGATACAGTGACTTTGTCTGCGTGACAAGAGGTACTGTCGAGTACAAATACAAATACAGTTATCTATGGGTTATATCTTCTTCTTCTTCTCTGCCTATAGAAGTTCACAAAAAAAGGGTAAAAAGGGGTGCTATAAAATCACAGATTATTTAGAAGACAAAAAAGCTTGGGACTGAGCTGCTCGCTCTGTTAAGCATTATTATTAAGCAATATGCGTAATTATAACGTAAATTATTGTAAACATTTTCATTTTTAATGCCTGGACCTGAAAAAAGACTATGACCCCTGAGTTTGATTCGGCTATTTCTTCTCAGCGGTAGCCAGTTAGGAAATGCCGGCTTCATCTAGTTAAAAAAAAAACATGACGTGTAAAAGTGTTCGGTGATCCTACTTGCATAAATCTTAATTTTTTTTTTATTTTTGATGCTAGTTTTTTTTCTATGGTTTAGGGTTATTACTATGAACCAGCATTGTCCGTGTTTTCAGCACCTCTATATAACATCGCTCCAACCAAAAAAAGCGGAGCATATAAAAAAACGCGAACGAAGTTGCGGGCGGCTGTTAATTTTTGTTAATTCGGTTTGATAACCGCGGCATTTCCTAGTACTAGCTTTTAGAAGAAACGCCAAAACAAACTCAGAGGTCTTAGTCGGGAATTTATATTTACTGGCTCAGCTGCGGCGCGGGCTGGCCTTCATCGGACAAGAATATGTGTAAAGCATATCCTTCCCTGCATCTCTATTGAGTGCCGACCACACCAGCACATTGTAAACACTTAGATACAATATAATAAGTTTTGTCACAATAAATGAAATGAAATAAAGGGTGTATCTGACATCGACGCACAAACGAGTACCATGGATCCAGTACATGATTCTGAACACCCCAGTGGTGGAATTTTTTGTCAGCTTTTTCATGATTTAAAAAAACATATTTGTATTTTTTTTTTGCTATAGACCGTTCATAATTGCTGTACTTTTATAACCTAATAAGATTTTAAAGTAAAAATTAAATAATTCGCTAATTACACAAAAAAGCGCAATGAAAACCAAACTCGTAAAACCTATCCTATCAGCTGATTTAATAGAGTTCACATCATGGATCAACGCCATATCCACAAACACGCGCGGCGGCACGCTTGTAACGTTCAAAAGCCGAGCCGACGCCTTTTTTTAAACACTTTTATTTCTGTAACCGCTCATTAACGATATAAATGACTATCATAATTTTATTAGTGGCATGCGGTGTAGCCTTCTCGCGAAGTTTGCGTTACAATGTCAGATACACCCTGTATGTAAGTCAAAACCGTTTATGGCAACATCGTTTACAACATACTGGTTAAAATGACCCAAATCAAAGGTCCTGGCTGACTGCTATATGACCGCCTCAAAAACACTGGTTTTTACGACATTGTTTACTACGACATACCGCATTAAGCGACCACATTTGGTTAATTTTTCGAAGAATTATATCTATAGAACGACCGGTTCAGCTGTATTTTAAGCAATTTGAATAGGTATGGTTATATGGCCATTATAATGGTCAACGGCTATCTATTATCGTAAAAATAAACCAAAGTTTAGGGTCTTTTGCAATTCTTAGAAACAAAGCACATGCATGCCGTAGCCTCAAGGCCCGCTTCGTCATATCCTCTTATGTCAGTGTGTTACTTCTCTTTACACAAGACGCACTAAAACATATTGTTGAGTTAACTGTGAAAACTGTTACAAGTCGCAAACAAAAAGAAAACGAATCAATATCGAAGAAAAAACGCGTATTATTTCAAAGCTAGAGAAAGGAATTCCAAACAAAGACCTGGTAAAAGAATATGGTGTATCACACTCAACAATTTCCACCATTTGGAAAGAAAGGGAAAAAATTCATATCCTTTATGACAAGAATTTTTTGAAAATAAATCGATTCAATGTAGAGAATAGCTGTCACTGGTTGTTACAACAATCGGTTTTTACGACTAAATATGAGTGGTCCCGTCGATGTCGTTATAACAGATTTTGACTGTAGTTACAATCTTACAAAATCAAAAAACATGGAATTATTGACTGTGTAAGTGAATTGATAAAGTTAAATTGTAGTAAATTAATATTGTAGGCATATTTTGAAAATATACAGTATGTTAAGAAAACCCTGTCCGACCCATAAGGATAATAAAGGTTAGGTAAACACATGACCAAATATAATATAAAATTTTACGTAATCATCATAGTACCAATACAAATGAATTTTGAAATAATCTTTTTTTCCCGCGAATTAATTCCAACTTCCCCGAAATTTGGTAATTTTTAAAAAGTGACAACACCGGTATTATTATGGGCGAATAGCGATGCGACCACGTGCCGCGTGCCCTGCCGCTCGCCGCCCCGCCGCGTGCCGCGGAAGGGTGGTTATCGCACATTTATTAAGTTACCTCTTTTTGCGAAATAATATTTATTTTTTTAGGGGGATTTTTAAGTTTAGCCCGGTTTTGTATGCATCAGTAGAATCAGTTATCGATACCTAACAACACCTTCACGGGTCGGACAGGGTTTTCTTAACATACTGTATATTTACCATTACAGAAAATAATTGCTGAACGATCGACTACTGCGCTGCGTGTCACGGATTCGAATCCCGCACGGAATAAATATTTGTATGGCTTACATTTAGTTCTTTGATTTCGTCTGACTGATTGTGTATGGTGATACAGGAGTAATTCCTAGTGTGGGACAAAATATTAAAATATATTTACTATCAATCTTATTAAACATAATGCAGTCTGTACCTAATCTTTAGTTAATAATTACAGTGAATAGTTTGCATATTTACCTGGGTGTTACCACTGTGGGGTACATACGGTGGGAGTCTGCGTGGCTTGGGTAGAGCACCGCAGTGCCTTCGTGACGGCGATCGGCGGCGATATCAGGAACTCCCGTATCCGTGACCATTGTCAGGTCAATAGGTGCAGACAGTGCACTGTGCACAGTCTGCCGTCTGAAGATGGCCCGTGTTGAAAGAAGTAGAGTTGAGACATTAATTTCGTGGAATTCTATTGTTTAGTTTTCTTATTCCTTCTACTAAACAAGCAACTTTACACAATACAGCGCTTTAATAGCTGGGTTGTAAAAAACAAACATTCTTCAACCGGTTTCCTCCTGACGTCACACGCAAAGACAAACAAGAAACACCATTTCCACGGCGAGCCACGAGCCATATCGCGCGACGCGCGGCAGTTCATTTCGAATCGGGAACCGAATCGCGCCGCGCATGCGTTGTGTGCGTACCAAGTTGCCGCGAACCAATTTTTTAATAAAAAATACATTGTGAATTTTATTGTGAAAATACAGTGTTATTGGTTTGAATAGTTTATTTTATTGATTGTGTTGTGATACTCAGTGAAAAAAACTTGGATTTACAACTATGGCGGTAAAGTTTTGACATTTGTTTTTGTTTCCTAAAATACATCTCGCATGCGTGCTTTCTCGCCTTTCTCTGAACTCGTGGGCAATAAATTAACTTTCCTAAGTAAATATTTACGGGGCATAGTGAATTTTAATTTTATTGGTTTTGGTTCGTGATTTACAACGGATAATATAATATAATGTCTCCGGTAAGACGGAAGATAGCTCTCTCAGTCAACAAAAAATGTCCGTTTCGCTTCAAATTTTAAAGCTGAGTTGTTAAATAATATTATTACTATTAATATAATTAACTACTACACTACTAATATTACTATTACATGTATATATTATATATATTTTAAGTATATTACTATACTATTATTATTAATGTTCCATACGTCACAAAATATCGAAAATGTCGAGTTTATGGGTTGGGTCATTTTTGCAGAAAGCGATCCAATTTTAAATTGCCACTTTTTTTTTTTTTTTTTTTTTTTTTTCTTTTCTTCTTTGGCTTCGCACGGTTTGTGCATTCAGCCAATGTCAAGTGTGTTGGGATTGTTAGGTACTAAAGGTAGGGAAACGGATTTAAAATTTTACGGAATTTTGGATAGGACGGAGATATAGGATCAGTTTTTTTTTTTTTTTTTATATAAGAATGATGTGAAGTTTACAATGGCAAATATTTACAACTTTATATTATTTAAGGTGATGAATGAGACTATACATTTATATACAGGAAAACTATTTGTACAAAGTAAAGATAGTATTGAAGTAGGAAAAGGAATATCAAGGGATAACAGGTTACAGAAGAAGGAAGAACGGTCATACAAGGGACAGGAGAAAAAGATATGGTTAAGGTCGCCTACATCTGTGCCACAAGAGCAAATGGGATCGTCAATAATGTGAAATTTGGAAAGATGGGATGGGGAACAAACATGGCCCAGTCTCATTCGTATTAGAATAGAGGTCTCCATTTTGCCAAATTTTGCCCTGCCAAACCATGGTTTTTCCGGAATCTCGGGTTGGACAAGAGAAAAGTAATGTCCTTTCAATCTGCTACTGGTATCCCAGGCTACCTTCCAGGTGTCCCGGAGAAAACCCTTAGGCAGAGTTAAAAGGTCATAATTAAAAATTTTATATGGGACTAAGTCCCCACAATGCACCGCATCACTAGCTAGAGCATCGGCCATTTCATTGCCTTGGATTCCAGCATGGGCCGGAATCCATGCAAACTGTAGCGAGATGCCCCCAGTGGTCATTCTAAACGCAAATTCTCTTATAGATAAAATAATAGAGGTCTGCGACTTGTCTTCGTAAGGGGATTTATTAATGGCTAGAAGAGCGCTTCGAGAGTCAGTAAAAATAATTGCTTTTTTTAGTTTTAAAACACGAATGTATTCTAAGGCTTTTAAAATTCCGAAACATTCCCCTGTAAAAACGGAAGTCTCCGGAGGTAGTTTTATTTTTTGTGTGATCTTAAATTGGGAATGGTAAACACCTACCCCAACACAACCTGTTGGAGCACGTTTGGCAGCATCAGTAAAAATGTGGTGGTATTCTGAGTGTTCAGACAAAAAATAATTAAATTTTGAACAGTAATTGGGATCCGATTTATTTATACAATCGTAAGTTATGATGGGACTGAACTGAAAACTTTCATAACTACTGCAGAATATGGGGAGTTTATTGGAACGATGAACAGGTGAAGAAAGTGATAGGAACTTTTTATAGCTAACTAGTAAACATGGAGCACGTTTATGAGACCAGTAATCAGAATATTCCATCTGCAACATTAGCGAGTCCAGTTTGGGAATGAGAGGATGAATTGAGAGCTGAAGAATACGGAATAAGTATTTGTCTGATAAGAATTGTCTTCTTAGATATAGGGGTGCTTCCCCGCATTCAACTTGGAGTGCATTAATGGGACTCGACTTCATAGCACCTGTAATAATACGTAAAGCTTTTGACTGGATACGATCCAATTTTTTAAAAGCCATTATACTACCAGGTTCCAGAACAAATAATCCATAATCCAGAGTACTTCTGATAATAGCATTGTAGATTAGTTTTAATGAAAAGGGATGAGCACCCCACCACACACCAGAGAGGCAACGAAGCATGTTTAAGTGCTTTTCACACTTGTTAACAATATAATCGCAATGTGGAACACTGCTTAATTTACAGTCTAATATTACACCTAGATATCTGAATTTATCTTTTACCGGAATAGGTATTCCTTTATACAACAAATTTACAAAAGGAATATTTTTTTTTCGAGTGAATAAGACTGCTGCACTTTTAGACGTGGATATATCCAAGCCATTTAAGTGCAACCAAGACTCAAGAATAGATAAAGCAGAATTTATATAAGAGCAAGCTTGATCAACAGAGTGACTTGATGAATATAATAACAAATCGTCGGCGTATTGAAGAACATTTACATGATTGTTTAAGGACGAGTCCATATCAAAAGTATAAATGTTATATAGAAGGGGACTGAGCACTGAACCCTGTGGGAGACCTCTCCATATAAGGCGAGATACCTCATGATCTTCTATTAGAATGTTGACAGAGCGTGCAGTCAGAATTTTAATAATAAAATTCGACAAAATTGATGGAACCTGTAAGGCGTTTAGTTTATTTTGTAAAATTGATAATACTACATTATCATAAGCTGCATTTATATCCAGAAAAACTGCTACTGTGGAATGGTTACTAGAAAAGGATGACCGAATGTCCGATGTTAAAATGCTTAAGCAGTCAGTGGTGCTTCTGCCCTTTCTAAATCCATATTGGGATTCTGCTAAAAGGCCCTTACTTTCAACATACCATTCTAGGCGATTTTTTATTAAATGTTCTGCTAATTTCATTAAAATAGAAGATAAAACTATAGGACGATATGAAGAAGCATCAGATGGAATTTTATTTGGTTTAAGGAATGGCAACACCATTTGACGTTTCCATTCATCAGGGATATGTCCAGTGTACAAAACAGAATTAACAATATTTAAATAATAATTGAGGACGTCGTCATTTAGATGAGCAAAAAAGGAATATGGGATGCCGTCAATGCCCGGCGCGGAGTCCTTAGTTTTACAAATAACACCCCTTAATTCATTGAGCGTAAATGGCAAACCAAGCGTTGCAGAAGTATTATGGATGTTAGGTGCAAGAGGCAGGTTAGGTTCAATAACCTCAGGCACCCAAGGAGGGGCCAATATATTTAGGAAATCACTGGCTAAAGAATCGGGAATAGGAGCAGGGTCTTTATAAATAGACCTAAACCTACGAATATTACGCCAGACGATCGTAGGATGAGTATTCGGTGAAATTGATGTGCAAAAGTTACGCCATGATTCAAACTTTTTCTTCTTGAAAAGTTTACTAGTTTCATTAATAATATTAGTAACAATTACAAAATTATTATCAGACATATCCAAGTTATAATTGTGTTCAGCCTCTTTCCGTTTCTTTAACAATTCTGTGCACTCTGAGTCCCACCATGGAGGTGAAGGGATTGTACTAATATTTTTGTTTTTAACAGGGAAGACTTCATCTGCTGCTTCAATTAATATGTGCGCTAAAGCTTCTGCACAGGTATTTTCATTACTATCAGTAAGGAGAGGCAAGGAGCAAACCTTACTGTCAACAGTGGCTCTAAATTTATCCCAGTCATTACTATTTCGATTTGGTAATTTATGTTTTAAATTTGATTTCCGTTGTTGTGGTTTTGACTTGGAAAGAGGGTATTTAATAACTATTGGAAAATGGTCACTACCATAAGTAGAGGTAAGAGTGTGCCAAGTTAATAAAGAGGCTAAACTAGGAGAACAAATGGAAAGGTCAATTGCGCTTTGGTTTTGATTGGGTGCACACCGACGTGTGGCTTCTCCTGAATTTAAGATACATAAGTTGTGTAAGTCTATAATATCTAGTAATTCATCCCCATAACTGTTAGATGTTGAACAACCCCATGATGGGTGATGGCAGTTAAAGTCCCCTAAAACCAAAATTGGTTTTGGTAGCAAAGAAAATAGATTATTCACCTCTTGAAGAATAGAAGAAGAGGGGTGAGGAATGTAGATAGAAACAATACAAATATGATACAATTGAATAGCTAAAATCGAAATTTCCTCACTGTGAGGTGGTAATGTAATAGAAGTAAAAGGGATAGAATTCTTGATAAGTATAGCTACTCCACCATACCCATCAGATCTATCCTTTCTAATGGTTAAATAACCATTAATTTTAAAAATATGAAATGGTTTGAGCCAAGTCTCTGCTAAAGCAAAGACAAATGGATCATATTTGTTTAATAAATGAATGACATCACTTTTTTTGTTTATTAGACTGCGGCAGTTCCACTGGATTATATTGGATTGGTCCATTATGACTAGATTGAGATACATTGTATGATTGGGCAGCGTTGGACGGTGTTATGTTGAACTGGGAGAGAAGATTATGTAAAGCTGAAAGAAGATCATTAATGGAAAAATTTGTGTCTTTTATTTCATTGTTATTGTTGTTAGTCAAAGCACAGCCATTTAAAGGCTGAGGTATGGCAAAATCTCTAATAATAGTATTATGTGCATTTTTATTATACCCATGTTCATGTTTTGGAGGCATTCGTGGTTTTAGGAAAACAGTCTTTTTGTAACTATGAGAAAGATTAGCATTAGGGGATGTCTGTAACATATCTGAAGATGTTCGCGATGGAGAGGATAAAAGTACATCTGCATAAGATTTACTTACTGAGGGATGTAGTTTAGCTGCTTCAGCATAGGAAACTGAATTTTTGGCCATGTATGTTTTGATTGATTTTTGTCTAGAGAATTCTGGGCAAGTTTTATCAATCGCAAAGTGAAATCCAGAGCACAGACAACAAGATGCAGTTTCTAGATCTTTATCACAACTGTCCCCAGAGTGTTCATGACCACATTTATAACAGCGAGGTGTGGACCTGCACTGAATTTTAGTGTGACCAAACCTACAACAGTTAAAGCATTGAATTGTAGGGAATATATATAACTCCACAGGTAACGCATTAAAACACATAAATATTCTCTTGGGCAAAACCTGTCCATCAAAGGTAACTACTATGGACTGGGATGGTTTCCAAACAGCTGTTCCGTCAACATTGCTTTTGAAATTTAAACGTCTGATTTTTAATATTGGTCCACAACCTATTGGTACTGATATGTTATCGATTACTTCCTCAGGAGACCATTCTGCAGGAACACCACGTACTAATCCCATTCGTGTTATATTAAAGGTAGGGATAAAGGCTTTATAATTGTGTGCTTTTAGGCTTTCATGGACAATAAAAGAATTTGCGTCTAGATGATTGGAAAAAGAAAGTGCAATTTTATTACGACCAATTCTTTTAACGCTCCCATTAATTATGTTTTTGAAGGCGTTATTTTTTAAAAACTTACCAAATGTGATGGGGTGCAGTGTCGTACCATCATTAGGTGCTGTAAAGTTCTTTTGAACATGAATCAAAAATGGCGCGCTATCCGATTGTTCGTAGCTTGTTCTGCCAATCTGAGGGGCAGGTACCATAGAAGGAGCGGGGATGTCAGTAATTGCTATAGGCTGAGTAGGCATAGTTTTGGTATTAGGTACTGGAACTAATTCAACAACTTTAGAATCATTGCAGTTACAACCCGTGGAGTCCGATCCATGATTTTTGCGGGTGCGGCGACGTTTATTGCAATGCTTGCAGAGATGTAAACGTGACCTTTTTAAGTTTCGAGCCGAGGAAGAAACATCTGTATCCATACCCGATTCATTAGATTGAACTGTGATGAAAACGCCTGCCGGGGGAACTAGTTCCCCCGGGTCGGGCGGGTCGTTCATACTTAGAAACTAATATAAAATTATATAAGCTTACCACTACCGGAGAAATAATCACTAAAACTAAGTAAAAACTATAAATAAAAGAATATAAAACTAAAATACTACTGTGACTGATCCTATATTACACAATTTTAAAATTTCCAACTTCGGTTCATAAAAAAACGCGTCCGCCAAGTTCGAAGTTTCCCGCGCTTTTTCAAATTGCCACTTTAGATAACTCTTTTTTTTTTATAGAATATTTCCGGTCATTGATATTTAATATAAAGTATTCTTTATTTGAACTTTAACTTTACGGTGAAGAAAACACATCGTGAAGCTTATCTGAGTACAATAATATAAGTCTGTAAAAGATCGCTCTTAACGATAAGACCGCCCATTGTGTCACCCTTTGTAAAATCTTTACATTTATGTTCTGTAATCTATATGGTGTACATAATAAAGAGTAAGTATTCTATTCTATTCTAAAATTATACTTTAAATGCGAAAGTTTGTGATTATGGATGGAAGATTGTTACTCTTTCACGTAAGGAACTACTGCACGGATTTGGACAAAATTTGCCGCACATACAGTTTATACCCAGGGACCTCAGCCTCCGTGGCGTAGCGGTAGCGAACGTGGCCGTTGTGCAAGTAGGCGCGGGTTCGATCCCCGCACAGTGCAAATATTTGTATGCATGAATATGAATATTTGCACTGGTCTGGTCGTGCCTCGGAAAGCACGTTAAGCCGTTGGTCCCGGTTGCCATACGAACATCTAGTGGCAGTCGTTACGGGTTGTTGGAGCCCTCAAAAGCCTAACAATTGGTCTAACTGCAATGCTTCGATATCGCCTTCGGGTTGTGGAGGTCAGACGGCAGTCGCTTCACGGAAAATATCGAAGTTTAGCCAAAATCAGCAGTTAGACTGGTAAAGCGGACCCCAGACTCCAAAGCTGAAAAAGCTACGGATGCAACTGGGATTAACGCTGAGATTATGATGATGACAGTTCATAACCAGGAATAACACATAGGATACTTTCTATCCCGATATTCCCACGAGATCGAAAGTTACGTGAGTGAAACCGTTAGGCGTAACTAGTAATCTATAATGCTGTAGGTAAAGTAACTGACCGCGCCAAGCGTAGCGTAGAAAGGGGCTCGTGGTTACATGATAATAGCCGCTTTAGGGATAAGTATGATAGCTCGCCGCCCGGTAAGGACCAGGCCCGAGGCGACGGCGTGTTGTTTCACGCGCGCCTCAAAGAGATGTCAACACATGTGACGGGGTCCACGAAGACCGATGCCTCCTGGGTCAGGGTTGCAGGTTGGTTAACAAAGAAACCGTGGCCCTGGCCGTCGTACAGGCAAGTGAAGAAACACGAGTGGATTTTAGTCAGTAAAAGTCTGACACGCCTTTCCGCTGGTGAAGTCATTTGATGATTCCCATCCCAACAAAAATAAAAAAGCCTTAATGTTTTAGATATAAAGTTGAAAATCGAATAAAGAAATCTGACAGATTGTAGTAGTCAGTAAAAGTCTGACACTCTCTTCCGCTCCGCCCAAAGCGGGGAAGTCATTTGATGCTTTCCCATCCCAGCAAAAAATCGCGTAAGTATGATATAGGTATAATTTATGACACTAATGTTAAGGTAAACTAACCAAGAGGGTCATTCTTGGGGTCTCACTGCGTGATCAAATCAGAAATGAGGAGATCCACGGAAGAACGAGAGTAACCGACATAGCCGGAAGATTTTTTTAATTTTTTGTTTTTTGTAAATTTATGAACTAGCGCTTTACCGCAATCCCGCTTGTTGGCAAGCAGTGACGCAATCCTTGATGGTCAAGCGCACTAGTTTACTAAGAGCCTATTCACTCTAGCCTTGAAGACACTCAAATTGTAGTCTTACGAAAACACCGCCGCTGGCAAATTTTTCCAATCCCTCGATGTTCGCTGTATAAAGGAAGAGGCGAAACGCTACGTCCGGATCGTAGAGGTGTTAACAACGTAAGGGTGGAAACTCACCGTACGACGGGTCGTCCGATGGTGGAACGGAGATGGGGGAATTAAATCATGCAATTCCCTCGCACACTCCCCAAAATGTATCCTATAGAACACCGAAAGGCTGGCTACTATACGCCTGTGCTCTAGGCTCTGGAGACCATCTCGAGTTCAATCAGGGTCACCAATCAGCCTCTTCGCACGCCTCTCCACTGAATCCAAAGTGGCCAGGTGACACTTAGCAGCACCAGCCAAAATGTGGCTGCAGTACTCCACACGAACGGACCTGTGCTTTGTACATCATTAGAAGCTGCCCTGGTGTGAAGTACCTTTGCGATAACGCCAAGTTTCCTGGCAGCCACCTTGGCCTTGGACTCAATGAACCGCCTAAAGTTTAGGTTCGAGGAAATCTCAACTCCCAAAAGCTGAAGGCGGTCGGTACACTCCAAGGATACATTTCGAAAAGTAGGAGCCAAGGTGAACGGGCTCCTTTTGGATGTGAAAATACACGCCTGTGTTTTGGCGGCATTGAAAGCTACAAGATTGGCATTGCCCCATTCGGAGACTGCCTGAAGTGCAACACTCGTTCGCACTACCATAGCTTATCTTTCGGACCGAATTGATTCCCTACTAGCCCGAGCACCCGGCAGGTATCTATCCACAACAGTGCTGTCATTGCATACACATTACAACAATTAAGTGCTAGTGGGCCGGGCACATTGCCCGCAGGACCGATGCCCGAAGGGACCGACGGGTTCTCGAGTGGCGACCACGCACCGGAAAACGCAGCGTGGGTAGGCCCTCGACAAGGCAGACTGACGACCTGGTGAAGGTCGCATGAACCGCTGGATGCGGGAGGCGCAGGACCGGTCGTCCTGGAGATCCTTGGGGGAGGCCAATGTCCAGCAGTGGCATTGGACGTCTTTCGGCTGAATGGGTGATGTTATAACTAACCATCCTACCTAAGCGTAGCTTAACTCGCCTATTATTTTTAGCCACTGTAGCGATATCTAAAGCACCAACGAGGAACGCGTGACTTCATACTAATCCTGCAGAGTTTACCGTGCAAACTAGCTGTAGCAGAATGAGTATATGAAGCTAGAAAAAAGTTCTGAAAATGGTCTGCTTTATTTTGGGTTTCAAGTCAGTTCCAGTCGAACCGCCTGAAGACGAGTCTAAAGGACGGTCGCGGGTTCACGATTCCGGTTGAGGCGAGCTATTCGGCGGCTTATCACGGATTCCGATTGAGTTACCGGTCATGGGATGTCCGGCGGCGTGACGAAAGTAGTCCACACAACTTCTTTTGGTTTGGTTCTGAGGCTCGCACAATCACTGAAACCAAACAGTTTGTTCCACGAAACAACACCGTTTTCTAGATTTTGGATTGAGAGTTTTTATAAAAGTTCTGAGAGCACGATATCTTGTCCGTCCGCGCACACGCGGTTCCAAAGACACACTTCTTGTCAATCGTAGCCGGATGTGATACGATAAATTGCCGCGCGATCAATCGCGCTTCGCCATTGGTCAAAATCAGAAACCCCGCGGTTGTCAGCTGACAAACAATCATGTGTTGCCAGTTAGAATGGGGTGGCGTGAATAGAAATTACGAATTGGGGATAATATCGATCCAAATAATGCGGAGGAATACGATACAGTAGCATATATACAACTTCCTGACATCAATCGTTGGGTGTGCCCACCAGATACAAAACCCGTCAGGTGGGAGTATCCTTTCTTTTCTATGGAGGATGACTGAATTTTAAAATCCTGTTTCTCATAACTTTAAAGCAACGAACCTCTTTCTAAAATAAAACAAGCGTAGAAAGTCTAGACATATAGAAGACAGCATAGCAAGCTACTACAATCTGTCAGATTTCTTTATTCGATTTTCAACTTTATATTTAAATAATTAAGGTTTTTTTTATTTTTGTTGGGATGAGAATCATCAAATGACTTCACCAGAGGAAGGACGTGTCAGACTTTTCCTGACTAAAAACAGCAGAATTATATACATAAAGATATACATAATAATAGTAGATTAGTAGCCGTCAATTGCAGCCCGAGATATTGGGCGCCTATAGTTCGGGCGTGCAATTATTGATGCTTACACCCGAGCTAACTAACTACCCTGCTTTACATTTCGATTGTGAAGTAAGTAGAAAAAAAAACAGTATTACAAGAATAAAACATTTCTATTCCCACTTTTTTTCTTTATCTATTTTCGATATTTAAAATTGATGATTATACTCGTACGAAGAGAAGGCTGAATACCGAAGCGACCTCTTTTATCATTGGCTGAATGCATGATGTCTATTGCCAGTAGGTATGATGGTTAGATATACGCGAACTTTTTGAAAGAGTGAAGAGTATTTTTTTTTACTTGCCGCCCTAGGGCTTTTCTAGCTACATTATTACCCTAGAGCGCTAATTGGTGACCTACAAGCCCAGTTTGGGGGTAATGAGCACTTACTTACCGAATATGACAGATGTAAATGTATATTTCATACTTAGGTACTACTTCAATGTCAGTATTCGCCTTTGTCCGTCATGAACTCATGACTGAACTAGTTGGATTTTAGCAAGCCACGCTCTAAATAGTTTTTATTTAAAAACATTCAGTTATTTACAGAACATTCTGAGCATTTGAGTAACAGTATAGTAATGTTATTATTCAAAGTGGTCATGCTCTTTCGCGCCAGTGTATGTGTATAATTGGCGTAAAAGTAAACAGTTTTATTCTTGGCCTTGCCAATCATGATATCATAACGTTTTTATTTTTTTAACCGATTTCAATAAATGTAGGAGGTTCTCAATTCGGATGTTTATACAGTTTATGTATTTTCGGGTATAAACCCGTCAAATATATACACTTCTCATCAGAAAAATTGAAACACTTCCCTTTTTATGGTTCCTACCCTAATTTTACACAAAACAGTATTTATTCCATGAAAAAAAAACATATTATGTATAGCTGGCAGTTTGGCCATTAAATAGGTAAGCGAAAATGTTAAATTCAAAATTAGAATTTCATATGTTTATCTACAAACAAAATGTAATTATCACTGTTTTGATTCAAATGTGTGTTTAGAGTTGAGAGTACATTTCAATTTTATCAACTAAAATTTTGCCTTTACCTTGAAAGTTTTTGCCCTTTTTTTGCTGCGGCTTCGGCACATCTGAAAAAGTTTTTATTTTTTGTAAAACATGGACACGTCACCGGCACAGGCCGCATTACTGGATTCTGGACTTAGTCAGCGTGTTGTCGCTGAAAAATTGATTTTAATTGAGTCTACAAATGCTATCGGGAAACTGGTTTGTTCACGCGCCTTTTTTTTCATTTACATGTCATGTATTGTTTAATTCATATCCTTCATAGGTACTCCATACAGGACAAAAATTAGCTACTCGTTACCAAACACGAATCCTATGAAAATTTAACTTGAATTTGGAACATTAACATTAGGATTTCAAAACCTATTGTTACCTCTTGTTATTCACTATTAAATATGACATATATTTACATAACATAAACTCGTAAGCTGTTTCGATTTTTCTTTATGAGAATAAATTGTATTTAAACGAATTTAAAGAAATACTTAATGTGATGTAAAATGGAATGTGGAGATTCGGAGAAGAACGAAAGTCGCTGACATAGCCCAGGCGGATTAGCTCTTAGACGTGGCAGTGGGCGGGGCACATAGCACGTGGCACAGAGCCGATGGCCGATGGGCCAGAAAGGCTCTTGAATGGCGACAGTGTACCGGCAAACGCAGCGTTGGATACCCACCGACTAGGTGGTCGGATGACCTGACCAAAATCACAGGGAAGCGCCAACCGATCTTTTTTGAAATCTCTGGCGGAGGCCTATGTCCAGCAGTGGACTTCCTGTGGCTGACATAACGATGATGAAAGAAAACTGGTGGTCTCGGATTGGATTTTGGAAGATATCGCTAAAACGATGCTTCAATAAAATCACTGTTGTTAAATAGTTAAAATGAAACTAATTCCTAGTGACAGTGTATGTCGCAAGTACTCTGCAGCACCCTGGCTGGCTACTCTTAGCCTGGGGCACAGGTGAAGAGTAGCCAACCTGTCGGTGTTTCGGTGTCGGTGATAGGATGCATTTTGGAGAGTGTGCAATGGGAATTGCATGACTTAATTCCTCCATCTCCATTCCATCATCGGACGACCCGTCGTACGGCGAGTTTCCACCCTTACGTTGTTGACACCACTACGATCCGGACGAAGCATTTCGCCTCGTCTTTTATACCGCATACATCGAGGGGCTGGAACAATTTGCCAGCTGCGGTGTGTTACAATTTGAGTGTCTTCAAGGCTAGAGTGAATAAGCTCTTAATAAACTAGCGCGCTTAATTACCATCAGCGATTGCATCACTAAACATTAATCCATTTTTTTTTAATAATTATAAACTAGCGCTTAACCGCAATCCCGCCTGTTGGCTTACCAACAGGCGGGATTGCGGTTAAGCGCTAGTTTATAATTATTAAAAAAAAAATGGATTAATGTTTCACTTAGGTACCTACCTATAAAGCAAGGGAGACAGGTAAAAGCGGTATCTGGACATGATGAGGTTTTTTCATAGACGACAATTAAAGTTAAGCGACGTTCAGAGGACAAAAATGAATGGTTAAACTGTCGGTAATCGGTAGTAGTCGTGGTGGCCTAGTGGTTAAAACACCAGCCTCTCAAATATGAGTGCGGGTTCAATTCTAGTTCAGGCTAGTACCTATGTAACATTTCTAATTTATATGGACTTTCTAAGTATATCTTGGACACCAATGACTGATTAAAAGGTGAAGGAAAACATCTTGAGGAAACCTGGACTTTAAGTCTGAAATCTCCAACCCGCATTGAGCAAGCGTGGTGAGTACGCTTAATCCTTCTCTGTATGAGAGGAGACCTGTGTCCAGCAGTGGGACGATAAAAAAAAGTTTGATGATGACAATGAATCAATAGTTAACTTTAAGCAACTTTTATGAATTATGGAATATTTAAATGCCAGTACATTGAGACCTCAAGTTTCACCTTGAATACATAGTGAATGACTTCCTATCCGTGCTAAATGATGCGTATAATTTAATCTATAACTGTAATCACTTCTACTTCAGCATAGTGTAATAGTCTGATGGTAATCATCCTGCGGCAACCTCCAGACGATAGCCCATCAAGTTACTACAAGCTGTCAGATTTCTTTAACATTTTCAAATCCTCCTCCTCATAATTTTTTGTGCTTATCCGGTATCTATGAGAATCAGCCAACATCTATTTTTCATCCCCCTAAATGTTAGGGGTAGTCCACCCCTAAATTTTATTTTAATTTTTTAGACAAAATTTTTAATTGCTATTTTTTATGATACAACATACAAAAATACATACAATCCTCAATTTTCACTCTTCTACGATCAACCCTTATATTTTAATAGCCATTTTAGTAGTTTAATCAATTATTTATATGGCAAAACAACGTTTGCCGGGTCAGCTAGTTTATCTATAAAGCAATTAGGCTCAAGGTTGAATGGGAATTTTTGACAGTTTCGGGTAGGTTTACCTGCTGTCATACGTACTTGGAAGAAAAAGAATGTGTGCAATTCACACATAGAAGTCTTGTTCTCAGCCTGTAGAGGTCCACTGCTGGACAAGGGCCTCCCCCAAGGCTTTCATTCCTTTGGGGGGATTGCCATAATCACCACACTTGGCAGGCGGGTTGGGGATCGCAGTAATTTGTTATTCCACAGGAGAAGCGCTGCTGCCCGCTTTCCTGGTGAGAGGTTCCTTAGTAGGGATATGAATTGGTACTATGTATTCTACGCCCGGTAACACGCGGTAGAAGTGAAACCTCCAAATATTTCGGTTTCAATATAATTAGACGTGGTGGCCTAGTGGTTAAAACACCAGCCTATCAAGTACGAGTGCACAGGTTCGATTCCAAGTCAGGTAAGTACCAATGTAACTTTTCTAAAGTTATATGTACTATCTAAGTATATCTTGGACACTATTGACTGAAGGTGAAGGAAAACATCTTGAGGAAACCTGACTTTAAGTCTGAAATCGCAAACCCGCATTGAGCAAGCGTGGTGTTACGCTCAATCCTTCTCTGTATGAGAGGAGACCTGTGCCCAGCAGTGGGACGATAAAAAGGTTGATGATGATAATGAGGCGAATATAAAATGTTTAATGCTTCTTATCTCACTCTCTCACACGTTAAATCTTATGACTTTATGTGTCTGTCTCTTTTTACTGTCGCTTTTCCGTTTCATGGACTTTCAAGCACACTCAACGATTCTAAAAAGTTTTACTTTAAAAACGCTTTGGTCTAACCCACCGAACTAATAGCGTGACAAAGGTGTCAGCGGTGGCCACTGGGCCACGACCTAAAAGTTGTAGATCGTAGGTTTGAACCCCGTCAGGCCTTTAGCTTATAATGGCCCACTGCTGGACAGAGGCATACCCCAAGGCTTTCTTGGCTTAGGAGAGTTTGCCATAATCCCCACGCTTGGCGGGGATTAGGCATGCTAACAGACGTTTTATTTTGTGTAAATGATTTTTTCACCACTGCTCTCAAAACGGTGAAGGAAAAGATCGCGAGGAACCGAGCAAGTCCTAGAGGCACCAAACTTCGAAGACATGTGAAATCTACCAAACCTCACTGGGCCAGCGTGGTGGATTACGGCCGGCTCCCTCTCACCTCGAGGAAGCCAGTGACCCAACAGTCGGAACATTATAGTCTGAATATGTATGTATGTCGACATCGTCTGCCTTTAGCTTACATGATTTAATTCCCCCATCTCCGTTCCACCATCGGATGACCCGTCCTACAGCGAGTTTCCACCCTTACGTTGTTAACACCATTACGATCCGGACGAAGCGTTTCGCCTCCTTCTTTATACGGCGGTATTTCCGTCGGACTACAATTTGAGTGTCTTCAAGGCTAGAGTGAATAGGCTCTTAATAAACTAGCGCGCTTTACTTTCAACGATTGCGTCACTGCTTACCATCAGGCGGGATTGGGGTCAAACGCTAGTTTCTAATTTATAAAAAAAAAAAAATAGCATTTCCCAACTACGAGTATGTTAGCGTCGGCATCCAGTCTAGAATCAAGCACTTGATGTAAAATACCAGTAACTTTTGAGGTGAGTTGTTGCTGGGTATTATTTTTTTTTTTTTATAATTTTAAACTACTGCTTGACCACAATCCTGCCTGATGGTAAGCTGTGATGCAATCGTTGATGGTAAAGCGCGCCAGTTTATTAAGATCCTATTCACTTTGAATAGGAAGGAAGACTGCAGTTGAGCGAGGTGATGCAATGTTAATCCAATAACACGACCACGCTAGAGGGAGATTGAGCAGCAGACACTCCACGACCGAATTCCCGACACAAAATTTGGCGCATCGTACCCGGCACACGTCGCAACACAACTATCCAGACCCGTTCTCGGTATGGCTTCACCAGACATCACGCCGGAACACGACGATGACTGGTGTTGAATCATTAAATGCGCTCGCGCTCTAGTTGAAGCGGAAGGGCGTTTAGTGTTTAAAACCCACCCGAATTCCTTCATTTGCCTATGCGCTAGGGATCAGGGTATCTCTTCCAAACCTCCTTCGGCCCTATCAGACCGGTAACTGGTGTCAGGTCAGACCACCAAAAGGAGGAATGTGTCCTAACAATGGGTGTATATTTATAGGCTAGTTATATTTTATGTTATACTTAGCGGGCTAGGGATATTAAAATATTGGGGAAACCCATACTGTTAGATAGATCACCATAGGCCTAGCAATGCATTTTTGGACGTACCTCTACAATGCCTAGGTCTCAAGATATAGGGCTTAAACGTTACGTTAGGAATGAAAAAAAAAAATTGCTGAACCATTGCTCATTCTGTTCGAAAAATGCGTGTGCTCAACAACGTGTATAACGCAATGAATGTTGTTAAACTGTCAGAATTAACCCCATTGCTACTGATTGCGTGTTACGCAATTACCCTGCAGGGTTATGTCATTATGTAGGACTGATGCCCGATGGGGCCGACGGGGACGGGTTCTCGAGTGGCGACCATGCAGCGGAAGTCGCAGCGTGGGTAGGCCTCCGACAAGGTGGACCAATGACCTGGTGAAGGTCGCGGGAAACCCCTGGATGCGGAAGCAGTGGAAGTCTTTCGCCTGAAATGATTATTTCGGTTGCCCTAATGAACCAATTCTTAGTTTATCGTACGTGCTTCTAACCACAAGCTCTTGTACTTAATATGCGATTATTAATGGCGCATTGGACTTTCAACGCAATCTGCTCAGCACCGAGAGTCCAAATTCCAATAGCGTGATTTTTGATGCACTGAGATGCACTGAGGGATTCTCAATTCTCGTCGCAAGACTGAGAGCTTAAAATCCAGTACGCGATAATGGAGCGTACGGGATTACTCGACTGTACAACTGAACTAAAATACATGTGTGTATCCGGAAATGACATCACAGGTTATAAATAACACACACGTGGACTTTAGCTCGGTAACTGTTGTAACTCGGAAGGAATCGAGCATATATTGTTATGTAATTTTACCAGATGCGGGGAATTGGTGGTATATACAATTTAACCACTCAGTTGCTACATGTGACTCAAGTTACACGAAAAAAATTCATCGCCGTGCTTCATGTGACTCGAGCTACATTAGTAGTGGTCCAGGAAAATGAGCTATAATAAATAAATAAATAAATATATATATGTCGCAGGCAAACCGTATAATTCCGCCGTTTACATACGGCGTCGTCAGTTTTTAAACGCTCGCAGTTATGTATAATGCCGAAGGCAAATTGATGACTTGTTCAATTGTAATCATTTCGACGTTGGTTGTAGTTTTAGGGTTACCATGATAAAACACAGATTGGACAAATTAACTTTATTTCGACAATCAGGTAACTAATGAAGATTTCAAGCAAGATTAATATAATAAAATTATGCACTAAAGTAGTTAAAATATTTAAGTAACAAATAACATAATTAAAATAAGCAACATTGATAACAATATAATTATAACAATGGCACTTTTAAACAAATTGGTACTATTACCTAAATATTTTTGAAGACTTACATTTTCATACCTTAAGAGATCCAAACTAAACATAATTTCACCAAATAAAGAAAAATAAAAAAGATATTGGAAAAAAATAATATGCTAAGAAAATTTTTAATCACATAAATACTCATTTGTTTATATATTTGGTTATTTCTTCTTAATAATCTTCATTACCAAGTGAAGAATATTAAGATTTTTTTTTCACGCAATTAAGTAGTAGTGGTAGACAATTATTTATTTAATTTATATCTTCTTAAAAAAACTATCACATCAAAAGAAAATCACTTGCTTATTTGTGCATTACACAGTTACAAAAGTTTCTTAATTTCTCAATACTGCAATTACTACACATTCTGCAGGTGTCCTCCGAGAACCACATTCGATTGACACCCTAGCGTTTTTGAGGTGTCGGATAACCTCCAAAACCTTGTCATTTGTCCACGGCTTTTTTATTGTTTCCGCTTGAGAAGAATACAATTTTTTTAGTTCTGTATAATAAATGTCTTTAAAATCACAATCTTTTTGTGAAAAGTCTGTTGCACACGTAATACTTTCACGGTTTTCACAAACTTTTTGTGTCACGAAATCACTGGTTTACGCCATTTTGCTTGTTTTGATTAGCAGCGACGCGCGTGGTAGGAATCAGAACTAAATTCTTCAATTTGCCGCGGCACTATGTATACGGCATTCGAAATATCAATGAAATGTTTCGGCATTATATATAATAACACGGCAATACAGATTTTGCCTTCGGCATTATACATAGCTGCGTGCGTTTATAAACTGACGAAGCCGTATGTAAACGGCGGAATCATACAAATTGCCTGCGACATATATATACCGACAAATCACACAGATTGAGCTAGCCCCAAAGTAAGTTCGAGACTTGTGTTATGGGATACTAACTCAACGATACTATACTTATAATATACATATATAGATAAACATCCAAGACCCAGGCCAATCAGGAAAAGATCGTTTTCCATCTTGGCCTGGCCGGGGATCGAACCCGGGGCCTCCGCATAAAAAAACTAGAAGCGGGAATGAAGTAGCAAAATTCGTTAAAAGTGATATTTCTTAGGTGTGGTGTGTTTTGTGGTCAGCATGGACGAGTGAAAAATTTAAAAAAATGAAATGTTTTTAAAGAAACCATATATTTACTTTATTTTAGATGTAAAGATAAACTAATAAAGAAAATAAATAAAGTATAAAAGCACATGTTACCCATTTAGATTTTAATGTATTTAAAAAAATCTATACAATACGTTAATATTCCGCATGCGAATTTTGATCACTGTTAGTTAATTATTTTAACCCTACCGAAACGCATTTAAAAATTAAATAGATAGGTCGTTTGATCAGCTGCTCAGCAGTTATATTTTTTTTAAAGAACCACTCCATTGAGTCATAAATCGTGTTTTAATCGCAAGCGGCGAGCTCCTAGAAAAAGCGCGCGAACATTGACATAAGCACGTGACGGTCGGCGCCCGAACAGGCGTAAGTAACTGAGTGGTTAAGAAGGTTTTTATTTGACAATGTTTTTGGGGTAATTGAAGAACAGGCGATCTGTAGGCCTAGTATGAGTTTTCAATACGAAACTTGATCGTCGATATCGAGCGCGTTTGGCGCTCTCATTGGTTGAGAGTTCTTACGACCTTGAAGCGGGCCAATCGCTGTGTCAAACGCGCTCGATATAGACGATCGAGTTTCGTAATGAAAACTCATACTAGGCCTACTGCGGGGTAGTTCCGTGACACACTCAGTAGCAACAGGTTTCATTTTGACAGTACAACAACATATATTGCGTTATTAACGTTGTTGAGCATTCATTGAGCGTCATTGAATAATTTTGAAACCTAATCCATTTAAATTGCTAATCCATTGGTCCATCTGTTCGAAAAATGTGTCCGCTCAACCACGTAAATAACGCAATGGATGTCGTTGAACTGTCAAAATTAAACCCGTAGCTACTGATGTGTTACGTAATCACCCTACAGGTCAAACTACCCGAAATTGTCACATTTCCCCAATCAATATTGAGCCTAAATGCTTTAGAGATAAAGTTGAAGATCTAAATAAGAAAATTGTTTCTTGATGAGCTGTCGTTTGTATACCGATCTATCGATAAACTCGAACCATTGTTATTCGTATCCCGTTACGTCAATGACGGTTCGTTGGCCATAACTGGGTGGCGGGTTACTGACTCGAGTCGAGTAACATGAGAGTGCGGTTCCGGTGCTAAGCGAAGTGTGGAAGATTGGGCATTCGAATATAAAGGGTGTATCTGACATCGACGCACAAACGAGTACCATGGATCCAGTACATGATTCTGAACCCCCCAGTGTGGAATTTTGCGACGGCTTTTCCTTAATTTAAAAAAATATATAAGTAGTTTTTTTCAATTTAGACCGTTCATAATTGCTATACTTTTATAACCCAATAAGATTTTAAAGTAAAAATTAATTAATTCGCTAATTACACAAAAAAGCGCAATGATAACAAAAGTCGAAAAACTATCTTAGCAGCTGATTTAATAGAGTTCACATCAGGGATTAACGTCATACCTACAAACCCGCACGGCGGCACGCTTGCAACGTTCAAAGGCCGAGCCGAAACTTTTTTAAAACATTGTCATTTCTGTAACCGTTCATTAACGACATAAATGACTATAATAATTTTATTAGTGGCATGTGGTCTAGCTTTTTCGCGAAGTTTGCGTGTCAGATACACCCTGTATTAGGTGTACAAATAATTAAGTCTCCGCCGTTAAACAAATGATGTCCTCACTAAGAGATTCCGTTGAAATTGTCACATGTAAAATGTGACATCGTAAGTTCGGACATCTGGAAAAAACATACACTTAGAGTATTAGTGACTCTGTGTCAGAATCACATATTTCTTTTTGTGCCAAATAAGCGTCATTTGCGCGAGCTCATTTCCTCGGTGGTAGGCCATAATGTCGGCTGCCGGCTGAAGTTACCACACGCCAGACAAAGTCTAGCCACCAAGCGATTCGTCGTGTTCCGGCTTGATGCCTGGTAAAGCCGTACGGTCTGAGCAGCTGTGTTGGGATGTGTGCCGGGTACGATGCGCCAAAAATTGTTGTGTCGGGAGTTCGGTCGTGAAGGGTCTCCCCTCTGGCGCAGCATCGTAGGTGGTGTTGTTGGGTTTAACATTGCATCACCTCGCGCAACCGCCGTCTTCCTTCCCATTCACTCAGTTTTTGTTTTAAGTGCCGTTTGGTCCAACTGTCTTTCGTTAGTCTTTAACAGTCGCCTGAAGCCCTAAAGTTTTAAAACCAGTCTTAAAAAGGGGTATGTTACCTAAAAGCTGGGTTATGGAGATCGGAGTTACTCGCTCAATGGAAAATGCTGGTATTTACTTAAGTGTATTCGATTACACTTGAAGCAAACGTCAACTAAGTTGGCCAAAGGCCATATATATAATGATAAAACAATGAGTTTCATTTTGACAGTTCAATTTAATTTATTCCAACTAATGCGACTGTGAAGAGATCCGCAGAAGAACCAAAGTCACCGACATAGCTCTTCGACTCGCTAAAGTTAAGTGGCAGTGGGCGGGGCACGTTGCTCGTAGAACCGATGGCCGATGGGACAGTAAGGTCCTGAAGTGGCGGCCACATACCAGAAGACGCAGCGTAGGGAGGCCCCCAAAAAGGTGGACCGATGACCTGGTGAAGATCGTGGAAGCCTATGGATGCGGGCAGCACAAGACCGGTCATCGTGGAAAGCCTTGGGGGAGGCCTTTGTCCAACAGTGGACATCTATAGCCTGAAGAAGAAGAAGAAAGAATGCGACTGAGAATTTTACAAAATCGGTCGGCATGCTATGTTGTTAAACGCTTATTTTTAAACATGTTCCGGAAAGATAAATTATAGAACAGGGGAGTAATTGAAAATTTAATTTAATTTAAATTGGTCGGCATGCTATGTTGTTAAACGCTTATTTTTAAACATGTTCCGGAAAGATAAATTATAGAACAGGGGAGTAATTGAAAATTTAATTTAATTTAAATTGGTCGGCATGCTATGTTGTTAAACGCTTATTTTTAAACATGTTCCGGAAAGATAAATTATAGAACAGGGGAGTAATTGACAATTTAATTTAATTTAAATCGGTCGGCATGCTATGTTGTTAAACGCTTATTTTTAAACATGTTCCGGAAAGATAAATTATAGAACAGGGGAGTAATTGAAAATTTAATTTAATTTAAATTGGTCGGCATGCTATGTTGTTAAACGCTTATTTTTAAACATGTTCCGGAAAGATAAATTATAGAACAGGGGAGTAATTGAAAATTTAATTTAATTTAAATTGGTCGGCATGCTATGTTGTTAAACGCTTATTTTTAAACATGTTCCGGAAAGATAAATTATAGAACAGGGGAGTAATTGAAAATTTAATTTAATTTAAATTGGTCGGCATGCTATGTTGTTAAACGCTTATTTTTAAACATGTTCCGGAAAGATAAATTATAGAACAGGGGAGTAATTGAAAATTTAATTTAATTTAAATTGGTCGGCATGCTATGTTGTTAAACGCTTATTTTTAAACATGTTCCGGAAAGATAAATTATAGAACAGGGGAGTAATTGAAAATTTAATTTAATTTAAATTGGTCGGCATGCTATGTTGTTAAACGCTTATTTTTAAACATGTTCCGGAAAGATAAATTATAGAACAGGGGAGTAATTGAAAATTTAATTTAATTTAAATTGGTCGGCATGCTATGTTGTTAAACGCTTATTTTTAAACATGTTCCGGAAAGATAAATTATAGAACAGGGGAGTAATTGACAATTTAATTTAATTTAAATTGGTCGGCATGCTATGTTGTTAAACGCTTATTTTTAAACATGTTCCGGAAAGATAAATTATAGAACAGGGGAGTAATTGAAAATTTAATTTAATTTAAATTGGTCGGCATGCTATGTTGTTAAACGCTTATTTTTAAACATGTTCCGGAAAGATAAATTATAGAACAGGGGAGTAATTGAAAATTTAATTTAATTTAAATTGGTCGGCATGCTATGTTGTTAAACGCTTATTTTTAAACATGTTCCGGAAAGATAAATTATAGAACAGGGGAGTAATTGAAAATTTAATTTAATTTAAATTGGTCGGCATGCTATGTTGTTAAACGCTTATTTTTAAACATGTTCCGGAAAGATAAATTATAGAACAGGGGAGTAATTGAAAATTTAATTTAATTTAAATTGGTCGGCATGCTATGTTGTTAAACGCTTATTTTTAAACATGTTCCGGAAAGATAAATTATAGAACAGGGGAGTAATTGAAAATTTAATTTAATTTAAATTGGTCGGCATGCTATGTTGTTAAACGCTTATTTTTAAACATGTTCCGGAAAGATAAATTATAGAACAGGGGAGTAATTGAAAATTTAATTTAATTTAAATTGGTCGGCATGCTATGTTGTTAAACGCTTATTTTTAAACATGTTCCGGAAAGATAAATTATAGAACAGGGGAGTAATTGAAAATTTAATTTAATTTAAATTGGTCGGCATGCTATGTTGTTAAACGCTTATTTTTAAACATGTTCCGGAAAGATAAATTATAGAACAGGGGAGTAATTGACAATTTAATTTAATTTAAATCGGTCGGCATGCTATGTTGTTAAACGCTTATTTTTAAACATGTTCCGGAAAGATAAATTATAGAACAGGGGAGTAATTGAAAATTTAATTTAATTTAAATTGGTCGGCATGCTATGTTGTTAAACGCTTATTTTTAAACATGTTCCGGAAAGATAAATTATAGAACAGGGGAGTAATTGAAAATTTAATTTAATTTAAATTGGTCGGCATGCTATGTTGTTAAACGCTTATTTTTAAACATGTTCCGGAAAGATAAATTATAGAACAGGGGAGTAATTGAAAATTTAATTTAATTTAAATTGGTCGGCATGCTATGTTGTTAAACGCTTATTTTTAAACATGTTCCGGAAAGATAAATTATAGAACAGGGGAGTAATTGACAATTTAATTTAATTTAAATCGGTCGGCATGCTATGTTGTTAAACGCTTATTTTTAAACATGTTCCGGAAAGATAAATTATAGAACAGGGGAGTAATTGACAATTTAATTTAATTTAAATCGGTCGGCATGCTATGTTGTTAAACGCTTATTTTTAAACATGTTCCGGAAAGATAAATTATAGAACAGGGGAGTAATTGACAATTTAATTTAATTTAAATCGGTCGGCATGCTATGTTGTTAAACGCTTATTTTTAAACATGTTCCGGAAAGATAAATTATAGAACAGGGGAGTAATTGACAATTTAATTTAATTTAAATCGGTCGGCATGCTATGTTGTTAAACGCTTATTTTTAAACATGTTCCGGAAAGATAAATTATAGAACAGGGGAGTAATTGACAATTTAATTTAATTTAAATCGGTCGGCATGGTATGTTGTTAAACCCTTATTTTTAAACATGTTCCGGAAAGATAAATTATAGAACAGGGGAGTAATTGAAAATTTAATTTAATTTAAATCGGTCGGCATGCTATGTTGTTAAACGCTTATTTTTAAACATGTTCCGGAAAGATAAATTATAGAACAGGGGAGTAATTGAAAATTTAATTTAATTTAAATTGGTCGGCATGCTATGTTGTTAAACGCTTATTTTTAAACATGTTCCGGAAAGATAAATTATAGAACAGGGGAGTAATTGAAAATTTAATTTAATTTAAATTGGTCGGCATGCTATGTTGTTAAACGCTTATTTTTAAACATGTTCCGGAAAGATAAATTATAGAACAGGGGAGTAATTGAAAATTTAATTTAATTTAAATTGGTCGGCATGCTATGTTGTTAAACGCTTATTTTTAAACATGTTCCGGAAAGATAAATTATAGAACAGGGGAGTAATTGAAAATTTAATTTAATTTAAATTGGTCGGCATGCTATGTTGTTAAACGCTTATTTTTAAACATGTTCCGGAAAGATAAATTATAGAACAGGGGAGTAATTGAAAATTTAATTTAATTTAAATTGGTCGGCATGCTATGTTGTTAAACGCTTATTTTTAAACATGTTCCGGAAAGATAAATTATAGAACAGGGGAGTAATTGCGTAACTCAATGTGTAATGGCCATGGAGCAAATGTAATGGCTTCCTTTTCACAATTCAAGAACATTGATTGCGTTTCTATGTTTGCTTTGTTAAACAGACTAATTCAAACTTACAAATCAATGCATAATCTGTTCGGTAAGTAGGTATGTCGTTTGACGTAAAAAAAAAAAAATGAAACTCGGCTTATAAATAACGGAATTATAAGGTAACAAATATTTAAAAAAAAAGTGAAAACCCTTCTTTTTATATTTTGTCAAAAGTTAATTGTTAGATCTTAAGGATATAAAAGTAAATTAATCGGTTTTTTTTTAGAACGACTTTTTTGATAGGATGATTCCATTTTCAAAATGAAGTCACATCAGTCCAAAGACAATAAATTAACATAAAAACCGAAAGTCTTTTATTCTAATTCTGAAAATCAGTACTTTTCGTTTTCTTTGCTCAAAGGTGGGCGCCATTAAAAAGATGCATCACCTCAACAAATATTTGTGTTTCTTGTTGACTTTACACACATTGTCTACGAGTAAAACGGTCATTCATACGAAATTTCAAAATATTTGTGTAATATTTTATTCCAAACAAAATTAACCTGTCACTTTAAGCAAATATTCCTTCATTGTTAAAATATTTACTAAATGCCTTACAAACTTTAGTAAAAAGATTGACCTACAGAAGTCCGACTCCATGCAATGAGAGAATACAGAGGTACGCACATCTACACTATGTAACAAAAACCCTGTTGTTCCTTTCAGGGACATATAATTTTATCTACAAGCACATCATTAATGAAGTCATAATTAGAAAACACTAATGATTGTCTAGTCGAGGGGTCACAATCAAATACCTATTAAAACCGACAAATTCGAATTTTAAATTTTTAAATAAATTGGCGGGAACGTTCTACTTATGTCCAGTTTCTTCATGCAGAATTGCAGAGCTAAGAAATCAGTTACAGATTATAAATATTAATAATTAAACATTTATTTTAATAATTTTTGTTGAACAATTTTTATAAATTACTTACTTTATTACGTCCGTATGCCGATTCTTAAAACGTAGGTTGAAGGAACAACAGGGTTTTTGTTACATTTTTTTTTTTATTAATTTATAAACCAGCGCTTGACCGCAATTCCGCCTGATGGTAAGCAGTGACGCAATCGTTGATGGTAAAGCGCACTAGTTTATTAAGAGCCTATTCACTCTAGCCTTGAAGAAACTCAAATTGTAGTCCGACGGAAACACCGCCGCCGACATATTGTATAACCGCAGGATAATTGTGTAAAACACTCATCATCATCTGAGCGTCTGTTCCTGGTTGCACCCGCGGCTTTCGCATTGAACCCCAGGGTCCGCTTAGGAAAGCGGACCCTGGGCTTGGGAACATATTCTTATTATTCACTTGCCTGCGCAGTCCAGGCCTGTGCAGTCATGACTGTACAAAAAGACGGAACTACCCTATATAAACATGTACTCTGTGGACGGAACATTCGGGCATGTCCTCGAACCAATAAAATTTTACGACATGTGTCATCTACCAAACCGTACTGGGCACGAGTTGTGGTTCTCCCTCTTACGGAGGTGTGGCCTGTGTCCCAACTGTGGGAACATTGCAGGCTGGTTATGGACCTTGTAATCAAAGTCATCATCATCATCTCAGCTTTAATCCCATTCGCATCCAAATCTTCAGCTTTTGAGTCTGGGGTCCGCATTACCATTCTAACTGCCGTCTGACCTCCACAACCCGAAGGCGATATTGAAGCATTGCAGCCAGACCAGTTGTTGGACTTTTGAGGGCTCTAACAACCCGTAACGACTGCCATTAGATATTCGTATGGCAACCGGGACTGACGGCTTAACGTACTTTCCGAGGCACGAAGGACCTTGCAAACAAAGTCTTTCATTTAAATATAAAATTAAATAATTTCTCGTAGATACTTATGATAAAATTTATGATCAAAATGAATGATAAAGTAGGTTTATTTATAGCCAGTGCTTTTGTTAATGATGTCAAAGTCTATACTTCAAGGTTATACTGTTGTCATATAGGTGTGAGTATGGGTAATATGTTTGCTTCTTACAGAGTTACGATTTGCTACACCATTTAAAGAAGGTTGAGTTTTTGTTAGGTACCTGACTTTTTTTATATCTAATTGAAAAAAAAAAAAAAAAAAAACTAGTGGTTAACCGCAATCCCACCTGAAGGTAAGCAGTGATGCGATCGGTTGATGGTAAAGCGCGCTAGTTTATTAAGAGACCATTCATTAAAAAAAAAAACAGAATGAATAGGAAGGAAGACGGCAGTAAAGAGAGGTGACGCAATGTTAAACCCTACAACACGACCGACGATGCTGCGCCAGAGGGAGATTAATCTGGAGACACTCCACGACCAAACTCCCGACACACTAACATTTGGCGCATCGTACCCGGCCCACATCGCAATACAACTGTTCAGACCCGTCCTCCGCACGGCTTCACCAGACATTATGCCGGAACACGACGAATCGCTTGGCAGCAAGACTTTGTCTGGTGGGCGAATAATAAAGCGGCTTCAATCGCTGCTTACATTTTCACGCGCACCTACCTATCTTTTTCCGAACTGTGCTAGGGTTGATTTACATTCTAACGGAATACAGTCATAAATCAGTATTTTTATGGAACGACTGCTTATATGACCTCCACAACTCGGTAACTAGGTTAAACGACACCACTTGGTAACTCTGGTTATCAGACTTTTGAAGGGAAAGCTAAGATGAGTGTCACGCGCATTTTTACTGGACTTGTAAAATTATTTATATTGTCGTTTACTAAATAAAAGCGAGTTTAGAATTTATGTAGTAAAAAGTGCATTCAGCAAATAATTCATAAAGAACTTTGAAATATCGCAGCATAGTGGCCAAATAATGACTTTGCCTCAAACCTCCCTCATAGACGGTTCACGCGGCCGTCTTTTTCAACTGTCATTAGCAATATCCGCCAGTATTGTGAAATAAAATTTTCAAAGAATTACAATAATTTGTTACACGTGTTATTGGCAAACATGTGGTATCTATTCCACAGAAGCAATTGATCAAGAGTTAAGGTTAAATCTCACCTTGAAAAAAGAAGAAGACTTTTGGACTTCTAACGACCCATAATGACTGTCAAAGATCTACCAATAATAGTCAGCAACAACGGCTTAGCACGCAACAGTTGAAATAGTTTTCATTTTTTGACGTGACAACGTCTTAAATTAGGTTGCGGCTGGGAGTCACTTATGAAAAAGTGTAACGCTCGGTAACGTTACGATGAGTCACCGAACTAAAAAATATATTTCTATAGTTAAAATTTGTGCAATTCTTATTTTCATTCAATTCCTTGTTCCTATTGTGCAATTTAATTATATTCATATCAATAAATATTCTACCGAGAAAAAGACGTTGTCACGTAAAATCTTCGCCCGTAAAACCGACTTTACAGGCAACCATTTTTTTAAAACATTATAAACTAGTGCTTGACCGCGATCCCGCCTGATTGTAAGTAGTGATGCAAACGTTGATGGTAAAGCGCACTAGTTTATTAGAGTCTATCCGCTTATGCCTTGAAGACAGTTAAAATATCATCATCATCAACCTTTTAATCGTACCATTGCTGGGCACAGGTCTCCTCTCATACAGAGAAGGATTGAGCGTAATCACCACGCTTGCTCAATGCGGGTTGGCGATTTCAGACTTAAAGTCCAGGTTTCCTCAAGATGTTTTCCTTCACCTTCAGTCATTGGTGTCCAAGATATACTTAGAAAGTACATATAACTTTAGAAAAGTTACATTGGTACTTGCCTGACCTGGAATCGAACCCGCGCACTCATACTTGAGAGGCTGGTGATTTAACCACTAGGCCACCAAGACATAACTTACATACTTAAAATATAGTCAAACGGAAAGACGACCGCTGCCAAATTGTTCCAGTCCTCCAATCTACGCGGTATAAAAGTCGAGGCGAAATCAAGCGGGATCGCGATCGAACACTAAAGCTACCTAGATAGTTTCTTGACAACTTTGAATAAGCAGGTTGACAATGACATAATATATCTACTGTTATGGCATAATGCTACATTTGTGATACCTTGTGCGTACCTTGTACGGGTGCGTGGAAGTGGACATAATGTGATGTGATTCAACATTGCTGACTCACATTAAACGATAATAGGGATGTATCCAAGGTATGAAAATCAAAAAAATAATTAGTCCGTCTTACAGATAATAAAAAAAATTAAGACCCGTATTTTTTATTTTGTCGTAATTACCAAATATTACTGAGATATAGAGTATTAAAGTTACAGAGTGGGGGCTAATTACGTCACGCCGTTCTATATTTTGCACCATGGCGTGACGTCATGCGATATTTCAAATCAATATATCATCTTAAATATTTGAATAAAAGAAAAAATAAAAAATACGTGTTCAATATTTTTTATAAAGCTATCTGACGGACATTAAATTATTTTTAAGGATACAAGCCAATTAACGAGTAAGAGGGTCATTCAAATCGACTAGACTATGGTGGATAAGAAACCAGCACATCAAGCGACGCCTTCCAGGACGCACAGGCAACTGAAGGAACACGGATGGGTCAGAGGGTCATGGTCGTTCCGCTGATCCGGGGATACCGCACGGTCTCTGCTGAGGCGGCGAGCCTTCTTGCCGGATTCCCGCGATCGGTGGCGATCTCTCACGTCCGACCCCGGTCCAGGCCATGGTCTGGACCGAGAGTGCACGGCTGGCCGTGGTCGTCACCTCCTTCTGCGAAGCAATGATGCTGGCAAAGGAGGAGGCAGAGCGCGTGAGAAAACGCAGATGCCCTGGTCGGGAGATTACATCGAACTCCCGGCCACGGTGGGCGCGGGCTTACGGGCTGTGGGCAGTGGGCAGCTCGCCGCCCGGTAAGGACCAGGCCTGAGGCGACGGCACGTTGTGTTTCACGCGCGCATCAAAGAGATGTCAGCACATCGTCATGGGGTCCACGAAGACCGATACCTCCCGGGTCAGGATTGCGGATTGGTTAAAAAATAAACCGATGATTTCCTATTCAAAACCAATAAAAAAGAAACACCGCTGGGTTTTAGTCAGTAAAAGTCTGATACTCCCTTAGCACGGCCCAAAGCCGGAAAAGTGATTTGATGATTTAGGTACCATCCGATAAAAAATGAAATGGGCAGCTAAAGATAGAAAGCCGGCCGTGGAACGTTAAAATTTAAAAGTTGTAACGTTTAAAAAGTAATAATTTATAGTGTCTTTTTTTTTTTTGTAAGAGTAACAATTTAAATTCGAACTATCAAACCAGTCGTGAGTCACCGTGGTGGACATAACAATAAAACCTTTTTTGAACAAGGCATGACGGAATGCTGATGTAATCTGTGGTCTGTGCTTGAACTACTTTAAAAGAAAAAAAAACGGGCAAGTGCGAGTCGGACTCACGCACGAAGGGGTCCGTACCATTATCTTTAAAAACGACAAAAAGCACGTATGTTGTACGGCAGCCGCCTTATATATTTATTTTATTTTAATTATTTTTTTTATTTTTAATATATTTAATAACCAAATATTCTGTGAACATTTCAAGCGTCTATTTCCGTTATTATTATGGAGCAAAAAACCGCAAAAACTTCACGTTTGTTGTATGGGAGCCGCCCTAATATTTTATTTTTTTTAGTATTTATCGTTACAGTGGCAACACATAACCTCTGAAAATTTCAACTGTCTAGCTATTACGGTTCATGAGCAGGTGACGAACAGCGAAGTCTCATGAATAGTGTTCCGTTTTAGCTTTTATGTACGGAACCCTAAAAAAACCCGGCCAAGAGCGTGTCGGGCCCACGCTCAGTGTAAGGTTTCGTAGTTTCCCATTCATCAAAAATAGGCTACCTATTTGTTACATCAAGTTGACATACTAAGTACATAATTCTGAAAAGGGGCCTACAAGGAATGGTGATAACTAAAGAGATATTGTTACATCCAAGTATTCTATAGCACATACCTATCTGACCCCATCAACTCAGAAAAAATCTTAACACCACGAAGTACAGCGCCATCACTCGGGAAATTGGGTTACTAATTTATACAGATCAGACGGGTTATGTGTGTCGATTTTTCGGTGCTAATTTTGAATTGCGTAAATCGATTTTAATATATCTTTTTTTATTTGAATGAATATACGTTCAGGATAATAAAATATGTAAATTAATGCAAAAAAATGCTTGCATATATGATTAATCTACAAACTTATTTCAGAAAATATTTTGTACACATTTTTTAAAAACTGTTCATCCTATCAAGTTGAAAATAATTTTCCTAGAAAGGTTTATAAAGATCTACTTTTGAGATTTTTTCAAGTTAAAGGGGAGGACGCTTTTAATTTTACTTTCAGAGCGATTTTTTCCGAAAATATTAACATTATCAAAAAATATTTAGTAAACCCAACCACCATCGCCAACATGCATTGAGCAAGCGTGGTGATTACCCTCAATCCTTCTCTGTTTGATAGAAGACCTGTGCCCAGCAGTGGGACAATAAAAACGGTTGTTGATGATGATTATATGATGATTGTCCAACAAAATATCGCACGTTAATTTAGTATGCGCAAAGACATTAAAATTATAGTTATGTGTATGGTAGGTACTCTAATTAAAACATTATTTTCCACTTTTTATTTTAGCACTTTGTCGGCGTGATTAATATACACACTGTCACTATCCGCGTATTGATTACGGAACCCTAGAAAACGAGTTCCCTCTTTTATAAAGCGGTCGGTCTAATGACCTCTATCAGGCCATGCATAAAAAAAATAAGGTTTTTTCTCTAAAACTTGGAGGGTAAGTAAAACTGCCCAGATTTTTGTATTATGTAGGCAAGGTCTGTGTTGTGTAATTTGACTCTTCTTGTTTAAATAAAAATGAATCTCTATTTCCCTTGGTCATCGCATCTCGCGCGAACGAATGGAGCGATCTCGCTAATTCTTTTTTGTTCATTATTGACACGAGAAGATTCAGGCAGACGGCAGGTCAAGCTAGCCAAAACTGACAAATATTCCCAATTAACCTTGAGCCTTAATGCTTTAGAAATAAAGTTGAAGGTTGAGTTGCTTGATGTGATGTCTTTTGTACAATAAACCAGTGCGGGTTGGTAGATGACATTTTTTTTAAAAATTTTTTGATGCTTAACTCAAAAGTACTTTAATCGAAGTAATAGAACATGCTTGTTTTGTCAAGATGTTATCATTCCCTGTTTTGAAAGCAGAAGGTAGTAATGAAATAAATTCCAAAAAGCAACGTTCCTGACTGTTTTCGAACCCACTAACTACATCTCGTAAGTCGGGGCCTTTAGCACATAAACACATTCCCCCTTATTCATAAACGCTGATTAAAGTTAACTAGTGATTAGCGATTCCTTAACCAAACATTTTTGACTTTTTATCTTCACTTAACTTAAATCATCCTTTATGAATAAACACCACGGTGTTTGAGGGGGTTATTCATAAACAATGATCAAAGTTAAGTGACGTTAGAAAGTCAAAAATGTATGGTTAAGGAATCGCTAATCATTAGTTAACTTTAAGCAGCGCTTATGGATAAGGAGGATTAACACTAGGCTACCATTGCCTTTCTAGTATTAGGTATTTCCTCAATCTCAGAAATCTATAAAGGAACTTCGACTGCTGTGGCCACAATCCTTTTGTAAGATAAATAACTCTAAAATATGTGATTTGGCTTGAAATCTACATACACCCGAATCGCAAAACGTTTCGCGTTTTATATAAACAAAATACTTTAGGCAAACGTAAACAAAGCGCTTGAAAGTCGAAGCTACATATAAATACCATTTTATATACAGAAGTGCGTTTAAAGCCAAATCTTTTCACATAAAATTGTTTGAAAGGATCTATTCGTGGAGTACTTACATACATACATAGGTACAATAGATAGTCTCCGTGGCGTAGCAGTAGCGAACGCGCAGTGCAAATATTCATATGCATGCATACAAATATTTGAAAAGAAAAAGAAAAGAAAAGAAACCATTTATTTGGCGCACACCCTTATAAATACATAGTTTTAAACAAAGAAAACAGAACAAAAAAAAAAAAAGAGAGAAACAGATAAAAAGACAATCAACAAATGTGAGTCCAACGGTTGCGTCAAATAGGTCCAGTTCAGCATAAATGTCAGACAACTACGTAGCAGTTGCCTGACGCTGGTTTTCAACTGCACAGTAGGCCTAGTATGAGTTTTCATTACGAAACTCGTTCGCCGATATCGAGCGCGTTTGACTCAGTGATTGGCCCGCTTCAAGGTCTAAGAACTCTCAACCAATGAGAGCGCCAAACGCGCTCGATACGATCGAACGAGTTCCGTATTGAAAACTCATACTAGGCCTACTGGTCTGGTCGTGCCTCGGAAAGCACGTTAAGCCGTTGGTCCTGGTTGCCATACGAACATCTAATGGCAGTCATTACGGGCTGTTGGAGCGCTCAAAAGTCCAACAATTAGTCTAACTGCAATGCTCCGACATCGCCTTCGGGTCGTGGAGGTCAGACGGCAGTCGCTTCACGGAAAATATCGAAGTTTAGCCAGAATCAGCAGTTAGACTGGGAAAGCGGACCTCAGACTTAAAAGCTGAAAAGCTTCGGATGCGACTGGGATTAACGCTGAAATGAGAAGAATAGGTAGGTTAGCCTTTAAAGCCAAAAGATATAAAAAAAAACTTCAACTATGTATGTATACAGACGATCGCACATCAAGCTACAACAATCTGTCAGATTTCTTTATTAGATTTTCAACTTTATCTATAAAGTATTAAGGCTCAAGATTGATTGGGAATATCTGACAGATTCCGGTAGGTTGATTTGCTGTCGCCCGTACTTGCCTTGGCAATTTTTTTTTTTCCATTCAAAGTTGGGTGAAGTAGCAGTTTTGAATATTCGGTTTGACACAAAGTGATCTTCAGGATCCTAAAACAATGACTTCATCATCAGCTTATAATGTTCTTACTTCTGGGACACGGGCCTCCTCTTTCTCCTACTCCTCCACCGTAGGCGCGGGCCTGCGGGCGGTGAGCAGTGGGCAGCTCGCCGCCCGGTAAGGACCAGACCCGAGTCGACGGCGCGTTGTGATTCACGCGCGCCTCAAAGAGATGTCAGCACATCGTGACGAAGACCGATGCCTCCTGGGTCAAGGTTGCGGGTTGGTTAAACAACAAGAAACCGTGGCCCTGGGCGTCACACAGGCAAGAGAAGAAACTCGGGTGGGTTTTAGTCAGTAAAAGTCTGATACGCCCTTCCGCTCCGCCCAGAGCGGGAGAAGTCATTTGATGATTTCCCATCCCAACAAAAAAAAAGGCCTCTTGTTGAGAGGGAGTGGGCCATAATCTCCCACACGGGCCCAGTGCGGGTTGGTAGATGGCACATGTATTCGAAGTTTCTGCTTCTAGGAAATGCCGGTTTCCTCACGATGGTTTCCTTCACCGTTTTGAGAACGGTGTACACCTTTACGCCCTTGTAAGTCTCGGCCGATAACATTAGGCTAGCACTGCTCTACCAATTACCTATTACCTTTTTGAAGTGAAACTTCTTTACGCACGCTTGACTTGGGGAGTAAGCTGGCGAACGCGTGACGTAAGCGTTACGAATAGTGATCGGGCAAGGCGAACGGAAGTTAAGTGGGGGATATAAGCACAGAGGCGCCCGTGGCGCGAGCTTTGTACTACAAGGTCTACAACGAGTTTTTTTTTTCCATAAAAATAGAAGATCTATGCAAAAATATTAATTTACCAATGAAACCATGAAATAAATTTAAATATTTATAGAAAATTAATATATGTATATATTGTACACACACATATATATATATATATATATATATATATATATATATATATATATATACATACAGATGGAGCGAAAGAAGTTTCACTTCAGTCGTGTGGTCATAAGCACACTCGTATTTTTTTTTTGACTTCACATAATATGTAGCAACAGCAGTGTTATTTTGTAACCAATTTTGAACTGAACCGCTTTTGATGGTTTTTTTTTTAAATGTTTTCTAAATCTTTATATTAAACCATTTTTTGGTTTTTTATACAAAACTAGCTACCCCTCGCGGTTTCATTTTTTTTTCAGGTTCACTTACTCCTATTGGTCACAGCGTGATGTTATATATATATGTCTTCCTGGATTAATGGGCTATCCAACGCAAAAATAATTTTTCAAATCGGACCTGTAGTTTCTGAGATTAGCGCGTTCAAACAAACAAACTCTTCCGCTTTATTTATTAGCAATTAGTATAGATGAAGGTTCTGATAATTTAAAAAAAAAATAAAGTTCCATTTAAATGTCGTCAGTTTTTTAGGAAATAAAATTTTAATCAACATGTTTTTTAATATCTATATATTTTGTCAACAGGGCATGAACACGCGGCTCGCATTCGCAATCATCTCATCAGCATGCTGGTCAGCTTTCCAACATGGGTATAACACCGGAGTCCTGAACGCACCACAAGCTGTAAGTTACCATCTTCCTAGCCAATACTAACTTAGTTACTTTTTCCAACGGACTAAAACTATTTTTTTTATTATGGCATCTCGTAGTTGTCATTGAGAAGTCGTGACTACTTAACCGGACTATCCTGTGGCTGCCTTAAATGAATTTAAAGCCTCCAGCCAGGGCTATTAAAAAACTAAGCGACCACACGCTAACGGCACCCCCTGTGGGGTACGAACCTTGGCTTAGTAGTCCAGTCACTTTAGGCACAAAAAGGGGTCAATCTCGGAATTTGAGATAAGCTGGAAACTCGTATATAGCTTCATTTTGATGTTCTAAAAGTTGTCTAATAAGTCTCATATTATCTCGTGTCTGCGTCATAAGTTATTCGAGGTCAAAGGTCACCAAAATCTGTTTTTTGCAATTATCTCCGTTTCTATTGCTCCAATCATGTTAGCACCTATTATCAAAATTGTAGAGTATAAAATTTGCGACAAATTTTGTTCTAACCATTTTTTTATAAAGTCAACCGTTTGCGGGATAGATAGCGAAGAGCTTCCAGCTTTCCAGCTTATTATCTCAAATTCCAAGGTAAAACCCTAAAGTGACCGGGCTATAGGGCGTCGCTGGGGAGAACAGCAAGGGACGGCTGGATCGAAATTTTAACAAAATTTAAGTTCAGTATCTTATTATTTCTGTTTCATTAATTAGTCCGCGCTTGACGTATGTTTGTTTAGTCGCCATGTGTTTAAGCACCTAAATTGTCTATGGAACATCTTAATTTGACAGGACTAAACTAATATTATATCTTTAGTCCTTTTCATAATGAATATAGAAAAGAGTATCAACTCAAGGCTCAATCTGTCAAAAAATACTTGCAATTTCCCTACATTTTGACTTTTGTTTGTGGCCCAGATGAGGCTGCGACTAAATTTTTGAACGTTGTAAATGAGCAGTTTTCCGATAGGTTAGTTTCAAAAGTAATCAAGAGATGGCGTTACCATAACTTTCGGTATATTTTTAAATTTGTTGCTGTTAATTTAGTCTGTGGCAAAAAAGAACTGACAGTTATAGAATGTCATATTTTGGTTGATTTTGTTTATAGTCGTGGTGGCCTAGTGGTTAAAACACCAGCTTCTCAAGTATGAGTATGCGGGTTCGATTCCAGGTCAGGCAAGTACCAACGTAACTTTTCTAAAGTTATATGTACTTTCTAAGTATATCTTGGACACCAATGACTGATTACAAGGTGAAGGAAAACATCTTGAGGAAACCTGAACTTAAAAGTCTGAAATCGCCAACCCGCATTGGACAAACATGGTGATTACGCTCAATCCTTCTCAGTATGAGAGGAGACCTGTGCCCAGCAGTGGGACGATAAAAAAGGTTGAAGATGAAACAAATAAAAAAATGTGCAACAACACTATGATTTCCAAAAGTGCTGGCAGCACCTTCTAGCTTCTTCTTCATCTCAGCGTTAATCCCAGTCGTATCCGAAGCTTTTCAGCTTTGGAGTCCGCTTTACAAGTCTAGTCAGTCATTATCCAGTTAGTCATTAGATGTTCGTATGGCAACCGGGACCAATAGCTTCATGTGCTTTCAGAGGCACGACCAGAATAGTGCAAATATTCATATATGCATACAAATATTTGCACTACGCGGTGATCGAACCCGCGCCTCCTTGCGCAACGGCTGTGCTCGCTACCGCTACCGCTACGCCAAGGAGGGAGGCTGTCACCAAGCATTAGCTTATAATACTAAAAAAAGATCGAAGCAAAGACTGAAACATGATGTACGTAATCTTTTACTACCGAACAATAACACTTACTTTGCTGGTTTTGCATTGGCAACTCCAGCTCCAGTGGATCAGGGGATATTGAGGACTGCTCCTGAGTCATGGGTTCATCAGGTGTAGCAACAGGTGTATGGATGGGTGAGATGGCTGCTGAATCTTGTCTTGCCGGAAGACCCTGCACGACAAAACCGAATTTCCTTTACTTTTTTTTTTATTGTAAACTAGCGCTTGACCGCAATCCCGCCTGATGGTAAGCACTGATGCGATCGTTGATGGTAAAGCGCGCTAGTTTATTAAGAGCCTATTCACTCAGAAAAACTGAGCGAATAGGAAGGAAGACGGCAGTTGAGCGAGGTGATGCAATGTTAAACCCAACAACACGACCAACGATGCTGCGCCAAAGGGAGATTGATTTGAAGACCATCCACGACCAAACTCCCAACACAACAACTTTTGGCGCATCGTACCCGGCACACATCGCAACACAACTGCTCAGACCCGTCCTCCGTAGGGCTTCACCAGACATCATACCGGAACACGACAAATCGCTTGGCGGCAAGGCTTTGTCTGGTGGGTGGTAACTTCTGCCAGCGGCCGATGTTTTGGCCTACTACCGATAAAATAGACGTAAAAATAAATAAATTTACTGATACGACAATATTTTCGCCATAGATTTAGTTCACAATTTTCAGTACCCTAACATCACTACAATGTATAAAACAAAGTGGCTTTCTCTCTCCCTATATCCCTATGTATGCTTAAATCTTTTAAAACTACGCAAAGGATTTTGATGGGTTTTTTTTAATAGATACGAGTCATTGAAGAGAAGGTTTATGTGTATAACTAGCGACCCGGCCCGGCTTCGCACGGGAGCAATGCTGATACTAGATACATTACAGAAAAACTGAACGTATAAAAAACAGCGGCCCGCCGCTTGGGACTTAGAACTTTTACAATAGAAGTATTTTTTTTTATTTGGGACAAAACCCGCCACACATTTCCCCACCCACTGCAACTCCTGAAAGCCAGAATCAACAGTGGAGACCGCCAGAAAAACGCCGAGCAATGAAGCTCGACGAGTCCCGGAGAAACGATTCAAATGTCTTGGGTTCCGCAACGAAATTAATCAGAAAAGAATAGCGGAGGAGTAAGAAAAAAGATATTTTTTCCACTTCCCTCCATAACAAGCAGGAGACAGAACAGAACTAGGCCAATCAGCACAAAGGGACATTATTGCAACTGGGAGAAGCCCAGATTGCCAAGCACCACAATAGAAGTATATTACCGATGGAAATGCTAGCACTCTTGCGCTGATTTGCCGCTCTCCACAAGCCTCTCCCATGATTGATAATATCCTTAACTCCACCTGGGAGAGGGTCGTTGCTACCGATGGGGCTCCTCCAGCACATTTTGGCCGCCTGGACGCTGCAGCAGCTTTTTTGCCAAATGCTTTTTATCTGCCCACACCTGTAATTAGTTTACTTCGCGTCATAAAAACTACAGTAACTAACAGTAGTTTTTTACGTGAAACAGTAAAAATTTTTAACAACCCGCCTGATGGTAAGCAGTGACGCAATTGTTGATGATAAAGCGCGCTAGTTTATTAAGAGCCTATTCACACTATTCTTGAAGACACTTAAATTGTAGTCCGACGGAAACACCGCCACAGACAAATTGTTCGCGCATGGTTCGGTCGTTGTGGTGTCAACAACGTAAGGGTGGAAACTCTGCGTACGACGCGACACGATGGAACGGAGATGGGGGAATTAAATCATGCAATTCCCTCGTAGTATTAGTAGGTGGAGGCCCCGGGTTCGATCCCCGGCCAGGTCATGATAGAAAACGATATTTTCCTGATTGGGCTGGGTCTTGGATGTTTATCTATATATGTATCTATTATAAATATAGTATCGTTGAGTTAGTATCCCATAACAGAAGTCTCGAACTTACTTTGGGGCTAGCTCATTCTGTGTGATTTGACCGTATATATTTATTCATTTATTTTATTTATTTAATGCAGTGGTATCTATAAACGCCACATGCGAACTCCGCGTTATACTGACGTCACACAGATCTTATATCTTGCAAGCAGAGTTTAACGTGCAACTAGTATATATAGAACTGGAGAGTACACCAACAGGGTTGGGCAAGTCCCCTTACCCAACGGTCCAGACTTAACACCCGTCTGAGGATGAGTAATGAGGCAAGGTACCCGAAATTATCAATTTTTTTAAGTCAGCATTCAACCTAAGGCCGCTGCCTCGAATCTTGCGGGCAGCGGGGCGGCGGCGGCAGCGGCGCGGGAGCCGGGCGGGCATCGGAGACCCGTTCTCGAAACTAGCGGGCAGATCGCGCGTCACTATAGCCGCGTAGTGTTGTGTCCACAATTGTGTAGACGAGATATTTGTTTTTATTCGCGAAAGAAATGTCTGAACAATGGCGGCAACAATTATATGTCTAACTGGTAGCAGTTAGACATTTTAGGGTCTTACCACTCAGTGTCAGGGTCTTTAACACGTCCCTGTAAGGCCCCAGTATGTAGATACTGGGGCCTTACTGCGACGTGTTAAAGCCATCATGGTTCCGTTGTGAAAAAGAGATAACGGTAGGTATTTATCCTGTATTGCTCCATCTTTGTCTGACACTGGAATGATGACGTTAAAGTAACCCTCCTGAAGTCTTTATTGTTATTTTCAGATAATGTCAGAATGGCTACAGAAAGAATCTCTCACCGGCACCAACACATCACTAGCGGCTGTGGATGACCCTAAAGTAACGACAGTGATGTCCATAGCTGTCGCGATATACTGCGTGGGGGGCATGATCGGTGGTATCGTCACAGGAGTCGTAGCTGACAGGTGAGTGCTTTTTTTTAATAATTATGAACTAGTGCTTGACCGCAATCCCGCCTGATGGTAAGCAGTGATGCAATCGTTGATGGTAAAGCCCGCTAGTTTATTTAGCTAATGCACTTAAAAAAATGGAGCCGTCACGGGACGCCTGGTAGATGTGAAACATCGACGTTATTTCGTAAAAGTAGTATGCAGAAAAGAACAGATTGTGGTAGGAACTAAAAATGTCAATAAAATAAAATAAAAAAAAATATAACGATTTTTTTTCTAGATAACGATGATTTTTTATTAAATAAACATTCATTTTCATTAAATACAAAAATTTACATATTTATTTTAAATCGAAACTACTCAATTAGTTTAATCAGTGACTTCGGTAATAGTTACATTCGATGTTGCCTCTGAGAACGGTATTACTGTGACAATTGGTCGATGGTAACTGAAGTACGATACGAAAGTATTGGACATAACATTATTAAGATATCTAATAAATACAGCATCTATTGTCAAGAATCTTAGCTAGTTATTTCAATATACTACTAAAGATCGTAAATTATAAATATAAATAATGAATGTTTCACTATAAACTCCATTATGATTAGAAAAATTAATTAATTTTTTAAAGTTTAAATTAATAACAAATAAGAAAAAGATTCGTGCGCTGCACGCCATCAGCTGATTTTAAAATAAAGTTCTGTCAGTCTTAATAAATTTATTCTCTAAGCAATTGTTTTAATGCATTAATTTCAATAAGAATGAAATTAAAATTAATAATTAATTTAAAAACATGATATGCAATGAAATTTATGTGAATTTTAATCTACCTAGAGAGTAGATTTTACATTTACTGGCGCTCAATACACACCAAATATACGCGTGCTAAATGCACAGATAAATGCATACTTTAATTATAAAAATAAAATTAACTTACTGATGACTTGATAACTCTCTAAATTATCACGGTCAGACATTTTATTATCAGAACAGAAAAAATGATTTATTTACCAGAAAAACACAGGTTATGAGTACTGTAATAAACAGAGGTATCCGAGCTCAGTGGAGCGAAAGAGATGGCTTAACGCCGGATCGAGTGAGAGAGAAACGCACAGTCGATTCCGAGCTCAGTGGAGCGAAAGAGATGGCTTAACGCCGGATCGAGTGAGAGAGAAACGCACAGTCGATTGCGCGTGGCGACGCGTCGCCACGCCAGAAATCGGTCTCACGTGCGCCTATAGATGTTTCACATCAAAAACTTAGTGAACAGGAAGGAAGACGGCAGTTGAGCGAGGTGATACAATGTTACGGATAACGCCCTCTTCCGCCCTCCATAAATGAGTCCTGGGGCGAGGGACATGGGGAAGTTCGAGCACGAGTGTCGGCGCGCGCCTCTGAGGCGATGCACGGGGTAGTTTAACACCCCACTACCCCGTGCAGGAGACGATGCCCGGACAGACCGGGCCAGCACGATGGTGTGGGGCCGTGGAAGAATTGTAGACTCCCGCTGCCCCACGTGCGCTCGTGATAGAAGAGACATACCAGGTTTTAGTCACCCCGTCGCCCACCCCAGGGCGACGGACAACCTATGAGGATTTCCACCCCCGAAAAAAAAAAAAAGGTGATGCAATGTTAAACCCAACAACATGACCAACGGTGCAGCGCCAGAGGGAGATTGATCTGGAGACTCTCCACGACCAAACTCTGATGAATCTGCCGGCAGCCGATGTTATGGCCTACCACCGAGAAAGAAAAAGGAGAGTCCTATGTCCACCAGTGGACTGCAAGTTGTATTATTTGATTGAAACACGACTCAATTATCAAGGATAGCTATTTGTTTCAGGTTGGGCAGGAAAGGTGGCCTACTCTGGAACAACGTACTGGTATTTGTGGCTGCTCTGTTGGAGGGTCTCGCGAAAGTTGCCAACTCGGCGGAGATGCTTATTTTAGGAAGGTAAGAAAAAAAAAAGTAGAAGGTAATGTAAAATAAACTGTGGAAACTGTTGTAAGCAATGATGCAATCGTTGATGGTAAGCCACACTAGTTTATTAAGAGCCACACACGGCTCCGCGCTTTATGTTTTTTTTTTATTGAGTTACATTTTGTTTTTTACATTTTCGATGCGTTAGTGAAGCCTGCAGGGTAATTGGGTTGTATCCTAAAAAATAATTTAATGTCCATCAGATAGATGTATAAAAAATATGGAACACGTATTTTTTATTTTTTTATTTTTTATTTCATTCAAATACTTAGGAAGATATATTGATTTGAAATATCACATGACGTCACGTGTCACGTGGTATATTTTGTACCACGGCGTGACGCAATTAGCCCCCACTCCGTAACTTTAATATGCTATATCTCAGTAGTTATTGGTAATTTCGACAAAATAAAAAATACGGGCCTTAATTTTTTTTTATTACCTACCTATAAGACGGACTAATTATTTTTTTTATTTTCATACCTTGGACACATCCCTATTGCGTAACGCACTATCAGTAGCAATGGGTTTCATTTTGACAGTTCAACAACATTCATTGCGGTATTTACGTTGTTGAGCTGACACATTTTTGAACAGATGGAGCAATGGATTAGCAATTGATTTCAAAATGATTCCAACTGATAGTAATAGTGTGTTACACAATTAGGATGCTGTTGGTCGCACCAACATTATATTTCAGTCCATATCATCATCACCCTTTTTACTGTCCCACTGCTGGGCACAGGTCTCCTCTCATACAGAGAAGGATTGAGCGGAATCACCACGCTTGCTCAATGCGGGTTGGCTATTTCAGACTTAAAGTCCAGCTTTCCTTCACCTTCAGACAATGGTGTCCAAGATATACTTAGAAAGTACATATAACTTTAGAAAAGTTACATTGGTATTTGCCTGACTTGGAATCGAACCCGCGCAGTCATGCTTGAGAGGCTGGTGTTTTAGCCACTAGGCCACCACGACTTACAGTACACCACGACTTACTCAGTCTATATGTATCTATTTAATTGCAAAACGTCATGAGTAAAATAACCTATAATTGAGCCAAATTCGATAAAGTATAGAGGTAAACAAACCGTTGCTAGGCAACGAGTAGTTTACGCCTAAAAGACAGATGTTAACAACCTTTTCTACATAGATGATTTTCATAAAAGTAATAATCCTACTTCCTACTAATATAAACAGCTTATTTATGTTTAGATATTTATGATTTGCATAGAACGCTTAACCGATTTGAATGAAATATGACACACACGTAAGCTAATTTCCTAATAGGGTAAATTTTTGACACATATATATATTAAATTTAGTCCATACCTGTCATGTGTTATGCAGTTGATTTGAAAGTATAATTAAAATACGCAAAATTGTATTGATAAATGCCTCAACTTTATTCATTGGTTGAATTTCACAAAATGTGTTTAATACCTGGCTTCATCCATCTTTCTTTTTTTGTAGGGCTATCATATCACGTAAAATCAATGTCGACTTTTTAATGGATTTTCGAAATACTAAATTATTATATAAGTTATTTTAGTGATTCTATTGAAATATGCTGCAATAGGAATTGTTAATAAATAGTTAGCATGTAAAAGTCGATAATTATATAAATAACAGGAGATTTGTAAAACGTGAGTTGGATAACTCTAAATTCGTTTGTTTACCTCTATTCTTTATGGAGCTTGGCGTTGGTATAGTATTATGACGCTTTATCATCAAAACGACGTTATATTAAAAAGATTGTTATTTATACACTATGTAACAAAAACCCTGTTGTTCCTTTCAAGGACATATAATTTTACCTACAAGCACATCATTAATGAAGTCATAATTAGAAAACAGTAATCATTGTCTAGTCGAGGGGTCACAATCAAATACCTATTAAAACCGACAAATTTTTTTTTTTTTTTAGAATATCTGAATTTATAAGTTAAATAAATTGGCGGGAACGTTCTACTTATGTCTAGTTTCTTCATGCAGAATTGCAGAGCTAAGAAATCAGTTACAGATTAAAAATATTAATAATTAAACATTTATTTTAATTATTTTTGTTGAACAATTTTTATAAATTACTTGCTTTATTACGTCCGTATGCCGATTCTTAAAACGTAGGTTGAAGGAACAACAGGGTTTTTGTTATATATTGTATTTTTTTAACAAAATTATCATTTTTTACAAACGGTAGGTACCGTTCGAATGACGTAACAGAGCGAGGTGCACATGTTAACTCGCGCAAGTGCCAAGTAGTAATAAACTACTTACCCCGTTCTCCTCTTTCATAAACAAGTTTTGTTTCAGGCTTATAATCGGCGTGAATAGCGGTTTGAATGCGGGTTTAGCGCCCATGTATCTAGCTGAAATATCACCTGTTTCGCTCAGGGGATCGGTGAGTATAACATCTATCAATCTTTCTTTGGAAGGGGTGGAGAACTTTCGATTATTCGTGCTGGCTTAGTCTAATTTCAAAATCTGGCTTTGCGTAACTAGCTCTACTGACTACGAATTATACAATATGTAAAGAAAACCCTGTCCGATCCGCGAAGCTATTGTTAGGTATCGATAACTGATTCTACTAATGGATACAAAGCTGGGCTAAACTTAAAAAAAAATATCCCCCTAAATAAAATATTATTTCGCAAAAAGAGGTAACTTAATACATGTGCGGTAAGCAAACCTTCCGCGGGCGGCGAGGGGCAGGGCACGCGGCACGTGGTCGCATCGCTATTCGCTCATAATAATACCGGTGTTGTCACTTTTTTAAAAATTACCAAATTTCCGGGAAGTTCGAATTAATTCGCAGGAAAAAAGATTATTTCAAAATTCTTTAGTATTGTTACTATGATGATTACGTAAAATTTCATATTATATTTGGTCATGTGTTTACCTAACCTTTATTACCCTTATGGGTCGGACAGGGTTTTCTTTACATTTTGTATATTATTTATTAACTGCCCTTGACAGCCTCCGTGGCGTAGCGGTAGCGAACGCGGCCGTTGCGCAAGGAGGCGCAATCCCCGCGCAGTCCAAATATTTGTATGCATGAATATGAATATTTGCACTGGTCTGGTCGTGCCTCGGAAAGCACATTAAGTCGTTGGTCCCGGTTGCCATACGAACATCTAATGTCAGTCGTTACGGGTTGTTGGAGCTCTCAAAAAGTCCAACAACTGGTCTAACTGCAATCCTTCGATATCGCATTCGGGTTGTGAAGGTTAGACGGCAGAGAGAGAGAGAGATCAGATGGAAGACCATCTGGTTAGGGGGCTTTTAGAGGCAAGGAGGTATAACAATGTCAAGATTAACTCCAGACTGCTACTGAGAAGCACCCAATGGAGAAACTCAAAAACATTATATACATTCCCTCTTATTCATAAACGCTGCTTATAGTTAACTAGTGATTAGCGATTCTTTTTTTCTTTCTTTTATGGCTTCGTACGGTTTGTGCATTTAGCAAATGTCACGTAATGAATTATTCATGTCGAAAAAGACGGCCGCGTGAACCGTCGTACGAGGGAGGTTTGAGACAGAGCTGCGAAATTTCACTGTCCTTTATCAATTATTTACTGAATGCACTTTTTACTACATAAATCACACACTTTTATTTAGTAAACAATACTATAAATAATTTTAAAAGTCCAATGAAAAATGAGCGTGACACTCAGCTTGACTTTCCCGCCAAAACTCTCCTTAGCGATTCTTTATAACCTTTTAACGTTACTTAACTTTAATCATCATTTATGAATAAACCCCTTAAACACTGTAGTGTTTATTATTACAAGTGATTTAAGTTAACTGACGCTAAAAGGCCAAAAATGTATGATTAAAGAATCGCTAATCACTAGTTAATTTTAAGCAGCTTTTATGAATAAGGGGGATTGAATCCAAGACAATAGGGATGTATCCAAGGTATGAAAATCAAAAAATAATTAGTCCGTCTTATAGATAATAAAAAAAATTAAGACTCGTATTTTTTATTTTGTCGTAATTACCAAAAATTACTGAGATATAGCGTATTAAAGTTACAGAGTGGGGGCTAATTACGTCACGCCGTTCTATATTTTGCACAATGGCGTGACGTCATGCGACATTTCAAATCAATATATCTTCCTAAGTATTTGAATAAAAGAAAAAAATAAAAAATACGTGTTCAATATTTTTTATAAAGCTATCTGACGGACATTAAATTATTTTTTAGGATACAAGCCAATACGCTCAGCAATCCCGCTTGCGATAAGACCACTGGGGCAGTAAATAAATCATCATAATCATCTCAGAGTTAATCCCAGTCGCAACCGAAGCTTTTTCAGCTTTAGAGTCTGGGGTCCCCTTTATCAGTCCAACTTTTTTTTTTTTTAATTATAAACTAGCGCTTGACCGCAATCCCGCCTAATGATAAGCAGTGATGCGATCGTTAATGGTAAAGCGCGCTAGTTTATTAAGAGCCTATTCACTAAGAAAAACTGAGCGAATAGGAAGGAAGACGGCAGTTGAGCGAGGTGATGCAATGTTAAACCCAACAACACGACCAACGATGCTGCGCCAAAGGGAGATTGATCTGAAGACACTCCACGACCAAACTCCCAACACAACAACATTAGGCGCATCGTACCCGGCACACATCGCAACACAACTGCTCAGACCCGTCCTCCGTACGGCTTCACCAGACATCATGCCGGACCACGACAAATTGCTTAGCGGCAAGGCTGGGTGGTAACTTCTACCGGCGGCCGATGTTATGGCCTACCACCAAGAAAACTGATAACTAACTGGTGATTTTGGCTAAACTTCGCTTTTTCCGTGAAGCGACTGCCGTCTGACCTCCACAACCTGAAGGCATTATCGAAGCATTGCAGTTAGACCAATTGTTGGACTTTTTGATGGCTCAATAACAACCCGTAACGACTGCCATTCGATGTTCGTATGGCAACCGGGACCAACGGCTTAACGTGCTTTCCAAGGCACGACCAGACCTATGCAAATATTCATATTCATGCATATAAATATTTGGACTGCGCGGGGATCAAACACGCGCCTTCTTCCGCAGCGGCCGCGTCTGATACCTTACAAATACCAAATATGAATTTTTGTTTCAGATAGGAACAGTTTATCAACTGGTTATCACGATGACAATCCTTCTCTCACAAGTGCTAGGCCTGGAGTCTGTTTTAGGCACGGCCGAAGGCTGGCCGTATCTATTAGCCATCACTGCTATACCGGCAGTGCTGCAGATATGCACTTTACCTATTTGTCCTGAGTCTCCGAAGTTTCTGTTACTGAATAAGGGACAGGAGTTGCATGCCCAAAGAGGTAAGTTGGAATCTCGTTCTTGCGAGTTCTATAGCAAAGTTTAACTTCTCAGATAAATTACATTGGAGCCGTTTTTATTGTACACAACTAAAATAATTAAATTTAAGTTGAGTCCATCTTATTCTGTACTAGCGGCCGCCAGCGACTTCGTTCGCGTTTTTTTATATACTCCACTCCTATTGGTCGCAGCGTGATGTTATATAGCTTAAAGCCTTCCTGGACTAATGGGCTATGCAAAACAAAAATAATTTTTCAAATCTGACCAGTAGTTCCTGAGATTAGCGCGTTCAAACAAACAAACAAATTATTCAGCTTTATATTTTAGTATAGATTATACAGAGTGGTACTGATAATACGACAATAAATGAAAACACGAACAATGCTGGTTCATAGGAATAATCCTAAACCATAGAAAAAAAACCTAGCATCAAAAATAAAAAAATGAAAATTGCAAAAAAACTAAATCGCATAAAATTGCAAACGGAATAGAACATCCTTTAAAAAACATTAGTTCACTGACCTCCGATCGGCGACAGCACGATCCTATATCGACTTGCTTTTTTCGGGCCATTATTATTGAAGTTTGGTACCGCAGGATGCGGCGGTCTTTAACCTGTAAGCGATTCCGTATCAACATGTACGTCGTGTAGAAAAGGTGAAAAATAAAAAATAATTTCCTGTGACTAAACTAATGGACATATTTATATGATTTTTTTTTTTTTTTTTTATAAATTATAAACCAGCGCTTGACCGCAAACCCGCCTGATGGTAAGCAGTGACGCGATCGTTGATGGTAAAGCGCGCTAGTTTATTAAGAGCCTATTCACTCTAGCCTTGAAGACACTCAAATCGTAATGTGACGGAAACACCGACGCCGGCAAATTGTTCCAGTCCCTCGATGTACGCGGTATAAAGGAGGAAGCAAAACGCTTCGTCCGGATCGCAGTGGTGTCAACAACATAAGGGTGGAAACTCGCCGTACGACGGGTCGTCCGATGATGGAACGGAGATGGGGGAATTAAATCATGCAATTCCCTTGCACACTCACCAGAATGCATCCTATAGAAGACCGAAAGGCTGGCCACTCTACGCCTGTGCTCCAGGCTTTGGAGACCGTTTCGAGTTAAGTCTGGGTCGCCAATCAGCCTCTTCGCAGGCCTCTCCACCGAATCCAAAGTGGCAAGGTGACATTTCGCAGCACCAGCCCAAATGTGGCTGCAGTACTCCACACACGAACGGACCTGTGCTTTGTATAAAATTAGAAGCTGCCCAGGTGTGAAGTACCGCCGGACCTTCGCGATGACGCCTAGTTTTCTGGCAGCCACCCTGGCCTTGGACTCTTTTTATGGGTAGACTGAGAATGTGTTGAGGTACACGATGTTTAATTTATTGTCGTATTGTCAGCACCACTCTGTATATTCTTCTTCTCTTCTCAACCTATAGAGGTCCACTGCAGGACAGAGACCTCCCTCAAGGCTTTCATTCCAATGTGGGGGCATTGCCATAATCCCCACGCTTGTCGCCCTGCTGCCTGCTTCCCTGATGAGAGTTCCCTTAGTGGCCTCTTACGACACCCACGGGAGGATAATGGATTGGTACTATTCTATGCCCGGTACCACACGGGGCTTCTGATTCTGTATCAGTCTCAACTTTACTTAGTCCTGTCAAATTAGTGAGCGCCTAACTTAAATTGACGTGTTTTTAGATGTCATATTTTTAATCACGCCTATACTGTCTATGGAATATCTTATTTTGTCAGGACTAAACTTTTTTTTATTTATTTATATTTATTAGAGCCACCAGTTATTGTTACAACACTTACATGCACAGTTGATAATTATAAGATCTTAGCTAGTTGCACAACATACTAAGGTAGCTACAGCGTACAATAAATTAGAGGAGCGTTATGGACATTGGTTAATAAAATTATACATTAGAAGTATTAATCCATTCTAAAGATAAAAAAAAATATATTACTTTACAAAATGCAAAATACTTAAATCTAATAAAATTTAAAAATAAAAATAAAAACAAACAGGTAGCAAATACAAGGGAAGTGGTGGAGCAGACTAATTCAGTTCAGCCAACTTCCTCCGGAACTGTGACAAAGAGTCAAAGTGTACGTCCACAGATTCACTGCATTTGTTTAATAAACGACAGAGACGGGGGATAGGTGATGATTTACCGAACTCTGTGTGTCTAAAAGGGGCCGAGAGAGGTTGAACTGGCTTACGCGGATATCTCGATGGCACACTAAACCTAAAAGAATTAAGGAGCTGTGGACAGTTTATTTCACTTCGAAGTATTTTAAAAAGAAAGACAAGATCCAAGATGTCTCTGCGCTTTGAGAGGGTCTGCATCCCGAATAAATGTAGCCTGTCATGGTACGAGGTCCTTCTACCGCCGTTAGATGTACCGCGACTTAAGTACCACAGAAATCTTGTTTGCACTCTCTCGAGCTTTAGGGAATGTGTGGAATAGTGTGGCCTCCACACAGAGCTACAATACTCAAGGGTACTTCTGACAAGACTACAATATAGTAAGATTCTTGTTTTCGGCTTTCTAAAAGGTTTAGAATTTGGAATTACAAAACCCAGCATCCTAGAGGCACTCTCCATATGAGGAACGTAGGTCTTTAATCTCATCTTCTGTCGTTTTCTTAATAAGATGCACTCAAATTCAATTTAGTTTATTTCTGAACAAGGGAATCGAGGCCATTATCTACTTCAGTCTAATGTATAGTAAGTAGATTTTTGAGTGACCATTTGTAACGAAAAGTTCCTAATAAGTTTTTATAGCAATTTCTCTCTCGTAATAGTCATAATACATACTATTGTATATTTTTTAAGAAACTCGTATATTGAAATTATTTAATAGAACCTCTTTTTCAGCTCTCAATTGGTTGAGAGGTGACGTTGCTGTTCACGGAGAAATGGAAGAAATGCATCAGGTGAATATCATAAAAAAAATTTTTTTAGACGTACAAACTCTCTACAAAAAAGTTACAAAGGAGGACTTAAAGCATTGTCAAGTTACCGCTGGATTCGCAAGGCGCAGGACCGGTCGTCGTGAAGATCCTTGGGCGAGGCCTATGTCCAGCAGTGGACGTCTTTTGGCTGAAATGATGATGATAATAATGAAGTTCTCTTTTCATCCCGTCAAATTAATCAGCACCTGACGTAAATTGATGTCATGTTTAAGACGCCATGTTTTTAATTTCCGCTATATTGGCGCCGATTCTGTTGTTTACAAACTTAACTAATATTAAGTTATATGCATCTTTTTCTTTCCATTTCGTTAAGAAAAGGACAGAAGATAAAATGTCAGTTTAGACCTGTCAAATTAGTGCGCTCCTGACGTAAACTGACGTATTTTTAGTCGCCATATTTATAATCACGTCTAAAATGTATTAAAATGTTGTCTTCTCTCCTTTTCTTAACGAAAGGGAAAGAAAAAGATGCACTAACTTAAAATTAGTTTAGTTTGTGAACAACAGAATTGCGCCATTGTCTATCTTAGTATCTAGGAGTATCTTATTTTGACAGGACTAAACTAACATATTATCTTCTGTCCTTTTCTTAATAAAATAGAAAGAAAAAGATGCACTTAACTTAAAATTAGTTTTGTTTGTAAACAAGACAATCGACACGAGTGTCTGTGTCAAATAAATAATAATAATCAAATTACAGGAAGCAGAAAAGAACAAAATCAGCAAAAAAGTGACCCTACGCGAGCTCTTCAGCAACCGTCAGCTTCGCCAACCACTCTTCATAGCAATGGTAATCATGGTAGCACAACAGTTCTCCGGGATCAACGCCGTCATCTTCTTCTCCACTGATATCTTTACCAGGGTGCAGCTAACTAGGAGTCAGTCACAGTACGCTACATTGGGTAAGAAAGAATCCCGCGAGTGACATACTTTTTAAAAAGGGGCCAAGTTCCTATTGCTAATGGTTCACCTAAAAAAGGGTTGAAATTCATTTAAGACGAAATAAAATTTTTACTTCTAAATTTGAACATGGCAACTCACTCAGAAAAACTGAGCAAATAGGAAGGAAGACGGCAGTTGAGCGAGGTGATGCAATGTTAAACCCAACAACACGACCAACGATGCTGCGCTAAAGGGAGATTGATCTGAAGACCCTCCACGACCAAACTCCCAACACAACAACATTAGGCGCATCGTACCCGGCACACATCGCAACACAACTGCTCAGACCCGTCCTCCTTACGGCTTCACCAGACATCATACCGGAACACGACAAATCGCTTGGCGGCAAAACTTTGTCTGGTAGGTGGTTCTGCCGGCGGCCGATGTTATGGCCTACCACTGAGAAAATTCTGACTTTAATGCATGCGTGTAAGGTTGAGTTTGGTTTGGTGTTTGATGTACCAGACTCGGTCGTAAAAATTAATGGCTTTTTGTACACTGCTTTGTGATAAGAACTTTATACACGGCACTTAAGGCTGATTTTAAATTACATAATGTATATTTATTTTGAATACTTTAGACTTGTCGCCATTTTTGATAAGAGTTTTGTTCGATACTTTGTATCTAGTGTATAAGTGACCAAAGCGCATATCACAAAAACTTGCCTGCTGCCTGAAAACTTATAGCCGTATAGCTCGTATAGCCCAGGTGGCCTACGTCACCAGTCAGGGAAACACGACGCTGACACTTCGTGTAAATTCGCATTAGTTGTAGTTAACTATGTTACATATTATACAATAATTATAGCATTTTTAACAGAATAGGAATAGAAAATTCCTTTAAAAAAATCTGCCAATAATTGATGCGCATATTACTTGCGCGATGTAGGGTTCGGAAGTGCCATCTGTGTTGTGTAAACTCAAACTAAATAGTTTTAATTCGAAAACACAGATGTCGCTACTTTAAATATAAGACAGCGACATCTGTGTTTTCTAATTAAAAGGAAGCTTCACTAAAAGGATCATTGTTCACAAACTAAACTAAATATAAGTTTAGTGCAATTTTTTCTTTCTATATTCTTATGAAAAGGATAGAATATAAAATTGTAATTTAAACCTGCCTAATTAAGATACTCTATAGACAGTTTGAACGCTTTTAAAATCGTGGTACCTAAACATACATCAAAATAAAAAAAAATCAAAATCAAAGCATTTATTTCAAATAAACCAGTTACAGGCACTTTTGAATTGTCAGAAGGTCGGTCAGTCAGTAAGGTGAAGCTAGTCGCCCATTCCAAAGAGTAGGTACCTATGGAGAAGAACTTTGGGTTGTATCCTAAAAAATAATTTAATGTCCGTCAGATAGATTTATAAAAAATATTGAACACGTATTTTTTATTTTTTCTTTCATTCAAATACATAGGAAGATATATTGATTTGAAATGTCGCATGACGTCACGCCGTGGTGCAAAATATAGCACGACGTGACTTAATTAGCCCCCACTCTGTAACTTTAATACGCTATATCTCAGTAGTTGTTGGTAATTACGACAAAATAAAAAATACGTGTCTTATTTTTTTTTATTATCTATAAGACGGACTAATTATTTTTTTGATTTTCTTACCTTGGATACATCCCTATTTAATCTAGTTTTTGATGAAGGAAATCTGGGCCGTTTTAAATTGAAACATGTTTAAATTGTTCATTTAAAGGTATGGGCGCAATGAACGTAGTGATGACAGTAATAAGTCTGCTATTAGTGGAGATAGCTGGTCGCAAGACGTTGCTGCTCTCTGGGTTCGCTGGCATGTTCGTTTGCTCAGTCGGCCTGGTCGTCGCCTATATGTATGTGAGTATCGATTTGATTTAGATATCCCTTTCTCGAGCTTTAACTTTGTCCCTAAATAATTCCGAAGAAAGAACTGTTCCCATGCTAAGGTAAGGTACACAACTCTGCTCCCACCCGGCAAAAAGAACATTATTTATATACAGTATGTTAAGAAAACCCTGTCCGACTCATAAGGATAATAAAGGTAAGGTAAACACATGACCAAATCTAATATATAAAATTCTCGTGTCACGGTGTTCGGCTTTAAACTCCTCCGAAACGGCTCGACCGATTTTGATGAAATTTTTTGTGCTTAACCGGTATCTATGAGAATCGGCCAACATCTATTTTTCATCCCCCTAAATGTTAGGGGTAGTCCACCCCTAAATTTTTTTTTTTATTTTTTAGACAAAAATTTTAATTTCTATTTTTTTATGATACAACATACAAATATACATACAATCCCCAATTTTCACCCTTCTACGATCAACCCTTATTTTTTAATAGCCATTTTAGTAATTTAATCTATTATTTATATGGCAAAACAACGTTTGCCGGTCAGCTAGTATAATATAAAATTTTACGTAATCATCATAGTACCAATACAAATGAATTTTGAAATAATCTTTTTTTCCCGCGAATTAATTCCAACTTCCCCGAAATTTGGTAATTTTTAAAAAAGTGACAACACCGGTATTATTTTGAGCGAATAGCGATGCGACCACGTGCCGCGTGCCCTGCCGCCCGCCGCCCGCGGAGGGTGCTTAACGCAGATTTATTAAGTTACCTCTTTTTGCGAAATAATATTTATTTTTTTAAGGGGATTTTTTTTTAAGTTTTGCCCGGTTTTGTATCCACTAGTAGAATCAGTTATCGATACCTAACAACACCTTCACGGGTCGGACAGGGTTTTCTTAACATACTGTATGGGCTTTAAATATTTCTCTTAAGATATATTTTACATTATCTTCATAATTTAGCAGTCGGCTGGCTGTCAGTGAGCCGTCTGCTAATTAGCAGCATGGGTGGACCGATGACCAGTATCGCTTCCATGAGTTTACATTACAAGACTCGATCGTCTATGTCTACAGGAACTAATAAACCTAAGCCGTCCTTTCGGCTGAAATGGTAATAATGATGATAAAATTCAAACACCAGATTATATCGTTAAAAATGCTCATAAAAATGTTTTTCTGTTTTCCTCAGGCTCACATATCATGGGTATCATACCTGTGCATAGCGTTGGTGATATTATTCGTCGTGATGTTTGCTGTGGGCCCTGGCTCCATTCCATGGTTCCTAGTTACTGGTAAGTCCTGAACTGAACATCATTTCAACTAACAAGATCGTAGGTGGGATGTAACCAAGGTATGAAAATCAATAAAATAATTAGTCCGTCTTATAGATAATAAAAAAAAATAAGACCCGTATTTTTTATTTTGTCGAAATTACCAAAAACTACTGAGATATAGCGTATTAAAGTTACGGAGTGGGGGCTATTTACGTCGTCACGTCATGCGATATTTCAAATCAATATATCTTCCTAGGTATTTGCATGAAAGAAAAAATAAAAAATACGTGTTCAATATTTTTTATAAACCTATCTGACGGACATTAAATTATTTTTTAGGATATAAGCCAATTGCCTAAATAAAATAGAATTCACTACTATTAAATAATTAATTACATTGTAACTCTCACTTGATAAAGATAGAAAAAGAGTTAATGCTGCGCAAAGACGTTACTTAAGACGATATTTTTTGTTTATTCGAAACCCGAAACACATGTCCAGTATTTTTAAGTAAGTAAAGAATCTATGTACAAAATTTCAAAAAGTTATCATGAAAAACCCCAAAGTTATGAGCTTTTTATCTTATTGATTGTCCCAAATAAATATCGTCAACGCACCGTTCGACCGGCCGCGTCTGTAGCTGCGCGGCGTGGGGTGCCCTGTCTCACTGTCCCTAGTACTATGATCTACCGTCAGCTGTGTTGCGCGCTCAGTAACCACACTGCAATAATTTCTAAATATACAGTATGTTAAGAAAACCCTGTCCGGATATAATATAAAATACCAAATATAATATAAAATTTTACGCAATCATCATAGTACCAATACAAATGAATTTTGAAATAATCTTTTTTTCCCGCGAATTAATTCCAACTTCCCCGACATGTGGTAATTTTGAAAAAGTGACAACACCGGAATTATTATGAGCGAATAGCGATGCGACCACGTGCCGCGTGCCCTGCCGCCCGCCGCCCGCGGTGGGGTGCTCAACGCACATTTATTAAGTTACCTCTTTTTGCGAAATAATAATTATTTTTTAGGGGGATTTTTTTTTAAGTTTAGCCCGGTTTTGTATGCATTAGTAGAATCAGTTATCGATACCTAACAACACCTTCACGGGTCGGACAGGGTTTTCTTAATATACTGTATATGGGAAAAATATAACATGGTGTAAAAATAATTGGAATTGATTCAGGTGCTTTCTTAAAGAAAAAATAACGTATAAAATTATTAATTACATTGTTGGTATTGTTTTTATTTATTAGAAAACTCTCGCTTGATAAAGATAGATAAATAATTTATTCTGCGCAAAGAGTCAAACCGTGGTAGCCTAATGGTTAAAACACCAGCCTCTCAAGTATGAGAGTGCGGGTTCGATTCCAGGTCAAGCAAGTACCAATGTAACTTTTCTAAGTTGTATGTACTTTCTAAACATATATCTTGGACACCAATGACTAATTAAAAGGTGAAGGAAAACATCTTGAGGAAACCTGGACTTTAAGTCTGAAATTGCCAACCCGCATTGAGCAAGCGTGGTGATTACGCTCAATCCTTCTCTGTATGAGAGGAGACCTGTGTCCAGCAGTGGGACAATAAAAAGGTTGATGATGATGAAAGAGTCAAACCTATAAGTCAGATCGAGGTCTGTCGCGTGAAATCTTCGTCAGAGCGGTGTCTGACTGGTAAGATCCCATCAGAACCGATGCAACTGCAAAAATATTGATTTGGTTAGAGGAAATGTACAACCAGTAGCAGAGTCTAGTAGTCGAAACATTTATCGGGTTCAATACAGATTGCCCAGTATATTTTCGTTCAATCCGAAGTGACCGTTCGACAATCCTCGCTTTCCAAAACGACTCTGTTCACGTGCCGCCAATACATTATAACGTCACACCGTTTGCCCCACTACTACGTAGATCAAATGAGCAATCTTTATCAAAATGAAACCGCTATCCACGACTTGCTATACACACACACTTTCGCATTTATTATATTAGAAGTACATCAAGTTTTTGATTTACTTTATTGTTACCGGCCTTTAACTTACACACTGTAGGCACAGGCTCAACAGCCGCTGCGTAAGGAGGCACATATTTTTATGCATGAATATGAATTGTAGCAGCCCAGCCAGCTGCTAGATATATTCTAAACCCCGCCGCGAAGGGTCGGCTATTATTCACACTAGGACTGCGGAAGTCATGGCGCGCGTCGCTGCGACCCAAACCCCCGCAGCGAGGGTTCCTATTAAACTTACCCCGGCTTACATCTGTGCATGGGAAGCCGCGGTCTGTGATTGGTCGGTGTAGAGAGCGCGCCAATTCACTGTTCACGTGTAAGACAGCTCGCTATAGTTTCCCATGCACATTGACCGTTGGTCAACAGATGTAAGCCGGGGTAAGATTAATAGGAACCCTCACTGCGGGGGTTAGGATGGCAGCGATGCGCGCGCAGGGGTTAGAATATGTCTAGCAGCTGGCTGGGCTGCTACAGAATATTTGCACTGGTCTGGTTGTGCCTCGGAAAGCACGTTAAGCCGTTGGTCCCGGTTGCCATACGAACATTTAATGGCAGTAGTTACGGGTTGTTGGAGCCCTCAAAAGTCCAATAATTGGTCTAACTGCAATGCTTCGATATCGCCTTTGGGTTGTGGAGGTCAGACGGCAGTCGCTTCACGGAAAATATCGAAGTTTAGCCAAAAATCAGCATTAGACTGGTAAAGTGGACCTCGAGACTCCAAAGCTGAGAGGCTTTGGATACGACTGGGATTAACGCTGAGATGATTTTAATTCAGATGGGCAAGTCAAATTGTTAGTGTCGAATTATCCCCGGCTATTTTGTCTTACAAACTACATAAGCACATCTATATGACACATTAGGTATTTATAGTGTAGTGTGTAGGACAAATAGACACAAATGATTTTTTTTTAATAATTATAAACTAGCGCTTGACCGCAATCCCGCCTGATGGTAAGCAGTGACGCGATCGTTGATGGTAAAGCGCGCTAGTTTATTAAGAGCCTATTCACTCAGAAAAACTGAGCGAATAGGAAGGAAGACGGCAGTTGAGCGAGGTGATGCAATGTTAAACCCAACAACACGACCAACGATGCTGCGCCAAAGGGAGATTGATCTGAAGACCCTCCACGACCAAACTCTCAAAACAACAACATTAGGCGCATCGTACCCGGCACACATCGCAACACAACTGCTCAGACCCGTCCTCCGTACGGCTTCACCAGACATCATGCCGGAACACGACAAATCGCTTGGCGGCAAGGCTTTGTCTGGTGGGTGGTAACTTCTGCCGGCGGCCGATGTTATGGCCTACCACCGAGGATCCTGTATCCGTGATCTGTGTGATCCTATATAAGTCCCTGTTTATACTTTGATTAGTAATTTAGGGGAGTTCATACATTTTCTGCGATGTTTCTAGGGTGGGGGGGGGGGGGGGGGCGGCTTAATTGTTACCAACCTTTTCCTCACCTATTCCAGGCAAAGGCTTCTTCTATTTATTATATTATTTGCTTACAGAACTGTTTAACCAATCGTCGAGGCCCGCGGCGTCATCAGTAGCAGTCACAGTAAACTGGACAGCCAACTTTATTGTTGGACTCAGCTTTTTACAGCTCTCTGTAAGTATTCACATTACTTCATTGGCCACTGCGGAATTGTCACTAGGAATTTTACACTGGTCAGTTGTCATTATGGCAAAGGTCCGGCGGTACTTCATACAGCTTCTATGTTATACAAAGCACAGGTCCGTTCATGTCCGTACTGCAGTCACATTTGGACTGGTGCGGCAAAAAGCCTGGATTTGGTGGAGAGGCGTGCGAAGAGGCTAATTGGTTTTTCACACATCATCCAGATTTAGTTCAAAACGGTCGCCAAAGCTTGGAGCACAGGCGAAAAGTAGCCAGGCTGTCGGAGTTCTATAGGATGCATTTTGGAGAGTATGTGGAAATTGCATGACTTAATTCCTCTATCTCTGTCCCATCATCGGACGACCCGTCGTACGACGAGTATCCACCCTACATTAAACACACTTTAAATAAGTGTTTAAGTTTTTGTAGTAGAACCCATAATTTTGACAAACACTTTCCTCGATTCCCTGTTAACAAACTAAATTAAATTTAAATACAGTGCATCTTTTTCTTTCTAATTCATTAAGAAAAGGACAGAAGATAAAACGTCAGTTTAGACCTGTCAAATTCGTGCGCTCCTGACGTAAACTAGCGTGTTTTTAGTCGCCATGTTTATAATCGCGCCTAAACTGTCTATGGCGTATCTTATTTTGACAGGATGAAACTAATATTTTATCTTCTATCCTTTTCTTTATGAAATATAAAGAAAAAGAAGCACTTAACTTAAAATTTGTTAAGTGTGTGAACTAGAGAATTGGCACCATTATTATATGAACTTTGACATAACACTGACATTAGACACAAGTTAAACAAGTGTTTATGTTTTTGTAGGGTTTTTTGACGGGAAAGCTAAGATGAATGTCAGGCTCATTGTTCATTGAACTTTTAAATTATTTACAGTGTCGTTTACTAAATAAAAGCGCGTGATTTATGTAGTAAAAAGTGAATTCAGTAAATAATTCATAAAGAACATTGATATACCGCAGCATAGCGGACACATCGTGGCTTTGCATAAATCCCCTCGTAGTCGGCTCACGCGGCCGTTTTTTTTAACTGTCATTGGTGATATCCGCCATTATTGTGAAATAAAACTTTCAAAGAATTTGTATAATTTGTTACACGTGTTATTGGCAAAATTGTGGTATCTAACCACAGAGGCCACTGAAGAGTTGAAGTAGTATTCACTCTAAAGAAAAGAAAGAAAGTTTTTGTAGTAGGTAGAACCCATAATTTTGATAAACATTGTTAGTATAGTGCAGGGATGGCGAACCTCTATGCATCTACGTGCCATTTTTTTTCAACTAAAAATATCAGTTGGCCATGACGTGTTAACAAATAAATCTTGTATTAGTGATTACTGCAAAAATCTTTAATAATTATGCTTGTGTATAATTTTAAATCCTTCTAGACATTTCTAGGGAACTTTGGAAGGAACCTTCAATTTGATTTTGACCCCTACAAATGTGTAGGGGTCAAAATCAAATTACCAATGAACCTCCAATTTGATTTTGACCCCTACAAATGTGTAAGGGTCAAAATCAAATTGGAGATTCATTGGTAGATTTTAATACATGTTTTGAAATCATGCCGTGCCGAAATTATTTTTGTTACGTGCCGCCAACGGCACGCGTGCCATTGGTTCGCCATCCCTGGTATAGTGCGTTTCATCTAATAGTTCCTTTGCCGTCATGTTGGCATTCATTTTTTGTCACTATCGTATACAAGGTAGACGCATTCTGCGTCTCTCTCTCTCACACACTAAGTTGCATTAGAGCCAACATGACGGCAAAGGAACTTGTATGACCTGTTGCTAGATCACACACTACTTTTAGATGATGTGGGCAGAATACAATAAAAGATGTTGATTTTATATAAGCTACTATATTGTTCCAAAGTTATAGTTAAAATGAGCCAATGGACTGATGTGTGTGAATTGAGTGACACGTGGCCTTTGCTAGCCGTAATGAGAACGCGACGACTTGATGGCTCGACGCGAACTGATGATTATTATAAAGTAAAATGAATGCAAGGCGTAAATGCTGACGATGCTATTAGATGAAACGCACTATATTACAAGTACATTTTTCTTGTCCACAGATAGCACTTGGCGCAAACGTGTTCGTAATATTCGCTGTTCTCCAACTGATATTTATTTTCTTCATCTTCTTCAAAGTTCCCGAAACGAAGAACAAGACCGTTGAAGAGATTACCGCTATGTTCAGACAGCAGATGTAAATGTGATTAAAATATGAGTTGTGTGTGTTTGACAGTGAATGGTGCCTTTCCATTACTCGCAACTAGGCTAAATTTAAGTTCACTGTGGCTACCATGAGTTTTCATTACGAACACTCGATCATAGATATAGACTGCGTTAGACTCATCGATTGGCGCGCTTCAAGGTTGTAAGAACTATCAACCAATGAGAGCGCCAAACGCGGTCGATACATATGATCAAGTCTCGTCCCCCCTCGACTTGACTTCGTTCGTCTGGAGTTAGTTATTTGAACATTTTATTTTAACCCCAAAAGACTCGATTTCTATAGATACATGACACTTCTAGATCATGATATAGAGCATACATTTTAAATTTTTGTTATGCTTCGCTACTATTGGTCGCAGCTTGATGTTATATAGTATCCAAAGCAAAAAGAATTATTGAAATCGAACTAGCCGTTCCTGAGATTAGCGCTTTCAAACAAACAAACAAACTCCTAAACAAATAATTCATAAAGAACATTGAAATATCGCAGCATAGTGGCCACAGCATGACTTTGCCTCAAACCTCCCTCGTAGACGGTGCACATGGCCGTCTTTTTCGACTGTCATTGGTGATTTGTTATAATTTCTGTAATTTGTTACACGTGTTATTGGCAAAATTGTGGTATCAAACCACAGGGGACATTAATCAAGAGTTGAAGTTGAAATCAGACAGATTGTAGTAGGTTGGTGTGGTGTCGTCTGTACACACCCAGTATAAGCTGACTTCTGATTGTACGAAATCCCATACAACGCCAGGTCAACTAAAACTGTTTTGTATTTTAAAGAAGTGTTTTGTATGTATACAGTATGTTAAGAAAACCCTGTCCGACCCATGAAGGTGTTGTTAGGTATCGATAATTGATTCTACTAATGTATACAAAACCGGGCCAAAAAAAAAAATATTATTTCGCAAAAAGAGGTAACTTAATAAATGTGCGTTATGCACCCTTCCGCGGGGAGCGGGCGGCAGGGCACGCGGCACGTGGTCGCATCGCTATTCGCTCATAATAATACCGGTGTTGTCAATTTTTTTAAAATGACTAAATTTCGGGGAAGTTGGAATTAATTCGCGGGAAAAATAGATTATTTCAAAATTCATTTGTATTGGTATTTGGTACTATGATGATTACGTAAAATTTTAAATTATATTTGGTCATGTGTTTACCTAACCTTTATTATCCTTATGGGTCGGACAGGGTTTTCTTAACATACTGTATATAAAACGAATGTTTAAGAAATATAACGAAAACTCTTGAATTGTTTTGAATTTATTAAGTTGTATTTATTTTAAGACGTTTTTTGTATTAAAATAGTCTTAAGAAATTAAAATACTCAGTTATTTTAAAACTTTTATTATTTTCCCATTCTGACAGGTACGGACGACGGCAAGTCAAGCTACCAGAAACTGTCAAATATTCCCAATCAACCTTGAGCCTTAATGTTTTAGAGATAAAGTTGAAAATCTAATAAAGAAATTTGACAGATTGTATTAGCTTGATGTGCTGTCGTCTGTACAATCTGTTGATGCTAAGTAAGGGCTGAGATAGAGAGTTAAGCTATTGACTGCTGCGCTGGCGTGTCACGGGTTCGATACCGGTACTGGGTCAATATTTGTGTGTCCTTCTCGTAGCTATTCGGGGACTGGCTGTTTGTAGGTAAGTGAGTATATTCAAAATCAAAAGTCATTTAATCAAACCAGGCTGAGAATCAGCACTTTTTGAACGTCAATATTACATAAGACAGTCCCCAAAACGCCCACCCATCGACACTTCCTAGTGCTTTCGCTGGGAAGAAGAAGTGGCGGAAGAAACTCCCCAGCAGCACAGCTGTCTGTTCATTTAAAAAAAACACATGTCTTTATACAATACTATGTATAGTGATGAACACGATAAAATACAACAACAATGAAATTATTTACCATATGCCAGCTACCACGCCAAAATACCAGTAAAGCAAAACAATATATATATATTTATATACAGTATGTAAAGAAAACCCTGTCCGACCCATAAGGATAATAAAGGTTAGGTAAACACATGACCAAATATAATATAAAATTTTACGTAATCATCATAGTACCAATACAAATAAATTTTGAAATAATCTTTTTTTCCCGCGAATTAATTCCAACTTCCCCGAAATTTGGTAATTTTTAAAAAAGTGACAACACCGGTGTTATTATGAGCGAATAGCGATGCGACCACGTGCCGTGTGCCCTGCCACCCGCGCCCCGCGGCAGGGTGGTTAACGCAGATTTATTAAGTTACCACTTTTTACGAAATAATATTTATTTCTTTAGGGGGATTTTTTTTTTAAGTTTAGCCCGGTTTTATATCCATTAGTAGAATCAGTTATCGATACCTAACAACTCCTTCACGGGTCGGACTTTTGCAATTACTGCAATCCCCAACCCGTATGCCAAGCGTGGGGATTATGGCAATGCCCAACCATGGAATGAAAGCCTTGGAGGAGGCCTTTATCCAAGGTGCCTTTGGCACTGGAGCGGCAACAAGATGGACCGATGACTTGGTGAAGGTCGCGGGAAGCTGATGGATGCGGGCAGCACAACACGGGTCATCATGGAAAGCCTTGGGGGAGGCATTTGTCCAGCAGTGGACATCTATAGGCTGAAGAAGAAGTAATCATCACACGTGCTTGCGACGACATTGGTTAAGGTACTGAGGCGGTGGTCGAGGGAAGAGGTCACGTATAGGTACCAGGAATCGACACACTTATACCATCGCCTAGCTCCATAAAGAATAGAGGTAAACAAACCAATTTAGGGTTATCACAACTCACGTTTTACAAATCTCCTGTTATTTACATGATTATCGACTTTTACATGCTAGCTGTTTATTAACAATTCCTATTGCAGCATATTTCAATAGAATCACTAAAATAACATGCATAATAACTTGGTATTTCGGAAAACCATTAAAAAGTCGACATTAATTTTACGTGATAGCCCTACAAAAAAAGAAAGATGGATGAAATCCAGGGATTAAACACATTTTGTGGAATTCAAGCAATGAATAAAGTTGCGGCATTTGTCAATACAATTTACCGTATTTTAATTATTTTCAAATCAATTACATAACACATGCATTGTGATACTTTCAAGTATAGGCTAATTATAATTATATGCATCAAAAAATTTAAACTATTAGGAAATTAGCTTACATGTGTGTCATATTTCATTCAATTCGGTTAAGCGTTCTATACAAATCACAAATATCTAAACAAATAACTGTTTACATTAGTAGCAAGTAGAATTATTACTTTTTTGAAAATAATCTATCTAGAAAAGATTGTTAACATCTGTCTTTTAGGCGTAAACTACTCGTTGCCGAGCAACGGTTTGTTTACCTCTATTCTTTATCGAATTTGGCTGACATATAGTGTAAATGGGTAGAAAGAAGAAACTCCAAAGTGTTATCGAAAAGCTTCCGCTATTAAAATTAATACCCGAATGCGTCTGTCTTAGCTGTCTGTCGCTCGCCTGACTGACCAATATTTTACCATCTCATAATATATTTTATGCAAGATATAATTTTATACAACATTAAATATTTTTATACAAGGAACATTTCTTTTAGTAATTAGTTGTTTCTTGGAGTTTTTTGTATACATATTTGGTAGTCTTAATTCACGAAGTTATCGATTATTATCAGTATTCTGCCGAAATTTATAACTAACCTGACGATTTACGTAATGAAAACAATTATTTATACTAAAATACAATTAACTTCAACTTCAACTCTTGATCCATGTTCCTTGTGGAAGAAATAAATACAGTTAATTTTCCTAGTATTCAAGGAGATTTCGTTAGTATTTTTTTTTTGTTATTATAAACTAGTTCTTGACCGCAATCCCGCCTGATGGTAAGCAGTGATGCGATCGTTGATGGTAAAGCGCGCTAGTTTATTAAGAGTCTATTCACTAAGAAAAACGCTCTTCGCTATCCTATCAACACCTGTATCTCAGATTAGCGTTAGGATCGTAACGGCTAGCGATTATTTTCGGTATGATTTAATGATCAATAGTTTGCGATAGGTCGTTAGCAATGTCAATACTGTTGCCCCTGGTCGCACTGTATCTCCCTAAAAAGAGCCGAATCCTAACAAAGATTTTTTAAATTCAAACCAAACTCTAGTATTATTTAACTCTTTGATCAAGCTCTTTGGAAATTTGAAACTTTGAACTGGGGAGTTTGGCGGGAAAGCCAAGATGAGTGCCACACTCATTTTACATTGGACTTTTAAATTATTTATACTGTCGTTTACTAAATAAAAACGCGTGATTTATGTAGTAAAAAGTGCATTCAGTGAATAATTCATAAAGAACAGTGAAATATTGTAGCATAGTGGCCACATCATGTCCTTACGCTAAACCCCTCCTAATCGGCCTCACGCGGGAATCGAAAGGAGTTAGGTTAGATTAAGTTAAATTAGGATAAGTTTAGGGTAAATTAGGATAAGTTAGGATATAAACTTACAAAAGAAAAAAGTGACGTGAAGTCTAGGCTGTATGGTGTACTATGTCTTTGCCTTTTCCGTTCAAAAGTACGGAAAGAAGTGAACCAAAAAAAAAACTTGGAACTGTCAATGTCAAATTCGATTCAACACGAAATCATGGATTTCGTTTACCTTTACAAAACAAAAATAAATGTTTAAAATAATAATTTATCTATCAAAATGGATACAAAAGATGAATCTAAAGGAATATTTACGCTATGCGAAGGCTGTTTAAGCACTGATAGGAAGCTTAAATGCATAACAGGTCAAACTAAAGCACTATTTATAAAGCTAAGAGAAGATGTGATCCAAAATGAAAATGTGAGTAAGTTTTGTTGTTTTTCTTCTTATAAATATCAATACATAGTTTATTAGAGTTTTCTATCCAGAGCAAATCTAGTTTTTCCATTTAATCACCCTCTAAGGCCACGGCAACGGTTGTCATAGGGAATGTATATTCAACCATAAGTCGTGGTGGCCTAGTGGTAAAAACACTGGCCTCTCAAGTATGAGTGTGCGGTTTCGATTCTAGGTCAGGCAAGCCAATGTAACTTTTCTAAGTTATAGGTACTTTCTATCTTAGACACCAATGACTTTAAAATATGAAGGAAAACATCTTGAGGAAACCTGGACTCAATCGTTCTCTGTATGAGAGGAGACCTGTGCCCAGTAATAATAATAATAATAATTTTTATTCAAAAAATTACACAACATTGTAAAAATAAAAGCTACAAAAATATTCTTATAGAAATACATACATATCTTATTGCCTAAAATAACAGCTAGGTATTATGTGTGACTAAAAATATACATAAGGTCATACAGAAAGTATCATTATACAGAGAATCATGTAAAATTAGCGACATGCCCGAGCTAGGTTTATTAAACCTGTGTTTCAGGCAGTGGGACAATAAAAAGGTTGATAAGGTTTGTGTTATTCAACTCGCTAAAGAACGAGCAATGACATTGTTATATATATAACAAAGTCAGGGAAATTAACTATCATATGTCATCCAAGTCCACTTAGCTGTCACTAAAAAAAAGGCAGAACTTTAATTATCTGATGACGGCCTGCCTTTACTTGCTGCCGTCACCACGTGACACTGGCAGAATAGTCGAAACCGGCTCAGTTGCCAAATAAGAAAAAAAAAGAAAAAATTATCTGGTATATTTAATTTGTGTAAATTAATTCATTGCCACTGCTGTCTAAAATGTTTAAGGAAAATGTTGTGAGGAAGCTGGCATGTCCTAGAGGCAAATCTTCGAAGACTTGACTGGGACCGCATAGTAGATTATTGCCCACTCACTCTCACTGACAGAAGGCCTGTCTCCCAGGAGTGGGTACTTTATGGGCTAATTATAAGTTTATCGCTGAGATGATAAGTGAATGTTTTTTTTTTTTAATAATTATAAACTAGCGCTTGACCGTAATCTCGCCTGATGGTAAGCAGTGTTGCGATCGTTGATGGTAAAGCGCGCTAGTTTATTAAGAGTCTATTCACTCAGAAAAACTGAGCGAATAGGAAGGAAGACGGCAGTTGAGCGAGGTGATGCAATGTTAAACCCAACAACACGACCAACAATGCTGTGCCAGAGGGAGATGATCTGGAGACCCTCCACGACCAAACTCCCAACACAACAACATTTGGCCCATCGTACCTGGCACACATCGCAATACAACTGCATAGACCAGTCCTCCGTACGGCTTCACCAGACATCATGCCAGAACACGACAAAACGAACGTTTTAAATTACGAGAATTGGACTTCGAGTGCCTTGGCAATTACTCTGCATAATTATTGAACAAATAAATGTTTAATTTTAGGAGACAAGAGGACTAAGTCTGTGTTGGGAATGTGTAGCTTTACTTAACAAGATGAAATACTTCCAAGCTCGAGTCAAAACTGCTCAATACAGACTCATGCAGTATCTACAAACTTTCTATGACAACAAGGTAATAATAATTATTTAATTTTATAGTAGATTAAAAAAAAGACAACACAATGGATTGTGTGAGTTTAAATGGAAGTCTGACATCCGTAGGGTAATTACATAACTCACTATAAGTAGCAATGGGTTTTATTTTGACAGTTGAACAACATACATTGCGTTATTTACATAGCCAACTACAACAACATATGGACCAATTGACTAGCAATATGCTTCAAAATGATTCCAATTGATAGGAATATTGAGTTACGCAATTAGGGTACAAGTCTTACCAAGTGATGACGTATCATCCAGTATCTGGTTTGTTATCCTGATATCCACCCACAACATAATTGGAAGAGGCTAGACTGATAATTGAGACACACATTGACATTGTCGCTAACAATGGGCCTTATAAGACGGCTCAAAGTCACTCGAAGAGCAATGGAGAGGGCTATGCTTGGGATTTTACTGCGCGATCGAATTAGGAATGAGGAGATCCGCAGAAGAACGAGAGTAACCGACATAGCCCGAAATATTGCAACACTAAAGTGGCAGTGGGCTGGACACATTGCCCATAGGACCGATGCCCGATAGGGCCGACGGGTTCTCGAGTGGCGACCACGCACCGGAAGACGCAGCGTGGACAAGGTGGACCGACGACCTGGTGAAGGTCGCGGGAAACCGCTAGATGCGGGAGGCGCAGGACCGGTCGTCGTGGAGAACCTTAGGGGAGGCCTATGTCTAGCAGTGGACGTCTTTCGGCTGAAATGATGATGATGCTGATGAGATAGAAAATACGGTAGTACCTAAGTAGCACAAACGGCTGTGTAGTACAGGCTTTTTTAAAAATGCGGAGCAAATATATGTATCACCTACAAGTAGTTGTTCCGGGCTGTTTGTGTATGTGAGTTTATATTTTTGTAAACGCGCCCACGATACAGGAGGGGAAAAATTGTGGGGCAACCTTTTTTTTTATATAATGGGTGTATCTGACATCGACGCACAAACGAGTACCATGGATCCAGTACATGAATCTGAACCCCCCAGTGGTGGAATTTATCGTCGGCTTTTTCATGATTTGAAAAAAAATATATGTAGTTTTTTACACTTTAGACAGTTCATAAATGCTATACTTTTATAACCCAATAATATTTTAAAGTAAAAATTAATTAATTCACTAATTACACAAAAAAGCGCAATGTAAACAAAACTCGAAAAACTGTTTTATCAGCTGATTTAATAGAGTTCACATCAGGGATCAACGCCATACCTACAAACTCGCACGGCGGCACGCTTGCAACGCTCAAAAGCCGAGCCGACGATGACAGTGTTACGATGTCAGATAAACCCCTACTTTAATCATACATGTTTTTGCTTCATAACAAGTTTTCAAAACTTCTACTAGTACTACCAGTTATAGGTAGTTTGCAAAATTCTTTTTTTCTTATGGGTTTGCAATTTTCCGGTCAGTATCAAGTTCAATGTTGATTAAAATAAATGATTAGCCATTTCGCGGTCACCCAGACTATTGCGTCTTGAGGCTGAACTGTTATGTTAAAAAGTCGGTTTAATATATTTTTGCTTCTTCATCATTTCAGAGAGGCATCCCACACACATTATCACAATTATTAAAAACCAAACACAAAGAATATGACTACAACTATAAATATTTGAATGAAGACTGTCAAAAAGATCTATTGTTTGGACAAAACTTTTTTCATGAACAAAAATGTCATAATATTGAACAAAAAGACCAAATGTTTGAACAAAAAGACCAAATGTTTGAACAAAAAGATCAAATGTTTGAACAAAAGGACCAAATACTAGAGCAAAAAGGTCAAATATTTGAACAAACAGAATTAGCAGGTGACAAAAGAGTCCCTATTGACGTGAAAGTAGAAAACAATGAAATGATTAAAGAAGAAATTGATGATGACAATATAAGTTTAAATAGTGGTACAGATTACTACGAAACGGAATTGAAACAGGAAACGGATCAAGATTTTACTTTACTCTACACAAACCCAAAGAAAGGATTTCGCAAATTAAAATCAAGAATTAAAAAGTATGAAGAACTTGCTTCTGTAACTAAAATTAATAGTAAATTCCCTAAAAATGTAAGTCCGTACTATGATACTGTGTTTGTGAGTTCCACAGACGTGGAGAAAAACTACAGAGCAAAAAATAATCATCGTTTTGATAAAAATATGCCATTCAAGTGTAGTTTGTGCAAAATTGGGTATAATGTTCAACTGGACTATATGAGGCATAAAACTTTTAGTCATAGCGAGGTTAGTACCATTTTTTAGCTTCCTTCTGCAACTTTAATATAATATAAACTAGTACTTGAACCTCCGTGGCGTAGCGGTAGTGAACGCGACCACTGCGAAAGGAGGCGCGGGTGCGATCATCGCGCAGTGCAAATTATGTATGAATATGAATATTTGCGTCTGGTCGTGCCTCGGAAAGCACGTTAAGCCGTTGGTCCCGGTCGCCATACAAACATCTAATGGCAGTCGTTCCGGGTTGTTGGAGCCCTCAATAGTCCAACAATTGTTCTAACTGCAATGCTTCGATATCGCCTTCGGGTTGTGGAGATTAGACGGCAGTTGCTTCACGGAAAATATCGAAGTTTAGCCAAATTAGCAGTTAGTCTGGTAAAGCGGACCCCAGACTCCAAATTTGAAACAGCTTCGGATGCGACTTGGATTAATGCTGAGATGATGATGATAAATATGAAAGATTTTATGTTTGTTTTTTACACACGCATTTCGTGAATCTTTCACATTTATATTAGTAGGATTATCTTTAACAAAAATGTATATATTTTCACAGCATCAATTTCCTTCCAACTGTAAAGCCTGCAACCTTGAGATACTCTCCGAGTCTCACCTTGAAGAACATTGGAAGAACTACCACAATCCGATGTTAAGCTGTAGGTTTTGCGGAGAACTCTCAAGAACTAAGGGAGAGTTGGTCAAACACCTGAACAGATCTCATACTAAACTGTATACTTGTAATACATGTTCTTTGCAATTTAGGTAAGTTAAGATAAAAACTATATTTTTTCAAATTCTTATTTCTGTTAGCTGTGCTGGTCATAGGCTCAAACGCAAGTCAGTTGATTTTCAGAATAATTTGATCACCATTGCTTTCAAAAGCATGAAGGAAATGGACATGGCTAGACTGAAGTATGGAAGAGACCCCAAATGAAAACGCATGTATAAGCATGATTACTAACAATATTAAATGCAGAATAGCTGAAAATTAATATTTTGTAATTAAAAAGGTTTAGGAACTTTTCATATCTGCACAATACTGAAAATAATATCGCGTAACTCCTACAACAAAGGTACAAAAACTTCAAACGATAACATTGCTATGAAATTTTATCTAGGCGTTTTAAGGTGTCTGCGACGATTTTTATTGTTAATTGTGTTTTTACTGGTGATTTTGCGCTAAGGTACTTGAAGCAAATATGTAGAAAGAAGTAATTGCAAGAAAAAAACTAGATACTAGGGATTCACGATACTTTCGGATCTTGTCATGTCAAACCAAAATAAGTCATAAAAACAATTAAGAAACTTTTTTATGTTTATTAGTTCACGAAAGTTATAAGACATTTTTTAACACTAAACAATTCATAAATGAATATACAATATGTAAAGAAAACCCTGTCCGATCCATAAGGATAATAGAGGTTAGGTAAATACATGCCCAAATAAAATATAAAATTTTACGTAATCGTCATACTAACAATACTAATGAATTTTGAAATATTTTTTTCCCCGCGAATTAACTTCAACTTCCCCGAAATTTGGTAATTAAAAAAAAAGTGACAACACCGGTATTATTATGAGCGAATAGCGATGCGACCTCGTGCCGCCCGCCGCCCGCGGAAGGGTTGCCTACAGCACATGTGTTAAGTTACCTCTTTGCGAAATACAATTTATTTTTTTAGGAGGATTTTTTTTTAAAGTTTAGCCCGGCTTTGTATCCATTAGTAGAATCAGTTATCGATACCTAACGATGCCTACACGGATCGGACAGGGTTTTCTTTACATATTGTATAAATATTACGTGTTAATGTGAAAGTCCTATTCGTTTAACTGAGCTGGGGCAGCCATATAGCCATCTCTTTTCGTGAGGAAACCGGCTTGTCGTAACACCAAACATGTTTATTTTTCTGTGTTATTTATTAAGACTATAAAACAATGTTTCTTTTTTTTTAATAATATACAGAGTGGTGCTGACAATACGACAATAAATGAAAACACGAACAATGCTGGTTCATAGGAATAATCCTAAACCATAGTAAAAAACCTAGCATCAAAAATAAAAAAAAAATCTAACAAACTAAATCGCATAAAATTGCAAACGGAATAGAACATCCTTTAAAAAACATTGATTCACTGACCTCAGATCGGCGACAACGCGATCCTGTATCGACTTGCTTTTTTCGCGCCATTATTATTAAAGTTTGGTACCGCAAGGATGCGGCGGTCATTAACCTGTAAGCGCTTCCTTCATACATCATGTAGAAAATGTGAAAAATGAAAAATAATTTCCTGTGACTAAACTAATGGACATATTTATATAATTTTTTATGGGTAGACTGAGAATGTGTTGAGGTACACTATGTTTAATTTATTGTCGTATTGTCAGCAACACTCTGTGTACTAAAATATGTTTTTCGTTACAGAACTCTTGGGGAGTTCAGTAAACATTACGTAATGGCACACGAGAGGGTCACCTGTGATTATTGCAACAAAAATCTATGCTCAAAACGGAAACTCGAGACTCATATCAAGTAAGCTCATGCTTTACAGTTAACAGTTATTGTCACATCTCATTTAAAACTAATATTATAATTAGTCAGCCATCTTGGGTATGTTGCCTCCATGTTGGTTTCAGAATGACGTCACACAACTATGCATTGTCATCCAAACTGAATGTGTATACAAAATTTCAACTCAATGAGCAGTTTTCCACTTTTGGTAATACCTAGAAAAAGTGTTGTTTGCGCATTTCTTATTTGTTTAAATCAATCAAAACTTGACTTACGACATTCTATCACAGTCAGTTCTTTCTTGCCATAGACTAAATTAACCGCAACAAATCAAATAAAAAAAAACAAAAGTTATGGTAACGCCATCTCTTGATGACTATTGAAACTAATCTTTCGGTACACTGTTCATTGATGTTTCCCATTTCCACGAGAGGTAAAGTTTTTGAAGTCCCAATGTCAATAGCTATACTTATGAGTACCCTCCGTCTATTAATAACGGAGCGTTACGTCGTGTTCAAGTATAATGCTTTCAATCTCATTTTCTCCCAAGTTAAATCTTATTTGTCTGGCTCTATACAGTATGTTAAGAAAACCCTGTCCGACCCGTGAAGGTGTTGTTAGGCATCGATAACTGATTCTACTAATGGATACAAAACCGGGCTAAACTTAAAAAATCCCCCTAAAAAAATAAACATTATTTCGCAAAAAGAGGTAACTTAATAAACGTGCGTTGAGCACCCTTCCGCGGGCGGGGGCGGTAGGGCACGCGGCACGTGGTCGCATCGCTATTCGTTCATAATAATACCAGTGTTGTCACTTTTTTAAAAATTACCAAATTTCGGGGAAGTTGGAATTAATTAGTAGGAAGAAAAGATTCTTTCAAAATTCATTTGTAATGGTACTATGATGATTACGTAAAATTTTATATTATATTTGGTCATGTGTTTACCTAACCTTTATTATCCTTATGGGTCGGACAGGGTTTTCTTAACATACTGTATTTACTGTCGCTTTTTCGTTTCTTCGACTTTGAAATCACAACGATGCTATAAGTAATCTTAGGGCTGAAACTGCTTTAAGCGAGCAGTCGTGTGGTTTCATACAAAAGTGCTTCGGCGTGGGGACCCGCGCGCTGCCCGCCAGCGGTTAATAAGGGCTGAAACTGCGTCAATCGCTTAATGAGTAATGGTATATTAAGTTCTTCATCGATACGACTATCAGGGGCCACGGCAGTGCCCGCCAAGTCGAGCGCGAAGCAAACACGGGGTTTCCGTCGGACTACAATTTGAGTGTCTTCAAGGCTAGACTGAATAGGCTCTTAATAAACTAGTGCGCTTTACCATCAACGACTGCCTCACTGCTTACCATCAGGCGGGATTGCCGTCAAGCGCTAGTTTATAATCTAATATATAAAATTCTCGTGTCACGGTGTTCGGCTTTAAACTCCTCCGAAACGGCTCGACCGATTTTGATGAAATTTTTTGTGCTTAACCGGTATCTATGAGAATCGGCCAACATCTATTTTTCATCCCCCTAAATGTTAGGGGTAGTCCACCCCTAAATTTTTTTTTTATTTTTTACACAAAATTTTTAATTTCTATTTTTTTATGATACAACATACAAAAATACATACAATCCCCAATTTTCACCCTTCTACGATCAACCCTTATTTTTTAATAGCCATTTTAGTAATTTAATCTATTATTTATATGGCAAAACAACGTTTGCCGGTCAGCTAGTTTTATATAAAAAAAAGAAAGACTGCCGTACAATTCTTTTCTCGAACCATTTCGCTGCATTTTCATGCCCCTATTTAAGAACCTCTGCATAAGACCAGAACGCAGAAATTTTCGTCATCCAGTTAGGTATAATCACGTAATTAAAATCCATAATTTCAAGCCTGTAGGTCATTTAGTTCTGAAGTAAAGCGAAAGTAAATTTCGTTTTTATGATACTCACTCATGATCATCAAAATAGAACTTGTACTTCCCATAAACTCAAGAGAACTAAAATTTAGTACAGAGTTCGGGTTTAATGGCCACATTAAAGGATCTGAAGTGACAGCCTCCGTGGCGTAGCGGTAGCGAACGCGGCCGTTGCGCAAGGAGGCGCGGGTTCGGTCTGGTCGTGCTTCGGAAAGCACGTTAAGCCGTTGGTCCCGGTTGCCATAAGAACATCTAGTGGCAGTCGTTACGGGTTGTTGCAGCCCTCAAAAGTCTAACAATTGATCTAACTGCAATGCTTAGATATCGCCTTCAGGTTGTGGAGGTCAGACGGCAGTCGTTTCACGGAAAATACCGAAGTTTAGCCAAAAACCGCAGTTGGACTGTAAAACGGACCCCAGACTCCAAAGCTGAAAAAGCTTTGGATGCGACTGGGATTAACGCTGAGATGATGATGATGTTGATGATGATTAAAGGATCTGGAGTACCTGGTGACCCTGATTAGAAAACAGAAGAGGCCAACTAAACTATTAGAGATTGACGGCCTTTACAAAAAATATTCAAGTTGGTGGGCTGATTCATTCGATGTCAAAAATCAAAGGTCTTAAGTATCCGTTAAAGGCCTCTATTTTCTCTCAGCTGTCTTAGAGATATGGTGATAGCCCTTCTACTACTGGTATATAAAAATCGACTGTCATTGCAAAAACCCAGCGTAATCAAACACATCTTCTAAATTAATGTAGCCTATAGCATCCCACTGAAGGGCAAAGCACCTTAGAAAAAAAAACTGTGTCAAATATGAAAATCTCTTTTCTCGATGGTAGGCCATAATATTGGCTGCCGGCAGAAGTAACCACCCACCAGACAATGTCTTGCCGCCAAGCGATTCGTCGTATTCCGGCACAATGTCTGATGAAGCCGTACGGAGGACGGGTCTGAGCAATTGTACTGCGATGTGTGCCGGGTACGATGAACCAAATGTTATTGTGTCGGGAGTTTGGTCGTGGAGGGTCTCCAGATCAATCCCCTTTAGCATCGTTGGTCGGTTGTTGAGTTTACCTCGCTCAACTGCCGCCTTCCTTCCTATTCACTAAATTTTTTAAGTTAATAGGCTTAATAAACTAACGTGCTTTACCATCAACGATTGCGTCACTGCTTACCATCTGGCGGGGTTGCGGTCAAGCACTAGTTTATGATTATTTAAAAATATGTAATAAAATAAATCAATATGCCCACGTAAGGTCCGGCGATACTTCATACCGGGACAGCTTCTAATGTTATACAAAGCACAGGTCGATTCGTGTGTGGAGCAATGCAGCCACATTTGGGTTGGTGCTGCAAAATGCCTCCTGGCTACTTTCGATTCAGTGGAGAGGCGTGCGAAGAGGCTAAGCATAGAGCACAGGCGTAGAGTAGCCAGCCTGTCGGTGTCCTATAGGATGCATTTTGGAGAGTGTGCGAGGGAATCGCATTATTTAATTCCCCCTTCTCCTTTCCATCATCGGACGGCCCGTCGTACGGCGAGTTCCCACCCTTACGTTGTTGACATCATTACGATCCGGACGAAGCGTTTCGCCTCCTGTTTTATACCGCGTACATAGAGGGACTGGAACAATTTGCCGGGGGCGGTGTTTCCGTCGTTAAGTGTTTTCAAGGCTAGAGTGAATAGGCTCTTAATAAACTAGCGCTTTACCATCAACGATTGCATCACTGCTTACTATCAGACGGGATTGCGGTCAAGCCCTAATTTAAAATTTATAAAAAAAAAATCTACAACAAGAAGTGAAATCCCACCAAAAACATTTTGTAAAAACTTGCCAAGTCTCGTTTATCTCTAAAAGTAATGAAATCTAAACATAGTAGTGCCAAGTCTAAGGTTCCTTACTGTGATTTTTTTGTTATACTCCGTTGGGTTCCCAACGGAGCCCGCCCGCATGTCCACGCGCGTAGATACACGACGATTGCCCGTCGACTCAGTTTCAGCCCTTCAACTGGCTTACTGTTTACTTTTCTTAGATTATAAGTTTAAATTTGTCAAATAATTTGTATAATAAGGTACCATGGGGCTGACATATCCACATGGGGACAAAAGCCCCTTAATAAAATATAGAATAAAAAAAAAAAAAACATTATTTCCAGGAAAAAGCACCTTCCCGGACACTGTACCATTTGTAACAAGGATTATCCGACGTACCACACCCTGGAAATGCACCTCGGAAGGGTGCACCCCGAGCTAGTACCACATTTGATTCGGAACGAGTCGAGCCAAGAAATGCGCTACTGTGTTGAGTGTGATATACAGTATCCTACCATCACGAAGTATAAAAAGCACTTGCAGCAGTCCGTTAGGCATAGACCGAAGAAGAAAGTCAGGTATGTGTCTCGAAAGGTCAATCGTCTGTCAGATACATTTTTTTTAAACATTGCTGCACACTAGGAATTTTTAGGAAGTCGTGGTGGCCTAGTCGTTAAAACACCAGCCTCTCAAGTATGAGTGCGCGGGTTCGATTCAGTGTCAGGCAAGTACCAATGTAACTTTTCTAAAGTTATATGTACTTTCTAAGTATATCTTGGACACCAATGACTGAAGGTGAAGGAAAACATCTTGAGGAAACCTGGACTTTAAGTCTGAAATCGCCAACCCGCATTGAGCAAGCGTGGTGATTACGCTCAACACTTCTCTGTATGAGAGGAGACCTCTGCCCAGCAGTGGGAGGATAAAAGGTTGATAATGAAGGAATTTCTCCTGTATCGTGGGTGCGTTTACTTAACTCATATGCACAAACATCCAGACCCGGAACAACTACTTCTACTTAGGTAATACAAATATTTGTTCCGTGCGGGAATCGAACCCGCAACACGCAGCGCTACAGTCAATAGTTTAACCACTGATCTAACCGTGCAGTCAACACAGCAATTAAGTGTCTTACGGTTTGAATTCATTTATTTCTAAACATTACAAATCACTTTACACCAGGGGCGTGCACAAAGATTTTATTGGGGGTATGCATAAATATACCTACTATCCAAATCTCTGTGCTTATATATGGTAAAACTTAAAAAACGTAACGTAGGCGTAGTTTCAATTTAACATAGTCGCGTACTTTTTCGCATGTCAACATTGAATTGATGTTTGTGCGTGGCTACAATGAACATCTAAGTATGTGATTGATGATAAGAACAAGTCAAATAAATGATATACGTGGGGTATTAGGTATTTTTTATTTGCCCAAATGAATACAATGAAATCATCATCATCTCAGGGTTAATACCAGTCGCATCCAAAGCTTTGGAATCTGGGGTCCGCTTTTCCAGTCTAATTGCTGATTTTGGCGAAATTTCGACAATTTCCGTGAAGCGACTGCCGTCTGACCTCCACAACGCGAAGGCAATATCGAAGCATTGAAGTTAGACCAATTGTTGGACTTTTGTGGGCTCCAACAACCCGTAACGACTGCCACTAGATGTTCGCATGGCAACCGAAACCAACGGCTTAACGTGCTTTCCGAGATACGACCAGACCAGTGCAAATATTCATATTCATGCATACAAATACTTACACTGCGCGAGGATCGAACCTGCGCCTCCTTACGCAGCGGCCGCGTTCGCTACCGCTACGCCATGTAGGCTGTCAAAATACAATGAAATGGTATTACTAACTCAACTGTAAATAAGTAATAATTTATTTCTCAAAAAACTAAAAAAAAAATATTTCACTATCTATAAATTAAATCAACGCGCCTATCTATTTTTAAATAACTCTGTAAAAATCAAATATATATAAGATCGTTTTGAAATCGCTAAAAGTTCTTTTAAAATGGACAGATAGACAAATCTATGAGTCTGCTTTGGCTTTTCATAAATATGCGTAATGCACTACTCATTGGAATCATAACTATTAAATTTTGCTAATTTGTAAACTTCAGGAAAATTATTACAACATAAAGTATAGTATTGAAATTCAAAAGCAAGTAGGTTGAAAAACTTAAGGTCTTTTAAGTTTTTATAACGTCGAACTGTCAAAGCCGTGTTTTAAAATAATATACCTATACGAGAAACAAAACAATTTATTTGTACACACTACACAACCTGCTAACCACATATAATTATCATAATACTTTTTATAAAGACAACCTTTCTTTTGTGTTAAACCAAAAACTCTAAAATAAATGAATATTCAATTCCGCTTAAAACAATCAATACATATTTAACCCAAATACACCAATAATGAAACAACATAAGCTGCTAAAATAAAAAGGTATTTGAACGAACAACAATCATGCTATATTTCTGAACTTCTTAAATTCGTCGCATTATTAGAAGCTGTGCTTATCATGGGCTTTAAACCCAAAGAAATTTCACGCACACGTACACAACAGTTTAGGCACACAAGCAAATAATTTTATACACAGACAGATACGGAAGAGGCACATTTTGTTTATGCTTACGCCGTAAGAGGCGCGGGTGTCGCGCCTAAGGCAACTAATGTGTCTCGTTAGCACTAGGCCCAATAGATGGCAGTGTTATCAATAACTGATTAACAAAGTCTTTTAGTTTTAACTTTGTAGTATATAAATTATTTTACAGTATATTATAATTTTAGAAGACTATTAGGGTATGCAGAGCTTTTCTGCTTGTATGGAGCGCACGCGCCTGCTTTACACAAATAAATACTTAATATGACTAAATTAGGTACATTTTTGTAGTCCAGGAATAGCAAGAACAATGTTAACATTTTGGTAATAATATTGTATAGTAAGAAGTACTTTCAATTTCGAATCGACAATATATTCCACGATAAAACTGTACAAAACTATAGAAAATCATATAGCTTAATTCATAACGATTACAGTGACATAAGGTGTGACGAGCTGTGCTCTTTAATTTCAGAGCTATCGTAGATTTAGTGAACGCGCGTTCAGCCGGCCGCACTCTTACAGATCCGCGCAGTTGCGCAATAGAGGCCTAACATTACGATTGGATAACTTTGTTTGTGATTCTAAATCTAAGGGCACGTTTACACTAAGAGCAAATAAATGTTTTTAGTTATTTTAATTAGACTAGAGTAGCTTTTTAAGTATATCTCGGTCACCAATGACTGATTAAACCAGGGCTTTCCAAAGCACACTAGTTTATTATGAACCTATTCACTTCACTCTAGTCTTCATCTGTGGGGCAAAGCCACTGACATACAAAATATATCCGTACTACAAAAACGAGCCAGGTCGGTGTCAGATTTTCTCTGAGAAATTTCTTTTAACATATTGATATTAACACGGTTGCTTCGCAATTCATCTTAGCCAACATCTTATATATTAGGCAAAATATTCACATGTACATCAAAAACTGATATACATAATATTAACACCAGAAACAAGGACAAACTGCGAGCCCCTTTTCACCGACTTCAAAAGTTTCATAACTCTTTTGTTGGGCTTGGTATAACTTTTTATAACAAGATACCCTCAGCTTTGCTAGACTTGCCTTACAATGTATTTAAAGCCATAAGGAGCCCGTTCACCTTGGCTCCTACTTTCCGGAATGTATCCTTGGAGTGTACCGACCGCCTTCAGCTTTTGGGTGTCGAGATTTCCTCGAACCTAAACTTTGGGCGGTTCATTGAGTCCAAGGCCAAGGTGGCTGCCAGAAAACTTGTCGTTATCGCAAAGGTCCGGCAGTACTTCACATCAGGGCAGCTTCTAATGTTGTACAAAGCACAGGTCCGTTCGTGTGTGGAGTACTGCAGCCACATTTGGGCTGGTGCTGCTAAGTGTCACCTGGCCACTGTGGATTCAGTGGAGAGGCGTGCGAAGAGGCTGATTGGTGACCTTGATTTAACTCGAGTTGGTCTCCAAAGCCTAGAGCACAGGCGTAGAGTAGCCAGCCTTTCGGTGTTCTATAGGATATATTTTGGGGAGTGTGCGAGGGAATTGCACGATTTAATTCCCCCATCTCCACCATCGGACGACCCGTCGTACGGCGAGTTTCCACCCTTATGTTGTTAACACCTCTACGATCCGGACGAAGCGTTTCGCCTCCTCCTTTATACCGCGTACATCGAGGGACTGGAACAATCTGCCGGCGGCGGTGTTTCCGTCGGACTACAATTTGAGTGTCTTCAAGGCTAGAGTGAATAGGCTCTTAATAAACTAGTGCGCTTTACCATCAACGATTGCGTCACTGCTTACCATCAGGCGGGATTGCGGTCAAGCGCTGGTTTATAAATTAATAAAAAAAAAAACAAATCAAATCCAAGCTTTGTTCAAAGGCATATTATTCCGTAAATGATTATTTAAATCAGTGGCGTAGCGTGGCTTTTCGCCGCCCGGGGCCGTCCGGAAATCCGCCGCCCTTTATTGTAATTATAAATAATTTAAAGTTTTAATATTATATTGAATGGACTTCATGTCCATTATTCACCTTATTTGTTGCAAGTCAAAATAAACTACCATGCACTGCTTCAGAAGGAAAATAAAGGGTTTTTAAATAGGGACGCTCGAACTTTGACAGCTCATAGCGGCCATCTTGGTAATACGATAGCTGTCAAATTTGGCATGAATACTTAATTAGTCGCGACATTTCACCGTGGAACACTACACGCTTCAACAACGCGTAGAAATGATTAAAATGTATTATTAAAATCAGTACTCTATTCGCCTAACGTTCCGTGCGTTGCGTCCAATTTATGGCGTTTATGGCTGTCCTGCAGAGTCCACAATCAGTTGTTTGATAAATATATTTGAGACAACCGGGTCGTTGATCGATGAAGCAGTTCCTGTACGTCAAGGAAACGCAAGATCATTGGAGAATATTATTGCCATTCGAGACAGTGTGCGAGAAAACCCCAAACAATCCATTCCGCGTCGTGCGCAAGAACTGGGTCTTTCTGCGACATCAACATGGCGAATTTTGCGCCGAGATTTGGGTTTTCATCCATATAAAGTCCAATTAACTCAAGAGCTAAAACCCAATGACCACAGGCAGCGCCGTGTATTCGCTGGTTGGGCGTTAGAGCATCTGGCAGCTGAACCTGCTTTTGCAAAAAAAAAATCATCTTCACTGATGAGGCTCATTTCTAGTTAAGCGGCTTTGTTAATAAACAAAATTGCCGGATTTGGTGCGATGAAAATCCGCGGGAGATTCATCAGGTGCCTTTACACTCCGAAAAAGTAACTGTTTGATGTGGATTTTGGTCAGGCGGTATTATCGGCCCTTATTTCTTCGAAGATGCGCAAGGAGCCGCACTCACTGTCAATGGCGACCGATATCGGACGATGATAACATTTTTTTTTGTGGCCTAAGGTAGCTGGTATAGATCTCACAAACATGTGGTTCCAACAGGACGGCGCCACTTGCTATACAGCACGGGAAACATTAAATTTATTGAAAGAGAAGTTCGAGGGCTTCGTCATCTCGCGTGGTGGCGACAACAACTGGCCCCCGAAATTGTGTGACTTAACACAGCTTGATTATTTTATGTGGGGCTACTTGAAATGTCTAGTATATGCAGATAAACCACAGTCAATTGCTGCCCTAAAGGCCAACATAACTCGCGTTCTTCGTGAAATTGAGCCCCATTTATGCGAAGACATCCTTCAAAATTGGTCCACCAGAACCTTCTACAGCGGAGTCGCGGTGGCCATTTGGCTGATTTTATTTTCCACACATAATGTCATTGAATATTCTTTAAAATATAATAAAAATTTTGGTAATATCACTTAAACAGATTGTTTTATTTCATTTCAATGTTCTAATGCTCTTAATGAAAAACCCTCTACATCTAAGAGAAGCAATTGCGCAAGAAACCCACAGAAAGATTGATTTTCTTAAATGGCTCAGCTTTATTATGTAACGTTAGCGTTACATAATAAAGCTGAGCATAATAATAACAAGTATTAAAGTATTTATTTGTCAATTGAGTGTAAATAATATCCTAAATTATACATAGTGCTTATTGAACTTAGAAGGAATAAAATATGTGCTTAATATTATTAAGGGTACCACCATATTTTTTCTCGATTACTCTTGTTATAGACCGAAATTAAAAAAGTGGTTTGAAAAATGTATAAGATGTATCGAGGCTATTTTTTTTAATGATGTGTTTGAATTCATTTGATATTTGCAGCTAGTTACAAATTTAATTTCTGCTAAAAGTTGTGGTTTTTAGCTAATTTTGAATTTCGAACTTGCTGAATATAATAAATACACTGTTTCAAAAGTAGCTTAGATATGGCTTTAACTATTTTCAAACCACTTTTTTTATTTCGGTATGTAACAAGAGAAATCACGAAAGATTATCTGTGGCACTAGTTTTAGAGGGGTAAGTAACCTCCTTAAATATTTTTGTTACTATTACTTTAAAAAAAATAGATTAAAAATGTACTCTTCGTGCTTTTTTCAAAGCAAAATCTTTTACACAATCGTCAATATCAAATTGTATCTCATTTAAAATTGCCAGTATAGCTAGATTTGTTAGCCTCAACGTAGACATAGACAACCTAAGGTAATATTTTATCAGCTTTAGTTTAGAAAAGCTTCTCTCACAACTGGCATTGCTGACGGCAGACAGAAAAATTCTGAACATAATTACAATGTTTGGCAAGCCATCTTTCAAGTTTGGAGTCAATAATATATTTTAATAGTCCCAGAGAGCCGGACTTCATAAGCTGTTTTTTACAGTCTGGATTCAATGTGATTTGGAATAACTTTTTTTTCTTGGTCATGCAATGTTTTTTTCCTTATCCGCCGCCCCCTTTCATGTGCCGCCCGGGGCCATGGCCCCCCCTGCCCCCCCCAAGCTACGCCACTGATTTAAATGATAGGAATAGCTGGTCGCTCTGATTAACTAGGACAATGGCGCCGATTCCCTAATTCACGAACTAAACTAATTTTAAATTCAGTGCACCTTTTTCTTTGTATTTCGTTAAGAAAAGGACAGAAGATAAGATGTCAGAATAATGTTGTCAATCTACATAATTATATTTGTTAATATCTCAACTATTTGTGTTTCCTTCTAACGCGAATAACACTGTGCACTTTATCTAGGCTCTTAACCCCCGAGTATGGGATTTTTGGTCTTCATGTTTATAATTGCGTCTAAACTGTCTATGGAATATCTTAATTTGACAGGATTAAAATAAAATGTTATCTTCTATCCTTTTCTTAACGAAATGGAAAGATAAATATGCACATAACTAATAGTTGATTTTTGTAAATAATAGTTGATGAATTGATCATTAGCAACAATAATAGGCGCCGATTCTCTATTTCATAAACTAAAATAAATTTTAGGTCAGTGTAAGTTTTTCATTCTATTTCATTGAGAAAAGGACATATGTTAGTTTAGTCCTCTCAAATGAACTTAAATTTAGTTAAATAAAAATTAGTTTTGATTCATTCAAATGAGCCCAAATATAGAACACTTAACCGTTTTCAAAAAATGCGAGTAAAGTTCTAAATATGATCACTCTTTTTAAATGTAAACAAGGCGCAGGTTCGAACCCCACGCTGTGCAAATATTTGTATGCATGAATATGAATATTTGCACTGGTCTGGTCGTGCCTCGGAAAGCACGTTAAGCCGTTGGTCCCGGTTGCCATACGAACATCTGATGGCAATCGTTACGGGTTGTTGGAGCCCTCAAAAGTAATTGGTCTAACTGCAATGCTTCGATATCGCCTTCGGGTTGTGGAGGTCAGACGACAGTCGCTTCACGGAAAATATCGAAGTTTAGCCAAAATCAGCAGTTAGGCTGGTAAAGCGGACCCTAGATTCCAAAGCTGAAAAAGCTTCGGATGTGACTAGGATTAACGCTGAAATGATGACGACAACTATAAAAAAACTTCATGACATAACGAAACTATTATTTATTTCAGGATACCCTGCCCGGCTTGCGATAAAATATTCACTCGCGTTTCTTACAAAAACAATCATTACAGATTGGTTCATATAAAAGAAAGCAAACACTACTGCGAGCTTTGTAATAAGGTATGTGTGTGACTACCCATTTTCGTATAATATAAAGGGTGTATCTGACATCGACGCACAAACGAGTACCATGGATCCAGTACATGATTCTGAACCCCCTAGTGGTGGAATTTTTCGTCGGTTTTTTCCTCATTTAAAAAAAAAAATATATAGTTTTTTTTTCACTTTAAACCGCTCATAATAGGGATGTATCCAAGGTATGAAAATCAAAAAAATAATTACTCCGTCTTATAGATAATAAAAAAAATTAAGACCCGTATTTTTTATTTTGTCGTAATTACCAAAAACTACTGAGATATAGCGTATTAAAGTTACAGAGTGGGGGCTAATTACGGCACGCCGTGCTACATTTTGCACCACGGCGTGACGTCATGCGACATTTTAAAGCAATATATCTTCCTAAGTATTTGACTAAAAGAAAAAATAAAAAATACGTGTTCAATATTTTTTATAAATCTAGCTGACGGACATTAAATTGTTTTTTAGGATACAAGCCAATTGCTATACATTTATAACCCAATAAGATTTTAAAGTAAAAAAAGCGCAATGAAAACAAAACTCGAAAAACTATCTTATCAGCTGATTTAATAGAGTTCACATCAGGGATCAATACATATATTTTTTTTAAAGTCATGAAAAAGCCGACGAAAAATTCCACCACTGGGGGTTTCAGAATCATGTACTGGATCCATGATACTCGTTTGTGCGTCGATGTCAGATATACCATTTATAATTAGATAAGCATCTATACTTTTATTTTCTTATTATGTCTATAATAAATCGAGTTCTTCTTGCTTTTTGTTATTTCAGTATTTTACGAATGGATACGGAGTTCGCAAGCACATTCAGCACGTACACCAAAAGATACCGAAGCCCAAAGACAAGATCTGTGATCTGTGTGGTAGAGGTTTTAGTGTGAGTATCAAGTTTGACTCACCAACAGAAAAAAAAGGAAAAGTACTTATTTCTGGCATAAAAGTCATAATAGGTTATTTGACAGATCTTAAATTACTTGGTTGCGGTTAAGAAGTTCACCGAAAGTATTTTTTTTTTTATTTTAAATACGTATTTCGTAAGAAACATGCAAATAAAAATTCAAAATTCAAATTCGCCGAAACGCTTTATTCAGCAATATGGCGTCGCGCCTTGTAAGTGACGTCACAAGCATATAAACGATTTTCGGCTCCGCAGTGGTGTTTGTATTTATCTGTTATTTGTTGTTGTTTATCTAATAAAATGGTTTACAAGTGGTGTGCTGTACCGGGTTGTACAAATACATCGATAAAACACCTGAGAGCACATAGAACAACAGTGCTGATGCGCGTATGACGTCATCGTGACATTAGCCAATCCGGATCGTTTCACAATATGTGGCGCGAGATACAAAAAGTCAAACATATTTTTGTGTTTTTTGATGTATTAATTGTTATTATTTTTATTAAAACTCATGTAAATGACATAAAGAACCCACATTTTATGCATTTAAAGTAAATAATCACAAAAAAAATCATACTGTCAAATAGCCTATTCACTGTACTTGTCCAATTAAAATCGAAATTCTTTCATGTTTGATCAAATTCACATTACTTTTTCTTCGCGGGTTCTTTGTCTGTAGTACGATTAAAATCGCAGAGGCCCAGATGGGCGCCAATAATAATTGGCGCCCAATTGGGCCTATGAAGTAATTTTCGTTTCTGTACGTAAAGAAGGTGCAATCTGTCTCAAACATTGCTCAAGGGACTTTTTGTATTAGCCTTTTGTTAAATTTTTAATTGTAAATAACCAATTATTTACTATTTCCCCGTAGGTTTATGAATAAGTTAGTCTTTTTTTTTAAACTTTGTACCACACTAGGAATTCTTACTGTCGTGAGTGTGTTTACAAACATATAAACTCACATATACAATCAGCCAGACCCGGAACAACTAGTTGTAGGTCATGCAAATAATTGTTCCGTGCGGGAATCGATACCGCGATACGCAGCGCCTTTGACAGCCTCCGTACCGTAGTGATAGCGAACGCGGCCGCTGCGCAAGGAGGCTCGGGTTCGATCCCCGCGCAGTGCAATTTTATATTTGTGTACATGAATATTATTATCAGTCGTGGTGGCCTAGTGGTTAAAACACTAGCCTCTCAAGTATGAGTGCGCGGGTTCGATTCCAGGTCAGGCAAGTACCAATGTAACTTTTCTAAAGTTATATGTATTTTCTAAGTATATCTTGGACACCATTGACTGAAGGTGAAGGAAAACATCTTGAGGAAACCTGGACTTTATAAGTCTGAAATCACCAACCCGCATTGAGCAAGCGTGGTGATTACACTCAATCCTTCTCTGTATGAGAGGAGACCTGTGCCCAGCAGTGGGACGATAAAAAGGTTGGTGATGATGATGATACACGAATATGAATATTTGCACTGGTCTGGTCATGCCTCGGAAAGCACGTTAAGCTGTTGGTCCCGGTTGCCTTACGAACTTCTAGTGGCAGTCGTTACAGGTTGATGGTCTAACTGCAATGCTTCGCTATCGCCTTCGGGTTGTGGAGGTCAGACGGCAGTCGCTTCACGGAAAATATCGAAGTTTAGCCAAAATCAATAGTTAGACTGGTAAAGTTGCCCCAGACTCCAAAGCTGGAAAAGCTTCGGATGCGACTGGAATTAACGCTAACATGATGATGACAGCAAGAAGCGTTTTGTCTCAGCAATAGGAACATCATAGATTGATTATGCTAACAATATATTCTCTACATTTTAGTCAAACAGGATCCTTCTCAATCACCGCCGCACACATACTGGTGAGCGCCCGTTCAAATGTCCATACTGCCCCGCCAGCTTCGCACAGGTAACTGCCATGAAAACGCACCAGAAGTCTCAACACAAGAATATTTTAGTGTCCAGTTAAAAGGGAGCTTAGATATATCGGATTTTTCGATTGTGTTCAATATTGTACTTAGTCTTGTATAGAGTTTGGAAAGTTTGTATAGACGATCTGTTTAGAAGGCTCGATTGTTCTGTTAGAAAGGTAATTTATTTATTTATTTTAATTTATTGCGTTTGGGTGGCTTACAGCTATATAAGTAAAGAATCTATGTACAAAATTTCAAAAAGATATCGTGCTAAGCCACAAAGTTATGAGCTTGTTATGTTATTTGGTAACCCAACAAAAATATGGTCTCACTATGATCTATCGTCAGCTGTGTTGTATGCTCGGTAACTACACTGCAACAATTTTTAAATGTATTTGGGAAAAAATATAACATATTTTAAAAATGACTAAATCGATTTAGTTGCTTATTCTGTACAAACTATGTATATTCAGGTTTCGTATAAAGTAAAAAATACCGTCAACAAAAGAATGGAAAGTAAACATAAAAATAAAATAATAATAAGAATACTTTTAATAGCAGCAATGTTGCAAAAGATTTTGCAATATTATTTCCAATATTAAAGACTTTCTCGAATTGGCTCGACCGAGATCTCGGTCTCGGCATTCTCGGCTATAAATCCAACCGAGAAATTTGTCTCGGTTCTCGGCTAATTATAGCCGAGATTCTCGATCATGGCCGAAACTGTAAGTAGCTTTCTTAGAGAGCCAAAACTGCAAAGAAATATCAATTGGTTTTCTTCGCTTTATAAGGTGCTTAGGTCTGCAGCAAATAAGTTTTTATCTGCGCCACCTAAGCAAGGGAAGTACTGTTTAGAAAGCTGTACAATTGTATGACGAGGGTCGACATTTTTTTAAGGGCGAAATGCCTATTGTTTTATGTTATAATATGTTATTTCACTTCGATTCTTAAAACAGTCAAGTAATTTCTTTAAACAGTTAGTACCTACTGTATTGAAAAATAACAGCATTTATTTATTAGTAATTATGTATTTAGTTTTGTTAACGCCTATGAAGATTTTTTGGAAATATAGATACATACATTTTTTATATAATATCTGTCCATTACAAGCCCATAAAATCCAGTATATAGATAGGGACCGTTTGCGTACCTAAAACACTATTATATACTTATCAATTTGAATTCTAAAATGTCTCAGATCAACAACGCAATAAATATTGTTGTACTGTCAAAATAAAACCCGTGTTTATGAATTAAAGTCATAGTACACTTAAACGACTCTGCTCCAACACCGCTCCTACCCAACACCTCCCTCCCTAAACTAAGACGACTACTCCCAGTCCACGCGGTTAAAGCTAGCAGGCACCCAGCAGTCCACGCGGCGACTGCTAGCAGACGGCCAGCTGTCCACCCGTCGACCGCTCTCGCTTTTCGCGATACGCATAGTCCGCGATCGGTTTCCATTAAAGCAACTCTTATTTCTTACTACCTATGTCCCGATTCATAACGCACAAACTAGCAATTATTATTATTCCACTTGAATATAAAGAAAGACTAGAAATAACAGACGAAGGTTTTGGGTCCATAAAATGCCGAAAGCAACTGACTGAGAGGCGACAGCGCGGCGACTGCTAGCAGTAGAAGTGGGTCGGTACGTGTTTTTGCAATACCGAAACTATGTATTGGTTTGACACCCGATAACGGGTATTGAAACTATTTATTGCCGATACCGAGGTCGGTGGCGGTGTACCGGTACCTTTGGCGGGTATTGACATTACTCGTTTCGTGGATAACTAGAGTAACTAAGTTTTCAGTGGTTTTCGGTATTAGTTTTGAATGGATTTTAGAAATTATAAAACAATATTTGTGAAAATATTTAGTTATTATAACATATAACTACATATTCATAAGTATAATTTACGTGTGTCTATTTTTACACACCTAAGTTATACTATAAAAGCAATAAGAAAAAGAAATAACACAAAGAACAAAAAAGTATCGCACGCGCGTAGAAAGTTTTGCATTAGAACGTGAACACAAAACATACACAACTAAAATAAAAATAGATAGGTAAAATTTGCAATTTACTTTTCACCCAAACAAGTGCCCCTTTCTGTGAACCTGAAGGTCAACATTCAACCGTGACCTAAATACATTTTTTCGATAATTGCATCTATTGCATACGGATTACAAGTCAAATCCCTTCTTCCTTTTTTTCCTAGGATTCGCTCATCGTAAATCGTAATCGCCATTCGTCGTGCGCCGTCGGAATATTTCGGTTCGGTATCGGGTACGCCCACAATCTACATCGAGGAGACGAGACTCGCAGTAGGTGCGACGAGTAAAGCGTATATCGTGTATTCGCAAAATAAATAGTTTTTCCCGATAAATAGTTATTAGGTGGTATTAGGTATTACAGAACCGAGTAACCGAGTAAGAATATACTTAGTACTGACGGACGCGACTCGCAGTGTTGGTGCGGCGAGTAAAACGTTTTCGCCAATAAATAGTTTTTCTAAATAAATAGTTATTGTAGAATCGAATACCGTATTTTAGGTATTGAACCAATACATAGTTATTGTAACTATTTATGGTTTGAAACGACCACCTTTAGCTAGCAGTGAGCGCGCAGACACCGCACCAACCGCTCGTCTACAACGTGCGGCCAGCGAAGCGTCAACTACCGAGCTGTCTGACAGCGGTAAGCTCTCTGACAGCGAGCTGTCTGCTAATTTATGATAATAATGTAAAAAATATCTAAAGAGAAATATTTAAATGATATTCTTTTTGCCGGGTGGCAGCAGAGTCGTGTAAATGGGCTGTGGCCTTTACCCTGCTGAACGATATTTTTGATTAATTTCTATTATTTGTGAACAATAGATACAATACAAATATTTCAATTGTAGAATGTATTTTTCTGTTTGGGTATGACGGTTAGACACTGTTCATAGATATTTGAGTAGTATTTTATTTACTTACGTTTCAGTATTTAATTCTTAGTTATTTTTATTTCTACAAAGTATTTGTTTTTTGGCAATGAGTGTTCAGTGGAATCCCTTCAATCCGACACCTTCGGAACTGAGACCATGGTTGGATTAACCATAAATATCTAATATTTGTTGCATTTAGTATAAAAAATAAACGATTTAAAAACTAAAGTAATATATAGTACAATAATTAAAAAAAAAATACACAAAGGCTCCGATTCACCCATCCCTGGTTCACAAACTAAATTAAATTTAACTTTAGTAAAGGACATAAGATAAATGTTAGTTTAGTCCTGTCAAATGAACTTAAATTTAGTTTTGTTTGTGAACAAGTTAATCGGCGCCATTGTTAAACAAGATGGATGAATCCAGGCAGTAACAAGTCGGTATAAGCTCGCGAGCCTGTGTGGCTACTATTTCTTTATTTTAATATTTATTAACTAGCGCTTGACCATAATCCCGCCTAATGGTAAGCAGTGATGCGATCGTTGATGGTAAAGCGCACTAGTTTATTAAGAGCCTATTCACTCAGAAAAACTGAGCGAATAGGAAGGAAGACGGCAGTTGAGCGAGGTGATGCAATGTTAAGCCCAACAACACGACCAACGATGCAGCGCCGAAGGGAGATTGATCTAAATACCCTCCACGACCAAACTCCCAACACAACAACATTTGGCGCATCGTACCCGACACACATCGCAACACTACTGCTCAGACCCATCCTCCGTACGGCTTCACCAGACATCATGCCGGAACACGACAAATCGCTTGGCGGCAAGACTGTCTGGTGGGTGGGAACTTCTGCCGGCGGCCGATGTTATGGCCTACCACCGAGAGAATGCCGACTCGATTACCGATATCGACCGCATTTAACTCATCGATTGGCCCGCTTCAAGGTTGTAAGAACTCTCAACCAATGAGAGCGCCAAACGCTGCGTATGATCGAGTTCCGTAATGAAACTCCTGGTAGTCATACAGAGCATTGTTGAACTAACCGGAGTGACGTGTCATATCAAGGTTGGATTAGAGGGGATCCACTGTAATTTGTTTTTTTTTTAACAAATAAACTTATGAATAATAATAATTCTAATCCGTGCAATACTTTAGTATGAATATTGGTGTCCACAATGTTTATTATGTATAGTATTTATTCGTGTTCAATAAAACATTCTCGAACGTGATATAATTGTCTTATTGCACTTCCCGACTCCCAAAATCAATTGCCTGATGGTAGAACCTGCAAAATACCACTCTCTTCGTTTTTTTTTTTTTTTTTTTTACTAAAAGGCTGTTATCGACTTTTGGGATTCCGTACCTCGAAGGAAAAAACTGAGCCCACTTTATTGTCCGTCCCGATTGCCTGCCAAGCCCCTTTTTCTCAGGAACGCAAAGAGATATCAAATTCTCAGGTCTACTGTCCCTTGGAGCTGTGGAAAAATCAAACTTCTAAGCCAACGAAAAGAGCTGTTTTATAATTTTAACTAGTATGCAATCCCACCTGATGGTAAGCAGTGATGCAATGTAATGCGCGCTAGTTTATTAAGAGCCTCTTATTGCCCTTAGTTTGTGAATAGAAAAGAGAGTGAATAGACCCTTAATAAACTAGTGCGCTTTATCATCAACGATTGCGCCACTGCTTACCATCAGGCGGGATTGCGGTCAAGCGCTAGTTTATAATTTATATAAAAAAAAAGATGACTGTAGTTGAGCTAGGTGATGCTAGTTAAACTCAACAACAAGACCAACGATGCTGCGCTAGAGGGAGATTGATCTGGAGACCTCCACAACATTTGGCGCAACGTACCCTGGCATACATCGAAACGAAGGAAGGGTCTGAGCAGTTGTGATCAGATCCATCCTCCGCACGACTTGTCCAGACATCATGCCGGAACACGACGAATCGCTTGGCCGTAAGACTATGGGTGGTAACTTCTGTCGGCAGCTGATGTTATGGCCTACCACTGACCGACCCGTTTATATGTACGAAAATACGTCATAATAAAAGTTTTTTTCAATACGGGTAATTAGATAAGGAAAGAGAAAGGAAAAAAAATAAGGCATGCAAAAACTTAATTCATTTTATTCGATTAAAAATACATAAAGTAATACTCAGCCTTATGATACATTATCTTAAATCTAGAAATTATAATCATTAATATAATGAATTAATGTACTGTACACAATATTAACATGGGCGCAGATTCTGATGGTCACCAACGTTACTAAAAAGTACTGCTATCGCTTTTTAGACGATATAACTAGAAAGAGATGTAACTATACCCCGTCCCTTAGGTAAACGGCTTTTTGCTGGAAAAAACTATTGATTGCACCAACATACAATACATTGATCGATACCCGCATCTACATTATTTTTACGTTTTAATATACCACAAATAAGACATGGCAGTTAATATTTTTTTTACGCAATTTAAATTCAATTTTCTCATCTGTATTATGTACGTTCTAAGAGTCACAGCGACTATGACTTACTATTGTTTAAATAGATGCTTACGCATTTGGTCGACGGTAGACCAAGCTGAGGTGATAGAGGCGGTGAGGCTGAGCTGGTCGGCTGAGGGACTGACTCGCTGGCGACTAGTCGACAGTGCGTAATGGCTCTTAGACAGCTGTCAAAAAACCGTTAACGTAATGCGTAGAAATATTTTCACTTAGTTGGCGCCCAACAAATTCTTCGCAAATTTGTCTTAGCATAAAAATTTAAGGCCGTCTTGTAACGGAAAGCGATCCTCACACGTTACGCTCCTTCATACAGTTTGTTAGATACATTGACACGCAAACTGTGATCAGTTTTAAAACAGAATCTGCTGTTTTATATAAAGTAACAACACTTATAAGTTCAAAATATAATATAGCCTTTATTTCCTTAACCAAAAAATATATAGAATAGAATACTCTTTATTATGTACACCATATATTATATTACAGAATGTGAAATGTGAAGATTTTACAAGGGGTAACACACAAGGGGCGGTCTTATCGCTAAGAGTGATCTTTTAATAGCGACAAGCGTTATTTAGACAAGTCATTAATTTTAAAATATATCCTTAAAAACCATGCAGGTACCTACACTTATTCTGCACGGTTATGGCCCCGTTTCGGGTATAAGTCCTTTTTGACCATCTAGTCTAGTCCATGGTTTTGTAAGTTCATCTACCCAGCGTTCCGATGGGCACCACTCCGGGTCTTTTTCCTCTTAGCGTTATGCTGTGGTTCTATGGGTCCATTTTGTGCCATGGCCTGTCCATTTTTACTTTAAACGTCGAGTATAATCCAGGGCGTCTAGAACATTAGTCTTACGTGGAATATCTTTGTTTTTTAATGAGATGTTAAGAATGCTAGTGATCCTTTGCATTGGTCGTTGGTTCGTTTGTATTTTGTTCTTCGACGCTCTGTTAACCTTTATCGATCAAAACAGGAAATGTTGATTCTATCTATGTACCTATGTGCAAGTGATTCAGACATAGTATTTACAAAATAAACTATTTCAATTTATGAAACCTATCCTGTATAAAACCGCGTGATGATCGCTTTCACTTGACACTCAGGGTTCAGCAATGAATTCATTCTTACTTATCGGATGGGCTAAATTTGTATTTTCACATATCCCATAGGCAATTGATTTGTACAATTTTATGGTCAGAAAAGTTAACAGACATTACAACAAAATATTTTGAAATAACTAGGTACATACATATATTTATTTCTTTACATTTTTTTTTTATTTTACACCTACCCTCCTATCAAATAAAAATAAGGTAAGTTTGCGGAATACTAAACGCCCTAAGACATAATAGAAAATAAATTTGTATTTCGAAACAGTATCCTTATCGAGCGCTAAGCGCGAAAATGCGCCAAGGTGGCTGCAAATTCAATTTCCTTACATTTATTGCAATTTGCAGATCAGTATCAAGTAAATTAAAGGCAAATTGAAATTCTTAAGCTACCCTAGCGCTTCCCCCTGAAATGCATGTTGCACTGCAATAAAAATATAATAATTCAAACCTAATTTTAGACGAATAACTAAAATCTTACATATTTTTCAAATTGACAATCATAGACCCAACCTTGAAGAAACATGCAAGAAAATTAGTTTAAACTAAAACTTGTAAATAGAATATCAAACTGCAGAACTGTCAAAACCATTATTTTCAAGTACAGTGACTGGACGAGTCTTGGGTTTCTGGTTTAAGAGTGGGTATTGATTTGATCACATGTACAGCTGTCTATAAACTCGTGAAAATGGATCTTACTGAAACGTAACAATTTTAAAAGTAGGTAAACACCAAATCGTAGCAATTACAAAAGTACATCGGAAGTCATCGGCAGTCATCGATTTGTTTTGTGACTTGTTATTTATTGAAATTTGTATTAATTTTCAATTCTATTTAAACAAAACATTAAAGAAATGTGTTAAATATAATAAAAACAAACCGGAGTGGAGCTCGGGAAATTATTTTTAAAGTTTATCATCAATGTTTGTTAGTACACCAAGCTGGACAAATTATATCAAATATGGATGATATTTATGCTTCACTAAAACGGGTATGTAATCATGTTAATGTTTGATTTTGTCGTCTAGAAGTTTCAAATTTACTAAGTAAACGATTTTTAGACTAAACTGAGGATTGTTTATATTGCGCATTTATAAGTTAGATTTCAAATGTTTTGCAAATGTTGATACTTTAGGTGATTTAATTTACCACTGATTTTAAAAATTAATTATATCATGTTCGGAATTAAAATTAGTGCTATCCATCTTCTGATAGAAATTACATATTATTGTTTATAAAATTTCAGGAAAATGTGAGAGTGAACCCCATATCAAGATATAGATGAGTCAGTTATTCACCTAAGCGAAGGTAGCAGGCTGATGATAGCAGTAGCGGAGACGTTGTTAGTGACGCAGCTGACAATGAAAATACTTTTTAACGAAGAATATTTGGAATCAGATGATGAAAGCAATTATTATGTTTTGTCATTGATAAAAACACGTCAAAAATTCATTTTATTTAAACGTAGATATAGATTTGTGTTTTCATTAAAACCAGTTTTGCTTCTAGTACAAAATAATGTGCTAGTATCAAAATGATTTCAGACAAGTCAACAGGGTTGCTATATGCACGACCGCAGCGCCCTCATTTATTTTCACGACTTTATAGAGACTATACTAGAAATGAAACCAGCAAAATTTGGGTTTCATGATATGCCGGTTTCCGCGTAATGTTTTCGTTCACCACTTCACGATGTTTTGAGAGTAATAGTGACGAAATAATTTACACAAAGTGCTTGATAGGGTTTGAACTCACGACCACTTGTAAATTGTGCCCGATACCACTAAGCCACCGCTGTTCTCAGACACGACCAAACTAATATATTTTTTGGTGAAAATAGAACCGGTGCCATTGTCCTTCAATAAGAGAACTTTATACATTTAAAATAAAAAAAAAAACTTCCATGGTTAAAACTCACACAATTTTGTAAAAATAATAGGGTAAATTCGGCATACTTACATAGTTAATGTCTATAATAAAGTATACTGTAATTCATAATTCATAATTTTATAATAGTTCATAGCAGATCAATCTATCCTAAAATGTCAAATATTCCCAAACAATCTTGAGCCGTAAAGCTATAGAGATAAAGTTGAAAATCTAATAAAGAAATCCGACTGTAGTAGCTTGATGTGCTGTCATCTGTACACTCTTCAAAGACGATAAGTAACTACTTAGAGATGTAAGGTTTTCGATAAATATCGATGTCAGGCTTTCGATTACGACATCGATGTTTTTCGAATATCTATCATCCCTAATCTGTCATAAAATAATTCTGTTTTCATACTTCATTATCACCTCTATGAGACTGCAACTCTCGACCTTAGAAACATTAGGTTGTATGTTTAACTCGATTTTAGAAGGTTAGGTATCTAACCACTACAATAATGGCTTTACAGAGTTATAATCAGCCATTAATTGTATAGGTTGTCTATACAATTAATGGCTGATTATAACTCTACAGTCTACTGTGATAGCTGACTGATGACTGTGGCAGCTTGATGAGCTAGTCAGATTTTCTTATTAGATTTTCAACTTTTTTTTTCTTTTTAATTATAAACTAGCACTTCACCGCATTCCCGCCTGATGGTAAGCAGTGATGCGATCGTTGATGGTTAAGCGCGCCAGTTTATTAAGAGCCTATTGACTCAGAAAAACTGAGCGAATAGGAAGGAAGACGGCAGTTGAGCGAGGTGATGCAATGTTAAACACAACAACACGACCAACGATGCTGCGCCAAAGGGAGATTGATCTGAAGACCCTCCACGACCAAACTCCCAACACAACAGACCACACCCGTCAACTCAGACCCGTCCTCCGAACGGCTTCACCAGACATCATGCCGGAACACGACAAATCGCTTGGCGGCAAGGTTTTGTCTGGTGGGTGGTAACTTTTGCCGGCGGCCGATGTTATGGCCTACCACCGAGTAAAATTTTTGGCATTTTTGTCAAATGATTGCGACTAGTTGATATAAGTCGGGATCGTTTGGACCGATATATAATTTAACAAAAATGTGTTGGCCGATTAGGGGGCTGGTCGGGAGACAACATCGAACTCCCGGCCACTGTAGGCGCGGGCTTGTGGACGGTGAGCGATGGGCAGCTCGCCGCCCGGTAAGGACCAGGCCCGGGTCGAAAGCGCGTTGTGTTCCACGCGCGCCTCAATGAGTTGTCAGGACATTGTGACGGGGTTCACAAGGACTGATACCTCCTGGGCCAGGGTTGCGAGTTGCTTAAAAAAGAAACCGACTGCACAGGCAAGTGAAGGAACTCGGGTGGGTTTTAGTCAGTAAAAGTCTGACACGTCCTTTCGCACCGCCCAGAGCGGGAGAAGTCATTTCATGATTTCCAATACCAAACCAGAAAAAGATTGACCGGGAATATTTGACAGTGTCGGGTATCTTGACCTGGTGTCATCAGTACCATCTCCAAACCTTACCAGTGGCTGTTTCAAGATCTCTATATAAAATTGATGCTCAAATAAGGCTTATACAGAGAAAAATTTAATTCACTCTCAATATAATTTTATTTGATCTACGGTATAAAAAATTTAATCAATACCTTTTTAAATGTATACTATTTTCTCTAGGAACCTATACCAACAAACCTACATAGATTGATGTATATTCTCTTTGTTTATAACTGAAAGACACTTGCTTATAATATACATATGTAAAAAATTTCAAAAAAGATATCATGGAAAACCACAAAGTTATGGGCTTGTTATCTTACCTGGTTGTAGCAGAGGTATGAAAACAATAATGATTCAAAGAAGTTTTGAAACTCTGAAATACAGGAAATAGCTTTTGTGTCATCATTGTTCTGAATTTGAATTCACGACTGTTTATAAAGTCATAGACGAGAAAATGCAGGGTGGTTCAATTTGAAAGAGTTAGTTTGGTGTGGAATAATGTAAATCATTTTGCAGTCATTTGAAATACTGTCACGAATTGCACAAGCAAGTCAAGCGCTGTTGTTAGATGGAATACGGGTGACCGCACACCAAAATTTGAATACATTCAGAATAATGAACTTTATAGATCATACCATCACATCTTGATATGAAAACCAAGAATTCAGTATAATGTTCATAGAATTTTACTTAAACTGATGTTATAATCACACTATTTGCTTATGTTTTGACTACTTCTGGGACACAGGATCCTATATATGTGAGAGTCCGGCATTGTCCTCTATGCAAGCTTGTTCAAGGTTCAAGGATATACCAGTTTCCATCACCATCTTAGAATTAAGTGGCATATATTAAATAAATAATGTGTCTGCCAGCATTCAATCTCACAACCATACTAACAACTCTCGACTTTGGAAGCAGGTTGTGGGTATACCTCGACCTTACAACCATCAGGGCCATATGTGGGTCGTTGTACCTATACATACAACCTTTTTTTTGTCTCTGGGTGGAAATCCTCAATGGATGTCTGCTGTCCTGGGGTGGGAGACGGGGTCTGACACTTTTACAGACTAAAACCACCCTGGTGTCTCTTCTATCAAGAGCTCGCGTGGGGCTGCGGGAGTCTAAATTCTTCCATGGCCCCACACCCTCATGTGGCGTGGGGTGTTACTACCCCGTGCATCGGCTCAGAGGCGCGCGCCGAAACTCGCGCGAGCCTCGGGGTCCATTGAATAGGGGAGGGACTTCCTCATGTCCCTGGTCCCATTCATGGGGGGCGGAAGAGGGCGTTATTCGCCTTTCCTCGGCGCCCGGTGCATCTTCTGTGGCCCGGGACCTATACATACAACCTAACATAACATATGAACAAATGATTCTAAAGTTGAGCTATAACTCGACCTTGTGACTTCCAAATAACCCCAATTTACAGTATACCTACTAATGACCCAATGCTTCTAAGGTTGAGCACTATACTTACTGCAAAATGATCCACAAGAAGTTTCCTTCCAACATAAATATTACAGTGATATCTTTGATTTATCAGTTTTTAAACTACCTACTTCAATAGGACACTGGTGGTACATGCTGTGGCATCATCGTTGTATATACACACTGGTTGTCAGTCATTGTCGGTTTCATAACTTGGTGCATTTGCTGATGCTGCATCATATTCTGTAGTTGCTGCGGCTGTGGCTGAGGCGGAGGCATGGGGGGTTGTTCTGGTTCATCTTTCGGCTTCTTATTTTTTTTCTCACACTTCTTAAACTTAATACCAAGTTTGTTCAACAATATTAGTCTAAGAGATTCTTTGCCTCCACGGTAGTTCAGTTCGTGTTTTGCAGCAGTAAGGATTTTGCCCAGCGTTGGAACCTCTTTTCTCACTGAGTAGCTGTTCACTATGCCTCTTAGAGCACACAACTGGAAATAATCAAGTTGTACCTTAGTCTTTCTTACGCGTTTTTTCTTAGGACCAGCTATTTTCGTTTGTGTTGCTTCCGCGCGCAAACCATCCCTCTTAATGCGTTTAATCGTACTTTCTGATAACCCTGTCGCAGCGCAAGCTCTTTTAACGACGTTTTCTACTGGATACGCGTAGCCTCTGTTCTGTTTTTCGCTCTCAAAGAACTTTATTACCTTAAATATAATCTCTCGGGCTTGGCCCTCTATCGCTTCTTTTTTCTTTTTCTCAATTTTTTCCACTTTGGGTTTGCGCTCGGCCAGAGCTGGTGGTAGCGCTGGCGCGGGCTCCGGCGGGTTTGTATTCACCTGCGGTTGAGGTTGTTGTTGAACATGATTTTGGAGCTCTTGTTGCCCCGGTTGGTGCATTATTACAGCATTTACAGGCACTTCATAAACATTGACGTTTATATTCATTTTTGTTATAAGATTTTTTTGTTTTTTACAAGATGTGTCTCCTTCATTAATGTATCGCTTAATTATGTCGTTGCTTATTAGTGGAAGTACATTATTTTGTGTTTATTTACGATTAAATACACAAAAGAAACAATAAATTATCAAATTACGGTAGCCATAGGCCATTATACACCATAAACAAAATTGTTTTGTTCTCAATTTCTCATTTCAAATGAGAATGACAGCTTTAAATTGATTTTTCCTTGTAAAATCCACTTATTTTGATTTGACCTTTATTCCTATAATTTCAAAACAAATTTTTGAAACTCATTGCCTTTTTTTTCAAATATTTTTTTCAATTCATTATGTATTATATTTATTTATATTTTACCAATTTAAGCAATATCATTAAATAATTAATAAATGATTCATTTTTTCTAAATAGGTTTGTAAAAACTTTTTATAAACTTATTAATTATATTGATCATCTTCAGTAAAAATCGAAACCATTCCTTATCCATAGACAAAGGGTAGATGAGCGTTTCTCTTATTTTTTGCCATATTTTCAAAAAATCGCCAATAAAAAAAAATACACTATATCCCTGTTTTGGTCATGAAATCAGATAAATTATTTTATGAGTATTTTAACTTTTCTACGGGAATTCTGTTTGATTTAAGATTTTTGTATTAAAATTATAAAAAACTAAATGAAGGTAGGCTAAGCGTTCTTATTTTGTTACTCCTTAATTGGTAAAAAAAAACTTCGAAGTTGCAAATTCTGTAGCTAAATTTTCTGTTTCATAAAATTCATGATAAGTTTGATAAAATCATCGCAAAGGACTACTAAGAATAGCGACAAATATTTCCAATTTGGGTGCTTTAACATTTTTTTTGTTACCTTTAATCTAAAGTAAATTAAAAGTTTTGATTATATGAAAAATATACAAAATTAAAAGAATTTGCTTATTTTTTATAAAAATGTTTAGCAAAATTGATATTTTATACACGTAATGTTCATTTATATTGAATAAATAAATACAAAAAGCGAGTTTAAAGACGGGAGATGTTTGGGACAGTAACAAAAAAGGAGTAATTAGTAACAAAATAAAAAACACAAGGTTGCGTCTACAATGGTTATTTTTACTCGACTACGGCGAAAAGTCACGAATAAAAAATAGTATATTTTTTTTAGTCATGGCGTGTTAGGTATCAAACGAAAGCGCTTAAGAACCCACCTAACACTACTATGGGATCATTAACTTTAGGGCAAATTGGCATATAGGTACGACCACGGCTTTCCTCTGAACAACATTGTTTTTAGAACGTGCTTTTTCAGTTTTATTTTTAAGGATTAAATATATGAATAAATAAAAATATGGATTAATCCTTAATCATAATCAACGTTTAATAAACTGTATATACCTAATCAGACCCGCCGTTAGGTAATTTTGACACTTTTTTAAATTTAACATTATTCCAGACCTTGACAATCTTATGTCATTTTGTTATTTAAGAACAAATTAACAAAATGGAAATATTTAGCTTAATAGTATAACCATTTTATATGACAATAATGACAATAATTTTTATATTTATATTTTGATTTTATTCTTTCTAAATTTTGCTTTCTTATTTCTTCCAACTTATCCGGGTTCTGTTTTAATTTCTCTCTATTACGATTCATTTTTTCTGCCGGAGTTAGTGGCATTTTGTTGTGCTGTTAAATTGTAAACATAGCTTTATGATTCCGTTTTTGTTACTTAATTTTTCTGCTTATACGTTACTACCCCCAAAGTAACAAAAAAGGAAGTAACGAAACTAGTGTTTGATTTTATCGAAATATTGTTTTGGTAGTAGAAATTACAGTTACGTCTATTATTATACACTAAATTTTATACGAAGCTAATAACTATTGCACTATGATAAAAATAATGGGTAAATATTGCCAACTTATCTTGAAACAGCAATAACAAAAGCCGGAATGAGATTCACTCTTAAACGGGTACGTGTACACATTTCAAACTTCGGAACAGCAACTGACGCATTACATCGATATGGCGGTATTTTGTGAGATCTACGTTATTCCTAGTTCCAAAAAATATAACTAAATTGATATTTCTCAATAATTTGCATGTCTAAATTGGGTAACAAAAACTGAAATCCATTTTGGAACTGTCTCTGGGACATGTTTAAAATTAATTAATAACCGTAAAATTATAACCAAATTACCATGAAAGAAATATTACGTAAAACCTTTTACCTTGTAATACGATTTATAATCAAAATCTCAGAATAGTTTCTTTGAATTATATCAAAACATTTAAATTTGAAATTGCGATTGGTAGACTGGGACATACGAATTTTCATACATTGAAATTTTCGACAGTTTATATTTAGTTGTTTTTTTATTTTAGTATGATATATATATTATTTGCTAACATTTTTTCTGTAAATTTGAATTACAGTAGTGCTTCTTAGTAAAACAGTATTAGCAATTTATAGATTACACCAAAGTTATTCATCTACAAAATCACGGGACATTCCACAAATGTGTAATGGCAAAAAAAAAGAGAAATGCTCAGATAACAAGAATTTGACGACCCCGTTTTCAGAACGACTGTTGAACGAGTACCTATCACCCACTTTGACAGTATTTCATATATTGCCAAATTAATATTGGGGGTTTTGGCGGGAAAGTCAAGCTGAGTGTCACGCTCATTTTTCATCGGACTTTTAAAATTATTTATAGTGTTGTTTACTAAATAAAAGTGCGTGATTTATGTAGTAAAATGTGCATTCAGTAAATAATTCATTAAGAACAGTGAAATATCGCAGCAGTGGCCACATCATGACTTTAGTCTCAAAACCTCCATCGTAAGACGGATCACGCCGTCTTTGTCGACATGAACAATTTATTACGTGATATTGGCTAAATGCACAAACCGTGTGAAGCCATAAAAGAAAGAAAGAAAAGAAGAAATTAATATTTTTTCACATTTGCGGGACTGGAATATACCGTAAGTAAGTGATTTTTTGATGCCTGCGAAACATAATTGAATATCCACAGCAAGACTGAATTTACTATGCACAACTGGTAACGTCGCATTTTAGTATCATATTTCGTGGTTTTCAGTTTTTATTATTAAACTGTAGCTCTATTTTATAAAAAAATGTGTTCTACTAATCTTTTAGATTAGAGGAATAATGGATAAAAACTGAGTAACCATAATGTTTACAGTTATTTTACTATGAAAATAACGCCTTGCAAGTTTCCAATGCAATGATTTCTTACCTTTTACACACTTTTCCCCTAATTTTATATAGTTAGTAAAACACATTTTTAAGATATAGCTCCGATTCAATAATACAAATTAAAAACCACGAAATATAACAATAAATTGCGAAGTGGATATTTTATACTAGTTGTGGCAACCCTTAATAACTGTCACTTTTACGAAAAACTGAAAAAGAGTTAAGAGTACCATTACTTATATTGTATGAATGTATCAAATAGATTATTTATATTTGCTATTACTTACTACTGTGCTGCCTGTGTATAACTGTGCAAATAAAGCACACACAACACAATTATAAGTCTTATTTAGTTATTAGTTTCATTAAAATGGACGACTGTCCAGAAGTAGAGTTAAAGAAGCTGTGCTGTACGTGTTTAAGTCGAGATAGAAAGTTATTTCAATTGTGCAGAATACTTGAAGGTGTTAATAATTTATATTTGCTGTTATCCTTTGATTCTGAAGCCTATAGGGTAACTATACTTTTTTTTTTTTAATAAACGGCCGGTAACAAATTACAGAAATTAAAAACAGTTTGTATATGCTTACAACATTAAAATCAAACATTTTCCGTTTGTCGTCGCTTCCAAGAATTCGAACGATAGTTCCAAAATCTATGTGGTTGATGCCTAGCTAAAAATAGTGGTTTTAAAAAAATCCAATAATGCAGTTTTAGGTTTCATTTAAATCTAAACTCTTTGGTGTAGGTTTCGCTATTCCTCATAGTTCCTGATCTGGCTATTGAAGCCCACTTGAAAAATTAGGCAGAGTTTTTCATATATGAGGGTATCCGCAAATTGTAGGTTTTCATAACATTTGAATAAAAAAACCTAGTATAATGAACAGAATGTTATCCCATTCTGTTCATTTCCATATTCTCACAAGAGGGGAGTTCCACTGCTATTTTGTGTTTTTTTTTTTCATAAAACTGACCGTTTTAGAATAAAAATTGTCAGAGCAGTAGTAGTCAGACTCTTTTAGACACTATGTAAGCAACAAAAAGCACCTGTTTTCATTACAGGAGGGTTTCTACAAGGATACTGCAAGTTTATTCATATGTTGGGAGTGCAGAGCCATTATGTGCAGAATCACACGGTTCAGGAAACAGGCGTGCGCTGCACAGAGAGAACTGACGAGCATAGCTGATGGCAGGACACACGTATGTATGTTATAATTGGTGTAAAAGACACGAAGCCAAGTCACTTTAGCTCCATTTCATTAAGACCATTTTTTTACTGGACCATATCAGGGAACCCGCTGGTTACTGGATTTATTGACATCTCCCAATTGCATGTGTGATACCGGGTTTAGAATAGTACTTAGAATTGTTTATTTTAGTTATTTTCATAGTCTTATGACTTATGGGATTCTTCTCTGGGGAACTTGTGCGGACATCAATACCATCTTTGTTTTACAGAAAAGGGCTGTTCGAGCCATTCACAACCTTGGTCCTAGAGATTCTCTTAGAGAAAAATTCAGAGAGATGGACATTCTGACTGTAGCTTCACAATATATATTTGAAAATCTTATGTATGTACATAAAAATATATCGAATTTTAAGAAAATAAGCGATATTCATAATGTAAATACCAGGAACAAACACAATCTTGCTGTACATCACACTCGTCTCTACAGAGTAGGCAACTCGTTCATGGGTCAATGTATACACTTTTACAATAAGCTCCCCATTGACATTCGAAACTTACCCATTAAATGATATAAAAACTATATAAAGGCCATACTTTGCAAAAAGGGGTATTATAAAATCTCGGATTATTTAGAAGACAAAAAAGCTTGGAACTGAGCTGGTCGCTCTGTTAAGCATTGTTATTAAGCAATATGCGTAAATTATAACGTAAACATTTTCATTTTTAATGTCTGGACTTGAAAAAAGACGATGATCCCTGAGTTTGTTTCGGCTATTTCTTCTCAGAGCTAACTGACTACCAGTTAGGAAATGCCAGCTTCATCTAGTTTAAAAAAAAAAACATGACGTGTAAAAGTGATCAGTGATCCTACTTGCTTAATAAACGATTACATTTCATTTCACCAACCCACATCCTCCCGTGGGTGTCGTAAGAGGCGACTAAGGGAAGTCTCATCAGGAAAGCGGGCAGCAGCGCTTCTCCTGTGGAATATCAAATAATACTGCGATCCCCAACCTGCCTGCAAAGTGTAAAGATTATGGCAAACCTCCCCCCAAACCAATGAAATCCTTGGGGGGAGGCCATTGTCCAGCAGTGGACCTCTATAGACTGAAGAATTGTACTCCATTCAGCTTTATTATTAGCCCCTGGCAAGCCCATTGCGGAGTCATTTTGACTTATTCTGATAGTTATGATTGTTAACTCTGGTTACAGAGCTATGTGACCCTTAGTCAAAGATAAAACAGAAATTGTCTTGAAAATAGAGAGAGAACCAACTTACAGTCATTTTCATCATCATTTGGCGCGGTTGGCGCAGTGGTTATGTGATTGTCTTGTGCGCTGCGTGTCGAGGGTTCAAATCCCGCATGGTACAAATATTTGTATGAGCTACATATGTATTTACCAATGCAAAGAATTCCTTAACATAATACACTACAACGTCGATAACTCAAACCTCGGTAACTTAAAAACCTCTATAACTGCAAAAAATAATATGAAACCTTTGTAACTTAAAAAACTTGGTAACTGCAAAAAAGAATATGTTCTCTTTCCATCAGAGCCTAAAACCTCAACAACTTAAAATACACGATCAATATAACTTAAATAAGTAATCTCTCTCAGTAACTTAAAGAAATGCTTCCACAACCTATGTAGGCGCCCCAGTAAAGCACGTACATCTACCGCGCATTTGTCACGGCTTATTCAACAACAAGGTCGGCCTACACCACAAGTAAATTAATCTCCGACCACACTCTGGTAAATCTACGGGACTTACCTTGGGACTCAGTGTGTTCCGTCCGCAGGTCTCGGAGAAGTCGACGCGCGCGCCGACTTTACAATGACGTCCGATGTCTTCAAATACGTCGACTGTCCCATACCAGTCGACACATTAAATTCCCTTAATAGGGCACCAAAGCTCACCAACGTAAGAAGTTATTTAGCAGTGTCAATCACGCCCGACAAAGATCGTTAATGCAACCACGTTTCCGATTCAAATTCAACTCAATTTACAGACGTCACTGTTACGTTTTATAGTGCAAGTAAATACTTCAAAACACGGGCAACAATCGCGACAAACTATACAAAACGCGGCCGATGGTATTTTCCCGAAAATCACTCGTCCGAAACACGCCACGCATGCGAGGATTATTCGTCAAGAGGTACAAGCAACGGCCCGCCGTACGCGGCGGGGTCCCAACACGTTGTCTTAAGAGTTCAAGCAACGACCCCTGCCGGCGCGGTCCCAAAACGTTGTGTTATAATAATGGCGGCCGCGCGTCGCCATAGACAATACTAAATGCGCTAGCCCGTACCGATCGGGCATCTATCAACTCGACTAACTAAAAATCGGACTCGGCCGACGAACTAGCGTAAACAACCTATATAACATAAACTTGTGTGATAAAACTGACTTAAAATGAGTTTAATAATTATAGTTAAAATAACTAAAAAAAAGGTGCTTTTAAAGAATATGAAACTAAAAAGTTAAAAATAATTTTAAAATTCAATTTATGACAATAAGCGTGAGGCGCTTTGTGCCATATTTTTTGTATATTAAGCGCCTCACGCTTTTTTCTCTTTTCAAAAATTTTATAGGCTGCAATGGCCGGTTACAGTACAATCATCCATATGTACATACTGTTACGGATGCACCTTATGTCAATGGCATAAGGTTCAATGTTGCGTGACATGCAGTACCTAACTTTTAAGCCCTATATCTCCAGACCTAGGCATTGTAAAGGTATAATTTATAAACTTATTGCTAGACTTAGATTGGCCTATCGAATGGTACAGGTCTCAACAATTTTATCAGCAAAGTGCCGACATCGAAATTTCCAGAAACTCGTTTCCGGTGAATTACCGTACCTACTGAGCCTACTCGAAGTTATGCGCTATTATTATTACGTCTAGACGAATCTGGAATGTTCGATCAGCTGACCTATATAAAGCGCTGTGACGCCAGTAGGCAGTCAGGCTGCATTCGACTAGCGATGCGAAAAAGCGTGAAGTAATATCTGTAGTGTTATTGTGTGTTTACGACACGGACTTCGTGTAGACGTAAGGGAAGACTTCGGTGCAATGTCAGCTACATTCTACTTGTCATTGCCTATTACCGTCTGTACCCTCGCCGTCAATAAACTTCGTAACCCTTAACCGGCATTTTAATACCCTTAGCCCGTAACAATACCTACCTCTATATTACCCTATCCCTGATAGACCCTTGATACCTTAAAATATTTTGTGTTTCCCTTGGACTTTAACTTATCGAGGTTCTACTGTAATTACTACTTAGTAAGTAGTTGTTCTGGGTCTGGATGTTTATGTATGTGAGTTTGTATGTTTGTAAACGCACTCACGAGACAGGAGAAACTCCTAGTGTGGGGAATCGTTTTCCTGCGGCTTTCAACACACTTCATTTTCAGGCATTATCTTGCTGGTTTGAAATTAACTATTTATTCTTTCTCTATTCCAGATTCTAACAACCTGCCTATCCCGTCTTACTACACAACACAAGACTACCTACCAAAAAGTAATCTCAGAATCAAACACTAATCCCACAGACAATTTCATAGATTGCGGTCTAACCACAGACATAAAAAGCGAAAGTGAAGAGGACATACCTCTATCAGAACTACACAGCAACTGGCTCTCAGACAACGAGACAGAGATAGCCAATCAAACCATAGACTCTAAAGAGGAGCTGTCAAACTCAAAAGGTACCATAGACTATAATGAGGGTTTATTGTTCAAGTTAAAAAAGAAGAGAAAGAAAATTAAGAATGGGAAGAGGAGTTATTTTTCTACTGTTGTGATGAATGAAAGTGAGATGGAAGAAATCCAAAGTAATAATAAAATGGAGCCTTGCTTTCTTGATGCTGGATTTAAATGTGATAACTGTATTGAAGTCTTTGGCCATCAAAAGGAATTGGATGATCATAATTCTGCTTTACATGTTGAGGTGAGTTCTGATCAGGTGTTTTTCAGGGGACTGCTCTCCATTGTAAAATTTTTAATGAATCTTTACTGTTTCCACAACTCACCATGCAGGCTTAGTACAGGTTGATAGGTCTCGGAAGTCTTCGCATATTTGGTACCATTATCATCGTGACTTATGAGATGAGTTGTGTTGTAATTACAAAACAAAAATAAAAAATCGTTAGAATATATTTTTTTTAAATATACAATATGTAAAGAAAACCCTGTCCGATCCGTCAAGGTATTGTTAAACGTAAAAAAAAGATCCCCTAAAAAAATAAATATTATTTCGCAAAAACAGGTAACTTAATACATTTGCGGTAAACAACCCTTCCGCGGGCGGCGGGGGACAAGGCACGCGGCATGTGGTCGCATCGCTATTCGCTCATAATAATACCGGTGTTGTCACTTTTTTAAAAATTACCAAATTTCGGGGATGTTGGAATTAATTCGTGGGAAAAAAAGATTATGTCAAAATTCATTAGTATTGTTTCTATGGTGATTACGTAAAATTTTATATTATATTTGGTCAAGTGTTTACCTAACCTTTATTATCCTTACGGGTCGGACAGGGTTTTCTTTACATATTGTATATAAAAACGTTGCCCCACACTAGGAATTAATTACTCCTGTACCGTGGGTGTGTTTTCACATACACAAACCAATTTAAATACTTGGGGTCTGTGCTCCACGCGTCCGGCGACATTGATTGCGACGTCAAGGCACTCATTTCCGCAGCTTGGGCAAAATGGCGTGAAATGATAAGTGTCATTTGTGACCCCAAAGTGCCAGTTAAGCTTAAGGGACAGGTCTAAAAGACCATCATTAGACCTGTCCTTCTGTATGGCAGTGAGGCGTGGCCTGTGCTTGAGCGACACAAGCAGGAGCTGCGTGTCACGGAGATGAGTATGCTGCGGTGGATGTGTGGAGTTATGCGGAAAGACCGCATCAGGAACTCCCGCATCCGTGGCAGTCTCCATGTCCGTGACATAGCAGACAAACTGCAAGAGAGTCGCCTGCGCTGGTACGGTCACGTCTTACGTAAACGGCATGTTACGTGGGTAACAAATGTCTTGCCATGGCGCCTCCGCCAGGCCGGAACAAGCGAGGCAGGCCAAAGAAGTGCTGGCTTGACGTTGTAAGTGATGACATGCGTGCCAACAATCTCACACCACGGGATGCCAGAGATCGAGCGAAATGGAGGCGTAATAGTAGGAAAGCGGACCCCGGGCTAAAACGCGAAAGCCGCGGATGCGACCGGGATTATACGCTGAGATGATGAAGCAGTCAGACCCGGAACAAAGGGAACTCTCACTAGCAAAACGGGCAGCAGTAATAATAATAATTATTTATTTTAGACGTAGTCCACAGGTGTGGGTCGTAACGCCTGTTTCAAGAAACGTAACGTAACCAGTTACTTGATCGGCGTTACCTGTTATAAAACAAGTTATTTTTGTAGCTAGTTATTTTAATTCAACTACTGTGATTGTTAAATATAACCACAAACTATACAGTTATACGCGAAACGAAACTAGACGTGGTCGTTATTTTACGCAACTAGTTACAATAACCAGCGACGCGCGCCGCCGGTGTGATGCACGATACGGCTACCCGCTACAGCATAATATGTGTATGAAATAACGCATTTACAAAAATAACTAGTTTTTAATTTGACTCTTAACTAGTAATTCAGTTACACATTGCGTCGCTGGTTATTGTAACTAGTTACGTGAAATAACAACCACGTCTAGTAGTCCATATAATGTTAGTCATACAAAAATTGAAATACAAATAAAACCTTATAAATCTATTGTTAGTACACAAAACAGAAATACAACACAATCATATGGAACCGCATAGAAGTGCCAAGTTATGCCAAGCCCAGGACGCGACCACCCGTAGTGTGTAGTCGCATCCAGTGCCGCCACATCGGCGAGTCCCAGCGGTCCACGAAAACACTCAGAAGGCTGTTCGGGCTGGCCGCATTCACTTCATGAGAGATGCATAGCGCTTTCGTATGATGGCATGGAAACCATCCACTCTTTTCTGAGCAAACATTGCTGAAGCGCTGCAGCAGCGCCGTACTCCGAACAGTATTCTGAACGCATTATTATATTGGACTCGCAGAGCGGTGCGTGTCAGAGTTGTTCAAAACGGCTATAAAACAATAGCACGCTATAGACTATATGTTATTAAATTCTAACGCGCTATTAAATGCGCTATGTTATAGCGCGCTATAAATAAGAAAGCACGTGGGCGTCAAGCAGGCGCGATTATTATTGCAACACGCTAAATTTCGTAGCGCATTACATTAAAAAAGCAATATAAAAGATATCAATGAACTCTCCTTCATACTTTTCAGGCTTAGGACTGTCTATAATTGGTACTTAAAGGTTATTCTAACATTAATTTTAATAAATCGTAAATCAATTATAGGCGTATTTAAATAATCGTCACTAGTTCGTTTTGCAACAGAATTTTATACTAATATCTACACAGTAACAATACCTTTGCACACACTAAATAATCGTCTCTAGTTCGTTTTGCAATGCAACAGAATTTTATAATAATATTTACACAATAACAAGAAAGATCGCGCGCGACGAAAATAGCGTGCTGGGACAACAAGCATACAATAGTCCACAGCGCTCGCGCGATGAATGACTGCCTGCTAAGCGCCGTCGCGCGCTGTGCGATTTATTCGATCAATTTCATCATAGCGTGAATAGCGTCATAGCGTCGTAACGTCCACCTACATAGCGTGCGCTATGCGCTATGAGGAAATAGCGTGCTATTGAATGGCGCTATGCGCTATATTAACCATCTCTAGTGCGTGTACTTAGTCGCGTGTGCTTCCCCTGTGGAATGTCTACTTACTGCGATCCTCTCTTAATAAACTAGCGCGCTTTACCATCAACGACTGCATCACTGCTTATCACAAGGCGGGATTGCGGTCAAGTGCAAGTTTATAGTTAAGAAAAAAAGTACTGCATTATGGATATCTTAAAATTATATTGATTTATTTTCTTTCTTTAATAGTATGTATATATTTTTTTTTAGAAATCTGATCATCTCCAATGCGACATATGCCTAATCTACACTCCCATAACATCATACCATGACCATAGAGAAGCACATTACCATAGGCACATTTGTAATTTTTGTGTATACACAGCCTATAATATAAATGACATGTTGACACATTTGACGAGTGAACATGGTATGAAGAATTTGGCTTTACCTGAGAAATGGAAAAAGGTGGGTAGTTTTAAAATTATTTATGTTGCTTATTACATACAGGATGTTTCTGACATCGTACCGCAAACTTCGCGAGAAGGCTACACCGCATGTCACTAATAAAATTATGATAGTTATTTATATCGTTAATGAGCGGTTACAGAAATAACAGTGTTTAAAAAAATGTGTCGGCTCGGCCTTTGAACGTTGCAAGCGTGCCACCGCGCGTGTTTGTGGGTATGACGTTGACCCCTGATGTGAACTCTATTAAATCAGCTGATATAATAGTTTTTAGAGTTTTGTTCACATTGCGCTTTTTGTGTAATCAGCGAGTTCATTATTTTTTTACTTTAAAATCTTATTGGGTTATAAAAGTATAGCAATTATGAACGATTTAAAGTGAAAAAATTGTATTTTTTTTTTTTTTTAAATTAGGAAAAAACTGACGAAAAATTCCACCCGTGGGGGGTTCAGAATCATGTAGTGGATCCATGGTACTCGTTTGTGCGTCGATGTCAGAGACACCTTTATATTGTAAAATGTTTCCCAGAATCTGTGTGCCTCACACACAGTTTCTGGACATTTTTCGTCGGACATTTTTTAAGGGACAGACAGTTGATCCTTCTTAAATACTGGTAGGTATTTTAAACTACTGGGTTTTTAAACTTTGTCAAGGTAAACCTCCAGTCTTAACATATGCCTATCTGACCTCCGCAATCCAGTCACTGGATTGCACACACGTTATGCTAAGACCCATGGCTTAACCTGTTGGATTGAACAGTCTTGATATGTAAAGACATACATCCAACCATGGTCTGACCACTGCAAGCATAGTTTAAACTCTTTGATCAAACGGTGCCCTTAACATAACAATTTTGTACTCTATACTTGCAGACTCGCCATAAAAATACTGCAGAAGATGTAAACCCTGGCTCAAAACCTCGTCGAAAACCTTCCCTGCTGGACAAGAGAACCCCATACGGATACCTGTGCACTGAATGTAATAAATATTTTGAGTGAGTTTTTTTTTTTTTTTTTTTTATAAATTACTAGCTGATGCCCGCAACTCCGTCCACGTGTCGATATAAAATAAGCGCCTGTTAAAATAATGGGAGCAATATCCGCGTTTGTTCCGTTTTCGCAACATTTTTTGTTACTGCTCTGCTCCTATTAGTCATAGCAGGATGTTATACAATGTGTAACGAAAACCCTGTTCGACCCATAAGGATAATAAAGGTTAGGTAAACACTTGACTAAATATAATATAAAATTTTACGTAATCATCATAGAAACAACACTAATGAATTTTGAAATAATCTTTTTTTCCCACGAATGAATTCCAACTTCCCCGAAATTTGGTAATTTTGAAAAAAGTGACAACACCGGTATTATTATGAGCGAATAGCGATGCCCTGCCGCCCGTCGCCCGCGGAAGGGTTGCTTACCGCACATGTATTAAGTTACCTCTTTTTGCGAAATAATATTAATTTTTTTAGGGGGAGTTTTTTTTTAAGTTTAGCCCTGTTTTTGTATCCATTAGTAGAATCAGTTATCGATACCTAACAATACCTTCACGGATCGGACAGGGTTTTCTTTACATAGTGTATAGCAAGGCTGCTCAACCTTTTTAAGGTCAGGCCAAAAGGTAGATTTAGTCGTTAGTGACGGGCCACTTACATTTCCTATTTCAGTTACACTCACGAAAAGCGCAATAAAAATTATTACGAATATAAAATAGAATTATTGTTTATTAGGAATATGTCAGTTATTTCACCATATTTACATATTAATTTACGTCTTTAAATATTTCTTTATAAAAAAATAAATTAAAACATTGTGGCCCTGACCTGTGGTCGGGGCTCCAGAGAGAGGAACCTCCTGACAATGAGAGCCGTGTCTAGAAGTACTGCTTTCTCAACCAAACCCTTGATCCAGCTGTCTAACGAGAGTCTCCTGAAGTGTTGGTCGAGGCTCTTGGCTATTAAGCCATTGGCTGTCACGACTATCGGTACAATAATTACTAAATCCACTTTCCACATGTCGACAAGCTCGTGAGCCAAGTCTTTCTCAGCTTTCACGAGGCTCTCATCATGCGGGATGGTTATTTCAACAATCATTGCACGCCGCTTTGATCGATCCCTCATCGCTATATCAGGCTTATTGGCAACAATAGTCCTGTCAGTGATGATGGATCGATCCCAGTACAATGTGATATGGCCATTTTCGAGAACTGGGTCGGGCATATACCTGTAGTATGGCACCTCCGATTCCACAAGATTGGGCCTGAGGTTGCGCAGTCTTGTTATATAGCCTATATCCTTTCTCAGGCTCTAGACTATCTGTGTACCAAATTTCATTACAATCGTTTCAGTAGTTTTGGCGTGAAAGCCGGACAGACAGACAGACAGACAGAGATACTTTCGCATTTATAATATTAGTATGGATAAAGTAGTGCTTGACCGCAATCCTGCCTGATAGTATTCAGTGATGCAATCGTTGATGGTAAAGCGCGCTAGTTTAACAATAAAATAACTTATGCCAGCCTCTCAAGTATGAGTATGCGGGTTCAATTCCAAGTCAGGCAAGTACCAATGTAACTTTTCTAAGTTATGTGTACTTTCTAAGTATATCTTGGACACCAATGACTGATTACAAGGTGAGGGAAAACATCTTGTATATCTTTCTGATAATCCTTTACGTAACATAAACTCTTTTTTTTTTTTTCTTTTTTTTTTAATAATTATAAACTATGGCCTGATGGTAAACAGTGATGCGATCGTTGATGGTAAAGCGCGCTAGTTTATTAAGAGCCTATTTAGTCAGAAAAACTGAGCGAATAGGAAGGAAGACGGCAGTTGAGCGAGGTGATGCAATGTTAAACCCAACAACACGACCAACGATGCTGCGCCAAAGGGAGATTGATCTGAAGACCCTCCACGACCCAAACTCCCAACACAACAACATTAGGCCCATCGTACCCGGCACACATCGCAACACAACTGTTCAGACCCGTCCTCCGTACGGCTTCACCAGACATCATGCCGGAACACGACAAATAGCTTGGCGGCAAGGCTTTGTCTGGTGGGTGGTAACTTCTGCCGGCGGCCGATGTTATGGCCTACCACCGAGAAAAAAACTAGTAAGCCAATTAAAAAAGCAATACAATACATAATTTTAATGCCAATTAAAGTAATAATTTTGTCTGCAGCAACAAGAATCAAAGATGGAAGCACGTGCAGCGTCACCACAGGGAGGGATACAAGTGTGCTACATGCGGCAAAAGATTTGCCTTCAAGAACAATCTCACGAGGCATGAGCAGTGAGTATGTACATATTATGAAACAACTTGTTTTAGAACTACACTGCACTGGACTGTATAGTATGATTTAATAATCATACTATACAGTCGCATACACTATACCCACACGAGTCATCATCATCTCGGCGTTAATCCCAGTCGTATCCGAGCTTTTTCAGCTTTGGAGTCTGGGGTATGCTTTACCTGTCTAACTGCTGATTTTTGCTAAACTTCGATATTTTCCGTGAAGCGACTGCCGTCTGACCTCCACAACCCGAAGGCGATATCGAAGCATTGCAGTTAGACCAATTGTTGGACTTTTGAGGGCTCCAACAACCCGTAACGACTACCATTAGATGTTCGTATGGCAACCGGGACCAACGGCTTAATGTGCTTTCCGAGGCACGACCAGACCAGTGCAAATATTCATATTATGCATACAAATATTTGCACTCGCTATACCCACACGCACGCAAATTGCACGGTTTAATTCCCCTATCTCCGTTCCATCATCGGACGAACCATCTTACGGTGAATTTTCCACCCATACGTTGTTGCCACCACAACGATCCGGACGAAACGTTTCGCCTCGTCTTGACTGAAACAATTTGCCAGCGGCGGTGTTCCTGTTTCGGATAAGGTGGGAGGAAACGAGAAGGTGTCACCATTTTGTGGATCGCTCCGAGGACACGGTGGAGCATACGGTGGAGGTCTGCCCGGCTTGGGTAGAACATCTCCGGGTCCTCGTAGCGGCGATCGGCGGCGATCTCTCGCTTTCGACTCTGGTCTAGGCCATGGACCGGTGCGACAGGACATGGCAGGCCGTCACCTCCTTCTGCTAAGTAGTGATGCTAATGAGGGAGAGGGAATCCCAGTGCCCTCACACCTCTAGCCGCCGCAGGAGACACCCTGGTCGGGTGACAACATTGAACTCCCGGACACTGTAGGCAGCATGCGGGCGGCGAAATACCCACTGCTCGGTAAGGACCTGTTGAAAATTATTGCGACTAGTTGGGATCGTTTGGACCGCTCATTGGATCGTTCGGTCCAAACGATACCAACTAGTCTCAATCATTTGGCAAAAATGTGTTCGCCGATTAGGGGGCAGGTGTGGTGGCTGGTGACGTCATTAGTCCCTAAAAAGTGTAACGTACAGTGACGTCACACGAGTTTTTATGCACACGTGCCTCTATGTCAAAAAAGAGAAGCTATTTTTGCTTTCTTTATTTCCAGACTTCACCAAGGCCCGCCTCCCCGGGAAGAATGTCCCGTCTGCCACAAAATGATTCGCACAGACCTGGTCAAAGTCCACGCTCGGATACACGCAGAAAGAGAACGGTACACGTGCGCGGCGTGTGCGAAGTGCTTCGTCAGCCGCGCCTCCTATGAACACCACTTGAAGTACACACAAGCACATGCACAGACAGACTTGCACAAGTAAGTGTTAGACACTAACAAAAGTTGAAACTAAACACACGGCTTAAAACACTAGATTACCTACAAACCGAATATTTACTTAAACAATTAGCTTTCCGCCCGCGGCTTCGCCCGCGTTTACTTCGGTTATATCGCGCTTTTTAGATTGCTCTCGGGAATATCAAATTTTTTCGGGATAAAAAGTACCCTATTATTTAATCCGGACTTCTAACTTTACGTTTGCAAAATTTCAAAGCAATCGGTTCAGGAGTTATTGCGTGAAAGTGGTACAAACAAACTCACTTTCCGATGTATAATATTAGTAAGGATATATTTGGTGTACATATACAAATATTCCAGTAATCTCCCTTGGGCACTTGATGTTTTTTTAGGACCAAAAGTAGCCTATGTTACTCTCCACCTTTTCAACTAACTGTATGCCAAAAATCAGGTCGATTGATTGCTTAGCTACGGCGTGAAGGAAAGACAAACAAACAAACAAACACACTTTCACATTTATAATATTAGTATGGATTAAAGCTTCTCCCAGGTTGCACCACCCTATCTTCAGTATTCTGCATCTAGTCAGTCTCCGCCACTATCTTTAGGCTGCCCGTCCATCTATATTTGTGCCAAGCTCGATAAAGAATAAAGATAAACAAACCAATTTAGGATTATCACAACTCAAGTTTTACAAATCTATAATTTACATGATTATCGACTTTAACATGCTAACTATTTATTAACAATTTCTATTGCAGCATATTTCAATAGAATCACTAAAATAACATGCATATTAAGTTGCTATTTCGCAAAACCATCAAAAAAGTCGAGATTACTTTTACATGAAACCCCTAAAAAAAAGAAACAAGGATGAAATCCAAGTATTAAACACATTTTGTGGCATACAGCCAATGAATAAAGATGAGGCATTTTTCAAAAATCAACTGCATAACTTAAGCATTATAATACTTTCAAATTTCCACCGCCGGCAGAAGTTACCACCCACCAGACAAAGCCTTGCCGCCAAGCGATTTGTCGTGTTCCGGCATGATGTCTGGTGAAGCCGTACGGAGGACGGGTCTGAGCAGTTGCGTTGCAATGTGTGCCGGGTAGGATGCGCTTAATGTTGTTGTGTTGAGAGTTTGGCCGTGGAGGGTCTTCAGATCAATCTCCCTTTGGCGCAGCATCGTTGTTCGTGTTGTTGGGTTTAACATTGCATCACCTCGCTCAACTGCCGTCTTCCTTCCTATTCGCTCAGTTTTTCTGAGTGAATAGGCTCTTAATAAACTAGCGCGCTTTACCATCAACGATCGCATCACTGCTTACCATCAGGCGGGATTGCGGTCAAGCGCTAGTTTATAATTACTAAAAAAAAAAAAAAACATTCAAATCCGTTAAGCGTTCTATGCAAATCATAAATATCTAAACATAAACCCTTTGAAGTAGGTTTATTACATGTATGAAAATAATCTATCTAGAAAAGGTTGTTAATATCTTCATTTTAGGTATAAACAAGTCGTTGCTTAGCAACGCTCTGTTTACCTGTATTCTTTATCGAATTTGGCCCAAGTATAGTTAGGGAGGGTCTTACGCTACGCTTGCCGATATGATGTCTAATTTTATTTTATTACAGATATAAATGCACGCTTTGCGACAAAGGTTACCGGTCGCGTGGAGAGCTGAGGGATCACGTCAATTACCAACATATGGGGAAGACACAGCACAAGTGTCCGGTTTGTGGGAAGGTAAGGCCATTCGTCAATTAGTCCGGTGCATTATCCGCATGGCTGAGCATTTTAGGTGATAAAAAGCATTATACATTAACGTTATAGCAATAAAGTAGAAATTTCCATGATATATGGTCTGAGGCACAAAAATACCGCCTCTGTATACTTTTTTTTTTTTATAATTTATAAAACTAGTGCTTGACGGCAATTCCGCTTGATGGTAAGCAGTGATGCAAAATGCAGCGTTGATGGTAAAGCGCGCTAGTTTATTAAGAGCATATTCACTCTAGCCTTGAAGACACTCAAATTGTAGTCCGACGGAAACACCGCCGCTGGCAAATTGTTCCAGTCTCTCGATGTACGCGGTATAAAAGAGGAGGTTAACAACGTAAGGGTGGAAACTCGCCGTACGACTGGTCCTCCGATGGTGGAACGGGGACGGGGGGAATTAAATTATGCAATTCCCTTGCATACTCACCAAAATGCATCCTATAGAACACCGAAAGGCTGGCTACGCTACGCCTGTGCTGGAGCGAAATGGTCTCCAAAGCCTCCAGGTTTTGGAGACCGTTATGAGTTAAATCTGGGTCGCCAATCAGCCTCTTCGCACGCCTTTCCATTGAATCCAAAGTAGCCAGGTGGCATTTTGCTGAATGTGGCTGAAAACATTTTAGCAACTGCACCATAAATTAAAAACACCATTATCTTTTCTCTTGTTATCTTTACGAAAACGTTTGATTTGATTCGATTCACAGGCATTGGCAACTCGTCGCTGTGTGACCAGACATATGCGCCGCGCCCACGACGGTGTGAAGGAAAGTGCCAGAGACAAGATATGCCAACAGTGTGGAAAGGCCTTTAGGGTAAGATTCCTTTTTTAAAATAACAATCAATGCACGTGACTGAACAATGTGTTTTTGAAGAGAAAACTCCTTTGACACCCTTGTGATTAGAAAGTCGATGAAACGAAATAGCAACAGTAAAATGAGATTGACATATGCTTTATCTTTGACAGCCTCCGTGGCGTAGCGGTAGCGAACGCGGCCGCTGCGTAAGGAGGTGTGGGTTCGATCCCCGCGCAGTGCATAATTTGTATGCATTAATATGAATATTTGCACTGGTCTGGTCGTGCCTCGGAAAGCACGTTAAGCCGTTGGTCCTGTAGGCCTAGTATGAGTTTTCATTACGAAACTCGTTCGTCGATATCGAGCGCGTTTGACTCAGCGATTGGCCCGCTTCAAGGTCGTAAGAACTCTCAACCAATGAGAGCGCCAAACGCGGAGCCATGTTGGAGCCATCGAAAGTCCTACAATTGGTCTAACTGCAATGCTTTGATATCGCCTTCGGGTTGTGAAGGTCAGACGGCAGTCGCTTCATGGAAAATATCGAAGTTTAGCAAAAATCAGCAGTTAGACTGGTAAAGCGGACCCTAGACTCCAAAGCTGAAAAGCTTTGGATGGGACTGGCAATAACGCTGAGACGAAGAAGAAGAAATAAAAGAGATAGAAAGCATTACACAGTGTTATGTACTTATTCGTCCTTCATTATATCAGCGCTTGGCAACACGTCTAACTTGCGGCCCGTGAAATACATACTTGTTTTTTTTTTTTAGTAATTATAAACTAGCGCTTGACCGCAATCCCGTCTGATGGTAAGCAGTGATGCGATCGTTGATGGTAAAGCGCGCTAGTTTATTATGAGCCTATACACTATAGCCTTGAAAACACTTTTACTCGGTGGTAGGCCATAAGATCGGCTGCCGGCAGAAGTTACCACCCGCCAGACAAAGTCTTGCCGCCAAGCGATTCGTCGTGTTCCGGTGTGATGTCTGGTGATGCCGTACGGAGGACGGGTCTGAGCAGTTGTGTTGTGAAGCTTGCCGGGTACGATGCGCCAAATGATGTTGTGTCGGGAGTTTGATCATGGTCCATCCAGATCAATTTCCCTCTGGCGTAGCATCATTGGCCGTGTTGTTGGGTTTATAAATTTGCATCACCTCGCTCAACTGCCGTCTTTCTTCCTATTCACTAAGTTTTTCTGAGTGAATAGATTCTTAATAAACTAGCGCGCTTTACCATCAACGATTGCATCACTGCTTACCATCAGGCGGGATTGCAGTCAAGCGCTAGATTATAATTATTAAAAAAAAAAATATGATCGATATGGTTTCAATAACAGCCTCGAGTTATGGAATATAAAACAAGTGCATGTCGGACTCACGCATAAAGGGTTCCGTACTATTGATTTATGAAATTAAAGGATTTAAGTTCTTTTGTATGAAAAATTACGCTTTAATAAGCGGTTTATTACCGCTTTCATTTCTTATTTTAGAAGTTAGAGGGGGTGGGGACCAACTTTTTTCCACTTTGGAAGCGTCTGCCACGCAAACTGTTCGGTTTAGAATAAAAATATTTTAGAAACCTCGATATCATTTTTGAAGACCTATCCATACATACCCCACAAGTATGTGTTTGATGAAAAAATATAAATTTGAGTTTCAGTTCTGATTATGGATATTTATTATTATTTATTTATTTTTGCATCAAAATCTTAATGCGGTTCATAGAATACATCTACCTACCAAGTTTCAACAGTATAACTCTTATAGTTTAGAAGAAAAAAAATGGCTGTGACATACGGACGGACGGACAGACAGACATGACGAATCTATAAGGGTTCCGTTTCTAAAAATAAACCATATGTAGACACGTGGCTTAAGAAACTATGAATGTTGATTGGAATATTTCCTTTTCCAGGACAAAAAAGGCCTCCGTGAGCACGAACTAATTCACACAGGAGAGCGGCCACTCTCGTGCGAGATCTGCGGTTGTACGTTCAGGCAGAGCGCGTCACTATATACACACAGGAAGCGCGTACACAAGATATATACTAGCGTTAAAAAGGTGACACTGTTAGAATAGAGTATTTTTACAGACTAGAGATATTAAAATAAATAAATGAATATACAGTATGTTAAGAAAACCCTGTCCGACCCGTGAAGGTGTTGTTAGGTATCGATAACTGATTCTAATAATGTCAACAAAACCTGGCTTAACTTAAAAAAAAAAATCCCCCTAAAAGAATAAATATTATTTAGCAAAAAGAGGTAACTTAATAAATGTCCGTAAGCACCCGTCCGCGGGCGGCGGGCTGCAGGGCACGCGGGTTTCTTTTGGGTTTTCTTAACATACTGTATACGGACAAATCACACAGATTGAGCTAGCTCCAAAGTAAGTTCGAGACTTGTGTTATGGGATACTAACTCAACGATACTATAATAGATACATATAAAGGCTGTATGTGACATCGACGCAAAACTAGTACCATGGATCCAGTACACGATTCTGAACCCCCCAGTGGTGAAATTTTTTCATAATTTAAAAAAATATATATGTATTTTTTTCACTTTAGACTAGGGATGATCGATATTCGAAAAACATCGATGTTGACATCGATGTCATAATCGAAAGCCCGACATCGATATTCGATATTTATCGAAAACTGAACATCGATGTTGGATATCATCGATGATTTATGCAATAATAACTGACAAAAAAATAAAACACAGTGTAAAAGTTCGGAATTTATTAAGAAAGAGATCAAATGATTACATATTCCAATATTTTTTATCAATTGACTGCAGGAAGAGTAATTTTGATAAAGAAGAACCTTTTAATCTATTTCTTTGTTGATAAAGAGTAGAGCCAGCTTTTGAAAACAGTCTTTCGGATGGCGTTGATGTCGCGATAGTACTCAAATATTTCAGCGCTATTATTTTTAATTTCGGGTAAGTGGAACCGATGACATTATTCCAAACTTGGATAGGATCTTGTTTAAGATCAGATACTGTATTTTTCAAAAAGTAGCTTAACTCGGAAGGCATTTCGTGATCATGAGGGGAAGGCGTAGAGTTTTTGACATTTACAAGTTTATAATGTTCGCTCCACAAATTAAATTCTTCTGTTGGATCTGGCGAACCACTCATAACTTCTTCAATTACTTCTGCTTCCGTTGTAGTAGTTAGTAATTCTTTGACTAATTTGATTGCTTTCGAACATGCTATGCGGTCTTGAAAGTGAATATTTTTGAACCTTGGGTCTAGCAATGTAGATAAAGTAAGTATTTGAACATGTTTCGAGGGTAACAAGCGTTTACTGATTTCAGTTATTATGTTCTGCTTAAGATCCTGACCCATAGAACTGTATGTTTTAATGTTGCTCATTTTTAAGTTTAGCATTCGTGTTATGGGAATAACTTTGCTGCTGGTAACGTAGTCTTCTCCACAGATTTCTTTAGTAGCAACTTCTATAGGGCGTAAAACTTCAAAAATTTCAGTCAACTCTTCAATACCTTTTGCAGTTATCATTGGAGGAGCACTTGTATGGCAATTAACAATTTGATTAATTGTTGGTCGCAGTTCTAAAAATCTTTCCACCATATAAAAAGTGGAATTCCAGCGAGTGCTGACTTCTTGTATTAATTTTAGATCAGAATGCTTTCGTAATTCATCACTCGCCACTACACTATGCTTAAACCAAGTGACAATCCTTTTGACAGATCCAATTAATTCTGGCAATTCCTTTGTTTTTGCGATTGATTTTTGAGCTACCAAATTAATTAAGTGAGCAAAGCAAATAATATGGCATTTTTTCCAAATGAGATATCTACAGCTTTAACAACATTTGCTCCTCCATCAGTTACCACAGCGGATACTTTTTCTGGATCTATACACCATTCATGACATGTCTGCAACAGCATTCTTCCAATGTATTCAGCAGTATGTGATTCGGCTAACTCATAAACTCCTAGAGTGACTGATGCCATTGCCATACGTTCTTCGTCATAAAAGTGTATAGTGACACCAAGAAAACTCCTAGTCTGCATGGTATCCGTCCATATGTCGGTTGTCAGGGTAATATTACTACGTAGGCCTTTGATTTTATTTTTAAAAAGATTCTGTGTAACTTCATATCGGTTCTCTAGCATTTTCTTGAAAGTATGCCTGGATGGGACTTTATACAGAGGTGCAGCTGCTTTCATTAAGTTTAGAAATCCTTCATTTTCAACCATTTGGAACGGCTGTGAATCTTTGCAAATCATAAACAAGATAGCATTTGTAAGGCGAATTCCTTTAGCTCCATTTTCAGAAAATTCAGATATGCTCCTGAAACTCTGATTTAATGTCGGCTGAAATATTTTTGTGCGAATAGACGATGCACTTATGTCACTTGCATTAAAACTACAATCAGAATCAACTGAACTATTTTCATGTAAAGCAGAGACAGGTGCGATTATCTCAGCAGAAGTAGAAGCAGTTGGCATTACAGGTTTTACGAATGTCTCCTTAAATGATCTCTTGGCGCCTGTTTTATGAACTGTGTTCTCCTCGTTGCTATTTTTTCCTAATAATGAACTATGCATTTTTTCAATGTGCAACTTAAGATTTGTGGTGTTGCCACAAGTTTTTATGATTTTATGGCAAGACCGACATCTGGCTTCATTATTTTCAAGTCTTTCAAAAAATTCCCAAAAGCGACTTTTTGGCGGCATTTTTAATTCTGTTCCTGTATTCCTGAAAACAAACAATGAAATTTAAATAAAATTCAGACACGAACTCGAAATAACCAGAACATGCAAAAATATTCATAGAAAATACCCAAAATAAAATGTTCTGTCACCTTAATATACTATTTTCAATGCAAGCAAAACAGTAAGAATCCACACCACAGCCGTAAAAAAAGAGATAAATTGTCTATGGCCCGAGACATTCAAATTTTGCGCGAAAGAAAACTATAATTGTTTTGCTCTATGCTCTCTTTATCTCATATACAGCATTCATAACCTTAAAAAATAACAATTTCGTTTAGCATGCACAGAAAGCAAACAGATGAATTCAATATTTAGAAGTCAATCAATAAATACTTACATATTGTTGTATTTCACGTAATATTATATGCACAATAATAGAATACTATCAAATGAGTAAATTAAAACAGCCGACGCACGCACAACAAATTTTTTTATCAATAAACGAATGGGAGGGGTCAGGGGAGTGAGAGAGAGCGAGCGAGGAGACGACGAAGAACGTACGACGAATAAAAGGAACGACCGGTGCGCCCTGAATGAATGAATACGCGTTCAAAGTTCAAAATAAACTTGATTTGTGTTGTGGATGCGTTCATAAAAGACATATTTTGTTTCGTAACTTCGTAAGTTGCATTGGTCGTGTCGTGCGTGAGGCCGTGAGTTAACATCGATGACAGATGCCGTTAACATCGATGTTACGATATTTTTCGTATAGCAATATCGATGTTAAAACAGCGATGTTTTTGCTTTCAACATCGATGATCATCGTCTTAATAAAACACGTCGGATTCAGTGCAGACCACAGACTAACGTTTTTTTATTTAACACAATGACATCAACATTTAATTTACATTACAAAGCCTAGATGGCGCTAGTAGGTACATTTTGATACAGTAACAACACCCCCACTTATCAAAATAAAGTAAACATGGCTTTTAGAAGACTGAAGTGAAGTTACATGTTACATTACAATTTCAAAATACCCAATGCTTCCATAAACTTATAATGTTTTACTGTTCCTAGACCTTTTGTCAACAAATCGGCTGGCATTTCATTTGTACATAAATAATTGACATATAATTTACCACTATTGATAACTTCTCTTACAAAATGGTGTTTAACATCAATATGTTTTGACCTATTATGACATTGATGATTTGTGGCCATTTTTAATGCACTTTGATTGTCACAATTCAACCTGATTGTTATCAAAGATCCAGTTAACTCATACAATAATTGTCTTAAATATATTGCTTCCCTACAAGCTTCCGAAAGTGCAACATATTCAGCCTCGGTGCTCGATAGAGCAGTTACTCTCTGCTTTCTGCTTTGCCAAGAAACAGCTGTGCCCGACATTGTAAAACAAAACCCAGTGTAAGACTTTCTGTCCAAGCTGTCGCTTGCCCAATCAGCATCAACAAATCCCTGTAAGCTTTCACCTTCACTACTAAACTTTAAACAATACATTTTAGTTTTCTTTAAATATTTAAGAATTCTTTTAGCATAATTAAAATGCTCTACACTGTAGCAAGTATTAAATTGACTTAAATAACTTACTGAATAAGCAATATCAGGTCTTGTCATAACGGCTAAATACATAAGAGAACCTAAGAGTTTTTGGTAATTAATTCCTGGTGTACTTTTTTCTGCTTTTGTTACATTTAATTTACTCTCTATAGGTGTCTCTGCAATTCTACAATCAGTCATATCAAACTTCAGCAATAACTCTTCTATGTACTGTTGTTGATCTACAGTTATCTCATACTTATTGTGATCTTTGTAAACATTAACATTCATACCTAGATAATTCTTGACCTCACCCAAGTCTTTGATTTCAAATTCAGAATTTAAAATACACTTTAACTTATCGGTTTCGATTTTACAATTTGAAAAAATTAAGAAATCATCTACATACAGTGCTATAATTATTTTTACACCATTATATAGCTTTGTAAATATACATGCCTCTTGTGTACAATTTTTAAAATTATTTTTACACAATACATCTTTTACCTTCTCATACCAAACTAAGGCGGATTGTTTTAACCCATATACTGCCTTATGGAGTTTCAGGACTTTTCCTGACATTTCAGATACATAGCCTTCAGGAGCACACATATAAATATCCTCTTTTAAATGACCATTCAAGTAAGCAGTTTTAACATCTAATTGAGTAATGTCCAGTCCCAGTTTTACACTTAGCGCAAACAATAATCTCAATGTCGAGTGACGCACTACTGGTGAAAAAGTCTCATCATAATCGAGTCCCTGTTTTTGGGTAAAACCCTTGGCAACTAGTCTCGCACGATATTGCACTTCACCATCACTTTTGAACTTTTTCTTTAGCACCCACCGACACTTCACTATTGTAGCACCTTTTGGAGCATCAACAAGCTCAAACACTTCATTCTTTCGGAATGACTCCAACTCCTCATCCATTGCCTGCCTCCATTGTATACCCTCTGGACTGCTCAATGCTGCTGGCACTGTCAACTCAGGATCAGTTGTAGCCAAAAAGCTCATGGGATTGTACCTTTCAGGCTTCCTTCTCTCCCTCTTTGGTCTGTCCAAGACCTGAGACTCTGGTTCTGGTGATACAATTGGACTGCTGCATATTGATGAATATTCAGGAACATATGTCTCATCTGCATCAGCTTCATAGAATGTTGTCTGTGATGATTCACTGTCAGAGCTGTCCTGAATATATGACTCTGATCGTTCTTGATAGCTACATTCCCCGCCTGAACGATCATTTCCTACAGGAACAGGCAGTGTTTTCTCCACACACCATGTTGCTTCAGTAGCTGCAGATATTCCTCCTGATGCTGTTGTCTCCATCACCACCACATCTCGGCTGGTAGTGACTTGGTTTTTGACTGGATTATACACTCTGTAGCCCTTTACATGTTCCGAGTAACCAACAAGAATATGCTGATGAGATTTCTTGTCCCATTTGGTCCTCCTCTCCTTTGGCACATGTACCATTACTGGGCTGCCAAAGATCTTTAAATGGCTCAAGATAGGTTTCTTCCCATACCACATCTCGTATGGTGTTTTGTTATTAAGACCTGATGCTATAGATCGGTTTTTCAAGTAAACTGCTGTAGTCACTGCCTCTGCCCAAAACTTTTTATCTAACTTAGCATCAAATATCAAGCATCTTGCCCTCTCAACTATTGTTCTGTTATTTCGCTCGGACATGCCATTTTGTTCGGGAGTATAGGAATTTGATTTCTGGTGTATAATACCAAATGATTTCAAAAACACCTCCATTTCTTTCGAACAATATTCTCCACCATTATCTGTTCGCAGGATTTTAATACTAGCATTTTTCTGTGTCTCCACCATGGCTTTAAATTCTTGGAAGTACTTGAACACCTCATTCTTTTCTTTCATAAAGTAGACAAATGACATACGAGTGTAGTCATCTACGAAAAGAAGAAAGTACCTTGATAATCCAATAGATTTTGTTTCCATTGGCCCGCATACATCAGAATGCACTATTTCCAGTACTTGTGTAGCTCTCGTACCTGTGGGGAATGGCAGTCGTGACTGTTTGCCTTCGCAGCAAACCACACAATTAGATTTCGTCACTTCATAACTATCTGCATAGCTGACACCTTCCACAGCACCATTTTTCATTTTATTTAGGTCATTCGTGTTTATGTGACCCAACCTCCTGTGCCATAACAAAGCACTGTCTCTGGCAAGTAAACATTTACTTTTTAGTGGTGTAGAACATAAATCTAACTTATATACCCCATCAACTAGGTTAGCAACGGCTACCAATTCCTTCTGTGCATTGTAGATCATGCATTGATTGTCAGAGAATGAAACACTGTTGTTATTTTTGATCAACTGACTCACTGACAACAAGTTTGTTGTTAGGTTTGGAATACACAAAACATCTTTGACAATTATATCATATCCTTGCCGCGTAGAAATTTTTACGTTTCCTTTGCATGAAACTTGCAATTTATCATTATTTGCTATCATGATTTCTGGGCATGTCTGCGAACTAGAAACAACTTCTAACCAATCTGCAATAGCAGTCATGTGGGCACTCGCTCCTGAATCCACGTACCACTCGTCTTTACTGTATTTAGCACTAAGAAAAACGGCACTAAAAGCGTTTGTGGTTTTGTTTTTGTTCGATTTTTCTAACAATGGACATTGGTTACGATAATGACCCGGAGATTTGCATTTGTAGCAGGTTATGTTTTTATTTCCGCCTGTCACTGTGACATTTGACATAGACTTCCCGCCATTTCCGCTCTGAATGGGTTTGCCACGTTTTGGTTTTGACTTAACCCATTTTGAAGCAAATGCCGATTCAGTATTCTGCGTTTCGTTCGATGTCATTCCATTTCCCATCTCTAATGGCTCTGAATCTATCAATTTCGTCTTGATGACGTCAGCCGTGATTGCGATTCCAGAGTGTTCTATGGCCATTATCATTGGCGAAAAACGTTCTGGTAATCCTGCAAGCATTAATGATCCAATCCACTGATCGGTTATTTCGAAACCAGTACCACTCAATCTTTGAGATGTTTCCAAAATTTGAGTCACGTAGGTGGTCATATCTTCGCAATTTTCTCGCCGTATTGAAATCAAGTGACGCAATAACGTAATCTTCCTCGAAAAACCCGAGTCGTCAAACAGGGATTTGAGTTTATCCCACAACTCTTTCGAAGTCGTAGTCTTCTTGATATGCACGTACAAAGTTGGATCGATGGTTAGACACAACTTGGCCCTTGCCTTAGCATCGTCTTCAGGTTTTATTTCCTTTCCAACCACCGGCTTCACATAATGTAACATGCCTTCCAAAACGAGCACATTTTCCACTGCGAATGTCCACTCATCGTAGTTCTCTCTGCCTTTTAGTTTAGGCACACTGGCTAAATAACTTGTCGACATCTTGCACAACGCGATCGTGTCCAAAAATATACGATTTAATCACTATTTTAAACTTTAAAATAACTGTGATTGGCGTGGTAGCCCATAACCTCTTAATAAAACACGTCGGATTCAGTGCAGACCACAGACTAACGTTTTTTTATTTAACACAATGACATCAACATTTAATTTACATTACAAAGCCTAGATGGCGCTAGTAGGTACATTTTGATACAGTAACAACACATCGAACATCGATGTTCATCGAGCATCCCTACTTTAGACCGTTCATAATTGTTATACTTTTATAACCCAATAAGACTTTAAAGTAGAAATATAGAGTTCACATCAGGGATCAACGTCATACCTACAAACCCGCACGACCGCACGCTTGCAACGTTCAAATGCCGAACCGATACTTTTTTTAAACATTGTTATTACTGTAACCGTTCATTAACGACATAAATGACTATCATAATTTTATTAGTGGCATGCGGTGTAGCCTTTTCGGGAAGTTTGCGTTACGATGTCAGATACAACCTGTATAGATAAACATCCAAGACCCAGACCAATCAGGAAAAGAGCGTTTTCCGTCATGACCTAGCCGGGGATCGAACCCGGAGCCTCCACGTCGCAAGCAGGCTTGTTGACCGCTGCGCCACGGAGGACGACAAAATGGTTAAGGGCTGCGAAGTTTATTGGCAACGAAGGCACAGACGGTAACGGTAGAACGTAGCAGATTTCGCACCGAACATCCCTTATGTCCAAGGACTTCGTGGACATAAGGGATGTTCTTAATTATCCCTTCTTACTTGTTTCGCTACGATAGTCAAATGCAGACTGACTGCCGCGCTGGCATGATGTCGCTTTATATAGGCCAGCTCATCGAAGATTCCAGATTTGTCTAGACGTAATAGCGCTAATTTTCGAGTACGTTCAGCAGGTACCTACAGGTACTTCACAGAAGACGAGTTTCCAGTAATTTCGATGTCAATATTGATGAAACCTGTACCATTCGATAGGCCATCCTAGGTCTAGCAATGCGTTTTTATATAGTACCTCTACAATACCTAGGTCTCAAGATATAGGGCTTGAAAGTTACGTAAGACATGTCACGCAATATTTAACGTTAAGCCATTGACATAAAGTGCATTTGTAACACTGTGATAGTTTTATGCTATTCAAATTGAAGTTGTTTCTGATCAAACAAATATCAATTATATTCCAATTGTAATTAGGTTGATTTTAGAGTGAATAGCATTCATGCTTGAATTTCCCTTGTTCACAAACTAAACAAAATTTTTGTCAAGTGCATCTTTTTCTTTATATTTCATTAAGAAAAGCATAAACGATTAAATTAATGAAAAAGAAAATTAAAAAAAACGTTGCCCTACGCTAGGAATTTGTCCTGTACCGTGGGTACAAACATATAACTCACATACACTTACACCCAGACCCGGAACAACTACTAGTCATACAAATATTTAATTAGTTTAGTTTTGTTAAATTAAGATAATCCATAGACATTTTTTGTTTTACTTGTTTCCGTTCATAGGAACGGAAAAGGCAAAGGCATAGTACGCCATACAGCCTAGTCTTAAGTAACTTGTTTTCTTCAGTTTATATCCTAACTTATCCTAGCTTAATTTAACTTAACCTATCTCCTTTCGTTTCCCACGTGAAGCCGACCAGGAGGGGTTTGGGGTAAAGACATGATGTGACCACTATGCTACAATATTTCACTGTTCTTTATGAATTATTCACTGAATGCACTTTTTACTACATAAATCACGCGTTTTTATTTAGTAAACGACAATATAAATAATTTAAAAGTCCAATGAAAAATGAGCGTGGCATTCATCTTGCCTTTCCCGCCAAACTCCAATCCATAGACAATTTAAACTTGATTAAAACATGGCGGCTAAAAATCTAAACTAGGGTTGTAACGGAGGCCTTGTTAGCGGAGGCCGAGGCGACGAGCCTCACCTCCGCGGATGCGGAGGTTAACGGAGGCGGAGGTGAAAGTACATATAGAAAAAAAATAATTTATGGTTAGTTAAAACAATTTTTTTATTTTAAATACGTACATTAATTGTAGTACACTTAGTAAAAAAATATTAGCTTCTAGTAATGAAAATTACGGAGAAACAAATTGTATTTGCCGCATTCCCGTCTCGCAGTAGTTGATTCTTGACCATTTCGCGCTCAAACGTGGTCGGACGGTTGTCGAGCGTCGCAGCTTGCGCATTATTTATTTTATAAATACGTAAATAAACTTCCGTTATAACTCCGCAAAAATTGTGCGGAGTCGGAGGCGGAAGCGAAGATACGATTTCTTGCGGAACTTCCTCAGGAACGGAACGGAACAACCCTAGTCTAAGCTAATATTTATCTTCCATCCTTATCTTAATGAAATAGAAAGAAAGAGATGCAGTTAACTTAAATTTAGTCTAGTTTGTGAACAAGGGATACGGTGTCAGCTTGATTCTCGTGAATTTTTCGTCTGAAAATAAGGAATAAGTAATTTTATTTGCTTAAGAATGTGTATGCATTCAGAATTTAAAAAAACAAGTAAGGATCTTGAATAAGATGGCTCATGACATTTCTAACTTTTCTCGTTGCATACAAATATTTTAAGCACACAATTATTATAAATTGTTTAAAAGAATTCAAATTTAATTTTTTTCTACATACATTTTAAGTAATGAGTTAAAAACTAAATTTTTCGTCTAAAATTAAGGATATGTAATTTTATTTGCTCAAAGATGTGTATACATTCAGAATTTAGTTTTCTCATCAACTTTCTATAATGACTTAATAACTAAATTTTTCGTCTGAAATTAAGGATATGTAATTTTATTTGTTCAAAGAGACATACAGAATTTAAAACACAAGCAAGGATCTTGAATAAGATGGCTCACGACATTTCTAACTTTTCTCATTGCATGCAAATATTTTAAGTACACAATTATTATAAATTGTTTAAAAGAATTCGAATTTAATTTTTTTCTACATACTTTTTAAGTAATAAGTAGTTAAAAACTAAATTTTTCGTCTGAAATTAAGGATATGTAATTTTATTAGCCCAAAGATGTGTATACATTCAGAATTTAGTTTTCTCATACATTTTCTATAATGAGTTAAAAACTAAATTTTTCGTCTGAAATTAAGGATATGTAATTTTATTAGCCCAAAGATGTGTATACATTCAGAATTTAGTTTTCTCATACATTTTCAATAAAGAGTTAAAAACTAAATTTTTCGTCTGAAATTAAGGATATGTAATTTTATTTGTTCAAAGAGACATACAGAATTTAAAACACAAGCAAGGATCTTGAATAAGATGGCTCACGACATTTCTAACTTTTCTCATTGCATGCACATATTTTGAATTGTTTAAAAGAATTGGTATTTAAATTTTTTCTACATACATTTTAAGTAATGAGTAAGACTAAATTTAAGTAACGAAAAATTCACGATACTCATATTGGCCCGAGCTATACAAGTCTCGTGAATTTTTCGTCTTAAATTAAGGATATGTAATTTTATTTGCTCAAAGATATGTATACATTCAGAATTTAAGACGCATGCAAGGATCTTGAATAAGTTGGCTCACAACATTTCTCATGGCGTGGAAATGTTTTAAGTACATAATTATTTATTTTATTTTATTTTTTTAATAATTATAAACTAGCACTTAACCGCAATACCGCCTGATGGTAAGCAGTGATGCGATCGTTGATGGTAAAGGACTAGTTTATTAAGAGCCTATTCACTCAGAAAAACTGAGCGAATAGGAAGGAAGACGGCAGTTGAGCGAGGTGATGCAATGTTAAATCCAACAACACGACCAACGATGCTGCGCCAAAGGGAGATTGATCTGAAGACCCTCCACGACCAAACTCCCAACACAACAACATTAGGCGCATCGTACCCGGCACACATCGCAACACAACTGCTCAGACCCGTCCTCCGTACGGCTTCACCAGACATCATGCCGGAATACGACAAATCGCTTGGCGGCAAGACTTTGTCTGGTGGGTGGTAACTTCTGCCGGCGGCCGAGTATTGTCTTGATGCATTTTTACGAGTATTTAAATGAAGACCAACTATAATAAGGGTATAAGAAACAGATGAGTATACTTTTGCAAGTAAAACCCCACATACTCTGTGGTAGGCCATAACATCGTCTGTTTTCCATTGTTGTTGCGATGTGTGCCGGGTACGATGCGCTAAATGTTATTGTATCGGGAGTTTGGTCGTGGAGGGTCTCCAGATTAATCTCCCTCTGGCGCAGCATCGTTTTGGCCAAGCGATTTGTCGTGTTCCGGCATGATGTCTGGTGAAGCCGTACGGAGGACGGGTCTGAGCAGTTGTGTTGCGATGTGTGCCGGGTACGATGCGCCAAATGTTATTGTATCGGGAGTTTGGTCGTGGAGGGTCTCCAGATTAATCTCCCTCTGGCGCAGAATCGTTGGTCGTGTCGTTGGGTTTAACATTGCATCACCTCGTTCCACTGCCGTCTTCCTTCCTACTCACTAAGATTTTTAAGTGAATAGGCTTAAGAAACTTGCGCGCTTTATCATCAACGATTGCATCAGTCCTTACCATCAGGCGGGATTGCAGTCAAGTACTAGTTTATAATTATTAAAGCGAATTTTCTGAGCAGCGGAATATCTTTAAGTGGCGACTAACATGAGCGTTTTCGCATCAAAAAGTTTGTAGTGAGTTCATGACGCCTGAATTTTTCGCGTTGAATATATCGGTTTCCCCGTGTGGCGCCGGGCTTGGAATACCAAACCATATCCTCCCGTGGGTGTCTCAAGAGGCACCTGAAGGAATTCTCACCAGGGAAGCGGGCAGCAGCGCTTCTCCTGTGTAATATAAAATCACTGCCATCCCCAACCCGCCTGCCCAGCGTGGGGATTATGGCAAACCCCCCCCAATGATGCACACGACTCAGCCCAAGCCCCTTGGAAGACGCAGCGTAGGTAGGCTCCCAACAAGGTGGACCGATGACCTGGTGAAGGTCGCGGAAAGCCGATGGATGCGGGCAGCACAGGACCGGTCATCGTGGAAAGCCTTGGGGGAGGCCTGTGTCCAGTAGTGGACATCTATAGGGTCAAGAAGAAGAAGAGAGAAGATATCGGTAGCGTTTGTTTGATTTGAATATTCACAATAATATTTTTGAAATACAGTACAAGTTGGATTGCGATGACGGTCAAAGGCTTAGTGGCAAAAGTGATGTAGGTTCAATATAATAACGCACTGAGGGTGCTGTTGGGGCTGCCGTGGCGTTGTAGTGCATCAGGGATGTTTGCGGATAACAATATTAATGGTTTTACTGCCATTATTAGGAGTAGATGCGCATCCCTGATGACGCGTGTTCGCCGCAGTAACAACAGTATTCTCAGTGTGTTTGCGGATCAGTGGGATTCTCCCATGTGGCAGAGGTGGATGCAGCTCCACGCTAAGTTCTAAGTTTTAAGTTAATTTTTATGTATGTGTATCTGTGTCTGTAACCTACTAATACTAGATGTTAAGTAAGACTGTTACTAACCTTATGGACTCCGATCTGAAATATTCTATTCTATTGATGTGTTTTTATATATTAGTTATAATCAAATAGAGATAGCGACACAGTCATGTCTGACAAAGCTATTTAAATATACATTTAAAAAAGTTACTAGTTCTACTAAATCTTTAGTCCTAACGAGAATATCTTAGCTTACATGTTTTTTTTTTTTTTTTGTGTGTGTGGTGGGGTTTTTTCACCAGTCTGTATACGAATATTATTTTTCAAATACTATCTGATTTAATGACTTGAGATTTAATAAATAATTCTTTGGTTCCATTTTTATTGTGAAACAAGTGACTGGTACCCTAATTGTCTAACACTATCATTTTGGTCCATATTGCAAATCTATTTCTCTATAGTCTATTGTTCCATTGATAGTGTACATTATGGAGTTATCCTGCTGTTCATAGTATACCATGAATTCTTTTATCTGTTGAGGATATAGACGTTACCGTGAAATGACTGATGTCGGCAAAACACTTCCCTGATGAATGGTTTCACACTGAAACAATGTTTAAATAATAAGGGAATTGGTCCTCTTACGCGACGCCATTAAAAACATGGCGGCTAAAATTACGTCGAGTTACGTCAGGCGCGGACTAATCTAGGAGGAGGAGTAAACTAATATTTATGTATTTTATGACCATTTCTTTGAGTTTATTTTTTGAACAAGATACGATTATCTTGTTTACAAAATAAACTATATGACATGACGATAAATGGGACGGAGAAACGTCAACATTAGTTTCAGGTTTATTAAATTGTTTACCCCTTTAAGAGGCAGAAGCTCCTGGCTTGGAAATGAAAAAAATAACACTTGTATGTTAAAAATATTTTTTTTAATTAATTTTGAGATTTAAAAAAAGACTTGATGTCGACATATTCGACACTGCCGTTCAGGTTGTATGGAACTGAGCAAAGCATGGTACAAAGCTTCTGGCCCTTGAGAGCAAGTCACATCTAGGGGCGGGCAATTCAGGCCTAGGCCACCTAAGTACGCCCATGCACAATGGAACTTGGCATTTTATGCACTGTATTTTGGATGTTTTGTTAAGGTTTTTGCTGCTGCATGCCCTTGGGTAGCTCCATTGGCATGTGAGGTGAGTCCCGTATCATTCAACCTCAGTTCATCAGGTATTCCGTGAATGTCCTGTCTACTTGTTGGCCCCTTTTGGTTTTTTAGTTACAAAAATGGGTAAAGCCACAGACACACTAGGAGACAAATGTGCCACAGTCTTTTTCCTTGAGCTGACTCGCCATTTGTATCCTCTCCTTTATCCAGCACCAGAGGAGGCGGCTTAGGTTCATCTTCCTTTTTTTTTGTTTTTTTTTTTAATAGTTTTGGGCTAGTTTGTACAATCTGCATGGACAGTTGCAGTTGCATAAATATCAAATAAGTACTGCAATAGCCCAAAGGACGCAAAAAAAAATCAAAACTCATAGCCCCAGAAAAAAAAAAGAAATCGATTTCGTTTAATCCTTTAGTTAAAAGAATTCGAATTAATTTTTTTTTTCTACATATATTTGCAGTCATATTTTCGGAGACAGATATTTTGTATGATTAATCTGATACAAGTAAACTAACATTTAGGTACGTTCTGTCCATTTCTAAATGAAATTGAAAGAAAAAGTTGCACTGGACTTATTGAGTTGAAAACTAAATTTAAGTAACGAAAAATTCACGAGAAATATAAAAAAGAATAGACGAAAAATTCACGAGATATATAAAAAAGAATAGAAAATTCACGAGAAATATAAAGAACAATAGACGAAAAATTCACGAGAAATATAAGAAACAATAGACGAAAAATTCACGAGAAATATAAAAAACAATAGACGAAAAATTCACGAGAAATATAAAAAACAATAGACGAAAAATTCACGAGACTTATGAGCCTCGTGAATTTTAATATAATAATTCTGATAGGTTGCAATCTAGACAGGCTAGTTGCACTGCTAGTGGCAATTCGGGCCACTTTATATCTTAGGTGCCAACAGTTTTTATATTCTGTATAAATATAAAAACTGTAGTTCTACGCTATTCCGCAGGCGGTTTGTACAAAGGAACAAAGTTTGGTTATTTTTGATTGGGTGACCACTTGTCACATAGCTGTAATTTAGCACGGCTATGTGCTCACTGCAGGGGGAAGCTTCATGGGCTCCTATGTTTGAAGAGGAATGGTGGAGATTAGCCCGCGGCGAGTGGGACTGGGACTGAACCTATGAGAGGTTGGAGGGGGTCAGAGCAGATAGGTGCGGACTCCACCTCCTCATGTAGAAAAAGGGCATCGCTTCGTCAGGAGGACGCGTGCGCGACGCCTCCACATACTGGGGGGGAGATAGTATGGCGCCACCTATTTGGCGCGGCGGTTGGGTCTACCAATTGTAAATAATAACCACGCTTGGCAGGCGGGTTGCGGGAAGGGAATCCGCTATATAATTGATTCCATTAATGATAATTGCATCCACCATCTGGTACTTCAGAACTACAGTACAGACTGGATTGCTATGACGGTCAAAGGCTTAGTGACAAAACTGATGTAGAGTATTGATGTGTTTGTATATATTAGTTATGTAGTTATGATCAAAATAAAGAGATAGCGACACAGTCAAGTGTGACAAAGCTATTAAAAAAAGTTACTAGTTCTACTAAATCTTTAGCCCTAACGAGAATATCTTAGCTAATATGTTTTTTTTTTGTGTGTGGTGGTGGGATTTTTTCACCAGTCTGTATACGAATATTATTTTTCAAATACTATCTGATTTAATGACTTGAGATTTAATAAATAATTCTTTGGTTCCATTTTTACTGTGAAACGAGTGACTGGTACCCTAATTGTGTAACACTATCATTTTGACCCATATTGCTAAGCTATTTCTCTATAGTCTATTGTTCTATTGGTAGTGCACATTATGCAGATATCCTGCTGTTCATAATATACCATGAATTATTTTATCTATTGAGGATATAGACGTTACCGTGAAAAGACGGATGGCGGAAGAACTAGAATCATGTACTGAATTTATGTTTACAATACCTAGTATGCTCATAAATAAATGATATTCTGGAAAGCAATATTGTAGTTAAAATGGAGAAAAATAAATATTGGTCAAATGAGTATATTTATGTAGTTTTTAATTATATTTAACAATACAATTAAATTTATTGTTGAAGGCTTTAATTTATATTACAATAAAAAGAATTTTCTGTAAAAGTGTTGTTTTTTTTTAAAATTATATTACAATCCTAGTCGTGCGTTCTACATTTTGGTACTCTGGATGCATGTGCGGACGACAGCAGCTAGTCAAGTCTAGCTACCCGAAACTGTAATAGCCTGCGCAGACGAAGAATTTTTGTCCGCTAAAATGTATCGAGTAAAGCAAACGAGGTATTAAAAGTACCGCGTATAAAAAGTCCCCCGAATCGCCGAGGACATGCAGAGAGCGGACCGGACAAAAGTACGGGGGAAACCCCGAATAAAATAGAACTCTTGTGACTCGGCGAAGCAACACACATGGCGAATTTTAGTTCGTGTTGTGTGCTGTCACTTTTCTACATTTCTGGACAACAAATGACCGCACGCCGTGTGCGTCGAGTTAGCGGATAATCCGCGGTAGACTTTTTATTCGCGTGAGCGTACTTTTTTATCCGCCACGGAGAGAACTCCGCCGTCTGCGCAGGCACTAATAGGGTAGTTGACTAAAATAAACTAATGATATAATGACTGACGGACGTGTGCGTTCGCGCAGCGGAATGTTGTTGAATTTAAAGATTTTAGATATGCAGATATTTAGTGTATGACGTCGTATAATTGTGTATGGTAAAAAAAAAATTGTGCACGCAGCCATTGTGGAGAAATTCATCAAAAAGTGATTCCGCTGGGCGAACGTTGTCCTGGCGGAACTTTTTTTTAATCCATTGACTTTAGAAAAAAGAGATATAATCTAGATATATTAATTTAGGCAAATAAAATTGATACAGCTAATTTCTATTGAAGATTTCACGCATCAGGATTCTTACTATAGACCCCCCAGGGATAGATATATCTAGATTATATTTCAAGTCTCAAGCGCATACTTAAATAAAATAACTACGTAAATAGTACCTACTTTGTCATAGTCAAATACATTTACAAAAATAGGTGTACAAAAAAACAATGACCTTTATATTATATCGAAACAATTGTGTTATCACCTATACCAATTCAATACCGGTATTATACTGTAAATTTTGGGATGTTATCTAAATATATTGCACGGCCGCTTTTTATAGCTATCCGAACCTGGTCGGGTTATGTAGGTTTTCGATGCTTCGTCAGTATTATAATTGTATTTCTTTAATTACTGAATTTAATGACATGAAATTTTGCATGTGAATAGTTGAATGAATACACTAATTATTGGCATACATTTTACCATGCAATTCCTTTAGAATGTCGTGATATTTGACTGCTTTGTAAACAGTGATTATGTCATGGTAAATTGTCCTATAACTCTTTAATTACTAAAGGAACATCATTGATACTTGGCAATATATTGCAGACACTTACAAGGTTTGTATAAACATGAAAATCTAGACCCCAAAGTGCATACTTTAAGAACTAAGACCAAATAAGCGTATTTTACGTTTATATTTTTATCTTTTAAGCCTTACGATTTTTTCTAAATCTGTTTTTTAAACAAATATACACAAATTCAAAACAAAGTAGGTATGTAAAAATCTACAGCTCTCTATGTAAGCGCTTTATATGAAAACTAGCTGATGGCCAAACGTTCGCGCAGCGGAAACTTGAATATCTCCGAAGTTTATGCTGCAAATTTTATTCATACATACACAATTACACACAAATACACACTAATTTTTGGACACATCTCTTTTTTCTAAAGTCAATGGATTAAAAAAAGTTCCGCCAGGACAACGTTCGCCCAGCGGAATCAGTTTTTGGTGAATTTCTCCACAATGGCTGCGTGCACAAATTTTTTTTTACCTTACACAATTATACGAGGTCATACACTAAATATCTGCATATCTAAAATCTTTAAATTCAACAACATTCCGCTGCGCGAACGCACACCTGACGGACTATCAGTCAGATTTCCAAAAAATACTAGACACTAGTTTAGTCGTGGTGGCCTAATGATTAAAACACCATCCAAGTATGATAGCGCGGTTTCAATTGCAGGTCAGGCAAGTACCAATGTAACTATTCTGTATGTACTTTCTAAGTATATCTTGGACACTAATGACTGGGGGTGAAGGAAAACATCTTGAGGAAACCTGGACTTGTAAGTCTGAAATCGCCAACCCACATTGAGCAAGCGTGGTGGCTTAATCCATCTCTGTATGAGAGGAGACCTGTGCCATTGTGTGTATTTAGTTTGTTTTATACAGCGTGGAATTTTAATTGATTTGTAGCGACATACATAAATCACACATAGAATTACCGTACCTCCAAACAGTTACCAGTTACCAAGCAATACCAACCAACACTTTATTACCAATACGTTTTGTTTTGACATCATCCATTCAGAAACAATCGAACAACGCCGTCTCGAGAGAGACGCTATACGTTTGACACATCTGTCGAAAGAACAAGAGGCCGCCTTGAAAAGGGCGTTTACGGTCAAAGGAATAAGATACGTGATGCGTTGCGTGGGTTCAACGACATCACTCGTAAGTACGTTTTGACACACGGAGTTGGTATATCGCAGCGGAGATCTGTACACGAAGGCTGCACAGGAAGGTTACATCGCAGCGGAGATCTGTACACGAAGACTGCACACGAAGGATGCATCGCAACGGAATCTTGGCATACACACGAAGTTGGTGCATCGCAGCGGAGATCTTGACACGGCGGGCGGCCCACGACGAAAAGGAACGACTCGTTTTTTTTTTTTTTTTTTTGATATGGCATCTCGTAGTTGACCTTGAGAGGTCGGGACTACTTAACCGGACTATCCTGTGGCTGCCTTAAGTGAATTTAAAGCCTCCAGCCAGGGCTACTAAAAGCTAAGCGACTACACGCTAAGGGCACCCCCTGTGGGGTACGAACCTCTGCTTAGGGTGTCGCTGGAGAGAACAGCAAGGGACGGCTGGATCGAATTATTTAATTTTTATTTCGGTTTGATGACCACGGCGTTTCCTAGTACTAGCTCTGAGAAGAAACGGCCGAAACAAACTCAGAGGTCATAGTCGGGAGTTTATATTTACTGGCATATTTACTGGCTCAGCTGCGGCGCGGGCTAGCCTTCATCGAACAAGGGACGGGGAGGGCGATTACTACGTTGAACGCGTCGCGATGGACCTCGGCGGCGAGGTCGATAGGTCGGCTTTTTGTATTTTGTGCTAGTGGCCCTATTGGCCTCTTGGAGGAGGGTTATGGGGTCATCAGGGTCTGTGAGAGCGTGCCTAGGTCGGCGAAGCTTACTTATTTTGGAGGGGGTGTACTTTGCTGCCGCGACAACCAGAGGGTTGTGATGTTTAGCGGCTGTGTCAAAGAAACGCTTGGAAAGGCGTTTCATGTACTGCTGGATAGTGGGGATTTTGAGATCTAGATGGAGAATCTCATTTCGGACGAACCAAGGGGCGTTTGTTGCTCTACGAAGAAAGCGGTTTTGGAGTGTCTGCATCCTATGGATATGACTGGGCTCGGTGTGTGCGAAGACTACACAGGCGTATGTCATGATGGGGCGTATGCAGGCTGTGTACAGGCGCATTTTGCACCTGAGGGACAGCTTGCTGCGTGGGTTGAGGAGAGAGTGGAGTTGTTAGAGTGCGTAGGCGGCGCGCGAGCGTACCGTCCTTATGTGCTCTCCGAAGGTGAGGTGTTCGTCTAGGATGACTCCTAGGTATTTGGCTCGCTTTTCCCAAGGGATCGGCTTGCCAGACATGGTGATTGGTCGGGGGAGGGTGGGTTTGCTGCGCAGTTTGGAGTGGAGGACCGCTTGGCTTTTATCGGGATTAACTTCTATTCTCCATTTTTTAAACCAGTCAGCAAGTGCGTTGACAGCGGTTTGGAGATTTAGTTTAATTTGATTGGGGCTGGTTCCTGAACAGTAAATGGCTGTGTCGTCTGCGAAGAGAGCGAGGTGGGCCTTTTTACTTTTGGGGATGTCGCTGGTGAACAGCGTGAGATAGCTCCTTCGGTTTTGTAGCGGAAAGTGCGATTTGACAGAAAGTCTCGCAGGATGAGCACGAGACGGTCAGGCACGCCGAGTTGGTACAGCTTGTATATTAAGCCGTTGTGCCAGACTTTGTCAAAGGCTTTCGCTATGTCGAAGTAAATAACACCTGTCAGCCTACCACGTAGGAATCCTGCGTGGATGTGCTCGGTGATACGGAGGATTTGTTGGACACTGGAGTGTCGAGAACGGAACCCGAATTGTTCGTCGGGAATGAAACCCTTGTTCTCGGCAAAGGCCCTGAGCCGCTTGTAAATAAGCCTTTCATAGACTTTACCGAGAACTTTTAGCAAGCTGATAGGACGGTAGCTCGAAGGCTCTGATTTTGGCTTGCCGGGCTTAGGAATGCCTATTACGGTCGCTTCCTTCCACGTTTGTGGGAAGATATTGTTGCCCATGGCTCCATTGAAGATGGTGGCCAGTAGGATAATCAGGTGGGCAGGGAGGAGTCGGATCACTTTGTTGGTGATGCCGTCAGAACCGGGAGCTTTTTTAGGTTTGAGACCTCTGATAATGTCCTGCACTTCATCTGGAGTGACGGGAGGCAGAGGATCTTCAGGGTCTTCGACGGGTGGGAGGGAAGCTCTGCGTTCGACCTCCGCGTCAACCTTCAGAAGGTGAGCTGGGTCTACTGGTTGAGCGCTGGGGGAGCATTGCGCTTCGAGGCTGATGGCTAGACATTCAGCCTTGTCATCATCGTCAAAGGCGATGGTTTTATCCGGTCGGGTTAGGGGAGGAATGGTGACTTCTTCTCTGGATTTAAGAATCCTTTGAAGATTCCAGAAGGCTTGGTGGTTTGGCTCTAGTTCGCTCAGCAACTTGTCCCGGCTGGCTTCACGCCACTCCGATATGCGTATCTTTGCAGTTCGCTGCAATTGGCGCATATGGGCTTTGTTTGCTTCGCAGGGGAAGTTGCTGTAGGCCCGGACTGCTGCATTCTTCTCGTTCAGTAGTTCACGTATGTCGTCAGGGAGCTTCCCGCGGCGGTCATCCGTCGCTGAGGTCTCCCTAGAACAGTCGTTCAAGACTAACTGTACGTGTTCCGTGAACGAGTCGACTGCGGCCGTCGTGCTCGCGACTCAGTCCAAAACAGCGGGAATGGAGTCTAAGTGGGGGGATATGGTGGATTTCAGACATTCGCCTACTTTCCTCCAGTCCGTTACCACTTTAGTCGTGGGACGTTGGTCGGGGTCATTTAGGCCAACGCGGGGAGCCAGTCGGATAATGACTGGTCGGTGGTCTGAGTTAAGCTCGTGGGACACTTCTATAGAGTCTAACCGTAGGTTGACATTCTTCAGAAGTGCCACGTCGAGGACGTCGGGGGTTTGTCTGGGGACAGCAGGGAAGTGAGTTGGGATCAGAGGGCCCACAACGTCGAAGTTGAACTGGGAGGAGAGGTCAAACAGGTGTCTGCCCCTGGTGTTGGTCCTGGTGCTGTTCCAGGCAGTATGCTTGGCATTGAGGTCGCCCGCTATGATAACGGAGTCGCTCATACCAAGGAGAAGGGAGATGTCGTCTGCCAGAAGCGCATAGTTTTCTGTAGAACTGGTGGGGGGGAGGTAAACCGACACTATGGTGATCGGCTGGTGACCTGACATGCCGATTCGGCAAGCTGACACTTCGAGTCGTCAAAGGGGGGGTGGGTCCATAGGGATGCAGTATAGGGCCTTGTTGTAGTAAATTAGGGTGCCGCCCTTGTGACATCTTGACCCGTCATCACGTACTAGACGGTAGTTCGCAATGCGGGGGTCTCGATGATTGGGCTTAAGGAAGGTCTCTTGAACGAGAAGAATGTCAATTTGGTAGTCCCGGAGGAAGACAGAGATCTCAGGCTTCTGGTCTCTGATGCCGTTGGCATTGAAGTATGCCAACTTGAGGGATCGGGGCTTAGGAACGACTCGGTGCGTCTACCTATATTTATAGACTCACAGCGCGGGCCAACGGCGCCCCGCGCCCCTCACCGAGACGCGGCGCGTGCTAAATATCGTAGTTAATAATATTGTATTTGATCATTGTAGATAATTAGTCATACCACTACTTGTGCCATAAAACATGTAGATATAAACAGGGCATTTGAAGTCGAATTACACAGATCATATCGGACACGCGAGTTTTATTTTACCTAAGAAGATTCCTCCTCCAAAGTTTGTTTTCCCGCAGCGAAACGGTTTCGTCTTAGTCATACAATCGTTTCATCAATAAATAAAATATTAGAAACATGAAATGGCAGATTTAACATAGTGATAAACAAAACGCGAAAGTGAGCACGAACTAATAGTAACCTTCTGATATCTACAGCTGAATGGCGCGGGGCCATTGACCCGCGTCCTTCAAGTATTATCCAACAAGTTATTCAAATTTTCCCTTCATACTTTTACGAGCTTAGGACCATCATAAATACTTTTTAGCTGCAATTTACTGAACACGAAAATAAAATTATTACGTAAGATCATTTTTCAGATACCTAAAAATGTATTTGAGGCGTATTTAAAAAAATTGAATCAACTTATTTACAATCATTCTGATCAGCTAAACTACTTCTAAATGGATAGACTAGGCGCTTAACCTCAGACCACAGGAAAAAGTCTAATGGAGTTAGGTCTGGGCTTCTTGGTGGCCATGGCACTGGCCCGGCGCGCCCAATCCAACGCTGGGGAAATCCCGAGTTCAGGTGCTCTCGTACAACACGGCGATAATAAGCCGGGCATCCATCGTGATAAAAAAGATTTTCCGTTGGCACTGATAATGGAACGTCATCTAATAGGTCCGGGTTAAGACCACGTAACATTTCCAGATAGGTCCCACTTGTTAAGTGTCCTGTCACAAAAAGCGGTCCAATGAGATGGACATTAATTATTCCTGCCCACACATTAACACTAAAACGTACTTGATGCGCACACTCACGGATAACATGTGGGTTATTTAAAGCCCAAAAATGTTCATTACGCTGGTTAAATATTCCAACACGCGTAAAAGTTGCTTCATATCCGTCCATAAAATGGTTTTATCCTGGTCCTTCCCCGTTCAGTAATTTCCAGACGTAATAATGACTTACGTTAAACCTAGCCTCGGCCTGACGCGTACTTCTACGAGGATCCCTATCCAAGTATTAGATGATCTCCTCGTCGAGCGATGCCGAAATAACGGCCGATCGACCTCTGGCCTGTGCATGTGCTGGTGTTTGAAATTGACCATGGTCTAGTAGCAGCTGTGTCGCCGCTACGATGGTCCGTGGCGATGGGACCTGGGGGTTTTGAATCCCGCGAAGACGGAGGGACTGCAGGTGTTGCTGCTCCGCGTAAAGTCGCCGGGCAGCATGGGAGTCATAATTAGCACTAGCATAAAATTGCACCATAGCGACGTACTCCAAATTGCTGTAATTGTAATGTCGATCCATGTTGCACATTTTACTGATAGATAACACGTGCTGTGCGTACGACATTCGCGAGAAATCTACTAGTACTAAGTAGGTTGTCGCCGCATGGATACAATTACAATAGATAGGGCAATAAAAAAATTAGACTTAATTTTTGCGCGCAGACTACTTTATGTCGTATCACTAAAGTCGAGAGCTTATTTTACTTTAACATTTATAAAGCGGAATCGCCTTTGAACGCTTAGCGGTAGTTTTTTGTATTGGTACATTTAAGTTATTCTTTACCGTATTAACGCACATACCTAACAGATTTTTTTGTTTGAACATATTTTTCTTTTGTCGGCATGGCGGTGAATTTATGGATTGTTGCCTACAAGCTATTTCATGCCGTATCACTACGCGCGGGAGCTTTTTATGGTTTGAAAATTAAATGCATTGCTTGCCTTTGAAGTGGTTGCATGTCCCTTCCGAGTAGTACCTACAAGTTGTATCTAGCGTAATTAACTTTTCTCACTTTTTCGAGTTGATGATGTTTTTTAAATTATTTTATAACACAAACATTTTTATTTTTGTCTTTTACTCTATTCATCAAAAGGACTCATATGTTTTATTTTAATTTTATTAAGTATTATTATTTTAAACTTTTAATTTTGTTTCCTTAGTTATAATTTCTTTTATAATATTCGGTATAAACCTTCGTGATAATATTGTCGTCCATTTTTGTATATTCTTCGATTCGTTGGAGATCCTAAATAAATAAATAAACACGTCATAGTAGGACCCCTGTACCCTAATTCTGTAACACACTATTATACTATCAATCTGAATCATATTGTAAATCCATTGCTACGTTTTTTAGAACTATGTGTCTGCTAAACAGCTTAACGCAATGAATATTGTTGAACTGTCAAAATGAAATCAATTACCTTGGTGGTCTGTTATGTCGGCAGAAGTCGAAGACAATCCTTTGTTCTCACCAGACTGACAATCTTCATGAACCGAATTAAATAATTAAAAAAAAAAAACTTAAAAAAGACGGTTTTTATTATACCTACTTAAATTCGTTCACACATTTAAAATAGATTTATATAACAATCTTACTGTTGAATAACAATATTTGAAACGACGTATGTTAAATTACAAAATTATTCGTAGATTTACAAAAATAAGTACTTATTATTTTTCAAAGTAAAGTTATACAGTATGTTAAGAAAATCCTGTCCGACCCGTGAAGGTGTTGTTAGGTATCGATAACTGATTCTACTAATGGATACAAAACCGGGCTAAACTTAAAAAAAATCCCCCTAAAAAAATAAATGTTATTTCACAAAAAAGAGGTAACTTAATAAATGTGCGTTAAGCACCCTTCCGCGGGCGGCGGGCGGTAGGGCCCGCGGCACGTGGTCGCATCACTATTCGCTCATAATAATACCGGTGTTGTCACTTTTTTAAAAGTTACCAAATTTCGGGGAAGTTGGAATGAATTCGCGGGAAAGAAAGATTATTTCAAAATGGGTACTATGATGATTACGTAAAATTTTACATTATATTTGGTCATGTGTTTACCTAACCTTTATTATCCTTATGGGTCGGACAGGGTTTTCTTAACATACTGTATACATTTAGGTTCACAAAATAAAAATACATATCTACTGTTTATCAAAATAATGGAACCGTGGCCCCGATTTCCCTGTACACAAACTAAATTTAAGTACAAAGCATATTTTTCTTTCTATTTCATTAAGAAAAGGACAGAAGATAATATGTTAGTGATATAATATGATAATTGCACTAAACTAAAAATTTGTTTAGTAATAAGCTAATAAGGGAATCAGCGCCAGTGGTGCCAATTCCCTGGTTCACAAACTACATTACAGTTTAGTCCTGTCTTAAGATACTCCTCTATATATATTATAATATACAACTAAAATAGATATAATACTATATAAAATAGTATGTAATTAAGATACTCCATAAACAATTTAGACGTGATTAAAAACATGGCGTCTAAAAATACTGCAGGAGTTTTGGCGGGAAGTTAAGCCGAGTGTCAATCTTATTTTTCATTGGACTTTTAAATTATTTATAGTGTTGTTGAATAAACAAAAGTGCGTGATTTATATAATAAAAAGTGCATACAGTAAATAATTCATAAAGAAAATTGAGATATAGCAGCATAGTGGCCTCATCGTGACTTTGCCTCTAACCTCCCTTGTAGACGGTTCACGTTGCCGTCTTTTTCGACATGACTAATTCATTACGTGACATTGGCTAAATACACAAACCGTGCGAAGCCAAAAAAGAAAGAAAGAAATTTATGTCAGGCGTTGACTAATTTGACAGGACTAAACTATTTTTATATCTGTCCTTTTTTAATGAAATAGAAATTGTGAAGAAGGAAATCGGCTCCACTAACGTACAAATTGCAAAAAAAAAACCCGAAGACAATTTTAACTTTTAGCTTAGGGAGCATTCAAGTATTACGTAACACAATATTGGAAGATTTTTGACCCCTCCCCCTCCCCTCCCCTCCTGTAACGCCCGTAACGTTTTTCTGTACCCCCAAACCCCTAAACGTCTCAAGTGATCAAGTCGCAAAAAGAAAACAAAACGCCTAGAAAAGGTTTGCCAACCTGCGAGAAGAAATTAAAAATAACGACCAAGCTAATACGATCGAGGGATTCCCCATAAAACGTAAACGAAAAGGGTTGCCAATTTAAGAGTTTTAATTCCCTAATTTTTTATTCAAAGAAAGAAACAATGTTACGTAATAAGTGTTAGAAAGACCCCCTCCCGCCCCTGTAACGCATCGTAACGTTATACGAGACCCCCCCCCCCCCCCAATTGCGTTACGTAATACTTGAATGCTCCCTTATTGGCTTTTACGCTGAATATAAACTCGTACAGTTAGTACTATTTATTTAGCAGTATGTAACAGCTTATTGTGAGTATAGAGAGCGGCCGAATGTGCAAATGTTGCAGGGCAGTGGGTGCAGTGCAGCGGACGTTCCCCTGTGTGTGTCCGGATATGAGACTGCAGTATAGTTTGAGTCTAAACATAACAAAAAAAAAGCGAAATTACGTGAAGGTTCATTCAACTTCCTAGTGTAGCGATACCTACAACCGCCACAAATAAGAAACACGTTACGGCAGAAGTTACCACCCACCAGACAAAGCCTTGCCGCCAAGTGATTTGTCGTGTTCCGGCATGGTGTCTGATGAAGCTGTACGGATGCGCCAAATGTTGTCGAGTTTAGTCGTGGAGGGTCTCCAGATCAATCTTCTTCTGGTGCAACATTGTTGGTCGTGTTGTTGGCTTTAACATTGCATGACCTTTTTTTTTTCCGGGGTGGAAATCCTCATAGGATGTCCGCCGCCCTAAAGTGGGCGACGGGGTCTGTCAGACTTTTACTGACTAAAACCACCCCGGTGTCTCTTCTATCACGAGCGCGCGTGGGGCCGCGGGAGTCTAAATTCTTCCACGGCCCCCTTTCTTTCTTACACCCTCGTGCTGGCTCGGTCTGTCTGGGCCTCGTCTCCTGCACGAGGTAGTGGGGTGTTAAACTACCCCGTGCATCGCCTCAGAGGCGCGCGCGCGTGGTCCATCAATAGGGGGCGGGGGCGTCCCCATGTCCCTCGCCCCTGGACCCATTCATGGGGGGCGGAAGAGGGCGTTATCCGTCCTTCCTCGGCGCCCGGTGCGTCTTCTGCGGCCCGGGAAGGGAGTTGAGATCTCTCTCTCTCCCGTTCCGCAGCTTCCTTTTGCGACATCACGTCCTCGCAGAAGGACACCACCGCGTCCCACGACTCTGCGCTGCCGACCATCCTCCGCACTACTGCCAGCAGCGTCAGGTCGCCTTCTACTTCATTTGTGAGGACACGGCGCTGCTCCTCCCAAGCTACACACTCGGAGAGCGTGTGCTGGGTCGTGTCCTCCCCGCATTGGACGCAGTGGTGGCACCGAACGTCCGGCTCCCTGCCTAAGCGACGCAGGTACTTGCCGAAGCAGCCGTGCCCCGACAGTACCTGCGTCACCCTGAACGACAGGGAGCCGTGCCTTCTCCCGAGCCAGTCGTCGAGTGCTGGCCGGATCGCCTCGACGGTAGCGAGGCCGGCGGTAGGGCGCATAAGCCTCTGCCGCCAGTCCGCCACCAGGACCTGACGGAGCTCCTCTCGGCGCAGCTCGATCTGCCGCTGCACCGGACTGGACCCCGTGATCGCTCTTCCTCGCGCCATCGGTACAATGACGCGAGTACTTTCGCCTCTAGGTCCCAAGGCGGGGATCCGGCCAGGACGCAACCCGCCTCGTAGGATATCGTGCGATACCCGCGGACGACCCTGACGGCCATCGCGCAGAATGGCAAGTGTTCCGGCCGTCAGGTCCATCGCCCACACAGGGGCCCTATACAGGGCCATGGACCGCACGATTCCTACGTACAACCGCCTACAGGCGGCGCCCGGGCCCCCCATGTTGGGAAGCAGCGTTGATAGCGCGCCTGCTGCACCCATCAGCTTGGGCGCCAGCCGCCGGAAGTGGGGCCCGAATTCCCACCTGCTGTCGAGCACCAATCCCAGGTACTTCATGGTGAACTGGACAGCTATCCGGGCCCCACTGACCACGATATGTGATCCCGGCGCCGGCGCACGCCGGGGGCCATGGAAAACCATGGCCTCCGACTTGTCAAGGGCCACCTCCAGGCCCAGGCGCCGGATGTGGTTCACCACCTGTGACACCGCAGCCGTGGCTATCAACGTCGCTTCCCTGTACGAGCTCCCCCGGGCAGTGACAAGCGTGTCGTCCGCATAACACGTCAAGTCGGCGCACGACGGGAGCTCGCTTCTCAGCACCCAGTCGTAGCCGATGTTCCACAGGAGCGGTCCCAAGACCGATCCCTGTGCAACACCGCACGACATTTGGTACCGACCGGCACCGTCACGTCCCCGATACATGACGCTAACATTGCATCACCTCGCTCAACTGCCGTCGCGCGGTAATGCGCTAGTTTATAATTATTAAATAAAAGGTTGACTAAAAAAATGTGCTGCAAGCAGAAATGGTCCTTACGGTGGTCAAATATAGATTTTGGCGATGATTTTGGAGATGGTACGCCCCAGCTTTCTCCGTCCTCTAAGCGTTAATCTCCATCCGAAACTCTTTCAGCTTTGGAGATTGGGGTCCGCTTTACCAGTCTAACTGCTGATTTTTGCTAAATTTGGATATTTTCCGTGAAGTGACTGCCGTCTGACCTCCACAACCCGAAGAAGATATCGAAGCATTGCAGTTAGACCAATTGTTAGACTTTTGAGGGCTCCAACAACCCGTAACGACTGCCATTAGATGTTCGTATGGCAACCGTGACCAACGGTTTAACGTGTTTTCCGAGGCACGACCAGACCAGCGCCTCCTTGCGCAGCGGCCGCGTTTGTTACCGCTACGCCACGGAGGCTGTCAAGCCCCAGCTTTCTCCATACGGTTGATAATAGCGTGATGATACTTACAGTAAACGCTCGTCCGCAGTAGTCACAGATCTTGTTACGAGGAGGTCTCTTTTTGTTATGCACGTAATTCACATGACGGTTGAGCGCGTTACGACTTCTGAAAACCTGCAACAACAGAGCAGTTAAGATTCTTGAAGCGAATCCTCTTTCGCACACTTGACTAGGGGAGGAGAGTAAGCCGATGAACGCGTGACATAAGCGTTACGAAAAGTGTGATCGGGCGAGGCGAACGGGCTTTGAGAGGGGGATAGAAGCAAGAGAAAGCAGTGCGCGGGTATTTCATTTTTTCTTCCTCTTATAACGGGTGATTTTTTAAGAGCTTGAGAACTTTTTTAAACAATAAAACGCATAAAATTTGCAAAATCTCATCGGTTCTTTATTTTAAACGTTAGATTGGTACATGACATTTACTTTTTGAAGATAATTTCATTTAAATGTTGACCGCGGCTGCGTCTTAGGTGGTCCATTCGGAAAGTCCAATTTTGGGCAACTTTTTCGAGCATTTCGGCCGGAATAGCCCGAATTTCTTCGGAAATGTTGTCTTCCAAAGCTGGAATAGTTACTGGCTTATTTCTGTAGACTTTAGACTTGACATAGCCCCACAAAAAATAGTCTAAAGGCGTCAAATCGCATGATCTTGGTGGCCAACTTACCGGTCCATTTCTTGAGATGAATTGTTCTCCGAAGTTTTCCCTCAAAATGGCCATAGAATCGCGAGCTGTGTGGCATGTAGCGCCATCTTGTTGAAACCACATGTCAACCAAGTTCAGTTCTTCCATTTTTGGCAACAAAAAGTTTGTTAGCATCGAACGATAGCGATCGCCATTCACTGTAACGTTGCGTCCAACAGCATCTTTGAAAAAATACGGTCCAATGATTCCACCAGCGTACAAACCACACCAAACAGTGCATTTTTCGGGATGCATGGGCAGTTCTTGAACGGCTTCTGGTTGCTCTTCACTCCAAATGCGGCAATTTTGCTTATTTACGTAGCCATTCAACCAGAAATGAGCCTCATCGCTGAACAAAATTTGTCGATAAAAAAGCGGATTTTCTGCCAACTTTTCTAGGGCCCATTCACTGAAAATTCGACGTTGTGGCAGATCGTTCGGCTTCAGTTCTTGCAGGAGCTGTATTTTATACGGTTTTACACCAAGATCTTTGCGTAAAATCTTCCATGTGGTCGAATAACACAAACCCAATTGCTGCGAACGGCGACGAATAGACATTTCACGGTCTTCAGCAACACTCTCAGAAACAGACGCAATATTCTCTTCTGTACGCACTGTACGCATTCGTGTGGTTGGTTTAATGTCCAATAAAGTAAACTGAGTGCGAAACTTGGTCACAATCGCATTAATTGTTTGCTCACTTGGTCGATTATGTAGACCATAAATCGGGCGTAAAGCGCGAAACACATTTCGAACCGAACACTGATTTTGGTAATAAAATTCAATGATTTGCAAGCGTTGCTCGTTAGTAAGTCTATTCATGATGAAATGTCAAAGCATACTGAGCAAATAATAATGCATGAAAATCATAACCTCAAAAAATCTGAGCAAATACTAATGCATGAAAATCCTAACCTCAAAAAAATCACCCGAAGCTCATTACGACACTCGATCATAGTACTTATCGAGCGCGTTTGGCGCTCTCTTTGGTTGAGAGTTCTTACAACCTTGAAGCGGGCCAATCGATGAGTCAAACGCAGTCGATATCTATGATCGAGTCTTCGTAATGAAAACTCATGGTAGCCACACAGGCCTATTAACTGTATAACAGTGTAGGAGCAAGAGAGAACAGTGAGCGCGCACATTTTCTCTTTTTCTCTTATAGCTAGTAAATGAAATTTGTATTTCAGTCAATAGTTCGTTTCCGAGTTTACTAGCGTTACGCGAACGGTGATTCTTTGGTTATTTTTCGTAACTCAATTTTTTTTAACAATTTATCTATCTATTCATAAATATTCATTTACCAATAAAAACATAAAATAAATTTCAAATATTTGTAGAAAATTAATATATTTATGTATTAGGGTTGTAACGGAGGTCTTATAGCGGAGGCGGAGGCGGATGTGGAGGCGGTATGTTTCACCACGGAGGCGAAGGCGGAGGCGAAAGAGATTTTGGGTCACCATGTTTATAATCGCGTCTAAATTGTCTATGGATAATCTTAATTTGACAGGATTAAATTAAAATGTTATCTTCTATCTAGAAAGAAAAATATACACTAAACTTAAATTTACATTAAATACCTTCGTGCACTTGGTACATCGATGAGTGTTAATCTTGAAATGCTCCCAGTTGATGTGTACTTGCAGATTACTTTTCGTCACAAACTTGGCTCCGCATTCGTCGCAAATGAACCTGTCAAAGACGAATATGATTTAGTTCAAAAAAGTCCGGAATATTCCGTGACAAATGCGTCCTCCTGAAAATCTCGAAGGACATGTATGAACTCCCCTTATATTACTAATCAAAGTATAAACTCTCTGTATTTTTGAAGTGAAACTTCTTTACGCACGCTTGACTTGGGGAGTAAGCTGGCGAAAGCGTTACGAAAAATGATCGGGCAAGGCGAACGGAAGTTAAGTGGGGGATATAAGCACAGAGGCGCCCGTGGCGCGAGCTTGGTACTACAAGGTCTACAACGAGTTTTTTTTTTCAATAAAAATAGAAGATCTATGCAAAAATATTTTTGAAGTGAAACTTCTTTACGCACGCTTGACTTGGGGAGTAAGCTGGCGAACGCGTGACGTAAGCGTTACGAAAAGTGATCGGGCAAGGCGAACGGAAGTTAAGTGGGTGATATAAGCAAAATAGAAGATCTATGCAAAAATATTAATTTACCAATGAAACCATGAAATAAATTTAAAAATTTATAGAAAATTAATATATGTATATGTGTATACATGTTTATATTGTACACACATATATATATATATATATATATATATACATACAGATGGAGCGAAAGAAGTTTCACTTCAGTTGTGTGGTCATAAGCACACTCGTATTTTTTTTACATAAACCACGCGCAGTAGATACTGGAAAAATGTACGGTGTAATTGCCAAAAAAGTACGTGTGATAATGGTGCACAAAGATTACCGAATCTAGCCGAGCGTTTTAATGCTCGCGGTCGGCTGTAATCGTTAATCTTCGTTAGGGACTTGCGAGCGATTAGTCATCATCATCTCCGCGTTTAGCCCCGGTTGCATCCGCGGCTTTCGCGTTGGAGCCCGGGGTCCGCTTTCCTGCACATTCTCCTCCATTTCGCATGATCTTTAGCATCCTGTGGTGTCAGATTGTTAGCACGCATGTTATCTCTTACAACGTCAAGTTAGCACTTTTTTGGTCTACCCCGCCCGGCGGAGGCGCCATGGCAAGACATTTGTTACCCACGTAACTTTCCGGTTTTTGTAAGACGTGACCGTACCAGCGTAAGCGACCCTCCTGCAGTTTGTCTGCTATGTCACGGACATGGAGACTGCCACGGATGCGGGAGTTCCTGATGCGGTCTTTCCGAGTAACTCCACACTTCCTCCGCCGCATATTCATCTCACATACACACAAGTATTTAAACTGGTCTGTGCACTCGACCATGTCGCCGCCTATGCGTACAGACATGGGGTCTGTCGTGTTGCTAGCCATATACACGGTCTTCGCCACATTGACTTTCGGACCTCCGTTCTCGAGTGAATCCCTGATGCTATCCGTCAAGACGTCTAATATCACGCTAAACAGAAACGGACTAGGGACGGAACCCTGATGAACTCCGACGGTGATGGGGAAGGGTTTAGTGTCACCAACAGCGGTCCTAACTACGGAATCGGAATTGAGGTACATGTCTCGAATTATGTCAACATAGGCTTCTGGTACCCTTTTCGACCTCAGTGCCCACCAGATCACCCCCCGAGGGACGCAGTCAAAGGCCTTCTGCATGTCTAGAAAAAGCATATGCAGAGGCGTGTTCTTCGACCTGTACCTCTCCATGGCGATTCTTAGTGCGAAGGTAGGGTCCATGGTTCCGTACCCTGGGCGAAACCCATATTGACACTCCGAGACAGCACACTCCTGCCGGATCCGGGGTCTATAATCCTCTCAAAGATCTTCATAGTACGGGACATGACCTTAATACCGCGATAGTTACCACACTTCTGTACCGAGCCCTTGCCTTTGAAGACTGGAGTAATAATGCTCAGCCTCCATTGGCTCGGGATTTTGCCGGTCAGGAGCGCGCGGTTGAGAAAGCTAGTTAGTTAACCCACACCGCGAGGATCCATCGCCTTCCAGGCCTCAATGGGGACTCCGTCAGCCCCGACTGCTTTCCGATTCCCCATACGACGAAGAGCCGTTTGGACTTCCTCAGGCGTTATCAGAGGCACTAGTCCAAGGTTCGAAGAGAGTTCCGGTGTCTGCAGCTCGCCATGAGGTCCCGCCGGAGTTCCGTCCGCCATAACGCGAATTCTCGCGGCAGCAGAGTTATGCCCCGGAGTTTCGCCTCCTCTCGCCACTCCCGCATGTGCGTGAGGGCTTTGGCTTCCAGATCCCATGGCGGCAATCCAGCAAGGAGGCTCGCCACCTCAGCAGAGACCGTGCGGTATCCCCGAGCGGCCGAACGGCCGAACGGCCATGGCCCTTTGAGACGTCGTTAGGCATTGGGCTCGTCACTTCCTTAGCGACCGCACCAACACCGGTGCCCCGTAAAGGGCCATGGACCGCAAGACCCCCGCGTAGGGCCTCCAGCAGGGGGCGTTAGGACCCCTAGAAGCCCGAGTGCTCGAGTGACGACACGGCAATTTCGTCGCCCGCATACTCCTTCTTATGGTGACCAGAGATCGTTAAGCGCCCTTCGACGGCCGGGTTTAGAATTTATTTAAATTGTTCTTACCTCTTGTCATTCTCACTGATATGCTTGGAATGCGTGCTCAAATGGTGTGCTAGGCCCTGTTGTGTTCTGTAATGCGTCTTGCACTGAACGCAGAAAGCACGTGTGTCTGCAGTGCCGTGTACGGAGCGCTGGTGGGACGCCAAACCAGAACGCGCGCGGTATGACTTGTTACACTGTTGGCATTTGTATACTCGGGAGGACTCTTTGTGAACTGTGCTGTGGGAAGACGAAAAATGAATAATTTTAGGAGTTTATAAACAGATAATGGCACCTGTTGACTTGTTCATAAACTAAACTCAATTCAAGTTAAGTTTAAGAAAAGGATAGAAGATAAAACACTTCTTAGTTTAGTCCTGTCAAATTAAGATACTCCATAGACAATTGAGACGTGATTATAAACATGGCGGCTAAAAATACGTCACTTTACGTCAGGAGCGGGCTAATTTGACAGGTCTAAACTGACATCTTATCTTCTGTCCTTTTCCTAATGAAATAGAAAGAAAAAGATACACTTAACTTAATTAAACTATTTGATTTGATTTGACTTTAAAGCGCGAGCCACACCGCCAGCTGACGGACGGAGCGGGCTAATAGCTGTTTAAACTACAAGGTGTATCAAAAGAAGTAAAAAAGAAATCAAAAGAAGTAAAATAAACGGTATATCTCTTATTGACCACACAGCACCCTCCGCTCCATATTTTTATATGCTGGAATGCGACCCCTCTTCCCCTACCTCGCCCGGCACCCCGCATTCACCGTAATCGATGAGTAGCGATAGCATCTATGTTACAATTCTCTAAATACAGTTTAAATTCCCTGTTGTTATTACTGTTTTTTGGAGTTTTTGATTTGTTAAGTTTTTTTTTATTAAGTTTGTTTTATTTTTTTACATTTTCGACGCGGTAGTGAAGCCTGTTGGTTGCACCAACACACCAACATTATATTTCAGTTCAAATGTATCAATTTAATTGCAAAACGACATGAGTAAAATGATCTAGTATTATGACGCTTTATCATCAAAACGACCATTTAATAACATAAAAAAATAAATAAATAACATAACCATCGATCTGTGATCACAAGCAGCGTAAAAATTGGTTGAACTTAACAAACGCACAACGCAGCACTTGGGTGCTTCTTTCATTTAGTACTTACTTTATAATTCTGACTTTAATGCATGCGTGTAAGGTTGAATTTGGTTTGATGTCAGACTCCGTCGTAAAAAATAATGGCTTTTATACTGCTTTGTAATAAGAACTTTATACACTGCACTTAAGGCTGATTTTAAATTAATGCATATTTTTTTTGACTACTTTAAACTTGTCGCCATTTTTTATAAGAATTTTGTTCGAAACAGTGTATAAGTAATCAATGAACATAACAAATTTTTTTACAAACGGTACCGTCTGAATGACGTCACAGAGCGAGGTGCACAGATAACTCGCGCGAGTTGAAACATGCTTGCCTTCAGATTCAAGCGTGCCTTTAGTGTCGCGACACATCTGTGGAACGTACGGCGCCGAAAGTTCGGCTAAATACGCTTGCAGTGTATTTCAAGTACTCTATGACATATCAGCCGCAATAGGAATGTTTCCTGGGTAAAAAAAAATTGATTCTATTTAGTCCGTCATTCAGAGATTATAGAAAAATATTGGATACGTATATTTTGTTTTATCAAATCAATAAAAATTGACAAGTATAAAAGGCGTCAAAGATCAGAAGACGTCACTGCTCGCTAAAAAGTGTAGCGCGCACTGACGTCACAGGAATTTTCAACGCACTGTGTCATCTTCATTTTTTGTTTATATGAAAAAAAAAATACGCGTCTATTATTTTTAGGAAATCTGACTGACGGACTAATTAGTTTTTTTTAATCAACTACTCTATTACGCCGCGCTCGGCGTAGGACCTAACCTTCCTTCGGGCGGTTTTTTTAGCTATTAAAACGCATTTAATGTATTTTGCATAGCAAGCGACACATCACGCGGCGCGTTGCGCGACCGAAAGTTCGGCGGGCGTAGCTGAACGTTTGGCGTGTGGTGTGCATCGCGCGCGTGGCGGTAACGAAGAGCGGCAACGTCTTCTAATCCCTCTATAATAGCTAATATTCTAATGAAATCCATTTTTCTGGGCAATTCAGGAATGTCACAAAAACCGCACACCATAAAGTGTCCACACAGACATGACGATGACGCCACGTAGAGCGCTGAACAAGACGCTGCGTTTTGACCGTTAGGTTTGTCATAACAACTGAATATTGCGACTGACACTTCAGCCGCTGAGCTTTCGGTGCCGTAGGTACGTTCCGCAGAAGTGTCACTACACTTAAAGAGGTCAAGCTCACAAAACTTATTAGAAGTGCGGTTTCTATACATCATGTAACAAAAACCCTGTTGTTCCTTTCAGGGACATATAATTTTACCTACAAGCACATCATTAATGAAGCCACAATCAGAAAACAGTAATCATGGTCTAGTCGAGGGGTCACAATCAAATACCTATTAAAACCGACAAATTTGTTCTTTTTTTTAGAAGATCTGATTTTATAAGTTAAATAAATTGGCGGGAACGTTCTACTTATGTCTAGTTTCTTCATGCAGAATTGCAGAGCTAAGAAATCAGTTACAGATTATAAATGTTAATAATTAAACATTTATTTTAATTATTTTTGTTGAACAATTTTTATAAATTACTTCGTATGCCGATTCATAAAACGTAGGTTGAAGGAACAACAGGGTTTTTGTTACATATTGTATTATCTGGCACCCCTATAACTCAACCCAAACAGTAGTGGTACAGAAAACTTTCCTTATATGCCTCATCCAGAGGTTATACATTTTTTCCCTATCTGTACCCTACCAACTATCTCTTAGGGATGTTGGGATTTAACTCGTTGGCTTTGACCAGCTCACCGAAGCTTGTGGCACATTGCGGGGACACATAGACTGCACAGAGCTCCATGGACTTTTCTATCATGTCATGGACTAATTGTGCCTGACAAATACGTCGGTCACCGTCAAAGACGCAGGCACAATCTATTTGCGCAACTCCCAGCAAAAACGGTAGCCAGAGCTGATTCCCCGGTCTGTCGTAGTTTAAAGGTACTGAATGCCCTTCTGATGGCCAACCCTGCATGTGACGTGTTTGCAGATGAATGGAATAAGCTTATGTTTGGTTTTCTGTGAATGAAAGTATGCGAGAGAGTCCACAGTGCCATGTTAGTTTTAGTAATAGTTTTTAAGATAATTAATGTAATTGTTTGTGTCTATGTTAATTAATAAAGAGATAAAGATAACTTTATTTTGCAAACATGGATAAAAAAGATGACAAAAAATAAATATATATACAATATGTAAAGAAAACCCTGTTCGATCTGTGAAGGTATTGTTAGGTATCGATAATTGATTCTACTAATGCCTACAAAGCCGGACTAAACTTAAAAAAAAAAATACCCCTAAAAATAAATATTGTTTCGAAAAAAGAGTTAACTTAATACATGTGCGGTAGGCAGCCATTCCGCGGGCGGCGGGAGGTAGGGCCCGCGGCACGTGGTCGCATCGCTATAATAATACCGTCAAAATGGTGTTGTCACTTTTTAAAAATGACCAAATTTCGGGGAAGATGGAATTAATTCGCTGGAAAAAAAGATTATTTCAAAATTCCTTAGTATTGTTACTATGATGATTATGTCAAATTTTATATCATATTTGGTCATGTGTTTACCTAACCTTTATTATCCTTATGGGTCGGACAAGGTTTTCTTTACATATTGTATAATGACAGGTTTAGCCATGTTTTGCCATTTAGGCATGCAAAATTATTTTTAAAACATTCAATAATGTAATTGGTATTGTACCGTTTTAATTAATCATCAAATAAATAAAATAAATTAATACTTACTACATATGAACCTTGAGACCGTTTTTATTAACGAAGGTATTTCCGCAAATTTTACAAATTTGCTTCTCCTTATGCTTATCTACATGATATCGATATGTGCGGTTTGATCTGAAAAACCATTTTAGATTAATATATATTTATTTTATAATTATAATATATAATTATAGTAAGCAGTGATGCGATCGTTGATGGTAAAGCGCGCTAGTTTATTAAGACCCTATTCACTCAGAAAAACTGAGCGAATAGGAAGGAAGACGGCAGTTGAGCGAGGCGATGCAATGTTAAACCCAACAACACGACCAACGATGCTACGCCAAAGGAAGATTGATCTGAAGACCCCCCACGACCAAACTCCCAACACAACAACATTTGGCGCATCGTACCCGGCACACATCGCAACACAACTGCTCAGACCCGTCCTTCGTACGGTTTCACCAGACATCATGCCGGAACACGACAAATCGCTTGGCGGCAAGACTTTGTCTAATGGGTGGTAACTTCGGCCGGCGGCCGATATTATGGCCTACCACCGAGAAAAGTTGTTGTTACACTAAGTTGAACAATAGCGAGTACAACAAAAAAAAAAGGATTAAGTACTTAAATCTGACTTGTAGTTCCGGAAATATGCGCGCACAAACATAAAAACATACATACACTTTTGAAATCTGGCACATTTGTTCAGACGCTGATATACATATTCGAAAACTGGGCAGTTCTGGAAATATTACATCCATACAGGTCGAATTGAATCTCCTCCCTTTTGAAGTCGGTTAAATAAATACAAGGCGAACTCACGTGGTGGTAAATCCACACTCCTTGCAGGTGTACGCTTGGTGTATGCCCCCGCCAGCGAGAGCGTGTTGCTCATCATAATGTTGAACAGCAGATAGCATGTGGTTGTATCTCTTGCGGCATATCACGCATTCCATTCTAGAACGCAAAAAATAATATTCTAATAATAGAAGCTGATAACTGTTTATAAGGTAGAGGAAAACATCTCGAGAAAACCTGGACTTTAAGCCTGAAATCGCCAACCCGCATTGAGCAAGCATGGTGATTACGCTCAATCCTTCTCTGTATGAGAGGAGACCTGTGCCCAGCGGTGGGACGATAAAAAGATTGATGATGATGAATAGAAACTGATTCAATGGGCAATGGGTTTCATTTTGACGTTGACGTTATTGAGCAGACACAGTTTTCAAAGACACGGAGCAATGAATTAGCAATATGCTTTAAAATGATTCCAATTTTTTTTTTTTTTTGTTTTATAATTTATAAACTAGCGCTTGACCGCAATCCTGCCTGATAGTGACGCAATCGATGATGGTAAAGCGGACTAGTTTATTAAGAGCCTATTCACTAGCCTTGTAGACACTCAAATTGTTCCAGTCCCTCGATGTACGCGGTATGAAAGAGGAGGTGAAACGCTTCGTCTGAATCATAGTGGTGTTAACGACGTACCCAAGGGTGGAAAATCGCCGTGCGACGGGTCGTCCGATGGTGGAACGGAGATGGGGGAATTAAATCATGCAATTCCCTCGCACACTCTCCAAAATGCATCCTATAGAACACCGAAAGGCTGGCTACTCTACGCCTGTGCTCTAGGCTTTGGAGACCGTTTTGAATTAAATCTGGGTCGCCAATCAGCCTCTTAGCACGCCTCTCCACCAAATCCAAAGTGGCCAGGTGACATTTCGCAGCACCAGCCCTAATGTGGCTGCAATACTCCACACACGAACGCTCCTGTGCTTTGTACAGCATTAGAAGCTGCCCTTGTGTGAAGTACCGCCGGACCTTTGCGATAACGCCAAGCTTCCTGGCAACCACTTTGGCCTTGGCCTTGGCCATCCTTGGATCCAATGAACCGCCCAAAGTTAAGGTTCGAAGATGGAATAGAGATGTATCCAAGGTATGAAAACCAGAAAAATAATTAGTCCGTCTTATAGATAATAAAAAAAATTAAGACCCATATTTTTTATTTTGTCGAAATTACCAAAAACTACTGAAATATAGCGTATTAAAGTTACGGAGTGGGGGCTAATTACGTGGTAAGTATATTTTGTACCACAGCGTGACGTCATGCGACATTTCAAATCAACATATCTTCCTAAGTATTTGAATGAAAGAAAAAAGAAAAAATATGTGTTCAATATTTTTTATAAAACTATCTGATGGACATTAAATTATTTTTTAGAATACAAGCCAATTACTTAATAATAATAGTCTTCTTACGCAATTAGTTTGCTGATTCAGATCAGTAATTCAGTTGTTTTTTTTTTTCAACATAATATTTATCCTGTCGGTCTCCGTGGCGCAGCGGTCAACACGCCTGCCTGCGACGTGGAGGCACCGGGTTCGATCCCCGGCCAGGTCGTAATGGAAAACGATCTTTTCCTGATTGGCCTGGGTCTTGGATGTTTATCTATATATGTATCTATTATAAAATATAGTATCGTTGAGTTAGTATCCCATAACACAAGTCTCGAACTTACTTTGGGGCTAGCTCAATCTGTGTGATTTGTCTGTATATATTTATTATATTTATTTATTTATTATTTATTTATGAACAGCTGACAGCACATCAAGCTACTAAAGTCTGACAGATTTCTTTATTACATTTTCAACTTTATCTCTAAAGCATTAAGGGTCAAAGTTGATTGGGAATATTTGACAGTTTCGGGTAGGTTGACCTGCTGTCGTTCGTACCTACATTATTTGTTTATGAATCCTATTAATAAACGTGGAAGTTCCTACGAACATATTCATATAGGTGTATGCAAAAACTACTGAAGGAATTTGGTTGAAATTTCGCACACAGATAGTTTATAACTAGGACTAATATACAGGGTGTATCTGACATCGTAACGCACACTTCGCGAAAATGCTACACCGCATGCCACTAACAAAATTATGATAGTCATTTATGTCGCTAATGAGCGGTTACAGAAATAACAGCGTGTAAAAAAGTGTCGGCTCGGTCTTTGATCGTTGCAAGCGTGCCGCCGTGCGTGTTTGTAGGTATGACGTTGATCCCTGATGCGAACTCTATTAAATCAGCTGATAGGATAGTTTTTCTAATATTGTTCACATTGCGCTTTTTTTGTGTAATTAACGAATTAATTATGAACGGTCTGAAGTGAAAAAAACTGGATATATTTTTAAAATCAGGAAATGGCTGACGAAATATTCCACCACTGGGAGGTTCAGAATCATGTACTGGATCCATGGTACTCGATTGTGCGTCGATGTCAGATTTATATATTTTCCCTTTAGATTTTGGCGCTAATACTTTGGTATTAAAGTAGACCTACCTTCTGACATGTCTTTTCGTATGTTCATTGTAAGAAAATTTGGTATTTAGTACAGACTTGCACACATTACACTGGAAACTATTTTTCTTCTGAAAATAAATAGAACATAATATTATTTATTGCTGATACTACTCTGTCTATAAGTAAAGTCAGTTAAAAAAACAAGTAATGGAAAAATTTGCATCACATCGATGAAAAACTGCCAACAATGAGCATATTACTGCGAGTCTATGCGAGTCAGCGGTGTTTTCATTGTCGGAGCCGAACCTCCGTGGCGTAGCGGTAGCAAACGCGGTCACTGCGCAGGGAGGCGCGGGTTCGATCCCCCCGCAGTGCAAATATTTGTATGCATAAATATGAATATTTGTACTGGTCTGGTCGTGCCTCGGAAAGCACGTTAAGCCGTTAAGTCGCTGCAATGCTTCGATATCGCCTTCGGGTCGTGGAGGTCAGACGGCAGTCGCTTCATGGAAAATATCGTTTTACTCGATTACTGTATTATTCCTTAGAATTTATTAACTTACCCTACAGAGTCCGATCTTTCCGCTTGACTACAATCTAAGTGTTTTCAAGGCTAGAGTGAATAGGCTCATAATAAACTAGTGCGCTTTACCATCAAAGATTTCATCACTGTTTACCATCAAGCGGGATCGCGATCAAGCTGAGACACAATAAATTGAAGTCAGACGGAAAGACCGTCGCTGGCATATTGTTCCAGTCCTTCGAGGTACGCGGTATAAAAGACGAGGCGAGACGCTTCGTCCGGATCATAGTGGTGCCTTCATCTTACCTTCCGATGCCTCTTCTCAATATGACTGACCAGTGTTAGCTCATGATCAAAGCCCACGATACAGTCTGTACATTTATAAGGTAGCTTCAAATAACCTTCTTTATTAGCCATACGCTCTCTTTCTTCTTTTAACTCTTGTTCGGTAAGAATTACGACTCTTATCTTTCCTTCGTACCTTTAAAGAAGCAATGAAAGGAAGGTCAAACATTTTTTATGAAAAAAAAAAAAAATACATAAAGCAAAAGCTACAGGCTGAATAATCGATTTCGAATCGGTTGTCGGGGGTGCAGCGAATGTACGGACGACAGCAGGGCAAGCTACCCGAAACTGTCAAATACTCCCAATCATCCTTGACCCTTAATGCTTTAGGCATCGGTCTTACGGGCAATGTGCCCGGCCAAAAGCCACTTAAATGTTGCAATTCTTCGGGCTATGTCGGTTACTCTCGTTCTTCTGGGGATCTCCTCATTCCTGATTCGATCGCGCAGTGAAACGCCAAGCATAGCCCTCTTCATTGCCTTTGAGTGACTTTGAGCCTTCTTATAAGGCCCATTGTTAGCGATCACGTCTCAATTCCATAAGTCATCACTGGCAACACACACTGGTCGAAGACTTTTGTCTTGAGACACTGCGGTGTTTCGGACGAGAAGATTCTACGTAGCTTCCCGAAAGCAGCCCAACCGAATTGCATTCGACGATTGACCTCTTTCTCGAAGTTAGACATTCCTAACTGGATAGTTTGTCTCAGGTAGGTACACGTAACTGTCAACAACTTCGAGAACAGAGTCTCTAATTTTTATAGGAGTCGGTACAACATGGACCTTAAGTGAATTTAAAGCCCGGGCTACTAAAAGCTAAGCGACCTCATTTCTGATTTGATCATGCTGTGAAGTGCATGGAGAGGGCTATGCCTCTCCATTGCCCTTTGACTGATCTTGAGATGTGAGGTGTGTCTATTAGTCTGTTTTAAAAAATATATACAGGTCTCCCAAAGTGATAATGCGCATAGAAATCTTCGTCACTGTTCGGCAACGGTCGTATTCCCCGAGCGTTCGGAAGAAGATATGTATATAGAGTGGTGCACTTAGGTAACCACTTTTTATGCACTTACCCACTTTTTATGCACTTAACCACTTTCTATGCACTTAACCACTTTTTATGCACTTAACCACTCTATATACATATCTTCTTCTGAACGCTCGGGGAATACGACCGTTGCCGAACAATGACGAAGATTTCTATGCGCATTATCACTTTGGGAGACCTGTATATATTTTCATTCTCTGAAAAGAATTGTAGTTAAAATGCTTTCATACTTCGACTCATTCTTCATCTTCCGTTTCTTCTTCTTCTTCAATTCTGCTAAAGGTTCAGTCTCGTTATCGGAGGAGTCGTGTTCAACCTTGACTTCAGTCTCGACCTCCAAGCACTCCAAATCTGTCGGCTCTGGTTTTACTTCCACTTCCGCTTTTGACTTGATATCGCCGTCAATTTCCATAGGCGAGCGTTGGAAGTTGTGCAATTTATTTATCTTTAGCATTGGCACCTAAAAGAGAAGCTTTCAGATATAACATAACGTGTATTTTCCGATGGGAAGGCCGAGGAACACCCGTGTAAGTAATCTGTAAGTATGCTTAGTAAAAGGTTTAGATTTTTTTATTAAATCAAATAAAAATCTTTCATTTCGAATTGATGGGTTCGAAATTAAATGAATGCTTCTTGGTTCGTTAAAATTGGTCGTAACTAAATCTTCTAGGATGGAGAGAAAATTTGCTATAGTTTAGTATAAATTAATAACTATTTTCATTACGAAAATGGATAAGTTTGCGACAATGTTCTGCACAATACCGATGATAATCGATGCATGATTGGTTTATATTACCTGATCCAAAAGCAATGCTATGCTTTCTTCAACTTGTTGCTTGAACATCTCAATCTTTTTTAGCATGTTATGGCATATATAGCAGATGTACATCTTGTTCAAATCAATCTAAAAAAAGCATAATATTATTGTAATAAACATTAAAAATGATGTGTGTTAGGCTTCGGTAGCTTTTTGGAGAGTGAGCGCGGGAATTGCATGACATAATTCCCCCATCTCAGTTCCATCACCGGACGACCCGTCGTACGGCGAGTATCCACCCTTACGTTGTTGACACCACAATGATCCGGACGAAGCGTTTCGCCTCGACTTTTATACCGCGTATATTGAGGGATAACAAATTGATAGCGGCGCTGATTCCGTTTGACTAAAGTGTCTTCAAGGATATAGTGAATACGGGCCTGCGGACGGTGAGCAGTGGGCAGCTCGCCGCCCGGTAAGGATCAGGCCCGAGTCGACGGCGCGACGTGTTTCACGCGCGCCTCATAGAGATGTCAGCACATCGTGACGGGGTCCACGAAGACCGATGCCTCCTGGGTCAGGGTTGCGGGTTGGTTAAACAAGAAACCGCGGCCCTGGCCGTCGCACAGGCCAGTGAAGAAACACGAGTGGGTTTAGTCAGTAAAAGTCTGACACACCCTTCCGCTCCGCCCACAGCGGGAGAAGTCATTTGATGATTTTTCATCCAAAAAAACAAAAGAAAGGATATACTGAATAGGCTCTTAATAAACTAGCGCGCTTTAGCATCATCAGTGCTTACCATCAGGTGGGATTGGGGGTCAAGCATTAGTTGATAATTATAAAAAAAATTGCTGGAATTGTGTGGAAAATTGCTGTAGTGGTATGATGAAATGACGTGAGGAAAGTTTTATGAATGTATGTATCTTGATGGATATGAGTAGGGGAAGAAATCGAACATCGTGAAGGAAACGGCATGTCCTAGAGCCAAAATTTCGGAGACTTGTGCCATCTACCCCCCCCCCCCCCCGCACTGGGCCAGCGTGGTAGATTACGGTTCCTCTCGCCGAGAGTAGGCCTATGTCCCAGGAGTGGAACATTTTTTTTTTTTTTAGGTTTTAAGGAAACTTACAGCTAGCATATATACAGATAGAAGACAATTAGTGAAAGAAGGCCAATTAAATGTTTCCACAAATAACATTAGGTTAGCACAAGACCAAGAGACAGTAACAGGTACAGCACAGGACAGGAAACTGAAATTATGAATAAGTAGGCACTCTGAGAGTATTTAGTAAAGACTGAATTTTTTTTAGTAATTAACAAAGAAGTTATCACAAAGTATTTTTTTTTTAGTTTAGGAACACTGGTGGTGAATAAATCGAGATCATTAACCCTCCGACACAACAAATTATATGCTCTGCTAGCTCTTATCATATAAGAGTTTTGTCGGTATACGCATCGCACAGAGGGAACATACAGAGGCTGATGATTCCTTAAAGTGAAGGATGGAACATGCAGCCCAATTTTGGTCAACAATTCAGAACAGTCGATTGAGTCATTAGCCATATTGAACAGAAATACCATATCGGCAATTTTTCTCCGCTCAATCAGTGGAAGAACGTGAAACTTTCTGCAACGGTTGTTGTAATCAAGCAAATAAGTTCTGGATCTAAACTGAATGCACCTCAAAAATTTCGTTTGGATACTTTCGATGCGATTGACGTAAGTATCGTAGACAGGATTCCATACTGGTGAGCAGTATTCGAGATGACTGCGCACAAAGCGCAGTACAGAATTTTGAGTGTTTTAATATTTTTAAAATCCGCTGATATCCTCAAGATAAAACCAAGGGCTTTAGAAGCTTTTTTAATAATTTTATCATTGTGTGTGTCAAAGAGAAGTTTCGAGTTAAAAGTGACTTCCAAGTCTGTAATCGTGTTAACTCTGGCTATTGAAGTTTTGGCTAATTTGTAGTCATAAATAATGCGCTTTAGTTTGCGAGTGAATGTACACGTGCAGCATTTCGAGACATTTAGATCTAACCGATTGGCCGTGCAGTACCCTACGAATCTGTCCAGATCGTGTTGGAGGCGTTCAGCATCTTCATGAGTCCTGATTTTACTTAGAATCTTCATGTCGTCCGCAAATAAAAGGACTATTGAATTTGAGAAACATGAAGACACATCATTTATGAAGATGCTGAATAACAAGGGTCCCAAAAGCGATCCCTGTGGAATTCCTGTGGGGGCTGTCATAGTTCTTGATGTATATCCATTAAGGACAACAGTTTGACAGCTGTTGGCCACATAAAATGAGAACCACCTAAAGAGATTTCCACTGATAGGTACCCATAGCCAGCAGTTTGCGCAAAAGTATAGCATGATCCAAACGATCAAAACACTTGCTGTAATCTGTGTAAATTACATCTACTTGTGAGTGGCGGGTTATACATGCAGTCAAGTAGTCACTACAAAGAATTAGGTTGGTGGTTGTGGACTGACCTTGCAGGAAACCATGTTGGCGGTCATTAATGCTTAATTTAAGACAGGTGTAAAGCTGCTTGTATATAATTTTTTTCCAAGATTTTAGCGAAAATACATAGTTTGGATATGGGTCTGTAATTTTCCACAAGGTTTCTAGGCCCTTTTTTATGGATCGGAGTGATTATTGCCGACTTCCAAACCGCAGGTACCTCTCCCAAATTTAAGGACCGCCTGAACATAAGTAAAAGAGGAAGACTCAGACTTTTGGCACAGTTGAGTATAAAAACTGGTGGAATGTTATCTGGTCCTGCAGATTTGGATAAGTCAACTCCTTTAAGTAGATTGAATACTTCTAATTCGTTAACTTCGACCGAATGTATGTCCGAGACAGTATTGCTCAAATACATGCCAGGCCCCCGCGTGTGGTCCATGGAAAGATCGTCGTCATCATTAATACTAGCAGCAGAACCAAGAAAATTAGAGTAGAAATAGTCCCTAAACATGTTACAAATGTCCTCTCCGACACTTGAAGTGCTATTTCTATATTTAAGCAAGAAAGACATTGATCTGATTTCTTGATTTAACATATGACCAAAACGCTCTGGGTGTCTTAGAAATGTCTGCTTCAATTTTTTTTGGCTGATTGTGTGTGGTTTTTTGGATAAGAAATCATCTAGATAAACTTGAGCGACTTCAAAAAATTTGCATAAGATTTATATTTCGCCTGCGCAAATATGATCACATATCTGAATTTCGTATAAAGCTTAAGTGGCTTCCCATACGTCTTCGCCGGAATTCTCATATCCTATTTCAGCTCTACAGCACTTTGTTTAATCCTAAAACCCCTTCTTATCTTAAAGAATGTTTCAAGTAACTTCATGACACACATAATAGATATCTGAGATCATCGGAAACCCTGATGTTAGACATTCCACTAGTTTTTAGGATAAATCCGATACTGTACAAGCAGTTCGGCTATGGAATGACTTGCCCGTGTTTGTAAAGCGTGCTCAATCTCTGCCCACTTTTAAAACCATGGTAAAAAAGCATTTCCTCTCTCTTTAAACATGTCATTTTTTTTATTTTTTCTTGCATGATGTTTATTAATTACTTAGATGTATTCATTAGACTAGTATGATACACTCAACGTGCATATTTATTATATAAACTATGTAAATAGTATACTGTAGACTACCTACATTATTTCTCTCTCCTTGCCCTTATTATTCCATCCAAAGGTTGTCTGTAAAAGATCGCTCTTAGCGATTAGACCGCCCATTGTGTCACCCTTTGTAAAATCTTATCACTATAGTCGGACGCGGTTTTTTTGCAATTACACTGTACATATTGCCAGTGTCTACTGTGTGGATAAGTTTTTAATTTGTTTAGTAATTAGGAGAGTCCATACTGTTCTGCGAGATTTCCAGGGGAGGGGCAGCTGAAACCCCTAACGGATACGCCCATGATAATATACAGAGTGATGCTGACAATACCACAATAAATGAAAACACGAACAATGCTGGTTCATAGGAATAATCCTAAACCATAGAAAAAAACCTAGCATCAAAAATAAAAAAAAATGAAAATTTCAAACAAACTAGATCGCATAAAATTGCAAACGGAATAGAACATCCTTTAAAAATATTGGTTCACTGACCTCCGATCGGTGACGGCGCGATCCTGTATCGACTTGCTTTTTTCGCGCCATTATTATTAAAGTTTGGTACCGCAGGATGCGACGGTCATTAACCTTTAAGCGCTTCCTTATCAACATGTACATCATGTAGCAAATGTGAAAAATGAAAAATAATTTCCTGTGACTAAACTAATGGACATACAGGGTGGCGCAATAGAACGTGCATTTTTAAAATAATTATTAAAAAATAAATACAAAAGGTTTAGTTAAAATAAAACTAAGCAATTATTAAGTGATAACTGAAGTTTATTTTTTAAAAATAACATCATCTAAATGATGACCCTCTCTACGTTGGCACTCCTCTAACCGCAAACGGAAATTACCGAAAACTTTCTTAAGTAGTGCTGGTGTGATTGTTGCCATTTCACCACAAATATTCTCCTTGAGCTGACTGATGTTTCTCGGATTATTGGTGTAGACTTTGTGTTTGAGGTATCCCCACAAAAAAAAGTCAGGAGGCGTCAAGTCTGGACTGCGCGGAGGCCATGGGATATCACCTCTTTTCGAAATCAGTTTGCCAGGGAACATCTGCTTCACAACCGCCATGGAGTCATTTGATGTGTGACTGGTAGCTCCGTCTTGTTGGAACCAAGTCCTAGAGTTCTTTATTCTTGAATTTTCAAGTTCTGGGGCCAAAAAACCTTCCAACATCGCAACATAGCGTTCGGTATTAACAGTGATGTTTTGGCCCCGTGCGTTTTCAAAAAAATAAGGACCAATTATTCCTTTGGCAGAGATTGCGGCCCAAACTGTCACTTTAGGGCTATGTAACGGTTTTTGATGTTTGAGTCTGGGATTCTCACTATTTCAATAACGACAATTTTGGCGGTTTACGAACCCATTCATATGAAAATGTGCCTCATCAGAGAAAAGGATGTTTTCAAAATTTGAAAACCGATTGAGCATTTCATTAGCAAATGTGAGCCGTGCTATGAAGTCAGAGTCTTTCAATTCTTGAGTTAATTGCAGCTTGTATGGATGCAATTTAAGATCCAAGTTTAAAATTCGTTGCAAACTTCGTCGCGATATGTTTAGAACAGACGATCTCTTGCGAGTAGATATTTGTGGATCTTCTCGTACCAACTGCTTAACACTCTCAATATTGTCTTCGGTCCTAGATGTGCGTGGACGACCTTTCACCTTGCGTGTGGTTTAAACGTCGAGCCAGTCTCTTCAAACCGCTTTATCCAGATTTTAATTAAATTAGCACTCGGAGCCTCCCTAATTTGCCGTACACCATACTCAGAACAAAATAGTCGCCTGACAACTACGTACGAACGAGAGTTTTCGTAACATTGCGCGCACGCAAAATGCGCGATGCTTCCCGTCGAAGTGACTCATAGTGACTAAAACTTCATGAACCGCGCTACCCAACGCTATCGGTCTCCCCTCGCCCACGCCCCTTCTACCCCGCAAAAAAAGATGATGCAATATGCACGTTCTATTGCGCCAGCCTGTATTCATATGATTTTTTATGGGTAGACTAAGAATGTGTTGAGGTACACGATGTTTAATTTATTGGCGCATTGTCAGTACCACTCTGTATACATATGTCTTTTTTTTTATTTTGAATCCGTCTGTATCCTAATTCTTGAGTTTTGCTTGTGAATATATGAAAAAATATGCCTCGAATTAAGTCGTTTCGATTAACGTCGCGTATTTCGAGAACCAAACATGCTGTAAGTATGAGGACTGCTTGTATTTTATTAGGAAATAAGCCGATAATCATCGAATTCAAATGGAGCTCAAGCTGCCTGCTGCCTTTTTGCAACTTTTTGTACTATGCTGGAGCGTGTACAGAACAAATTCAGAATAGGTTGAACATTTTTTCGTGTTACTTTGGTGAATTAGCAAAGGTAGCTTTAAATATAATATGTTATGAAAGCAACAATTAGTGTGTTTATTGTATTGTTATAATTATAAGGTTGTATTGTTTTAGTTGTACTTAAGTAGTTTTGTGTTAAGTAAGTTAAGTAATTGTGTAGTTTTTTAAAATTTATTAGTTTTACCTATTGCATTAGGTTTCTAAACCTGTAATGGTAGTTGTAAGTTTTTAAAGATAAATAAATAAATAAACTGTGTTAGGCCGCGCTTCCACTGATGCGAAGCTGGGCGGAGAGGAAAAGCGCTGAAAAGTGGACAGTGTTTTCACTGAAAGGGAGCGGAGAGGCGTGGTGGAATGGAGCGGACCGGACCGGAGTGGAGAATACTTTTGAATTTATCATCCGGTTTGATACGTATGCACCAAATGATGTTACGATGATAACTGAGGCATCGGCGTGAGTCACGCAGCGCCCCGCTGTCCACCGCTCTGCATCCCAATGGGATGCAGAGCGTTTGTGAGGACAACGGGGCGTGTGGAGGACAGCGGGACGGGGGGTGCGTTGTCCTCCGCAACTTTTTTTTTTTGTTATGGCATCTCGTAGTTAACCATTAGAGGCCGTGACTACTTAACCGGACTTTCCTGTGGATGGCTTAAGTCAAATTAAAGCCTCTAGCCAGGGGCACTTAAAAAATAAACTAAAATTAAGGCGACTACGCACTAAGGCGAACACGAACCTCGGCTTAGGGTGTCGCTAGAGAGGACAGCAAGAGACGGCTGGATCGCAAGGGTTTTTAGTGGTTTGATGACCACGGCGTTTCCTAGTACTAGATCTGAGAATAAACGCGTAAACAAACTCAGAGGTCATTGTTGGGACATTATTATAATTACTGTCTAAGCTGCGGCGCGGGCTGGCCTTCATCGGGCAAGCCTCCGCACCGCATCGCTTAGTTGTATTTATATTAGGAATATCTGCTCAGCTCTGCTCCACCCCGCTTGTGCTGTGTCCATTGTAGCAGAGCATAATGTTTGGTCAATTCGTGCAAGCTAAGCTAAGCTCTTCACCGCCCCTCCTACTCCTCCTGTCCAACCGAATGCAGCTACATTCGGCTGAATACCAGGATTATACATGCGATAGACTGCTGACCTCTTTATGCTCTTGCCATGCTTTTAGAGTTTCGATTTGTAATAGATGGTCACCCATCCACGAAGTGACCGCGGGAAATATAGCTTAACCTTCAATTAATCCGGGCGGCTGTTATTATTTAGCCAATTATATCTTATATCCGCCTTAAGAGAGCTCCATTTGAATTAGGCTTACAAATCAATTTCACCGCGTAAAAAAAACAACAGACCGACTAGCAGTTCTAAAAATATGCATCGTACGGCCCTATTGTAACAATACGATGCCAATTCAGAATGTCATTCTTATACTTGCAAATTTCACACACAAATACGATTTATATAACAAAAACTCTATTAAAATAAGTCAAGGGATGTATATTTAAAACATAATTACGTTAACTCACCGCTACTTTTATGTAATTCGTCAAAAATGCTGTGTGTTCACATGTACTAATATTTACCAAAGCAACATTTTGAGAAGCGCAGCAAATGCAAACTTTACTCATTTCAATATTATTTTGTTCAAAAACATAATCTTGAACGTTTAAATGCAAAAACGATGTCATTTTAATTTAATTTTACGAAATAAACAATTTCGGTAACCACTTCTCTACGGACATTCTACAATTTCTATAAACAAACGTTTCGGTTCACTGGCGCTTGCCCTTGAACTAAGAGTATAATATTATAATAGGGTCAGTAAAAATTTTTTAGTAATTTCTATGAAAATGTATTGTTTTCTTCAGATTCCCCAATACAACTATAAAATTAAGAGCATTTTAATTTTGTTTTTTTCTACATATTATACCCTTTTTGGAAGAATTCAAAGATTACTTGTATTACGGCCGCACGTATATTGAAATGTTAAACAAAGCGACGTTTTGTTGGCCCTATTTTAGGAATTCTATTACGCTATAACGAAAACTGAATAAATCGAGAAAATCACAGATCATTTAATTTTAACTTTAATTACAGCTTAAAATAAATAAAATATGATTTTCATCTAAGTTTACTATTAAATATATATTTTGTATCCGTTTTACGGAGTAAAACTACTTACTTGAGTATTAACTAAACTTATATGACATTTGAGCAATGATGGCCGTAGCGTACGCATTCACGCAAAACAACTTTGTTTTTTTTGTTATTTATTAATTGTTTCTGAATGAAAATTGAGATAATACTTGGTTGTATCCTAGAACAGCTAAAATGGATTCCGAAGATAATATATTTTGTTGTGGTTGCCTCAGCTCTGGCCGGAAAATGATACTTTTAGTCGAATATTGGAAAAAGCAGTCTTTTATGCAAATAATTAGCGAAACACCCGTAAGTTTACATTTTATGACATTCCTAGATCCTTATAATCTTCTAAGGCCAAACATTTCATATAAGATCACTTAGTAGTAATTGATAAAACAGTTTACAAAGAGAAGTATTTTTAAAGGTAATTTTGCGCGTAAACTAAATTCCGGCAGAAGTTTAGTAGTGATTTATCTATATAACATTACGCCTGTATTTCCCAAGATGGTAAGCCAGGCAGAGGTATATAATTCACCGTATTTCCAGTAAGAAGATCCCATGTAATGAACCTATTATCGCCAGCTGGGCACATATTTTAACTCCAGGTTGCTGCTAAGGAATTAATTCATTAAATATACATAAACATACGCCTTCTACCCTTGGGGCAAGCAGTTGTCTCTCCTTCCCCTTGGCATTCCATCCAAAGGTTGTATGTAAAAGATTTCTATTAGCGATAAGACCGTCTATTGTAAAGTCTTTATATTTATGTTCTATAACTTATATGGTGTACATAATAAAGAGTCATCATCATCATCTCAGCGTTAATCCCAGTTGCATCCGTAGCTTTCAGCGTTGGAGTCTGGGGTCCGCTTTACCAGTCTAACTGCTGATTTTGGCTAAACTTCAATATTTTCCGTGAAGCAACTGCCGTCTGACCTCTACAACCTGAAGGCGATATCTAAGCATTGCAGTTAAACCAATTGTTAGACTTTTGAGGGCTCCAACAACCCGTAACAACTGCCAGTAGATGTTCGTATGGCAGCCGGGATCAACGGCTTAACGTGCTTTCCGAGGCATGACCAGACCAGTGCAAATATTCATATTCAGGCATACAAATATGCGCGCCTCCTTGCGCAAAAGCCGCATTCGCTACCACTACGCCACGGACGCTGTCAATAAAGAGAGTACATAATAAAGAGTATTCTATTTTATTCAAAGAAAAAGAAAAGTCTTTATGCAGTGTATTATTTTAATTGGTCCTTTTACAGTTTACAGATGGAGACAGTCTACCGTTGTGGTTATGTTGGGAATGTGATGCACAGATGAATCGTTTCATCAAGTTCAAGCAACAAGTTAAAACATCATTCTCCTTGTTTTGTGATTATGTTAAACAGGTCAGTTATGTACATTATGTCAGTTATTTTTGTTGGGACACCCAAGTAGAATAGCAAGCTCATAACTTGTGATTTTTCATTATATCATTTTGAAATTTTGTACATAGATTCTTATTTAAAAACACTGGACACATATTTCGGGTTTTGCATAAACATAAAATTATGTTTTATATCAGTCCAGAATCAATTGTCTTGCTATTCAGTGCAGTGCTTGCAGAACAGCTATGCTGTCTGAGAGTATGCAGGTTAAGTGATCCTTTCCTCGCCTGGCTATAATGGCCGAAGCGGCAAGGGAATTGCTTGTGCATTTTGCCTGGAATACTGCATTGTGTCACTATAAAGGGTGCCTCTGACATCGACGCACAAACGAGTACCATGGGGATCCAGTACATGATTCTGAACCCCCCACAGGTGGAAATTTTCGTCATTTTTTCACTTTAAACCGTTCATAATTGCTATACTTTTATAACCCAATAAGATTTTAAAGTAAAAAATAATTAATTAGCTAATTACACAAAGAAGCGCAATGTGAACAAAACTCGAAAAGCTATCTTATCAGCTGATTCAATAGAGTTCACATCAGGGGTCAACGGCATACCCACAAACACGCGCGGCGGCACGCTTGTAACGTTCAAAGGCCGAGCCGACACATTTTTTTAAACACTTATTGTTTCTGTATAAATGACTGTCATAATTTTATTAGTGGCATGCGGTGTAGCCTTCTCGCGAAGTTTGCGTTACGATGTCAGATACACCCTGTATGTGCGTTCTGGTCCTCCGAGAAGACATCAGTTCCTGTGCCACTATAAACCCGTTTTAAAAAAAAATTGGTTGTCTGTAGAACTCCGTCTACTGCCGATATTTGAACGTGACAACGTCTATTACATGGTAATAGACCTCGCGCACGAGTGTGACACACGCTCTAGGGGTGGGGGTAAAGTAGGCGTGGACTCCGTGTGGCGTCAGATTCGGCCGTTACGGTGTTTTCGAGAATGACTCCACGCCGTACCAATTTAATAGACGTTGTCACGTCAAAATTAAAACCTGTTTCAGAACACAAATCTATCTAAATTACAACCACCACCAAGACTGACAACACACAAACTACACAATTTCGAAGTACAACACAACAGCGACCAACAAGAACAACTATTCCAAATAATAACAACAGAAAACAACGAGGAACTCAACACAACCTCCCCGGATGACCAGGCAGAATACAACAATACCTTAGATACAAACTCAGATGATGAAAAACTAATAAACGTACAGCCAAAAAAGAGGAGACATTTAAACAGAATACTTTTAGACAAAGTAAAAGTGAAAAAAGAGCGGAGAAAAAAGAAAACGGAGTTGTTTAAAGAAATAGAGTTAAGTCAAGAAGATTTGTTAGAAGAAAGAAAACTGGCGATGTTAAAAGAAGACTATGTTAACGCTATGTTCAGATGTGAGAGGTGTATTTTATCATTTCCTAACGCTGAGGATTTAAAAGATCATGTCAGTGTGAAACATGAATTGGTAAGTTGAAGACATTACTTAACACACATAATCAGCCCATGGGTTTAGCATTGCATCACCTCGCTGTCTTCCTTCCTATTCACTCAGTTTTTTTGAGTGAACAGGCTATAAATAAACTAGCACGCTTTACCATCAACGAATGCATCACTCCTAACCATCAGGCAGGATTGCGGTCACGCACTAGTTTAAAATTATATAAAAAAAAAAACAAATTACAAGTCTCCCAAAGTGATAATGCGCATAGAAATCTTCGTCACTGTTCGGCAACGGTCGTATTCCCTGAGCGTTCGGAAGAAGATATGTATATAGAGTAGTGCACTTAACCACTTTTTATGCACTTAACCACTCTATACATATACATATCTTCCGAACGCTCGGGGAATACGACCGTTGCCGAACAGTGACGAAGATTTCTATGCGCATTATCACTTTGGGAGACCTGTACAGTACATACTTTTTATAACTTTCGCGGTAAGACAGTTACAAATGCTGAGATGTGTTGTTTTTACTGTTATATTTTCCGTAGAACTCAAAAAAATACAAATGCGAAATATGCGAATGTTCGTTCGCCTCCGAAGTTTCATACAACTATCATACAAACAAACACGCGCGGCGCTACGAGTGCGGCGCGTGCGCAGAGCGGTGTAGCAGTAAGAGAGCCGTCATGAAACATTATGAGATGGTACATTATCATGGGTGAGTGTTATTATATTTTATCTACTCTCATATCAAAAAATTAAAAATATAAAACTAAAAAGGAGTTTATATTGACGTACTTTACCGATAGTATATCGAAAGGAAATTAAAAAATTAAATTATAACATTATTTCTCTAACAAAATAATGTTATAATAATTTTTTTTTTCATTACCGTACAGATTACAAACCATAGATAGCACTATTTCATTTTTTATCTGTGGCTGCACGCGCTTTGGCGCGTACGCGGTGATGCAGGGTGCAAACCAATAAATAAACTGTATCAATCTCTATCGTTTATTTCATATATTCCATACAATGTGTGAGATTTGATAAAGTAGTGTATGAAACTGTACATAATTAGGCATTACACACTCGTGTGATACTATTAAAAAACTCGCTTCGCTCGTTTTTTAAACTCGCACTCGTGCATAATATCCCTCATTATGTAACAATTTCATAAACTACTATTATGTGTGTGTGTGTGAGTATCACTTATTACATACGTGCGTATGTTTGCATAATAGTTGTATGCAACTAAGTATCATAACAAACAGACATGCGCGGCGCATAGCAATGCTGGCGTAACAGATCTATCATCAATGTGCTTAACTCAGTATTATAAAATATAGGTAGGTTTCGATCTCGTGGACATGGGCATACCGAGAGGGGGCAGGGGGAGGCAGCTGCCCCCCCCCCTGGAAATCTTACTTATCTCTAACTTTTAAATAAACCTCGCAGTATACGCTATCAAAATGTACGGAGTAATTGCCAAAAAACCGCGTGCGACTATAGCGCACACAGATTACCCATTCTAAAAATTTGACTTGCCTTCCGCTAGGCCTGACTTGCCGCCGCCTAGCCTAGAAGCTGGGTACCCATTTAGGTGGTTTAACCCCGATCTATATAAAATCCATGTTTTCTAATAAGGGGGCATATCTCCAGAAGAACAAACCACTGGCAAATAATCAACGTCCGAGGAATAATTTTGAATTTTTGACAGTTCTTCTGTACAATATCTGTCATATGTCAATTTTTTTTGCAAGTATCAACATTAAAATGTTAAAGTCAATGTTGATAATAAGTAATGGACGTTGGTCTGAAATAAATATTTATTATTATTATTTATTTAAAAATGATGATAATTGATGCCTCAACAAAATAATGATACTATTTGGTTTGCAGGCCATCAATAGAAATCGATGTTCAAAATCAGCTTCATAATGGCTCCACCAACGATGATGCAGACGGGACCGAAGAAAACAGGTAAAATTCGAAATATTAATAGCTGGGCCCAGTGACAACCCGCAAATCAAATCAAGTTTCGATCCCGATCCGTTCCGATCGAGCATTTATCTTCTGTCTTCTTCTTAATGAAATAGAAAGAAAATGATGCACAAATTTAGTTTATTTTGTCGACAAATAAATAAAATAAGTAAATATATACGGACAAATCACACAGATTGCGCTAGCCCCGAAGTAAGTTCGAGACTTGTGTTATGGGATACTAACTCAACGATACTATATTTATAATAGATACATATATAGATAAACATCCATGACCCAGGCCAATCGGGAAATGATCGTTTTCCATCATGACCTGGCCGGGGATCGAACCCGGGGCCTCCACGTCGCAGGCAGGCATGATGACCGCTGCGCCACGGAGGACGTCAGGGTTTTAGTATTTCCTTGATTTCAGTGCAAAACAATCATCGGCGACATTTTCGTGTGAATTTTGTGAGAAAAGCTTTAGATGGAAAGCGTCTCTAAGAAAACATGTTGAAACGCACCGAATAGAGGCCGGACAGAAACGGAAGCCGTATTGTGAACCGTGCAGGTAAGCCTTTTTTGTAATTTGCCCCCAGCGGATTCACTTTTTATACTGTACTAGCTACCCGCCCCGGCTTCGCACGTGTGCATTGCTGATTTGTTTTTTTAATTGGGACAAAACCCGCCACACTTTTTCCCACCCACTGCAACTCCTGAAAGCCAGAATCAACTGTGGAGACCGCCAGAAAAACGCCGAGCAATGAAGCTCGACGAGTCCCGGAGAAACGATTCAACTGTCTTGGGTCCCGCAACGAAATTAATCAGAAAAGTGCATTGCTGATACTAAATATCTACACTACAGAAAACTGTGAATGTATAAAAAACATAGTGGCCCGACGCCGCTCCTGCCGCCCCGGCTGGTCGCTTCTGCCCGCAAATTTTAAATCTGTAATATCTTCGAAAATATTCATTTAAATCATGTACTGTAAAGGGCGATATAGATCTATATTAAATCAACAATTTATTTAAGGTATTAAATTGGATAAGGATTTATGCTGTATTGGCTAAAATCGCTTCGAAAATTAGCTAGTATTCGTCGTAAAAAGTAAATGACAAAAAAATGTTATTGTGGGATATCCATAAGAGATAGACATATACCATCGCGGGCTTTTTTGTAGACCTTTTCAATGTGTACAATATTTAGTGCATTCTTTTGATAAATCTCGTAAGGTTTAACCTGCGTTTAACTGCAAAGGCGGAAAAAATTTAATTATTTACGACATCACATTAGAAACCTCAAAAATAAATAGTATTTCTCCACTATTTAATGGATGTTATTATACATAATAAACCTTGCTCTTTAATCATTCTATCTATTAAAAAACTCGCATCATTTGCTCGGTGGTAGGCCATAACATCGGCTGCCGGCAGAAGTTACCACCCACCAGACAAAGTCTTGCCGCCGAGCGATTCGTCGTGTTCTATGTGTCTAGAGAAGTTGTACGGAGGACGGGTCTGAGCAGTTGTAATGCGATGTGTGCCGAGTACGATGCATCAAATGTTGTTGTGTCGGGAGTTTGGTCGTGGAGGGTCTCCACATCAATCTCTCTCTGGCGCAGAATCGTTGGTCATGTTGTTGGGTTTAACATTGCACCACCTCGCTCAACTGCCGTCTTCCTTCCCATTCACCAAGTTTTTTTTTTTTAAGTGAATGGGCTTAATAAATTAGTGCGCTTTACCATCAACGATTGTATCACTGCTTACTATCAGGCGGGATTGCAATCAAGCGCTATAATTATTAAAAAAAAAAAACAATATATATTGCGGAGTTTTAAAGATTTAATCACATAAAGGGAGATAGGGAAAGAGAAAGGGCCTTTGTTTTATAATGTGAAGTGATTATCTGTATCTGTACTTGCAGGTCACCTTATATCAATTATGTGTCATATCTTGAGCGACCCTGGCTGCAAAAACACAGGCTTTTGTCCTAGTTTAGGAGGCACTTATGTTAAGTATACTAATAAATGATTAATAAAATAATTCTTATTAAAATTATTATTATTCACACGAATAAGTTTTGATCCTGTGGGAATAAAAAGTATCACATATGATAATTCTGGTTATAAACCACCTATGTGCCAAACGACATGCCTAAACTGAAGTATGGAAGAGACCCTGCAATGAAAACGCTTGTATAAAAATGATTCCTAGCAATAAAGGGTGTATCTGACATCGACGCACAAACGAGTACTATGGATCCAGTACATGATTCTGAACCCACTGATAGAATTTTTCGTCAACTTTTTCATGACTTAAAAAATATATATATGTAGTTTTTTCACTTTAGACCGTTCATAATTGCTATACTTTTATAACCCAATAAGTTTTTAAAGTAAAAAATAATTAATTAATTCGCTAATTACACAAAAAAGCGCAATGAAAACAAAACTCGAAAAACTATCTTATCAGCTGATTTAATAGAGTTCACATCAGGATCAACGTCATACCTACAAACCCGCACGGCGGCACGCATGCAACATTCAAAGGCCGAGCCGACAGTTTTTTTAAACATTGTTATTTCTGTAACCGTTCATTAACGACATAAATGACTATCATAATTTTATTAGTGGCATGTGGTCTAGCCTTTTCGCGAAGTTTGCGTTACGATGTCAGATACAGGGTGTATCTAATGCTGAATAGCTGAAAATTTGTATTTTGTGCCTTAAATCCACCTTGAACCTTAATCCAAGAACGTTAAGGTCTTCGTTCTCCAAGAATAATTAGATAAATAACAATGCATATATATGTTAAATTAAAAATTCAGTGTATGTATTATGATTATAATATAATATTCTAATAGAGGTGTGTGAGGGTGTGTGAAAATTACATTACATGTTGTATGTATAATTAATTTATTATTGTTTAATGTAATTTAATTGTTTTCAGATTATCATTTTCAAATACATCGAATCTTCAAAAACACGTGAAGACTAGTTCTAAGCATCAAATACAATTAAAACTTAGGTAAGTGAATTAGTTCCAAGAAGTTGTTGAAAGAAAGAAAGAAAAGAAAATTGCGTTTATCGCAAAATACACCTTAAAACTATAAAACAATGATTATAATGCCAAAAGGTTGTTTTAGAAGTGAAATTATTTTTAGCGACGTTAAACACTTTTTATTAGATAGGGAAACTATACCACTATTAGAACATCGCTAGGCCTCTATTAGGTCACCACTAGACCACCACTGGACCACCACTAGACCTCTATTAGATCACCACTAGGTAACCACAGAACCACAACTAGGACACTATTGCGCCACAATCAGGCCTCCACTGTTCTTTCATTTTTTTTTTTAAATAAAAATAACTATCCCTTACTGCATCAATACTATGCCTTAATGCATCAAATGTCCAACAGGAAACTAACAGAAAGTCTCCCCGAAGACTCCTCAAGTCCAGAGAAGCATCAACAGCGCATAGACCAGATCAAATGCTCCGTGAATACCGCTAAGGAGAAGTTCCCGTGTCCCCAGTGTGATAAGAAATTCCAGTGGCGAGGGAACCTGCTACGTCATCTTAACAGCCACGTGGCGAGGTGAGGAGTAGGCTCAATATTATCATTAGTCACTAAATAACCAGGCTTAAGAAGTCGTGGTGGCCTAGTGGTTAAAACACCAGCCTCTCAAGTATGAGTGTTCCATTAGAGGCCAGGCAAGTATCGCAATTAGGAGGAGAGAGATCAATCTCCCTCTGGCGCAGCATCGTTGGACGTGTTGTTGGAATAATGCATCACCTCGCTTAACTGCCGCCTTCCTTCCTATTCGCTCAGTTTTTTTTTAGTAAGTAGCGCGCTTAACCATCAACAATTGGGTTGTATCCTAAAAAATAATTTAATGTCCATCAGATAGATTTATAGAAAATATTGAACACGTATTTTTTTATTTTTCTTTCATTCAAATACTTAGGAAGGTATATTGATTTGAAATATCGCATGACGGCACGCCGTGGTACGAAATATACCACGGCGTGACGTAATTAGCCTCCACTCCGTAACTTTAATACGCTATATCTCAGTAGTTTTTGGTAATTTCGACAAAATAAAAAATACGGGTCTTAATTTTTTTTTATTATCTATAAGACGGACTAATTATTTTTTGATTTTTATACCTTGGATACATCCTTATTGCATCACTGCTTACCATCAGGCGGGATTGCAGTCAAGCACTGGTTTATAATTAAATAAATTTGAAGATTTTACAAAGTAAGCGGAGAAAGAAACCCCTTTGATGGCCCATTGTGATGACACAATGAGCGATCAGTTTCTTATTAGGCAGTCATTGCATGTGGAATATTATAACATCAATCAAAAGTCATTTCTTCTCTTCATCTCAGCGTCAACCCCAGTCGCATCCGAAACCCTTCAGCTTTAAAGTCTAGTGTCCGCCTCACCAGTCCAACTGCTCATTTTGGCTAAACTTCGATATTTTCCATGAAGCGACTGCCGTCTGACCTCCACAACCCGAAGGCGATATCGAAGCATTGCAGTTAGACCAATTGTTGGACTTTTGAGGGCTCCAACAACTCATAACGACTGTCATTAGATGTTCGTATGGCAACCGAGACTAACAGCTTAACGTGCTTTCCGAGGCACGACCAGACCAGTGCAAATATTCATATTCATGCATACAAATATTTGCACTGCGCGGGGCATAAATAAATGACTTTTAATATCAAACAAAACTCATTTATTTATTCAAATTAGACTGAGAATCAACACTTTTTGAATGTCAATATTACATGAGACCATCAAGTTTATTTAAATCGTTTGATATTATGCAAGGATATTATTATTAAGAACTGATCGGCAATATATCAAGGGCATTGCTTCCCTTGATATGTTGCCGATCCGGTCCTATCAATATCTGTGACAAATCCTTAACTGTTGAAGCAGTACGGCGATTACACCGCCCATTGCGTCACCCTTTGTAAAATATTCATTTTTTTTTTTTACTATGGCATCTCGTAGATGACCTTGAGAGGCCGTGACTACTTAACCGGACTTTCCTGTGGATGCCTTAAATGAATTTAAAGCCTCCAGCCAGGGCTACTAAAAACTAAGCGACTACACGCTAAGGGCACCCCCTGTGGGGTACGAACCTCGGCTTAGGGCGTCGCTGGAGAGAACAGCAAGGGACGGCTGGATCGAATTTTTGTTTTAATTTGGTTTGATGACCGCGGCGTTTCCTAGTACTAGCTCTGAGAAGAAACGTCCGAAACAAACTCAGAGGTGATAGTTGGGAAATTATATTTACTGGCTCAGCTGCGGCGCGGGCTGGCCTTCATCGGACAAGGGACGGGGGAGTCGGCGGCGAGGTCGGTAGGTCGGTCTTTTTTGTGTATTGTGCTAGTGGCCCTAATGGCCTCTTGGAGGAGGGTTATGGGGTCATCGGGGTCTGTGTAAAATATTCATATTTATGTTCTGTAATTTATATGGTGTACAGACTCCCCCCACCCAGACCCCTCCCTCCCTCCAAGTCTGACTTGCCCCCCCCCCCCACCAGGCCAGATGCTGGGTACGCCCAAGTGTGAGTTTAAATGTTAGTAAACGCACCCACGGTAATGGGTAGGAGTAATTCCTAGTGGGGCTATATTTCTAAAAAAAAAAAACCATATTAATGAAATTTCGTCGCAACTAGTAAATAAATAAATAATCTCTTTACTTCCAGGGCCAATGGCGAATTAGTTTGCGAGCCGTGCAACAGAACTTTCTCATCCATAGCAACTTATAAGCAACATATGAAAATAAGTAGAAAACATGTCAGCGAGAATGATTTCAAGTAAGTATCGACAGTTAATAATTTTACTCCATTTGCGATAGCATTAAACAGAAGTTAAATAGGTGTTACCGCTATTGAGCCATCACTAGAACATCACTAGGCCTCTATTGGGTCACCACTAGGCCACCACTGGTCGACACTTGTGAATGATATCTTACTTGTTGTTTTGCCGATTTACGTCATTCAGTTGTTATTTATTTCTGAATACTGTTTGAATTCATCTCGAAAATTTAATGTTGTACATCTCTGCTTCTATGAACTTCTTTTTTTAATAATTATAAACTAGCGCTTGACCGCAATCCCACCTGATGGTAAGCAGTGATGCGATCGTTGATGGTAAAGCGCGCTAGTTTATTAAGAGCCTATTCACTCAGAAAAACTGAGCGAATAGGAAGGAAGACGGCAGTTGAGCGAGGTGATGCAATGTCCACCAGACAAAGCATTGCCGCCAAGCGATTTGTCGTGTTCCGGCATGATATCTGGTGAAGAAGTACGGAGGACGGGTCTGAGCAGTTGTGTTGCGATGTGTGCCGGGTACGATGCGCCTAATGTTGTTGTGTTGGGAGTTTGGTCGTGGAGGGTCTTCAGATCAATCTCCCTTTGGCGCAGCATCGTTGATCGTGTTCTGGACATCGAGGGACTGGGACAATTTGCCAGCGGCGGTGTTTCCGTCGGACTACAATTTGAATGTCTTCAAGGCTAGAGTGAATAGGCTCTTAATAAACTAGCGCGCTTTACCATCAACGATCGCATCACTGCTTACCATCAGGCGGGATTGCGGTCAAGCGCTAGTTTATAATTATTAAAAAAAACGTCAGTATGACGCGTTGTCCGCATGTGGCAGTTGTAGATACTGCTACATACAATAAATATGTAAAGAAAACCCTGTCCGATCCGTGAAGGTATTGTTAGGTATTGATAACTGATTCTATTAATAACAACAAAGCCAGGCTAAACTTTAAAAAAAATCCCTAAAAAAATAAGCAATAGGAGGTAACTCAATACATGTGCGGTAGGCAATACATGCGCGGGCGAAGGGCGACAACGCACACACCACGAAGCCGCATCGTTCATAATAATACCGTAGAAAATGGTGTTGTCACTTTTTTAAAAAATACCAAATTTTGGGCAAGTAGAAATTAATTTGCGGAAAAACTCATTAGTATTGTTACTATGATGATTATGTAAAATTTTATGTTATATTTGGTCATGTGTTTACCTAACCTTTATTATCCTTATGGGTCGGACGGGGTTTTCTTTGCATATTGTATATTCAAACTTGCTTTTTACAGGTACATGTGTAGTGATTGTGGCAAGCGCTTCGCGAACAAAACTCGGCTCAAAGACCACGTCGATTGGGAACACTTGAAAAATTATGTTCACACGTGCCCTGTCTGCCAGAAGGTAAACTACTCTTTTTTATAATTATAAAGAGTCATCATCATCATCAACCTTTTTATCGTCCCACTGCTGGGCACAGGTCTCCTCTCATACAGAGAAGGGTTGAGCTTAATCACTACGCTTGCTCAATGCGGGTTGGCGATTACAGACTTAAAGTCCAGGTTTCCTCAAGATGTTTTCTTTCACCTTTTAATCAGTCATTGGTGTCCAAGATATACTTAGAAAGTTCATATAACTTAGAAAAGTTACATTGGTACTTGCCTGACCTGGAATCGAACCCGCACACTCATACTTGAGAGGCTGGTGTTTTAACCACTGGGCCACCACTACTTATAAATAGTGCTTGACTGTAATCCTGCCTGATGGTAAGCAGTGCTGCAATCGTTGATGGTACAGTGCGTTAGTTTATTAAGAGCCTATACTCTCTAGCCTTGAAGACACAATTGTAGTCGGACGGAAACACCGCTGCTGGTAAATTGTTCTAGTCCCTCGATGTACGCGGTATAAAAGTCGAGGCGAAACGCTTCATCGTCGTGGTGTCAACAGCGTAAGGGTGGAAACTTTCCGTACGACGGGTCGTCCGATGATGGAACGGAGATGGGGAATTAAGTCATGCAATTCCCTCGCACACTCTCCTAAATGCATCCTATAAAACAGAGGGGAAATCCCTAGCGCGGACTTGCGGGCGGTGAGCAGTGGGCAGCCCGCCGCCCGGTAAGGACCAGGCCCGAGTCGACGGCGCGTTGTGTTTCACGAGCGCCTCAAAGAGATGTCAGCACATCGTGACGGGGTCCACGAAGACCGATGCATCCTGGGTCAGGGTTACGGGTTGGTTAAAAAGGAAACCATGGCTCTAGAGCACAGGCAAGTGAAGTCCAGATACATCTGAACATTAAATCCAAACGCTATCCCATGTGTAAGAAAAAAGAAGAAACCGTTACAGAGGTGCCCATAGTAGACCATGTTCAACCCATTGACACATATAAACCAATGCCCATGTTACATTATTCTGGAGAAAAGATGTTTGGAATGTAGATATCATATCTTGCCTGCGTTCCCTGATAACGTTCTCAAAGTAGGGTTGCGGGTTGGTTAAAAAAGAAACCGTGGTCCTGGCTGTCGCACAGACAAGTGAAGAAACACAGATGGGCTTTAGTCAGTAAAAGTCTGACACGTCCTTCCGCTCCGCCCAGAGCGGGAGAAGTCATTTGATGATTTCTTATCCTAGAAAAAAAAAGGAGAAATTCCTAGTGTGGGATAACGTATGCAATGAGTAAACTAGGAGAACGTGGAACCTTGAAAATGATGTACTCACTAACTAATCTTTCGGTCTTCTATGGGATGCATTTTGGAGAGTGTATGAGGAAATTCCATGATTTAATTCTCCCGTTTCCGTTCCACCATCGGACGACCCGTCGTACGGCGAGTTTCCAGCCTTACGTTGTTAACACCATTACGATCCGGACGAAGCGTTTCGCTTCCTCTTTTATACCGCGTATATCGAGGGACTGGAACAATTTGCCAGCGGCGGTATTTCCGTCGGGCTACAATTTGAGTGTCTTCAAGACTAGAGTGAATAGGCTCACTGCTTACCATCAGGCGGAATTGCGATCAAGCACAAGTTTATAAATTATACAAAATAAACACATGTGTAGAAAAAATATGACAAGCCAATTTTTATAACTAGTTACTTAAGAGGGGGCTCTAGTGTCGAGGAATTCGAGAAATAGGTATTTGAAGAAACTATTGATGTCGCACTATTTCCAACCTCTCCCCATAAAGTGCGAAAGGTTGCATCTCAGGCTAAAATCAAAATCAAATTATTTATTTGCTAGAATGCAGGTATACAAATATGGTTGTCAGACAATAAAGTGGAGCCATACGTTTTGTCCAAGATGGGACATGCAAAATTTAAATTATGTCAATATGAAGCTACAGAGAAGAACAATAATCATTAATCATTTAAAAAAAAAATCACAACAATTAAATACAAAAAAAGTCGATTTGGTCACAATAAGGTCAAAAAGCAATTAATGTCAAAGTTAAATTAGTAAAAGGTCAAATATAATTAAATGTCACGTCAATAAGGATAGAATACAAGCATCATAAAACATCTGTGAAGAAATCAGTAACAGAATAATAACATTATACAATATATTTAACAATATGTCAGTAAGATTTTTTTTTAAATACTTTTAATGGTTGCTCTTTAATTTCCTTAGGTATCTTATTGTATACGCTTGGCCCCATACACAAAACGCTTTTTTTAACAGTGTGGTGTTATAGCCACCTGTATTCAACAAATTTTGATATTGAGATCTCATACAATTTGTCCTCTTTCGTGTCTCGTTTAACGATGTGAACAAATGTGGGTTAGTTTTCACGAAAATGGCTATTTCTAGAATGTCTAATTTTACCTACAAAAAAGTTGACCAAAAGACGTTTCGTATTTCGCTGTTTTCTTTTTCAAAACAAGACAGATCTCAATAATTTTCATGCCACAATTTAGAGCATAAGTAGGTATGCCGATACTTCTATTATTTTTATTTTTGTAAAAGATTTATCACATTTCTGTAATAGTCGTCTGAACATCGCGGTAAAAATGTGTAATTTTTCGGGATTTTGAAATATCATATTTCATACATCAATTAAATTTTGGAAAAAATCAATTGATAGGAGCATGTATAATCAAGGTGTAAAATTGGAGACAAAAAAATCACTGCCCTAAATGCGTTATCCACGAAGAAAGCACCACTACAGTTCCCTCTTAATGGGTGAACATCTTTATCTGCGTGCCTCGGAAAGCACCACTAGAGTTCCCTCTTAAAACTACATATAAAACGTCGTATCGATACTCATTGCTCCGACAAATCCACCAGGCGCTCCAACACAATCCCCCCTATTCATAAACGCTGCTTAAAGTTAACTACTGATTAGCGAATGTTTAAACATACATTTTAGACGTCACGTCACTTTACTTTACTCTACTCTAGGCTCTTAATAAACTAGCGCGCTTTACCATCAACGATCGCATCACTGCTTACCATCAGGCGGGATTGCGGTCAAGCGCTAGTTTATAATTATTAAAAAAAAAAACATTGTTTATGAATAAACCCCTTAACTTCTGTGGTGTTTATTCATAAAGGATGATTAAAAGTGACGTACAAACGTCCAAAATGTATGGTTAAATAATCGCTAATCACTAGTTGACTTTAAGCAGCGTTTATGAATAAGGGGGAATGTGTGGTGTGATAATAATCTAAAACAAACACAATCTTGCTGTACATCACACTCGTCTCCACAGAGTAGGCAACTCGTTCATGGGTCAATGTATACACTTTTACAACAAGCTTCCCATGGACATTCGAAACTTACCCATTAAACGATATAAAACCTATATAAAGGCCAAACTTTGCAAAAAGGGGTATTATAAAATCACAGATTATTTAGAGGATAGAGAGGCTTGGGACTGAGCTGCTCGCTCTGTTAGCATTGTTATTAAGCAATATGCGTAATTATGACGTAAATTATTGTAAACATTTTCATTTTTAATGTCTGGACTTTAAAAAAGACGATGATCCCTGGGTTTGTTTCGGCTATTTCTTCTCAGAGGTAGTCAGTTAGGAAATGCCGGCTCCATCTAGTTAAAAAAAAAAAACATATGACGTGTAAAAGTGATCGGTGATCCTACTTGCTTAATAAACGATTTTATTTCTACTTTCTTTCACAGGTATTCAAAAGCCATACATCTTTGTACTTGCATAAACAAGTGGTTCACAAGAAGGACAACGCGGAACATTTGTGTGACCACTGCGGCAAGCCCTTTCCGGTGCGTATTGCTTAATTACTTATTTAATTACTAGCAACCCGTCCCGGCTTCCCACGGGTGCCATGCTGATTCTAAATACACTACAGAAAACTGTTAACGTTGAATACAATATGCAAAGAAAACACTGTCCGACCCATAAGGATAATAAAGGTTAGGTAAACACATGACCAAATATAATATGAAATTTTACATAATCATCATTGTAACAATACTAATGGATTTTGTAATAATCTTTTTTTTTCCGCGAATTAAATCTAACTTCCCCAAAATATGGTATTTTATTAAAAAAAAGTGACAACACCATTTACGACGGTATTATTATGAGCGATGTGACCGCGTGACACGTGGCCTGCCCCCCTTCGCCCGCGCATGTATTGCCTACCGCACATGTATTAAGTAACTTACAGCCCGCCTTTGCAGGCATTAATAGAATCAGTTATCAATACCTTCACGGATCGGGCAGGGTTTTCTTTACATATTGTATAAAAGATAGCGGCCCGCCCTCCCACCACAACGGCCGGTCGGTACCGCCGCAAACGCTACCTCCCGCCATTTTTAAATCTGTAATATCTTCGAAAATATTCATTGAAATCACATGATACACGTAGTGATACGTTAAGCCGGTCCCGGCTGTCATTTTTAGGTCTTTAACAGCCATTACGGGTCGTCAGAAGTACGGCAGTCTGACCACTAACCAAGGGCCAGTCTTATCAACGGCTACCGTATTACCCAGTTACTGGGTTGAGGAGTTCAGATAGACAGTCGCTCCATGTGTTATTGGTCTTCAGCTGAATCCGGTTATTGATGATAAATTTATCCACCAATAAATATACAAACTACAAAACAATATAAAACATAGTAATACATACGCTACATAATAGGAGCATCTGCAGCCGAACTAGGCAATACCTGTATCTCGGCGTGCTGCAGCGCCAAACCTCTCAGTAAGTTAATATCTTAAGAAATTAAACTAACGCGACCAGCTTTATGACGACAAAAGGAAAAGACTAATAAAACAAAATAAACTAAGTGTGTTAGCAGAAGCGTAGCGTGCTTTAGCGGGGCCCCGTATAAAAATTTGTTTGGAGGCCCTCAGGAAGGGTAAAGAATTCTCACAAAAGAAAAAATAAATTGCATAAAATTAATAGAAATATTTATTCATCATAATTATCTGTCTGTCACTTTTTCCAAAATTTTAGAACTTCGCTTCCCCCGGAACCGTTCGGAAAATCAGAGCTCTCATTGGATATAGCTCGTCGCCTGTCGCTCGTCGCGCGCAGTGTGTAGAGGCCATTACGCGGGAAAAAGAGAAATTGGTTTTTTGACTTTTGTCATTTGTGAAATAAAAAAAAAAGTTGGGAAGTGTTTATTAATTTTTGCTTACGCGAGTTGGGGGCGCCGTATAATTGATACGGCAGATACGGTGGTAGCTACGCCCCTATGTGTTAGAACAATGTTACATGAAACAAAATACAGTAAATTAAGCTCAAACTTAGTGAGTTAAAACAAATACAAAGAAAGCTAAGTGAGTTGGTGTTTATGTATGGAGAAGGGTGCATGACTGTGTAAGGGGTGGTGAGTGTTAAAGTGGTTAGGACTGGAAGCTGACCCCAACATACTTGCGCCAAGGTTAGGCAGATATGAAGCATAAATAAACGACGACTTTAGGGGTCTGAATATAAATGAAACTAGACTTGCATTAAAACTGTAGTTTACTTTCAATTTATCCTAATACAATGTTATGAGAAATATCAGAAGGATTTCAAGCGTACGACTATACTGGGTATCCGGAAACGACTGGCGTGGCTCGCCGCTGTTCGGTTAGCTCGCCGGACGACTTGTCTGCGTAGGCATTGCGCACCTCCTTACACTGAATTTTGACAAATAATAGAATAGTGTGATTTTCTTCCTTGCCAATGAACTTACAACTAAACTGGAATGTGAACTATCAATCAAAACGCGGTCGGAGGGAGATAGCTTCACAGTAGCCCTCTGTCCTTGTTGTGTAGGTTGACTATTATAATGGAATTTATAAGGAATGTACGTAAAAATTTTTTTTTCACTTATATAGTTTTAATGAATATTTAGGTATGGATGCGAACTTTTTAATTTCTGTTTTACTTCTCCTTTCGCAGGTCTGCTGGAAGAAATTTCTTAAGAAATAAGCAGCACCTTTGTACTCAGATCTTCATTTTGTTGTATCTATATGTATTTTATTGAGAGAGACTTACTTTTGCAGCCATTAATGGCACTATTTTTCACCATCTTTTTTCGAATCAAAATTGTTGGTATCAAACAAAATTACAAAAAATACATACGGTAACACTTAGAAAGAGACAGAGGGCTACTGGGACGCTTTCTCCCTCGGACCGTATTCTCTTCAAATAAAGTTTTATTTCCGATCGACCTTACCTTACAAGAATTATACAAGTTTACATTCCAGTTTAGATATAATTTCCTTGCTTCCTTGTAAGAATTGCTTTGTTTTGACAGAATCAAGCCAAGCTCCGCTGTCACATGCTGGCTCTGCACAGCGCTCAGGCCGCGTACAAGTGTAGCACATGCGGCGCGCGCTTCAGCTGGCTCTCCTGTCTCTCGAGGCATACCAAAAAACTACATGGACAACGCTAGACAAGTTAACTTCAACCTTCGTGCAACACCATACAGTTAAAATTACAACCACAGGGACCTACATGGTCAACACTAAACAGGCGTTCGTTTCACAAAGCAAGTTTTTTTTTGTAAATTAAAAACTATTGCTTGACCGCAATCCCACCTGATGGTAAGCAGTGATGCAATCGTTGATGAATTATTACGAGTCTATTCACTCTAGCTTTGAAGACACTCAAATAGTAGTCCGACGGAAACACCGCCGCTGCAAATTGTTACAGTCCCTCGATGTACGCTGTTAAGGGAGGAGGCGAAACGCTTCGTCCGGATCGTACGACGGGTCGTCCGATAGTAGAACGGAGATGGGGGAATTAAATTATGCAATTCCCTCGCACACTCACCAAAATACATCATATAGAAAACCGAAATGTTGGCTACTCTCTGGTTAGGTTAAGATAATTTAAACCTTCGTGCAACAGCTTACAATTCAAATTACAACTACAAGGACCTACATGGTCAACAACAGTCGGAGGAACATTACACAAAGCAAGCTAATTTGAACCTTCGTGCGACATTATAAAGTTCAAATTACAACAACAAGGACCTACATGATCCATATTAGACGAACGAGAGTTACACAAGGGAAGCTCACATAAACCTTGTTTATCTTGTAAATAATATTATACAGAGTGGTTCTGACAATACGACAATAAATGAAAACACGAACAAGGCTGGTTCATAGGAATAATCTTAAACCATAGAAAAAAAAACCTAACATCAAAAATAAAAATGTGTGCGTGTACTAGTGTACACACGTAAGAAGTGAAACTTTTTAGAAAAAGATGGCGCGTAAAATAACATTAATAAAGATTAAAACTTAGCGTCCCCAATAGGGAGACGGTCCACGACTAAATACAACACCAAATTTAAAACTAAACTAACCTAAAGATACAGCCTGTATGTCCCAACAATTGCACGCGCCAGCACCAGGTGAGTCAGTGTGGAATGCGAAATGCGGGGTGCGGGATGCGGAATCCCCTGGGGCCAGAATGTTGGGCTCTTCCTCCCGATTCCGAAGAGCCCAAACTCGGCTAGTCTAGGACCTCCGGATCCCGAGATAGGCCGCGGGGGGGTGAGGTGGCCTGTTGTGTGTTGGGAGGATCCTGTCCACCTGGGGTCACAACATGAGGGGAGAGTGGGAGGGGACAGGACACTGGAATCTCGGAATGTATGTGCTATATGGGTATTGGGAGTCAGGTACTATGGTCAAAATGGGGGTCTAGGGGTCCTATCTGAATATAGGTTCCGGCTGGGAGGGGGGTTACTAAGTGGGGGGGGGGGGGGATTTTGTCAGAATTTTGAAATTCCCAGCCGTTTCCGAGATATCCGGGATTTTAGGTAGGGATATGGGGAAGGAAATTTAATAAATAAAAAGATGGCGCGTAACCGAAAAATGTGACGGTAAATTTTTTTCCAACGCCGGTAAAGATGTTTCACTTCAAAAAAATGCAAATTTTAAACAAACCAAATCGCATAAAATTGCAAACGGAATAGAACGTCTTTTAAAAATATTGGTGTTGTGTTCACGATGTTTAATTTATTGTCGTATTGTCAGCACCACTCTGTATAATATAACTTATCTTAATAAATAATATTATACAACATTATTTTTTGTTTATTCGAAACCCTCAACACGTGTCCAGTATTTTTAAGTAAAGAATCTATGTACAAAATTTCAAAAATATATCATGAAAAACCACAAAGTTATGAGCTTGTTACCCTCGTTAGTTGTCCCAACAAAAATATGGTCCACGCTCCGGTTGGACGAGCGAACCGGCTGCATTGACCTCTGGCGCCAGCTGAGCGCGGGCATGAGCATTTTTGTTGGGACAACCAAGTAAAATAGCAAGTTCATAACTTTGTGGTTTCTCATTATATCTTTTAGAAACTTAGTTATAGATTCTTTACTTAAAAATTCTGGACACGTATTTCAGGTTCCGCATACTTAAACAAAAAATAATGTTGTATAAATAAGTGTATGTAAAGAATGTATTTTGATACCGTAATGAGTAAAATAAAGTGTGTTCAAACGATTCTTTTTAGTTTATTTGGTGTCCCACTGCTGGGCAAAACTCTCCCCTTTTCCTTTCCAAACCTCCTTGTCTTGTGCTATGTCTGGCTATCTTGGCACAGCGAACGTTACCAGATCGTCATACCACCGGCTCCGGGGACTACTGTGACGGCGATGACCTCCCTCAGGTGTCTAGTGAGTGACGATCTATGTCCATCTGTAGGTGTACATTCGCGAGACACACACGCACATGATACATAAGAGCAGGTGTACAATATAATATGACCCGGTTTATGTAGCGGTTGAGCGATCAACCTGACATGACCTACAAGTAGTTGTTCTGGGTCTGGTTTGTGAATGTGATTTTAAATGTTTGTAAACGAACCCATGATACAGGAGTAATTGCTAGTGGGAGCAACGTTAAAAAAAATTAAACGAATCTATAATCATGTCACCCTATCCTCTAAACCAAAGCTGACCCGCCGACACAACCCGGCCGGCAGCTTATGTTGAAAGAAGCCTGCCGGCAACCTTCGCCCGCGCGTATTACCCGCCGACACCGACGCCTGGCGACATTTTAGCTGTAGTGACGTGTTAATATGTATAAGTTTCTGATGTCGAGCCGCCGGCAAAATTTAACAACTTGCAATGACTGAAGCCGCCAACCTAGCCCGCCGGCAAAATGTTGCCGCATATGCGCTGGTATTGGTGAGTAGAACCCTTAACTAGGTAATCCTGTGTCTTAGGAGACAGTGTCGGGCCATAGAGGACGGCTAGTCATGTAGGTATAACAACAGCCAAGGAGTTTGGCGCAAGGGGGATATGTAACACATAGATATGTGTGCTGGTGTGTACGTGTGTTTGTGAGAGGGAGTGCATTGTATGTGTAAGTGGTGTTCACTCAAAAAAACTAAGTGAATCGGAAGGAAGACGGCAGTTGAGCGAGGTGATGCAATGTTGGGGTGCGTGGCAGAAAACCTCCCCTAGTGCTCAGTGCCTGCTGGTCCTCTGGCTTTGAGACCCTAGGACGAGCAGACGCTGGGCCGGTGCACCCTGGGCGTGGGCAGCAATCTCTTCGTGACTATTGTGCAGGAGGAGATTGCTGTCCGCGGCGAATTTCTGCCGGAGCGGAGGAGTCGCTCCCGAGGGCTCCTTATCTGTGCTCTGCAGCGCTGCAGCAGAGCACACGAATAGGGAGTGAGATGGTGTGGACCGCGGGCCGTTTTGACAGTCCGCGGTCTAGGGGTCACGTCGCGTGACCGAGTTGGAGAAGACCGTGGGTTTCTCCTCGCCCTGCGGTCTACAGGCACTCGTTGCGGTGGAGGTTTTATAGCCACGGTGCCGGGTGGTGGGTAGGTTAGGTTAGGTTTAGTGTTAGGTTTAGGTTTAGTTCATTTATATCATTAGGGGAGGAAAAAAAAATTCAAAAAATCAAAGAGAAAAATATAAAAATATATATGTCGGAGATCGTCGATATAATTTTAATAGAAGTTGCTGATTTGATTTACGTAGTAGAGGGGCGAACGCTTGTGACGTTATTTTGTGATGGCGTCACAGGGACAGAGTCGCTTTGGAAAGTGGGGTTCGTCGAACGGGCACTTTGCATCGAGACGCGGACCAAGGCACTTCTCCGAACCGAAACTGTCGGTTTGCCTATTCAAATTGTTATTATGAAGATTGGAGGGTATATCTACACGTCGTGCGTTAATTCAAAACTCACCTACGAAATGGAACCTGTACCACCACACCAAGATGCTGTCGACCCTACCGCTCTGCCGTCGCTGTCTCCGACATCAGAAGTTGGATAAAGAACTACACTGCTCACAATCTCGTTATAAATCAAGGAACAGAATAACAGTCACTTTCTGCCATTATGTGTGTAGTTGTTCATTGTCTTTGTATGAGCTTCTGTAAATGCTGGATGTACGGGCAGTGAGGCTGGAAGTGAACCTCATGTCACGAGGTGCGCTCAATTGCTGGCGCATTGATCGCTCCGCGTGATGGTCCGCTGCAGGCGTGCAAGTGCTGGCTGTTGCTTGGCGCGCGACAGTGCTGGCTGTTGCTTGGCGCGCGACAGTGCTGGCTGTTGCAAGTGCGCTTGCGGAGCGCGCAAGGTGCGCTTGCGGAGCGCGCAGGGTGCGCTTGCGGAGCGTGCAAAGTGCGCTTGAGGAGCGCGCTTCTAGCTGCTTGGTGAATCGCATCAATGGCGTTTGGCGCTGCTGGAGCTGCTTGCGGCACAGCCGGAGCTGCGTGTGCATTGCGGAACACCCAAAGTTTCAAGACTTGAGCCTCTACAAAATACCCAAAACGATTGTGGTAACGTGATGGGGTTTTATGAGAGCTCAGAGATGTCTTTGTGCAACGGTTGACAACTGCCAAGTGGCAGATGTTTGTGGGAAATTGCCATAATTCGGTGAGTCGTACTATTTTTTTTTGATTTCGGTGCTGAATGTTCTCTTCTCAAACAATCTGTAATCTCATTCGTCTACGTACACACGCGCCAGTATACCTATATACAGTGTACAAAGTTGTGTCAGTGTATTGTGTACTGATCAATTTCTTTGCGACATGATAATAAGAGTTATTTGCAAATTTTATTTCTTGTACTACCCGTATTCTTTGTTATAATGGACTGAGAAATTTTAAATCAGGGTTTTAAAATTATGATGTCTGGTTTGTCTTTAATTCAAAACTAAAGTTCACTGTGGCCTATAGTTACGAGCTCACTTGAGTTTCTGATAGTATGTGTGGCTAGACTATTAAATCTTCTCAATAGAACAAGCGGTAACGAACATAGAAATGAGTGCTATTTACGAAAAATCTAAATTTGATAGAAGTGAGCTAAAGTAATGAAATTTAATATTTGTGAGTTGTTTGATGGCGATAATGGCGATCGTTACCTATTGAAATCGTTGAATGGAAACAGAACTTATAAGTACCCCACGATCGCATAGGTACGAAAGATTTTTTCAAGTAATGTCTGCTGAGTTAGATTTTCAAAATGTAGAAAGTAGCTTTGTGTATAATCAGCATTAAAGTGTGTGGACTAAATAATCCGTTTGCCTTTGCAAGTTTATATTCTATAAATTAAATATACTTATTGCACAACACTCTTTCTTAAGACTTCACCATCACATTCTTCAAACAATATTTAATGCATGTTACAGACAACTTCAGCTGAATGTGATACAGCGCAACAGCAGCAGCAGGTGCCTCCACCTCCACCGCAGTACTTCACATCTCCCCCTGAGAATATCCACATTGAGAACAGTAAGTAGTCATAATATGTAACTATATTGAAATAAAATTTTGTTGAAAGTGTGTAGGTACTTTATGACAAATCCACATAAATTTTGTTTTATAATCTATACAAATCTTATAAAGCTGAAGAGTTTGCTTGTTTGAAAAAGCTAATCTCAAAAAGTACTGGTTTGATTTGAAAAATTCTTTTTGCATTGGATAACGCATTAATCGAGGAAGGTTTTTGGCTATAAAATCAAGCTGCAAACCAGAGGAGCGGAGCATATAAAAAAATTATGCTGTATATTATGATCTAGAAGTGAAATAATGTATCTACAGAAATCGACTCTTTTGGGGTTAAAATAAAATGTTCAAATAACTAACTCCATGCGAAAGAAGTTGGGCAGCTGCTAGTTATTAAATAAATAAAGGCCATGATAAGTTGTTAATGCTTTTAGTATTATAAAGTTTGTCTTGTACATAATTTAGTAACTGTTATTTTCAGCAACGGTTAATAAAAATCGGCCAGGCACAAGCCAGGAGCAAGTGGAGTTCGATGTTGAGGAGATAGAGGGAGTTGCAGTTTCCCCTACTCCCTACTACGGTTTTGTGAGTCTAAGACGCATCGAAGTCGGGGCTCGTCGTGTCATTCGCCCACGCCGCATCTCACCGCGCCACCGCCATACACGCCCTGTTGATGCAGCTTCCCTCTTTGCTGGCACCAAAGAAAGATGGCATAATTTCGCTACAGAGTTTGCCACCGAGCATCTAAGGCTTAGAGAACTGGAGATCGAACAACAGTCTCAGTGGCAAACTCTGTTTGGGAAATTGTTAGTTATATTAGAAAATTTTATTAAAAAACCTTAAATAACTTCTTAGTTTTTATTTACAAAATTAAACTACCGAGTCTCATAAATAATGTTAGCCAGCTGGTCCCGTACTAGGTGTCCTAATGTGAGCAATGATTGGTCTGCTTGCAGTGGCACTTCATGTCTTTGGAATACAGGACCAACTGTAAAGAAACACGAAATAGTTAAGTATGAGTAATTTAAATATCATCGATACACTTTCAAAGGCAGAAAAATGCTTAGGCATTCCTTATGGATAAATTGTAATATCGTACATAACACTAAATAATATTAAAACAATTTCTTACATAAATGGATCGAGATGGAAAAATAGATATATCTTGTACTTGGTCTTGGTCTTGTAGGAATCAAACCCTCCACCATGGCACAGAGGGTAAGTTTAGTGTCATCCGTCCATTGGATCATTAAATGGATTACCTAGCTTGTGAGAAAATTAGTAACTACTTACCATTTACTTCATCTTGTGGAAGTGGCACACCAAAATCCAAAGCAATGTTGTGTAAAACACAACATGCCATTATTATTTGGGCGCACTTTTCGGGTTTATAATGCAATACTCTATCCTTGCATACACATCGCCATCTATTTTTAAGATGCCCAAATGTGTTCTCTATTAAGACCCTGGTTCTACTATGCACTCTATTATATGCCTCTGCTTCTGAACCAATTACTGGGTCTGTGTAAGGGGTCATTAACCATGGGCGTTGTGGGTATCCTGAATCTCCTGCAAATAATGATTATTCATTATAAGTAATTTATTATAAACAAATCCAAATGTTGAGAATAAATAACAAACCTAAAAGCCATGCTGATTCACCAGTCTGATGCAGAGTTTGCATATAAGAATTTATGGCACTATTCTCCCAAATAAATGCATCATGGCTGGCACCTCCAAATTTAGCATTAATGCTAAGGATACGGCATTCATGATCGCAAACCTTGAAATAGTAGTTAAAACAGGTAGATATATTAGATATGAAGAATTATTTCTTTTAAGATTCTGTTACAGTATTTGTATTACCTACCATCTGAATGTTAAGGGAGTGGTAATTCTTTCTGCAGTAATAAATATGTTCTTCATCCTTTTTAGGTTTACAAATCCTAAAATGACAGCCATCCACACAACCCACAACTCCAGGAATACCATAATTGTTCAGAAATCTATAACATAAATGAAGGTATAAAATGTTTGAAAGCATAAAAACAAATAAACACAACATAACAATTAATGTATTCAAATTTACCTTTGTTGTAATTGCTCCCTTGCTTCTCTTGTGTTAGGAAATTTTATAAATTTCTTTATAATTTGAGGATGAGTAAGGGCTGCGGTTACTTCACTTATGAACCTACTTATGGCTTTCTGCGAAAAATGGTTGGCTACTCCAACTAAACGTTGGTAGTCACCATTCGCGTAAAATAATAGCGCACACAACACCTTAAAACAAAAAGTAAAACAAATATTATATATTAGGTACCTAAGTTAAACAAACCATCCCGGTATTTTTTCCTTCGTTCCCACTAGTACACCCAACCCAATCATACCTTTGTCTCAAGTGAGACTCTTTGCGAGCTTCGGAGGTCACTATAGGTGCGCAGGGTGCTGCATAAATATTTAAATGCAGCTTTCGTCAGCCGATACCGCTGGACAAAATGGGTATCGGAAATACGGCTGACAGAGAATAATTCTCTTTGACGAATGTTGTCACGCCTTTCTATGTTGGCTACTTCGTCCTGCGTTGTTTGCCACGCAAAATACCAACGGGCAGACATTTCTTTTTATAAAAGTTTTAACAACTCACTGAACTCACTAAAAATTTATAAGTGACACCTTAAACTACAAAAGTTTTTGTTTTCGTTGAAGGCAGTGTTGCCAACTCTGATTTTGAAAAAGGCGTAGACCTACATTGAGAAAATTACGTAGATTTAGTAAAAATGACTTACTAAAAGTTCGTAGATCTACGTATTTTTTTTTTCAAGGTAAAATGAAGAAGTTTGAGTAGGTGAAATTAAATAAAACGGGTTTTTTGATATACCTTCACCTTGTAATCAGTCATTGGTGATATACTTAGAAAGTAAATGTAACTAAGAAAAGTTACATTGGTACTTGCCTGATCTGGAATCGAACCCGCACACTCATACTTGAGAGGGTGGTGTTTTAACCACTGGGTCACCACGACAATTTATACATATTTTTGTTAAAATATTCTATGTGTTCGTGAGTAGGCTCAGTGTTTCTTTTCAGGTCACTCTTGGACAGAAAAGTGAGCCTGTTAGCGTGTCAGTAGTAAGTCTGTTTCTGATGTCATTTTTCATTACATTGATCGACTGAAATCATTACAGGCACTGACGATCCTCTCCTTATCCTTAATCCTCCTTTTATGTACCTAATTAAAATATCTGTGCCAAGAGGAAGCGCTCTTCGTTATCAAAAATAGATTGTCACAAAAAATAGAACAACTTCGAGAACAGAGTCTCCAATCTTTGTAGAAGTCGGTACAACATGGGCATTAGACATGACTTTCGTATTGCCCATGTTCGTTTTAAGACAGAACAGAACATAATATGAACTGCAAATTTGTCTCGTCTGATGGCGCCGTAATGTTTCCGCCAACTGTCACTGTCAATTTCATGTTGTTTTTCTTGTGATAAACTATATTAAATTTCTGAGAAGACATGTTCAAATAATAAATGTTATACCAGTATTTGGTTAAAACCACTGGATAATAATAATAGAAAAAAAGAGACCGGAAACTCTTTGAATGACAACAACGTCCTTTCTTTTAAAGGAAACGCAAAGGTACGCCCATACAGTCAAGTATAAACACACTAGAGCCCGCGTAACAGTGAGAAAGACAGTGTGACAATAAAAATTTGCATCAGTTTAGTTACTTTGCATACTTTTACAAATTGACTAAAAGTACGTAGATTCTGGGACTGAAAGTCGTAGGTTTTCAGGAAAGACCTAAAATACGTAGATCTACGTAAAAGACGTAGAGTTGGCAACGCTGGTTGAAGGACTAAAAACGTATTGTCAAAGTAGTAACTCATACTGCCAAATTATCATTGCCTTTCGAAAACTTACAAAATAATCGAATAGTTTAATTCAATTTGAACTCATACTGCCATTTTTAATAAGCAATAGTTTCCGCTAGAGGCGCTCGTGTGCAATGTATGGAAACAAAACGAGACGATCATAGTTTTAGAAAACTATCAAAACTCATACTAGGCCTACTGTATTAGGGAGGCCCTGAAATACCATCGGGTGCCTCCCTACCTCCGCCGCATAGTAGGGGCTTATCTGGAGGACAGATGCGTCATCTATCGGGGACGTGACGGTGCCGGTCGGCACCAAATGTCGTGCGGTGTTCCACAGGGATCGGTCTTGGGACCGCTCCTGTGGAACATCGGCTACGACTGGGTGCTGAGAGGCGAGCTCCCGTCGGGCGCCGACTTGACGTGTTATGCGGACGACACGCTTGTCACTGCCTGGGGGAGCTCGTACAGGGAAGCGACGTTGATAGCCACGGCTGCGGTGTCACAGGTGGTGAACCGCATCCGGCGCCTGGACCTGGAGGTGGCCCTTGACAAGTTGGAGGCCATGGTTTTCCATGGCCCCCGGCGTGCGCCGGCGCCGGTATTACATATCGTGGTTGGGGCCCGGATAGCTGTCGAGTTCACCATGAAGTACCTGGGAATATTGGTGCTCGACAGCCGGTGGGAATTCGGACCCCACTTCCGGCGGCTGGCGCCCAAGCTGATGGGTGCAGCAGGCGCGCTGTCAACGTTGCTTCCGAACATGGGGGGCCCGAGCGCCACCAGTAGGCGGTTGTACGTAGGAATCGTGCGGTACATGGCCCTGTATGGGGCCCCTGTGTGGGCGATGGACCTGACGGCCGGAACACTCGCCATTCTGCGCAAGCCACAGAGGGCGATGGCCGTCAGGGTCGTCCGCGGGTATCGCACGATATCCTACGAGGCGGCTTGCGTCCTGGCCGGATCCCCGCCCTGGGACCTAGAGGCGAAAGTACTCGCGTCATTGTACCAATGGCGCGAGGAAGAGCGGACACGGGGCGGTGCAGCGACAGATTGAGCTGCGCCGAGAGGAGCTCCGTCAGGTCCTGGTGGCGGACTGGCGGCAGAGGCTTATGCGCCCTACCGCCGGCCTCGCTACCGTCGAGGCGATCCGGCCAGTACTCGACGACTGGCTCGGGAGGAGGCACTGCTCCCAGTCGTTCAGGGTGACGCAGGTACTGTCGGGGCACGGCTGCTTCGGCAAGTACCTGCGTCGCTTAGGCAGGGAGCCGGACGCTAGGTGCCACCACTGCGTCCAATGCGGGGAGGACACGGCGCAGCACACGCTCTCCGAGTGTGTAGCTTGGGAGGAGCAGCGCCGTGTCCTCACAAATGAAGTAGGAGGCGACCTGACGCTGCCGGCAGTAGTGCGGAGGATGGTCGGCAGCTCAGAGTCGTGGGACGCGGCGGTGTCCTTCTGCGAGGACGTGATGTCGCAGAAGGAAGCTGCGGAACGGGAGAGGGAGATATCAACTCCCTTCCTGGGCCGCAGAAGACGCACCGGGCGCCGAGGAAGGGCGGATAACGCCCTCTTCCGCCCCCCATGAATGGGTCCAGGGGCGAGGGACATGGGGAAGTCCCCGCCCCCCTATTGATGGACCCCGAGGCGGAGGCGCGCGCGAGTGTCGGCGCGCGCCTTTGAGGCGATGTACGGGATAGTTTGACACCCCACTACTCCGTGCAGGAGACGAGGCCCGGACAGACCGGGCCAGCACGAGGGTGTGGGGCCGTGGAAGAATTTAGACTCCCGCGGCCCCACGCGCGCTCGTGATAGAAGACACACCGGGGTGGTTTTAGTCAGTAAAAGTCTGACATACCCCGTCGCCCACTCCAGGGTGGCGGGCATCCTATGAGGATTTCCACCACGGCAAAAAAAAAAATATTTGATGCAATGTTGCGCCGAGGAAGGGCGGATAAAGCCCTCTTCCGTCCCCCATGAATAGGTCCAGTAGCAAGGGACATGGGGAAGTCCCCGCCCCCTATTGATGGACCCCGAGGCGGAGGTGCGCGCCTCTGAGGCGATGCACGGGGTAGTTTAACACCCCACTACCCCGTGCAGGAGACGAGGCCTGGACAGACCGGGCCAGCACGAGAGTGTGGGGCCGTGGAAGAATTTAGACTCCCGCGGCCCCACGCGCGCTCGTGATAGAAGAGACACCGGGGTGGTTTTAGCCAGTAAAAGTCTGACAGATCCCGTCGCCCACCCCAGGGCGGCGGACATCCTATGAGGATTACCACCCCGGAAAAAAAAGGTGATGCAATGTTAAACCCAACAACACGACCAACGATGCTGCCCCAGAGGGAGATTGATCTGGAGACCCTCCACGACCAAACTCCCGACACAACAACATTTGGCGCATTGTACCCGGCACACGTCGCAACACAATAGCGCAGCCCCGTCCTCCGCATGGCTTCACCAGACATTATGCCGGAACACGACGAATCGCTTGGCAAGGCTTTTTCTGATGGGTGGTAACTTCTGCCGGCAACCCACGCTGCATACATGACGCCCATAAAAACAATTTATTTTATTGAAATGGTTTATTCGATAACAATGTAATAAAAATACACCCACACCTAAATCATATTTTTTATTATTTGAACAAAAAAACCTAAAAATGGATGGAATTTTTTGTGAAAATATGAAATTTATAATATTATCAACTATAGCTCTAGGTAAGAACTTACATTAGAAATAATTAGCGACCAGTAGGCCTAGTATGAGTTTACATTACGAGACTCGATCGTCGATATCGAGCGCGTTTGGCGCTCTCCTTGGTTGAGAGTTCTTACAACCTTGAAGCGGGCCAATCAGTGAGTCAAACGCGCTCGATATCGACGATCGAGTCTCGTGATGAATACTCGTACTAAGCCTATATCAAACCTATTAGTAAGTACCTTAAAAACTTTCCAACACAAACATTTAGAAGGATATTGCTACTTCATTGCTCCTTACGGTCGAACAACTTGTCTTTTCAATAACGTTAAGAACGCAATGAATGTTTTGGAACTGTCAAAATGAAAGCCGGGTGCCTAGTATTGCGACTTCACAAGATAGCATCTCATCTATATTCCGAGATTTTTTTTGTTCTTATACACTAAACTTCTGATTAAATCCGCACCAAAATCGCTTCCGTAGTATAGAATAACAGCCCAGTCATGCAGCTGGATATGAAAACTGACTTATTTATTTATTTGGAATTTTCGCAAAAAAAAAAAAAAAAAATGTTCAAAGGCGAACTTAATTTATTTATTTTAATTATCCATTTATTTCAGGCATCAAGGCCCATATAAACATATACAATACTATATTAACATAAAAACTTGAAATACTATAAGTACATATGACATTATAAACTAAACCTAATGCAGGTACACGAAGTGTCGGGTTTCGCTGACTGGTGTCAGATAGCAGGCACGAAACCGGCGGTCCACAACACCCTTCGGCCAGAACTTTTCTTTGAGGAACTTCTCGCGATGATGTGTTGGAACACGCACCACGAACGACTTGAAAATCGTGATGTGACGCGGCTCCAACCTCTCGACCCTCAAAGTCCAGTTGGTGTTGACGCGCAGATACTCCACGATCTCCTCAACCTTCGTGGAGTGATGTGGTCTGGAGACATAGAGCAGCGTCGTCGGTACGGGTCCAGTCACTGTTGTACCACACTGATTCCGACAAGAGGGAGCTTCTTCTTCCTCTTCACTATCTTAATGAAACCATCCTTGCCACACGTGTCCTATATTGGACCCTGTCTTTTCAGAACTTGCTTTGGTTTTGGTAGGCTCCGTTTACCCCCTTTTGTATTATCAGCTTGTTTTAGCTGCGAATTCATTTCCAGTCTACTAAGAGTATGAGGGTATTAACTTGACTTCAATTTGAACGACCCTTGAATCTAATCTCGGACAAAAATATCACTCAACCGTCGCGTCGCTACTTATGCGGATTTTCTTAAAAACCTAAAAAAAATCATATGAGAGACAATAAGTCGACGGTAAAAGTTGCTCGTAGGCGAGAGCTTAAGAAATACAGAAAGAAGTGCAGTCGTACCCGGCACACATCGCAACACAACTGCTCAGATCCGTCCTCCTAAGCCTAACGGCTCACCAGATATCATGCCGGAACACGACGAATCGCTTGGCCTCCGATGTTATGACCTACCACCGAGAAAACATTCTTAACATCCACGTATTGTAATTAGACGATTATTGTTTAAACAGTTTCAGCCACACAAGTAAATTCACCACCTAGGAGCGTGAATGTGGCCCTCGAGACATCATTCCTCTTCGACCCCAAAGACGTGAATGAGAACACGTCATTGGTGAACAATATTCGAGATTTCTTGGACAAACTGTATAAGATGCTAGGATCCCAAAAGGCGAAAAAGCAATTTAGAACGGAGCCCAAATTGAAAAAGGAAGACGAACCAGGATTACAACTGTTCGTGGAGGTTAGATTTATGGACTTGTATAATGGCGCCTTCTCACAAATTAAGCTAATTTTAAGTTAAGTGCATGTTTTTCTATTTCATCACAGAAAAGGTTAGAAGATAACATTTTATTTTAATCCTGTCAAATTAAGATACTCCATAGACAGTTTAGACAGGATTTTAAACATGTCGACCAAAAATACGTCAATTTAGGCCAGCTGAGGACTAATTTGATGGGTCTGAACGAACATTTTATCCTCTGTCCTTTTCTTAATGAAATAGAAAGAAAAATATGCACTGGACTTATTTTTAGTTTAGTTTGTAAACAAGGGAATCGGGACCGATATTTGAGGCTCTATAAATACTCCGGTCCAAAACAATAATAGCGGACGATGGCCTAAAGCTTCAGGATTAAAATAGAACTGAACTGGCTTTTTTTGTGGATGAAAAACCATCAAATGACTTCTCCCGCTCTGTGCGGAGCGGAATGGCGTATCTGACTTTTACTGACTAAAATCCACCCGTGTTCTTCATTTGCCTGTCCTCCAAGGTCGTCGGAGTTTTCGAACAACCCGCAGCCCTGGTAGGCATGGTCTTTGTGGACCCCGTCACGATATACTGACATGTCTCTGAGGCGTGCGTGGAACATAACGCGCCGTCGTCTATTGCTCGCCGCCCGCAAGCCCGCGAACTGAGCTGGCTATGTTACAAGTTAGAGTTAGGCCACGTTACAAAATACATTACTGAGTGGATCCCAAATGGTAGGAAACGACTGCCATATACCTGAATGGTAAATATGGTGGAATGAGCTGATCTCCTCCTAAAGGATTGGTCTTCAGTCTCCCATTCCTCTTTTACCGCTCTACAGTTTGCTTTGTAGTGCAACAGCACTGGCTCATAACATTATTCAATACTACTTTCTGCTCATCCCATGGTTCACGGCAGAGTCAGCAGTGGAAGTGTTTCATTTGAATGAAGGTGATGATAATGATGATAGAGCATTTTTTTATTTATTTATAAACTAGTGCTTGACCGCGATCCCGCCTGATGATAAGCAGTGCACAGGGAAAGCGCACTAGTTTATTATGAGCTTATTCACTCTAGCTTTGAAGACACTTAAATTGTAGTAAAGCGCTTATAAATGTTTTCATTTCTAGGTTATGAAGAACATTGGCCAAAACTTCCTTAACATGTCCGGCGAAAAGATTAAAGAAGCAATTAACACTGTACAAGTTGAAGTTAAGAATATCACTGAACAGAAGAAGCAAGAAATATTTCCACATGTAGGTATTGTCGATACATTGCTCCAAAGAGATTTATTGCAACTAATTTAATGGCGCCGATTTCTTGTTCACACACTAAACTAATTTTAAGTCAAGTGCATCTTTTTCTTTCCATTTCATTAAGAAAAGGATAGAAGATAACATTTTAGTTTCCTGTCAAATTAAGATACTCAATAGACAGTTTAGACGCGATTATAAACATGGCGACTAAAAATACGCCAGTTTACGTCAGGAGCGAGCTAATTTGACAGGTCTAAACTGACATTTTATCTTCTGTCCTTTTCTTAATGAAATTTTAATTTAGTTTGTGAACAGGGAATGGGGCTTTGCATGGCACAATTTGAATTATTATGACGTATATTTATAATTAGACTGGAATGGCAGGGGCCGACGACCTAGTGAAGGTCGGGGGAAACCGCTGGATGCGGGAGTTAGTTAAACTTGGCTTAGTTTTATGATCTTCGTATGCAAATTACAACAAATACTTTTTCTTTCTCCTGCACCACTGCATGGTCAACACGCCTACCTGCGACGTGGAGGCCCCGGGTTCGATCTACGGCCAGGTCATGATGGAAAACGATCTTTTCCTGATTGGCCTGGGTCTTGGATGTTTATCTATATATGTATCTATTATAAATATAGTATCGTTGAGTTAGTATCCCATAACACAAGTCTCGAACTTACTTTGGGGCTAGCTCAATCTGTGTGATTTGTCCGTATATATTTATTTATTTATTATTAAATTACAGCTATTTGCGACCAGAACTCAACATTTCATCAAAGATTTGATAAGCGGTTGGATGCAGAATAAACCAGCGGATATTAAGGCATACATCAACACTACTATTTACGAGAACAAACCTCTACTAAACACATTCGCCAGAAGAATGAACAATTATTATAACCCTGGGGACGTGAGAAAACTAAACAAATTGCTGAAAAAATTTAGAAGATATATCGCTAGTAATAAAAACACTACGAAAATCGTTAAAAAGCTACTGCACAACACAGTTTTTAAGAAATACGATAAATTGAACGAGTCTGCTAGGGCGGCGGTGATAACAGATTTAAAAATTCTCTCAGAATTCTTAGTTCCCAAAAAAAGGATCACGGAATCACGAAGGACATTAATAAGTGACGAAGTTGTCGATAAAAATGAGTTTGATAACATTACATACAGCGCCTTAAGAAAATCCATAGACGAGAAAATCAGGGATACCAGAAAGAAAAATGAAGATAAAAAGAAGGGCAATAATGATGTTATCGTTGGTAAATTGGAATTAATTCTAGAGTCTCCTCGGAATTAAAAAATAACTTTATGATACCTTTTCGTTTTTTTTTTACTCTAAATTTTGTTATAGCGCATTGAATTTTCAACGCATTGCTTAGCGCTGTAAGTTAAATATCCAACAATACTTATATAGCTTTTTTCAGGCTGATGTGAAACTGTTACATTGTTCGGCTCGAAGCCCGTCCGGACGAAAGCTGACTGTATTATTGTTCTGCATTATCCCACAGCTGGGCAAATGCCTGTCCGCATGACTGCTAGCTCTTTCAGTCCAGGGTTAATCTCTTTTGTCTTGCTGCGACAAACACGTTTTCAAGATAATATCGCCCCGATTCATTTGTTCACAAATTAAACTTTAAGTTAAGTGCATCTTTTTCTTTCTATTTCATTAAGAAAAGGACAGAAGATAATATGTTAGTTTTTAAAAATCAAAAAATCAAAGCATTTATTTCAAATAAACCAGTTACAGGCACTTTTGAATTGTCAGAAGGTCGGTCAGTCAGTAAGGTGAAGCTAGTCGCCCATTCCAAAGAGTAGGTACCTATGGAGAAGAACGGGCAAGAAACTCCATGGACACTCTTTTAAATTATCAAGCTGTTGATACAAATATTTGATTACATCATTCATTTTGAAATCAATCGTGTGAGAACGATGCAGAAATATATTGTACGCTGAGAGCGTCCATTATGGAAAAAAAAACAACAATTCAGAAATTAAAATACGCCGTAGCAGCTAAGAGATGACCAGTCCCCTCTGACGGCGTCCGTTCACGAACATGACGTATGGACCAGCATCATTCAGCTCAACCATATTGAAGGGAACCTAATGATCCAACACACACGCCACCACCAGCGAGACATTTGAGTGAGCATGACATACTCTCAACAGCCATAGCACTATCAAGTCAATAAAAGACTAACCCAACAAATAGACGCTTTACAGCAAGTAGATCGTGCTCACACGTGTTCCATGCAATTATACAATACTAAGAAATTGAATCTACACAATGCAAAGACAGTTTTGTCCAAGGTTCAGCAGCTCCAACGGTGTTCCCGAATGCTAAGTTTAGCTCCTGTGTAGCTGCACCAGTGCCGAATACCCCTGTCAGCGATGCAATTCCGTAACGTACAATATGCTTGGCTACATAGTGTGTACTGGCTTTAAGTTAAAAAAAAAAAAAACAAACCATTGCAAATTTAACTACAAGAGGAAAAATCAAAGAACAATCAGTGTAAGCATAGAAATCGGACGCAGCTCAAGCCCAAGCCTTTTTGTCGTCAATATAATCTTTAACACTATAAAATGCTTTCTGACACAACTTACGTTTAATGAAAGATTTGAATTTATTCAGGCTCAGATCTTGAACCACCTCTGGAAGTCTATTGTAAAAATGTATACATTGGCATTTAAAAGAGCCACCTATTTTCTTGAGCCTTGTTGTAGGTACAATAAATTTGTGCTTGCTCCTAGTATTTATATTATGGACATCACTGTATTTTTTAAACAATTTTATATTTTTATGAGCATACAAAAGATTTTCATAAATATATTGAGACGGCACGGTCAGTACATTAATTTCTTTAAATTTTTCTCTGAGAGAGTGTCTTGGACTTAATTTATAAATTGCACGAACAGCTCGTTTCTGCAAAACAAATATTGTCTGAATATCAGTGGCATTTCCCCACAACAGAATGCCGTACGACATTACGCTATGGAAATAGCCAAAGTACACTAAACGGGCCGTCTCAATATCAGTCAAATTACGAATTGTTCTAACTGCGTATGCAGCAGAACTTAGTTTTTTTGACAATTTTTCTATATGGGGACCCCATTGAAGCTTAGCATCCAGAGTTATACCCAAGAACACTGTGCTGTCTTCAGATTCCAATTCTTCGCCCTTTATCAACACTTTAGTTTTCACCTGCCTAACGTGAGGTAGAGTAAACTTAATGAATTTGGTTTTTTTCTCGTTTAAGAGTAAATTATTAACATTAAACCAGTGGACTACTTTGGAGATCGCGCTATTTACATCATCAGTTTAATAATAATAATAAAGTTTTATTACATTCCACAATTATTCAAGTGATATTAATATGTAATTAAAAAAATTAAATTATACATCACTCATTAAGTTCAAAAATATAAAAAATTAAAAAAAAATATATTAATTTGTGCAAGATATTGCTATTTTCATTGTTTTAAATCAAATAGTGTGGACCCCCTTTAGGGTAAAAGCCTCCTCCAAAGAATTCCATTTAATTTTGTTTCTGGCGGTAGATATCCAGTCTCTTCCTGCGGTGGCCACAATCTCATCTTGCCACAGAGCGTTCGGACGACCTCTAGCTTTCCAACCGAATGGTCCTTTCCAGTTTGTGATATTGTTAGTATAGACCTGTCAAATTAATCCGCCCCTGACATATTTTAGGTTGCCATATCTATAATCGGGTCTAAACTGTCTATGGAGTATCTTAATTTGACAGGATTAAACTAAAAAGTTATTTTCTATACTTGACAGTTTTGGCGGGAAAACTACGATGAGTGTCACGCTCGTTTGTCATTGGACTTTAAAAATTATTTATAGTGTTGTTTACTAAATAAAAGTGCGTGATTTATGTAGTAAAAGTGCATTCAGTGAATAATTCATAAATAACAGTGAAATATCGCGGCATAGTGGCCTCATCATGACTTTGCCTCAAACATCTTACCTGACAATGGCTAAATGCACTACCCGACTAAGATTTTTCTTTCACTTGATATTGGCACAGTAATAGCTAGTGACAACTACAAAAAAAAAAAAAAAAAAAATAGGGCTTAACTTAGTGTAGTTTGTAAACAAGATAATCGGAAAGCGCGGGAAACCTTGAACGTGGCGGGCGAGTTTTTTCTGCTTCTTTAACTTTTTAGTGTAAATAATAGTATCATTTAGGTGGTTGTATATATAAATAAGTTTAATTTTACATATTTAATATAGTAATTTTATATATTTGCTGATTTAGGTAAGTTTTTTTTTCTTTTACTCTTCGTGATGGACGACGACCCAGACGACCCTGGTGGAGGTTCGCCTCCGGAGGTTTCGCTTGTAGTCACGGTTCCACATTCAGAAATGGATACAGAGGGTTCCCTTCTAGATACAGATGCTTCCGAGACCAAAAGCAATAATAAGAGAAAACGTATTTCCTCTCGTAAAATATGCAGGCACTGTAATAAAAAACGCAGGCGCCATAAATCTTCTGAAACAATATGTGAAAATGACTGTCAATGTGCTTCTAAGAATGCTCAATCCGAATTTATACCCCCTAATTCAACTACCACTTCACAACCGCAATCCTCCCAACAACCCAATGCTCATAAACAATCATCTGACCCAAGCACATTGGTAGGTAGAAAACTATATGAGGCGAATGATGCAGCTCCTTACACAATCCACATCCAAAAGATACAAACAAGTCCAAATGATAATGTTTTTATTCACCCAGTCTCTTTTGGTCATTTTCTAAAAAAGAATTGCATTAAAAATATAGTAAATGGTAGTCTGAAAAAAGTAGGCAGAAACAGGGTTTTAATCTCATTTACCAATTTCACAGATGCAAATTCTTTTCTAGAAAATAAAACATTGGAACAATACAACTATAAGGCCTTTATACCCTCCTCATCAGTCACCCGGATGGGTGTGGTTAGAGGAGTCCCTAAGGATTGGTCTGAGGAGGATATACTGAATAACATATCTGTGCCTATTGGATGTGGAAAAATTTTAAAAGTACGACGCATCAATAGAAAACATATTGTGGATGGTAAACCAAACTACATTCCTGTTGAAACTGTTGTAATAACATTTGACGGCCAGGTGTTACCCAAAAGAATATTCTTATGTTACAACTCTCTTCCTGTTGAGCTTTATATCTTCCCAACAGTCCAGTGTTTCAACTGCTGTCGATATGGACACATCAAATCACAGTGCCGCTCGGCTCCACGGTGTTTTAAATGCGGTAATAATCATACTGGGGACAGTTGCAATGTAGATGAGGATGAGGCTGTATGCTTTCTTTGTTCCGGATCCCACTTTGCCACAAATAGGAAATGCCCAGAGTTTAGTCGCCAAAAAGCCATTAAGGAAACTATGGCTAACAATTGCATTTCATATGCAGAAGCAGTTAAGTTGCATCCTCCTGTTAACAAAGCATATTCAGAAGTTTTAACTTCTGTTGCAGTTCCTTCACCACCTTTAAGGCAAACATTTGACTCCTCCTCCAAAGGTACTAGAAACAAACAAACAAGTTCATATAAAAAAACTGTATTTTTTAATAAACCCAATAATTCTCCTAAACATAGTACAGGATATGACAAATATACTCATTCAGCCCTAACAAAAGATTATGATATTCCTTTACCATCCATTGGCACAAATATTGACAGTAATAATTCTATAAATAATAAGTCAACTAGAGATTTAATTATCATTTTAATTAATTTGCTAACAAAGAATATGTCTGAACCGTCCAACGCTGATCAACTATCAACAATCCTTCAGTGGAATTGTCGCAGTGTTAACTCTAAAAAAAGCGATTTACTACATCTTATTAATGTGTATAAACCTGTTGTTGTCGCATTGCAAGAAACCTGGTTGAAGCCAGGTTATAACTTTAAAGTCTCCCAATATTTATGTTTAAGAGAAGATAGAACAGATGGCTATGCTGGTGTTGCTCTGTTAATTCATGACACAATACCTTTTCACCACATTCCCATTGCAAATCATAGTGTTGATTTTTCTATAATAGCTGTATCTATCAATAAAATATGTTTTGTATCTGTTTATGTTCCCCACCCTTCATCATCATTATACAACGAAATAGAAACTATTGTAGCAAAATTACCTAAACCATTTTTAATTATGGGTGACTTCAACGCTCAACACCAGACTTGGGGTAGCTCCAACTCTAGTTATTACGGGTCAAGGATATTAGACATTTTGGATTCTAATAACCTCTGTATCTTGAATACAGGTCTTGCAACACGTCTCACTAAACCTAATGAAGGGATCAGTGCCCCAGACCTCACGATAGCCAGTCCTAGTCTTGCGCCTACAGTGACCTGGAATACCCTGCCTTCGACTTTTGATAGCGATCATTATCCCGTAATAATAACTATGACAAAATTTATCAAATCTCTATCCAGACGCCGACCAAGATTAGCATACAAAATTAAAACTTCTAATGACAGTATTGACAATGACAGATGGAGAACGTTTAGTGAGCGAGTTGAGCAGAGACTATCCAACCTTCCTGAAAATGCATTAAGTTCATCGACAATTCTGGCTGATTCTTTTGCATCACTCTTGTTGGACGCTGCTAATGAAACATTCCCAACTAAACGATGTAATAATAACATTCCGTCGCCCCCATGGTGGGACAATGAATGTTCTTTAGCAGTGCGCCAACGAAAAGAGGCTGAAGTAAAATATAAACAGTGTACAACATTAGAAAATTTTAATAACCTCACATTAATTATGAACAATACTCGTAAATTATTTAAAAGGAAGAAATGGGATGGTTGGCGTCGTTTCTGCACTTCGCTATCGCCTGACGTTTCTCCGTCATTAATATGGCAAAATATACGACGATTCAGATCAGCATTTAAGGAAACAATACCTCACTATCTGGATGAATCCGTTGCAGATAAATTTTTAGACAAGATAGCTCCTCCTTTTGTTCCACAAATGTCCATCATTTCATCTCATCTCCCTTTCCAATCTCCTGTAGAGGATGTAACGGGCCTTGACAGTCCTTTTACCCTTAAAGAATTGAAAGGTATTTTATCCTACGTAAAAGATTCTGCTCCAGGTCATGATGGTATTCCTTACTCATTCCTTGCAAATTTAAGCGACTCAAGTCTAATTTACTTTTTAAACATAATCAACTCCACAATAAGTTCTGGTATAATCCCTTCCTCATGGAAAATATACGAAGTCATCCCCATTCTAAAACCAAATAAACCACCGTTAGATCCTAACTCTTACAGACCGATAGCCCTTGCCACTGTGTTTTCAAAACTAGCTGAACATTTAGTTAAAAACCGTTTAGAATGGTATGTAGAAAGTAAAGGTTTACTATCTCTGAGTCAGTATGGATTTAGGAAAGGAAAAAGTACCATGGACAGTCTAGGGATTTTCATTACAGATGCGAGATTGGCTTTTTCAAATAATGAATCCATGCTTGCTGTTTTCCTAGATATTTCTTCTGCATACGACAATGTTGATTTAAATGTTTTGAATACTAAACTTTATAAACTAAAAGTACCTCCCATATTCTGCAATTTCATTCTTAATCTTCTCTCAGGCAGACAATTACAAGTTGACATAGGTGAATCTGAAATGAAAACAAGATTAACCTGGAAAGGACTGCCTCAGGGTTCGGTGTTGAGCCCACTTCTTTATAATATATATACCTCTGATTTAGAATTCCATATTTCTGGTAAAGCCAATATTTTACAGTATGCAGACGATCTAGTTCTTTATGTATCAGGACGCTCTGTTGAAAAACTAAGTTCCTCTCTAAACGTCGCTCTAAAATTTCTTAAATCATGGTTGGACAATAATTCTTTGTGTCTTAGTGTTAACAAAAGTAGCGCTGTTTTATTTTCTAGAATGCGTTTTCCTCCTCCATATTCAGTTGTGTATGATAATCAACAAATACCTGAAAATAGCGAAGTAAAATTTTTGGGTATCCTTCTAGACGGTAAACTTACAGGTTTACCACACTGTTATTATGTATTGGCTAGATGTGAACGTTTATTAAATATTATGCGCTGTCTTTCTGGAGTTTGGTGGGGTTCCCATCCATTCGTGTTAAAATTATTGTATAACGCTATTATTAGAAGTATCTTAGACTATGGGACATATTTCTTAGAACCTTGTAGTGCTGTAGGTCTGACAAAGTTAGACTCAATTCAATCAAAAGCCTTGCGTATTATAACTGGTGCCATGAGGTCTAGCCCAATTAACGCACTCCAAGTGGAATCTTTGGACCCTCCTTTAAAACTTCGTAGACAGTACTTATGTGATAAATTCATTCTCAGAACTCTTCAATTTTCCAACCACCCACTTTATCAAAAACTTTTGTATCTTTCAGAAAAAATTGAATGTTCGTCTTATTGGTCAAATAAATCTCTTCCATGCTCTATTATAAGTTTCCGTAAATTTACTTCACTTCAAGCTCCCACACACCGCTCTCAGTATCTTCCAATTTTTTCTGTCTGTTACGAAGCTCTTATTTTTTCCCCTCAAATAAACTATAACTTTATATCGCTAAAGAATGATCGTTATGCTAACTCTAACTTAAACTTCATAGTCGAAAGAGACTGGGCTGATAGGCATTACATTTACTGTGATGCTTCCAAGCACCCAGTTTCAGGCACGATTGGGGTAGCTGTATATCATGAACAATATAACATTCATCAAAAAATAAAATTACCTTCTGAAACATCAGTTTTTTCTGGAGAATGTTTTGGAATTTTAAAGTCCCTAGAATACGTACTTCTTGCGAAACTCAGCAAGTCTATTATTTTCACTGACTCGAAGTGTGCTTTACAAGCACTGCAAAAGTTTCCTTGGTCAGGTTCAAATCATCCCTATGTTATAGAGGCCAGACAGCTCCTACTAAATTGCAAATTTAAAAATCTTGATGTTTTTTTGGTGTGGATACCTGGCCATCACAATATTCGCGGCAATGAGATAGCAGACAAATTTGCTAAAGACGCTGTAGATGATGGTGATAAGTTTCCATATAATAATGTTGTATCTGACCTTCACTGTCTTCCTAAAGATCATCTGTATGATGCCTGGGAAAATTTATGGAATATTTCAAGTAGTCGTAAAGGTCAATATTATAAACGTATACAACAAAGAATACCTCTCAAAGTATGGTTTTCCAAATTAAAACTTTCCAAGCTTGCAACCTCCAGTTTGATACGAATGCGCTTGGGTCATGTTTGCACAGCCTCTCACCTTGCTAGACTTGGGATTATTCACAATAATTTATGTTGTTGTGGTTGTGAGGAAGATTTGAATCATATATTTTTTGCATGCCCCAACCGTGACTCTTCTTCATTCATTAACTCCCTTATTGAACTCTCTGTCCCTCTTCCTACATCAATCCCTACATTGTTAAGCTCCTTAAATTTTGATATTTATAATTTAATATCTACCTTTATAACTATTAATAATATTAAAGTATAAGTTTTTTTTATTTCCCAACTCCCAATTTTAATTTCTATTTAATATATATGTTTGGTATACCATTATTTATTTATTATATTACCACCAAACCTGATCCTATTATCCTTTGTTCCAAAATTCCGTAATCCGTTCCTACGCATTTCAATGAATTTATTTGGTTTCCCTACCTTTATACTTGTAGTGGCAAATGCACAAACCGTGCGAGCCAAATTAAAAAAAAAAAAAAAAAAAAAAAAAAAAAAAAAAAAAAAAAAAAAAAAAACAAGATAATCGGCCCCAATGTCCGATCAATTTTTCGGATTAAACTAAAATGTTATTACTTCTAGGCTTTTATTAATGAAATAGACAGAAAAAGATGCGAACACGCGCCATTTTGTATTTATAATATATATCAAATGAGATGTTCTATTATCATCGAGTATTTACTAATTTTAGCTATTATTTGCATGCCTTTTTTTTTGGGATGGGAAATCATCAAATGACTTCTCCTGCTCTGGGCGGAGCTTAAGGGCGTGTCAGACTTTTACTGACTAAAACCCACCCGTGTTTCTTCACTTGCCTGTGCGACGGCCAGGGCCACGGTTTCTTGTTTAGTGGACCCCGTCATGATGTGCTGACGTCTCTTTGAGGCGCGCGTGAAACACGGCGCGCCGTCGACTCGGGCCTGGTCCTTACCGAGCGGCGAGCTGACCACTGCTCACTGCCCGCAGGCCCGCGCCTACGGTGGCTATGAGTTCGGTGTCGTCTCCCGACCAGGGCGTCTCCTGCGACGGCTAGTGGCGTGAGGGCGCTGGGATTCCCGCTCCGCCTCCTCCTTTGCCACCACCACTGCTTCGCAGGAGGTGACGGCCTGCCATGCGCTCTCGCTCCGGACCATGGCCAGGACCAGGGTCGGACGCGAGAGATCGCCGCCGATCACCGCTGCGATGACACGGCGGTGCACTACCCAAGCCGGGCAGACCTCCACCGTGTCCTCAGGGCGATCCACACAATGGTGACACCCTGGCGTTTCCTCCCGCTTAATACGGAACAGGAACCTCCCGAAACAACCGTGTCCGGTGAGGACCTGCGTCAGGTGGAAGGTGAGGGTGCCATGGTGCCTCTCTAGCCACTCCTCAAAGAGGGGACTTACCGCCGCTATTGTGGCGTGCCCAAATTGTTTGCATGCCTTAGTTAAGGTAGTCAGTATAAGGATCTTATAAAACTTCTACATCTGTATTTTGTACCTTCTTTCTATGCAAATAAATAACTATTCTATTCTATTCTCTTCGCACGAAGTTTCTTAAGGAATTAAAAAGAAAACTAATTATTTATGGTTTTAAATATGATTATATTATTGCACAATACAAAAAGTCGTTTTACACATACAGTGACCTCCAAAAGCAATTTGACATTTATCCATTGTAGCCATAGTTCCATTGTGATGTCACCCTATCTACGAACTTGGGGACAAAGCCAAGAAGAAAAAAAATCTACGAACTCGCATTGAGCCTGCGTGGTCCCGAAGTGGCGGCGCAGTGTTCCACGCGCTTCACTCTTAGACATCACGGGGGGAGTCCATACACCTCACCCTGATCAGAGGAAGCCTAAAGTGGCGGGGCAGCATCAATTGGAGGTTCTCGCAACCCCCGGCGTGGGCGTGAGATGGAATTATGTATCAGCAGCTTTCACAGGACACGGATGTGTTGCCAAAAAGTCTAGAAAGGAGATGTTTCAGAAATCTATGGAGCCTGGGCCAGCACTATGTACACTTAATGTACATAGTTAACTGTTTTTATATTAATTTCCTATACTTTGGCTTAGTTTTTACATAAATTCAATTTAACTCGGCCAATGAGTGCAACACAACTACTAATAAATATGGTGGTCAGCATTAAGCGAAATAAGATGTTGACAGAGACATTTGATTGACGTGTCAGTATCTAAGGCTATCGTATCTATATTTTCTACCATATGACTGCGAAGGACAAAAAAAAAAACACGAATTCCGAACATACGGACACAAAAGAAAAACAACCACTAAATGCTCCGAAACATAACTCTTCTTTCTTTTCTTTACAGTGAATACTACTTCAACTCTTCAGTGGCCTCTGTGGTTAGAAACCACAATTTTGCCAATAACACGTGTAAGAAATTATAGAAATTCTTTAAAAAATTTATTTCACAATAATGGCGTATATCGCCAATGACAGTTGAAAAACGGCCGCGTGAGCCGCCTACTAGGAGATTTATGCAAAACCATGATGTGGCCACTATGCTGCGATATTTCAATGTTCTTTATGAATTATCCACTGAATGCACTTTTTAATACATAAATCACGCGTTTTTATTCAGTAAACGACACTATAAATAATTTTAAAAGTCCAATGAAAAATGCGCGTGCGCTCATCTTGGCTTTCCTGTCAAAAAACTCGAAACATAACTCAAATCAACACCACGAACACAACGGGGAAATAGCACTGTCAAAGTCATCAATCAAACGTCATAACCACTGTCATGGCTACCTTAAAAAAGGGTTATCTCACTAAAAAAAAACGTTTCAAATAATTAATTACATATCCTTGTATTTTTTATTGAAATTAATTGAGTTGTATTTTTTATGAAAATCTTTTATTTTTTTTCCTTTTTATCTATATAGTGTACATAGTGATGATACACAGTCTCGAACAAAACCCTTATCAATGGCGATAAGTATTAAGCAGTTTAAAGTAGTCAAAATAAATATACATTAATTTAAAATCAGCCTTAAGTACATTGTATAAAGTTCTTACCGCAAAGCATTACAAAAAGCCATTATTTTTTACGACCGAGTCTGACATCAAACCAAATTCAACCTTACACGCATGCATTAAAGTCAGAATTATAAAGTAGGTACTAAATGAAAGAAGTACCCAAGTGCTGCGTTGTGCGTTTGTTCAGTTCAACAATTTTTTTACGCTGATTGTGAATCTGGTGTATAAGCAATCAATGCTAAATAGATAAAACATCGCTTTTGGAGACCACTGTACATATAAATACAATAATATTATTTAGTTATAAATATTATATTCTCATTGAAGCTTCTTGAAACACGTCTTGATTAGTCATTATTAAAAAATATTCTAAACTGAAATAAATACAAATATACAGTATGTTAAGAAAACCCTGTCCGACCCGTGAAGGTGTTGTTAGGTATCGATAACTGATTCTACTAATGCATAAAAAACCGGGCTAAACTTAAAAAAAAAATCCCCCTAAAAAAATAAATATTATTTCGCAAAAAGAGGTAACTTAATAAATACGCGATAACCACCCTTCGCCTGCCGCCCGCGGGGGGCGGGCGGCAGGGCATGCGGCACGTGCTCGCATCGCTATTCGCTCATAATAATACCGGTGTTGTCACTTTTTTGAAATTACCAAATTTCGGGGAAATTGGAATTAATTCGCGGGAAAAAAAGATTATGTCAAAATTCATTTGTATTGGTACTATGATGAATACGTTAAATTTTATATTATATTTGGTCATGTGTTTACCTAACCTTTATTATCCTTATGGGTCGGACAGGGTTTTCTTAACATACTGTATAAATACAATAATATTATTTAGTTATTAATATTATATTCTCATTGAAGCTTCTTGAAACACGTCTTGATTAGTTATTATTAAAAAATAATCTAAACTGAAATAAATACAAATATATTTATTAAAAATTCATATTTACATAAAGGGTTGCACGCTATTTTATGATTGAAAATATAATTGGAGAACGTATGTATAAAGGGTCAAATAAAATTCTAGTCAAACTCTTTTTTTTATACATAAATTATAAACTAGAGCTTGCCCGCAAACCCGACTGATGGTAAGCAGTGATGCAATCGTTGATGGTAAAGCGCGCTAGAAACTTTACCGTAATGATTGGTAACGAGTATCTGGACATGATATAACAAAAAATAAGTTATTGATGATGTTTTTGTGAGGTTACCGAACATAATTACAACATATTTTGTTGTTAAACATCACAGATAAAGACGAATAAAATTATTTGACTTCAAAAAATGGGTACCTTTTATGTGCCTATTCGGAATAAATATTCCAAATAAGCACGTAAGAGGTACTTTCACACAATCAAGCTACTACAATCTGTCAGATTTTTTTTTATTGGATTTTCAACTTCATCAAAAAAGCATTAAGGCTCATAGTTGATACAACGTTAACAATTTGTATTCATGGGCGTAGCCACCTGCCACACTGGGGCAAGCTGCGGCGTTTGCCACACCCTGGCTCTGATCTATAAGGTGCCTAATTATACAAAAAAAGTAATTAATAAATTAATAAAAATCGGGAGAGGGGGGGGGGGGGATAGGTTGACTGCTGCCCCACCCTGAACTCGAGGCTGGCTACGCCCATGTTTGTATTCATGCTGTTATATTATTATTTGCATGGTGTGACTTCTTATAAGCGGAGAAGCACAAGGTCATATCCTGTTATTTATATTTTCTAGCATTTAAGGTGTTTTCTCTGTTAGAAGTCTAAATAAATAAATAGTTGATTGGGGATATTTGACAGTTACGGGTAACTCATGACAGAGGTCATTCAACCCTCTCAAATACATTAAAAAACTCTTCTTATTTGGTTTTATCATGTCTGCAATTTTGCTAGCTGATTTAGCGCATTACACCCTGCACCTTGAGAACCTTTTTTTTTCGGGATAAGAAATCATCAAATGACTTCTCCCGCTCTGGGCAGAGCGGAAGGACGTGTCAGACTTTTACTGACTAAAGCCCATCTGTGTTTCTTCACTTGCCTGTGCGACAGCCAGGGCCACTGTTTCTTTTTTAATCAACCCGCAACCCTACTTTGAGAACTTTATCAGGGAATGCAGGCAAGATGTGATGTCTACATCCCAAACATCTTTTCTCCAGAATAATGTAACATGGGCATTGGTCTATAAGTATCAATGGGTTGAACATGGTCTACTATGGGCACCTCTGGAACGGTTTCTTCTTTTTTCTTACACATGGGATATCGTTTGGATTTAATGTTCAGATGTACCTGGAAATAATAAAAAAATAAAATATCAAAATGGAAACGGAAATGAAGGCTCGATCGAGATTGGTTTTTCGTTCTCGGCCGAAACCAAGACTATAAAAGTATATTTAGAAATTATAGTACTAGGAAAACCCCGCGCCGCGCCGCTTCAGGCACAGGCGGGTGAGCGGTCCGTTGACCATATTTTTGTTGGGACAAGCAAGTAAGATAACAAACTCATAACTTTGTGGTTTTTCATGATATCTTTTTGAAATTTTGTACATAGATTCTTTACTTAAAAATACTGGACACGTGTTGAGGGTTTCGCATTAACAAAAATAACTTTGTATAAACCTTGATACCTGAAATAAATGGATAAATAAAAATATATATAGGTACAATATGCAAAGACAACCCTGTCCGATCCGTGAAGGTATTGTTAGGTATCGATAACTGATTCTACTAATGCCTAAAAAGCCGGGCTAAACTTAAAAAATATATACTCTAAAAAAATTAATATTATTTTGCAAAAGCAGGTAACTTAATACATGTGCGGTAGGCAATACATGCGCGGGCAAAGGGGGACGCGGCACGCGGTCTCATCGCTCATAATAATATCGGCGAAAATGGTGTTTTTACTTTTTTCAAAATTACCTCATTTTGGGGACGTTGGAATTAATTCAAGGATCAAAAATATTATTTCAAAATTCATTAGTATGGTTACTATGTTACGTAAAATTTTATATTGTATTTGTTCATGCTTTTACCTAACCTTTATTATCCTTATGGGTCGGACTGGGTTTTCTTTACAAATTGTATGTGTAATTTACCTGTCTAATGTGCTTATATAAATTGGATTGTTGTGAGAAAGTGGTTGGGCAGTATTCACACGTGAACGGCCTCTCGCCGGTGTGCGAGCGAATGTGAGACTCCAACTGTACCGTGGTCTGGAAAATGGAAGAAGTTAAAATATAATAAGATAGATAGATAGAATACTCTTTATTATGTACACCACATAGATTACAGAACATAAATAAAAATATTTTACAAAGGGTGACACAATGGGCGGTCTTATCGCTAAGAGCGATCTTTTACAGACAACCTTTGGATGGAATTCTAAGGGGTAGGATAAAGAAATAGTGTAGGTAGTCTACAGTGTACTGTTTACATAGATTATACAATAAATATATACGTTAAGTGTATCATACTAGTTTAAAGAAATTTATACATCTAATTAATAAATATCATACAAGAGTACATAAAATATTAATATGTTTAAAGAGAGAGGAAGTGCTTTTTATCAAAGTTTTAAAAGTAAACAGTGTTTGAGCACGCCTTACGGACACGGGCAAGTCATTCCATAGCCAAACTGCATGTACAGTAAAGGATTTATCATAGAAACTAGTGGAATGCTCTATAATAATCTATTTATAGCGATCAGAAGTGGTGTTTATAAAAAAAAAAAAAAAAAAAAAAAAAAAAAAAAAAAAAAAAAAAAAAAAAAAAAAAAAAAAAAAAACAGGACGCTTCAATGTTCCTGTATTATCCATTTGAATTACAATATTACAACCGGAAATTATTAATTTAGACAGGAACAAAATAACAATATAGGTCTCACAGAGTACGCATGATGTTACAGGGCCGAGTGTCGCTTGTCGAAAGAGGGCGGGCGCTTTTTTTTTTTTTTTTTTTGATATGGCATCTCGTAGTTGACCTTGAGAGGCCGTGACTACTTAACCGGACTTTCCTGTGGATGCCTTAAATGAATTTAAAGCCTCCAGCCAGGGCTACTAAAAACTAACTAAAAACTAAGCGACTACGCACTAAGGGCACCCCCTGTGGGGTACGAACCTCGGCTTAGGGCGTCGCTGGAGAGAACAGCAAGGGATGGCTGGATCGAATTTTGGGGCGGGCGCGGGTAGACCGCGCCTTTTATGCCGCTGCCTCGAATTTTGCGGGCAGCGGGGCTGCGGCGGCTTCGGCGTGGGTGCCGGGCGGGCATCGAAGACCCGTTCTCGAAACTAGCGGGCAGATCGCGCGACACTATAGCCGCGTAGTGTTGTGTTCACGATTGTGTCGACGAGATATTTGTTTTTATTCGCGAAAGAAATGTCTGAACAAAGGCGGCAACATCTTTTTGATTTAAATTTATTCCTAACGCTCGATCACCGCTCGCTGCCCGCAAGTTTCGAGCGCGAGAAGTACACCGCTCGCTGCCCGCAAGTTTCGAGCGCGAGAAGTACACCGCTCGCTGCCCGCCGCCGCCCCGCTGCCACGCCGTTGTTTTCGAGAACCGGTCAGTTTGATTTTACGCATAAGATCCTGCCGCTCACTCGCCGCCGCCGCCCCGCTGCCCGCAAGATTCGAGACAGAGGCCTTATAGCAAGCTTTGACGTGGGACACCGGTCTTCGCTAACACTATACTAATTTACAGTATGTTAAGAAAATCCTGTCGGACCCGTGAAGGTGTTGTTAGGTATCGATAACTGATTCTACTAATGCATACAAAACCGGGCTAAACTTAAAAAAAAAATCCCCCTAAAATAAATAAATATTATTTCGCAAAAGGAGGTAACTTAATAAACGTGCGTTGACCACCCTTCGCCTGCCGCGCGCGGGCGGCGGGCGGCAGGGTACGCAGCACGTGGTCGCATCGCTATTCGCTCATAATAATACCGGTGTTGTCACTTTTTAAAAATTACCAAATTTCGGGGAAGTTGGAATTGATTCGCGGGAAAAAAAGATTATTTCAAAATTCATTTGTATTGGTACTATGATGATTATGTGAAATTTTATATTATATTTGGTCATGTGTTTACCTAAGTTTTTGTGATGTATTGTCTATGTTTAGGTTTATCTATGATGTCTAAGGAATTGACAGTGGTCTTCAAATAAAAACCGCATAGCTGGATAAACGTGTTTCTCTGAATACCTCAGTGGCGACGAGGAACAATACACAATATTGTTGTGGAGAGCTTTGCATCATGTCGATTGGTAAATTAGTGGAGTTTAACGTGAGGTCCGGAAATTTCACCTTGAACGTAGAACGCGTTGATAGCGGCAATGGGGGACGAAGCATATGAATTGCTTAGTAATTTAACAAGCCCTGAAAAGCCGAGCGAAAAAACTTATTTGTCAGTGGTCAAAACTATGACAGATCACTTACAACCAAAACCATCTTTCATGGCGGAAAGATATCGCTTCCGTCAAAGACGTCAAAATGAAGGTGAATTTGTTTTAGAATTCATAGCAGAATTAAAAAAGCTCTCAAAACATTGTGAATTCAAGGCCAGACTAGAAGAGAATTTACGGGACCAGATGGTTTGCGGGTTAAAGAACGAGTATATCAGACAAAGACTGTTCACGGAGGAGGACCTGCCTTATAGCAACGCTGTTAAAATTGCATGTGCAATGGAAGCGGCGGAACGCGATGCGGCAGCCGTGGAAACAGTCGAGAACAACAGCGGAGCTAACGGCGGCAGTGTGGGAGCTGCGGGTGGGCTGCATGCGGTGACGTGGCCGGGGCGGTCGGCGCGGGCAGGCACGCATCTCGAGACATGAGCTCAAAACTACCACCGACGAGGCATGCGGAAAATGTTGTTCGGCTTGCGGAGCGGAAGATCATCAGGTTGAAGATTGTAGACACAAGCGTTTAATTTGCAGTAGGTGTCGGCATAAAGGACACCTACGTAGAGTTTGTCCGACGCGTCTAGGAGATAAGCAGCTGGGAGTGCATCGGGTCACCAACAACGCGGTAGTGCACATGGAAGCAGCTGGGCAGCTGCACTCAGGAGGCAAGTCAGGGGCAGATGAACCTCCGTTGTCAGACGGAGAAAGCTGGGAGGCGGAGAAATTGCATCAACTCAGCCTGAACAGCTATCGACCGGTGAACATGTTCATATGGGTAGATGCAGTACAATTACAAATGGATGTTGATACGGGATCGTCAATATCATGTATCAGTGAAGCCATGTACATGGAAAGGTTTAGTCATAGATCGCTACAAAGGTCTATGTTAGTGTTTAGATTTTACGATGGTACAATAATTAAACCTTTAGGGGTAATTAAACCCCTTGTCAAGTACGGGTTAAAGTACAAGCATTTAGAATTATTTGTAATACGCGGAGGTACTACTTGTCTATAAGGCCGGCAATGGCTTATAGAGTTAGGAATAAAAATACCTTTGTACCAAAATAATATTTTTAAAATGAGAACAGATTGCGATAAAGTAGGTGATAATCAACTAAAGCAATTACTTTGCAGATATAAGGATTTGTTTGCGTGTGGGCTGGGCCGGTTCACGGGAATCAAGGCTCGGTTACGGTTACGCGAGGGTGCAGTACCAGTGTTCTGCCGCGCACGACCTATTCCGTACGCGCTGCGCGAGCGCGAGGAGGCGGAACTTGACGGTATGCTGCGCGCCGGGGTCATCGAGCCTGTGGACAGCTCGGACTGGGCTACCGCGCTGGTACCTGCACGTAAGGCTGATGGTGGACTCCGTATCTGTGCTGACTACAAATTAACTCTTAATCCTGTTCTAGTAGTTGATAAATATCCTTTGCCGCGTTTAAATGACTTACTGGTTAAATTAACCGCTGCAAAGATATTCACAAAGTTAGATTTAACACAAGCCTACAATCAAATTGAATTAGACGACCCCGATAATTGTACTGTTATTAATACGCACAAGGGCCTTTTTAAGTATAAAAGTTTAGTTTTTGGCTTGTCCTCGAGCCGGGAATATTTCAAAGGATTATGGCTAATCTTTTGAAAGATATTCCAAACGTAGAAGTTTTTCTTGATGATATAATTATCGGATCGCCAAATGTCAGGGAGCATTTAATCACTTTGGAGAGAGTATTGGAAAGATTACTTTCGAACGGAATGAAACTTAAACAAAGCAAATGTTTGTTCATGCTGAGCGAGGTTACATATTTAGGATATATTATTTCCGCCGAGGGAATTAAAGTTGACCAAGAAAAAGTGGAAGTTATACTAAATATACCACGCCCAGACAATGTCACTGATTTGAGAGCGTTTTTAGGTACTATTAATTTCTATGCTAAATTCGTAAAAAACTTAAGTACAATACTAGCACCACTGTATCAATTACTTAAGAAAGAAGTGATATGGAAATGGAATAGTGAATGTGAGAACGCTTTTAAAAGAGTAAAATCCATTTTGATTAGTGTCGACGTCTTAGCTCATTACGAACCTAATAAACCCTTGTTTTTAACGTGTGACGCGAGTGCTAGAGGCATAGGCGGCGTGCTCACACAGATGTACGAGGCGGTTGACGATGGTGTGATGGATTTCACGCGCTCTTAGCGACGCGGAGAAGCATTATTCACAAATTGAGCGGGAGGCCTTGGCCATTGTGATTTGTTTTGAAAAATTACACCAATACTTATATGGTAGGCGTTTTACCTTACGGACAGACCACAAGCCTTTGGTCACAATTTTTGGGCCAAAACAGGGCATACCGTCGATGACTACCAGTCGGATTCAAAGGTGGGCTATCAAGTTATCCGCCTACACATATGACATTGAATATGTAACGTCAAAGCAAAACGGGGCTGACGGACTGTCGCGACTGCCCGCTCTTACGGCGAGCACACAGAATATTAGAAATCCCGAACAAACACATTTACACTTTGCTCAAAATTCCATGTTAGAGGATCATAATGAGATTAAAAAACAAACTAGTAGGGATCAATTCTTAAGCCGAGTTTTAAGTTATTTACGGGACGATTGGCCAGCCAATATGGAAATAGTATCACTTAACCCTTATTTTAATCGTAAAACAGAACTATATGAAGAATTAGGTTGTGTGATGTGGGGGCACAGGGTAGTCATACCGGCAGCATGCAGGCGTAAGGTTTTATCAGACCTGCATGAGGCTCATATGGGCATAGTAAAAACTAAAGCTTTTGCCCGAAGCTACGTTTGGTGGCCAGGCATGGACGAAGAAATTAAAGAAATGTGTCAGAGTTGTCGCATCTGCGCTGCAGAAAGTGAGGCGCCACCTCGACACATGCCTTGTCCCTAGCTATGGCCTGACAAACCTTGGGCCCGCGTGCATATTGATTTTTTAGGGCCTATAAGTGGACAAATATTTTTGGTACTGGTCGATGCCCGAACTAAGTGGCTAGTAGTTAGCCAAGTACCCAATACAGCGGCGAGTAACACTATCGGCGTTTTGAGCGACATCTTTGCACGTTTTGGCCTACCAAGACAAATCGTTTCAGATAACGGTCCGCCCTTCACAAGTTACGAATTTTCACAATTTCTGCTTAGCAATGACATTAAACATATATTTTCAGCTCCATATCATCCCGCCTCAAATGGCGCAGCGGAAAATGCTGTACATGCGGTTAAACGGGTAATCAAAAAAGCCATTAGGGAAAAGTTAAGCATTCAATTATTTTTGAACACATTTTTATTGCACTATAGAAATACCGAACACTGTTCGACTGGTGAAACGCCCGCCTCGCTTATGTTGGGGCGCAGGTTGCGTACCAAATTAGACGCGTTACGACCTAGTAGAGACAATAGAGTTAGGGATGCTCAGGAACGACAACAAGAATTTGAAGCAAGTGGTTCTCGTCAGCTAAGTCCGGGTGATGAAGTCTGGCTGCGCCAATATAGGGGACAGGATAGATGGGTACCGGGGAAAGTGATAGAGAGAATGGGACCCACGGATTATAGGGTGGTAGATACTTCTGGTAGGGAATTTCATAGTCATGTAGATCAGCTCAAACAACGGAAATGGAGTCCATTAATCTGTCCTTCCAGCGCGGTACGTGAAAGATCGGACTTAGTGGAAGTAGCTCAGGATCCGGGAGAGTCCGGTACGGGCATCCCACCAGCCGAAGCTCCGGCCGTCGGAGACGGGGATAACGAACAATTTGAGGATTGTCGTGATTATCCAGTTCAGAGGGAATTACCGCCTGCCTTGCCTTCTCCTGAACCGACCCAGTCTCGTCCCGTTCGTCAATGCCGAGTAAACAACCCGGTAAATTATAAAATATAATGCGAGTTAAGTTTGGTTTTGTTTATTCGTTATTTTACATTTGTATGGTGTTTTCTTTTGGTATTATTTCTGTTTTGTAAGTTTAGATGTCCTAACTTATAATAATAAAATGAAGGGTCTTAGATTAAGGGTGAGGGTGTGATGTATTGTCTATGTTTAGGTTTATCTATGATGTCTAAGGAATTGACAGGGGTCTTCAAATAACACCTCACCTTTATTATCCTTATGGGTCGGACAGGGTTTTCTTAACATACTGTATAAAGTTGAAGAGTTTGTTTGTTTGTTTGAACGCGCTAATCTCAGGACCGATTTGAAAAATTCTTTTTGCGTTGGATAGCCCATTAATCCAGGAAGGCTTTAGGCTATATAACATCACGCTGCGATCCCTAGGAGCGAAGCATATAAAAAAAAACATATCGAAACCTACACGGGTGAAATTGTGGGGCGCTGCTAAATATTATAAACGGGAAAATATGTGTCTATTTGTTTGTTCGTCTTTCACGGTAAAACGAAGCGACGAATTGGCATGACTGGAGGCAAGGAAAGGAAAGTGACATAGACTACTTTTGTCTCTTTCTAACCTCCAACTCCCTTATAATATCAACAAGTGCTCAACATCGCCAAATTAGTTTTCGCTTCTAAAATAACTAGCGAGTGAATAAGAAACATTGCATAATGCTTTCTATCTCATTTTCCCCTACGTTAAATCTTTATGAATTTATGTGTTCTATGGAAGGTGAGTGAACTTTACACACTGTTCGCCATACCACTAAAGTGTTTTATTTCTTGTTCTATAAACATACATATTAAATGAAAACTTAGTATTAATTACATTTCAATATTTTTATCATAACAACTTTAATATCCCCATAAAGACAATCTATGCAGCTTGCGGATATTGACTGCGTCGTCGATGTTAGTGTCGATGTCTGTGAATTGACTTGGGAATGATTTTGCTGACCGTGTCTTTCCTGGGTAGGCGTTTTGCAGCGATAACCGACATCCACGCGGCCGGAGCTGCGGGCGACCGCTATATATATGTAGCATTTGCTTAAATCTTTAAAACTACGCAACGGATTGATGCGATATTTTTTAATAGACAGTGATTCAAGAGGAAAGTTTATATGTATAATACATGCACCCGTGCGAAGCCGAGGCGGGTTGCTAGTTTTTAAATATTTTGTTATGAAAAATACATACAAAAACATTATTGGACAGGACTATTGTTGCAACTAAACCTGATATAGTAGTGATTAATCGATTAGCGCGTCTAGCAATGATTTTCGATGTTACCATTCCACATGGTGGGAATCTCATGAAAGCTGAGAAAGAGAAACAAATTAAATATCTCGACTTGGCACACGAGATTGTTGACATGTGGAATGTGAACTCGGCTGTCATTGTACCGATTGTTCGACTATCGGCCAATGGTTTGATAGCCAAGAGCCTCGACCAACATCTATCGAGGCTCTCGTTAAGCAGTTGGATCAAGGACCTGATTCAAAAGGCTCCTCGATACGGCGCGCATCGCGAGGAGGTTTCTGTCTCTTGAGCCCTACGCACCAATAGCTTGGACCCTGCTCCCGACATCAATAATAAATAAAGTATGTATGTACAGGTCTCCCAAAGTGATAATGCGCATAGAAATCTTCGTCACTGTTCGGCAACGGTCGTATTTCCCGAGCGTTCGGAAGAAGATATGTATATAGAGTGGTTAAGTGCACCACTCTATATACATATCTTCTTCCGAACGTTGCCGAACAGTGACGAAGATTTCTATGCGCATTATCACTTTGGGAGACCTGTAAAGTCTGGTGAAGCCGTACGGATCTGAGCAGTTGTTGCGATGTGTGCCGGGTACGATGCGCCAAATGTTGTTGTGTCGGGAGTTTGGCCGTGGAGGGTCTTCAGATCAATTTCCCTTTGGCGCAGCATCGCTGGTCGTGTTGTTGGGTTTAACATTGCATCACCTCGCTCAACTGCCGTCTTCCTTCCTTTTCACTAAGTTTCTTTAAGTGAATGGGTTTCATAAACTAGCGCGCTTTACCATCAACGATTACATCACTGCTTACCATCAGGCAGGATTGCAGTGAAGCGCTAGTTTATAATTATAAAAAAAGTGTTTTTTTTTTTAAATCGGTTTCTATTTCTTTTTTGTATTTTTAAATGTGTTTGTCTTTTTTATTATTATTATTATTTAAGTATTTGTAATGTGCATTTTGTTTCCACGAAATAAATTATTTTTCTTTCTTTCTTTATAAAATAAGGTTCTTATACTCACAGGAAATCCTTTGCCACAATGGTGGCACATCTTGTTATTTGGTCTTCCTTTGTGTACATTACGTATGTGCTGGTCTAAACCTACGCGATTTTTTGAGGGCTGCAACAAAAATATAGTGTTATATTATACCTCTCTAGGCAATAAAAATAATAATAGGTCTTTTTACAATAGAATCCCGATTATACGGACTCATTCGTCCCACTCCAATTCTAGTTGGTTGCTCTGCACTCGAAGCTGTTGACGAGTATTACAGGATGTATCTGACATCGTAACGCAAACTTCGCGAGAAGGCATTTAGTCATTTATATCGTTAATGAGCGATTACAGAAATAACAGGATTTGAAAAAACGGGTTGTCTCGGCCTTTGAACGTTGCAAGCGTGCCGCCGCGCGTGTTTGTGGGTATGACGTTGACCCCTGATGTGAACGCTATTAAATCAGCTGACAGGATAGTTCGAGTATTGTTCACATTGTGCTTTTTTGTGTAATTAGCGAATTAATTGACTTTTCCTTTAAAATCTTATTGGGTTATAAAAGTATAGCAATTATGAACGGTTTAAAGTGAAAAAACAGCATATTATTTTTTTTTAAATCCACTGATTCGTCACTGATCACTGATTGAATTTTTAAACGAAAAATTCCACCACTGGGGGGTTCAGAATCATGTACTGGATCCATGGTACTCGTTTGTGCGTCGATGTCAGAGACACCCTTTATACCTTATTTTCGTCATCCATACTCCAATGTTTGAAGACTAAAATCTTCAACCAGTGCGTCCTACCCGTCATGACTTACGGAGCCGAGACGTGGACACTAACGGTCAGACTAGTCCATAAGTTTAAAGCTGCTCAGCGAGCTATGGAGCGGGCTATGTTGGGCGTCTCTCTGAAGGAAGGACCGCATCAGAAATGAGGTGATCCGACAGAGGACCAGGGCCACCGACATAACTGAGAGGATTAGCAAGCTGAAGTGGGCTGGTCACGTATGCCGCAGGACCGACAACCGTTGGGGTAAACGAGTCCTCGAGTGGAGACCGCGTCTCGGCAAACGTAGCGTAGGACTCCCTTGGGCGGTCACGTACTGAAAGACGCAGCGTAATATATATTATTTCGTAAAAAGAGGTAACTTAATACATGTGCGGTAGGTAAACCATGCGCGGCCGACGGGGGCAGGGCACGCGGCACGTGGTCGCATCGCTTATAATAATACCGTCAAAAAGGTGTTGTCAATTTTTAAAAAAATACCAAATTTTGGGGAAGTTGGAATTAATTCGCGGGAAAAAAGATAATTTCAAAATTCATTAGTATTGTTACTATGATGATTACGTAAAATAATATATTATATTAGGTCATGTGTTTACCTAACCTTTATTATTCTTATGGGTCGGACGGGGTTTTCTTTACATATTGTATATTATACGTGAAAGTATTTTATTGCATGTGTTATATATACAGTTGATTTGAAAAGTAGTTAAAATACGCAAAATTATATTGACAAATGCCTCAACTTTATTCATTGGCTGAATTCCACAAAATGTGTTTAATGCCTGGATTTCATCAATGTTCCTTTTTTTTAGGGCTATCACGTAAAATTGTGGGTTAGAGTGGATGTGGCATAGTGGTTACATGCTACCGTGCATAGGGTGGCTTAGGAGAGGCCCTCTCTTAGTTTCTCTAGGATGTGCCTTACAAGCATTGCGTAGGGGCAGTTCCTGAATTGGTCTTTTAAGAGGAACCTGCCCCGTAATGAGCGAACCGAAGTGAAAGAACCGAACGGATCCCAACTTTTTCTTCAGCCTATGGATCTCCACTGCTGGACAAAGGCTCCCCCAAGGCTTTCCACACTGACCGGTCTTGTGCTGCCCGCATCCATCGGCTTCCCGCGACCTTCACTAGGTCATCGGTCCACCTTGTTGGGGGCCTCCCTACGCTGCGTCTTCCAGTACGTGGCCGCACTCCAGAACCTTACTGCCCCATCGGCCATCAGTTTTACGAGTAATGTGCCCTGCCCACTGCCACTTGAGTTTAGCGACTCGCAGAGCTATGTCGGTGACTTAGGTTCTTCTGCGGATCTCCTCATTTCACGGATCCCAACTAGTCGCAAACATCACCATCCCATCCCAATGTGCGGATGGCGCTCACCGGGGTGGTTGTAGTGAGGTAAAAATCCCACACTCCTCGACCTCATTCCTCGGAGGTGAAATATAGCTTAGAAAGTACATATAACTTAGAAAAGTTACATTCGTACTTGCCTGACCTGGAATCGAACCCGCACACTCATACTTGAAAGGCTGATGTTTTAACCGCTAGGCCACCACAGCACAAAACATGTTGAGGAAACCTGGACTTTCAAGTCTGAAATCGCAAACCCGGATTGAGCAAGCGTGGTAATTACGCTCAATCCTTCTCTGTATGAGAGGAGGCTTGTGCCCAGCAGTGGGACGATAAAAAAAAGGTTGAAGTGTGTGTTACCTTCTGACATATCTGGCACTGATAAGTCTTGTGCAAATGTTTTTCTTCGATGTGATCTCTTAGCTTCGTCTTGTCGGCAAAACGTTTGTCACAATGATCACAGATGAATCTGAAATGAAAAACGTTATTTTACTAATTTTGTTACATTAATATTATAAAGGTGAAAGTTAGTGAGTGTGAATGTATGTGTGTATATGCAATATGTTATGAAAACCCTGTCCGATCCGTGAAGGTATTGTTAGGTAACGATAACTGATTCTACTAATACCTACAAAGCCGGGCTAAAGTTGAAAAAAAAAAGATTTCGCAAAAGGAGGTAAATTAATACATGTGCTGTAGGCAATACATGCACGGGCAAAAGGGGGTCACTCGGTCGCATCGCTATTCGCTCATAATAATGCCGTCAAAAATGGTGAAAAGTGAGAAAAGTTAGTTACGCTACCTACATGTTGTAGGTACTACTCGGAATGGGCATGAAACCGCCTCAATGGAAAGCAATGCATTTAATGTTCAAACCATAATAAGCTCCCGCGCGCAGTGATAGGGCATAAAACAGCTTGTAGGCAACAATCCGAAAATTCAACGCCATTCCGACAAAAGAAAAAAATGTTCAAAGCAAAAAAAATATGTCACGTGCGTTAATAAGGTATAAAATAACTTAAATGTACCAATACAAAAAATTACCGCTCAAACTAGCATTCAAAAAAATTACTGTTCAAAGGCGTTGCCGCTTTATAAATGTTCAAAGTAAAATAAGCTCTCGACTCTAGTGATACGACATAAAGTAGTCTGCGCGCAAAAATTACAAACAATTATCTTAGATAATAATTTTATTTTAGTGTTCAGTAAATTGCAGCTAAAAAGTATTTATGAAAATCGTAAGCCCGTAAAAGTATGAATGGATAATAGTTGAAGCACGCGGGTCAATGGCCCCGCGCCATTCGGATGTAGATTATCAGAAGTTTACTATTGGTTTGTGCTCACTTTCGAGTTTTTTTTTTATCACTATGTTAAATCTGCCATTTTATGTTTCTAATATTTTATTTATTGATGAAACGATTGTATTACTAAGACAAAACCGTTTCGCATATATTCTCATACTTCGTATTAGTATATATATTTTATTTGGTCATGTGTTCCTTAAGGGTCGGACAGGGTTTTCTTTACATATTGTATGTAATACGTGCGTGCGTGTGTGAGTGCGTGAGTGCGTGCGTGCGTGTATAATAAATCGTATGTATCGATTAAATATTACCTTTTGTAAATAAAAAAAAATGAAGAGTTTACAGCCAGTATTATTTAATTATACACATAGGATATGCATTTCTTACTTGAGCTGATCCTGCGAGACATGTTTGAGGCTGTTCTTCATGTGTCTCTGGTAAGAAAATATGGACGAGAAGCTCACGTTACACATGGAGCAATAGGCTGCAGCCGATGATGACTTGCCCTGAGAATGAACAAATTCCAATATACAAAGTGGTGATGACAATACGACAATAAATTAAACATCGTGTACCTCAACACATTCTAAGTCTACACAAAAAAAATCATATAAATATATCCATTAGTTTAGTCACAGGAAATTATTTTTCATTTATCACATTTTCTACATGCTGTACATGTTGATAAGGGAGCGCTTACAGGTTGATGACCGTCGCATCCAAAGTCGATAAAGGATCGCGCTATCGCCGATCGGAGGTCAGTGAACCAATATTTTTAAAGGATGTTCTATTCTTTTTGCAATTCTATGCGACTTAGTTTGTTTGAAATTTTATTTTTTTTTTATTTTTAATGCTAGATTTTTTTCTATGGTTAAGGATTATTCCTTTGCAGCATTGTTCGTGTTTTCATTTATTGCCGTATTATCAGCACCACTCTGAATGTACTTGTTACTTTGAATGTTTAATATATTTTCTTTTAAAGAAAACTTCGTCCCACACTAGGGATTTCTCCTATATCGTGGGTGCGTTTACAGACATATAAACTCACATACACAAACAGACAGACCCGGGACTACTACCTGTAGGTCATACAAATATTTGTTCCGTGGGGGAATCGAACCCGCGACACGAAGTGCAGCAGTCAATAGTTTAACTGTTTTGTCAACCGTGCCGCCTAAAATAATCTAATACATATTCAAAGATACGTTATTTGTGCAAACATGAGTGTACTACATACAATACAGCTTGGAAGATCAATAGGGTATTTGACTAAAGAAAACTAATTAGTCAGTCAGTCAGATTTCCAAAAAATACTAGACACGTATTTTTTGTTTTATCAAAACAATAGTTTTTTTTTTATTAATTTATAAACTAGCGCTTGACAGCAATCCCGCCTGATGGTAAGCAGTGGCGCAATTGTTGATGGTAAAGCGCACTAGTTTATTAAGAGCCTATTCACTCTAGCCTTGAAGACACTCAAATTGTAGTCCGACGGAATCACCGCCGCTGGCAAATTGTTCCAGTCCCTCGATGTACGCGGTATAAAGGAGGAGGCGAACCGCTTCGTCCGGATCGTAGTGGTGTACTCTATTAATAAACTAGCGCGCTTTACCATCAACGATTGCATCACTGCTTACCAGCGGGATTGCGATCAAGCTGAAGTTTATAATTATTAAAAAAAAAAACTTCGCGATAAGGCTACACCGCACGCCGCTAATAAAGTTATTATAGTCATTTATGTCGTTATTGAACGGTTACAGACATCACGGTGTTTTAAAAAAAGTGTCGGCTCGGCCTTTGAACGTTGCAAGAGTGCCGCCGTGTGGGTTTGTAGGTATGACGTTGATCCCTGGTGTGAACTCTATTAAATCAGTTGATAAGATAGTTTTTAGAGTTTTGTTAACATTGCGTTTGTTTGTGTAATTAGCGAATTAATTTATTTTTACTTAAAAATCTTATTGGATTCTAAAAGTACAGCAATTATGAACGGTTTAAAGTGAAAAAAATACTGCATATGTTTTATTTTTAATCATGAAAAAGCCGACGAAATATTCCACCACTGGGGGTTCAGAATCATGTACTGGATCCATGGTACTCGTTTGTGCGTCGATGTCAGATATTGACCCTTTATGTCTAACTTTATTATTTAAAAATTCCCGTATGTCATTGTAGTGTAGCTCATAAGGTGAGGCTAATTGGAACTGATTGGAGCACTTTTTTTCATAAAATGTATGTTTACGAAAAATAAAGCTACGAAATTAGTACGTTTGAATATTTTTTTCGGTATTTTTATAAATTTCTCATAATTATCTGTTTTTAATACAAGGCTCCCGTTATTAGATTTAGAGATTTTTTTTTTTAATTTCCATTCTGATTATCGCATTAATGGGGCTAGTTGGTATCTAAATACTGAGACTAGTTTTCCATAGAAACACTTGATCACATAACGTACAAGGAAAAGTGTTTCGATATTCAAATGCTGCTCTGGAAATAAACAAAATCATAGGATTAATATTAGGAGTTATACACATGCAAAGACAACCCTGTCCGACCCCTGAAGGTATTGTTAGGTGTCCATAACTGATTCTACTACGTACAAGGCTAGGCTAAACTTTAAAAAAATACCCCTAAAAAAAAAAAAATGTGCAGTAGGCAATAAATGCGCGGGCGAAGGAGAGTAGGGCACGCGGCACGCTGTCGCATCGCTCTTATAATACCTTCAAAATGGTGGTGTCACTTTTTACAAAATTACCAAATTTTGGGGAAGTTGGAATTCATCATCATCATCATTATCAACCTTTTATCGTCCCACTGCTGGGCACAGGTCTCCTCTCATACAGAGAAGGATTAAGCGTAATCACCACGCTTGCTCAATGGGGGTTGGCGATTTCAGACTTAAAGTCCAGGTTTCCTCAAGATGTTTTCCTTCACTTTCAGTCATTGGTGTCCAAGATATACTTAGAAAGTACATATAACTTTAGAAAATTTACATTGGTACTTGCCTGACCTGGAATCGAACCCGCGCATTCATACTTGAGAGGCTGGTATTTTAACCACTAGGCCACCACGACTACAATTGGACTAGTTGGAATTAATTCGCGAAAAAAAAAAGATTATTTCCAAATTCATTAGTATTGTTACTATGATGATTATGTAAAATTTCATATTTTATTTGGTCATTGTTTTTTTCCTATATTTTTGAGCTATATTTAAAAGGAATGTCTATAAGATATCTGAAAATGTCTTTAAGAGAAAAAAAGAGCAAATAGAAGATTTGAAAAGTGCAGGAAATACACTATTTCGTAGACTACTTTATTTTACACATTTCATCTAGTTTTTTAGTTTCTGGCAAAAGTATACTACTACTGTACTACTGCGAAAGACACCAAAATTTCAAGTTTTATTAAAAAATAAAATTTACAACATTTGCCACCGATATTCTTCAATTTTTTTCTGTGAAATGGACGTTGAATGGTCGATGTCTCTCTAAGTGGTGTAATATACTTTCTACTACCAATAGATGAAAAAATATGATTGATCAAATCTTTTATTTCGCCAGATCCAAATAACCCCGTGATTTCCAATTAGCCCCACTTTACGGTATATCAATTTAATTATTTAACTATCCTCGTATGTCATTTCAATTTAAAATTTCTCGTTAGTCATTGTGGTGTAGCTTACTTGCAATATATCATTTAAAAATTCTCGTTTGTCATTTTAGTATAGCCCCTTGGAATATCAGTTTAAAAAAGACTTTTTCTCTTAATTTCAATGATTTGATCACTGCCTAAATACGATAAAACAAAAGAAAACAGATTTTCTAAACTCAAACCTTGTTTAAAGTCGCCCCCAAACCTTCAAAATATTTTTATTGTATAGTGTTTAGATGTCTTCAACTATCATTTCTGGAGTTCAGATGGTTATCTAATTACACCCTATTTAAGTGTCATTTAGGATATATAGGTATGAGGGACGGGTTGTAAAATTCTCTCGCCCTTCATAGGGAACGAAGGATCGACCAGACGTTGTGTCAGGCGAGCATTTGCCCGACAGTTAACGTCGGGAAGTTGTATGTATAAAGCGCTCTACACACCAAAGCCGGCCCGGCGGCATACGTCGGCTTCAGTCATTGCAAGTCGTAAAACTTTGCCGGAGGCATGTCGGTGGCACGACATCAGGAACTTATGTATATATTAACACTACAGCTGAAATATCGCCGGGCAACTGGGTGCTAGCGTACGCTACCCACCGGCAAGTCGCCGTCGTATCGGCGGGAACACGCGCGGCAGGCTTCATTCAACAAAAGCCTTGTGCCAACATAAGATTGTGTCGGCGGCCTATGCCGCCGGTCTTTGATGTGTAGTGCGCTTTACACGTTAAACTCTGTTTTCAAGATGCAGGATTTGAGTGAGGTCAGTAAAGCTACAAGGATATTTTTTACGTAAAACGTAATACGTACCTGTACTTCGTGCTTTTCTAAATGCCGTTTGAGACTAGTTTTCCATCGAAACACTTTATCACACAACGTACAAGGAAAAGTGTTTCGATATTCATGTACTGCTCTGGAAATAAACAAAATCATAGGATTAATATTAGGAGTTATACAATATGCAAAGACAACCCTGTCCGACCCGTGAAGGTATTGTTAGGTATCGATAACTGATTCTACTACTGCCTAGGCAAAATTTTTAAAAAATACCCCTAAAAATAGATATTATTTCGCAAAAAGAGGTAACTTAATACATGTGCAGTAGGCAATAAATGCGCGGGCGAAGGAGAGCAGGGCACGCGGCACGCTGTCGCATCGCTTTATAATACCGTCAAAATGGTGTTGTCACTTTTTACAAAATTACCAAATTTTGGGGAAGTTGGAATTAATTCGCGGAAAAAAAAAGATTATTTCAAAATTCATTAGTATTGTTACTATGATGATTACGTAAAATTTTATATTATATTTGGTCATGTGTTTACCTAACCTTTATTATCCTTATGGACCGGACAGGGTTTTCTTTCTTTAGTATTTAGTATGCATATAGATCTTTTTATTATATTTATATATTTTTCTCTATCACAAAGCGACACGCGCTTATCTTTGGCAGCCAAGTTTGGAAACCGCCTATGAATACCTACTTACTTCTGATGCAAACGACATCGATATTTTTTTTTTCAATAACGATTCATGGGATTGATAGGCACGGATGGAAGGATGTATCTGACATCGTAACGCAAACTTCGCGAAGAGGCTAGACCACATGCCACTAATAGAATTATGATAGTCATTTATGTCGTTAATGAACGGTTACAGAATTCACAGTGTTTATTTGTGTAATTAGCGAATTAATTATTTTTTACTTCAAAATCTCATTGGGTTATAAAAGTATAGCAATTATGAACGGTTTAAAGGAAAAAAAAAACTGCATATTATTTTTTTTAAATCAGGAAAAAACCGACGAAAAATTCCACCTGTGGGGGATTCAGAATCATGTACTGGATCCATGGTACTCGTTTGTGAATCGATGTCAGATACACCCTTTACAACATGTAGAAAAAACTCTGTGGTAGGAGATAACATCGGCTGCCGGCAGAAGTTATGAATAAGAAGTTATGGTAACTCCTCTCATACAGAGAAGGATTGAGCGTAATCACCACGCTTGCTCAATGCGGCGATTTTAGACTTAAAGTCCAGGTTTCCTCAAGATGTTTTCTTCATCTTGTTACCAGTGATTAGTGTCCAAGATATACTTAGAAAGTATATATAACTTAGAAAAGTTACATTGGTACTTGTCTGACCTGGAGTCGAACCCGCACACTTGAGAGGCTGGTGTTTTAATCACTGGGCCACCACGACTGCAACTACTAACTCTTTGGATACGGAACCCTAATAAGAACTCTGCTTTAGTCCTGATGTCCTCTAGAGTGTATAGGCTCTTAATAAACTAGTGCGCTTTATTATCAACGATTGCTTCACTGTTTAAGCAGCGGGAACACGGTCTACGCCATTTTATAACTAAAAAAAAAAATTGCCCAAAACACCTTAGTGCAGTTAAAAATAAAAACTCACAGTCTATGGTTCTTGAGTCCCGCTCTATGTCTGAATGTTTTGTCGCAGTCTGTGCACTGTACTCTTGCTTTGTGCGTGTCTTTATGGTAACGGTGAGTGTCTATGGAACTGTGGAATGCCAACAAAAACATTTGATTTAAAGTTTTAACATTCATACAATGATGTACTTTACACAATTAGAGGCACTACACACCAAAGGCGGCACAGCCCGCGGCTTAGGTTGTAAGAAGATGTCGACAACGTTCGCCCGCGCGTGTTGCCGGCCGACGCGTCGGCGGCTAGCGTAGGCAAGCCCTCAGTTGCCCGGCGGCATTTCAGCTATAGAGACATGCTAGTACTTTAACTTCCAAATAAGTTTCTGATGTCGAGCCGCCGGAATGCCACCGGCAAAGTTTTACGACTTGCAATGACTGAAGCCGCCAACCTAGCTCGCCGGCAAAATGTTGCCGATATATGGCGCCAGCTTTGGGTGTAGAGCGTTTTGGGCGTAGACAAAGGTAAGTAAAATTAACACGTTTTCGGCGCGCAGCCCCTTTAAAGGATGTCAGACGACTTCTTCGACGGTCTTTAACCAGTGTGTGTTGCCAATGATCACTTACGAAACTGAAACGTGGTCGCTCACAATGCGCCTCATACGAAGGCTCAGAGTCACACGGTCACAGCTTTTCAGCTTTGGAGTCTAGGGTCCGCTTTACCAGTCCAACTGCTCATTTGGCTAAACTTCGATATTTTCCGTGAAGCGACTGCCGTCTGACCTCCACAACCCGAAGGCGACGTCGGAGCATTGCAGTTAGACCAATTGTAGGACTTTTGAAGGGCTCCAACAACCCGTAACGACTGCCATTAGATGTTCATACCGCAACCGGGACCAACGGCTTAACGTGCTTTCCGAGGCAAGACCAGACCAGTGCAAATATTCATATTCATGCGATGGGATGGAACCCTAGCCTCCTTGCGCAGCGGCCGCGTTCGCTACTGCTACGCCACGGAGGCTGTCTGTTAGTGTATGTGAGTTTATATGTTTGTAAACGCACCCACGATACAGGAGTAATTCTTCACACAAAAAAAACAACATCGGCCGCCGGCAGAAGTTACCACCCACCAGACAAAGCCTTGCCGCCAAGCGATTTGTCGTGTTCCGGCATGATGTCTGGTGAAGCCGTACGGAGGACGGGTCTGAGCAGTTGTGTTGCGATGTGTGCCGGGTACGATGCGCCAAATGTTGTTGTGTTGGGAGTTTGGTCGTGGAGGGTCTTCAGATCAATCTCCCTTTGGCGCAGCATCGTTGGTCGTGTTGTTGGGTTTAACATTGCATCACCTCGCTCAACTGCCGCCTTCCTTCCTATTCGCTCAGTTTTTCTGAATGAATAGGCTCATAATAACCTAGCGCGCTTTACTATCAACGATCGCATCACTGCTTACCATCAGGCGGGATTGCGGTCAAGCGCTAGTTTATAATTATTAAAAAAAAAAAGGTACACATTTCGAAAATCGTGGTGTTTACCACTCGGCCACATTGCTTTTTAAGTTACTTACTTAGATATTTTTCCACAAAGATGACATTTATATTCTTTTAATGATATCTCGTGCGTAGAATAATAATGTTGGCGCATAACTTTAACGTCCAGCGTTCTTTTGTGGCAAATACTGCATTCATATCTGTAATAAATAAAAATAAAAATCTGTTAATACTTATATTTTTCTTTACACCAAATCTGAATATACACTTCTGGACACATCTATTGGCCCACCTTAGAGTTTAGGTTTCGATGGCCCCAACCGAAATATGATTGCTGGGTGTACCATCTTTTTCGATCGTATTGTTTTAAATTTGAATTCAGAATACCATACGATATGGAGCTACGCCTAACAAGTCGGATATGCGCCTTGTTAAAGGCAATTGATATTTGAATAAAAAACATGTTTTATCAAATAAAGGTTTAATTTAATAACGAGTGTTGCCTCCATGGGCATCTACCACAGCTCTCATACGATTAGGCATAGAGTTTATCAACCGCTCCATGAAATTTTGAGGGATCATCTCCCATTCCTCTTCTATGGCAGTTTTCAACTCCTGCATCGTCTGGGCAACTGGTTGACGAGCCCTAACACGTCTTTTTAGCTCGTCCCACATGTGCTCAATGGGGTTCATGTCTGGGCTTCTGGCTGGCCAGTCCATAACTGTGATGTTCACATCCCAAAGATATTCCCTGACGATGCCGGCCGTATGGGCTCTTGCATTATCATGCATAAAAAGGAAATTTGAGCCCACATAGTCCGCGTATGGTATCACGTGAGGTTGTAAGCACTCACGAATGTACCTTTCAGCATTTAAGGTTGGTAGCCGTAGTCCTGTAACAACCTCGAGTTTTGCCGCTCGCGGATATACCGCCCCAGACAGTCCATGAGCCACCGCCATAAGCAACCCTTTCTTTAAAGCAGCATTGTGCGAAACGCTCTCCCTTTCGTAGGTAGACCTTCTTCCTTCCATCATTGCCATGTAACACAATTTTAGACTCATCAGAAAAAAAGTACACGGCTCCAATATTGCTGTGTCCAATTTAAACGAGTGCGTGCGAAATGAAGGCGCGCTGTTCGGTGGCCTCGCGTTAGTTTGGGACCATTAGCTGGCTTGTGTGGTACCATATTGCGTTCTTTTAACCTTCTCCGAACAGTTCGAACGCTCACAGAACTCCGTGGAAGTCGCGAAGTTGGTTTTGTATCTCAATGGAGGTAAGGTGACGATTTCTCAAGCTGGTCGTCACGATGAATCGATCCTGCCTTTCAGTTGTGACCAGAGATCGTGGCGTTCCTTGGCGACGAACAAAGCCGCCAGTCTCTAGGTACATCCGATATACATTTCGGACCGCAGATCGACTTAAATTAAGTTGAGCACTCACATTTCTTTGGCTGTGTCCGGCCTGAATAAGTGCCACAACTTGGGCGACGACTTCAGGTGAAGTATCCATAGATTATTGATAGAACCTCACCTTAATGTTAAGAATAAGTAATTTTTGTTGCAAAACCAATAAAATGAAGTTTTCTTAGTATTCGATTGTTTGATATCAATAAACAGGCTCCAAATTGTCTTTTGTTTCTTTAAATTCTGTGTTCGAAATTCAAAAAAAGACTATTGAATGAAATTGTGAATGTGCCAGGTTCAAAACTGCTTAAAAACATTTTGCTCGACCTAATATAAAATTTTAGCTAGGACCAAACGAAACTGAAAATGCAAGGTGGGCCAATAGATGTATCCAGAAGTGTAGTTTGTTCAGAAAAACCAACTGAATCGATTCCAATCATTTTTACATCATGTTAATTTTTTTTCCAAATACGTTTAGAAATTGTTGCAGTGTGGTTAGCGAGCGCGCAACACAGCTGACGAATCATACAGCTGAGATCATAGTACTCTAGGCGCGTGAGACAGGTCAACGCACCGTCGCCTGCGCCGCGCCGCTAAAGGCGCGCGGGGCAACAGCCAGATCATATACAACAGCCAGATCATATACAACAGCCAGATCATATACAACAGCCAGATCATATACAACAGCCAGATCATATATAACAGCCAGATCATATACAACAGCCAGATCATATACAACAGCCAGGTCATACAAATATTTGGTCCGTGCGGAAACCGATCCCGCGCACTCACCGCAGTAGTAGAATAACAGACATTGCATCACAATATTGTCATTATTCTTTATTTAGTAAATTTATTGTTATTTTAAGATAATTATTCACCATCTGACGTAAATTGGCGTATGTTTAGCCACCATGTTTTTGATCACGTCTAAACTGTCTATGGAGTATCTTAATTTGACAGGAACAGACTACTTCTGTCCTTTTCCTAAAGAAATGGAAAGAAAAAGATGTACTAACTTTCTAATTTTGTTTATGAACAAGGGAATCGGGGCTTTTATTTAGGTAATAAGTTTTTATTTATTTAAATTTCCATTTAATTGATACTTTATTTTTTTTGCTTTCCTAGTATTTGGACGTAGCTAGCTGGCATATGGTAAATAATTTTTTCTACGACCATTTGGTAATTTGCTTAATACATAACCAAAAGTCATATCTCAATAGTACACATTCCTGCCAAGTCGTGTTACTATGACCATTTCGGGTAACCCGTACTACAATGAAACTTTTTAATTTTTTGTTTATGGCTTGGGCATCAATAAATCAATATATGATTATGCTAAAAAGCGCGCGTATTTGCGTCACGACTAAACGTCGCATGTTATTAGGCTGTATGGATGGATTGCCTTTGCCTTTCATTTGTGGTATTATAACAACAAAACAACATTGCGCACGCCGCGCTATTTTCGCGACATTGTTAACTTTTATCTGCATTTATAAAAAAAAATGTTTTGAAAATGAGTGATATCAGTGATAATAGCGAAATGGGCAATATCTTAACGCCTCTTGAAATGAGATAAATAGCCATGGAGACCACAAAAGAATTGCTACCACATAAATGAAGGAAAAAATATGAAAAGTGTTGTATTTATTTATTTCAAGGTCGTAGAAAAACTTGTATGCCACTGTCGCAAACCACTCATCACTATCACTTCGCACTCGCATTACATTAGCTATCATTGCTTGACAATGGCATAAATAACTATTATTTTATGTGTTGTTCATTACTAAACTGTATAGTGTTGTATAAAGACTTTTTTTAAGGAACAGACAGCTGTGATGCTGCGTGTTTGTTCCGCCACTTCTTCGTCCCAGCGAAAGCACTAGCAAGCGGCGAAGGGCGGGTGTTTTGGGGGACTGTCTTATGTAATATTGACGTTCAAAATGTGCCGATTCTCAGCCTAATTTGAATAAATGACTTTTGATTTTGATATTATCTTAACACACGAGCGGAACGATATCGACGGTTGGAGGTGCCTTTACCGTAGACATCTGTCGCTCGTAACTACGCTAACATACCTTCTCATATGCCGCTTATAATGCGCTGTGAACGATTCCACTGATGGTATTATAGTTTTGCAAATAGGACACATGTAATCACCTAGTTCCTGTAAAAGAAAAAATAAATATAAAAACACAGATCACAATGAATGTGTAAAATGGTTCAATTTATTTAGCCACTTGAACTTTCCGATGTGACAGCTGGGAATGCGTTGTACGTCCGAGCGCGCGATCGCGATCAGAAGTCTATTTAATGACTAAATATGAACTACTTTTCCTGCAGGGATTCATCATCATCATTATCAACCTTTTTATCGTCCCACTGCTGGGCACAGGTCTACAGAGCATACAAAGAACACGGATACAGAGAAGGATTGAGCGTAATCACCACGCTAGCTCAATGCGAGTTTGCGATTTCAGACTTCAAGTCCAGGTTTCCTCAAGATGTTTTTCTTCACCTTCGGTCATTAGTGTCCAAGATATACTTAGAAAGTACATATAACTTTAGAAAAGTTACAATGGTACTTGCCTGACCTGGAATCGAACCCGCGCACTCATACTTGAGAGGCTGGTGTTTTCACCATTAGGCCACCACGACTGCAGGGATTATTTTGTCATATTTTATGATATTATATCAAACAAAAACTTGACGAAAATCCGGCACACAATGAACAATCATTTCATGGTCCACTTTAACACTCGTAAAGACAACTTATCAGACATTGGATACATATTTAGAAAGAATAAATCTCGACAATTATTTTAATATGTAACACTAATAAGAGTCCGATAATTAAAAATAATTTATTACCCTCACTTTAATCGCAGAATTCACTGCCACTGTACAAAACTGCACTCACCGTTTATAAACAAACTTTTTTCGATGTCATGTGTCAGGTGGGGCACTGTTTTATACATCCGAGAATCGTTGTTTAATACAGAACCATCTAGTGAGAAGTTCATGAAGCTCTTTGATACATATCATAAATAAAAACTCGTTTAAAGTGTACATGTCGGTGAGGCCGCTATGGTTGCCTGAACAGTTAACGCCAAAAAAATTTTAGGCTACTTTGTTCGCCCGGACGCTTGATTGGTTAGTAATCATCATCATCATTTCAGCCGAAAGACGTCTTTACTTAAAAATACTGGACACGTGTTTCAAGTTTTGCATATACAAAATATAACTTTGTATATCGAGAGAATATGAAACCAAAACCCAGACGTAAAGTGGAGGCTTAAAGAACACTAACAACTTACCTCCGAATGCTTAGCGGCCACGTGTGCTAAATAAGACTTCTTGTATTTAAATCCAATGAGACAGCTTTCGCATTTAAACTCCGCTCTCGCATACGCGTCTTTAGTAGAATCCTTATCCCTCTCCAGCAACATTTCTTCATATGTCAGTTCTATGGTTAGTATCTTCCTATCTCGCCGTTTCTTAAGTTTAGGCTGTAACGATTATTCATCTTTAATAATCCATCTTTTTTTAAGGTTATAAAATAAAGCTTGACCGCGATCCCGCCTGATGCAATCGTTGATGTAAAGCGCATTAATTTACTCCAGTATTGAAGACTAGTGACTGTTTAAACATTAATTTATGACGTCTGCACGTCAGTTACGATGATTCATCCGCTATGGAAACTGTCAAATATTCTCACCCGACCTTCACCAGGTCATCGGTCCACCTTGTTAGCCTCCCTACACTGCCCCTTCCGGTACTTACGTGGCCGCCACTCCAGAACCTTACTGCCCCATCGGTCATAGGTTCTACGAGCAATGTGCCCTGCCCACTGCCACATAATTTTAGCCACTCGAAAAGCTATGTCAGTGACTTTGGTTCTTCTGCGGATTTCCAAATGTTTAATTCGATCGCGCAGAGAAACTCCGAGCATAACTCTTTCCATCACCCTATGTGTGACTTTGAGCCTTGGTATGAGGTTCATTGTGAGCGACCACGTTTCAGTTCCGTAAGTCATCACTGGTAACACACACTGGTCAAAGACTTTAGTCTTAAGACACTGTGGTATTCTGGAAGACGAGAAGATGTAGCGAGCTGGGTATATCATCATAAATAAAAATATTTACCGTCTAATGAAGTGAGCACGGCTCTGTTACTACTTAATGTCACCAATTTGCTTATCCACTAATATTTGTTGAACTTATATTTCGTTTCGTTCGTGAACAAGGGATTCGGCGCCAACACATATAAATATATTTTATATTTTAGTAAATAATACAGTATGTTAAGAAAACCCTGTCCGACCCGTGAAGGTGTTGTTAGGTATCGATAACTGATTCTACTAATGGATACAAAACCGGGCTAAACTTTAAAAAAAAATCCCCCTAAAAAAATAAATATTATTTCGCAAAAAAAGGTAACTTAATAAATGTGCGATAAGCACCCTTCCGCGGGCGGCGGGCGGCAGGGCACGCGGCACGTGGTCGCATCGCTATTCGCTCATAATAATATCGGTGTTGTCACTTTTTAAAAAAAATATAAATTTCGGGGAAGTTGGGATTAATTCGCAGGAAAAAAGATTATTTCAAAATTCATTTTATTTGTACTATGATGATTACGTAAAATTTTATATTATATTTGGTCATGTGTTTACCTAACCTTTATTATCCTTATGGGTCGGACAGGGTTTTCTTAACATACTGTATATTTTATATTTTAGTTTATTTTAGTCTTAGCTTATCTATACTAATATATAAAGCTAAAGAGTTTATTTGTTTGAACGCGCTAATCTCAGAAACTACTGGACCGATTTGAAAAATTATTTTTGCGTTGGATAGCCCATTAATCCAGGAAGGCTTTAGGCTATATAACATCTCGCTGCGACCAATAGGAGCGGAGCATAACCAACTCCACGCGAAGTCGCTGGCGGCCGCTAGTTAATTATAATTATTGTGTATTTGTGAATAAAAAAATCTTAATAAAGAATAATTCTTACCATAACTTGTTCCTCTTCTTTGACTTTCTTTATCTTCTTAGTCGCGCTATCCCTCTCTTTCATCTCATCTCTATCGATGGAGTACATCATGCTCTGTAACTCCGCCTCGTAATGTTTCGTGGCATCCGAGCCGTCAGATAGATGGCCAGTGTCATCTTCTAAGACGTTTGCATCCTCTGAAAAGCATATAAATTCTTACAGAACATCACCACACTATGAGGCCGTCAGGCACCGTGAACGTCGCCCCGAACGTCGACACGGTGGAGCATACGATGGAGGTTGGCCCGACTTAGGTAGAGCACCGCCGTGTCCTTGTAGCGGCGATCGGCGGCGATCTCTCGCGTCCGACCCAGGTCCAGGTCATGGTCCGAAGCGAGAGTGCATGGCAGGCCGTCACCTCCTTCTGCGAAGCAGTGATGCTGGCAAAGGAGGAGGCGTAGCGCGTGAAGGAGCGGGAATCCCAGCACTCACGCCACTAGCCGCCGCAGGAGACGCCCTGGCTGGGAGTCGACATCGAACTCCCAGCCACCGTACGCGTAAACCTGCGGGCGGTGAGCAATGGGGAACTCGCCAAGTCAACGGCGCGTTGTGTTTCACGCGCGCCTCAAAGAGATGTCAGCACATCGTGTAATATGAATTTCTTTATTAGATATTTTATTTTATAATTATAAACTAGTGCTTGACTGCAATCCCGCTTGATGGCAAGCAGTGATGCAATCGTTGATGGTGAAGCGCGCTAGTTTACTAAGAGCCTATTCACTCAAAAAAAACTAAGTGAATAGGAAGGAAGATGGCAGTTGAGCGAGGTGATGCAATGTTAAACCCAACAACACGACCAACGATGTTGCGCCAAAGGGAGATTGATCTGGAGAACCTCCACGACCAAACTCCCGACACACACATTAGGCGCATCGTACCCGGCACACATCGCAACACAACTGCTCAGACCCTCTCTCCGTACGGCTTCACCACACATCATGCCGGAACACGACGAATCGCTAGGCGGCAAGACATTGTTTGGTGGGTTGTAACTTCTGCCGGCGGCCGATGTTAAGGCCTACCACCGAGAAAGATTTCCAACTTTATCGCTAAAGTTTCAAGGTACAAGGTTGATTGGGAACATGCCACAGTTTCGGGTACCTTGACTGACTTGCTATCGTCCGTACATATTCAAGATAACGAAAACGTTAACATTAATATGCGTAATAAAATAAATATGACGTCAGGGACGGCGGAAGGATATGGTCATCCACCATCTTGATTTAGTGCTAGGGCTCCATTTCGTAGGTTAAGTTTTATATTAAATTTGAATGAAATTAAATACCTATACCCTCCAATCTTGGCAATAACAATTTAAATAAGCAAACCGACAGTTTCACCCCGGAGAAGTGCCCTGGTCCACGCCTCAAAGCGAAAAGACCGTTAGACAATCCTCACTTTCTAAAACGACTCTGTCCGCGTGCCGCCATTACGAAATAACGCCACAGCGTTTGCCCCACAAATACATAAATCTAGACTAGAATACTCTTTATTATCTACACCATATAGATTACAGAACATAAATATAAAGATTTTACAAAGGGTGACACAATAAGCGGTCTTATCGCTAAGAGCGATCTTTTACAGACAAACTTTGCCTATCCTATTGCATTGCCTTATTTATGTCTTCTTCCATACATTACAATGTGTTGTTGTAATCAAAACGGGTGTCAGAAAACTGTTTATTGAATAGAAAAGGATAGTAAAAAATTGTTTTAGCTTACCATTATCACAATCCCAGGCATCTTTCAGTTCATCCTTAACGCAAACGATGGGTACCTCTGGGTATGTTGGCTCATCATACCCATCTGAGGGAGAAATACTCGTGAGTTCAGTAGGCTGGATCTTCAAGCGAGGGGGTCGACTCACATCAGATAGGAGGCATTCGTGGAGATTCTGTGGAACGGAAAACCATCAATACTGTTATTTGCCTTATAGTAATCTATCTACAGCCATTAGTCCCGATTGCCATACGAACATCCAATGGCAGTCGTAACGCAGTGGCAGTTGTTGGAGCCTTCAAAAGTCCAACAATACGGTAGAAAAAAAGACTAATTAGTCCGTCAGTCAGATTTCCAAGAAATACTAGACACATATTTTTTCTTTTTTCAAAAGAAAAACAATTAAGAAGACACAGTGAGTTGAAAAGTCTTGTGACGTCACTGCACGCTACACTTTTTCACCACCAGCCACCACTCCTGATCTTTGATGCCTTTTATATTAGTCAATTTTTATTGATTTTATAAAACAAAATATACCTACGTATCCAATATTTTTCTGTAATCTGAATGACGGACTAAATAGAATATTTTTTTTTTTAGCCAGGAATCATCCCTATTGGTCTAACTGCAAGGCTTCGATATCGCCTTCGAGTTATGGAGGTCAGACGGCAGTCGCTTCACGGAAAATATCGAAATCAGCAGTTAGGTTGGTAAAGCGTACTACAGACTCCAAAGCTGAAAAAGTTTCGGATGCGACTGGGGTTAACGCTGAAATAATGATGAGTAATCTATATACAGGCATTTTTTTTTATGTAACATTGCATTGCTCATACTAATTTGACAGGAATAAAGTAACATACAGGAGTGGTGCTGATAATACGACAATAAATGAAAACACGAACAATGCTGGTTCATAGGTATAATCATAAACCATAGAAAAAAAACCTAGCATCAAAAATATATATATATATTTTTTTTTTATAATTATAAACTAGCGCTTGACCGCAATCCCGCCTGATGGTAAGCAGTGATGCGATCGTTGATGGTAAAGCGCGCTAGTTTATTAAGAGCCTATCCACTCAGAAAAACTGAGTGAATAGGAAGGAAGACGGCAGTTGAGCGAGGTGATGCAATGTTAAACCCAACAACACGACCAACGATGCTACGCCAAAGGGAGATTGATCTGAAGACCCTCCACAACCAAACTCCCAACACAACATCGCAACACAACTGCTCAGACCCGTCCTCCGTACGGCTTCACCAGACATCATGCCGAAACACGACAAATCGCTTGGCGGCAAGGCTTTGTCTGGTGGGTGGTAACTTCTGCCGGCGGCCGATGTTATGGCCTACCACCGAGAAAGAATTTCAAACTAAATCGCATAAAATTGGAAACGGAGTAGAACATCCTTTATAAATATTGGTTCACTGACCCCCGATCGACTTGCTTTTTTCGCGCCATTATTATTAAAGTTTGGTACCGCAGAATGCTAGCGCTTCCTTATCAACATGTACATCATGTAGAAAATGTGAAAAATGGAAAAAATAATTTCCTGTGACTAAAGTAATGGACATATTTATATGATTTTTTAATGGGGAGACTGAGAATGTGTTGAGGTACACGATGTTTAATTTCTTGTCGTGTTGTCAGCACCACTCTGAAGGTATTATGTCTTAAGTCCTTTTCTTAACGAAATAGAAAAGCCGGGTAGCAGGCCATAACATCGGCTGCCGGCAGAAGTTACACCTCACCAGACAAAGTCTTGATGAGGTCAAGCGATTTGTCGTTTTCTGTTGAAGCCGTACGGAGGACGGATCTGAGCAGTTGTGTTGCGATGTGTGCCGGGTACGACGCGTCCAGTGCTGTTGTGTCGGGAGTTTTGTCGTGGATCAATCTCCCACTGGCGCAGCATCGTTGGTCGTGTTTAACATTCCATCACCTCGCTCAACTGCCGTCTTTCTTCCTCTTTACTATTTTTTTAAAGTGAATAGGCTTAATAAACTAGCGCGCTTTACCACCAACGATTGCATCACTGCTTTTTTCATTTATTAGCGCGTTAAAAAAAAAAAAACAAACATACTTCTCAGCTTTGTACGTCATTTTCTGTTTATGCGAAATCAGAATATAGTTTGTTCCAAATAAGCAACTGAATCAATTCCAATAATTTTTACACCATGTTATATTTTTTCCTAAAAATATTTATAGTGAGACCGTAAAGCGGTTACCGAGCGGTTACGATAGATCGTAGTACTTGCGCCCCGTGCCAAAGCTGAGCTAGAGGTCAACGCCCGCGCTCACCAGCCCGTACGCCCGTACGTAGTGACCATATTTTTGTTGGGACAACCAATTAGAATAGCAAGCTCATTACTAGGTGGTTTTACATTATATTTGAAATTTTGTACGTTGATTCTTTACATAAAAATACTGGACACGAGTTTCGGGTTTCGCATAAACAAAAAAAAAAAATGTTTCATATTAGTATCTATACATAACGATGCTTGATGCAACTAACCTCTTGAGTATAAGTTTGCAATATCCGATAGGAATCTTGAACCTGTTCTCTGAAGGCTAAGCTTTTCTCCAGCAAAGCTTTACATTCCCAGCAGACCTGCAGTGTTACAGTAGTTAAATTGCACAGCTGAAACAAATATATAAAATTATGGTGAAAGATTTTCTCATACAGCTGTTTATACAATAATAATGTAAAGAAATTAGAGATGCAACGGATATCCGGTAACTATCCGGTATCCGGCCGTCCTAATACTATCCGGCCGAATACCGGATAGCTAATATTCGGCCGGATGGACATCCGGCATAAATTTAAACATTGATTAAAAGAGCATTACCTTTCCTCTATATTGTGAGAATTTGTTTATAATTTATACATATTTATATATTTTAGTATTGTGTATTTATTTAAGTAGTATCCTTTTTTTTGGTTTTATTGGTTTGGCTTATATAATTATTTTGGTTTATATGTTTATACCATCACCTAGCTCCATAAAGAATTGAGGTAAACAAACCAATTTAGGGTTATCACAACTCACGTTTTACAAATCTCCGGTTATTTACATGATTTTCGACTTTTACATGCTAACTATTTATTAACAATACCTATTGCAGCATATTTCAATAGAATCACTAAAATAACATGCGTAATATCTTGGTATTTCGAAAAACCATTGAATAGTCGACATTAATTTTACATGCTAGCCCTACAAAAAAAGAAAGATGGATGAAATCCAGGTATTGAACACATTTTGTGGAATTCAACCAATGAATACAGTTGAGGCATTTGTCAATACCATTTTGCATATTTTAATTAGTTTCAAATGAACTGCATTATATGTGCATTGTAATACTTTCAAGTATGGACTAAGTATAATATATATCTATCAAAAAATTTAACCTATTAGGAAATTACCTTCATGCGTCATATTTCATTCAAATCGGTGTTCTATGCAAATCATAAATAAACTGTTTAGATTAGTAGGAAGTAGGATTATTACTTTTACGAAAATCATCTATGTAAAAAAGGTTGTTTACATCTGTCTTGTCTGCGCAAACTATTCGTTGCCTAGCAACGGCTTGTTTACCTCTATTCTTTATCGAATTTGGCTCAAATATAGGTATATTTTTCCTCCTTGTTTTTACACACTATTGTCTACATTTCTGTTTTACTTCTCCTTTCGCAGGTCTGCTGGAAGAAATTTCTTAAGAAATAAGCAGAACCTTTGTACTCAGATCTTAATTTTGTCATATCTTTATGTATTTTATTGCGTGTACATAAATAAGAAAATAAATAAATAAATGTTCGTTACTCTTTGGCTCAACTACTGAACGGATTTTTTCGAAATTTGGCGCACAGCTGGTCTACAGCGAGAATTAACAGATAGGATAATTTTTATCCGGATATTACAACGGGATCGAAAGTACTGGGAGTGAAACCGCGGAGCAAATCTAGTAGAATATATGTATGGTAACTTTGCTACATAAACACAGCTTTAAAATATTTATTGTAGTAGCTCAAACCTGTTGCCAGATATTTCGATGAAGATGTTAAGCAGATAATGATCGGGAGCTAGTAAATATACAAAAAAAAATAGAGTTTAACTTACAGGAATTTCATCCAGAGCATTTAGGTAATATTTTTGCATTTTCTGGTCTGTAATGTTGTAGAGCTTGCGCCCAACACAAAGGCAGGCATTGCAGAGAAGTTTATAAGCTACACTTTCTTCTTTAATATCCATTTTGTTAATTTATTATTATTTATTCATAGTGAGACTTTCCGCTACAGCTTTCAGATTTTCATATAAGTAAACTTTCACTAAATAATAACATAAAAAAGTTAAAACGATGAATACTGTGTTTGATGTAACGTTAACCACTTATGTTAGGTTTTAAATTCAATAAGATTTGAAGACTATAATAAGAAAAATTTACGAAAATATATTATTTTCAAAAACATACAGCAAAACAAACTGCTGCAATTTTCTAAACTAGTGTTGTAATTGACGCGTCGCATTCGTTGCGTCAGTCCATATTGATTTTACCGGTTTTGATCAACAAGAAAAACCGTAATACGAAAAAAATGTTTTTAGCGTGAAGATTTCTAAAAACTGTTTAAATTCATATTTTGGGCTTTATTCATTAACCATGATAAAGTTAAGTGATGTTTAAACGTCAAAAATGTATGGTTGAACAGTCGCTATAAAGCACTAGTTAAGTTTATGTAACTTTTATGAATAGAGGGTTATAACTTTATTAGATCGAATATGCTAAACGCAGTTATATATACTCTTTAAATTCTATGGACATAACCATGGCATCCTATCTTGCGAATGCTTAGATTGCCTCAGTAGGACTCTCTGAATTGAAGCTATATAACATAGAATATGTTCAAATATAATTTGCTTTGCTGTCATGTTTCGTCAAGCGGATCTCATCAAAAACTAAATAAACTTTAGGGAAACCAACACGTGCATTGGTACTGCGTCACTGCTTTTCAAAGAATAAAACAATTTCTGCACGCTTTCCACTAAGTCACTGACGACACTATGTATATCTAGTTTTTTTTTTAAGAATGGTGAATTATCAATTACCTCTCCCGCTCTGGGTGGAGCGGAAGGGCATATCAGACTGTTACTGACAAAAACCCATCCATGTTCCTTTACGTTGACAGCGCTGTTCACTGTACTGTTGCTCCATCCCTTTACGTTGACACATACGGATTACGGATAATAGTTATACTTACATATTTTATACTTCTTGGATATACACGGACGTCAGTAGCGTACTTAATTGTCTTCTTTTAGGAAGTTTTCTTCCAGGGCCAGCAGCTTCGACATTAATAACGATGTTATCCCAAAGTAATAAACCTTGAATAAAGCAGAAAATAGTCGCTAGCCGTAACGATCATTACGACAAACGAAAGTCTCTACAATCAAGATACCGAAGTCAGTAGGCTAGTTTGGTTTTTCAACGGCAATTATTGGCCGACTAAGATTTATGTTACGAAAATCTATGTTTGCGTTAAAGTTCGGTAGAATACCGACGATAATCGATAAAATTTAGAGTCGAGACTACCAAATGTCGATACAAATCTATCAACAGAACTTTGCGATCGATATCAGTCGTAAAGTAATCGTTATTAATGTCGAGACTGATGTCCGTGAGCGTTGTGGGAAATAAAAATATAAGGTATGTACGGACGACAGCAGGTCAAGCTACCCGAAACTGTCAAATATTCCTAATCAAACTAGAGCCTTAAAGTTTTGGAGATAAAGTTGAAAATCTGACTTATTGTAGTAGTTTGATGTGCTGTCGTCTACACATACATTAAACATCAAATTGTATAGATATCGTTTATTTTAGAAACCTACTGTTACAATATTCGTAGTTTTTATTATATTTGACACAACATTAATTTTCAGATAAAAACAGTACGAGCAACACTATTTGCGGCAAAGAACCTAAGTTTTTTTTTTTATTGTTTTTATAAATTGGGAAATGATGGTATGGCTACAGGACATTTTTTTGTTCACATACAGAGGATATGTGAACAAAAAAAATGTCCATACATTTTTGACCTTTTAACGTCACTTTAATCATCTTATGTGAATAAACACCACACAGTTTAAGGGGTTTTTTCATAAATGATGATTAAAGTTAAGTGAAGTGCAAACGTTCTAAATGTATGTTTAAAAAAATCACTAATCACTAGTTAACTTTAAGCAGCGTTTATGAATAAGGGGGATGGTGTTTGGGATTTGAAACTTACATACTAATATGCCCCTTGTCGATAAATGTGGGGTACTTACAGCTATATATTAAAATTCGGATTATTCTAAATTCCTTAAATGTAGGTTTAGTACCTCTTTAAAATTTAAATACTAAATAAGATTACAATAATAATCTCAACATCGATAGAAAGGGAGTTCTTTTTTTTCTAAGTTTTGGTTTTCTTTTTAAAAGAAATAACTACTAAAAATAAATTTTAAAGATATGTAAATGTTAAATACAGTATAGATTGTCTAATTGTAAATTTATCGTAACTCCACAAAATTTTCTTTATACAAACTATAGAATTGTTAACAAGCAGTGGAGGGACGCGCAATAATTGTAAATTATATTATTTGTATCTACTTATAACTTAAATAAATGAGATCACAATATTTAAAACGTCAGTCGAAATACATCAGTCGAAAACCTGATTTCTGGAGTAAAAATCAACGGCATGTCAAGTTTTACTTATGTCAAACTAGCTTTCCGCTCGCGGCTTCGCCCGTGTAGAACTCGGTTATATCACAAAAATTTATTTTAATTTTTTTCTGGGATATAAGGTACCCTTTTATTTAATCCGGACTACTAACTTTACGTCTGCAAAATTTCAAAGGAATCGGTTCAGTAGTTACGCCGTGAAAGCGGAACAAACAAACTCACATTCCGAATTATAATATTAAATACTAGCGGCCGCCAGCGACTTCGTTCGCGTGGTTTAGTTATGCTCCGCTCCTATTGGTCGCAGCGTGATGTCAAAAAGCAGGCCTTTTGCCCTCCTGGATTAATGGGCTATCCAACGCAAAAAGACTTTCAAATCGGACCAGCCCCCTAATCGGCGAACATTTCATCATCAATTGTGATCGTTCGTACCGCCCATTGGTCTGTTCGGTCCAAACGAACCCAACTAGTCACAATCATTTGACAAAAATGTGTTCGCAGATTAGGGGGCAGTAGTTTTTGAGATTAGCGCGTTTAAAAAAACAAACAAACTCTTCAGCTTTATATATTAGTAGTATATATAGTAAGGATACTGCTAGGTAAGATTGGCTGTCAGCCTTTCAGGCCTGCGACTACCTTAATACATTGTTATATACTCTTTGGACGACCGCTACGACTGTGAAATATCCACGCTTGGCGGGGCATGCTTTCTGGGGCGCGGAGGTGGTCTAAGGGTCTACTTATGTACGTACCAACAGCAATTTGTAAGTTTTTTGGCTGGATATTGAGTGCCCTATATATATTTACTTCGACTTAACCTAGGCTGTCATTTTCGTTCTTCGTATCTCAAGAAGCAATTTTTTAAATTATGATTTTTGTTCCAGAAATCGGGTATAAAATAATTATTCTAAAATTAAAATTCTAGATAGAAAGTAGCGTATAGTTGCCACTCGAAGGATATTTTTATTGTTACTTATTTCCCTACTTTTTTAAATTTTATTTGTGCGTACGACATAAAATGACAACGACTATTTCTATATGTGGCAGCTCGTTGAGAGCATCAACATATACCAATGGACATGCCTTAGAGATGAGAATTGTGGTACTCCGAAAGAAAGAGAGGAATCTTTATCTCCCTCAAAATCATCAATCATCTATGAGGAAAGACATAGTGCTAGACCGAAAACATGGGCCATCTCTCTCACTCTTTTCAAACCAAAAAAATACTGCAGATTATACGCGGAAGGCATGTCCATTAGTGTATGTCTAAGGTCAAGAGAATGTGTCGACACTCGACAGTCGACACCGGTCAGTGAGAAAACTCTAGTATAGTGCGTTTCATCTAAGAGTTCCTTTGACGTCATGTTGGCACTAATGCAAATTAGTGTGAGAGAGAAAGAGACGCAGAGTGCGTTTACCTTGTTTACGATAGTGACAAAAAATGAATGCCAACATGACGCCAAAGGAACTCTTAGATGAAACGCACTATAGAGAAAAAATAAAGATCAACAGATGTCAAAACCGCATTCTCTAGTCGGCCGCTGTATACCTAGAAGTTCCGATTAGAATTTTGGAAATGTTGGCTAACTGTACATCAATACGTATTACGATATTGACCGTACCTTAAAAAAAGCAGCCCATAATTGTAGCTTAGCCAAACTACAGGCTTCTAGAAGAATAGAAAACGAAATACAGTATAAACTTTTAGAAAAAATATAGTCATTATGAGTTGGGTTAATTCTTATAAGAATAATAGAGGTCTCAAATGGATAAAGAGGTTACAAACTATTATGACTTACGAAATAATAATACAATGTGACATCTATATAGATACGAATGGTTAAATAAAAAAAAAAACCTTGTTGAACTGGCAACGCTCGGCTCAGCGTCCAAAATCAACAGTCTGTATAGGTAGTATAATTAATCGTACGAACGTTACGTGTAATTATTAATAGGGATGTATCCAGGGTATGAAAATCAAAAAAATAATTAGTCCGCCTTACAGATAACCAAAAACATTAAGACCCGTATTTTTTATTTTGTCATAATTACCAAAAACTAGTGAGATACAGCGTATTACAGTTGCGGAGTGGGGGCTAATTACGTTACGCCGTGCTATATTTTGTACCACGGCGTGACGTCATGCGACATTTCAAATCAATATATCTTTCTAAGTATTTGAATGAAAGAAAAAATAAAAAATACGTGTTCAATATATTTTTTAAATCTATCTGATGGACATTAAATAATTTTTTAGGATACAAGCCAATTGTATAAAGATGAATTGAACTTAAATTTAGTTCAGTTTGTCATCGATCGCCTGCCTCTCTTTGCTGCCGTCAACACGTGACACTGGCAGAATAAGAATGTTTCCTGGGTTTTAATTGATTCTAATTAGTCCGTCATTCAGGTTATAGAAAAATATTGGATACATATATTTTGTTTTATCGAATCAATAAAAATTGACGAATATAAAAGGCATCAAAGATCAGGAGTGGCAGCTGGTGACGTCACTCGTTGCTAAAAAAGTGTAGCAAGGAGTGACGTTACACGAGATTTCATCGCACTGTATCGTCTTCATTTTATGTCTATACTAGATATCCAACGCAAAAGAATTCTTCAAATCGGACCAGTATTTCCTGAGATACTGAGGTAAACATGAAAAAAGAAAAAAATACGTGTCTAGTTTTTTTTTGGAAAACTGACTGACAGACTAATTAGTTTTTTTTAGTCAACTACCGTATAGTAGGAACCGGCTCCAGTTGCAAAAACGAAAGGAAAAGACATTCCTCAGTTCACTTTTGACATTGGCAGAATAGTCGACATCAAGAAACTTATAGGTAAAACTAGAAGCCACACTCGAATTAAACAGCGAAGATAAAAAATATAACCTTGAAAATTGTCATTGACGCGCTGTCTCTTTCTTACTCATTCATATTAACAATTTCATGGTGTCAACGTATACGGTGTAGCGTGTGTAAAAAAGAGAGATAGATCGTCAACGTCGACTGTAATAGGTTACTGGCGGCCAAAATTCTTATCTTCAACACAGTGTTCTAAGTTTGGCTTCCAATTTTACCCATAAGGCCGTGTTTCCACTGATGTGGAGCTGGGTGGAGAGGAGCGGTGAAGAAGCGGTGAAAAGTGGTCAGTGTTTTCACTGAAGCGGAGCCGAGTGGAGTGGAACGGAGCATACTTTTGAACTTCTCATCTGTTTTGATATGTATGCATCTAATGACGTAACGATGATAACTGAGGCACAGCGTGCGAGACACGCACCGCCCCGCTCTGAACAGCCCCGCTGTCCTCCGCACACCAACGCCCCGCTGTCGTCCGCTCTGCACCCCAATGCTCGTTGTCCTCTCAGTTCTGCTTCACCCCACTCGTGCTGTTTCCATTGAAGCGGAGCGGATATTTCGAGCATAGTGATTGGTCAATTTGTGCACCGCTAAGCTCCTCTCCGCCCCGCTCCGCGTCAGTGGAAACGTGGCCTAAGTTGTTTTAGTCAACATCGGCTCCAGTTACCATAAATAAAAATAGAACATAATAATGAGAACATGGAACTAATAAGTACTACGTAGTACTTACTACTTCCACGAGTGGAATGACAAGCTCTATTCACCACCCTAATTGCGTAACTCACCATTGCTATCAATTGGAACGATTTTGAATCATATTGCTAATCCATTGCTCCATATGTTTGAAAAAATGTTCCCGATCAGCAACGAAAACGCAATGAATTGTCAAAATGAAACCCATTGCTACTGATAGTTTGTTACGCAATTACTGTGCAAGTCCAATTCACCACAGTTTACGTGCCGAGTTGGTAACAGAATCGCTGGTTGTATGCTGTGTGGCTACTATGAGTTTTCATTACGAAGACTCGATCATCGATCGATCGCCAAACGTGGTCAATGCATATGATCGAGTCTCGTAATGAAAATTCATGATAGCCACCCTGATTTAAATATGATTCGCGACGGAATTTCGTGGACTTATACCTTAGCGCTTTACGAAGAAGTTTTAACTTAAATAAGTTATTAAACCCAGTTTAGTAGAACTCAGGATTCCGTTTCAGAATCTATCTGAAATGATGCCAATGTTGAATCGTCCTTAGACATTTATATCTCTTAGGATTGGATAGAGTTTTCTTGTGTTTCTTGACGCATTGATTGTTTCGAGAACCGTTGTTCGCGAATGAAAAAATAGCTGGTAAAATGATGTATAACACAGCTAAATAGAAAATCCTCATTGGCATCAGCACTAGTATGTACCAGAAGTGTGGCGATGTTACAGTAAGCATATGCGTTGCCACTAGGAGTAATATAACATCCTTGTAATGGCTGAAACAAATAAAAAAAGTAAAAAACATAGACAAATAGTTTATTCTAATCAAACAAAAGTAACCAGCGAACGAATGAGCGGTTTTCCAGCTTTCCTACTCGTATAATTTGCTGGATGACGCAGCCGGCGCTTTTGGTAATAGAAGAGCTTTGTTTGCACATTTTTAATTTGTTCTTATCTTTTTTCTTTTTTGGCTTCGCACGGTTTGTGCATTTAGCCAATGTCACGTAATGAATTATTCACGCTGAAAAAGATGGCCGCGTGAACCGTCTTACGGGGGACGTTTGAGGCAAAGCCATGATGTGGCCTATGCTGTGATATTTTACTGTTCTTTATGAATTATTTACTGAATGCGCTTTTTACTACATAAATCACACAATTTTATTTAGTAAACAACAATATAAATAATTTTAAAAGTCCAATGAAAAATGAGCGTGACACTCAGCTTGACTTTCTCGCCAAAAACTGTTTTATTTGTTTAATTCAATCAAAATATGACTTATGACATTCTGTCACTGTCAGTTCTTTCTGACATACCTTACCTACGCGTATAACCTGCAGTAATATTTTAGGCTTGAAAAGAGTGAGAGAGATGGTCTATGCTTTTGGTCTGGCACTATCTCTTTCCTCATAGATGATTGATGATTTCGAGAGAGATAAACATAGACGAAACTTCATTTCCTCTCTCTCTTTCGGAGTGCCACAATTCTCATCTTTAAGACATGCCCATTAGTATATGTCGCTGCTGCCGTCTGTAGAAAAAGGAATATGAGTGAGGCCAGTGAGGGTACTTACTCAGTCCAGCCGCCAGCTCCAGGCAAGCTCAAATCATGGCCAGGGTCGATTATTTTTAGTTCTACTGTATTACTATATAGTGGTGAAGCACGCAGAGCCATTACACCAACCAGCACTAGTAGTATTAATGGAATAATAATGGCTGACAACTGAAAAGGAATTACAATCGTTTTAGTTCATTGATACGTTTACATGTGACTACAAAATAATACATTCTGTGATTAATAAAAGAAAGAAAGAAAATACGATTATCTGTGGCATGCATTTTTGAAGTGAAACTTCTTTAGGCACGCTTGACTTGGGGAGTAAACTGGCGAAAGCGTTACGAAAAATGTTACGAAAAATGATCGGGCAAGACGAACGGAAGCAAAGTATAGTCCTATTTCGTCTGTACTACAACCAAGGAGTTGGCTCATGTAAATATTGCATGACATGTCGAGTATGAAGTTGTGAGTTCGCATCTCGCCGAAGGCAATATATATTTTTTGGATCTTTTTAAGATTTGTTAACAATTGATTACCTAAGAGCACAAATAAATTTATAAATTTCGTTCTGTTCTGGCCTTTATATTGTTTTATATATTTTTGCTGAACATTTCTGATATAATTGAAAGTATAGAAGCTGTAAGATATCGTCACAATACGATAATTGGACACAAAGTACAAATTGCTTTCGAGCCTCATAAGCTCAATTATTAAGCTAAGTACCTTGATTGATTAAGAACTATGAATTTCTTCGAGAACATGACGCTGCGAACACCCCCCGACCCCCCTCATTGATTACCTCACCCCCTCGAGGATTATCTCGGGAACCAGAGGTCGTGGACTACCCGAGTTTGGGGTCCCCTGAATCAGGAGGAGGAGCCCGACCTTTTGGCCCCGAGGGAATCCACTCCACCCTCTCCCCTTCCCCCCTCTCCCCCTCCCCCCTACCCCCGCAACCCCACGAAATCTACCCCTACACACATATATATATATATACATACAGATGGTGCGAAAGAAGTTTCACTTCAGTCGTGTGGTCATAAGCACACTCGTTTTTTTTATATTATAAACTATAGTGCGTTTCATCTAATAGTTCCTTTGCCGTCATGTTGGCACTAATGAAAATTAGTGTGAGAGAGAAAGAGACGCAGAGTACGTCTACCTTGTTTACGATAGTGACAAAAAATGAATGCCAACATGACGGTAAAGGAACTATTAGATGAAACGCACTTTATTGCTTGACCGCAATCCCTCCCGCCTGATGGTACGACCCGTCGTACGCCGAGTATCCACCCTTACGTTGTTGACACCACTACGATCCGGACAAAGCGTTTCGCCTCCTCTTTTATACTGCGTATATCGAGGCATCGGAAAACCCTGTCCGATCCGTGAAGGTGTTGTTAGGTATCGATAACTGATTCTACTAATGGATACAAAACCGGGCTAAACTTAAAAAAAAAATCCCCTAAAAAAATAAATACCTATTATTTCACAAAAAGGGGTAACTTAATAAATGTGCGCTATGCACACCTATGCCCAATTTCGCGGGCGGCGGGCGGCAGGGCACGCGGCACGTGGTCGCATCGCTATTCGCCCATAATAATACAGGTGTTGTCACTTTTTAAAAATTACCAAATTTTGGGGAAGTTGAAATTAATTCGCGGGAAAAAAAGATTATTTCAAAATTCATTTGTATTGGTACTATGATGATTACGTAAAATTTTATATTATATTTGGTCATATGTTTACCTAACCTTTATTATCCTTATGGGTCGGACAGGGTTTTCTTAACATACTGTATAAATTGACATTTGCATTTTGGATTTGTGAAGGACTTCAGTGATACAATTAAATGATGTTTGATAACTGTACGGAAGCTTATTAGCGTAGATCCTCTCATTCAAAAACTGAACTAGTTTTGAGATCAATGCATCTTTTTCTTTCTACTTAATTAAGAAAAGGACAGAAGATAAAACCATATTATTTTGGCCCTGTCACATTAAAATCTCCTTCTTCTTCATCTTTAGTCTATATAGTTGTCCACTGCTGGACAAAGGCCTCCCTCAAGGCACGCTGACCGGTCTTGTGTTGCCCGTATCCATCGGCTTCCCGCGACCTTCACTAGGTCATCGGTCCACCTTGTTGGGGGCCTCCCTACGCTGCGTCTTCCAGTACGTGGCCGCCACTCCAGAACCGTACTTCCCCATCGGCCATCGGTTCTACGAGCAATGTGCCCTGTCCACTACCACTTAAGTTTAGCGACTCGCAGAGCTATGTCGGTGACTTTGGTTCTCCTGCGGATCTCCTCATTTCTGATTCGATCCCGCAGAGAAACTCCGAGCATAGCTCTTTCCATTGCCCTTTGTGTGACTCTGAGCCTTCGTTTGAGGCCCATTGTCAGCGACCACGTTTCAGTTCCGTTAGTCATCACTGGCAACACACACTGGTCAAAGACTTTAGTCTTGAGACACTGTGGTATCTTGGACGACGAGGCATAGACAATCTCCATAGGCATAGAAAATTAGGAAGCGATCAAAAACATGGCTATTAAAAATACGTCATAAGTCAGATGAGGACTAATTTGACAGGATTATTATTTATCTTCTGTCCTTTTCTTAATGAAATAGAAAGGAAAAGATGCACTTAACTTTTTAGTTCGTGAACAAGAGAATAATGCTCAATGGCGCCGATTCTGTTGTTCACAAACTAAACTAAATTTAAGATCTGTGCACCTTTTTATTTCCATTTTATTAAGAAAAGGACAGAGTAAATTGGCGTCTTTTTAGTCGCCATGTTTTAATCGCGTCTTAACTGTCTATGGAGTATCTTAATTTGACAGGAATAAATTGATATTTTATCTTCCATCCTTTTCTTAACGAAATGGAAAGAAAAAGATGCATATAACTTAAAATTAGTTTAGTTTCTGAACAACAGAATCGGCGCCATTGTGTGGTTGTGTTAAGCTATGCAACTTTATTTTATCTTTATACGAAACCTGAATATAGTTTGTTCAGAATAAGCAACTGAATCGATTCCAATCATTTTTAAACCATGTCATATTTTGTCCCAAATACATTTACAAATTGTTGCAGTGTGGTTACCGAGCGCACAACACAGCTGGCGGTAGATCACAGTGGCACGGGCGGGCGAACGGTACGTTGACCATATTTTTGTTGAGACAACCTAATAAGATGCCATAACTTTGTTGTTTTTATGATATCTTTTTGAAATTCTGTACATAGATTCTTTACTTAAAAATACTGGACACGAGTTTCGGGTTTCGCATAAACAAAATATAATGTTGTATATGTCGAAGAAATGATTTGTATAAATAACTAACGACGGATCCAATGGTGATGTCTTCTAGAGTCAGCTGACCACTAACAACTATTGAAAGTACGGGCCGAAGAACAAAGATTATCATAATTGTGGCACGGAAACGAGTAATTGTATTCACATTGTCGTCCACTATTTGTTGAAAGCATTTCATCGGTGGTTTAGGCTTAGGCGGCTGAAACAGAAAAGAAAATCAGTTTTTTTTTTCAAAATCAAAAGTCATTTAAGTATTCAGATTAGGCTGAGAATCAGCACCCTAATTGCGAAACACTTTATTACTACTGTTGAGGACAGTGGACTTTTCCGATAGTAATGAAAATCATGCGGACACTACTACCAGATTTATTGTCGGTATTCCACAGCTTTGAAACTATTACAATCCTTGAATTCGGGCAAGTATAGCTACGGTACAATCTTTCTATCTTAACGCGGTTACATTTTACGAGACGTAGTCTACCTCTGTACATTTTCTTGGTGTGAAAGTATAAATAACTAACTAAATAAATAAAAGGGTAGTGAATCTGGAGATATGAATTTTATTTTATTATTTAATAACAAATTTATCTTAATACAGATTAACTTATAAATTTAGAAAGGTAAAAAAAAAAATATGTACAAGTATATAAAAGTGTGACAAGTATATCAAACGTCTAATCGACTGTTCACGTGACCAGAGGGCTGGGCTATTTTTTGGCCAAAGAATCAGCATCGCCATACAACGTGGCAATGCTGCCAGCCTTTTGGGCACGTTTCCTGTTGACAGCGATGCGGATGAATTTTTTGATGCCCTCTAGTTATTTCCATTCCACTTTTATATACTTGTACATATTTTTTTTTTAATAAATAAATAGATAAATAAATAAAATCTTATAAAGAAATCTGTCAAATTATGCTTGATGTGCTGTTGTCTGCTGTCGTCTGTGCCACGTGTGAATTTTTTAAAGGTTATTAACTTATTAATAAGTCTACGCGGTCGGGACCTGCAAGCGAATATTGCAAAACACACTATTAGTGTCAGCAACGGGCTTCATTCTGACAATTCAACAACATTCATTGCGTTATTTACGCTGTGCAGACACATTTTTGAACATATGAAGCAATGGATTAGCAATATACTTCGAAATGATACCAATTACATAATAGCAATAGTGTGATACGCACTTAGGGTGCGGATATTATGCTACAGACGTTGTTCTGTGTTTTCCAAAGAAAAAGATTGTAATCATCAAGAGGTCATCTGTGATGTATACAATTCAATGTAGTACAGCGCTTAATAGTAGCATCTCAATACATTCCCGCTCTATACCTAGTGCCGATATATATACAGGAAAAAAAAATATCCAGTGCGCAAGCTTTGTCAACTTATAGTTAAATAAGTTTTATAGATAAATATAATATTACTTTGATATGTTATAGTACAAAAATAAAATAGTTATTCATAACGAAAGATGTTTATTATGAAATCGATGTTATGGTCACCGCACGCAGTCCCATTCATGTTCGGCGGAGTGTGGACGGCGGGAACATCACAGGGCCCGCGCCTCCCGCATTTTCACTACGCGGCCTAGACTACCGGCAGTCGGCACCCCACGCGGCCCCCGCACATACGCAGCCTATTGCCTTAGGTCAACGCCCTTTAATTTTCATTTAAGAGATTGCTATTTTATCAGGCTCGAATTAGCTGCTATTTGCAGAGTAATTCCATTTTTTCCTTCATAATTTTATGGGCTTAGGGTTAGGACCATTGAAATGCAGAAAATAAAGCTTCGATTAGCAATAAACAAAACAGCAAATCAGAGCTCAATTTATGCAATTCTAATCAAATTTTTATGATTGGCGTTTATCAAAAAAAACGAGTTAGTGCATTTTTAATAAAAACGTAATGAATTCAAATTATTGACACCACGTCAACGCATAGGTAGAGTCGCCGCACATCAAGCTACTACAATCTGTCAGATTTCTTTAATAGATTTTCAACTATATCGCTAAAGCATTATGGTTCAAGTATGAGTTTGACAGTTTCGGGTAGGTTGACCTGCTGGCGTCCACATTTCTGTTGAGGTTTCATATACAAAGTCTGGCTGTAAAAAGTATATTTTTATATATTTGAAATATGAAGCAGAGCTTGTCAAGTTGTTGACAAGAAAATCTAATATGTCTAATATTATTTTGCGGCTCTCTTGTAATGTTGTCTATCTCCATGATTATATCTGTTAATATCTGAACTATTTGTGTTTCCTTCTAACGCGAATAACACTGTGCACTCTATCTCGGCTCTTAACCCCCGAGAATGGTTATGGGCCCAGAGAAGAAGGGAATTTGAGTTCACGTAAAACATTACTAAAACTAAGTAAGTACCTACGAATAAATAATGTTTTCACAAACCCGTATTGAACCACTAAGCAAAGAGAATTATGACAGCTGGAAAATTCAAGCCCAAGCTATTTTAATAAAGAATGACGGGTGGAAATATGTTTGTGGTAAGGAAATTAAACCAACTGGCGATATTGAGATTTTGAAATGGGAAGCCGAGGATGCTAGGGCCAAGGCTGATATAATACTAGCGATAAACGCATCCGAATTGCGACATATAAGAGGTTGCACCACGTCTAGAGAGGTATGGCTGAAACTGGAATCAATTTACGCCTCGCGTGGACCTGCCAAGAAGGCGACACTGTTAAAAAGGCTACTATTGCACAAGATGAGCGAATCGGGACACATTCGTGATGAGATGGGCACATTTTTCGATGCAGTTGACAAACTGGAGGATGTGGACGTAAAAATAAATGAGGATCTATTGTCAATTATCTTGTTATATAGTTTGCCAGCAAGTTTTTCAAGTTTTCGTTGTGCTATTGAAACAAGAGACGATTTACCGAAGCCCGATATTCTAAAAGTTAAGATAATGGAGAAATACGAATCAAGAAATGCTAATCGAATACAAGACAGCGCTATGTACACCCAAAAGAATAAAAAACTTGTTAAACCGAGTACAAGTAACGGACCAAATGAAGGGAAGTATGGTTCTAATATGCCTGTTACCAAACATGCATTGAAACAATCAAAGCAGGAATCTAGAATTGAAAGGAGAGTTTCACTAAACTGTTATCGATGTCATCGTCCTGGACATAAAGCTTCTGAATGTCGAACAAAAGCAAAACATTTCAGTTATAATGTTGATGTTGATGAGGAACTAACTTCTTTAAATGTTTCAGATCTTGGTAATAACATTGCTGATAGTCTAAACCAGCAATGGGTACTGGATTCTGGGTGCACGTCCCACTTATGCAAGGATGTACACAAGTTTTATGGTAACCTAGAAGAAACTAGAGGTAAACTAAAATTGGCTACTAACATGGGCGCTGAGGTCCGAGGCAAAGGTGTAGTTAGACTGTCGGCATTAGGTGATAATTCCGTAGGGACAGTAAAGTTTAAAGATACTCTTTATGTTCCGGATTTAAGAACAAATCTGATTTCAGTGGCCAAAATTACTGATAATGGTTACGATGTCAAATTTACGCGTGATTTTGTGTGGGTTCTTGATAAAAGTAATAAAGTCAGGTTAACAGCATACCGTCGCGGTAATTTATATTGCGTTGAAGAATATGAAGCTGCAAATGCTGTAACTGATCGTAATTTAAATGTGCTAACTTGGCATAAACGTTTAGGGCATCTGAACGGAAAAGATGTTGTCAAACTTATGGAAAAGGTGGGCGAGCCTGTGCACCCGAACGACTTTAGTTTGGTGCGTGACTGTCAAGTATGTGCTAGAGGTAAAATGACTGCTTTACCGTTTAGTGAGTCAAATGGACCCTGCAATGAGAAATTGCGGATTGTTTATTCGGATATCGTAGGTCCAATGAGATGTGAATCATGGACCGGTGGTAAGTATTTCATAACTTTTATAGATGATAGTACTCGTTGGTGCGAAATTTATATGCTGAAAACTAAAAATAAAGCTCTCGAAGCATTTAAACTATACAAGAGTTATGCTGAAAACATTACAGGATCGAAAATTAAGTACTTTTAATCCGATAATGGCGGTGAGTACTGTAATGCTGATTTTGAAGATTTTCTTCGAAAAGAAGGTATCACGAGGAGATTAACTGTAGCTCGGACTCCACAGCAAAATGGAATTGCTGAAAGGATGAACCGAACTCTAGTTGAGATGGCTAGATGTATGCTATTGGAGTGTGATCTACCTATGAGTTTTTGGGCTGAAGCTGTTGACACAGCATGCTATATAAGGAATCATTGTCCTACTAGAAGTTTAGGTGGAGAGATACCTTATGAAAAATGGTTCAACAAATCAGTAAAGATACATTATTGGTACATATTAAGTTTGGTGCCAAAGTATCTATACTAAATAAGGATTCAAACAAGGATAAGTTCGCTGCTCGTGGAATACCAGGAATATTTGTAGGGTACCCCAGAACATCCAAAGGTTTTAGGGTGTGGATACCAGAACAGAGGAAGTTCGTGATTTCTAGAGATATAAAATTCTACGAAACTGAAGAAATTGAAAATAAAATGCTTCATAATGGTAAGGGAATTATCAATGATACTGATAATATGGATGACAATGAGAAGAAGTTCATCGATATCAGTTTTCACCGGGAACCTGAGCGGACTATGGAACCTGAGAGGGCTATGGAACCGGAGCGGACTATGGAACCGGAGCGGACTATGGAATCGGAACGGTTTATGGAACCGGAACGCATGATGGAACCGACACTGGTACTGGAACCGGATCCGGAACCGGAAGGAGAAAATTTCTTGAGAACGCGTTGTGCTCAGTCAAGAGGAGTAGTAATGTCTAGAGGTCCTGGAAGACCCAAAGTGCTACATACAGGCCGAGTAGGTCATCCCAGAAAAATTTATCAATCGGTGGAAATGGAGCATCCAGATATTACTGTGGAAGAGCCAATACAAGAAGAACCAGAACAGTCAATAGAAACTGAAGCTGGAGAAGAAACTTTTAGCGACTGTATTGATTTTGCCGGTTCTGCTGAAATATCGCTGGAAGAGGCTCTTAAAGGGGAAGAACGATCAGCTTGGAAAGAAGCTATTTTATCAGAAATAAGGAGTCTGCTACAGAAAGGAACTTGGGAGATCGTCAAAAGGCCACCAGACAAAAATATTGTAGGGTGTCGATACGTTTTGACAACTAAGACAAACGTGGATAAGTCAACAAAGAAAAAGGCAAGACTTGTAGCTCAAGGATTTAGTCAAAGATTCGGTGTTGACTATGATAAAACGTTTGCGCCCGTGGCAAGACTCGATAGCGTTAGACTACTGATGGCTCTGGCTATAGAAATGAATCTGGAGGTTCATCAGCTGGACATCAATACAGCCTACTTAAATGGATACTTAGACGAAAAAATTTATATGCGGATACCCAAATTGCTGAAAGAATCTTTAATGAAGCTGACATACACAGAAGGTGAGAATCCTTGTGTAGTTAAACGAGCTGAAGAAATGCTTAAAAGCTTGAACGCTGGCAGCGACGCATGTTTGCTAAAAAAATCCTTATACGGATTGAAGCAAGCGGGTCGGCAATGGAATATTAGACTTGAGAAGAATATTAGACCTTGAGAGGTCGTGACTACTTAACCGGACTATCCTGTGGCTGCCTTAAGTGAATTTAAAGCCTCCAGCCAGGGCTATTAAAAGCTAAGCAACTACACGCTAAGGGCACCCCCTGTGGGGTACGAACCTCGGCTTAGGGTGTCGCTAGAGAGAACAGCAAGGGACGGCTGGATCAGATTCTTTATTTTTATTTCGGTTTGATGACCACGGCGTTTCCTAGTACTAGCTCTGAGAAGAAACGGCCGAAACAAACTCAGAGGTCATAGTCGGGAGTTTATATTTACTGGCTCAGCTGCGGCGCGGGCTGGCCTTCATCGGACAAGGGATGGGAGGGGGGGACCTCGGCGGCGAGGTCGGTAGGTCGGTTTTTTGTATTTTGTGCTAGTGGCCCTATTGGCCTCTTGGAGGAGGGTTATGGGGTCATCAGGGTCTGTGAGAGCGTGCCTAGGTCGGCGAAGCTTACTTATTTTGGAGGGGGTGTATTTTGCTGCCGCGACAACCAGAGGGTTGTGATGTTCAGCGGCTGTGTCAAAGAAACGCTTGGAAAGGCGTTTCATGAATTGCTGGATAGTGGGGATTTTGAGATCTAGATGGAAGATCTCATTTCGGACGAACCAAGGGGCGTTTGTTGCTCTACGAAGAAAGCGGTTTTGGAGTGTCTGCATCCTATGGATATGACTGGGCTCGGTGTGTGCGAAGACTACACAGGCGTATGTCATGATGGGGCGTATGCAGGCTGTGTACAGGCGCATTTTGCACCTGAGGGACAGCTTGCTGCGCGGGTTGAGGAGAGAGTGGAGTTGATAGAGTGCGTAGGCGGTGCGCGAGCGTACCGTCCTTATGTGCTCTTCGAAGGTGAGGTGTTCGTCTAGGATGACTCCTAGGTATTTGGCTCGCTTTTCCCAAGGGATCGACTTGCCAGACATGGTGATTGATCGGGGAAGGGTGGGTTTGCTGCGCGGTTTGGAGTGGAGGACCGCTTGGCTTTTGTCTGAATTAACTTCTATTCTCCATTTTTAAACCAGTCAGCAAGTGCGTTGACAGCGGTTTGGCGATTTAGTTTAATTTGGTTGGGGTTGGTTCCTGCACAGTAAATGGCTGTGTCATCTGCGAAGAGAGCGAGGTAGGCCTTTTTACTTTTGGGGATGTCGCTGGTGAATAGCGTGAAGAACAAAGGGGCCAGTACGGAGCCCTGGGGGACTCCGGAGCTCTCGGGGGGGGGGGGGGGGGGGGAGATAGCTCCTTCGGTCTTGTAGCGGAAAGTGCGGTTTGACAGAAAGACAACACCTTCAGGGGTCGGACAGGGTTTTCTTAACATACTGTATATTAAGCCGTTGTGCCAGACTTTGTCAAAAGCTTTCGCTATGTCGAAGTAGATAACACCTGTCATCATACCACGTAGGAATCCTGCGTGGATGTGCTTGATGATACGGAGGACTTGTTGGACACTGGAGTGTCGAGAACGGAACCCGAATTGTTCGTCGGGAATGAGGCCCTTGTTCTCGGCAAAGGCCCTGAGACGCTTATAAATAAGCCTTTCATAGACTTTGCCGAGAACTTTTAGCAAGCTAATAGGACGGTAGCTCGAAGGCTCTGATTTTGGCTTGCCGGGCTTAGAAATGCCTATAACGGTCGTTTCCTGATCGGTTTCTATTGAAGCAATTCGCCTTTATCACAATGTCCCAATTCACAACGTGCGAAAGAATCGAGGGGGGACGCCGCGGGTGCCGCGCCGGTGCGGCGTCCAACGACTTAGCAGTCTGCTCGCGGACGCCACGCTGATCGCTCGGCTACAACGAGCTGCCAGCGAGGCGTCAACTACCGAGCAGTCAGTCTGTCTGCTAATTTATGATGCCAATGTAAAACATATTTAAAATGCAGTATTCAAAGCCTATATTTGAATAATATAATTTTTACCGGGTGGGAGCAGAGTCGTTTAAGTGTGCTATGACCTTTATACTACGGTCAGCTGCTGCGAACTATAGGCGCCGCCATATTGGCCTTGACTGTTCTATCGAGCGCCTTTATCCCTACTCCGCAGCTGACCGTCACGCGACATGCATCACGCAGACGAAAAAGTTTGTGACGATGTAATAAAAGTTGCACTTTAATATTAATAAATAGTCAACTGTACATACCTGAGACGTTACAGCTCTATAAGCTGTATTTGCAGCGTTCTGGAATGTGCGCTGTCAACAATACGATTGACTGTAAATCATATTGTAATTATTTTCTAGTTCATCCTTTGGGTTGGTTGATATCTTAGACCATATCGCGAATCTTTACTAATATATAAAAGCTGAAGGGTTTGTTTGTTTGAACGCGCTAATCTCAGGAACTACTGGACCGATTTGAAAAATTTTACGTTCTTTAACGTTGGATAGCCCATTAATCCAGGATGGCTTTATGCTATATAACATCACGCTACGACTAATAGGAGCGGAGCATATAAAAAAAACATCGAAACCTACGCAGGTAAAACCGCGCGGCGCAGCTAGTGTAAATATTAAAAAAAAAACTGTGAAGGTCAGATACAGATTATTACTATTAATTGGAATAATTATGAAGCATATTGCTGATCCATTATTTTCTAGTTCATCCTTTGGGTTGGTTGATATCTTAGACCATATCGCGAATCTTTACTAATATATAAAAGCTGAAGGGTTTGTTTGTTTGAACGCGCTAATCTCAGGAACTACTGGACCGATTTGAAAAATTTTACGTTCTTTAACGTTGGATAGCCCATTAATCCAGGATGGCTTTATGCTATATAACATCACGCTACGACTAATAGGAGCGGAGCATATAAAAAAAACATCGAAACCTACGCAGGTAAAACCGCGCGGCGCAGCTAGTGTAAATATTAAAAAAAAAAACTGTGAAGGTCAGATACAGATTATTACTATTAATTGGAATAATTATGAAGCATATTGCTGATCCATTAAATAAAATAAATAAATAAATACGGACAAATCACACAGATTGAGCTAGCCCCAAATTAAGTTCGAGACTTGTGTTATGGGATACTAACTCAACGATACTATATTTTATAATAGATACATATATAGATAAACATCCAAGACCCAGGCCAATCAGGAAAAAATCGTTTTCCATCATGACCTGGCCGGGGATCGAACCCGGGGCCTCCACGTCGCAGGCAGGCGTGTTGACCGCTGCGCCACGGAGGCCGCCATTGCTTCATAAGTTCGAATAATTTGTTTGCTCAACAACGTACCTAAATAACGCAATCAATGTTGTTGAATTGTCAAATGAAGACCATTGCTGACACTGGTAGTGTGTTATACAATTCGCCTGCAGGTCTCGACCGCGTAGACTTATTAACAACCTTCTTCTTCTTCTTCTTTCTTTTTTTATTTTTTGGCTTCGCACGGTCTGTGCATTTAGCCAATGTCAAGTAATTATGAATTATTCATGTAGAAAAAGACTGCAGCGTGACCAGTCTTACGTGTGAGGTTTGGGGCTAAGTCATGATGTGGCCACTATGCTGCGATATTTCACTGTTCTTTATAAACTATTTACTAAATGCACTTTTTACTACATAAATCACGCACTTTTATTTAGTAAACAACACTATAAATAATTTTAAAAGTCCAATGAAAAACGAGCGTGACACTCAGCTTGACTTTCCCGCCAAAACTCTTAACAATCTTTAAAAAAAAATTCGTACGTGGCACAGACGACAGCACATCAAGCATAATTTGTCATACAATGCAAAGAATGTTGTTGAACTGTCAAAATAAAATCCATTGCTACTGATAGTATTACGTAATTACCTTTCAGGACTACACAGGTTCGTTTTTCCCGCGGCGATTCATTTTCAAAGTAAATTAAATTTGTAATAAATATTTAGCTAGGTACTAGGTTTACATGTGTATATTCGTTTGCAATATATTACCTTGTTTTAAACGACGCACAGCGCCATCTATCACCGAACTGGTATGAAGCTAACAATATTTTTGTTTTCCCTCGGGAATATAAAATTTTTCCGGGATAAAAAGCACCCTATTATTTAATCGGACTTCTGACTTTATGTCTGCAAAATTTTAATGCAATCGGTACAGTAGTTATGGCGTGAAAGCGGAACAAACAAACAAGATAGGATAAGAATAGTCTATGGTTGGATTTTTAAGGCTACAGTGTACTCATATCGTGTTTAAATAAATATAGTTTAAAAAACTAAAAAAAAACATGCTTTTAAAGAATTTTTAACTTTTTAGTTTGATATTCTTTAAAAGCATGTTTTTTTTAGTTTTTTAAACTACATATACTTATTTGAAAAATGATATCGAGGTTTCTAAAATATTTTTTAAACTAAAAAATACTTTGCCTGCACAAATTAATGTAAGGTAAGGTTGAAAAAATTTTGAGTTAGAGACGGACAAACAAACAAGCAAACATACAAGTGAAGCATGTAAAAACAGTATCATTAACGCTGCTTTAGAAAAACGCAGAACTAGAGTTAAATATCGTCCCTTAGCTAACAACACTGCTCAAGTCGAAAATTGGCGGTTTCTACATTTTAATGCTATTGGAATTTAAATGAAGCTGCGCATTGCGCGTCGAACCGTTGGTCTCATGATATAGATTTCAGCCAATAAGAAGGAATAATTAAAAAAAGCATGGTATAGTGCGTTTCATCTAATAGTTCCTTTGTCGTCATGTTGGCATTCATTTTTTGTCACTATCGTAAACAAGGTAGACGCAGTCTGCGTCTCTCTCTCTCTCACACTAAGTTGCATTAGTGCCAACATGACGGCAAAGGAACTATTAGATGAAACGCACTATAGTAGCGATAGATAATACCATAGATTTTTTAAAATCGACAGTTTTTTTCGTCTTTTGTAAAGTTGGAAAATATACAAGATTTAACTCACCAGCATTGTGAACACTGTAATGTGGGCTTCAGAGAGCGCTGGATATTCTTTATCCAGGAATTGCGGCTGAAATATGGAAAAGGATTTTTTTAAAGGACAGGCAAAGGAAATAAAGAGAGAAAAATAAAGAGTTCCTTTATACTTTCAGAATTTGAATATTATATACGGACGACGGCAGGTCCAGCTCGTAGAAACTGTCAAATATTCCCAATCAAGATTGAGCTTTAATGCTTTAGTGATAAGTTGAAAATTTAATAAAAATTGTGACAGCTTGTAGTCGCTTGATGTGCTGTCGCCTGTACATAATAAAATAAGTACCAAAATAATACAAATAAAACCTATATGAAACTGGATAAGGAAAGGGACACCTTCGTCTGGCTGTAGGAAAATACAAGCTGAATACAATTTGTAACTCTTCTTCATAAAAATTCGTATAAGCAAAATTAAATATTGAATTGCATTATTTAAATTTTGTTCCGTCAGACTGGTCACCATGATTCGCTAACTAACTGGCCTTTTCTTAAGTTTTTTTTTGAATGACAAATCATTATATGACTTCTTCCGCTCTGGGCGGAGCAGTAAGGGCATGTCAAACTTTTACTGATTAAAACCTACCTGTGTTCGTTCACTTGCCTGTGCGCCAGGGCTAGTGTTGCTAAAAAAGGTTTTTTTTCTAATGTGAAAAAAAGACCTGAAAAAAGAAACTTTTTTTTTTCTGGGCCATGTTTTTTTTTCAAGAGCATGAAATCTAAAACTGTTAGGGCATTTACCGTCGAATTAATACTTAACCACGGTTTCTATTTCGTGTTACCAGCGACCCCGGTAGTTCTTAACTATGTTGGACCGGCTCCCCGTCTAATCAAACGTAGCTGAAGCTGAGCTGCAATTTATACGGAGCGATTGCCTATTTATGACCTTCACAACCAAGTTACCGCGCAGTAATATGATACTCCTTTTTTGTGTGGATAGGAAACCATCAAATGAGTTTTGTCGGGAAAGTCAAGCTGAGTGTCAGACTTTTAAAATTATTTATTGTTTACTAAATAAAAGTGCGTGATTTATGTAGTAAAAAGTGCATTCAGTAAATAATTCATAAAGAACAGTGCAATATCGCAGCGTAGTGGCCACATCATGACTTTGTTCCAAACCTCCCTCGTAAGATAGTTCACGCGGCCGTCTTTTTCGTCATGAATAATTCATTACGTGACATTGGCTAAATGCACAAATCGTGCGAAGCCAAAAAAGAAAGAAAGAATCATCAAATGACCTCTTCCGCTACGGGCGGAGTGTAAGGGCGGAGATGTCACTTGATGATTTTCCAAATCAACAAAAAAGAAAAGGTGGATACCGGATAGAGTGTGCCCGGTAAGGACCAGGCTCGAGTCGACGGCGTGTTTTGTTCCACGGGTGTCTTAAAGAGATGTCAGCACATCGCGACAGGGTCCGATGCCTGCCAGAGTTGCGCGGTGTTAGAAAGGGTCACCGTGGTCCTGGTGCACAGGCAAGTGAAGGAACACGGGTGGATTTTAGTCAGAAAAAGTTTGACACGCGCCCTTCCGCTTCGTTCAGAGCCGGAGAGGTATATTGTTTACCTTTAGTAAACTACCTAAATCGAAGGACTATCCATAAACAAAGTAAAAATGTTTATTACATATTTGCAAAGGCATACTAAATCGCAAATAATAGCCAGCAGCACAATCGCAAGAATTTCGTATTTGTAACTTTCTAGACGCATATCAATTATGAAAATATTCAATAAAAGTAACAAATAGTTAAAACTAATAAATTATGGTAATACTTATTCCCAATTTATTTAATAAAAATTAATGAAATATAATATGTATAGATAAAATCAATTATTATAGTAAAAACTAATTTTTACACTAGTTGTAATTATTATTTTAAATAGATTTTGTTTTAGTAACCGCAAGCTCAAGACAGAACAGAGAACAAAAAAAAAATATTAAAAAAAAAGACAATCATTCAGGAGTATGATATTTTAGGGTATAATTTTTTTAAATAGTTACTTAAATTAGAAAATTATTTTATTAGTTAATTGGTTTAAGTATTCATTTCATTTCAATTATTAATAAAATCAACCGGGTTAGCACAGAACAAAGAAGATATTCTTTCACATACAAAGTTTATACAAGCGAAGGTTTTTTTAATTGCTCACTGAATTTTGTTAGATAAAACAAAAAAGTATAAAGTATCTGTTGACTTACCGCTTCAAATTATCCACAGGGCAATGTGGACTTGCTCTGCACCGATGAATAGGGCGAGGTCTACAGAATGGACTTAAAAATCAATATTGCAACTATGCGTTTCGTTTAGACATTTCCATTGCTTTTCGCGGTAATAGTAACTAAATAAAATATTCCCTGGACTACCTATAATACCAAGAAACCTATTTAAAGCACGGATGTTTATTCATCATTTTAAACTTTCCGATTTTCGAGTTCTTTTCCTTGAAATCGAATATGTGTATAACGTTACGTATAGTTTGTTAAGTTACTAACTTAACAAACTAGGACGACAGTGCACTTACAATTTCCATGGAAATTTTGAGCGAGGATGGGCGTTTTTTGACATGAGTTTGACACTGACAGATGTGTTCTCAATTGACAGCAAAATGAAAACATTCGTCTGTGTGTAAAGTTTTATATTATTCAAAATACGTGTTAAATCCAATTAGAAGTATTGAATAATTGTACAGGAATAGATTTAAGTTCTTATGAGATATTTTTTATCATTGCCCTAAGCAGATCTAGTACCTATATAAAAAGTTTAAAGAATTTTGTGTTTATAGTTAACATTTAATAATTTTCCATAAAAATGATGGACGAAACCGAAATAAAGTACGAATTCCCTAACTACGAGAACCAATGCAGTGTCTGCCTTAGCGTGGGAAGAAAATTATCCCGTTTAGGGGAATATGTCACTGTTTTTAAAAGAATTACTTCAGACTTTCCAAATCATGTAAGTGTAATAAATACAATATTATTGGAATTAATTAAATGTAATAATGCCTTAGTAATTTTATTTAGAATATTCTAGAAATAATAGACGTTACAATTTATGTGTTACACTACCATTAATTTAATAATTAAATATTAGTTATAAGAACTCCGTAGTAGTGCCTTGGTCTATGCTTAGGTATATAGTGTGTAGGACTAGCTTTACATAATGAGACTCCTCTGTGCCTCAGACAGCATATTGAGTAGTTGGGCCCAGCTGTAATACATGAATCTCTGACTTGTTACGGGTAGTCAAAAGCCCTTTACAACCAAAGGGTGTGTTGTATTTTGTATGCTGCGGGTTGTTAGAAAGAGTTGATGTCTGGTGAAGCCGTACGGAGGATGAGCCTGAGCAGTTGTATTGCGATTTATGCTGGGTACTATGCACCAAATGTGGTTTATGTGTGTGAGTTTAGTTGTGGAAGTTCTCCAGATCAATGTCCCTCTAGCGCAGTATTGTTGGGTTTAACATTGCATCTTCCTTCCTATTCACTCATTTTTTTTGAGTGAATAGGCTCTTAATAAACTAGCTTGCTTTAAGATCAACGATTGCATCACTGCTTACCATCAGTCGGGATTGCGGTTAGGCACTAGTTTATAATTATAAAAACAAAACAAAAGAAAATAATTACCATGGTCCACAGCACACAGGTAAGTGATGGAACACAGGTGGATTTTAGTCAGATACACTTTGATTTACCATCCAAAAACACGGTACTGTATTATCCAATAACTAGGTTGTGCCACCATCTATTCATCATTATCAACCTTTTTATCGTCCCACTGCTGGGCACAGGTCTCCTCTCATATAGAGAAGGATTGAGTGTAATCACCACACTTGCTCATTGAGGGTTGGCGATTTCAGACTGAAAGTCCAGGTTTCCTCAAGATGTTTTCCTTCACCTTCAGTCATTGGTGTCCAAGATATACTTAGAAAGTACATATAACTTTAGACAAGTTACATTGGTACTTGCTTGACCTGGAATCGAACCTGCGCACTCATACTTGAGAGGCTGGTGTTTTAACCACTAGGCCACCACGACATCACACATGACACACCACCATCTATTATCTATCATAAAAAAATTATTGTTCTTTTACTAAATAAAATAAAACTCACTTTTTTCACAAAAAAATGTCTGGTGCTGTATTATACAGAGTGGTGCTGACAATACGACAATAAATTAAACATCCTGTACCTCAACACATTCTCAGTCTACCCACAAAAAATCATATAAATTTGTCCATTAGTTCAGTCACAGGAAATTATTTTTTTATTTTCACATTTTCTACATTATGTACATGTTGATAAGGAAGCGCTTACTGGTTAATGACCGCCGCAACCTGCGGTACCAAACTTTAATAGTAATGACGCGAAAAAAGCAAGTAGATACAGGATCGCGCTGTCGCTGATTGGAGGTCAGTGAACCAATATTTTTAAAGGATGTTCTATTCTGTTTGCAATTTTATGCGATTAATTTTATTTGAAATTTTCATTTCTTTATTTTTGTTGCTAAGTTTTTTTCTATAGTTTAGGATTATTCCTATGAACCAGCATTGTTCGTGTTTTCATTTATTGTCGTATTGTCAGCACCACTCTGCACATGAAAAGTAAATGCAAAACTTCTGGTATGTGTAATGGTTTAAGCCAAATGAAAAATTAAGGATGAAAAAAGAAATAAAATCTTTGATTCATTAATTCTACTTAATTACCAAAAAAAAAAAAAAACACAAACAATGGTGATGGTGGTGGTAGCATAAATTAACATTATTATGTCCAATCTTTTTCCAGGGCCGGACTCCATTAGAAGATTTAAAACTTTGTTGGGAGTGTAATGCATTTCTGCGAAGAGCCAGAATTTTTCAACAGCAAGTTAGCAAAGCAAATGAAATGCTTCAATTGGGACAGGTAAACAATTAGTTATCAATAAGGCTTGACCAAGATGGGTTTTTGGTACTCGGCTATGACCGAGGCTGAAAATAAACTAATATCTCGCCTGAGACCGAAAATATACACTTCTGGACACATCTATTGGCCCACCTTAGAGTTTAGGTTTCAATGGCCCCTACCGAAATATGATTGCTAGATTGAACAAAAACTATTGATGCAGTTTTAAACCTGATACATTTTACCATCTTTTTCGATCGTATTGTTTTAAATTTGAATTCGGAATACCATACGACATGGAGCTACGCCTAACAAGTCGGATATGCGCCTTGTTAAAGGCAATTGATTTTTGAATAAAAAACATGTTTTGTCAAATAAAGGTTTAATTTAATAAACGTGTTGCCTCCATGGGCATCTACCACAGCTCTCATATGATTAGCCATAGAGTTTATCAACCGCTCTATGAAATTTTAAGGGATCATCTCCCATTCCTCTTCTATGGCAGTTTTCAACTCCTGCATCGTCTGGGCAACTGGCTGACGAGCCCTAACACGTCGTTTTAACTCGTCCCACATGTGCTCAATAGAGTTCATGTCTGGGCTTCTGGCTGGCCAGTCCATAACTGTGATGTTCACATCCCAAAGATATTCCCTGACGATGCCGGCCGTATGCATTATCATGCATAAAAAGGAAATTTAGGCCCACATAATCCGCGTTTGGTATCACGTGATGTTCTAAGCACTCACGATTGTACCTTGCAGCATTTAGTGTTGGCAGCCGTGGTCCTGTAACAACCTCAAGTTGAGTTTTGCCACTCGCGGATATACCGCCCCAGACGAGCCACCGCCATAAGCAACCCTCTCTTCAAAGCAGCGTTATGCGAAACGCGCTCCCTTACGTCGGTAGACCTTCTTCCTTCCATCATTGCCGTGTAACACAATTTTAGACTCATCAGAAAAGAGTACACGGCTCCAATCTTGCTGTGTCTAATTTAAATGAGTGCGTGCGAAATGAAGGCGCGCTGTTCGGTGGGCTCGCGTTAGTTTGTCGCGTTTTAGCTTGTGTGGTACCATATCGCATTCTTTTAACCTTCTCCGAACAGTTCGAGCGTTCACAGATACTCCGTGGAAGTCGCGAAGTTGGTTTTGTATCTCAATGGAGGTAAGGTGATGATTTCTCAAGCTGGTCGTCACGATGAATCGATCCTGCCTTTCAGTTGTGACCCGAGATCGTGGCCTTCCTTGGCGACGAACAAAGCCGCCAGTCTCTAGGTACCTCCGATAAACATTTCAGACCGCAGATCGACTTAAATTAAGTTGAGCACTCAAATTTCTTTTTCTGTGTCCGGCCTGAATAAGTTGCTCACTCCCACAGCTTGGGCGGCGACTTCAGGTAAAGTATCCATAAATTAATTGATAGAACCTCACCTTAATGTTAAGAATAAGTAATGTTTGTTGGAAAACTAAAGATATCAATCACTTTTTCAAGAATTAAATCCAAGTAAACCAATAAAATCAAGTTTTCTTAGTATTCGATTGCTTGATATCAACAAACAGGCTCCAAATTGTCTTTTGTTTCTTTAAATTCTGTATTCGAAATAAAAAAAAAAAGACTATTGAATGAAATTGTGAATGTGCCAGGTTCAAAACTGCATACAAACTTCACTAGACCTGTCCTTCGTACGAGAGCACCTGACATCATGCTTGAACACGACCGATCGCTTGCCGGCAAGACTTTGTCTGGTATGTGGTAACTTCTGCCGGCAGCCGATGTTATGGCCTACCACCGAGAAAAACACAACGTACAGTTAAGAGGGAACTCTAGTGGTGCTTTCTTTAACTAAATAAACGTATTCCACTGTTTTCTTCGTGGATAATGCTTTTAGAGCAATTTTACACCGTGATTATACGTACCCCATCATTTGATTTTTTCCGAAACTTAATTAATAAAAGAAATACGATACTTCAAAATCGCGAAAAATAACTCATTTTTACGGTGATGTTCAGATGACTATTAGACAAAGGTGATAAGTTTTTGCCAAAAAAGAAAATAATAGATGCATAGGTATACTTTTCCTCTAAATTTTGATTTAAAAATAATTGAGATCCGTCGTGTTTTTAAAAAGAAAATAGCTGAATACGAAACATCTTTTTGTCAATGTTTTTGTAGGTAAATTCGGCCTGAGCTGCAACTGTCCTTTTCGCACTTTACCGGGAGAGCTTGGAAGCAGCGCGACGGCAATAGTTTCTTCAAATACCTATTTTCCAAATACCTCGGCACTAGAGTCCCATCTTAAAGTACTACTGTACTGACAGATTTTAAATTGAAGCCATTTTTTTTCAGGGTTACCTCTATGGTTCACAATCTAGCCTTACAACTATAACACTTAGTGATTCACATCCCCACACTATTTATGTAAACGATGTAAATCTAAAAGTACAATCAGAGACAAAAATATGTGAAAATAATAGCGATGATGATGAAATTAATGACATATGCGAGTTTGGTGATGATATTGCTGATGATTGTACTAAAACTGAAGAAGGAATAAAAGAAAGTACAGGTATGCATTTTTGACTACATTTTTCTTTTAAGGCGAGGTTTGCCTGAGAAAATTCAAAGAAAGAATTTTTCACAAACTTATGAGCTTGTATCTTACCTGCCAAAAAATATAGTTAACGGATCGCTCGCCCGCCCGCGCCTGCAGTGGCGCGGCGTCGTCTTCCGTTTTAATGATAATATATTTCTGTTTGTTTGTTTGTAATTAATTAATGATAAAATTTTCCATCACACGATTTGGATTGTCGTAACGGTCAAGTGTCATCATCATCATCATCAATCTTTTTATCGTCCCATTGCTGGGCACAAGTCTCCTCTCATACAGAGAAGGATTGAGCATAATCACCACGCTTGCTCAATGCGGGTTGGCGATTTCAGACTTAAAGTCCAGGTTTCCTCAAGATGTTTGCCTTCACCTTCAGTCATTGGTGTCCAAGATATACTTAGAAAGTACAAATAACTTTAGAAAAGTTACATTGGAACTCCTGACCTGGAATCGAACCCGCGCACTTATACTTGAGAGGCTGGTGTTTAAACCACTAGGCCACCACGACTGCTAGGCCACCACGACTACTAGGCCACCACGACTACTAGGCCACCACGACTACTAGGCCACCACGACGGTCAAGTGTAGGTAGATATTATTATGTACTTTACTCATAAATTTAGCCGTAAGTGCTAAAATAAAATGCAGTATAACTTACTTAAAACATGTACAAACTTATAAAACTAAATAAATACAAATTACTAAATAAAGCTATTACCCTAATTAAAACTATTAATAAATTACAATACAGCATCAAAAAATTCAGGCATCAAATTTTTGCCTCGGCGTCCGCAAAATTTCTGATATTAGTTTACCGGCTTTCATATCCTCGGTCCACGGCACTGATAAATTAATCAGGAAAATTTTAGCCCCCTCACTGATTAATTTTGATGTGCCGTTCTTCTCCGAGGCTATGGATTCCTGGAGAATCACTTGCCCGAATACAGATCCACCCAGTAATCCATCTTCCCAGAGACAGTGGGACGAGCCGCTCTGTAGAGTAGTACGGAACAATTTACTTGTTTCGTCTGCTACTGACGCGGAGCGTGCGCGCCTGCTAGCTGTGGGAAGGTGGGAGTCGGGTCTTTGGCTTCATGCACTACCTTCGTCGAACATAGGCACTTTGTTCGACGACACCACTTTCCGCATCGCTGCTTCCTTACGACTAGGAGCTCCTTGCTGTTCTCCTCATCGCTGTTACTGTGGTGCAGATGTCAACAGCCTCGGACACCACAGCCTGGCTTGCAGCCGAAGTGCGGGTCGCTTAGCTCGGCACGCAAACATTAACGACATCATTCGATGAGCTCTTGTCACTGTCGGCGTTCCAGCTGTATTAGAACCTAATGGTTTGGTGCGCGATGATGGCAAGAGACCGGACGGCATGTCCTTATTTCCTTGGAAGATGGGTAGGCCTTTAGTGTGGGATGCAACTTGCGTCGATACTCTTGCGCCATCCCATCTTCCTGGATCGACGTGCTGTGCTGGCGTTGCTGCAGCGGCTGCAGAAAACCTCAAACGGCGAAAATATAACAACCTTATCGGAAATTATATTTTCGAGCCGTTTGGGGTTGAAACTCTTGGGCCGTGGGGTCCGAGTGCTCTTTGTCTTTTTAATGAACTGTCCAAACGGCTTGTTGACACTTCCCGTGACCCAAGGGCTGGCTTTTACCTTGGCCAGAGACTAAGTATTGCCATTCAACGCGGCAATGCTGCCAGTCTCTTGGGTACATTACCAGCCGACAGTGATGACGAAGAATTTTTTGATGCTGTATTGTAATTTATTAATAGTTTTAAAACATGTTAATTTTACTTAGAACGTATTGCACCCCTGCACAGAATTGGGGGGGGGGGGGGGGGCTGTCCTCTGTGCGCACGCGCCTAGAACCACGATCTGTCGTGAACTGTGCGCCCAGTAACCACATTATTACAATCTCTAAATACAGTATGTTAAGAAAACCCTGTCCGACCCGTGAAGGCGTTGTTAGGTATCGATAACTGATTCTACTAATGGATACAAAACCGGGCTAAACTTAAAACAAAAAAAAAATCCCAAAAAAAAAATATTTCGCAAAAAGAGGTAACTTAATAAATGTGCGTTAATCACCCTTCCGCGGGCGGCGGGCGGCAGGGCACGCATTCGCTCATAATAATACCGGTGTTGTCACTTTTTTAAAAATTACCAAATTTCGGGGAAGTTGGAATTAATTCGCGGGAAAAAAAGATTATTTCAAAATTCATTTGTATTGGTACTATGATGATTACGTAAAATTTTATATTATATTTGGTCATGTGTTTACCTAACCTTTATTATCCTTATGGGTCGGACAGGGTTTTCTTGACATACTGTATTTGGGAAAAAATATGACATGGTGTAAAAATTATTGGAATCGATTCAGTTGCTTATTCTGAAGAAACTACATTCAGGTTTTGAATAAAGAGAAAATATCGTTGTATAATTATGTTTTTTTTTTTTTTTGTAATATTTCTGCCGTAGGTAAGACGGATATAAATCCAGATACCACCAACCACACTTGGGACAATAATCTGAGACTTGAAAATAATTGTTCCTTACGGGAATCTTCAGAACAAAATAAGCCCAAAAACAATCGCTGGGCAAAAAAGAAAGCGTTACAAAATAAGAAGCCGAAATTCAAAATTATCACAGAACGTGGAAAGGAATGCTTCAGAAGAGTACAGATAGACGATGAAGAGTTGCAGTATTTGCTGAAGAGTGAAAGAGAGAGTGTATATTTTAAATCGAAGAGGTACAAATGTGACAGCTGTGTTTTGACGTTTTCGAGTCAGGAAATGTTGAAGAAACATGATATGAAGTTCCACAGTAAGGTAATTATATTTTTCCATTTCTTCTCAATTCTACTAATATTATACAACATAATTTTTTGTTTATGCAAAACCTGAAACACATGTTTAGTATTTTTAGGTAAAGATTCTATATACAAAATTTAAAAAAAAAATCAAGAAAAACTAGTTACAGGTAACTACTAAAGTTATGAGCTATGTGGTCCACGCTCTGCTCGGGCGGGCGAGCCATGCGTTGACCTCTGGCGTCAGCTGTTGCGCGGGCGGTCGCAGTACTATGATCTATCGTAAGCTGCGTGGCCCGCTCGGTAACCACACTAACTATTTCTAAATGTTTAAAAAATATATAATTATATATATACTAGCTGACCGGCAAACGTTGTTTTGCCATATAAATAATAGATTAAATTACTAAAATGGCTATTAAAAAATAAGGGTTGATCGTAGAAGGGTGAAAATTGGGGATTGTATGTATTTTTGTATGTTGTATCATAAAAAAATAGAAATTAAAAAATTTGTCTAAAAAATAAAAAATAAAAATTAGGGGTGGACTACCCCTAACATTTAGGGGGATGAAAAATAGATGTTGGCCGATTCTCATAGATACCGGTTAAGCACAAAAAATTTCATCAAAATCGGTCGAGCCGTTTCGGAGGAGTTTAAAGCCGAACACCGTGACACGAGAATTTTATATATTAGATATATATAACATGTTGTAAAAATGATTGGAATCAATTCAGTTGCTTATTCTGAACAAACTATATTCAGGTTTCGTATAGAGCAAAAAATAACGCTGTATATGTATAAACTCTTAAAAAAATACTGTTTCATATTTTTTTTAATTTTTATTAAAAATTTTAATAGGGATGTTTCCTGGGTAAAAAATAATTGACGCTATTTAGTCCGTCATTCAGATTATAGAAAAATATTGGATACGTATATTTTGTTTTATCAAATCAATAAAAATTGATAAATATAAAAGGCATCAAATATCAGGAGTGGTGGCTGGTCACCTCACTGCTCGCTAAAAAGTGTAGCGTGCAGTGACATCACACGAGTTTTCAACGCTCTGTGTCGTCTTCATTTTTTGTATATATGAAAAAAAAAAATACGTGTTTAGTATTTTTCGGAAATCTAACTGACGGACTAATTAGTTTTTTTTTAGTCAACTACCCTTTGACAGCCTCCGTGGCGTAGCGGTAGCGAACGCGGACGTTGCGCAAGGAGGCGCGGGTTCGATCCCCGCACAGTGCTAATATTTGTATGCATGAATATGAATATTTGCTCTTATCTGGTCGTGCCTCAGAAAGCACGTTAAGCCGTTGGTCCCGGTTGCCATACGAACATCTAATGGCAGTCGTTATGGGTTGTTGGAGCCCTCAAAAGTCCAACAATTTGTCTAACTGCAATGCTTCGATATCGGGTTGTGGAGGTCAAATGGCAGTCGCTTCACGGAAAATATCGAAGTTAAGCCATAATCAGCAGTTAGACTGGTAAAGCGGACCCCAGACACCAAAGCTGAAAAAGTTACGGATGCGACTGGGATTAACGCTGAGATGATAATGATGATGATGACTCTTAATAAACTAGCGCGCTTCACCATCAACGATTGCTTCACTAGTTACCATCAGGCGGGATTGCGGTCAAGCGCTAGTTTAAAATTATTAAAAAAAAAGACGTTAAACAATATTTTCTGTTTCAGTTAAAGAAGTACGTCTGTGATATTTGTACTTCAAGGATGTCCAGTAAACGACTGTTATCTGAACATATTGGAGGTCATTATAATAAGTATCAGTGTAAGCTGTGTGACTTCAAATGTTACGGCAAGACGCATACTATGTGGCATTATCAGAAGAGACATAAGAAAGTGTTTCAATGTTTGAAATGTGAATTGAAGTTTGAGTGAGTTTTTTATTTTATTTTATACGATAACAGGTCAAGTTACCCCAAACTGTCAAATATTCCCAATGTACTTTGAGTCTTAATACTTTAGAGATAAAGTTGGAAATCTAATAAATAAATTTGATGGATTGTTGTCGCTTATAGACAAATGCAGTGTGATGTGGTGGCCTCGTGGTTAAAACGGCAGCCTCTCAAATATGAGTGTGAGGGTTCGATTCCAGGTCAGACAAGTACCAATGTAACTTTTCTAAGTTATACAGTATGTTAAGAAAACCCTGTCCGACCCGTGAAGCTGTTGTTAGGTATCGATAACTGATTCTACTAATGGATACAAAACCGGGCTAAACTTAAAAAAAATCCCCCTAAAAAAATAAATATTTTTTCGCAAAAAGAGGTAACTTAATAAATCTGCGTTATCCACCCTTCCACGCGCGGCGGCGGAGGCGGCGGAGGCGGCGGGCGGCAGGGCACGCGGCACGTGATCGCATCGCTATTCGCTCTGAATAATAATACCGGTGTTGTCACTTTTTAAAAATTACCAAATTTCGGGGAAGTTGGAATTAATTCGCGGGAAAAAAAGATTATTTCAAAATTCATTTGTATTGGTACTATGATGATTACGTAAAATTTTATATTATATTTGGTCATGTGTTTATCTAACCTTTATTATCCTTATGGGTCGGACAGGGTTTTCTTAACATACTGTATATTTACAAAGTACAACACTATATACAGTATGTTAAGAAAACCCTGTCCGACCCGTGAAGGTGTTGTTAGGTATCGATAACTGATTCTATTAATGCATACAAAACCGGGCTAAACTTAAAAAAAAAAATCCCCCTAAAAAAATAAATATTATTTCGCAAAAAGAGGTAACTTAATAAACGTGCGTTATGCACACTACCGCGGGGGCCGGGCGGCAGGGCACGCAGCACGTGGTCGCATCGCTATTCGCTCATAATAATAACGGTGTTGTCACTTTTTAAAAATTACCAAATTTCGGGGAAGTTGGAATTAATTCGCGGGAAAAAAAGATTATTTCAAAATTCATTTGTATTGTTTCTATGATGATTACGTAAAATTTTATATTATATTTGGTCATGTGTTTACCTAACCTTTATTATCCTTATGGGTCGGACAAGGTTTTCTTAACATACTGTATATATTTACAAAGTTATTATTACTACACACCAAATTACAATTTGACCTCATTTAATTTTATAAAAGTTGACAAAAGATGGATTAATTTTGGAGAAAAGTGGGTTTTATTTTATTATTTACGTACGGACGATAACAAGTTAAGCTACCCCAAACTGTCAAATAGGTATTCCCAATCAACTTTGAGTCTTAATACTTTAGAGAGAAAGTTGGAAATCTAATAAGTAAATTTGATAGATTGTTGTAGCTTGATGTGTTGTCGGGTATAGACAAATGCAGTGTGATGTGGTGGCCTAGTGGTTAAAACGGCAGCCTCTCAAATATGAGTGTCGAGGGTTCGATTCCAGGTCAGGCAAGTACCAATGTAACTTTTCTAAGTTATATGTACTTTCTAAGAATATCTTGGACATCAATTACTGATTAAAAGGTGAAGAAAAAACATCTTGAGGAAACCTGGACTTTAAGTCTAAAATCGCCAACCCGCATTGAGCAAGCGTGGTAATTGGGTTGTATCCTAAAAATAATTTATTGTCCATCAGATAGATTTAAAAAATTAATAACACAGATTTAAAAAATTAATAACACAGATTTAAAAAATTAATAACACATAAAAAATATTGAACACGTATTTTTTATTTTTTCTTTCATTCAAATACTTAGAAGATATATTGATTTGAAATGTCGCATGATGTTACGCCGTCGTACAAAATATGCTACGGCGTGACGTAATTAGCCCGCACTCCGTAACTTTAATACGCTATATCTCACTAGTTTCTGGTAATTTCGACAAAATAAAAAATACGGGTCTTAATTTTTTTTATTATCTTTTTTTTTTTTTTTAATGGGACAAACCCGCCACACTTTTCCCAACCACTGCAACTCCTGAAAGCCAGAATCAACAGTGGCGACCGCCAGAAAAACGCCGAGCAATGAAGCTCGACGAGTCCCGGAGAAACGATTCAACTGTCTTGGGTCCCGCAACGAAATTAATCAGAAAAGAATAGCGGAGGAGTAAGAAAAAAGATATTTTTTCCACTTCCCTCCATAACAAGCAGGAGACAGAACAGAACTAGGCCAAACGGCACAAAGGGACATTATTGCAACTGGGAGAAGCCCAGATTGCCAAACACCACGGAATAAAATTTGATTAAGTTAATGGGTCCTAAGTAGGTATTAGCTGTTACAATTGATTCCAATAATAGGTATGGCAAAAGCGCCTGAACGCACGGAAATTGGTTCTAGTTTCTACAAGGTCCGTATAATAAACGACTCCGGATGTAACTTGTACACTATCCAACATAATATTGCGTTCTTTCTGCCAAAGAACACACTCCCACAAGATGTGATGTGCGGACTGTTCAAATTCACAGTTCGATGTAGAACACTGACACAAAGGGGAAGGAACAAGTTTAAAAGAATACAGTTTACTTTTAAAGTTGCCATGACCTGTGAGAAATTGGGCAACGCAGTGGTCAACCACCAGCCATGTCTTAGCCAGCCGATCGCCAACGGATGGAAAGAACAGATGGAGGTGCCGGCCCTTGATGGAATTATCCCACCTACTTTGCCATTCGGATAAGAGGTCCTCCCAGACTTCAGTCTGAGGTTTAAATAATCTAGAGATTTTATTAAAGTCGCGTTGCGTAACAAAATTAGTGTCCATGGCCTCCCCCCTCGCGGAGTAGTACATTGAAGCACGTCGCTGTACCTCAAGGTCGACTGGAAGTACACCTGCCAGTACCGGTAAGGCTTCAGTACTGACCGTTCTATACGCCTTGCATAAAAATATCAATGCCAAACGTTGGCTTTGAAGCAGTTTACGTCGTGCCGCTCCTATGCTGGCCCTATCGGCCCAAACAGGTGCACCGTAGCACATACATCCTAAGTAGGTAGCTCCATATATAGTTTTTAAAGTTAGGAATGATAGACCCCAAGTTGCTTTGGATATTCTAGTTAGGGCATAAAAGTTCTTTTTAGCTTTTTCACCAACTATTTTTATATGTTCGATAAATGAAAAATTCCTTTCTAAGATCATACCAAGGTAGCATACGGATTGCTGTTTTTTAATGGGAACGTTGTTAAATTTAATAGTAGGCAATGATTTAAGAATACCTTTTAGTAAAAGTTGATAGGTTTTATGTGGCGCAAATGCTAGGCGGTTACGATCACCCCACTGAGATATTAAATTTAGGCAAGTATTGGCCAAGTTCTCAAGTCCAGCTCGGGTACTTGACTGAATGAGCAGTAGGCCATCGTCCGCGTAACCAGTAAGTGAACAGCCGCAAGGAAGCGGGATCGCGAGGAAGTCATCAAAACCCAAATTCCATAAATAAGGACCGACAACTGAACCCTGAGGACATCCCATGGTTAGTGTTTTAGTACTAGAAAAATGACCGAGCTTAAGTACCGCGGAACCGTTTATAAAGTAAGAGTAAACGAGATTATATATGTTTCTATAGCAACCGCGGGTTTTTAATTTTAACAACAGCATAGGCCACCAGGCGTTATCAAAAGCCCCAGAAATATCCAGGAAGATCCCAATTACGTACTTGTTTTCAGATTGGTTAACGGTTCTTCTGACAGAAAGCGCCGCGTCGACTGTAGATTTACCTATGGTGAAGCCATATTGATTATTATGGAATTTTGGACCGTTCGGTAGTAAACGTGGAACGATGAGGCGCTCAAGAAGTTTACCCAAAGATGGTAGAAGTGTGATAGGACGATATGACTTCGGATCATCCGGTGGTTTGTCACCACACTTTGGTATTATTCGTAAGAAACCGCGTCGCCATTTACGAGGAAAAACGCCTTCAGCAATGCATCGGTTATATACAGTTAAGATGGCATCACCCGCTGTTTTACACGCTTCTTTAATCATCCTATTAGATATTTTATCTTCACCTGATGATTTGTTGACCGGTAGTTTTCTAACAATATTTATAAATTCGTCATTAGATGGTACGTCTGACATTGGTGATTCAGGTGGCACAGGAGCCCACGCTCTAATCTGTTGGTGGTAGTCGCTATCGTTAGCCGGTGAATCATCAGGGATAAGTGTATTAATTAGCACTTCTGTTGTTTCCTCTATGCCTGTGGTATGCTTATCATTGACTTTAATGTTTTGAACGTATGCAAGGTCGACCGATCTGTTAGCTTTAAATTCGTGATATAAGGGAGACCACGGACCCTCCCTGTCAAGCTTATCAACAATTTTCCGCAACAAATTACCCTTAGATTTTTCCACCGATGCTTTGTAGCGTGACTTGGCAACTCTAAAAGCATTTAAAGCGAACGTAAGAAGATCTCCAGTAATCTTTCGGCTCTTGAGTTTATTTAACCGTCTACGCGCTCTGCGATATCTTTTACGCTGTTCAACTAAGTAATCACTCCACCAGTCACATCTACGAATATTGGTCATCGATCCGCGACCAATGGCAATGTCAGCACAGTAGGTAAAGGTTTCTGACATAATGTCAGCACTTTCTTCGGCTGACAGCCCGTCCCGAGTGAATTCTTTGGCGTGACACGCAAAAAGCGAGCCGAAAAATTCCCAGTTCGCGCCTTTACATCTATATCTTAAATTACCGGGAATATGAGACGGACCCTGAATATAACCAGGAACAAATTCGTACACGATCAGGCGATGATCACTACAAGACGCGTCCGGTAGGACACGCCACCTATCCAAACGTACGTCCGCACTTGAAAGTGTGACGTCAATACAAGATTCGCCCATTTGGCTGCAGAAAGTAGGTGGTGCATCAGGGGTATTATGAATCGATAGGTTCATCTCAGCAATGAAATCCTCAACAGCGCAGCGTCGTTCGGTATCGGTGGCCCGAACCTTGCCATACCACAGAGACGATGACGCGTTGACATCCGCGCCAACGATAACTTTGCAGCCCGCGAGTGACCGCAAGACATGACGGAGATTATGTATATGAGGAGTAACAGGATCTGAATATTGAAAGTAACAGCTTACAACGAATACTTTAAAAGAAGCTGATGATACTTAGGCAACCGCACAGTGTGGCGTCATGAGGTCACGTAAAGACGTTACCGTAAAGTTAGAAGACCGCGCAACATAAATTCCGGCTCGTGCCCTGCAATCCAGTTGAACTACCCTGTGACGTAAACGTGAGTTTTGATATTGTTCTTGAATGAGTACAAGGTCTAAGTTGTAGTCAATAATTAATTTATCTAACTCTGATGTCGCCACCTTATCGTTGTGAAGGTTTAATTACCCTATTTTTAACCTATCCATCTTAATTAGTAATTAGTATGTAGGATAAGTTGTTCGAGTTTTAATTTATAGGTACCGCACTGGTCCGACCCGCATCTATGATCATAGGGTTTTTTAAATCGTTTACACGCCGCGCAAACCGGGGTAAAATTCGAATCGCCCTTATGCGGGCAAACATTGGTTTCGTGAGGCTCGGAACAGACAGCGCATTTTTTTATTATCTATAAGACGGACTAATTATTTTTTTGATTTTCATACCTTGGATCCCTATTACACTCAATCATTCTCTGTATGAGAGGAGACCTGTGCCCAGCAGTGGGACGATAAAAAGGTTGATGATGCAATTTACGGAAATGTGTTTTTTGGTAACTCTGGGCAGAGAGGTGTAAGAAGAGAAGACGCCTATACCCAGCTGTGGAAATGACAAAAAAAAACTGTTTCGTTCTCCATCTTCAGCAGTTGAAACTGCCCGATTTTATGAACTGGTCAGCTTTTTAAGCAAAGTCGACTATTTAAATTTTTAACGCAGTATTCGTTTCCATTATGTTAAAGAGAAGTTGTTGGACGGGCAATATTTTGGGCAAAATCAGGTATTTGCACTATTCATAACGCAGTTTCCATTATGTGCATGACGCCATTTTATGTTAACAGAAGCCGTTGGAAGTTCTTCAAACATTACAAGGAATGGCACGAAAAGTTTGTCTGTGATTACTGCGGCATCAGCTTCAAGATGAGATATTGCATCAAAGATCATATCCGGCAAGTATATTAATAAACCCACACTGGACTAGACAGGACTAAACGAACTAAAATATACTGGGTACCGCAGTATATTTTAGTCCGTTTAGTCCTGTCAAATAAAATATGGTGACTATAAATATGTCAGTTGAACAAGTGATTTGATTAAATTGTGTTACCTACAAGTAGTTGTTCCGGGTCTGGATGTTTGTGTCTGTGAGTTTATATGTTTGTAAACGCACCCACGATACATGAGAAATTCCTAGTGTGGGGCAACGTTTATAAAAAAAAAAAGACCTCGGACGCGGACTTGACAGGACTAAATTAATATTTATCTTCTGTCGTTTTCTTAATGAAATTAAAGAAAAAATGCACTGAACTAAAAATTAAATTGATAGTACTGCTGGCGATTCTCGTGTTGACGAACTAAACTCATTTTAAGATCAGTACATACTTTTTATTTCTATTTCATTAAGAAAATGATAGAAGATAACATGTCAGAACTGAAACGTGGTCGCTCACAATGGGCCTCATACGAAGGCTCAGAGTCACACAAAGGGTAATGGAAAGAGCTATGCTTTGAGTTTCTCTGCGTGATCGAACCAGAAATGAGGAGATCCGCAGAAGAACCAAAGTCACCGACATAGCTCTGCGAGTCGCTAAACTTAAGTGGCAGTGGGCAGGGCACATTGCTCGTAGAACCGATGGCCGATGGGGCAGTAAGGTTTTGGAGTGGCGGCCACGTATTGGAAGACGCAGCGTAGGGAGGCCCCCAACAAGGTGGACCGATGACCTGGTGAAGGTCGCGGGAAGCCGATGGATGCGGGCAGCACAAGACCGATCATTGTGGAAAGCCTTGGGGGAGGCCTTTGTCCAGCAGTGAACATCTATAGGTTGAAGAAAAAGATTTCTCGGTGGTAGGCCATAACATCGGCCGCCGGCAGAAGTTACCACCCACCAGACAAAACCTTGCCGCCAAGCGATTTGTCGTGTTCCGGCATGATGTCTGGTGAAGCCTTACGGAAGACGGGTCTGAGCAGTTGTGTTGCGATGTGTGCCGGGTACGATGCGCCTAATGTTGTTGTGTTGGGAGTTTGGTCGTGGAGGGTCTTCAGATCAATCTCCCTTTGGCGCAGCATCGTTGGTCGTGTTGTTGGGTTTAACATTGCATCACTTCGCTCAACTGCCGTCTTCCTTCCTATTCGCTCAGTTTTTCTGAGTGAATAGGCTCTTAATAAACTAGCGCGCTTTACCATCAACGATCGCATCACTGCTTACCATCAGGCGAGATTGCGGTCAAGCGCTAGTTTATAATTATTAAAAAAAAAGAACATTATCAGTTTAGTCCTGTCTCACTCTCCGTCCCTTCAACTGTCGCCACTTAAAAAGTAACGTCTATTCGTGTCCCCGTTTTCCCATGAAAGACGGACACACACTTTTTTCATTTATAATTTTAGTCTGGATTGACGTTCAAAAAGCCGCCGTGGCGTAGCAGTAGCGAACGCGGCCGCTGCGCAAGGAGACGCGGGTTTGAACCCCGCGTAGTGCAAATATTTGTATGCATGAATATGAATATTTGTACTGGTCTGGTCTTGCCTCTGACAGCACGTTAAGTCGTTGGTCCCGGCTGCCATACGAACATCTAATGGCAGTCGTTACGGGTTGTTGGAGCCCTCAAAAGTCCAACCATTGGTATAACTGCAATGCCTCGACGTCGCCTTCGGGTTGTGGAGGTCAGACGGCAGTCGCTTCACGGAAAATATCGAAGTTTAGCCAAAGTCAGGAATTATACCGGTAAAGCGGATCCCAGACTCCAAAGCTGAAAAAGCTTCAGATGCCTAATTTGAATAAATGATTTCAAATATCATTATTTTTTTATTTATATAATCAAAATCCGTTTATAGGAAAAAGCACTCCCCCTTTGAATGCAAGCCGTGTAATAAGCGCTGGGCACGGTACAATGGTCTCTGGCTACACAACAAGACGTCACACGGCTCACACAAGGCCGCTTATTGCGTGGAGTGTGATAAGCAATACCGTGATGTGTACCGTTATCGATGGCACCTCGCTAATAGCACCAAGCATACGCAGCATAGGAAACACAGGTGAGAAACTAATCTGGTGCCTTTTTGAAAGGTCATAGCACACTTAAACGACTCTGCTCCAACACTGCTCCCACCCAATACCGCCCTAAATTAAACGACTGCTCGCAGTCCACGCGGAGACTCCTAGCAGACGCTCCGCAGTCCACCCGTCGACCGCTCTAGCTTTCCGCGACAGACACAGTTCGCGATCGGTTTTTATTGAAGCAACTTGTCTTTTTTACAACGTCCCGATTCATAACACGCGAACTAACAATTATTGCTATTGCACTTGAGGATAAAGAGAGAAGCGTAAGAAATAATAGACAAAGATTTTGGGTCGACCAACGGCGACTGCTAGCAGTCTGCGCACGGACGCCGCGCCGACCGCTCGGCTACAAAGAGAGGCCAGCGAGGCGTCAACTACCGAGAAATCTGACAGCGGTAATCTCGCTGAAAGCGAGTTGTCTGCTAATTTATGATGTCAATGTAAAATATATCTGATGTGCAATATTTAAAGCCCATATCTGAATACTCAGACCGAGTATAAAATAATATCTCGACCGAGACAAAAATTAAATGTTGGTAGCTTTTTAATACAGTACTAACCGCCTTATTCATAAACGCTGCTTAAAGTTAACTAGTGATTAGCGATTCCTTCACCATACATTTTTGACCTTTTAACGTCACTTAACATCCTTTATAATAAACACCATAGTGTTTAAGGGGTTTATCGATAAGCGATGATTAAAGTTAAATAACGTTAAACGGTCAAAAATGTATGTTTAAAGAATCGCTAATCACTAGTTAACTTTAAGCAGCTTTTATGAATAAGGGGGTAACTGCTACAAACAAAATTAAATACCTAACATTGTATTGTTACTTAAAAAAGCAATTTCGGTATTTTCGCTCTTCAAAGGGTCTTTTTTATATCTGATTATAAACTAGTGCTTGACCGCGATCCAGCCTGATGGTAAGCAGTGATGCAATCGTTGATAGGAAACCCTTGTTTTCATTCACACAGGATTGGGTCAAGCACTAGCTTGTAATTATAAAAATAAAGTCCTCATCACTCCCTCTCTATGGTTCCAGGATTCCCTGTCCAAGTTGTGATAAGATTTTCTCCAAAAACATTTACATGAAAGATCACTACAACCTGGTCCACCTCAAGTTCTTCAAATATCGATGTGAACAATGCGATAAGGTAAGGACCGCGTGTCAAATAATTTCTTCATCCCAATTTTTTCATCATCATTATTTCAACCGAAGCACGCCCACTGCTGGGCATAGGCCTCCCCCAAGGATCTCCATGACGATCCATTCTGCGCCTCCCGCATCCAGTGGTTTCCTGCGACCTTCACCAGGTCGTTGGTCCACTTTGTCGGGGGCCTACCCACGCTGTGTCTTCTGGTGCATGAACGCCACTCGAGAGCCCGTCGGCCCCATCAGGCATCTTTCCTACGGGCAATGTGTCCAGCCCACTGCTACATAAGTGTTGCAATTTTTAACCGACTTCAAAAAAGGAGGAGGTTCTCAATTCGGCAGAATCTTTTTTTTTTTATGTATGTTCACCGATTACTTAGAAACGCCTGGACCGATTAGCAAAATTCTTATTTGTTTGATAGGGCAGTAAGGTTCTGGAGTGGCGGACACGTACTGGAAGACGCAGCGTAGGGTGGCCCCCAACAAGGTGCAGCATCGTTGGTCGTGTTGTTGGGTTTAACATTGCATCACCTTTTTTTTTTGTTTTCTTCCCAGGTGATCCCAGAGTCATCAAATCAGAATCTGATGATGGTTATCCTTGAGGAATTACGGGAATCCTTAAACATTTTTTAGGCAATTTTATCGTTTTTCTTATACTTTGTAAAGCAATTTTTTAATTTTTTTTTGGTTCAGGCTACTACAAATCTATCTTACTTAGATATCTATAAAATTTCTTTACTAGATATTCAACTTTATCTCTAAAGCGTTAGGCTCATGGTTGATTGGAATATTTGTCAGTTTCGGGTAGCTTCACCTGCTGTCGTCCGTACATAACAAAATATATTCTATTCAGCCCCCTAATCGGCGAACACATTTTTGTCAAATGATTGCGACTAGTTGGTATCGTTTGGACCGAACGGATCAATGGGCGGTCCAAACGATCCCAACTTTTCGCAATCATTTGACATAAATGTGTTCGCCGATTAGGGGGCTCGAGTATTGTGTGTCTTTTAGTTTGTGCTAAATAAATGTATTTTCTTTTTTCTTTCTTTAAGACATGCAACGTTATTTATTGCATATGCGAAACCCTAATTGCGTGTCCAATATTTTTAACTAAAGAATCTATGTACAAAGTTTCAAAAAGATTATTTAGTTACAAATACGATTTGTCGTGTTCCGGAATGATGTCTGGTGTAGCCGTATGGAGGACGGGTCTGAGCAGTTGTGTTGCGATGTGTGCCGGGTACGATGCGCCAAATGTTGTTGTGTTGGGAGTTTGGTCGTGGAAGGTCTTCGGATCAATCTCCCTTTGGCGCAGCATCGTTGGTCGTATTGTTGGGTTTAACATTGCATCACCTCGCTCAACTGCCGTCTTCCTTCCTATTCGCTCAGTTTTTCTGAGTGAATAGGCTGTTAATAAACTAGCGCGCTTTACCATCAACGATCGCATCAGTGCTTACCATCAGGCGGGATTGCGGTCAAGAGCTAGTTTATAATTATTAAAAAAAAAAAAAAAAGATATCATGAAAAACCACAAAGTTATGAGCTTCTTATGTTACCTAGTTGTCCCAACAAAAATATGGTCAACGCACCGTCCGCCCGCGCCTGCAGCGGCGCGGCGCGGGGACAATAAATAAAAAATAACCTAGCATCAAAAATAAAAAAAAGATGAAAATTTCAAACAAACTAAATTGGGAACGGAATAAAACGCCCTTTAAAATATTGGTTCACTGACCTCCGATCGACGACAGCGCGATCCTGTATCGACTTGCTTTTTTCGCGCTATTATTATTAAATTTTGGTACCGCTGGATGCGGCAGTCATCAACCTGCGCTTCCTTATCATCATCATCATCATCATTATCAACCTTTTTATCGTCCCACTGCTGGGTACAAGTCTCCTCTCATTCAGAGAAGGATTGAGCGTAATCACCACGCTTGCTCAATGCGGGTTGGCACGGCTTCTTATCAACATGTAGAAAATGTGAAAAATGAAAAATAATTTCCTGTGACTAAACTAATGGATATATTTATATAATTTTTTATGGGTAGACTGAGAATGTGTTGAGGTACACGATGTTTAATTTATTGTTGTATTATCATCACCACTTTGTATATGATTACAGAATTTTATTCGTAATGCTGACTTGGTGAGACATACTCGCCGCGTCCACGAGGGCATACAACCAGCAAAGAACAAGATCTGTTACATGTGTGGCAGAGGATTTTCTGTAAGTATTCTTTTTCTTCTTCTTCCAGTGCCTCTTCAATCCTGAAGGTTGGCCGTCAGCTTCTTGTACTCGGTCTTGTCAACCGGGAGTCGGAACAGTTTTTCCCTGATGTTTCGCAGCCACGATTTTCTCTTTCGTCCAGCGCGCATTTTTGACGTGACAACGTCTTAAATTAGGTTGCGGCTGGGAGTCACTTATGAAAAAGTGTAACGCTCGGTAACGTTACGATGAGTCACCGATGTTTTAGTAAACAAAATATATTTCTATAGTTAAAATTTGTGCAATTCTTATTTTCATTCAATTCCTTGTTCCTATTGTGCAATTTAATTATATTCATATCAATAAATATTCTACCGAGAAAAAGACGTTGTCACGTAAAATCTTCGCCCGTAAAACCGACTTTACAGGCAACCATTTTTTTTTAAATAATTATAAACTAGCGCTTCACCGCAATCCCGCCTGATGGTAAGCAGTGATGCGATCGTTGATGGTAAAGCGCGCTAGATTATTAAGAGCCTATTCACTCAGAAAAACTGAGCGAATAGGAAGGAAGACGGCAGTTGAGCGAGGTGATGCAATGTTAAACCCAACAACACGACCAACGATGCTGCGCCAAAGGGAGATTGATCTGAAGACCCTCCACGACCAAACTCCCAACACAACAACATTTGGCGCATCGTACCCGGCACACATCGCAACACAACTGCTCAGACCCGTCCTCCGTACGGCTTCACCAGACATCATGCCGGAACACGACAAATCGCGTCAAGTAATTCATCGTGTTCCGGCATGATGTCTGGTGAAGCCAGGTGGTGTCTGGTGGAGGACGGGTCTGAGCAGTTGTGTTGCGATGTGTACCGGGTATGATGCGCCAAATGTTGTTGTGTCGGGTGTTTGGTTGAGGAAGGGTCCAGATCAATCTCCCTCTGGCGCAGCATCGTTGGTCGTGTTGTTGGGTTTAACATTGCATCACCTCGCTCAACTGCCGCCTTCCTTCTTATTCACTAAGTTTTTAAGTAAATAGGCTTAATAAACTAGCGCGCTTTACCATCAACGGTTTCATCGCTGCTTACCATCAGGTGGGATTGCGGTCAAGCACTGGTTTATAATTATTGAAAAAAAAAATACAGCTAATGTGCACCAAGTGTCGGCGTCGTGTTTCGCTGACTGGTGTCACATACCAGGCACGGAACCGGCGGTACACAACACCTTTCGTTCAGAACTTCTCGAGATGATGTGTCGGAACACGCACCATGAACGACTTGAAGTTCATATTGTGACGCAGCTCCAACCTCTAGGCCTACTATGTTCTGCCGTGATCTGGTGTTGTGCGCTAGGTAACCACACTGCAACAATTTCTAAATGTATTTGGGAAACAATATAACATGCTGTAAAAATGATTGGAATCGATTCAATTGCTTATTCTGAACAAACTGTGCTCTGACGACACGGCTAGTGCAGTGGTTGAGTGATCAACTGCTCTACGTGTTGCGGGTTCGATTCTCGCACGGAATAAATATTTGTATGGCCTACAGATAATTGTTCCGGAATGTATTTGGGAAAAAGCTTCGGATGCTACTGGGATTAACTCTGAGGTGATGATGCGACCGTGGGTAGTTCCCCGATGAGGTAGACCAACGACCTGGTGAAGGTCGCGGGAAGCCACTGGATGAGGGAGGCGCTGGACCGGTCGTCGTAGAAATCCTTGCTGAAATGATGATGACACTGATTCATATCAACATCATTAGACGGCATGGTTAGAGTAGTGGTTAAATGTGTGACTGTTGCGCTGCGTGGTGCGGGTTCGATTCCCGCACGGAACAAGTTGTATGGCCTACAAGTACCTAGTTGTTCCGGGTCTGGCTGTTAGTGTATGTCAGTTTATGTTTGTAAACACACCCACGATACAGGAGAAATTCCTAGTGTGGGGCAAAATTTTATAAAAAAACAAAACAGGTTTCGCGGTGAGAAAAAATAAAATTGTAATAGGGTTTTTGACGAAAAAAAACTAATTAGTCCGTCAGTCAGATTTCCAAAACATACTAGAGACGTATTTTTTTCTTTTTTCATATAAACAAAAAATGAAGACTATACAGTTCGTTGAAAACTCGTGTGACGTCACTGGACGCTACACTTTTTAGCGAGCAGTGACGTCAGCAGCCAGCACTCCTGATCTTTGATGCCTTTTATATTTGTCAATCTTTATTGATTTAATTAAACAAAATATACTTATCCAATATTTTTCTATAACCTGAATGACGGACTAATTCGTTTTTTTAGTCAAATACCCTAATTTCTTTCTTTTCCAGACTAACAAGATATTGACCAATCATCTTCGCACACATACTGGAGAGAAACCTTTCGTCTGTTCCATATGTAACGCGCGCTTCGCCCAGAGTACTGCGTTGTCTGCACATGCTAAAGCCATACATCATACAACACAAAAACCATCATAGAAACACATCTCGCCTTTTATACCTCGAGGGACTGGAACAATTTGCCAGTGGCGGTGTTTCCGTCTGACTACAATTTAAATGTCTTCAAAGCGAAAAGTGGGCAGTTTGCCGCCCAGTAAAGACCAAGACCGGGTCGACAGCGCTTTGTGTTTCACGCGTGTCTCAAAGAGATGTCAGCACATCGTGAAGCGGTCCACGACGACCGATGCCTCCTGAGTCAGGAACATGGGTGGGTTTTAGTCAGTAAAAGTCTGACACGCCCTTCCGCTCCGCCCAGAGTGGGAGATGTCATTTGATGATGATAAAAGCAACAGAAATATGTAACGAAGACATGTAACCCATACTATGATTTTAAAAGAGTGTCCATGGGGTTTCTTGCACGTTCTTCTCCATAGAGATCTACGCTTTGGGACGTGCGATTTAGCTTCACTTTACTTGGACTGACCGACATTGACTATTCAAAAGCACCAACGGATGGTTAATTTGAAATAAACAACTTTGATTTGATTTTATTTGAGGATTTCCCATCCAGAAAAAGAGTATCTACAAGGCTAGAGTGAATAGGCTCTTAATAAACTAGCGCGCTTTACCATCAACGAGCGCATCACTGCTTACCATCAGGCGGGATTACCGTCAAATGCTGGTTTATAATGTTAATAAAGAGGCGACAGTTTGTGTATTTGCAAGTTTACACATGCTCTAACGGCTAGAAGAATTTTGATGTTTAGCAGATGGCTTGTACCTAACCGAACGAATATTTTGACGGGATCAAAACTTCTGCGGGGGAAACCGCGGAGCGTAACTAGTTTTATTTAAAGTGGTGATGACAATACGACAATAAATTAAACATCGTGTACCTCAACACATTCTCAATCTACATATAAAAAATCATAAAAATATATCCATTAGTTTAGTCACAGGAAATTATTTTTCATTTTTCAAATTTTCTACATGCTGTACATGTTGAGAAGGAAGCGCTTACAGGTTGATGACCGCCGCATCCAGCGGTACTAAACTTTAATAATAATAGCGTGAAAAAAGCTGTCACCGATCGGAGGTCAGTGAACCAATATTTTTAAAGGATGTTCTATTCCGTTTGCAATTTTATGCGATTTAGTTTGTTTGAAATTTTCTTTTTTTTTTTGATGCTAGATTTCGTTCTATGGTTTATGATTATTCCTATGAACCGGCATTGTTCGTGTTTTCATTAATTGTCGTATTGCACCACTCTGTCTAAAAACAATTGTAGTACGCTCCTGTGAGATTTTTGAGACATCCAATGCCAGGACGAGGGCAAAAGCTAAAACTATTATTGGCGTTTATTCTCTTGTTTACAAACTAAACTAATTTTAAATTAAGTGCATCTTTTTCTCTCCATGTCATTAAGAAAAGGACAGAAGATAAAATGTCAGTATCGACCTGTCAAATTTCCGTTTCCACCACACTGCGATACGGCATAATCTTTTGGGGTAATTCGACAGACAGGGAATTAGCCTTTAAGGCCCAAAAAAAGTGTCTTCGTGCAATATGCATAATTAAAAATATTGACAGTTGCAAACCATTTTTTATTAATTTAAAATTATTAACACTTCCGTACATATATATTTTTGAAGTAGTCATGTTCATCAAACATAACCAAAACCTATTTCAAACTCTTTCCACAAAACGCCACCCAGGTGCTCTTAAATCTAAAACCCATCAAACCGCCCTATTTTCAAAAAGTTTCCTAGGTATGGCCCCAAAAATATATAATAAATTACCCAAATCCATAAAAGCTTCAAAAGACTTAAATACCTTCAATAAAACACTCCGTAGGTTTTTAATACAGAAAGCTTATTATACGATAAACGAATACCTTAGTGAAATATAGAATCTACACCATCTTTCTCAGATCTGCATACTGCATTATTATTATTTTTTTTTTATTTTAGTTCATAAGATTGTTTTATAATACTTGTTTAAACATTTTCTTTATTACATATATATGTCGGAGACAGCGACGGCAGAGCGGTAGGGTCGACATCATCTTGGTGTGGTGGTACAGGTTCCATTTCGTAGGTGAGTTTTGAATTGAAGCACGACGTGTAGATATACCCTCCAATCTTCATAATAAGAATTTGAATAGGCAAACCGACAGTTTCGGTTCGGAGATGTGCCTTGGTCCGCGTCTCGATGCAAAGTGACCGTTCGACGAACCCCACTATCCAAAGCGACTCTGTCCATGTGCCGCCATCACAAAATAACGTCACAAGCGTTCGCCCCTCTACTACGTAAATCAAATCAGCAACTTCTATTAAAATTAATCGACGATCTCCGACACGGCCAGCCTGACGAGTTGCACGTCCTCGTGCATCTTCATCATCATCATCCCAGCGCCAATCCCAGTCGTATCCGAAGCTCGCTCAGCCCCGGAGTCCGGGGTCCGGTTCACCAGGCCAACCGCCGGTTCCGGCCAAACTTCGATATTTCCCGTTGCACGTCCTCGTGCATGTCTGTAACAAATTAAAAAAAGCACAGAAAACCGACTTTGAAGCAATTTTGAGAACTCGGCCAACCTGACCGTCACACGTCACGTTTAGTTACAATGACTTTTGGAAAACCAAACAAGCTTAATCATTTTAGCAACTTAAACGCAAGAGCTTCCTTCAAGCCTCATAATTATCAAAATTCAAAAAGAAAACAAAAGGTTCCTTCAAGCCTCATAATTATCAAATTTCAAAAAGAAAACACAAAAGGTTCCTCCAAGCCTCATAATTATCAAATCAAAATCATAATCATCAAAAAGAAAACACACCATGGTTTGCTACCACAGTAGCTAGTGACAACTCATAGTTGACACCCATATCGTCATCACCTCAAGTGATACGACCAACTCTAGAGTCCACGACTCCCAGGTCAACACATGACCGTACAACTAATAGTCTCCTCCGAGACCCAGGTCCCCGCCACATCACTAGCTGCCCATCGCCCCCTGAACAACTCCTCACCGAGTTGCAGTTACGACTACAGACTAGTGCATGCAGTGCGACCATATCTACCAAAGTCCCCGCCACATCACTAGCTGCCCATCGCCCCCTAAACAACTCCTCACTGAGTTGCAGTTACGACTACAGACTAGTGCATGCAGTGCGACCATACCTACTAGTGTCCCCGCCACACCACTAGCTGCCCATCGCGCTCTGAACAACCCCTCACTGGGTTGCAGTTAAGACTACAGACTAGTGCGTGCAGCGCGACCACATAGCCATGATACGTGTTCTATTTGCTGGCGGAGGCACCCTCCTCACCATCTTCTACATTTTGAAAATCTAACTCAGCAGACATTACTTGGAAAAATCTTTCGTACTTATGCGATCGTGGGGTACTTATAAGTTCTGTTTCCAATCAACGATTTCAATAGGTAACGATCGCCATTATCGCCATCAAACAACTCGCCAATATTAAATTTCATTACTTTAGCTCACTTCTATCAAATTTAGATTTTTCGTAAATAGCACTCATTTCTATGTTCGTTACCGCTTGTTCTCTTGAGAAGATTTAATAGTCTAGCCGCACATACTATCAGAAACTCAAATGAGCTCGTAACTATAGGCCACAGTGAACTTTAGTTTCGATATAAAGACAAACCAGACATCATAATTTTAAAACCCTCATTTAAAATTTCTCAACCCATTATAACAAATAATAATCGGGTAGTACAAGAAATAAAATTTGCAAAAATAACTCTTATTATCATGTCGCAAAGAAATGGTTCAGTACACAACGCTGGTACTACCCATACCCTGTATACGTACTACTGCGTGTGTACGTATACCAATGAAATTACAGATAGCTTGACAAGAGAACATTCAGCACCGAAATCAGAATAAAAATGGTACGACTCACCGGATTATGGCAACTTCCCACAACACCTGCCACTTGGCAGCCGTCAACCGCTGCACACCAGACATCTCGGAGCCCTCATAAAACTCCATTACGTTACCACAAACGTTCCGGGCACCTTGACATCTTCTCACCGCCTGCAGAGTAGAGGCTCAAGTCTTGAAACCTTGGGCGCTCCGCAAAGCGCACGCAGCTCTGACTCCGCACCACACGCCATTGATGTGATTCACCAAGCAGCTAGAAGCGCACTCCGCAAGCGCTCTTTGGACGCTCCGCAAGCTCATCCGCAAGCCCACCGTGCGTGCTCCACAAGCGCACCCTGCGCGCTCCGCTAGCGCACCTTACGCGCTCCGCAAGCGCACTTCGCTCGCCTAGCAACAGCAAGCACTGTTGCGATAGCGCCGCGTCCAGCCACACATGCACGCCTGCAGCGCACGTCTGCAGCGCACTCCTGCAGCGTACTCCTGCAGCGCACTCCTGCAGCGTACTCCTGCAGCGCACTCCTGCAGCGCACTATCACGCGGAGCGATCTCTGCGCCAGCAATTGAGCGCACCTCGTAACTTCACGTTCACTTCCAGCATCACGTTATTCTGTTCCTTGATTTATAACGAGATTGTGAGCAGTGTAGTTCTTTATCCAACTTCTGATGTCGGAGACAGCGACGGCAGAGCGGTAGGGTCGACATCATCTTGGTGTGGTGGTACAGGTTCCATTTCGTAGGTGAGTTTTGAATTGAAGCACGACGTGTAGATATACCCTCCAATCTTCATAATAAGAATTTGAATAGGCAAACCGACAGTTTCGGTTCGGAGATGTGCCTTGGTCCGCGTCTCGATGCAAAGTGACCGTTCGACGAACCCCACTATCCAAAGCGACTCTGTCCATGTGCCGCCATCACAAAATAACGTCACAAGCGTTCGCCCCTCTACTACGTAAATCAAATCAGCAACTTCTATTAAAATTAATCGACGATCTCCGACATATATATTGTTACTTAATTTTATAATTAGGTATACAGCCATTAATGTACAGTGTACACCCACTACCAAATGGGTAAATATTTGTACGCCTTTCAAGGCGACACATAGTGCAACTTATTTTGTTTTTTAAATACGATCTTATAACACCTATGTGTACAAATAAATAAATTTGAATTTGAAATTAGCCCGCTCTTGACGTAAACTGGCGTATTTTTGGTCGCCATGTTTATAATCGCGTCTAAACTGTATTGAGTATCTTAATTTGACAGGATTAAACTAAAATGTTATCTTCTATCCTTTTCTTAATGAAATAGAAAGAAAAAGATGCACATAACTTAAAATTAGTTTCGTTTGTAAACAACAGAGTCGGCTAATAATATATAATAACTAAATATTTAAAAAAATATAATACTGTTATCATGAAATACTTTATTTTATCATTTTTTATTTAAATAAATAATTCAACATAACTGTTTTTTTTTTATGGCTTCTCGTACTTGACCATGGGAGACCGCGACTACGACTACTTAACCGGACGATCCTGTGGATGCCTTAAATACATTAAAGCCTCCAGCCAGGGGCACTTAAGAACTAAATAGCGACTGCGCACTAAGGCCACCCCCTGTAGGGTACGAACCTCGGCTTAAGGCGTCGCTGGAGAGGACTGCAAGGGACGGCTGAATCGAAAGGTTTAATGGTTTGATGACCGCAGCATTTCCTAGTATAAGTTCATCATCATCTACCTTTTTATCGTCCCACTGCTGGGCACAGGTCTCCTCTCATACAGAGAAGGATTGAGCGTAATCACCACGCTTGCTCAATGCGGGTTGGCGATTTCAGAATTACAAAGTCCAGGTTTCCTCAAGATGTTTTCCTTCACCTTCTGTCATTGGTGTCCAAGATATACTTAGAAAGTACATATAACTTTAGAAAAGTTACATTGGTGCTTGCCTGACCTGGAATCGAACCCGCGCACTCATACTTGAGAGGCTGGTGTTTTAACCACTAGGCCACCACGACATCTATCAATCTATATTCTCGCAAGCTCCATAAAGAATAGAGGTAAACAAACCAATTTAGGGTTATCACAACTCACGTTTTACAAATCTGTTATTTACATGATTATCGACTTTTACATGCTAACTACACTCAACATATATTTTTGCAATAACTTTTCTCCTGATTGATATTAATTAAAATTTTCTTTAAGGATTCATCAAATAAAGTGTTTTCGTTTGTCACAGTAACGATAAACCAAGTCACCTTTGCATTAATAAAGAAATTTGCCATTTTCCTGATAAAGGGATATTTGACATTTGAACCACTAACACAAAAGTTCGAAAAAAAGACTGAAATAACAGTTTTCTCTAAAATTTTATTGGGTAACTTAAACAATTAATAATCCGTGTTTCTACCGCGAACACTAACAACACAAGAACATCGGTTTGGCATACTCAAAATGAGTTCATCCAAATCACGCTGTGGAATGGCCGCCCATGTTCGTTGCAACAACAAAAAAAGGTCTTCTTGCGACTGGATACCCTCCATATTCGGCAGAGCTCTTCTCTGTAGCATATCCCATGCATGTTCAATCGGGTTCAAGTCTGGCGACTGAGCAGGCCAGGGCAGGACATTGATGTTAGCTGCGGCGAGAGTCTGTCTTACAACTCTTGCGGTGTGCGGTCGTGCATTATCATGCATTAACTGAAATAAGGGACCGATTTGCACTTGTAGAGGAACGATGACGTCTGATACAATCGTCTCAGCATAAATTTGAGCGTTGAGGTTGCCTCTGATCCAAATCAACTCAGTTCTTCCGCCGATCCAAATACCCGCCCATACCATGATGGTTCCACCACTATAAGGATGGACTTCCTGGCAGGATTTTAATCTCTGTTGGCGTCCAGGGGTTCTCCAGTGTCGTATAGTATACGTCTTGTATCCGGTCTCATACCAAAACGAGACTCATCAGAAATATTACAAAGCCACATCTCAATCTCAAGAAATCCGCATAAAAATGCTTGATCCCTAGACACTTTTGATGTGTGTATTTATTAACCCTTTAACCGCCGACAACGTAATATTACGGGCTCTGAAATCTGTGCCCAAACCGCCAACACTCGTATAATTACGTTATTTTATCTAATAAGTTCTTATAGTTCACAAATTCCATATAAAATGTGTCAATTATAAGAAGTAGGGTATAATCGTTATTGTTATTGACATTTTTCAATGTTTTGAATGATAAATATTGTGAATTTTGAGATTTTAATACATCGTGACCAGTGGTCTCCTGTATCGCCAATCACGTAATTTTACGAGTACTAGGGATGGGGCAAATTCCTAAAATATTTTATAGCTTGTCTAAGAATAAACAAGGCTCTTTAGAAATTACTATCATTATTTGCAATGAAAGTGGGTACTTTCACCATAATATAACCATAGTGTTACTCTAATACAAAAATCTGTACACAATAATAGTAGTTTATGAAACTGTTACATAATGAGGGATATTATGCACGAGTGTGAGTTTAAAAAACGAGCGAAGCGAGTTTTTTAATAGTATCACACGAGTGTGTAATACCTAATTATGTACAGTTTCATACACTACTTTATCTAATCTCATACATTGTATTGAATATATGAAGTAGCACTTTTATAATTTTTTTCTATGTTAAAAAATCTTGATAACATTTATCGTATAATTTTCTTGACTTAATTATAATTGGTAGTAAATTAAGACTGACTGCTGTCGCAGCCTCTAAAATATCGGGCGGCGTCAAATTTTCTTCATTGTCACTTAATATTTTAAGAAATAATAATAATCAATTATGTGTCCAGCGAAACACAACAACGACTTGCAATACAAAGAAACGTATTTGGCGCCAAAATTCTGCACCCTGCATCACCGCGCACGCGCCAAAGCGCGCGCAGCCACATATAAAAAATGAAATATTGCTGTCTATGGTTTGTAATCTGTACGATAATGAAAAAAAATTTATTATAACATTATTTTGTTAGAGAAATAATGTTATAATTTAGTTTTTTAATTTTCTTTATATATACCTACTATGGGTAAAGTACGTCAATTTAAACTTCTCTATAGTTTTATATTTTTAATTTTTTGATATGAGAGTAGATAAAATGTATTTAAGTTCAATATTGTTTAATTTTTACGACAAAAATATAAAAATCTCATTACACGGTACGTCACTAGTGCAGACATTCGCCGGTCGCCGTCACCGTATTATTACGTGCGTCGTATTATTATAGGAGTTTCAAGGTCAAATCGCGCTGTATTGCGAGTTGTCTCACCGCCATCCCCGTCAAATCACGGGAAAGCTTTATCGCTCAGTGCAACTAGTGTTGTAGGCCTTTTTCGTGTTTCGTGAAGACGAAGAGTTATTAAATATTTTGCAATCATGAATTGCGAAGCGACGACAGTTCTCAACATAGAAGTGATGTTGATTTGATAAGTTTAATTTATTTTTTAAATCGATATTTTAATTTGACAAGTAATTGTGTTTGTTTGTAACATACCTACTAAGGTTCATCATGGATACTAACTAAAATTTAAATGATACATTCATAGGCTGGAATTATTTAATATTAAGAAGGTACATCGGTAGGTAGGGTAATAACAGATTTTGTAGTGTTATAGGTATATACTTACCTATATTTTTATAATAATGCCTCTATGTATGTATGAGCAGTATAAAAGTAAATATTCTCGAAAGGTTAATATTGTGAATAAATAAATGCATCGATATTGAGTATTCCCAACACTGTTCCAACTTATATCCTATTTAGTGGGAGAAGTTTGAGCACGCACAATTTTATACTTTTTTACACGCGGGAACTTTCACCACTACAAAATGTACCGTTTACTATCTCTGAGAAGAAATGCCGAAACAAACTCATAGCTCATAGTAGGCATGGTCGTTATTTTACATAACCAGTTACAATAACCAGTGACGCTATGTGTAACTGAATAGCTAGTTACTACTCTAATTAAAAAGTAGTTATTTTTGTAAATGCGTTATTTCATACATACGTTATGTCGTAGCCGTATCATGCTTCACACCGGCATAATTTATTGATTTAACTGTATAGCTACACACTCAAGAAGGTGATTTAATTGTGTGCGTTCGCGCAGCGGAATGTTGTTGAATTTAAAGATTTTAAATATGCAGATATTTAGTGTATGACGTCGTATAATTGTGTATTTCTCCACAATGGCTGCGTGCACAAATTTTTGAAGTGAAACTTCTTTACGCACGCTTGAGTTGGGGAGTAAGCTGGCGAAAGCGTTACGAAAAGTGATCGGGCAAGGCGAACGGAAGTTAAGTGGGGGATATAAGCACAGAGGCGCCCGTGGCGCGAGCTTGGTACTACAAGGTCTACAACGAGTTTTTTTTTTTGAATAAAAATAGAAGATATATGCAAAAATATTTTTTGTTTTTTTTTTAAATTTTGAGACACGGATACACTTATTTATTTATTTATTTATACTTAACACTATACATTAAATTTTATGTTGACTGACAACCATTAAGGGGGTCAGTTAACATGAAATTTGGTACCGCCTACTTCACAGTCCCTCCTGTATCCCCCCCTTACTCCCCCCCCTCACCCCTTTAGTTACCTCACCTCCCCGTGGATTATCTCGGGAACCAGAGGTCGCCCGAGTTTGGGGTCACCTGAATCAGGAGGAGGAGCCCGACCTTTTGGCCCCGAGGGAATCCACTCCCCCCCTTCCCCTCTCCCCCTCCCCCCGCAACCCCACGAAACCTATCCCCCCGACCCCGCATCCCCACGAACCCTATCCCCCCTCCCGACCCCCTTTAGTTACCTCACCCCCCGTGGATTATCTCGGGAACCAGAGGTCGTGGACTACCCGAGTTTGGGGTCCCCTGAATCAGGAGGAGCCCGACCTTTTGGCCCCGCGGGAATCCACTCCTCCCCCGTCACCCCTCCCCCCCGCAACCCCATGAAACCTGTCCCCTCCCCGACCCCCTTTAGTTACCTCACCCCCCCGTGAATTATCTCGGGAACCAGAGGTCGTGGACTACCCGAGTTTGGGGTCCCCTGATTCAGGAGGAAGAGCCCGACCTTTTGGCCCCGAGGGAATCCCCCGGTTAAGTGGGGGATATAAGCACAGAGGCGCCCGTGGCGCGAGCTTGGTACTACAAGGTCTACAAGGAGTGTTTTTTTTTTTTTTTTTTTCAATAAAAATAGAAGATCTATGCAAAAATATTAATTTACCAATGAAACCATGAAATAAATTTAAATATTTATAGAAAATTAATATATGTATATGTGTACCTATACATGTATATATTGTACACACACATATATATATATATATACATACAGATGGAGCGAAAGAAGTTTCACTTCAGTCGTGTGGTCATAAGCACACTCGTATTTTTTTTTTACCATACACTATTATACGACGTCATACACTAAATATCTGCATATTTAAAATCTTTAATTTCAACAACATTCCGCTGCGCGAACGCACACGATTTAATTTAATTTCGTTTCGTGAGTAACTGAATAGTTGGTGGACTTATAATTATGTAAACAATCAGTAGCTGAATGAAAATAACTAGTTACAAAAATAACTCGTTTTATAACAGGACACACTCAAGACAGTGATTTAATTTAGTTTCATGAGTAACTGTATAGTTGGTGGATCTCAGTAGCTGAATGAAAATAACTAGCTATAAAAATAACTCGTTTTATAACAGGTGACGCTGACCAAATAACTGGTTATGTTACGTTTCTTGAAAAAGGCGTAACGACCCACACCTGGGTCATAGTCGGGGTGGTTACGATTTTACTGGTTCAGCTACGGCGCAGGCTGGTCTTCATCGGGCAAGGGAGATTTAACTGAACCCCACAGTTTTCTTTTATATTCCACAACCCCACTTTTACAATAGTTATCTATTAATTATTTCGTTTATTTATTTACTTCTAAACAAACGACAGCCTCCGTGGCGTAGCGGTAGCGAACCGCTGCGCAAAGAGGCGTGGGTTCGATCCTCTCGCAGTCCAAAAATTTGTATGCATGAATATTAATATTTGCACTGGTCTGGTCGTGCCTCGGAAAGCACGTTAAGCCGTTGGTCCCTGTTGCCATACGAACATCTAATGGTTGTTGGAGCCTTCAAAAGTCCAACAATTGGTCTAACTGCAATGCTTCGATATCGCCTTCGGGTTGTGGAGGTCAGACGGTAGTTGCTTCACGGAAAATATCGAAGTTTAGCCAGAATCAGCAGATAGACTGGTAAAGCGGACCCCAGACTCCAAAGCTGAAAAAGCTTCAGATGCGACTGGGATTACCGCTGAGATGATGATGATGATTTATTTACTTCTAAAATACTGAAATTTATTACAAGGCAACTTATGTACGACCACACCTTATTTTTTACATGGCGCAGTTTTTAAGCTATTAACTGCTGCGCTCCGTGTCGCGTGTGGTTCAATTCCCACACGGAACAAATTTCGACCTTAGAAGCATTAGGTCGTATGTATAGCTCGACCTTAGAAGCATTAGGTCGTATGTATAGCTCGACCTTAGAAGCATTAGGTCGTATGTATAGCTCAACCTTAGAAGCATTAGGTCGTATGTATAGTTCGACCATAGAAGCATTAGGTCGTATGTATAGCTCTACCTTAGAAGCAGTAGGTCGTATGTATAGCTCGACCTTAGAAGCATTAGGTCGTATGTATAGTTCGACCATAGAAGCATTAGGTCGTATGTATAGCTACACCTCAAAAGCAGTAGGTACGAGGGTCAAACTGAAAGTTCTTAGAACTGGCCACTTATAAACAATATAATAAAAAAATAATTCTAAAATTTGAAAATAGAACTCTTTGGCAATATTACTGAGTATATATTTCATTCATTTGTCATTAGTTATACGGTTTGGCGGCAAATTGAAAATTGTCTGTGTCACGTCAACATGAATTTAACACGAGAAAATTTTCGTGCAATGATTTTTTATGACTTTCGATGTCATTTAAGTCAACAAGAAAGTTATGATAGACTACGATTGGCCTTTCACGATGAAGCCCCATCTCGTGCGACTGTTTACAACTGGTTTAATGAGTTTAAACGTGGTCGCACTAATCTTACTGATGATTTACGTGAGGGACGGCCTTCTACGGCGACGACTGAAGACAACATCTGTGTTGTGCGGCGTATGATAGAGACTGACAAAAGAGTGACCTATCAGCAGATTCGGACAAGCTTAGGCATCGGTATGAGTCAAGTGCACAAAATCCTCCACGAACATTTAGCGGTCAGGAAGCTTTGCGCCCGGTGGATACCTCATAATTTGACTGAGGCTCAAAAACTCCATCGTGTGGATTGGTGCCGTAAAATGATTGAAAGATTAAACGGAGGTGACTCAAATTCTGTGTTCGACATACTAACAGGTGACGAAAGCTGGATTTTCTGTTATGATCCTGAAACTAAAAGACAATCTGCTCAGTGCGTGTTTCCTTTCGAGGAGTTGCCAACTAAAGTGAAGAGAGATCGAAGTGCGGGAAAAAAATGGTGGCCTCGTTCTTTGGAAGGATAGGTCATTTCGCAACAATTGTGTTAGAGGATCAAAAAACAGTTTCTGCAGAAAGGTACACTACCAACTGTTTGCCACTTGTCTTGGAAAAAGTTCCAGAGAAACGACCTCGCAGTAGGATCCTCCTTCACCACGACAACGCCTCGTCGCACACCGCCAAGCGAACGATCGACTATTTGGCGACATCAAACGTTGAATTACTGGGTCACCCGCTGTATAGTCCCGACCTCGCGCCTTGTGATTTTTATTTATTTCCAAAAATTAAAGAAAAACTTAAAGGAAAGCGGTTTATGAATGCTGAAGAAGCGGTGGCTGCGTATCGCGATGCCATTGAAGAGACCCCTAAGGACGAGTGGGCAAAGTGCTTTTCCCAGTGGTTCCATCGCATGCAACGGTGTATTGACGTGAATGGACAATATTTTGAAAAGATATAAGAAAACTAATAACTGGCTAATGTTATCAGTTTTTGATTTTCTAAGAACTTTCAGATTAACCCTCGTAGTATGTCTAACTCTACCTTAGAAGCAGTAGGTCGTATGTATAGCTCTACCTTAGAAGCAGTAGGTCATATGTATAGCTCGACTTTATGTTATTAACAATAAAACACTTATTGATTAATGATTATATTTATATTTATAGACAAAATAATTTAGTTAATAATTTTAAATAAAATAATGTCAATGATTTAATATGTCATACAATGTTTGCCGAAAAGTTTTTTAATTAAACCTACATATAATACAACTTTGTAAATAAATAAGTTCAATTGGACAAATATGTTGTACTTTTACTTAAATACTACGTATACTATATTGAATAACATATCCTAGGTAAACTAAACTTATAAGGGCGCCCAGTGCCATACTCAAGTTATTTTGAATCTTATTTCAATGAGTTTTTTAATTCATTTTAATTTTTTCGATACCATGATGGCATGCGCGATGCTGCGGCATGACATGCCATGCCTTGTTTATTCCACGGGTTGCCGCGTTGTTCCATTGCATCCCGCGAGACGTATGGGTCACTTTGTATCGAGGAATTATGATTACGAATCTAGTTGAAATAAGGTTGGAAGTTGTGCAGCGGTCATTGTGGTTAATGGGATACAGTTCGGTCACCTCGGATGCCATGTCATGCTACAGAACGCCACGGGATACCACAACACAACCTACCATGCCATGCCGTCATTGAGCGGTTTAAAGGAGCCTACCTTAGCGCGTCGCTAAGGCAAAAACGCTTAAAATCTACTGCACAATAAAAATCGTTCATACATATATTGGTTTAATAAAATTTTCCATTAAAAATTGGACTCCCCAAATACGAGAAATACTTTTAAATAGTGTTCATTAGATGGACATTCAGAGAAAAGTAGCTAATTATTACGGATAATTGATTACCTATTTTAAAATATTGAAATCCTCAGTATTAGAAATAAGTAATAAATATAAAAATACCAGCCTGTTATTATCCTACTGTACCGCAAAGAGTAATTTTCTCATATCGCTAACTTAGTAATATATGTCGATATATACACTGACGGACTCAAAAACTGCATCAAAGTTCAGGATTACTTTGAAACGATTTTTTTTTTTAATAAGTATGCAAACTTTTTAGATTAAATTATATAAATATGGAGAGACTCGCTCTTAGTCTTAAAAAAAAATGGTTGCCTGTAAAGTCGGTTTTACGGGCGAAGATTTTACGTGACAACGTCTTTTTCTCGGTAGAATATTTATTGATATGAATATAATTAAATTGCACAATAGGAACAAGGAATTGAATGAAAATAGGAATTGCACAAATTTTAACTATAGAAATATATTTTGTTTACTAAAACATCGGTGACTCATCGTAACGTTACCGAGCGTTACACTTTTTCATAAGTGACTCCCAGCCGCAACCTAATTTAAGACGTTGTCACGTCAAAAGCAAATTTTAAAAATAGAACTGCAGTAAAACAAGTGAATATTGCCGGGAAAAGAAAATTTACTTCTAGTATCAGATTTGCGTATTATTTAAAGTAAAGTTATAAATTGATTCGCATTGATTTTTTATTCTTTTGTCAATTGAATTATTGTTACCATCAACGATTACATCACTGCTTACCATCAGGCGGGATTGCGGTCAAGCTTTAGTTTATAATAAAAAAATAAAAAAAATTGCATACGCATCATGGCACCTCCAATTATTTATCAATATATTTATATATACCTTATTACCTAACACAGATAAATAGTACAGACGACAGCTACCAAGCTACTACAATCTGTCAGATTTCTTTATTCGATTTTCAACTTTATCTCTAAAGTATTAAGGTTCAAGGTCGATTAGCGGGTTGATCAAAAGAGTAACCGTGGCCCTGGCGCACAGGCAAGGGAAGGAACACGGGTGGGTTTTAGTCAGTAAAAGTCTGACATGACCTTCCGCTCCGCCCAGAGCGGGAGAAGTCATTTGATGATTTCTCTTCCACGCAAAAAGGCTCAAGCTTGATTGGGAATATCTGACAGTTTCGGACAGCTTGACCTGCTGTCATCCATACATCCATTTACAATTTGTAACAGAAACTATTGTTATCTTTTTATAACGAATCCCGCCGGACCACCGGAATCAAATGATAAATACACCAACAATTAATAATATACACGCTGAAATTTTAATGGTTGTTTTCCCGCGGCAGAACAATTTGCTTTAAGGAGTACTTTCGATGAATAGAGTAAAAGACAAAAATAAAAATATTAGTGTTATAAAATAATAAAAAAAAAATTTAAAAAAAATTATCAACTCGAAAAAGTGAGAAAAGTTAGTTACGCTACCTACAAGTTGTAGGTACTACTCGGAATGGGCATGAAACCGCCTCAATGGAAAGCAATGCATTTAATGTTCAAACCATAATAAGCTCCCGCGCGCAGTGATAGGGCATAAAACAGCGTGTAGGCAACAATCCGAAAATTCACCGCCATGCCGACAAAAGAAAAAAAATGTTCAAACCAAAAAATCTGTCATGTGCGTTAATCCATACTAATATTATAAATGTGAAAGTGTGTTTGTTTGTTTGTTTGTCCTTCCTTCACGCCGTAGCTAAGCAATCAATCGACCTGATTTTTGGCATACAGTTAGTTGAAAAGATGGAGAGTAACATAGGCTACTTTTGGTCCTAAAAAAACATCAAGTTGCCAAGGGAGATTACTGGAATATTTGTATGTGTACGCCAAATATCCTAATATTATAAATCGGAAAGTGAGTTTGTTTGTTTGTTTGTTCCGTTTTCACGCCGTAACTACTAAGCCGATTATTTTGAAATTTTGCAGACATAAAGCTAGAAGTCCGGATTAAATAATAGGGTACTTTTTTATCCCGGAAAAAAATTATATTCACGAGTGAAATCTAAAAGCGTGATATAACCGATCTCCACGCGAGCGAAGCCGCGGGCGGAAAGCTAGTAAGGTATAAATTAACTTAAATCATCATCATCATCTCAGCGTTAATCCCAGTCGCATCCGAAGCCTTTTTCCAGCTCTGGAGTCTGGGGTCCGCTTTACCAGTCTAACTGCTGATTTTTGGCGTAACTTCGACATTTTCCGTGAAACGACTGCCGTCTGACCTCCACAACCCGAAGGCGATATCAAAGCAGTGCAGTTAGACCAATTGTTGGACTTTTGAGGGCTCCAACAACCCGTAACGACTGCCACTAGATGTTCGTATGGCAACCGGGACCAACGGCTTAACGTGCTTTCCGAGGCACGACCAGACCAGTGCAAATATTCATATTCATGCATACAAATATTTGCACTGCGCGGGGATCGAACCCGCGCCTCTTTGCGCAGCGGCCGCGTTCGCTACCGCTACGCCACGGAGGCTGTCATACTGTCTGTATAAATTAACTTAAATGTACCAATGCAAAAAATTACTGCTCAAACTAGCATTCAAAAAACTACCCTTCCAAGGGGTTGCCGCTTTATAAATGTTCAAAGTAAAATAAGCTCTCGACTCTAGTGATACGACATAAAGTAGTCTGCGCGCAAAAATTACAAACAATTATTTTAGATAGTACCTAATTTTATTTTCGTGTTCAGTAAATTGCAGCTAAAAAGTATTTATGAAAATCCTAAGCCCGCAAAAGTATAAATGGATAATAGTTGAAGCACGCGGGTCAATGGCCCCGCGTCATTCAGCTGTAGATTATCAGAAGCTTACTATTGGTTCGTGCTCACTTTCGAGTTTTTTTTATCACTATGTTAAATCTGCCATTTTATGTTTCTAATATTTTATTTATTGATGAAACGATTGTATTACTAAGACAAAACCGTTTCGCTGCGGGAAAACAACCATTATAATTCCACGCTGTATACACAATCAACAAAATTGATTGTGTATACAGCGTATACATATGTGTGTGACAGATTGTATTGTATATACCACCACGGCTGGTCCCCGCGGAAGACTTCAACTATTACTTTCTAACAAGAATAAAAGACAAAAGGAATTGAAACAAGTTATACTTGCATAGCAACTCTAAATAGCAGAATTTTACGAACATCAGAACCTGAAGAAGCATTAAAAAAAAAATGTTAGAGTAGGCCTTTGCCGAGAGGCACACTGAACTCGGAGATATTTTATAAATAAAGAGAAAACCACAATACAAAGAAAGAAGAAAGCAGTTTAGAATAAGAGGCTCATTATGGTAATGAATAGTTTTTAATGAATCACTGGTTTATTTTTTTCATGCATCGCAAGATGGGATTTCAAAGTTTGTTTATAAACAAAAGTTTCCTCACATATATTACATTTGTGTGGCCGATCACGTATATGAGTACGTATATGTTTACGACGATCGCTTGCGTCTCTAAAACTTGATTTCAAACAAATGCTGCATTTATACGGTTTTTCATCCGTATGTATACGCATATGTCTTTTCAGGTGACCCCTTTCTTTAAACGTGTCAGAGCATTTGTCACATTTAAACGGCTTTTCCCCCGTGTGTATACGTACATGCTTTTTCAAATCCTGCGAATCTCTGAATTCTTTTTGGCATGTCTCACATTTGTAACGTTTTTCGCCCGTGTGTACACGGTAATGTTTTTTCAAACCTTCCAGTTGAGTGAATCTTCTCTCGCAAACATCGCATTTGTGTGGTTGTTCATCATTATGGATACGTATATGGACCTTCAAAGCTTCAGCGTTACTGAAGCCTTTCTGGCATTGTCCACAAATATGATTTTTCTCACCTGTATGAATGAGATTATGCTTCTTCAAGCCATGCAGTTGAGCATAATTTTTATGGCATATGTTGCATTTGTACGGTTTTTCGCCAGTATGTATCCGGGTATGCCTTTTCAAGTCCCCGGGTTGGCGGAAAGCCATTTCGCAAGAGTCACACTTGTATGGTTTTTCACCAGTGTGTGTAAAGATGTGGCGTCTCAAATCTACGGGCAGCATAAAGCTGCAATCACATAAGTTACATTTATGTGGTTTCTCGTTCTTATGTGCACTGATATGAGTTTTTAAAAGATTCTCGCGAGTGAAACTCTCTTTACAGAGCGTACATTTGAACGGTTTGACAACCGAGTGGATAGGTACATGCCGTTTTAAATCGGGTTTCTTATCAAAACTCTTTTTGCATATATCACATTTGTAAGCTTTCTCTTTGGTATAGGGACGCCAGATCTGTGATCTTGGGTTGCAGAATTTTGGTTTTATCTTCCTGGGGGCGGTCGTCCTTCGAGGCTTTGAGGATACTTTTTCTGGACCGGAATTAGGCTGAGTTGTAGTTGGCTCTCCATGTTCTGTGCTTGGTGGAGGCGTTGAAAGTCTCTTGTCTTTTGGTGTAGGCATGGAGTCTCTTCTACTTCTCTTTGGCGCGTATCTGATGACAGATGGCCGATCATTTTGAGGTTGTCTGTAAGACATTGTATTGTGTCTTCGCTTTTCTACACAAAGTAGGATCGGAGACTTCAGGTCAGTCAATAAGGAGTAACAATTCCTCAGTTAAATGGAGCGATGATTTTCGGACATTCGTTGAGTATAGCCGAGAATTATAAGGCGTATTATTTGAGGCCTATCTGGCGATAGACTGATATAAACGGGTGATAATAGTTGGTAAGAATCAGGGCAGTGGTACAAGGTGCCCCAAAGGCCTAGTTGATCACGGGAGACTGCTGGTACTGTGATACTTGATGGCTGCGTTTAGCAATGAATGTAGCAGAGAGATGCAGCCGATAGGGAGTTGGATGCGTCACTTCTTACCAGTTAAAGCACTAGGAAGTTGTACTTCGAACATTCACAAAATGCTGATTGTCAGCCTAATTTGAATGAATGATTCTTAATTTTGATCTGCGTCGTGATATGGCTGATTCTTTCTGTGACGAAAGTTTTAATCTGGAACTGTTACTTGCATTTTAATGACATAATTGTGGCTAAAATCCTCCTTATTGAACATATCACTGTTTTGTTAAAATCATGTTATCTTTTTGTGCTGTGGTCTCATGCTTTCACAGATTCTCTTTGAGGCAGATATATCTGAAAGATGAAAAAGAGAAACGATTAGAAGGAAACAATGGGAAAAATTTAGGACGGATAATTTGTGTCTTAAAGCGACAGTCGCTTTTGAAATCTTCCGTAAAAACAACAAAACAAATATATTCGTTTCAGTGTTCAAATAGCCGTGTCCTTTCATAGTAATTATAATGATAAACTAGTGCTTGACTACATCCCGCCTGAAGGTAAGCAGTGATGCAATCGTTGATAGTAAAGCGTGCTAGTTTAGAAACTGAGTAAAGAGGAAGGAAGACGGCAGTTGAGCGAGATGATGGAATGTTAAACCCAACAATACGACCAACGATGCTACGCCAGAGGGAGATTGATCTGGAGACCCTCCACGACCAAACTCCTGACGCAACAACATTTGGCGCATCGTACTCAGTACACATCGCTCAGACCCGTCCTCTGTATGGCTTCACCAGACATCATGCCGGAACACGACGAATCGCTTGGCAAGACTTTGTCTGGTGGGTGGTAACTTCCCTCGGTTACGTCCACATTGCGTAACCACTAAAAGTCGTAGTGTGATATTAAGCTTCCCACAAGAATTATCATCATCATCAACCTTTTTATCGTCCCACTGCTGGGTACAGGTTTCCTCTCATAAAGAGAAGGATTGAGCGTAATCACACTTGCTCAATGTCAAAGTCCAGGTTTCCTTAAGATGTTTTCCTTCACCTTTTAATCAGTCATTGGTGTCCAAGATATACTTAGAAAGTATATATAACTTTAGAAAAGTTACATTGGTACTTGCCTGACCTGGAATCGAACCCATGAGTGTCCACTCATACTTGAAAGGCCAAGAATTATCAAGGGTAAGGAAATATCAACTACATTTTGCAGTGTAAACTTCTTTAGCGAAGTTGAGCACTATTGTTGAATGGGGAAAAAGCATTGAATTCGTGTGAGCGTGACCGACCAGACACCGTAATGTAATAGTTTTTTGTTGGTTACTTTTTGTGTATTCTCTGTTTTTTAATGATTTCAGTTTCATTTTTGTCGGTCTGTCCCATCGACATACTGATGGACATGCCTTAGAGATGAGAATTGTGGTACTCCGAAATGTGTGGTCCTCCAAAGAGAGGAAACGAAGTTTCTTCTCTCTTTATTTCACTCAAAATCATCAATCATCTATGAGGAAAGTGATAGTACCATAGGCCGTCTCTCTCACTCTTTTCAAACCAAAAAATACCTACCAAATTACTGCAGATTATACGCGTACGGCATGTCCATTAGTATTTGTCTATGCGACTGGTATTTTTTTTTATGTTGTTGGTAATACCAGGAATAAGCGCGTTCAAATAGAGAAACTTATCAGATTTGTTATTAAAGTACGGACGACAGCAGAACTTACCCGCACCTATCAAAAATTTTCAATAAACCTTGAGCCTTAAGGTCGAAACATACTATCAAAACGCAACGCCATGTGTTGCGCCGACACCCGACGCTCGTCGTGCACAAAGGCAATACGCCACGCGATGCTACAACACGTATCGTGTTGTGTAGTCTCTCACGAAAGACTGAAGTGTATTAACGTGTCACGTGGCCATGGATTCGATTCTGCTTGAAGACGAGCTAGATGAAGATTTTGAAGAAGATTTATTGCAGACTTTGGGGATATACTTTGTAGAGAAAGATTAAATAAAAAAAAACGATGAATAGTCTATTAATCCAGGAAGGCTTTAAGCTATATAACATCACGCTGCCACCAATAGGAGCGGAGCATATTAAAAAAAAAAAAACATATCAAAACTCACGTGGGTGAAACCGCGGAGAAAAATATCTTTTATTATAACCGCCATAAAACGTCGGGTGTTAACTAGAAACACTGCGCTGATTTGTCGGGTGGCGTGCCCCCCCCCCCCCCCTCTCCCGGCAACACGCTGATCCCAATCGGTTGGATGTTGCGGCGTGTGGCCACATAGCGTGTTGTCAATGCACTTCTGACCATATTAAATATATGGAATTGATACGTACTGACATGCGTCGGGTGGCGTGGCATCGTGACACGTTTTAATAGTATGTTTCGACCTTTATTGCTTTACCGTTATAGTAGAATATCTAATAAAGAAATTTAACAGATAGTAGTAGCTGATGTGCTCTCGTCTGTATATATTTAGAAATATATGTTGCATGTCCCTCTTTAAAAGTATCTTAAGGAGGAGGCAAGAGGTAGCCCACGCTGCCTCGAATCTTGCGGGCAGCGGGGCGGCGGTGGCAGCGGCGCGGGAGCCGGGCGGGCATCGAAGACCCGTTCTCGAAACTAGCGGGCAGATCGCGCGTCACTATAGCCGCGTAGTGTTGTGTTCACGATTGTGTCGACGAGATAATTGTTTTTATTCGCAAAAGAAATGTCTGAACAATGGCGGCAACATCTTTTTGATTCAAATTTATTCCTAACGCTCGATCACCGCCCGCTGCCCGCAAGTTTCGAGCGCGAGAAGTACACCGCTCGCTGCCCGCCACCGCCCCGCTGCCCCGCCGCTGTTTTCGAGAACCAGTTCGTTTGATTTTACGCATAAGATCCTGCCGCTCACTTGCCGCCGCCGCCGTCGCCCCGTTGCCCGCATAATTCGAGGCAGAGGCCTAAAGGGGAAGAGGATTTGATGGAAAGGTAAAACATTAAAAATAATTAACTAAATTGTGCTTGCACCATTGCCATAAACAAAAATAGAATAGAATAAATTGTGCAAATTTTTCAACATTATTCATATCTTTAAAAAATAATAACTAAAAGAAATTGCCATTAAAATACTGTTAACTGCATGCGCTATACTGCATTCTGATGTACTAAAAACCGACATAAAAACATTTAACACTTATTTCTGCTGTTGACATTACATTTCAAGCTCTACTTTATCTTTTTTTTTATTCTACTACTATTATTATACATTATTTATTGCAGGAATAAAATAATGTGTACAGGGTGTATCTGACATCGTAACGCAAACTTCGCGAAAAGGCTAGATCGCATGCCACTAATAAAATTTTGATAGTCATTTATGTCGTTAATGACCGGTTACAGAATTCACAGTGTTTAAAAAAAAGTGTTGGCTCGGCCTTTGAACGTTGCAAGCGTGCCGCCGTGCGGGTTTGTAGGTATGACGTTGATCCCTGGTGTGAACTCTATTAAATCAGCTGATAAGATAGTTTTCCGAGTTTTGTTCACATTGTGCTTTTTGTGTAATTAGCGAATTAATTATTTTTTACTTTAAAATCTTATTGGGTTATAAAAGTATAGCATTTATGAACGGTATAAAGTGAAAAAAAATGCATATGCTTTTTTTATCATGAAAAAGCCGACGAAATATTCCACCACTGGGGGGTTCAGAATCACGTAATGGATCCATGGTACTCGTTTGTGTGTTGATGTTAGATACACCCTTTATATAAATACATATATGTGCACTCACTAACAAAGTCAATCAGAAAATTTAAATTAAGAGTGACAATATGTAGGATACACAGCTAACGTAAGTACTACGACATTTCTTATATGCAGTAAGTACTCACCAGATTATATTTATATTCCAGTGGCAACTTTTGTGCAGAAAACAGTCTAATTCAGAACTTATTCACAACTTCAGAAATATATTTCAGTTTATTGCGCCTGTCACAAACGCGGGTTCCAGTTCCGGCGTTCCTCAATAATATTATTGATTGACGACGGGAAAATAACATTATTTTAAAATGTCAGCTGTCAACGCCAGTGTTGCTAAGGTAATGATTGAATTTCCTGATTTTAAGTAGGTATTTTTTGTGACACTGGCAGAATGGTCGAATCGGCTCAGCCAAGTCAAGACACTTATGTGTCAGTAGAAGAGTATGTCAGCATTCATTGCGCGCTGTTCTGATTGATCCATGACTACCATATCAGGGGGGCAATCGCCCTATAAAAGGCCGTATATGTTAAACTCTTCTTCGTATCTCATCCAGGTAAAGTTGTGGTTTAGTTTCGATCCCGTTTCGTATCGCGCTAAACTTTTAATTTCATTTGAAGTAAAATCAATTTGTTCGTCAGATATACTAATTAGAATTAAATAAATTTTAAGTAAATCCAATTCTCTAATTTAGACGTTACGTAGAAAGTTAACTTTTTCATTTGGCAGCGGTTACGTTCCAAATGTGTTCCAGTTATGGTTATACCATCAGTCAATAGGATAGCGCGATACAAAACATAACTGAAATCTTTGGTTTGGTTGCGATGCAATTCTGTTTTGGTTATGTATGGATTGATGCCAGTAAATTATATTATTATTATCCAACAGTCAATCAAACAATTAGCACCGTACCAAAAGCTTTCAACTAATCACAGATTAATGTCCATCAAGAACATTACGATAGAGCCTTTCCAAGAAATGATGGAATTCTTTAGAGATTGGCAACACTAAACATAGCCACAAGAGCTATTGTCACCATAGACATATACTAATGGACATGCCGTATGTGTATAATTTGCAGTAATTTTTGAAGTGACACTTCTTTAGGCACGCTTGACTGGCGAAAGCGTTACGAAAAATAATACGAAAAAAAATGATGAAGGCGAACGGAAGCAGAGTATAGTCCTATTTCGTCTGTACTACAAACAAGGAGTTGGCTCGTGTAAATATTGCACGACATGTCGGGTACGAAGTTGTGAGTTCGCATCTCGCCGAAGGCAATATATATTTTTTGGATCTTTTTAAGATTTGTTAACAATTGAGTCGAGTATGAAGTTGTGAGTTCGCATCTCGCCGAAGGCAATATATATTTTTTGGATCTTTTTAAGATTTGTTAACAATTGATTACCTAAGAGCACAAATAATTTATAAATTTCGTTCTGTTCTGGCCTTTATATGTTTTATATATTTTTGCTGAACATTATCGTCACAATACGATAATTGGACACAAAGTACAAATTGCTTTCGAGCCTCATAAGCTCAATTATTAAGCTAAGTACCTTGATTGATTAAGAACTATGAATTTCTTCGAGAACATGACGCTGCGAACACCCCCCGACCCCCCTCATTGATTACCTCACCCCCCCGTGGATTATCTCGGGAACCAGAGGTCGTGGACTACCCGAGTTTGGGGTCCCCTGAATCAGGAGGAGGAGCCCGACCTTTTGGCCCTGAGGGAATCCACTCCCCCCTCTCCCCTTCCCCCTCTCCCCCTCCCCCCTACCCCCCGCAACCCCACGAAATCTACCCCCCCCCCCGCCCCCTTTAGTTACCTCACCCCCCCGTGGATTATCTCGGGAACCAGAGGTCGTGGACCCCCCCCCCCCCGCAACCCCACGAAACCTATCCCCCCCCGACCCCCTTTAGTGACCTCACCCCCCCGTGGATTATCTCGGGAACCAGAGGTCGTGGACTACCCGAGTTTGGGGTCCCCTGATTCAGGAGGAAGAGCCCGACCTTTTGGCCCCGAGGGAATCCACTTTTTTTTCTTTTTTTTTTAAATTGGTGGTCTATGCAAAAATATTAATTTATAAATGAAAGCATGAAATAAATTTAAATATTTATAGAAAATTAATATATGTATATGTGTATACATGTATATATGTATTGTACACACATATATATATATATACATACAGATGGTGCAAAAGAAGTTTCACTTCAGTCGTGTGGTCATAAGCACACTCGTTTTTTTTTGGTTTGTAAAGAGTGAGAGGGATGGCCTATGCTTTCGGTCTAGCACTATCTCTTTCCTCATAGATGATTAATGATTTAGAGAGAGATAAAGATAGACGGAACTTCGTTTCCTCTCTTTCTTTCGAAGTGCCACAATTCTAATCTCCAAGGCATGTCCATTAGTATATGTCGTTGGCCAGAGGAGCTATTGTCACGGATGTGACTGTCAATAGAACGTTTTTTTAACTAGTCTAGAACCGTTCGTAGGGAGTTTTGGCGGAAAAGTCAAGCTGAGTGTCACGCTCATTTTTCATTGGTCATTTAAAATTATTTATAGTGTTGTTTACTTAATAAAAGCGCGTGATTTATGTAGTAAAAAGTGCATTCAGTAAATAATTCATAAAGAACAGTGAAATATCGCAGCATAGTGCCACATCATGACTTTGTCTCAAACCTCCACCGTAAGACGGGTCACGAGGCCGTCTTTTTCGACATGAACAATTCATTACCTACGTGACATTGGCTAAGCCATAAAAGAAAGAAAAAAAATCTAGTCCAGAATATTTGAAACATTCGGAATTGAGAATTTCGCCTGTAAGTTCTGAATTTACCTTTGGCCATTGGTTGGTTGAGAGCAGCGATATCCTAGTGGTATCAGTCGCGGCTCACAAGTACGTCCTGGGTTCAGACCCCATCAGGCGCTTTGCTTTGTGTAAATTATTTCAACACTGCTCTCAAAACTGGTTTGGATAGGTGCGTCCGTTCTTGAGTTATAAAATTATAAAGAAAGTGGCATTGATTTTTATATATGTTTAGATAGATATAACGTGTCAGTAAGATAATTCCGGAGAAAAAACACAAACATTGTCTTGAGTTAATCAGAGCGACCAGCTATTCTTATCATTTAAATAATCATTTACGGAATAATACGCCTTTGAACAAAGCTTGGATTTGATTTGTGCTTTAAATCATCAACGATTGCATCACTGCTTACAATCAGGCAGGAGGGGGGTCAAGCACTAGTTTATAATTTATATAAAAAAGGTATTGACAAGATAAATAAAGTACATAAAAGTCCAATTAAAATTTAATTAAAAAAGCGGATTCTTTAACTCATCCCCACTTTCAAGGTCAAATAATAATCCCCCTTCTTCGTCGCTGGATCGATCAAGGGTTCGAAGTATTCCCCTCTCCGTCTTATTATCGTCCAGAGCCGCATTAGATCGAAAAGTTTGTCCAATCTTCTTATAGTTTATTTCTAGGTTATTAGATCGAAACATTTGCCCCAACTTCTCTAAATCTATCTTTGGGTTGTTGGATCGAATAATTCGGGCTTTCATGTTCTCATCTAGCCCTAAATCGTCGTAGCTACTCGCAAATCCGTCATCTGCACTTTTCGATTTTGTTTTCGTTTTCTCCGTAGTTTTTCGTAGAAGTTGACCGCTCTTCTTGCGCTTTTGGGCAATTTTCTTCGCGTCCCTTAAGAGAACGTGCACGAATTTTGACATGTCGAATTTTTCGCCGGGGAGATCAGGTTTCTTCGAATTGGGTTTCAATCCAGATCTTGTTGGCTCAGGTGTTTTTGATTTCACGCTGTGGAGAACTGTTGACAAGGATTATTTATTGTTAATTTTCCGGCCCATTTCCAACTTCCTATGGCTTTCAAGTCTAACCTGATATTGAAAGCTGAAACCAGTATGATGGAGTGACATGGAGTGACTACCTATATCACATTAAACACCAGCCTCTCATGTATGAGTGTTCGATTCCAGGTCAGACAAGTACCAATGTAACTTTGTACTTTCTAAGTATATATTGGACACCAATGACTGATTATGAGGTTAAGGAAAAGATCTTGAGGAAACCTGGACTTTAAGCCTGAAATCGCCTACCCGCAACCCCCCTCTCGGTGGTAGACTGCCGGCAGAAGTTACTACCCACCAGACAAACTCTTGCCGCCAAGCGATTCGTCGTGTTCCGGCGTGATGTCTGGTGAAGCCGTACGGAGGATGTGTCTGAGCAGTTGTGTTGTGATGTATGCCGGGTATGATGCGTCAAATGTTGTTGTGTCGGTAGAGTGTATGGTCCAGATTAATCTCCCTCTGGGTTTAACATTGCATCACCTCGCTCTACTGCCGTCTCCCTTAAAACTAGCGCGCTTTACCATCAACGATTGCATCACTGCTTACCATCAAGCGGGATTGCGGTATAACATCCCGCTGCGACCAATAGGAGCGGAGCATAACAAAAAATTAAAATGTATGCTGTATATTTTTTTCTATTACTCCACGCGAACGAAGTTTCGGGCGGCCGCTAGTGAAATAGAAAGCAAAATATGCAATGAACTTAAATTTAATTTAAGTGTGTGAATAACAGAATCTGCATCGATATCACTTACTAAAGCATAAAATCACACATAAGTATATTGTATTTCTCATCGTGTTCTCTCGTAAACACTGCCAACATCTGTGGCTTCTAACATTGAAAATCACTTCAGATAATCATCTTAATATTAGTCAGAATGATTATTATTTCGCGTGCTTAACTCGCTGTGAAATTAGAATCTTAATTGTGGTCACACAATGAGTTATGCGCATTAACGTCGAATAATTATTATCTTTGCAAATCACAGACATAATATGTATTATATTGACAGACATTGATGGATACGACGACGCACTGGACACTGTAAAGAGAAAAAAATGCGTTTGTGGACGTGGTTTCAAATAAATTTTTATTATGTCCTTTATTTTATCATATAAAAAACATGTAAAACTGTAATATTATTTGAAAATTTCATATCTTCAAATGTATCGTATCGGACGAAAAAGTGACAAGGAGACCTGGTGGTGGGACGACACAGTCCAGAAGGAGACAAGGGTGAAGAAAGCTCTCTTCAAAACATGGCAGACGACCGGAGCTCCTGAAGATCGCGACGCATGTAAGGTTGCCAAACGTGCTACTAAAAGACCTGTAGCCAGAGCCAAACGTGCCCACTTGCAATCGCTCTACGAGAAGTTGGAATCGTCTGAGGGGCAGAAGCTCATTTACAAGATGGCACGTTCTAAGGTCAAAGCGGCACAGGATATATCCAAGTGCCGTTGTGTAAAAGACCCTACTGGCAACCTTCTAAGTGAGGACCTCGCGATGATGGAGATATGGCGCTCGTACTTACACGAGCTGCTGAATAAGCAGCACCAAGACATGCAGACACCGGAACTCCCTCCGAACCATGGACTAGTGCCCCCGATAACGCCTGAGGAAGTCCATATGGCTCTTCGTCGCATGGCGAATCGGAAAGCTATCGGAGCTGACGGTGTCCCCATTGAGGCCTGGAAGGCGATGGGTCCTCGCGGTGTGGGCATGTTAACGAACTCGCTGAACCGCGTGCTCCTGAACTGCAAAATTCCGAGCTAATGGAGGCTGAGTATTACTCCAGTCTTCAATGGCAAGGGCTCGGTACAGGAGTGTGGTAATTACCGCGGTATAAAGGTCATGTCCCACACCATGAAGATCTTTGAGAGGATTTTAGACTCCCGAATCCGGCAGGAGTGTGCTGTCTCGACGTGTCAATATGGGTTCCGTCCAGGATACGGAACCATGGACCCTATCTTCGCCCTTAGTATCACCATGGAGAGATACAGATCGAAGAACACGCCTTTGCATATGCTCTTTCTAGATATGCAGAAGGCCTTCGACTGTGTCCATCGGGGCGTGATCTGGTGCGCACTGAGATTCAATGGGGTACCAGAAGCCTATGTTGACATAATTCGAGACATGTACCTCAATTCCGATTCCATTGTTAGGGCCGCTGTTGGCGACACTAAACCCTTCCGCATCACCGCCGGAGTTCACCAGGGATCCGTCCTTAGTCCGTTTCTGTTCAGGGTGATATTGGATGTCGTGTCAGACAGCATTAAGAATTCACATGAGCAACCTCCCTGGCTGCTCATGTATGCTGATGATATCACGCTGGCAGACGCAGACAGGGAATGGTTGGTGTGGCGGGTGAATGTGTGGAAGAACTCGCTTGAGCACGGCGGTCTTAAACTCAATGTGACGAAGACGGTGTACATGGCCAGCAACACGACAGACCCTATGTATGTGTGCATAGGCGGAGACATGGTCGAGTGCACAGATCAGTTTAAGTGCTTGGGGTCTGTTCTCCACGCGTCCGGCGACATTGATTGCGACGTTAAGGCACGCATTTCCGCAGCTTGGGCAAAATGGCGTTAGGTGACAGGTGTCATTTGCGACCCCAAAATAGCTAAAGCTAAGCTTAAGGGACAGGTCTATAAGACCATCATTAGACATGTTCTTCTGTATGGCAGTGAGGCGTGGCCTGTGCTTGAGCGGCACAAGCAGGAGCTGCGTGTCACGGAAATGAATATGCTGCGGTGGATGTGTGGAGTTACGTGGAAAGACCGCATCAGGAACACCTGCATCCGTGGCGATCTTCGTGTCCGTGACATAGCAGTCAAACTGCAAGAGGGTCGCCTACGCTGGTACAGTCACGTCTTACGAAAACCGGCATGTTACGTGGGTAACAAATGTCTTGCTATGGCGCCTCCGCCTCCGGGCCGGAACAAGCGAGGTAGACCAAAGAAGTGCTGGCTTGACGTTGTAAGAGATGACATGCGTGCCAACAATCTCACACCACAGGATGCTAAAGATCGTGCAAAATGGAGGAGTAATTGTAGGAAAGCGGACCCCGGGCTCCAACGCAAAAGCCGCGGATGCAACCGGGATTATACGCTGAGATGATGATGATGATGACATCGAGGGACTGAAACAATTTGCCAGCGGCGGTGTTTCCATCACACTACAATTTGAGTGTCTTCAAGGCTAGAGTGAATAGGCTCTTAATAAACTAGCGCGCTTTACCATCAACGATCGCATCACTGCTTACCATCAGGTGGGATTGCGGTCATGCGCTAGTTTATAATTCAAAAAAATAATACTTTCCAATTGCCAAGCAATCGAATTTGCAATTTCTATTTTAAATGGTGCCAAGCAATAGTATGATCTCATTTAAGTATTTAATGGTTATTAATATTGATATTCCTATTTTATTATTATTGTGAAGTAATTAATTATTTATTACCTATCTAGTGGCACTCATTATCATATTTTCTTTTGTTAATATATGGATATTATAGTGGCCTACAGACCTACAAGGCCAGAGGATATTATAGTTGCTAATATTAGGTATTATCTTTCCCGTGTTATAACACATATAGGGTGTATCTGACATCGTAATGCAAACTTCGCGAAAAGGCTAGACCACATGCCACTAACAAAATTATGATAGTCATTTATGTCGTTAATGAACGGTTACAGAAATGACAATGTTTAAAAAAAGTGTCGGCTCGGCCTTTGAACGTTGCAAGCGTGCCGCCGTGTGGGTTTGTAGATATGACGTTGATCCCTGATGTGACCTCTATTAAATCAACTGATAAGATAGTTTTTCGAGATTTGTTTTCATTCCGCTTTTTTGTGTATTTAGCGAATTAATTAATTTTTACTTTAAAATCTTATTGGGTTATAAAAGTATAGCAATTATGAACGGTCTAAAGTGAAAAAAACTACATATATATATTTTTTAAATCATGAAAAATCCGACGAAAATTCCACCACTGGGGGTTCAGAATCATGTACTGGATCCATGGCTCGTTTGTGCGTCGATGTCAGATACACCTTTTATTGTAGCTGCTTATTGTCTCAGAATAAATAAAAAAAATCATCACCAATGCTCTCAAAACGCTGGAGGAAAACTTGGTTAAGGAAATCGGCGTCGCATTGACAGATGTCACATTGCCTAGAACGAAATCTATTGAAGACTTTTGACATCTACTAACGCGTACTAGCCCCATCATAGACATAGGTACCTATACTAATGGACATGCCGTACGCGTATAATCTGCAGTAATTTTTTTTGGTTTGAAAAGAGTGAGAGAGATGGCGTATGCTTTCGGTCTAGCGCTATCTCTTTCCTCATAGATGATTGATGATTTTGAGAGAGATAAAGATAGACGAAATTTCATTTCCTCTCTTTCTTTCGGTATGCCACAATTCTCGTCTCTAAGGCATGTCCATTAGTATGTGTTGATGGGCCACATTTGGTAGATCACAGCCTACTCGAAGGAGCCAGTGCCTCAATACTGGGAACATTATACAGTTTGATTAAGCAGTGGATGTACAGATGACAGCAGGTCAAACCACCCGATACTGCCAAATTTTGCCAATCAACCTTGAACCTTAATACTTATGCGATACAGTTGACTTCAAGGCTGGAATGAATAGGCTTTTAATAAGTGCGCTTTACCATCAACGCCAGAAATAATTGAAAGTAGTGTACTTTCAATTGGTAGGTTCTGGACATGGGATATTTTTTTTTTAATTTTATAAACTAATGCTTGACCGCGATCCTGCCTGATGGTAAGCAGTGATGCAATCGTTGATGGTAAAGCGCGCTAGTTTATTAATAGCCTATTCACTCTAGCCTTGAAGACACTTAAATTTTTGTAATCAGTTTTCTTACGCGAGCTCTAGCGGCGCACCCTGTAGATCACACCTAAGATCCATCCTTAAATCTCATCCTCATAAAACGATTTACTATTCCTATTCCTTCTCTGTAAATGCTGTAAGATTGTGGAACTCACTCCCGCCTAACATTCGTGATTTAAACACTATTTCTAAATTTAAACATTGATTAAAAGAGCATTACCTTTCCTCTATATTGTGAGAATTTGTTTATTATTTATACATATTTATATATTTTAGTATTATGTATTCATTTAAGTAGTATACTTATTTTTGGTTTTATTGGTTTGGCTTATATAATTATTTTTGGTTTATATGTTTAGGTATATTTAATATTATTACTTTAATAGTTATCAAATTCATATTTTATTTCCTCCTTATTCTTACACACTATTGTCTACATTTCTGTTTTACTTCTCCTTTCGCAGGTCTGCTGGAAGAAATTTCTTAAGAAATAAGCAGCACCTTTCTACTCAAATCTTAATTTTGTTGTATCTTTATGTATTTTATTGTGTGTACATAAAATATAAAATAAATAATAAATAAACAGGATGATCGCCGCTGGCATACTGTTCCAGTCTCTCGATGTACGCGGTATAAAAGACGAGGCGTAACGCTTCGTCCGGATCGTAGTGGTGTTAACAACGTAAGGGTAGATACTTGCTGCACGGTTCGTCTGATGATAGCGGAATTAAGTCATGTAGTTCCAGCACACATACTCCAAAATGCATCCTATAGAATACCTACGGAAAGGCTGCGGAAATTGCTAAAGGCTTTGAAGATTGGTCTTAACCAAATCTGGTTCACTTATTTAGCTTTAGCACTGAGTCTAAAGAAGCTATACTTCTTTTACTTTTTTTCTTTTTATTAAAGTATAAACCAGCGCTTGACCGCAATCCTGCCTGATGGTAAGCAGTGACGCAATCGTTGATGGTAAAGCGCACTAGTTTATTAAGAGCCTATTCACTCTAGCCTTGAAGACACTCAAATTGTAGTCCGACGGAAACACCGCCGCCGGCAGATTGTTCCAGTCCCTCGATGTACGCGGTATAAAGGAGGAGGCGAAACGCTTCGTCCGGATCGTAGAGGTGTTAACAACATAAGGGTGGAAACTCGCCGTACGACGGGTCGTCCGATGGTGGAACGGAGATGGGGGAATTAAATCGTGCAATTCCCTCGCACACTCCCCAGAATGTATCCTATAGAACACCGAAAGGCTGGCTACTCTACGCCTGTGCTCTAGGCTTTGGAGACCAACTCGAGTTAAATCAGGGTCACCAATCAGCCTCTTCGCACGCCTCTCCACTGAATCCAAAGTGGCCAGGTGACACTTAGCAGCACCAGCCCAAATGTGGCTGCAGTACTCCACACACGAACGGACCTGTGCTTTGTACAACATTAGAAGCTGCCCTGGTGTGAAGTACTGCCGGACCTTTGCAATTACACCAAGTTTTCTGGCAGCCACCTTGGCCTTGGACTCAATGAACCGCCCAAAGTTTAGGTTCGAGGAAATCTCAATACCCAAAAGCTGAAGGCGGTCGGTACACTCCAAGGATACATTCCGAAAAGTAGGAGCCAAGTGATTACTAAATATCAACATTTTGGTTTTACTAACCACTTAACACTTGCATACTTGCTACGTTAAATGATTAGTAAAATCAACGTGTAAACGGTCGCACTTAACACTAATCACTTAACAGCGCACCAATAACATGTTGATTTTTACTAATCACTTGACACTTGCACACTTGCTACTAACAGCGTATAAATGAACCATCAGTCAAAAGTTAAAAAAAAATGTTTTTCGGATACTTACACTTTGTTATAAAAGTACAATATAATTAGGGATGTATCCAAGGTATGAAAATCAAAAAAATAATTAGTCCGTCTTATATATAGTAAAAAAAATTAAGACCCGTATTTTTGACGTGACAACGTCTATTAAGTTGGTACGGCGTGGAGTCATTCTCGAAAACACCGTAACGGCCGAATCTGACGCCACACGGAGTCCACGCCTACTTTACCCCCACCCCTAGAGCGCCCGATGTGTAAACATGTAATAGACGTTGTCACGTTCAAATATCGGCAGTAGACGGAGTTCTACAGACAACCAATTTTTTTATTTTGTCGAAATTACCAAAAACTACTGAGATATAGCGTATTAAAGTTACGGAGTGGGGGCTAATTACGTTACGCCGTGGTAGATTTTGTACCACGGCGTGACGTCATGCGACGTTTGTAATTAATATATCTTCCGAAGTATTTGAATGAAAGAAAAAATAAAAAATACGTGTTCTATATTTTTTATAAATCTGTCTGATGGACATTACGTTATTTTTATTAGGATACAACCCAATTAGAATTGATGAAAGAATGCTGAATTTAATATACATAATTACTTATACACCAACCGCTATACTTAAATGAACCCAATTTAACTATCTCTCTACTGAAAGGCTTTTTAAATTAATAATTTATTTCAAAATGTGCTGCACTTTCTAAGTATATATTAGATACCAATGACTGATTACAAGGTGAAGGAAAACATCTTGAGGAAACCTGGACTTAAATTTTGAAATCGCCTAACCGCATTGAGCAAGCGTGGTGAAATACGCTCAATCCTTCTCTGTATGAGAGGAGACCTGTGCCCAGCAGTGGGACGATAAAAAAGGTCGATAATGATGATGATGATTACGAAAGGAGTTATTAAAATGTTATAATGAAATCATTATTTATACAAATATTTGAATTCAACTCGAAAATAAATGTTTTGCATATCTGCTTCTATGATCCTTTTTTGTATAAAGCTAAACCAAACGGATTATACTTTTAAATGTTCTCGTCACTAGATCTAAGTATTAAAACGTCGCTCGTATTGACATTTATTTTTGTAATAATACTGCCTTCCCTGAATAAAACTGTAGCAAGCAATCAGTAAGTAAATGAAAAACTATTCGCCAGAGGATTTTCAGCTTAATTTCAATGTAAATAAGAGTTAATACCCCTGAAAATCCAGGTAAAGCTAAATCAGGTTAACTTCCCAAGCCCTTTTCTTGGGAAAATGACCTGTGATTGGCCAATTTGTATGTTGCGCGCGCATTCGTAATAGTCATTTTAAGTTTGTTTTCTGTTACACCCAGTTCATTGCTTCTTTGAGTCTTTAAAGAGTCATTTTCGCTTAGTTTAATGCAGCAATGTATATGCAACAGAAAAATGAGTTGTAAAAATTGCTTTTGGAATCAGAGCGCTTCTTTCAATGCAAGAGAGTCTATTTAGTTGAGTTTCGCAATTCATTGCATTTAGATATGAACATTTAAAATGTAACATAAAACTGACTTTTAATTTTCACAATGGAAAAAGAACGCGCGTGCCTTAAAATATGTGCTTTTAAAAATATTATAAAAATAAAAATAAAGTGTATTATTTATTAAGTAAAATAAATGTAGGATTTAAATAAAACAAAAAAAAGTGCCTAATTTTATAAAACAAAAAGAAATTCGCGGCTTCCATTTTGAATAATTTGAAAAAGGAACGGTGCGTCATTTTGCAAGAGTTGTTTTTTTAATAAAAATGGCGAATGTTGGCAAAGTGTTAGCTACTATAAAAGCAGTGATTACTCGATTAGTTTTTGCCTGCCACGGAATCATAGCGATATGGCAGGTGACTTTATTCAAAGACGATATAGAGTATTGGTATTTGGCGTCGCCGATAATGCTGTTAATATTCGAAGGAGTTTTTACGTTAACTATCAAAGAAAATCAAGAATGGAAATGGTAAGTACGTTAGTTTTAAGCGATGTGCTACTTCTAAAAGCGTAACTTTTACAAGTAGCTTACATGGAAAACGAAAGAAGAAATTTGTACAAAGATTTGTAAGTAGTTGTAATAAAATGGAAGTGTTTGTTTGTAATAATGTCCAGGTAACAGCTTTTTACTAAATGTATATAGGCAGAAAGGTTCTTTCTTCTAAATAGAGGCACTCCTCTATTTAGAAGGCATCTTTACTAAGCGTCTTCAATACGTTATTGATAGCTATCGCCACGCGAACTAAGTCACGGGCCCAGCTAAGTTAATTATTTTTATTTCTGGTTGAAAACAAAACTTTTAAATATCGTACGCAAGGGTAGAATACCTTTTTGTTACTTTTTTTTTAAATAATAAACTGTCAGCTGTTTAAAAAAAAAAGTGAAATTCCTACGCGGTTTAAATTTATGGAACAACTTTTTTTTAAATAATCGACAACACATTTCGACCCGCATCACGTTGATATTTCATCAGAATCAGAAAAATATAATAGGTGTACAAGTTTCCGCCGGTTTTTGAATATGCGGACAGGCATTATCATGTAGGAGAATAATTTTGTTATATCTGGAGTAGTAATGGGCGCGTTTTTCCTCTTTTTTTTAAATAATTATAAACTAGCGCTTGATCGCAATCCCGCCTGATGGTAGGCAGTGATGCTATCGTTGATGGTAAAGCGTGCTAGTTTATTAAGAGCCTATTCACTCAAAAAACTGAGCGGATAGGAAGGAAGACTACAGTTGAGCGAGGTGATGCAATGTTAAACCCAACAACACGGCCAACGATGCTGCGCCAAAGGGAGATTGATCTGAAGACCCTCCACGACCAAACTCCCAACACAACAACATAAGGCGCATCGTACCCGGCACACATCGCAATACAACTGCTCAGACCCGTCCTCCGTACGGCTTCACCAGACATCATGCCGGATCTTCATCCAATAATGCTTCCAACTCCGTATCTTCGTACAATTTTGGTTACCACTACGTTCTATCTCTTCCATATCAAAGTCACAGTTTCAAACCTTTTGAAACCACTCATGACAACTTCTCTCGCTTAAAGCAGCTTCACCGAAGTGGCATCGAAGTGGCACCGAAGTGGCGTCGAAATGGCACTGAAGTGGCACCGAAGTGTCGTCAAAGTGCCATCGAAGAGGCTTCGAAGTGGCACTGAAGTGGCACCGATGTGGCACCGAAGTGACACCAATGTGGCACCGAAGTGGTACCAATGTGGCACCGAAGCGGCACTGAAGTGGCCCCTAAGTGGCACATTGGTGTCACTTCGATGCCACGTCGGTGCCACTTCGGTGCCATTTTTAAGTTTAATTTACCATAACAATGATAGAAAGTAGATAAAATAATTTTTAATGCTTTAATCGTGTTTCTATCCGTCTTCAAAGGCTAATTACAACAAAAATAGGCTGATTAAGTACAATTTTTTTGTTATGATTTTTATATTTTATAAGCATTCGGAGTTTTTAAATTTAGCCAGAAGTTATGGATATTCTCTTTTGTATTTTTAAATTGAAGTTGAATGTTTGAGTAAATCGAACGTAATGATGATTACGTAAAATTTTATATTATACTAGCTGACCGGCAAACGTTGTTTTGCCATATAAATACTAGATTAAATTACTAAAATGGCTATTAAAAAATAAGGGTTGATCGTAGAAGGGTGAAAATTGGGGATTGTATGTATTTTTGTATGTTGTATCATAAAAAATAGAAATTAAAAATTTTGTCTAAAAAATAAAAAAAATAATTTAGGGGTGGACTACCCCTAACATTTAGGGGGATGAAAAATAGATGTTGGCCGATTCTCATAGATACCGGTTAAGCACAAAAAATTTCATCAAAATCGGTCGAGCCGTTTCGGAGGAGTTTAAAGTCGAACACTGTGACACGAGAATTTTATATATTAGATTTGGTCATGTGTTTACCTAACCTTTATTATCCTTATGGATCGGACAGGGTTTTCTTAACATACTGTATATGAGATGGCGATATTTGTCAGATATAATTTAACGACGTACGAAAATTATAAAAGTAAACGTCACAATTTAAAAGTTAACTGTCCACAACACAAAATTTCATTGATGAAAAATAGTGTACTCTGTATGGCGCCACGCGTTTATAATCACCTACCAAAAGAATTATTAGAAAGCATAAGCTATAATATATTTAAACATAAAGTTAAAAAATTTCTCGTGGAAAAGGCCTATTACAGTGTAAACGAGAGATGACATTATTGTATTTGGTTATTGACTTGATTTGTTTTTAATTAGTGGTTATTTATTGTTTGACATATTTATAAATTTTCAATTGACCTGTGTCCATGACGAAATTTCCGACATTTATTATTTTTATGAGATTTTTTTTCCTTTTTTTATTTATTTTGTTTCGAATGAATTAATGAAATTTAGATGATTATTAGTAATTGTACATTAAGACAAACACCAATTAAAATTGTATGCCATCAGACGGATGATGGAGATGCCAAACTATTTTATGTACCTACCGATGTTTCTAATACCCATTTTCGCAATAAATGTCGTTTGAGTTTAATATTACCATAAACTTCATTATTTACAACACAATTTGCTAATTACAAGCTTCCACATATATATATCTATCTTCTGGGATCCTGTATATGCTTCAAAAATAAAATCCAATATAATTCATTCTTCGTTTATTCTCACTTTATGTTTAACCCGCCATTGGTGACGTATATGTCTGAGAGACCCGGTGACTCGAAAAATTCGAATAACTTTTTCGCGCGCCGTCTATTCGGGTTGCGATTTCGAGTAGCTGCCTCATTTTAAGTCCTAAACAGTCAGTGCCGCTCGTGGTTTAGCAGCGAACGCACGTTCCGGAGTTTTATTGCCAACCCGGTCCGTGAGACCGGCGTCACCAAACAAGTAAGTAAAATATTTACATGGAATTTAGCACAAAATTTAAAAAATCTTAGAATAACATCAAAACTTAGTACTATTGTTACTGTTTTCTTAATTATTTTATTGAATGGTATTTGATTAATGTGATTTTCGTATAATTTTATGGATAGTATTTTTTTTAAACATAATAAATATACAGATTCCTTTATCTAGTATGAAAAATTCGTTTCAGAATGTTGCACCAAAGAGAACAGCGTCGTCTTGAGGCTCTTTTACAACAAGTTTTATCTGTCGAGGAAAGCCCACAGCAATCATCAGATAGCGAAACGGAGAGCGATGTAGAAGCAGAAAATCTTGCATCAGATCGAAATACGGATAGCGAAGAGGATTTGAGTGATCGAGAATCATCAGGTAACACCTCTTCATTTTACCTAGGAAAGGACAAACATACAAAATGGAGCAAGGAACCCCATCGTCAATCAATCCGTACCCAAAGGCACAATATTTTACGTACAGCTAACAATCAAAACTCAAAACTACAACGCCGTCATTTTATTGAGAATTTAGCCATGAAACTTATTGAACCTCATCTGAGAGAAAGGATTTCAGAGATTTTGAAGATTGATGAAGAACGCGGTTCTGTTGATCCTTTACGTAAAGGTCGTTGCCATGAATGTGGGTGGCAAAAAAAACAGAAAAACTAAATACTTTTGCCAAAAATGCGAGAAATACCTGTGCCTTGAGCATGTAGTACCTTATTGCAGAAGCTGTTTGATCTCCCAAGAAGAGTGATTTTTGAGGATGCTTTTCTTATTTTTTTTGTTAATAGGATATATTTTTTTGTTTAATTTCTAAGAGTATGCAATGTCATTAGACTGACAAAGGCTGATTTAAGTACAAAAAGTTAAATAATGTTACTAATTTCGAAATTTTTTAAATATATGCGTAAAACCATAGTGTTTTTAGTGTTTTAAGTACAATTGTTTAATTCGTAATAAACAAGCTGTGATTTAATTATTTTTTGTGTTTTCTTGCCAAACATATGTTTATAATTAATTAATTAATTAAACCTAAACTAACTAAAAGTAGGATAACTAGTTAATGGTTGGCCAAATCATGGGTCTGTGAGACCGGCGTCACCAATGTTGTAAGTGAAACTGACGTCACCAATGGCGGGTTAATAAAAGACTCTTTATAAAATCACATTACCTTCACATCACATTTTATAATTTCAGTATCTATAAGTAACCAAACCAAATCATTCTTTTCGACCGCATTTTTACAACTACTACAAAACAACAAAACATTTTTCTCCTGTCTTTCGAATCTGACTTCTAAATTTGAATTAATTTTCTTTATAAAAAATATCGGCCAGAGACAATATTAAAATTCAACCTCAACAAAGCCATTTATAGTTCTGGTAGTTCAATTAGTATACTGAGCCACTAAACAGCTCAATCTATTCATGACTATCCCCAAAGTATTCCTTGTTTAGGACCTTTCTAATATTATGTGCGTTGGTGCAAAATAGGTCGAAATCCAGGTGCGATGGTAAACTTTTTTTCAATTTTTTTATTATTAATTATAAACTAGCGTTTGACCGCAATCCCGCCTGATGGTAAGCAGTGATGCGATCGTTGAAGGTAAAGCGCGCTAGTTTATTAAGAGCCTATTCACTCAGAAAAACTAAGCGAATAGGATGGAAGACGGCAGTTGAGCGAGGTGATGCAATGTTAAACCCAACAAACAATTGAAGGTAAACAATTGAAGGCTTTTACACTACGAATCAAAAAGGCGTTGCATCTGAAATTAAAAATAGTCAATAACAGAATAATACGGGACTGCGATCAAGCGCTGGTTTATAAATTAATAAAAAAAATGCATTTAAGGAAAGTCTAGCAAAGCAGAGGGTATCTTGATATAAAAAGTTATACCAAGCCCAACAAAAGAGTTATGAGCCTTTTGAAGTCGATGAAAAGGGGCTCGCAGTTTGTCCTTGTTTCTGGTATTAACATCAGACATTAGACTTTCGGACTTCGGCTGACCCGTAATGACTGTCAAAGATGTCAACCAAGACCAACGGCTTAACATGCTTTTAGAGGTAAAGAGGGTCACAGTATGTACAAAAAAAAAAAAAATAGGTTTTTAGATCTAAACCATTATATTTGATTGTGCTAAAGTGATTTTGTTTATATTTCGTATTTTTACAATTTTTGTTTATTATATATTTTGAGTTTTTATACAATTTTTGGAATAACTATCTTGTAAATTAAGAAAATAGAAGTTAAGCTTTGGTAATATTAGAATAGTATAATACAACTTGCCCACGTTTACAGATCGTTTACACATTTGTATTGTTAAGAATCCTTTTGATTATTTGTTAATTTTAAATTGTTTTAGCTCTTTTCGCCTGAAACACAGGATATCCTAGTTCAGGCACGTAAGACTTGGATTTAAGCTTATATTTAAGACTGTATGTAATTTATCCTGAAAAGTTTTTTGAATAAAAAATATTATATTATATTTATTTGTCATTATCGATGCAGCAGTTTTAAAGCAATTTTTGACTCTCAAATCAAATCAAATCAAATCAAAGCATTTATTTCAAATAAACCAGTTACAGGCACTTTTGATTTGTCAGAAGGTCGGTCAGTCAGTAAGGTGAAGCTAGTCGCCCATTCCAAAGAGTAGGTACCTATGGAGAAGAACGGGCAAGAAACTCCATGGACTGGACACTCTTTTAAATTATCACGCTATTGATACAAATATTTGATTACATCATTCATTTTGAAATCAACCGTGTGAGAACGATGCAGAAATATATTGTACGCTGAGAGCGTCCATTATGGAAAACACACACAAAAAAAAAACAACAACAAAAAATACTAACCCAACAAATAGATGCTTTACAGCAAGTACATTGTGCTCAAACAAATATATGTATAACAAAATTAACGCCCGGACAGGGACTTGAACCCTGGACCCTTGGATTAAAAGTCCAATGCTCTACCGACTGAGCTATCCGGGCCGTGTGATGGTTGCCAAAATTTACAGTTATAATTTAATCGTACTACTCGCTGCGTGGAATGCAATACAGTGGAGCCTCGGTAATCCGGCCCCTGGCTAATACGGCACCCCTTATATTCTGACATCGTCTATTACATACATGTCTTCGTTAATTCACGATTTGCATACAAGTGATGATAATGATATATAAAGTTATACCAAGCCCAACAAAAGAGTTATGAACCTTTTGAAGTCGGTGAAAAGGGGCTCGCAGTTTGTCCTTGTTTCTGGTGTTAACATCAGACTTTCGGACTTAATGGACTTAATATTAATAATATAATGATGGTGCATACAAGTTACAACTTGTATGCACCATCAGTATTGTGCTCGAATTTGTCGGATTACAAGGTACTCTCTTGGAAAAAAATTCGGACTATAGGGGGTCCTCTATAATCCGACAAATCCGATAGTTCGACACTATCCTGCAAAATGTTTGTCGGACAACAGGCGATCCACTGTATTGTGAAAACGTTCCGTGGTTTCTGTGTAAGTTTTCATCCTCTGAAAATCATTATCATCATCTCAGCGTTAATCCCAGTCGCATCCCAAGCTTTTTTAGCTTTGGAGTCTAGGGTCCGCTTTACCAATCTAACTGCTGATTTTGACTAAACTTGTAGGGTAAAACCGGGATAGATGCCGCGCTGGGATAGATGCCTCGTTTCTAAAAACTCAACTACTAGAGAACAAAACAGCAGATTCGTTGTTTACATACGCGCCACATGCACCCCCCACCTCAGTGACGCGCGAGTTGTTGTGCTAGACGGACGTTTCTCGCTTGTGTGTTGAATTACATTCGCAGCGGATGCGACGAACGCTTCAAAATTTCAAACGTAAGTATTCACTATTCCATATCTTTATAAACAGTTAAATGATTACATTTTATTTGAATTGTTTTAATACATTGGTTCTTTGAGAACACATTTAAGAGTCAATCACTGATGTTTGCATTTATTTTATTTATAAAATATTGAGAGGCATCTATCCCTAGTGAAAAGGATAGTTGCCCCGAGTTTACAAGGGATAGTTGACTTTAGGGGCATCTATCCCTCTATACTGCAAGAGCCTTATCGAAGTATTTAAAATTCATAGTCGTGAATATTTTCATATTTCCTAATAGTAGAATATTAGAAAACACCAAAAAAAATGTATCCAAATTTACGTTCATAATTCGAATATGATGAAATGAGTGTAGATACAGTGTTTTATTTATCTAAATTTGCTTATTGTAGGTGAGCCATGCCAAGGAAATACAAAAGAAAAGAGGGAGTACGAGCTCGAGTAGTTTCTTGGACAACAGAGCAGCTACAGTCAGCTTTCCATGAATTGGATAAAAAAGAATTGGGGATCAATGAAATATCCAGACAATTTGGGATTCCATCCAGAACATTGCGAAGGCGTTACGCTATTAAAAACCAAACTAAGCTGACTTTGGGAAAACATCCTGTCCTGGGTTTTGAACACGAAAAAAGGTTGGTAGCGCACATTTTGAAGCTATACGTACGTTAGCATACCAATTTGCCGAAAAGCTACAGATTCAACACAATTTTGATAATGAAAACCAGATGGCTGGGAATGAATGGTTCAAAAGTTTTATTGAGCGAAATCCAGAGTTGTCTATTAGGCAAGCAGAAGGTTTATCTGTGCTAGGGCTAAAGGTCTTAGCAGAGAAGAAGTGAATAATTTTCATGAACTTCTGACAAAAGTCCTGGCCGATAATGATCTCTTGAATAAGCCTGAAAGGATTTATAATATGGACGAATCAGGAGTTCAGCTTAACAATAAGCCTGGCAAAGTTGTTGCAAAGAAAGGTGCAAAAGTAGTAAATTCAGTTACATCTGCGGAGAAAGGTGAAACAATGACTATCGTAGCCTGTTGCAGTGCCATTGGTAATTTTCTCCCACCAGTAGTAATAATTAAAGGTGTAAATAAGAAACCAGAATTCGAGAACGCTCTACCACTGGGCTCAAAAGTATACATGAACAAAAACAGTGTAAATGAAGATCACCTCTCACCTAATGCTGAAAAAGGTACAAAAAACCATAGGACTACCCGTGAAAAAAACTAAAAAAAAAATTTGAAGAGACTAATTCTATAGATGAAAATGTTTGCGTAGAATGCTTCGATACCTATAATAACACGAAGTCCAAATCTGATTGGATCCAGTGGATTATGTGTCAGTAGTGGCTGCACGAGACATGCACACTTTTTAAGAACTATTGCTCAAGATGTGGAAAACTTAAAATGTCCGGTTCCACTTAATGAAGGATAATTCCTTACAAATATGTTGATTTTTTTAAATGTTTAAATAATAACTAAGGTTAAACGAATTTATTATTTTTTATTTTGTTAGAGATTCATATGAATGTTGATTTTTTTTTAAATGTAAAGTAATTATTTCTACGTTAAAACGGGAATGTTTCGTTTGAGATGATTCTATATGATAGTTTTAATATGTTATCGCTTAAACAGATTTTTTTATATATTTTGTAGGCATGCCTAAATATAAATATGGTTAAGCATTTTATATTACCTAAGATAATAAATAAATATTACATTTTGATTACGTATTCTTCTTAGTTATTTAAAAAGGCATCTATCCCGCATCACAGGCATCTATCCTCCTAAGTGATTTCATAGTGGGGCATCTATCCATATAGGTAGGCACCTATCCTCAAAAAATGTGTTTCGCAAGAATTACATTTTTGCAAAACCAGTAATGGTTAGGTAAATAAATACAGTTTCTAAAGCTTTATGAATGATTAAACTAACTAAATTACAGGGTCAATCTAAGCAAATATGTTTGGTATTCAAATAATGAAACACTTTCGAAAAGTGGGGCATCTATCCCGGTTTTACCCTAATACTTCTCTGAGATTTGGCATGAGAATAGTCGTTAAAAAAATTGAAATTTGAATACTGGTTAAGTACGAGTCAGATTATAGCCAAGCGATTCGTCTGGTGAAGCCGTACGGAGGACGGGTCTGAGCAGTTGTGTTGCGATGTATGTCGGGTACGATGCGTCAAATGTTGTTGTGTCGGGAGTTTGGTCGTGGAGGGTCTGCACATCAATCTCCCTCTGGCGCAGTATCGCTCGTCGTGTTGTTCGGTTTAACATTGCACCACCTCGCTCAATTGCCGTCTTCCTTCCTATTCACAAGTTTTTTTTAAGTGAATGGGCTTAATAAACTAGCGCGCTTTACTATCAACGATTGCATCACTGCTTACCATCAGGCGGGATTGCAGTCAAGCGCTAGTTTATAATTATTAAAAAAAAATTACGTTCTTCTGATTTTTTAAGACCTTCAAATCTATAAAATTTGGCATCGGGGTAGTCGTTAGCATTAAAGTAAAGGAAAAATTTCAAAAATGGTAAAGGACAAGTCAGACTAAAAGTGATTTACCAAATATTTAAAAAAATACTATTCTAGAAGGTCAGACTTACTTGACTTATAAATAAAATAAATAATAAAATAATTATAATCATTTAATCGTCGTAACAAAATAATTATATATCAATTACAACCACACTTAACAATATAATTAATAATCTGTAGTATCCTGGCTTTCTCACGAGTTGCAACGTTCACATTCATTGCCTTTTGAATATTGTTGTTTTTGTCAAACGATTTCTAATTTTATCTGTAGGTTCGCAAATTTGCTTCGTTAGGTGGTGAATCTGAACCGTAGAAAACAATTAGTTTTATCATTAAGTTTCTGTGATTGTCATCAAAATCCTGTTCGAGTGAGTGAGTGACTAAATTATTAAAAATATTTGAAAACTTAAATGAACCAAGCACTTTGTTGGTAATAAAAGTAACTTGTTTAAGCGTTCCTAAACTATGAACACCAGATTTGGATTTCTGTTCTCTCATAATTTTCTCTGTAGTTTCACAGATTTTTGAAACATCACAAACAAAACATAATAAACAAATGAATCATCAGTAAAATGCTTTGAGCAAATATGACTATGTCTCTTTGGAATCCAATTTTGTCGCCTAATGCAATTTAGCCATTCTTCTTTTTTGTAGTCTTTCTTTCTTTCTTTTCTTTAGAGTGAATACTACTTCAACTCTTCAATTGCCTCTGTGGTTAGATACCACAATTTTGCCAATAACACGTGTAACAAATTATAGAAATTCTTTAAAAAAATATTTCACAATAATGGCGGATATCGCCAATGACTGTTGAAAAAACGGCCGCGTGAGCCGCCTACTAGATTTGATGCAAAGCCATGATGTGGCCGCTATGCTGCGATATTTCAATGTTCTTTATGAATTATTCACTGAATGTACTTTTTACTACATAGATTACGCGTTTTTATTTAATAAACGACACTCTAAACAATTTTAAAAGTCCAATGAAAAATGCGCGTGACACTCATCTTGGCTTTCCTGTCAAAAACCTTTTTTGTAGTCGTCTGCAGGAAATCTGTAAATTAAAATCATCTATACTATTAGTTACATCACTACATAAGATCAAACAACGCACACGCGACTATGTCAAGTTGTTCAGTGAAAGAAACGTTAGTATTTGAATTTAAGTACTTCTGAATTTGGAAGAGTAAATTAGAACCAATAGAACCAAATGACATTTTCTACCTTGTGAATGACAGATTGAAGTGCCACAAAGAGCAAATAGTTTTTATTTTTCCACTCGTCTGTTTTGTCGTATGCTAGAACAGTACGAACTAATGTATTTTGTTGTTATTTTAGTACGGTTTCTATAGCTTTAGTTATTGTTCTGAGAGTCTTCTTCTTCTTTTTTCAAGGTGAGATTCAACCTCAACTCTTGTTCAATGGCACCTGTGGAATAGATACCATAATTTTGCCAATAACACGCGTAACAAATTATAGAAATTCTTTGAAAATTTTATTTCACAATAATGGCGGATATCGCCACAGTTGAAAAAGACGGCCACGTGAACCGTCTATGAGGGAGGTTTGAGACAAACTCATGATGTGGCCACTATGCTGCGATATTTCAATGTTCTTTATGAATTATTCACTGAATGCACTTTTTACTACATAAATCACGCGCTTTTATTTAGTAAACGATACTTTAAATAATTTTAAAAGTCCAATGAAAAATGCGCGTGACACTCATCTTAGCTTTCCCGTCAAAACTCCGTTCTGAGGGTCAGATAAACTTTATATAAATGGCGGTTTGACATATTTTCTGAACAAAATCTGTCAAGCTTATTTATTTATTCTTCAGATAAATGTTATCAGAAGATTGAAAAATCAGCCCTAAATGTTATTTTTTTGTTGTCTTTTTGTGGTCATAAGTTGGCCGACTGCCCTTCAGCCATATTTGTTTTGTTGGTCCTGTTCAAGTAGTGTTTTAGAAATAAATAAAAAAGAGCGGCCCCAAAGTTATTTTATTTACAGTGCTTAGATTATAAATAATATAGGCACTGTGGCTGGAATCCCATCATTTCTAGATTAGTTAACTAATCTAGAAATTAGTTCATTATATTATTATGGTGTAAAACCCTTACAATCGTTGAATATCACAGGCTCGCACACGCACTTAACGGACAGACTACCGACACGTCTACTCCCGCCTGTGGCTCTCGTAAGAATGACCGACGTGGTGCGCTCGAGACAATGCTCTCTGTCTGAGAGTGACAGTGTTGTCTGTGGTTAATGATAAAACGCATACACTATGGGATTCCAACCACAGTGTTTATCAAATGTTAAACAAAATAAACTGTCTCTCAGTGTCTCTAATTTTTATTAATAATAATAATTATAACACAACTCATTATTTTAACTCCTTAACTTATTTACGTAAAATATTCAAAAACGCGTATATCCACTTTTCTCGGTGGTAGGCCTCACCATCGGCCGCCGGCGTAGTTACCACCCACCAGACAAAGTCATGCCGCCAAGCGATTCGTCGTGTTCCGGCATGATGTCTGGTGAAGCCGTTTGGAGGGCGGGTCTGAGCAGTTGTGTTGCGATGTATGCCGGGTACGATGCGCCAATTGTTGTCGTGTCGGGAGTTTGGTCGTGGAGGGTAGCGGGATCCGAAGCACGGTTTTCCGCTGGCCGACCGCAGGTAGTTGGGGGCCCAAGTAGTGTGCCAGCCACACATGAAAGGCTGCCCCGCCAACTGCGAAAAATCCCAGGGTGGCCCCATCGTGCCGGTTGGCGACCGGACGAGAGGACCCGTTGGCGATCCCTGGGGGGGATCGGGCGTCCCCACAGTCTCCAGATCAATCTCCCTCTGGCCCGGCATCGTTGGTCGCATTGTTGGTATTAACATTACATCACCTCACTCAACTGCCGTCTTCCTTCCTATTCACTCATTTTTTTTTTTTTCAAATGAAAAAGTCAAATAAGAAAAGTAGGTGTGTACAGCGGGCGCACGTCCTCTCTTTCAAAGTGCACCTCTCTAATATTCGAGGTCTGCACTCCAATCTCATTGCAGTACATCACCACCTTGAGACTGAGAAGCCCCATCTACTTTTCTTGACGGAGACCCAGATCAGATGTCCGTCTGATGCGGCATACCTCAACTACCCGGGATACACATTGGAGCACCATTTCCTGCAGCGTGCCGGGGTCTGTGTGTATGTCCGCAATGACAATTGTTGCCGGCGCCTCCGTCACCTCGAAGACCCTCATTTCTCGTCCCTATGGCTGTTGGTTGACACTGGTGTGGACAAAATTGTTAATATAAAAATACAAAATACACTTGTGTCTACCGATCGCACAGCGGTGATCAGGAGACAACTCGTTTATTTGACCACCTCAGTGAGGCTGCTGACAATGCACTGCAGCGGCACCCTGACGCACACTTCGTCGCTCTGGGGGACTTCAATGCCTGCCATCAGGACTGGCTTTTCCCGTACCAGAGGACCGACCACGCTGGAAGAGAAGCGCGAAACTTCGCGCTTTCAATGGGCCTTTCCCAGCTGGTAAAGCAAGCGACTAGGGTGCCTGATGTAGTTGGTCATACTGCCAATTGTCTGGACCTTCTGCTGACCACTGATCCGGACAGGTGTGTTGTAACAGTTTCCTCACCGTTGGGAACTTCAGACCACTGTCTGGTGAAGTCTGTGTCGACCTTCTCCCCACCAGATCACGACTCTCGTGGTGAACGGCGAATATGGCGATACAGGTCAGCAGACTGGGATGAGATGCGCCATTTCTTTGCGTCTTATCCTTGGCAGCAGGTCTGCTTCTCTTCTAGCAATCCGTCGAGCTGTGCGGATGCTATAACCGATGTGGTGCGTCAAGCTATGGAATATTTTATTCCCTATAATGACGTGCCCGTCGGTGGCTCGGCTCGCCCATGGTTCAATGCCGATTGTGCCCAAGCCGAACAGCGTAAGCACACGGCATTTCTCACCTGGGTTGACGCTCGTGACCGCGGAGCTCCGGATCTAAGCTCAAAGAAGAGAGCCTTTAACCGTGCTGCCAAGTCCTACAAAAAGGCACTAAAGAAGGCTCGCTTCGACCGTATTACCCATATTGGCAACAAGTTATCTGCGCAGCCTTCCGGTAGCAGATCTTTTTGGTCCCTTGCCAAATCGGTCGAGGCGAACTTCTGTCGGCCCTCACTGCCTCCGCTGGTTAGGCCTGATGGAACACTGGCCCATACGGCGAGAGAGAAAGCAGGTCTCTTTGCATCTCTCTTTGCCCATAATTCGCGTCTTGATACTGGCAGTGCTACTCCACCTATTTTACCCCATTGCGGTACTTCAATGCCTGAGGTTCGCATTCGGAACAAGGAGGTTCTGAGAGCACTGTGTCGTCTGGACGTGAATAAGGCTAGTGGTCCGGATGGTATACCAGCGATTGTTCTAAAAGCATGTGCGCCCGAGTTGTCTCCTGTATTGACACGCTTGTACCGCCTCTCATTTGGGACTGGTATAGTGCCCAAGTCCTGGAAGCTTGCCATCGTGCAGCCCGTGCCCAAAAAGGGTAGTCGTGCCGATCCTACCAACTATCGGCCGATTTCGATCACCTCCATACTTTGTAAAATTATGGAGCGTGTATTGAACTCGCGCCTCTTGGCATACCTGGAAGGTAACGATCTCCTCAGTGACCGACAGTACGGGTTTCGCCGCAATCGGTCAACTGGGGACCTACTAGTGTATGCCATTCACTTGTGAGGCGAGGCCCTCGAGAGAAATGGGGAAGCGATTGCTGTCTCCCTTGATGTCTCGAAGGCCTTCGACCGGGTATGGCACGCTGGCCTTTTGAGTAAGCTTCCAGCGTACGGCATTTCCCCTAGCCTGACTGGCTGGGTAAAAGACTTCCTGACTGAACGGTCCCTCCGAGTTGTTGTCGACGGATGCTCATCTGAGCCCATGTCGACTAATGCCGGTGTTCCTCAGGGGTCTGTTCTCTCTGCAACTCTGTTTTTGCTGCATATTAACGATCTGCTGATGCCCGGTATCTATGGGTATGCAGATGACAGCACAGTTGTGGAGAGATACCTGCCGGATGCTCGGGCTAGTAGGGAATCAATCCGGTCCGAAAGAGAGGCCATGGTAGAGCGAACGAGTGTTGCACTTCAGGCAGTCTCTGAATGGGGCAATGCCAATCTTGTAGCATTCAATGCCGCCAAAACGCAGGCGTGTCTCTTCACCGCCAAAAGGAGCCCGTTCACCTTGGCTCCTACTTTTCGGAATGTATCCTTGGAGTGTACCGACCGCCTTCAGCTTTTGGGTGTTGAGATTTCCTCGAACCTAAACTTTGGGCGGTTCATTGAGTCCAAGGCCAAGGTGGCTGCCAGAAAACTTGGTGTAATCGCAAAGGTCCGGCAGTACTTCACACCAGGGCAGCTTCTAATGTTGTACAAAGCACAGGTCCGTTCGTGTGTGGAGTACTGCAGCCACATTTGGGCTGGTGCTGCTAAGTGTCACCTGGCCACTTTGGATTCAGTGGAGAGGCGTGCGAAGAGGCTGATTGGTGACCCTGATTTAACTCGAGTTGGTCTCCAAAGCCTAGAGCACAGGCGTAGAGTAGCCAGCCTTTCGGTGTTCTATAGGACACATTCTGGGGAGTGTGCGAGGGAATTGCACGATTTAATTCCCCCATCTCCGTTCCACCATCGGACGACCCGTCGTACGGCGAGTTTCCACCCTTATGTTGTTAACACCTCAACGATCCGGACGAAGCGTTTCGCCTCGTCCTTTATACCGCGTACATCGAGGGACTGGAACAATCTGCCGGCGGCGGTGTTTCCGTCGGACTACAATTTGAGTGTCTTCAAGGCTAGAGTGAATAGGCTCTTAATAAACTAGTGCGCTTTACCATCAACGATTGCGTCACTGCTTACCATCAGGCGGGATTGCGGTCAAGCGCTGGTTTATATTATAATAAAAAAAAAAAAAAAAAAAAAAATCCACCTTGATTTTGAATTACTGCCAGGAGCCGGTCACACATCGATTCAATCAGTTCCTGACATATGTCAGTATCCCTAAAACTTTCCCAGATTGTGTGACAGTGATCTATAAGTGCTTCTCTAGTTCTTTCGTTTCGATTGGATCATTTCTGGACCATCGAACCCCATAAATTTTCGATTGGGTTTAAATCGGCACTTTTTGAAGGCTACATTTAAATTCGTTCGGTTATCACTGAACCACCTTCTAACGATCCTTACTGTATGAATTGTTGCGTTGTCTTGCACAAAATTAATCCTTGTTGAAGATAATATGTTCGCAAAGTCGGAAGCACACTCTCATCCAATAAATCAACATAATCCTGAGCAGTTGCTCTGGGTGGTAAATTTACAAGTTCTCCAACGCCTGCTAAACTAATCCAGCCAGAAATATTAGAAGTAATGCGACCAGATGCATTGTTAGCTATGATGTGGTCTTCTGTGTATCGCGTGTTGTCAATCCGCCACAAATGCAATCTGCCCGTTTGCGAAGATGCAAAAGTCTTTTCATCGATGAAAGCCGTAGACGACCAGTCAAAATTCAAATATTGATGTGCTAAAATAAGTCTAGCAGTTTTATGGGATTGTGATAAAACAATTTTTTTTGCAGGCCGCCTGTGATGCAGGCCCATAACCTGTAGGTGCCTTCTAACTGTTACTGGGAGGATTGCAAACATTTCAGCAAAATGTCTCGTCGGCGTGAAGCTATCCAATATATGTTGCCTTTGCATTATGCGGCTCTGCCCTTCCGGTATAACAAGAAGGCAATGGTTATTTTTTTTGCTTTACGTCATTAAGGTTTCCTTCGTCACCGAATCGTCGAACCCACCGGCGAACTGTGTTTCTAGTCACATTTAACCGTCTTGATATTTCGTGAATCCCTACTCCCTGTTCGTGTAACTCAACAATTTGATGTCTTAATTGCTCACGATTAGCTGCAAACATATTTGTGTAACTTAGAATTATAGTATTTTACAGCAGACTATAAATATTAATATAATTTTTTTACCTGACACTGAATGTAATTGACTGAAACATTCAAATTTGTAATTAGAATACCGTGGCAGCTTTTGCGCAAAGAGTTTATCAATATAAGGGGTATTTCGATATTTAAATGACGTAACTTGACAACTAAACTTTTCACCACTACTGTTGAACTGACATTTCCGACCTTATTGCAATTTGAATATTCTTACAACATTTTAAAGAAATGGGTCTGAAATTAAAGTTAAATTAAGTGTTAAGTAATTAGTGAAATTAAAGATGCAATCGTTTATCAACCCAAAATTCGCGAGCCCAATTCCCTACTAAATAAACTTGATAATTTTGTCACCGAACCCTCTTGTAAAACAATGTATTTAATACAAAACACCCCTCAAGCTCGTCACCCATGATTAGTCTTTCACAAAGCCGACAAATGTAACCTTTATATTAACAACCCCGCGAAAGGGTGGGATTAATGGCCGATCGATAAGAACCTGGAAGCAACGTTACACTGAATCTTTGAGCTAGTAAATATTCTGAACTAGCTGCGGTTCAAGGTTCACCTGTGTATGTTTCGCTCCTGTGAGTATATCAGGATAAAAAGTATCCTTTGTTTCATTGCTGGTTATGAACCATCTGTGTGCCAAATTTAATCCAAATCCCTGTTAAAGTTTTTGTGTAAAATAGTAACAAACATCCCTCCTTTTTTGTTTGGGATGGAAATCATCTCCCGCTCTGGGAAGAGCGCAAGGGCGTGTCAGAGTTCTGCTGACTAAAACCCATCCGAATTCCTTTTCTTGCCTGTGTACCAGGGGCACGGTTTCTCTTTTGATCGACCCGCAACCCTGACCCAGGCATCAGTCTTTGTAAACCCCATCACGATGCGCTGACATGTCTTTGAGGCGCGCGTGAAATACAACGCGCCGTCGACCCGGGCCTGGTCCTTACCAAGCGGTGAGCTGGCCGCTGCTCGCCGCCCGCAAGCCCTCATCACTGCTTATCAGAAGGAGGTGACGGCCTACCACGCACTCTCGCTCGGGGCCATGGCCTAGTGGTAACACCCTGGCGTTTTCTACCGCCTTATCCGGAACAGGAACCTCCTGAAACAGCCGTGTCCAGTGAGGACCTGGGTCAGGCGGTAGGTGAGGACGCTGTGGCGCCTCTCTTGCCACTCCTTAAAGAGGGGATTTGCCGCCGCTATTATGGCGTGCCGAACACTAGGTTGCGCCAGTCGCAGTCTCCATGTCGCCATGAGATCCAGCCAGAGCTCTGTCCGAGGGCTATGGTCTCCAGATCCTATGGAGGCAATCGGACAAGGAGGCTCGCCGCCTCAGCGGAGACTTTGCGTATCCCCGGACTAGCCGAACTACCATCACCCTCTGGGAGGCAATCAGGTGTCAGGCTGGTTGCCACTTCAACTTCTACGGGGCCGGTGGCCTGTAGAGGGCCATGGACCACACGACACCCGCATAGAGGCTCCGGCAAGAGGTGTTTGGTCCCCCTTGATTGGGGACGGGCCTCTTCAGGGCAGCCCCGACCCGTTCCAGTCTGGGAGACAAACGTCGATGCTCCTCGAAGTTCCACCGGCTATCGAATAGGAGTCCGAGGTACTTCAGCGTCGACCCGACGCCGATGTGAACCCCTCCTACCGTTATGCAAACATCCATCTTTATTTCTAAGTAAACTTTTGTATTCATAATATCAGTGGGATGAAATGAACTACTGCTTCGTTGGTCTACAGCTTACGTTCTTATTGTAGGCGATAAGGCGTTCTCGTGGATGTTTGAGATTTTCAGGGTACCTCCCGAAATACAATACTAGCTTTGTCCTGTCAAATTGATATTCTATAGAGAGTTTATACGTAGGCTTACCAAGCTTCTGGCCTAAAGGGGGTGGGGGGAATCATGCCGGGGGGGGGGGGGGGGCAGGAAGTTAGGCCATGTGGTTTACCAAGATTTTTAGTGTCGAATCGTCAAATAAAATACTAAAGTGCTTATCGCTCGCAGCTACAATGCGCCAAACGTTGTGTCGGGAGTTTGGTCGTGGAGGGTCTACAGATCAATCTCCCTCTAGGGCAGCTTCGTTGGTCGTGTTGTTGGGTTTAACATTGCATCACCTCGCTCAACTGCCGTCTTCCTTCCTGTTCACTCTTTTGATTGAATCACTGCCACCAGGCGGGAGTGCGGTCAAGCTCAAGCACTAGTTTATATTTATGAATTGCATGACAGACTAACCAAAAGACTGTATTGCACCTAAATAGCAAAGGCGATTGATGACGGGGATCATCACGGGCCACTGCTCGCTGGATAAACATCTTCACAATAGGTATAACGGACAGCCAGAAGGCTGTCCGTGGTGCAGAGCCTTCATGGAGGCTTATAAGAATAGAGATGTATCCAAGGTATGAAAATCAAAAAAATAATTAAGTAGTCCGTCTTATAGATAATAAAAAAAATTAAGACCCCTATTTTTTATTTTGTCGAAATTACCAAAAACTACTGAGACATAGCGTATTAAAGTTACAGAGTGGGGGCTAATTACGTCACGCTGTGGTATATTTAGTACCACGGCGTAACGTCATGCGACATTTCAAACCAATATATCTTCCGAAGTATTTGAATGAAAGAAAAAATAAAAAATACGTGTTCAATAATTTTTATAAATCTATCTGGTGAACGTTAAATTATTGTTTAGGATTAAACGCAATTTCATGTACTTAATCTTCGAATGTACAGGGGCACCAAGATCTTATACAGATGTTCTCAATAAGCCAGGAGACTTAATGGGCTTCTGGAGGGAGGTGAGCTGGTTGAAATAACCGCCAAAGGCCGCCATAGCCCACGCACAAAAGGGATCTTTCCTGGGTTTTATTTTTATTTTTTTTTAATATCTAATTATAAACTAGCACTTGACCGCATTCCCGTCTGATGGTAAGCAGTGATGCGATCGTTGATGGTAAAGCGCTGTAGTTTATTAAGAGCGTATTCACTCAGAAAAACTGAGCGAATAGGAAGGAAGACGGCAGTTGAGCGAGGTGATGCAATGTTAAACCCAACAACACGACCAACGATGCTGCGCCAAAGGGAGATTGATCTGAAGACCCTCCACGACCAAACTCCCAACACAACAACATTAGGCGCATCGTACCCGGCACACATCGCAACCCAACTGCTCAGACCCGTCCTCCGAACGGCTTCACCAGACAAATCGCTTGGCGGCAAGGCTTTGTCTGGTGGGTGGTAACTTCTGCCGGCGGCCGATGTTATGTTAGTTTCCTGGGTAAAAAAAATTGATTCTATTTAGTCCGTCATTCAGATTATAGAAAAATAAAAACTACCTTATTGTCCAGTGAAAGGACTAAGTGCGAAAACCAAACCCGTAACATAGAACCCTACGTAAAAACATAAAAATGAGTAGATACATAACAAAGTTATTTCGCCGCGTCGTCGCCATCGCATCGTCAGGTAATTTGGGCGCGACAGGAAGCACGATGACGTGTTAAGTAAGCGGCTGTCCGTTGCTAATGTTTCCCTCCAATCATTTGCCTTGTGAAACAACTATGTTTGGAGTCAAATTCCAGTGTAATCTTCTACAAACTTTACTTGGAACTTTGAACCTTACTGAATGGACTGCACCCAGCAGGGTAATTACGTAACTCACTAATGAGTAGACTTGCCTTATACATAAAGCCTAATTTTTGAAGTGAAACTTCTTTACGGACGCTTGACTTGGGGAGTAAGCTGGCGAAAGCGTTACGAAAAGTGATGGGGCATGGCAAACGGAAGTTAAGTGGGGGATATAAGCACAGAGGCGCCCGTGGCGCGAGCTTGGTACTACAAGGTCTACAACGAGTTTTTTTTTCAATAAAAATAGAAGATCTATGCAAAAAAAAATTTTATTTTTCAACAAAAATAGAAGATCTATGCAAAAATATTAATTTACCAATGAAACCATGAAATAAATTTAAATATTTATAGAAAATTAATATATGTATATGTGTATACATGTATATATTGTACACACATATATATATATATATACAGATGGAGCGAAAGAAGTTTCACTTCAGTCGTGTGGTCATAAGCACACTCGTATTTTTTTTTTGTTTCCTTTTTGGCTTCGCTCGATTTGTGCGTTTAGCCAATGTCACGTAATGAATAGGGTAGTTGACTAACAAAAACTAATTAGTCCGTCAGTCAGATTTCCAAAAAATACTAGACACGTATTTTTTCTTTTTTCATATAAACAAAAAATGAAGACCACACAGTGCGTTGAAAACTCGTGTGACGTCACTACACGCTACACTTTTTAGCGAGGAGTGACGTCACCAGCCACCACTCCTGATCTGTGATGCTTTTTATATTTGTCAATTTTTATTGATTTGATTAAACAAAATATACGTATCCAATACTTTTCTATACTTTAAATGACGGATTAAATAGAATATTTTTTTACCCAAATCACGCACTTTTATTTAGTAAACAAAACTATAAATAATTTTAAAAGTCCAATGAAAAATGAGCGTGACACTCAGCTTGACTTTCCCGCCAAAACTTCAGGTTATATGAGTTCATATAATTGACTATTATTCTTTTTTATGAGAGCTGTCACGCCCTTTATTCCTGAAGGGTTTTATTTAGTAAAAAGTTTTTACTTCCTTGCATTTCCAGTTTTAATGATTTTTTGATTGACATGGCTAGCTGGCATTTGGTGGATAGCTTTATTTAATGTTCGGTGTTAGCATTGTATAAAGTCATGTGTGTTTTTTTTAATGAACAGACAGTTGTGCTGCTGGGGAGTTTGTTCCGCCATTTCTTCCCAGCGAAAGCACTAGAAAGTGTCGAAGGGCGAGCGTTTTGGGGGACTGCCTTATGTATGTGTAATATTGACGTTCAAAAAGTGCTGATTCTCAGGCTAATTTGAATAAATAACTTTTGATTTTGAATTTTTGTATTCAGCTGAATCCTGTTAGACTGGAAGCTGACCCCAACATAGTTGGTGAATGGCAAGCAGATGCTGGTCCTTTAATCATCATTCACTAACATTATCCTGCATTTATCCCAGATTATTTGGGTCGGCACAATATACGGGGTGTATCTGACATCGTAACGCAAACTTCGCGAAAAGGCTAAACCGCATGCGGCATGCTACTAATAAAATTATGAAAGTCATTCATGTCGTTAATGAACGGTTACAGAATTCACAGTGTTTAAAAAAACACTGTGAATTCGGCCTGAATGAAAAAAAAAAAAGTCGGCTCGGCCTTTGAACGCTGCAAGCGTGCCGCTGCGCGGGTTTGTAGGTATGATGTTGATCCCTGATGTGAACTCTATTAAATCAGTTGATAAGATAGTTTTTCGAGTTTGTTTTCATTGCGCTTTTTTGTGTAATTAGAGAATTAATTAATTTTTTACTGTAAAATCTTATTGGGTTATAAAAGTATACTTAGCAATTATGGACGGTCTAAAGTGAAAAAAATTACATATATTTTTTTTTAAATCATGAAAAGCCGACGAAAAATTCCACCACTGGGGGGTTCAGAATCATGTATTGGATCCATGGTACTCGTTGTGCGTCGATGTCAGATACACCCTATACAGTATGTTAAGAAAACCCTGTCCGACCCATAAGGATAATAAAGGTTAGGTAAACACATGACCAAATATAATATAAAATTTTACGTATTCATCATAGTACCAATACAAATGAATTTTGAAATAATCTTTTTTCCCGCGAATTAGTTCCACTTTCCCCGAAATTTGGTAATTTTTAAAAAGTGACAACCCGGTATTATTATGAGCGAATAGCGATGCGACCACGTGCTGCATGCCCTGCCGCCCGCCCCCCGCGGGCGGCAGGCGAAGGGTGGTTTAACGGCGCCTTTATTAAGTTACCTCTTTTTGCGAAATAATATTTATTTTTTTAGAGGGATTTTGTTTTTTAAGTTTAGCCCGGTTTTGTATGCATTAGTAGAATCAGTTATCGATACCTAACAACACCTTCACGGGTCGGGACAGGGTTTTCTTAACATACTGTATACGTCGGGGTCAGCGACGGCAGAGACGATAGTGTCGTCACTCAGCATCTTGGTGTGCCGGTAAAGATTGCATTTCGCAGGTAAAGTTTTGAATTAAAGCACGACGTGTAAATATACCCTCCAATCTTGACAATAACAATCTAAATAGGCAAAACAACAGTTTCGCCCCGTAAAAGTGCCTTGGTCCGCGTCTCAATCCGAAGTGACCGTTCGACCATCTTGACTTTCCGAAACGACTCCGTCCTCGAGCCGCCATTACAAAAATAACGTCACTGCGTTTACCCTACTACTACACAAATCAAACAACTAGCAATTTTCACTAAAATTTGAAAAAAAAAATTCAATCTGTGATTGTAATTATATACGAGTATATCCTGTTTTAAACAGGTTTAGGTTGTTCAATGAATTTATGTATCTACACAAGCGAAAGTCTATCATTACTATATTTGTCAGTATTTCTTTTCTTAGTTTATTTATTATTAGTTTTTAGCAATATCATTTCTTTTTATCTAACACGTCTATATTTTTTATTTAAGTATGCATACACGCGTTATGCTGTTGTATAGAACTGGTTTATATCTGTCACCACACATCAGGGTCCAGTTGAAAACCAGCGTCAGGCACTAGTTGTTTGGCATTTTTGTTGAACTGGACCTTTTTGGTGCAGCCACGAGGCACATTTTGCTGCTATTTTTTACATAGGGATTTTTTACTTTTTGTTTGATTTTTTATTTTATTTTGTTGCTACCTCATATATGTTTATGCTAGATGTATTGTGTGTCTTTAAGTCTGTGCTGAATAAATATATTTTCTTTCTTTCTTTCTTTCTTTCTAAAATGCTTTCACCTCCATCCACGACATATATTTTTAATTATTTCAATTAAGTGGCAGTGGGCAGGGCACATTGCCCTCTTAATAAATCTAATATATAAAATTTTCTTGTCACAGTATTTGTCCTCGAACTTCTTGCAGAACGGCTGAACCGATTTTAATGAAATTTCATATATATACGAAATATACGTTAGATCTGAGAATAGGTTTTTATCTATTTCTTATATTCTTAAATGCAATTTTTGCGGTTTGCAATATTATTTTATTAGCGGCCGCCGGCGACTTCGTTCGCGTGGAGTTAGTTATACCCTGCTCCTATTACCCGCAGCGTAATGTTATATAGCCAAAAGCCTTCCTGGATTAATGGGCTATCCAACGCTAATATAATTTTCAAATCGACCAGTAGTTCTTGAGATTAGCCCGTTTCAAACAAACAAACTCTTCAGCTTTATATATTAGTATAGATTATATTGTTATTGATATACTTACATGTATTTTTCTTTGTAATAAAAATAACATATACCGCGTGGTACCGGACTTAGAATGTACCGACCCATATCCTCCCGTGGGTGTCGTAAGAGGCGACTAAGGGAACTGCCACCAGGGAAACGGGCAGCAGCGCTTCTCCTGTGGAATATCAAATTACTGCGATCCCCCCCCCCCCCCCCCCCCCCTGCCAAGCATGAGTATTATGGCCCCACCCATGCAATGAAAGCCTTAGGGGAGGCCTTTATAGGCTGAACTCACTGAAGAAGAAGAAATATAAACTAGTCATCATTTTTTTTTTTTTTTATATACGGACAAATCACACAGATTGAGCTAGCCCCAAAGTAAGTTCGAGACTTGTGTTATGGGATACTAACTCAACGATACTATATTTATAATAGATACATATATAGATAAACATCCAAGACCCAGGCCAATCAGAAAAAGATTGTTTTCCATCATGACCTGGCCGGGGATCGAACCCGGGGCCTTCACGTCGCAGGCAGGCGTGTTGACCGCTACGCCACGGAGGACAACCTTTTTATCGTCCCACTACTGGGTCAGCCCCCTAATCGGCGAACATGTTTTTGTCAAATGAATGCGACTAGTTGGTATCAGTTGGGATCGTTCGGACCGCCCATTGGTCCGTTCGGTCCAAACCATCCCAACTAGTCGCAATCATTTGACAAAAATGTGTTCGCCGATTAGGGGCTGATCTCATCTCATACAGAGAAGGATTGAGCGTAAACACCACGCTTGCTCAATGCGGGTTGGCGATTTCAGACTTAAAGTCCAGGTTTCCTCAAGATGTTTTCCTTCACCTTCAGTCATTAGTGTCCAAGATATACTTATTTAGAAATTACATGTAACTTTAGAAAAGTTACATTGCTACTTGCCTGACCTGGAATCGAACCCGCGCACTCATACTTGAGAGGTTGGTGTTTTAACCACTAGGCCATCACGACATATACAAACTAGTGCTTGACCGCAATCCCGCCAGATGGCAAGCAATGATACACTCAAAATACTGAGTGAATAGGAAGGAAGACGGCAGTTAAGCGAGATGATGCAATGTAATCAACAACACGACCAACGATGCTGCGCCAGCGGGAGATTGATCTGGAGACTCTCCACGATCAAACTTCCGACACAACAACATTTGGCGCATTATACCCGGCAAACTTTGTAAGACAACTGCTCAGACTCGTCTTCCGTTCGGCTTCACCAGACATCATGGTGGAACACGACGAATCGCTTGGCAGCAAGACTTTGTCTGGTGGGTGGTAACTTCTGTATATCAAAGTATTATACGTAAACACACCATCTCCACCTCACCTTTAAATTTTTTGAAGTAAAAACTTCTTTAACGACATTGAGCACTTGTTGGATGGGAAAAAAGCAATGAATTCGCGTGAGCGTGACCGACCCTCCGACCCTGATCTAGGCTATGATCCGGAGCGAGATTGCATGACAGGCCGTCACCTCCTTCTGTGAAGCAGTGATGCTGGTAAAGGAGGGGCAGAGCAAGTGAGAGAGTTTGAATCCAGCGCCTTCACGCCTTTAGTCGCCGCAGGAGACGCCCTGGTCGGGAGACGATATAGAACTCCCGGCCGCCGTAGGTGCGGGCTTGCGGGCAGCTCGTCGCCCGGTAGGGACTAGGCCTGGGTCGACGGCGCGTTGCGACACGCGCCTCAAAGCGATGTCAGCACATCGTGACGGGGTCCACGAAGACCGATGAATCATGGGTCAGGGTTGCGGGTTGGTTAAAAAAGAAACCGTGGCCCTTTCGCACAGGCAAGTGAAGAAACACGGGTGGGTTTTAGCCAGTAAAAGTTTGACACGCGTTTCCGCTCCGCCCAGACCGGGAGAGCACATTTGATGAACAAAAAAAAAAAGCGTGGCCGACCCGAAACCGTGATCCTGTTTTTTAATGATTTCAGTTTTTCTTTTATAAATTATAACGGGTATACTCTTGTTGTCTCCAGGTTCTGCCCTTCAGTATTCATCTACCTGGGCTTGGTCGTGCCTGCGATATGGCTGCTGGAGCTTCACAAGGTAGACCTTAGGCTGCAGAAGAAAATGACCAACGTTACTTACGTAGAGGTATGCTATGTATGTATTATGTATGTCTTCTTCGCTACCGCTAACTAATCAGCATGACACCGGTGTAAGCATGGTATTAATATACTTTTATTTTTTGTTTTGCGAAACCTGTATATAGTTCGTTCAGAATAAGCAACTGAATAAATTGCAATCATTTTTACACCTGTGTATGTACTGTGTTGCAGTGGGGTTACTAAGCGCGCACGGTAGATCATAGTACTCGGCGCAACAGCTGACGCCAGAGGTCAACGCACCGATCTCGTCCGCTCGAGCGGGGCGTGTACCATATTTTTGTTGGGACAGCCAAGTAGGATAAAAGTTCATAATTTTGTAGTTTTTCATGATGTATTTTTGAATTTTGGTAGACCGATTAACTGGAAAAAGGCGCGGGAACACAAGACCGGTCATTGTGGAAAGCCTTGGGGGGGGGGGGGGGGCTTTGTCGTGTCCACGTGTGACCTCTATAGGCTGAAGAAGAAACAAGTAGAGACCCTTTAGATAGATTCTAATTTCTTAGTAAGGCTAAGGCCAAATCTCGTAATTAAAAACATTCAAAATTTAGTTGCTGTGCAGTCTCATTTTGGCGGCAAAAGAATGTCAAAAACTTGTAATAGTGCAGAGAAATCGAGGATTTTTTTTACACATTGAGGCAGAGATGATACGGTCCTCTGATTTTACATAAGGGTGGTATTAATATCCTTTTAGTAGAATTAGGCTCACTACTTCCTCGCAAATCTGGTGAAATATTAATTTAATTAGTTTTTTGTTAAAAAAAAAACGGTGCCCCTCACTAGGAATTTCTCCTGTATCGTGGGTGCGTTTAGAAACATATAAATTCACATACAGAAACATCCAGACCCGGAACTACTTGTAGATCATACAAATATTTTGTTCCGTGCGGGGATCGAACCCGCGACACACAGCGTAGCACCCGATCGCTAACCACTTCGCTAACTGTGTCGTCACTAAGATGTAGTTGCTTACCATTTACCCAACCCAAACATACGCCTCACACCACACACACACACATTACACACACTTACAACACATAGACAGCGCACACGCATGCACACCCACGCATCTACAGCTGCCTAATTATTTGTATTATTATTATTTTTTTCTTTTTTTTTAATTATTTGCTTCATCACTTTCGTTGTTAAGATAGCACAGATATGGGAAGAGCGAGACAGCTCTGATTCAAGTACTATTATTGTAAAGGGTTTTTCAATAGGGACGCTCGAACTTTGACAGCGCATAGCGGCCATCTTGGTAATGCGATAGCTGTCAAATTTGGCATGAATACATATTTAGTCGTGACATTTCACCATAGAACGCTACACGCTTCAACAACACGTAGAAATTATTAAAATTTGTTATCAAAATCAGTGCTCTATTCGCCTAACGTTCCGTGCGTTGCGATGGCGACCGATTTTTTGTGGTCTAGGGTAGGGTTACAAACATGTGGTTCCAACAGGACGGCGCCACTTGCCATACAGCATGGGAAACGTTAAATTTATTGAAAGAGAAGTTCGAGAGCTTCGTCATCTCGCATGGTGGGGACATACATCAACTGGCCCCCCGTGATCGTGTGACTTAATACCGCTCGATTATTTTCTGTGGGGCTACGTGAAATCTCTAGTGTATGCAGATAAACCACAGTCAATTGCTGCCCTAAAGGCCAATATAACTCGCGTTCTTCGTGAAATTGAGCAACATTTATGCGAATACGTCCTTCAAAATTGGTCCACCAGAATACACCATCTACAGCGGAGTCGCGGTGGCCATTTGGCTGATATTATTTTCCACACAAAATGTCATTGAATATTCTTTAAAATGTAATAAAAATTGTGGCAATATCACTTAAACAGATTGTTTTATTTCATTTCAATGTTCGAGCGCTCTTAATGAATAACCCTTCAGTTTAATGGAGTCACTTCAAATTATGTATGATACAATTCTTGAGATAAAATAAATATTTATGTATTTTGTATATATATATTTTTTTCTATCTTTTACTTTTATATTTATAAGACGATATATACGAACTTAGATCAAATTTTGTATATGTTTTCGAGATAAAAAAGGATATGGTTATGTATATAATATGTAAAGAAAACCCTGTCCGATCCGTAAAGGTATTGTTAGGTATCGATAACTGATTCCACTAATGGATGCAAAACCGGGCTAAACTTAAAAAAAAAAATCTCCCAAAAAAAATAAATATTATTTCGCAAAAAGAGGTTACCTAATACGTGTGCTGTAAGCAACCCTTCCGCGGGAGGCGGGGGACACGGCACGCGGCACATGGTCGCATCGCTATTCGTTCATAATAATACCGGTGTTGTCACTTTTTTTAAATATCCAAATTTCGAGGAAGTTGGAATTAATTCCCGGGAAAAAAAGATTATTTCAAAATTCTTTAGTCTTGTTACTATGATGATTACGTAAAATTTCATATTATATTTGGTCATGTGTTTACCTAACCTTTATTACCCTTATGGGTCGGACAGGGTTTTCTTTACATATTGTATACTTCTATTCGCTAAAATTAAGTGTCAGTGGGCAGGGCACATTGTTCGTAGAACCGATGGCCGATGGGGCAGTAAGGTTCTGGAGTGGCGGCCACGTACCGGAAAGATGCAACGTAGGGAGGCCCCCAACAAGGTGGACCGATGACCTGATGAAAGTCGCGGGAAGCCGATGGATGCGGGAAACATAAGACCGGTGATCATGGAAAGCCTTGAGGGAGGCCGTTGTCCAGCAGTGGACCTCTTTAGGAGAAGGAGAAGATGTATGTCATAAACTTTAAACCCTATTCTCAATTGTCCCCAGACGGACCTACCGATCCCTGGAGCCACAAAGATTCCCACAGACATGTGGGTGACACTTATAGAACAGTTTCTGATGCTGACTCTAATTGTGGGTCGCTGGCTGCTACCCAAAGGAGACCTCACAAGAGACCAGCTCAGCCAATTGCTGCTGGTTTATATTGGTAAGTGGCAATATATACTTGTGGGTTATCTATCACCCAGAAGTATAAGTAAGTATCCGGAGGACGGGTCTGAGCAGTTGTGTTGCGATGTGCGATGCCGGGTAAGATTCGCCAAATATTGTTGTTATTGTTGTGTTGGGAGTTTGGTCGTGGAGAGTCTTCAGATCAATCTCCCTTTTATTTGGCGCAGCATCGCTGGGTCGTGTTGTTGGGTTTAACATTGCACCAACTCGCTCAACTGCCGTCTTCCTTCCTATTCGCTCAGTTTTTCCGAATGAATTGGCTTTTAATAAACTAGCGCGCTTTACCATAAAAAAAAATATGAGTGTGCTTATGACCACACGAATGAAGTGAAAGTTCTTTCGCTCCGTCTGTATGTATATATATATATATATATATATATATATATATATATATATATATATATATATATATATATATATATATATATATATATGTGTGTGTACAATATATACATGTATACACATATACATATATTAATTTTCTATAAATATTTAAATTTATTTCATGGTTTCGTTGGTAAATTAATATTTTTGCATAGATCTTCTATTTTTATTGAAAAAAAAAAACTCGTTGTAGACCTTGTAGTTCCAAGTTCGCGCCACGGGCGCCTCTGTGCTTATATCCCCCACTTAACTTCCGTTCGCCTTACCCGATCACTTTTCGTAACGCTTACGTCATGCGTTCGCCAGCTTACTCCCCAAGTCAAGCGTGCGTAAAGAAGTTTCACTTCAAAAAAATCCTTATAGAACAGGCCCACAATGAGAGCCAGCATCAGAAACTGGCTCTCATTGTGGGCCGGTGCCTGCTACCCAAAGGAGACCAGCTCAACTAAATGCTGCTGCTTTATATCGATAAGTACCTCTAAGACATGTATGTATAACCCGCGCGAGTTGACTCTACACCTCGCTGAAATGCGACTCCTCTCCCTCTCTAAGCGATGAGTAGCGATAGCATCTTTGCTACAATTGTCTAAATACAGTTTAAATCCCCTGTTGTTATGTGGAGTTTTTGATTTGTTAAGTTTTTTTTTTTTTATTAAGTTTGTTTTTGTTTTTTATATTTTCGACGCTTTAGTGAGGCCTGTAGCGGTACCTACAAACGCCACAAAATGAACAACGCGTCATACTGACGTCACACGAATTCTACATCTCGCAATCAGAGTTTACCGTGCAATTAGCATACATACAACTTGCCAATTTCTATTGCCTCCACAATGGTGACCCCGACGTGATATTGTGGAGGCATGAGGAACAGGGAGTAAAGCTCACTCATCCTCCATAGAAAAGGGAGGATCCTCCGACCAGACGGGTGTTATGTCTGGTGGGCCACTTGCCCGATGGTTGAAATTGGCAAGTTGTATGTATGCTAATTGCACGGTAAACTCTGATTGCGAGATGTAGAATTCGTGTGACGTCAGTATGACGCGTTGTTCATTTTGTGGCGTTTGTAGGTACCGCTAGAGGCCTGTTGGTTGCACCAACATTATATTTCAATCCATATGTATCAATTTAATTGCAAAACATGATGAGTAAAATGATCTAGTATTATGACGCTTTATCATCAAAACGACCTTTTAGTAACATAAAAAAAATAATTCTCATTTTTAGGGTTCCGTAGCTAAATGGCAAAAAACGGAACCCTTATAGATTCATCATGTCTGTCTGTCTGTCTGTCCGTCCGTATGTCATAGCCATTTTTTCCGAAACTCTATGTCTTCTGTGAACCGCATTAAGATTTTGATGCAAAAAAAACTGAAGCACAAAAAAAATTTTTCATCATACCTACATATACGTGTGGGGTATCATCTATGGATAAGTCTTCAAAAATGATATCAAAGTTTCCAGAATATTTTTTTTCTAAATCGAATAGTTCCAAAATGGAAAAAAATAGGTCCCCCCCTAATTTCTAAAATAAGAAAATGAAAAATCTAAAAAAAACATATGATTCAGTAAAAACTACCAACGGAAATTATTTTGAACGAGATCTAGTAAGTAGTTTTTTTTAATACCTCGTAATTCATAAACTGCTTATTACCGCTTAATCTCATACAAATAACTTAAATCCTTTAATTTCATAAATCAATGGTACGGAACCCTTTGTGCGTGAGTCCGCACGCACTTGGCCGGTTTTTTACAAACGGTACCGTCCGAATGACGTCACAGAGCGAGGTGCACAGATAACTCGCCCGAGTTGTAGGTTATTCTGATGTAGTAGAATAAACTGGCGTCAATTCCCTTAAGTTCACAAGTTAAACTAAAATTGAGTTTAGTGCCTTCATTAAGAAAAGGATAGAAGGTAAAATAATAGTTTAGTTCTGCCAAATACTCCATAGAAAGGCGAGATTAAGAATATAGCGGCTAAATCAAAATCAAAAGTCATTTATTCAAATTAGGCTGAGAATCAGCACTTTTTGAACGTCAATATTACATAAGACAGTCCCCCAAAAACGCCCACCCATCGACACTTCCTAGTGCTTTCGCTGGGAAGATGAAGTGGCGGAACAAACTCCCCAGCGTGACTTGATTGTGCCCACAGACCATATCTGGACGGGGTACTATCTTGAGTTGGTTTGTGTGATTTTTAAGGTTTACTTTTATCATTCGTTATTTTCTCACTGACCCCTTCTGTATACGTTCGTTTCCTTATTTCGTGTAAACTCAATATGATTCCATGGACATTGGTGTGGGTTATATGTTTGTTTACCATGCATTATACCTTAGCCGGCTATTAATATTGCAACATATAACTGTTTTTTGACCCAAATAAATAAAGAAATATTCATTATTGCCTTGTATCTCTAGAACCCCTAAACGGATTCTCATATTTCTGGTATCGTTAGATTTGTCTTAATAGCCCAAGAGTTGTTAGATAGGTGACATTAAACAAAAACCAAAATGGCGAATGTGTGACGCCATATTGTTATTGGTAAGTTTTGCTTTAGGACACTGTTGTGACGTATGACATGGGGTCAGCTATTGCATTTTTCTTTAAGGATTATCATAAAGAATCCACTTTTCATCACATGTCACAATCCGATCCAATATTCCTTCATTTATACAAGGCAACACAAGTTTCAACTTGCGTTTCTTTCTGCAGATCAGTCAAATCATGAGGCACCCATTTTTCGCCTCTTTTATTTTATTGATTTGACGCAAATGAGTCATTATTGTGGGTAAGGTAACGCTAAACAGGGCGATAATTCGGGAGTTTTACATTGCCATCTCTTATACCAAGCTTACCTGGTAGGCAGCCTTTCGGCATTTTATAGGACGCATTTTGGCGAGTGGGCGACCCGTCGTACGGTGAATTTCCACTCTTACGTTGTTAACACCACTACGATTCGGACGAAGTGTTTCGCCTCGTCGGCGGTGTTTCCGTCAGACTACAATTTGAGTGTCTTCAAGGATAGAGTGAATAGGCTCTTAATAAACTAGTGCAATTTCTGCCAATCACTAGATTAGCCATTAAAAAAAATCCTACTAATATCTTTTTCTCTCACCTACCCAGGTACAGCGGCCGACATAATAGAATTCTTCGACTCCTTCAAAGACGAGAAGGTGGCGACGGAGAAGGTTCTAGTCCTCCTTACCCTGGCCATCTGGTCATGGTCGCTGATGCAGTTCACCGTGGTCCTGACAGCTACGAAGAGTAGGAAGTCCAGAGGCACTGCCAATAGGTCCGACATGTATGTACGTAAAATGTAACACCTGCACGCGATGCTCATGACACACTTAAGCACTTTCTGTAAGTCAGCTGAGTCGGAAAAGGGAGGGAGGAAGGCGGCAAAACATGAAGGATATGGGCGTACCCAGGGCAAGGGAGTGCAGGCTGGGGCAGCCCAAAGAAATCTCGGAGAACATGTAGCATCACCAACCTTTCCATCGTCCCACTGCTGGGCACAGGTCTCCTCAGAGAAGGATTGAGCGTAATCACCACGCTTGCTCAATGCGGGTTGGCGATTTCAGACTTAGGTCTTTCCTTCACCTTTTAATCAGTCATTGGTGTTCAAGATATACTCTTGGACACCAAGAGTTCACCAACACTTGGAGAACATGTTTGAACACCCCTAATTACTAAACAGAGTATAAACGAGGACTTATCTCTAAATAAATCACACACAGACAAAATGTACGGTTTATTTTCCAAAAACCGCATGCGACTATAACTCATAGAGATTAATTACTAAGTCTAAAAAGGAAATTTTGGTGGTAGGCCATAACATCGGCCGCCGGCAGAAGTTACCACCCACCAGACAAAACCTTGCCGCCAAGCGATTTGTCGTGTTCCGGCATGATGTCTGGTGAAGCCGTACGGAGGACAGGTCTGAGCAGTTGTGTTGCGATGTGTGCCGGGTACGATGCGCCTAATGTTGTGTTGGGAGTTTGGTCGTGGAGGGTCTTCAGATTAATCTCCCTTTGGCGCAGCATCGTTGGTCGTGCTGTTGGGTTTAACATTGCATCACCTCGCTCAACTGCCGTCTTTCTTCCTATTTGCTCAGTTTTTCTGAGTGAATAGACTAACGCTAGTTCATAATTATTAAAAAAAAAAACAGAAATTTATGGAGTCTGGGCCAGCACATTGTACACTTAACGCTAGGTATAGTTACACTAAAGTTAATTGTTTTTAATGTTAATTTGCTATATTTTGGCTTAGTTTTTATATAGATTCAACTTAACTCGGCCAAAGAGTGCAACACAAATACTTACTAATAAATATGGTGGTCAGCAATAAGTGAAATAAGATTTTGACAGTGACATTTGATTGACGTATCATGTATGTAAGGCTATCGTATCTATATTATTTACCTATATGACTGAAAAAAAAAACATGAATTCCGAACATACGGCCCAAGAAATATACACAATTAACTCAAAACAACACTCGCCACGAAAACAACTTGTAATTAGAACTGTCAAAGTCGTCAATCAAACGTCATAACCACTGTCATGGCTACCTTAAAATAGGGTTATCTCACTAAAAAACTTTTCAAATAATTAATTATATAATAATTGTATTTTTTTTTTTTTCAAATTAATAAAGTAGAATTTTTATGAAAATCTATTATTTTTTCCTTTTTATCTATATAGTTACAGTAAAGGGTCAAAAGTGCATTACCACTTTTGAAATTTATTACAATAACAATAAGTGTCAATAGTGGTACTTCAGTTTTGACCCTTACTGTACATAGTAGTAGCCCAAAATCAAACATCTCCTTTGATCTGCCCCTCTAGGCCTGACTTGCCCCCCTAGGCCAGAAGCTGGGTACGCCCATAATGAAGGGCTAACTATTATGGACACATCTATGTACCAATAAATTATGCACCTATGTTTGCAATACAAAAAACGACCAAGAGCGTGTTGGGCTCAGGGTAAAGAGGGGAAGAGAGATTTACCGTTTAGAGCGATTATTTCATAGAATATTAACATTATCAAAAAATTATCTTAGGGAACCCCTAGTCATTTTTAAATACCTATCTTACAATATATCACACCTTAGGGTGGAAATGAATCTTTCACTGATTCTCAAGAATAACAAATATGTTACTGTCTGTCTAATGTTATGTCCTTGTTTCAGGGTTTACAGTAAGGGTCAAAAGTGCATTACCACTTTTGAACCTTATTGCAATAACAATAAGTGTCAAAAGTAGTACTCCACTTTTGACCCTTACTGTATATTCACAAATAAATAGTTCTTTATACTCCACTGGCGATAGCATTAGAGAAAAGTAAAAAAGGTTCTTTTTAGGGTACACTTTGTAATAAAAGTACAATGAACTAAAGTAATTTTAATTTAAGTGCATCTTTTTCTTTCCATTTTTTTTTAAATAATTATAAACTAGTGCTTGACCACAATCCTGCCTGATGGTAAGCAGTGATGCAATCGTTGATGGTAAAGCGCGCCAGTTTATTTATTTAGCCTATTCACTACAAAAAAAAACTTAGTGAATAGGAAGGGAGACGGCAGTTGAGCGAGGTGATGCAATGTTAAACTCAATAACACGACCAACGATGCTGCGCCACAGGGAGATTGATGGAGATCCTCCACGACCAAACTCCCGACATAACAACATTTGGTGCATCATAATCGGCACACACGCAACACAACTGCTCAAACCCGTCCTCCGTACGGCTTCACCAGACATCATGCCGGAACACGACGAATCGCTTGGCGGCAAGACTTGTCTGGTGGGTGGTAACTTCAGCCGGCAGCCGGTGTTATGGCCTACCACCGAGAGATTATTTATTTATTTTATTTTATTTTTATTTTATTAAGATATCCAACAGCGATTTACATAGATGCTTACACTAAAACAAATATAATTCATAAAAGCCAGTAACAGGATATCATACCTGAGTATAACATAAAAATGACCTTAACTTATAAAACAATAATGTATCATTTTTTTTTTTTTTTAATATATACATGCAAACAAACACACACACACACACACCCACAAAAACTAAGACTAACTTTCATTAAGAACAGGATAGAAGATAACATTTTAATTTAATCCTGTCAAATTAACATACCCCATAGACAGTTTAGACGCGATTACAAACATGGCGACTAAAAATACACCAATTTGCGTCAAGCGCGGATCAATTTGACAGGTCTAAACTGAACTGAACTTAAATTTAGTTTAGTTTGTGACCAAAAGAGTCGGGGCCATTGTGTTATGCTGAAATCTATACTATACAAACAAACAAACTGAAGAGTTTGTTTGTTTGTTTGAACGCGCTAATCTCAGGGACCACAGGTCCGATTTGAAAAATTATTTTTGCATTTGATAGCTCATTAACCCAGGAAGGCTTTAGGCTATATAACATCCCGCTGCAACCAATAGGAGCGCCAGCGACTTCGTTCGCGTGGAGTTAGTTATGCTCCGCTGCTATTGGTCGCAGTGTATGGATTAATGGGCTATCCAACGCAAAAAGATTTTTTTCAAATCTTTTTGCGTTGAATATGAAAATTTGCACTGGTCTGGTCGCGCCTCGGAAAGCACGTTAAGCCGTTGGTCCCGGTTGCCATACGAACATCTAGTGACAGTCGTTACGGGTTGTTGGAGCCCTCAAAAGTCCAACAATTGGTCTAACTGCAATGCTTCGATATCGCCTTCGGGTTGTGGAGGTCAGACGGCAGTCGCTCACGGAAAATATCGAAGTTTAGCCAAAATCAACAGTTAGGTTGGTAAAGCGGACCCCAGATTCCAAAGCTGAAAAAACTATAAGCCGCAAATAATGCCACCAGAATACTTAGCTGTGTTTGATTGTCTTTCACTTGTCGATACTTTTAAATGCTAACTTACCTCATTTTTCTGATTTTCATTATTCAGTTGTTATTTGTTATTGTTGGTTTAATTTTTTGTTAAATTTGTTTGAATTCATCTGGAAAATTAAATGTTGTACACTTCTGCTTTTATGAACATCTTTTGACTAAAGCTAACGCAAATGGAGTAAAAATCTAGGTAATAAAATCTGGACTAAACTTCTCACACTCCAAATATACACCCTGAATTATCATATTATTCACGCTTTACAGCTTTTTTTGTGTATTATTCACGTCGAATTTAGGAATCAGAAGAAAACCTTACTATTTCTACATCAAAAAGCGTTGCTGTGTTCAAATTTCTACGGTTTAAATGGTATATACAGGCTGTACCTGACATCGTAACGCAAACTTCGCGAAAAGGCTTGACCACATGCCACTAATAAAATTATTATAGTCATATATGTCGTTAATGAACGGTTACAGAAACAACAATGTTTAAAAAAAGTGTCGGCTCGGCCTTTGAACGTTGCAAGCGTGCCGCTGTGCGGGTTTGTATGACGTTGATCCCTGATGTGAACTCTATTGGAGTTTTGTTTTTTGCGCTTTTTTGTGTAATTAGCGAATTAATTAATTTTTACTTTAAAATCTTATTGGTTTATAAAAGTATAGCAATTATGAATGGTCTAAAGTGAGAAAAACTACATATATTTTTTTTTTAGTCATGAAAAAGCCGACGAAAAATTCCACCACCGGGGAGTTCAGAACCATGTAGGTACTGGATCCATGGTACTCGTTTGTGCGTCGATGTCAGATACACACTTTATGATAATGGTATGTGTGGTAATAGGAATTTGAGACTAGCACACGTGAGCATTGTGTACTTTTTTATAACAAAAACTAGCGCTTGACCGCAATCCCGCCTGATGGTAAGCTGTGATGCTTTTGACTAGGATATATACAATATGTAAAGAAAACCCTGTCCGATCCGTCAAGGTATTGTTAGGTATCGATAACTGATTCTAATAATGGATACAAAGCCGGGCTAAACTTAAAAAAAATCCCCCTAAAAAAATAAATATTATTTCGCAAAAAGAGGTAACTTAATACATTTGCGGTAAACAACCCTTCCGCGGGCGGAGGGGGACAGGGCACACGTCACGTAGTGGCATCATTATTCACTCATAATAATACCGGTGTTGTCACTTTTTTAAAACTTACCAAATTTCGGGGAAGTTGGAATTAATTCGCGGGAAAAAAAGAGTATGTCAAAATTCATTAGTATTGCTTCTATAATGATTACGTAAAATTTTATATTATATTTGGTCAAGTGTTTACCTAACCTTTATTATCCTTATGGGTCGGACAGGGTTTTCTTTACATATTGTATAATACTGATACGAACTTCGCTCACTTCAATCCCAGCTCCAGCCAAATCCAAATCCTTCTTCAGCAGGAATGTATCACATCAAGCCTAATACTTGAGTGCCACGACGCACTGGAACGGATAACCGCACCAGACCGCAACACCGTGACACTACAATGGATAAAGCTTCACAGCGGTTCACTGGGTAATGATGCAGCTGACGAGCTGGCTAGAAGTGCATCCAGCACGTTGGTCAGCGGACCGGAGCCCATTGTGCCTATCCCCTTCATTCAAATACGCAGATGGCTACAACTCGTCACCGGGCTGGAGGCAGTCCAAGGAGGCTATGCCATCCCTGGATGACAAGCTAACCAAAAGGCTGTTGCGCCTGGATAGGAAAACCCTATTCTTGATTGCTGACGATGATCATTACGGGCCACTGCTTGCTGAATAAGCATCTCCACACAATAGGCATAACGGACAGCCCTCTGTGCGGAGCCTGCATAGAGGCTGACGAGACAGTTGCGCATGTACTCTTCGAGTGTACAGGCGTTACCCAAATTAGGAACAAAACTATAGGAGCACCAAGATCTTACACAGGTGTTCTCAACAGGCTAGGAGACCTGATGGGCTTCGGGAGGGAGGTGGGCTGACTGGAATAACCGCCAAAGGCCGCCATAGTCCACGCACAATGGTCCACTGGAGGGACTGAGTGCGAAAACCAATCCAGTAACATAGAACATAGAAGCTGTGATGCAATCGTTGATGGTCAAGCGCTATAACATCGGCTACCGGTAGAAGTTACCACCCACCAGACAAAGTCTTGCCGCCAAGCGATTTGTCGTGTTCCGACATGATGTCTAGTGAAGTCGTACGGAGGACGGTTCTGAGCAGTTGTGTTGCGATGTGTGCCGGATACGATGAGCCAAATGTTGTTGCGTCGGTCGTGGAGGGTCTCCATTTCAATCTCCCTCTGGCGCAGCATCGTTGGTCGTGTTATTGGGTTTAACATTGCATCACCTCGATCAACCGCCGTCTCCCTCCCTATTCACTCAGCATTTTTGAGTGAATAGTCACATAATAAACTAGCGCGCTAACACATCAACGATTGCATCACTGCTTACCATCAGGCGAGATTGCTGTCAAGCACTAGTTAATAACTATAAAAAACTCACTTTAAGCACAATTCGCGTAATTTTTCAGGGTGATATTTTTACGGAATTATTCAGCAGTTAAGTTGAGTTTGAGTCTTGTTTGAAAGGCATTAAGCGTAGAAAGAAGGTGGACTAAATACTGAGAAGACTGATAGCGTATGAAATAAGAATACACGGTGGATTGAATTTAATAATACTAATATTTATTTTCTCACCACAATATCCTTAAAAATAATAACAAAATAAAAACATTCGTCCATTATACCATATCGTCCTCCGTGGAGCAGCGGTCAACACGCCTGTCTGCGACGTGTGGATATGTAAGTGTGTGGGAGAGTGAGTGTGTGAGGTGTGTGAGTGTAACTTGTGATTGTGTGAAGCGTAGCATGACTTGTGAAGGAAACAAGAATCGCATTGCATTGGTGGTGTTTGGGGGTGGCTTTTGTCCGGTCGTGGACTACTTTCATCGAAAATGGTGACAATGAAGTGCAGTTAAAGGGATACTAAGTTCGGTTACCGAAGGTGTATGGTTAAAACCAGTGACTGGGTTGTGGAAGTCAAATACATACAATATGTAAAGAAAACCCCGTCCGACCCATAAGGGTAATAAAGGTTAGGTAAACACATGACCATATAAAATATGAAATTTTACATAATCATCATAGTAACAATACTAATGAATTTTGAAATAATCTTTTTTTTCCCGCAAATTAATTCTAACTTCCCCAAAATTAGGTAATTTTTTTAAAAGTGACAACACCGTTTTCGACGGTGTTGTTATGAGCTACGCGACCGCGTGCCGTGTGCCCTGCCCCCTTCGCCCGCGCATGCATTGCCTACCGCACATGTATTTATTTATTTATTCTTTCGCACATAAATTGTACAGAGGCGGACTTAATGCCTCAGGCATTCTCTACCAGTCAACCATAGGTGGTGAAGAGATTAGTGGCAGGTGCTTTAGTTGAAAACAGTATAATGAAAAAATACTGTTAACACTATTTAAATAAATACTTAAATAAGCTATATACACATGCATACTATTACCAAAATATATACTTATAATATATACGTACAAAACTAAAAATTTGGTAAATATATTTATTTGTTATTAAAATTAAATTTGTTATTTAAGTTAAATATATATGTTTTTTTTATTATTTGGTAAATATATAACATGATCATAAATTAATTAAGTTTATACCTCTTATCGCGAAATAATGTTTATTTTTATAGGAGGATTTTTTTTGAGTTTAGCCAGGCTTTGTAGGCATTAGTAGAAGTTAAGTAAGTAAGTAAGTTATAAATATACACCATGACTTTTTATTCGTCTTACAAAAGCAGTCCACATCATGTATCCAATGACTAGTTAACGTTCATAAAATAAAAATAGATATTTATGTAATTTCATTAATTTAAAAACAAAAATTATGTTCATTATTATCACGCGGTTAAAAATAATAAAAACATCCTGTCGCGAGCGCAGGTATCAATGGAGTGGCTCGCGGGCGAGGCGCGGGGCGCGGTGTCTTTGTCAGAGTTCATTCAACTAGCGCAAGATAGGTTTCTTACTGTCAGTGCGTAGGTCAGTTGTAAATTAAAATCCACTTAATTCCAATTCTCCATTCATAGGGCTTGGGACCGTCAAAAACACTTATCGTATTAAAACCGAATCAAAGTGATTGAAACGGTACTACACAAAATCCATCGTTAATTAACAAACTTTTTCAGTTATTTATCTACTATGACGTGCAAGTGAAATATTTGTTTGCAAACTAAGTATCAAGCGACTGATAGGTGAGAGGCGCGGGCGGGGTGAAGGGTGTACCTATCAACGCGAGCCGGCCTCTCGGGCGCAAACCTGTTTGTACTTGTTTGCGCGCCCGAAATGGGAATAAGATTGACCAGAGTTACTTATGTTTCCAAGGTAGCTTTAGGTAAGAATCATACGGCCGATTTCAATAACTTCAATCAATTTGTCGTTGTAATTTAGACGAAATTCCACCAAAATTGTTCACGCACATTTTGTTCGCAATTGTGTACCTACACGTCGACGCGAGTCTACAGCTATGACTTGTGTTCACGCACAAAGGCAGGTATCAATTTTCATAAACATTTTAGAAATATTCGCAACTTCGCACTATTTACTAGAACAAGTACATTGCCGGGCACCTGTGTTTCTGGCGTATTTAAAGAATGGGAATGAACTGAATTATTTACACTAATTACTAATTTCGTATTTACAAATGATCACTTTTTATTTACATGGATAAGCAGTCTTTACCTGTATTGCAGCAACTGTTCAAATTGCCTACCGTTTTGTTCGATGCACAAAGAGGCACGTTTTTGAATATTGTCTTTTAATTTATTTAAAGTCACTCTGTCTTGTTTCACTGTATCAAAAACAGCAATTATTTGCTGTTTTAATTGTTTTACACTGTGTGCTTCTTCGGTGTACACTAGTCTTTTTTACTTCAGACCACAAAAAAAAGTCTAATGGTGTCAAACCCGGGCTGCGATGTGGCCACGCCACGGGACCACCTCGCCCGATCCACCTGTCACCAAACTCGCGGTTTAGGTACTCTCGCACTGAACGATAATCTTAAACAGCTGACAGGTACATCTTCCAGTAACTCGGGAATTGCGTTCTGTATCATATCTAGGTACGTTCCACCGCTGAGGTTACCCTGAATAAAAATAGGGCCTATTATTTTATCTCTAATAATCCCAGCCCACACATTCACACTAAATCGGATTTGGTAGGAATGTTCTCGGATTAAATATGGGTTGTTTATTGACCACCAGTACTCGTTATGGATATTGAACATCCCAACTCGAGTCAACGTGGATTCATCCGTCCAGAGAATATTGTTGTTAGGCTGTTCCCTAAGCCAGCGACAGAATACTATTCTGGATTCATGATCAGTCCCGTACAAGGCTTGTACTCGTCGGTAGTGGTACGGGTGCAATCCTTCCGCATGTAACACTTTCCAAACATAGTACTGGCTGACTCCGAAATGTCTGGCAGCCACTCTAGTACTCCGTCGCGGGTGTCGCTCGAAATAATTCAAGACATTTTCTTCGAGAACAGGTGAATAACGTGTGCGGCCCCGAGGGATGGGGTGCGAAACTGGCCATGAACAATCAGCCGTTGTGTTGCTGCTAAAATGGTTTGCAGTCCTGGCACTTGCGGGTTGATCACTCCTCGGTTGCGTAACAATTCGAAGTGATTAGGCGCAGCGTACAATCTTCTTGCTTCCCGTAAATTGTCACCACTTATTGCGTACAGGCGTATCATTTCTAGCCACTCGATATTCGAATACTGATAGTTTCTATCACTCATAATGCAGTAAGTAGGTAACCTATTCAGTAGTTTTTGCACTAGGTACTCTACTCTCGTACTAGCGATCGCGAATAACACGTGATTCCCGGTCGCCCGCGCACAATGTTTCGCTTCCGGGGTTAGAACGCAAACTGAGCTGAGCCCACCTATTTATTTTTTAAGTAAAAGTGACACCAATAGTCGCGCGCGCCGCACTTGCTAAAGGATAGCGCCCGACATTCTTATTGACTTACGTTGATTGGCTTACGTTATTTTGTCTCAGAAAATGATGAATGAAATGAATTGACCAATAGATTTGCGCGGAGTGGGTATTTTGTCCGTTTGATACGTAAACATTATTAACAGGATGTTTCGTATTTCTGATGTATTATTTTTCGCTATACCTATTATCTTAATTAAAGGTACAAAACAAATAATCGCGGCTAGGGGTATATTATGTCGGATACAGTCAGTGCACCATCTTTGTAAGACGACTAAAATGTCATGCTGTATAATAAATAAGTAAGTTATCAATACCTAACAATACCTTCACGGATCGGACAGGGTTTTCTTTACACATTGTATAAATTAACTGGTATTCAATTGCACCCTATTAGGTTGGAAGCCGAAATTGCTGAGAGAAGGTTTGGATAATTCAGGTGACATAGGGAAGTTTCCTAGGCAAAAAAAAAAAATGTTCCTATTTATCATTCAGATTATAGAAAAATATTGGATACGTATATTTTGTTTTATCAAATCAATAAAAATTGACAAATATAAAAGGCATCAAAGATCAAGAGTGGTGGCTGGTGACGTCACTGCTCGCTGAAAAGTATAGCGTGCAGTGACGTCACACGAGTTTTCAACGCACTGTGTCGTCTTCATTTTTTATTTATATGGAAAAGGAAAAAATACGTGTCTAGTATTTTTCGAAAATCTGACTGACGGACCAATTAGTTTTCTTTAGTCAACTACCCTATTTTGGGCCGGATGTTTTTTGTTAATCTAATAATATTTTGCATTTGTTTTCATACAGAAATAGTCGGGCGTGTTGCTGTTCTATAGAAGTGTGTGCCATTATAATGAACATAGCTCTTCAAGACGCTCCGTTCTTGGCTTTCAGACTTCTCATTATTTGTCATTACAAGATTATCAACTACATGAATATTTTCTTCACTTGTAAAAATACGTTGGTAAGTTATTGTTTAAGAACTTTATTATTTCTCATAAAGAATTAACACTAATTCACTTACTTAAGTGTACAAAATTTTTTTACGAGCGTGCATATTTTTTTTTTTTTTAATAAATTATAAACTAGCGCTTGACCGCAATCCCGCCTGATGGTAAGCAGTGATGCGATCGTTGATGGTAAAGCGCACTAGTTTATTAAGAGCCTATTCACTCTAGCCTCGAAGACATTCAAATTGTAGTGTGACGGAAACACCGCCGCCGGCAAATTATTCCAGTCCCTCGATGTACGCGGTGTAAAAGAAGAAGCGAAACGCTTCGTCCGGATCGCAGCGGTATCAACAACGTAAGGGTGAAAAGTCGCCGTACGACGGGTCGTCCGATGGTGGAACGGAGATGGGGTAATTAAATCATGCAATCCCCTCGCACACTCGCCAGAATGCATCCTATAGAAAACCGAAACGCGGGCTACTCTACGCCTGTGCTCCAGGCTTTGAAGACCGTTTCGAGTTAAATCTGGGTCGCCAATCAGCCTCTTCGCACGCCTCTCCACTGAATCCAAAGTAGCCAGGTGACATTTCGCAGCACCAGCCCAAATGTGGCTGCAGTACACGAGCGGACCTGTGCTTTGTACAACATAAGAGGCTGCCCCGGTGTGAAGTACCACCGCATAGAAAATAGTCGATAGTTACAGTGCAAGTATAGTTTCATTTATATTGAGGTGACCCACCCCTAAAGTGGTAAAAAAAGTAATCAAAATATTCAATACGAATTTAATAAAGACTAAAATAGGTAGGCATATCAACTGAACACCAACCGAGCAAACACGGATCTGAAGTGAATTATTTACTAGGTGTGGCATTAATAGGGATCCTAGGGATCATCCAAGGTATGAAAATCAAAAATATCATTAGTCCGTCTTCTCATCATCATCATCATCATCATCTAAGCGTTTATCCCGGTTGCATCCGTGGCTTTCGCGTTGGAGCCCGAGGTCCGCTTTCCTGCTTAATTTCCTCCAATTCGCACGATCTTTAGCATCCTATGGTATGAGATTGTTGGCATGCATGTCATCTCTTACAACGTCAAGCCAGCACCTCTTTGGTCTACCCCGCTTGTTCCGGCCCGGCGGAGGCGCCATGGCAAGACATTTGTGACCCACGTAACATGCACGTAACACGTAACATGTTTTCGTAAGACGTGACCGTAGCAACTTAGGCGACCCTCCTGCAGTTTTTCCGCTATGTCACGGACATGAAAACTGCCACGGATGCGGGAGTTCCTGATGCGGTCCTTCCGCGTAACTCTACACATCCACCGCAGAATATTCATCCCCGTGACACGCAGCTCCTGCTTGTGTCGCTCAAGCACAGGCCACGCCTCACTGCCATACAGGAGAACAGGTCTAATGATGGTCTTATAGACCTGCCCCTTAAGCTTAACCGGCATTTTGGTGTCACAAATGACACCTGACACCTCACGCCATTTTGCCCAAGCTGCGGAAATACGTGCCCTGATGTCGCAATCAATGTCGCCGGACGCGTGGAGTACAGACCCCAAGTATTTAAACTGGTCTGTGCACTCGACCATGTCACCGCCTATGCGCACAGACATGGAGTCTGTCGTGTTGCTAGCCATATACACGGTCTTCGCGACATTGAGTTTCAGACCTCCGTTCTCGAGCGAGTCCTTCCACACATTCACACGCCGCACCAAACGATCCCTGTCCGCGTCCGCCAGCGCGACATCGTCAGCATACATAAGCAACCAAGGAGGTTGCTCATGTGAATCCCTGATGCTATCCGACAACAAGCTATCCGTCTAATATCACGCTGAACAGAAACGGACTAAGAATGGAACCCTGGTGGACTCCGACGGTGACGGGGAAGGTCACCAACAGCGGTCCTAATAACGGAATCGGAATTGAGGTACATGTCTCGAATTATGTCAACATAGGCTTCTGGTACCCCTTTGGACCTCAGTGCCCAGATCACCCCCCGAGGGACACAGTCGAAGCCCTTCTGCATATCAAGAAAAAGCAAATGCAGAGGCGTGTTCTTCGATCTGTATCTCTCCATGGCGATCCTTAGTACGAAGATAGGATCCATGGTTCCGTACCCTGGACGAAACCCATATTGACACTCCGAGACAGCACACTCCTGCCGGATCCGGGAGTCCATAATCCTCTCAAAGATCTTCATGGTGTGGGACATCACCTTTATACCGCGATAGTTGCCACACTCCTGTACTGAGCCCTTGCCTTTGAAGACTGGAGTAATAATACTCAGTCTCCATTGGCACGGGATTTTGCCGGTCAGGAGCACGCGGTTCAAAAAGCTAGTATCAGTAGTAGTTAACATGCCCACACCGCGAGGACCCATCGCCTTTCAGGCCTCAATGGGAACTCCATCAGCTCCGACAGCTTTCCGATTCGCCATGCGACTAAGAGCCGTATGGCCTTCCTCAGGCGTTATCGGGGGCACTAATTCAAGATTTGAAGGGAGTTCCGGTGTCTGCACCTCTTGGTGCTGCTTATTCAGCAGTTCGTGGAAGTACGAGCGCCATCTCTCCTTCACCGCGAGGTCTTAGCATAGTAGGTTGCCAACAGGGTCTTTTACACAGCGGCACTTGGATATATCCTGTGCCGCTTTGACCCTAAAACGTGCCAACTTGTAAATGAGCTTTTGCCCCTCAGACGATTCCAGCTTCTCGTAGAGCGGTTGCAAGTGATCTCGTCTGGCTCTGGCTACAGCTCTTTTAGTGGCACGTTTGGCAACTTTGTATGCGTCGCGATCTTCAGGGGATCCGGTCGCTTGCCACGTTTTGAAGAGGGCTTTCTTCACTTACCAACATTAGTCCGTCTTATAGCCAATAAAAAAAAAATAAGGCTCGTATTTTTTACTTTGTCTAAATTACCAAAAACTACTGAGATATAGCGTATTAAAGTTACGGAGTGGGGGCTAATTACGTCACGCCGTGGTATATTTTGTAGCACGGCGTGACGTCATGCGACATTTGAAATCAATATAACTTCCTAAGTATTTGAATAAAAGAATACATATAAAATACGTGTTAATTTTTCTTTATAAATATATCTGATGGACATTACATTATTTTTTAGGATACAACCGAATTGCAATGTAGGTACTGAAAAATAAATATATTTGTTGTTACTGTGTTTAAATTTTACGTACTTTTTTTTAAATGCTAGCCCTCCTTGTATTCTAAATCGCTCACCTAGTAATATATTGGCATCTTTAATATTTTATTATCTTCTTTTTCTTCTTCTTTAATTTTGCCATCAACGATTGTATCACTGCTTACCATCAGGCGGGATTGCGGTCAAGCACTAGTTTATAATAATAATAAAAAATCAATATAATTATATTTTTGTCTCCCAGGTAATTCTGCTGCAAATATACAGACTGTATGTCTTACACCTTGAGACCGTTGACGAAGGCAACGGCGGGTCCGTTTATAGGAAGAAGACAAAGCATAGGAATCCTGAGAGGAAGGAGAAGGACAAGAAACATAGGTGAGTGAGTGAGAGAAGTAGTGAAGTCTTTGTGTACAGAAAGAAGACCAACAATAGGGATTCTGAAAGGAAGAAGAAGGAATAGAAACATATGTGAGTGAGTGAGAGAAGTAGTGATGTCTTTGTGTCCAGAAAGAAGATAAAGCATAGGGATTCTAAGAGGAAGGAGAAGGACAAGAAACATAGTTGAGTGAGAGAAGTAGTAAAGTCTTTGTGTACAGAAAGAAGACAGAGCATAGGAATCCTGAGAGTAAGGAAAAGGACAAGAAACATAGGTGGGTGCGTGTGAGAAGTAGTGATGTCTTTGTGTCCAGAAAGAAGATAAAGTATAGGGATTCTATGAGGAAGGAGAAGGACAAGAAACATAGGTGAGTGAATGAGAGCAGTAGTGAAGTCTTTTTGTACAGAAAGAAGACAGAGCATAGGTATCCTGAGAGGAAGGAGAAGGACAAGAAACATAGGTGAGCGAGTGAGAGAAGTAGTGATGTCTTTGTGTACAGAAAGAAGACAAACAATAGGGATTCAGAAAGGAAGAAGAAGGAATAGAAACATATGTGAGTGAGTGAGAGAAGTAGTGATGTCTTTGTGTCCAGAAAGAAGATAAAGCATAGGGATTCTAAGAGGAAGGAGAAGGACAAGAAACATAGTTGAGTGAGAGAAGTAGTAAAGTCTTTGTGTACAGAAAGAAGACAGAGCATAGGAATCCTGAGAGTAAAGAAAAGGACAAGAAACATAGGTGAGTGAGTGTGAGAAGTAGTGATGTCTTTGTGTCCAGAAAGAAGATAAAGCATAGAGATTCTAAGAGGAAGGACAAGGACAAGAAACATAGGTGAGTGAATGAGAGCAGTAGTGAAATCTTTGTGTACAGAAAGAAGACAGAGCATAGGAATCCTGAGAGGAAGGAGAAGGACCAGAAACATTGTTGAGTGAGTGAAGTAGTGAAGTCTTTGTGTACAGAAAGAAGACAAACAATAGGGATTCTGAAAGGAAGAAGAAGGAATAGAAACATAGGTGAGTGAGTGAGAGAAGTAGTGATGTCTTTGTGTGCAGAAAGAAAACAAAGCATAGGAATTCTAAGAGGAAGGAGAAGGACAAGAAACATGCCTGAGTAAGAGGTGTAGTAGGGACTTTGAGAAGGAGTTTGTCTGAGAAATTAATACCATGAAATGATCTCCTGCAGCATTTCTGTGATCCGATTTTAATGGCATTGAAACTTTGTGTCCGTTCAGGCAACGCACTGCGAATCCTGATGGCCTGGTACCTATCGGAGTTACTGATAATGGCCGCAAACAATAGCAATATAAACAATCAAAATCTGCAGCGAATCGAAATAATTCCGATTTCTTCTCCATAGATCTATCTACATTTTGAAATGGGCAATCAGCTTCTACTTCCCGACGAACTGACCGACTCCTGGATAATTCAAAAGCCTGTAACCGATTATGGCTCTGAAGTCTTTAAAATATCTATATTGTTGTTTTGCAGTAAGCACAAAGCGAAGAAGCACAAGAAAAAACACGAAATTGGCGAGACCTCCATTTCAGTGATTAGTGACAGAAGACATGACAGAGGCGACGGTGGACGGATCAGGTCAGTACAAAACTATTTTACATCTCTCATATTCGGTAAGTAGGTCCTTATTACCCCTAAATAGGGCTTGTAGCCAATTAGCGCTCTAAGATAATAATGTAGCTAGGAAAGTATTTATATAAAATACCGTGTTCCTCAGGGGTCTGTTCTCTCTGCAACTCTGTTCCTGTTGCATATTAACGATCTGCTGATGTCCGGTATCTATGAATATGCAGATGACAGCACAGTTGTGTAGAGATACCTGCCGGAAGATCGGGCTAGTAAGGAATCAATCCGGTCCTAAAGAGAGGCTATGGTAGAGCGTACGAGTGCTGCACTACGGGCAGTCTCCGAATGGGGCGAAGCCAATGTTGTAGCATTCAACGCCGCCAAAACACAGGCGTGTCTATTCACCGCCAAAAGGAGCCCGTTCATCTTGGCTCCTACTTTTCAGAATGTATCCTTGGAGTGCACCGACCGCCTTCAGCTTTTGGGAGTTGAGATTTCCTCGAACCTTAACTTTGGGCGGTTCATTCAGTCCAAGGCCAGGGTGGCTGCCAGAAAACTTGGCGTCATCGCAAAGATCCGGTACTTCACACCAAGGCAGCTTCTAATGTTGTCTAAAGCACAGGTCCGCTCGTGTGTGGAGTACTGCAGCCACATTTGAGCTGGTGCTGCGAAATGTCACCTGGCTACTTTGGATTTAGTGGAGAGGCGTGCGAAGAGGCTGATTGGCTATCCAGATTTAACTCGAAACGGTCTCCAAAGCCACAAAGCACACACATACACACACAGAGCACAGGCGTAGAGTAGCCAACCTTTCGGTCTTCTATAGGATGCATTCTGGTCAGTGTGCAAAGGAATTGCATGATTTAATTCCCCCATCTCCGTTCCACCATCGGACGACCCGTCGTACGGCGAGTTTTCATACTTACGTTGTTGACACCACTGCGATCCGGACGAAGCGTTTTGCTTCCTCTTTTATACCGCTTACATCGAGGGACTGGAACAATTTGCAAGCGACGGTGTTTCGGTCAAACTACAATTTGAGTGTCTTGAAGCCTAGAGTGAATAGGCTCTTAATAAACTTGTGCGCTTTACCATCAACGATCGCATCACTGCTCACCATCAGGCGGGATTGCGGTCAAGCGCTAGTTTATAATTTAGAAAAAAAAAACTCTTCAAAAGCCAAAAAGAAAGAAAGAAAAAAAAAACGGAGTAGTTAGCTCGGGTGTGAGCATCAATTGCACCCTCGAACTATAAGCGCCCGCGTTGCGCTCGCACTGCTTAATATCTCGGGCTTCAATTGATGCCCTACAGGCGAGCTGCCCACTACTCACCACCCGCAGGCCCACGCCTACGGTGGTCGGGAGTTCGGTGTCGTCTCCAGACCAGGGCGTCTCCTGCGGCGGCTAGTGGCCTGAGGGCGCTGGGATTCCCGCTCCCTCACGCGCTCCGCCTCCTCCTTTGCCAGCATCACTGCTTCGCAGAAGGAGGTGACGGCCTGCCATGCACTTTCGCTCTGGACCATGGCCTGGACCGGGGTCGGACGCGAGAGATCGCAGCCGATCACCGCTACGAGGACACGGCGGTGCTCTACCCAAGCCGGGCAGACCTCCACCGTATGCTCCACCGTATCCTCAGGGCGATCCACACAATGGTGACACCCTGGCGTTCCTTCCCGCCTTATACGGAACAGGAACCTCCCGAAAAAACCGTGTCCGGTGAAGACCTGCGTCAGGCGGAAGGTGAGGGCGCCGTGGTGCCTCTCTAGCCAGTTCTCAAAGAGAGGACTTACCGCCGCTATTGTGGCGTGCCCAGCACTGGGTTGCGACAATTGCACTCTCCATGTCGCCATGAGATCCCACCGGAGCTCTGTCCGCCGTACCGCAATTTCTCGCGGCAGTGGAGTTATGCCCCGGCGTTTTGCCTTCTCTCGCCACTCCCACGTGTGTGCGAGGGCTTTGGCCTCCAGATCCCATGGCAGCAATCCGGCAAGGAGGCTCGCTGCCTCAGCGGAGACCGTGCGGTATCCCCGGACTAGCCGAACGGCCATGACCCTCTGGGACGCATCGGCCTGGTTGCTTCCTTAGCGACTGGGTTCCAGCAGTTTCACCTGCGCTGAAACCGAACCCACCAGAAGTCTTCGACCCTCCCCAACAATGTTCTCGGCTGCCGACACGGGGCAGCTCGCCATAGCGGTTTGCACCCCCGTGCGGTCAGGGTGGAGGGTGCTCACCCTAATCTGTTCGGCAGAGCACCCCCCAGTCATACCCTACAGCCCTTGGCTACTAATCTACTATTACATCCTATCACATCTCGCACTATCCGTACGATTGTGTAACTATCCCGCAGTGAAACCTTAAGTGAAGTTAGCGTGGAGCGTTTTCTCGGTGGTAGGCCACAACATCGGCTGCCGGCAGAAGTTACCACCCACCAGACAAAGTCTTGCCGCCAAGCGATTCTTCATGTTCCAACATGATGTCCGGAACACCGGAAGACGTAGCGTGGGTAGGCCTCCGACAAGGTGGACCGACGACCTGGTGAAGGTCGCGGGAAACCGCTGGATGCGGGAGGCGCAGGACCGGTCGTCGTGGAGAACCTTGGGGGAGGCCTATGTCCAGCAGTGGACCTCTTTCGGCTGAAATGATGATGCTGATGATGATGTTCACCATTCATCAGAATACAGAAACAGAAATAAGACAATTTTACAAAGGGTGACACAATGGGTGGTCTCATCGCTAAGACCGATCTTTTACAGGCAACCTTTGGATGGAATACTAAGGGATGAGAAATAATGTAGGTCTACAGTGTACTATTTACATAGATTTGTACAATAAATATGTACGTTGATATGGTAACATAATCTTTTTTTGACGTGACAACGTCTTAAATTAGGTTGCGGCTGGGAGTCACTTATGAAAAAGTGTAACGCTCGGTAACGTTACGATGAGTCACCGAAAATTTGTGCAATTCTTATTTTCATTCAATTCCTTGTTCCTATTGTGCAATTTAATTATATTCATATCAATAAATATTCTACCGAGAAAAAGACGTTGTCACGTAAAATCTTCGCCCGTAAAACCGACTTTACAGGCAACCATTTTTTTTAATTATAAACTAGCACTTGACCGCATTTCCACCTGATGGTAAGCAGTGATGCGATCGTTGATGGTAAAGCGCGCTAGTTTATTAAGAGCCTATTCACTCAGAAAAACTGAGCGAATAGGAAGGAAGACGGCAGTTGAGCGAGGTGATGCAATGTTAAACCCAACAACACGACCAACGATGCTGCGCCAAAGGGAGATTGATCTGAAGACCCTCCACGACCAAACTCCCAACACAACAACATTTGGTGCATCGTACCCGGCACACATCGCAACACAACTTCTCAGACCCGTCCTCCGAACGGCTTCACCAGACATCATGCCGGAACACGACAAATCGCTTAGCGGCAAGGCTTTGTCTGGTGGGTGGTAACTTCTGCCGGCGGCCGATGTTATGGCCTACCACCAAGTGAAGATAATTGCACTGATGGTATCTTGATGTTTTTGGTCATGTATTTTCTGTGAATCTTTTACTTACTACAGCTGATCACGGGGTCAACGGCCGCTGCTACCTAATGCATCGTTATTGGTCTATCTAATGACAGTCGTAAAAAAAAGAACATAATAGGCCAGAGCCTATTAAGTTCTTTTTTTTACGACTGTCATTAGATGTTCGTATGGCAACCGGGACCAACGGCTTAACGTGCTTTCTGAGGCACGACCAGACCAGTTCAAATATTCATATTCATGCATACAAATATTTGCACTGCGCGGGGATCGAACCCGCGCCTCCTTGCGCAGCGGCCACGTTCGCTACTGCTACGCCACGATACTGTCAGAGTTTGAAGTTTTGCGAGAAGAATGCATGACTGGATGAAATAAGTTTATGTTTAAAATGTGTGTTTAATGATTTTGTTGTATTGTTTGTTATATGTTTCTCTTCTTTTTATTTATGTTTATTGTAGTTTGTGTTTAAATAGTGTAATTGGCTTCGGCCGTTCTATTTAAATAAATAAATTAATATGCTTTATATTGTTAATTCATTGCTGCTTGCTTATTGTCAGCTCAAAAACTGAATGTTGTCGAACTGTCAAAATGAAACCCGTTATTAAAGCACGTATTAAGCAATTAGCTTGCTGACAATGTTTTCGTACGTCCGGCTAAGCAATGAATCCGCGCTACGACGGCGTAGCTGCGTAGCGGATAATATACGCATCTGCTACGGCGTAGCACTCGTAGCTTAAAATATTTTTATGAATCCAATTTACTCTTCCGATTGTCGAAAACTGTTCAAATTTCAAATTGGTGTTATTTATTTATTCTTTAATGCACACCAATCAAACATCGAACAAAATACATTCAACACAACTTGTGCGCGTTTAAATTCAATTGGCAATGCATTCCACAAACGAGAGTTGCGTTGTGTTCCAGAACGTTGTGGAAGCATAGGCATTTTGAGCTTTAAGTTATCTGATGACCTTAACGATCTAGTATGTAAGTTGCACAGAAATTGAAAGCGATTCTTGAGATAAACAGGGGTGAAAGGAGAAAAAAGCACATTATATAGAAGGGAAAGAATATGAGCATTCCGACAAAGGCGAATTGGTAACCACTTGAGCTTCACACGAAATTCGGATACATGGTCATATTTGCGCAGACCGAATATGAACCTTATACAAACATTTTGAAGTCGCTCAAGCTTATCTAGTTGGTCTTGGATAAGATCAAGATAGCTGACATCAGCATAGTCAAGGATGGGTAGAAGAAGTGATTGTACAAGTACAATTTTGGTGGTAGTCGCTAGGAAATTGCGTAATCTCTTCAGAGACGCTGCGGACGCAAATAGCTTGCAGCTAACTTCTTGCAGCTGGGAAGTCCAAGAGAAATTTTTGTCAATATATATTCCCAAGTTCTTAACTTTGTCACTAAAGGGAACCACTGAGTTTTCAAAAGAACACATAAAATAAGCAAAGTGCATGGTAGCATGTTGCATAGACAAAATTAATAACCGTATTATTTTGTCTCGAATAGATTTACCTAATTAGTACTTACTGGTCCCTTGACAGCCTCCGTGGCGTAGCGGTAGCGAACGCGGCCGCTGCGCAAGGAGGCGCGGGTTAGATCGCCGCGCAGTGCAAATATTTGTATGCATGAATATAAATATTTGCACTGGTCTGGTCGTGCCTCAGAAAGCACGTTAAGCCGTTGGTCCCGGTTGCCATACGAACATCTAATGGCAGTCGTTACGGGTTGTTGGAGCCCTCAAAAGTCCAACAATTGGTCTAGCTGCAATGCTTCGATATCGCCTTCGGGTTGTGGAAGTCAGACGGCAGTCGCTTCACGGAAAATGTCGTAGTTTCGCCAAAATCAGCAGTTAGACTGGCAAAGCGGACCCCAGACTCCAGAGCTGGAAAAAGGCTTTGGGTGCGACTGGGATTGACGCTGAGATGACGATGAGTACTTACTGGTTCCATGCACACTCTAAAATAAAAATAATGTCAGATCTTTTTTTTTTTTAATAGTTATAAACTAGCACTTAACCGCATTCCCGCCTGATGGTAAGCAGTGATGCGACCGTTGATGGTAAAGCGCGCTAGTTTATTAAGAGCCTATTCACTCAGAAAAACTGAGCGAATATGAAGGAAGACGGCAGTTGAGCGATCGACCAACGATGCTGACCAACGATGCTGCGCCAAAGGGAGATTGATCTGAAGACCCTCCACGATCAAACTCCCAACACAACAACATTAGACGCATCGTACCTGGCACACATCGTAACACAACTGCTCAGACCCGTCCTCCGAACGGCTTCACCAGACATCATGCCGGAACACGACAAATCGCTTGGCGGCAAGGCTTTGTCTGGTGGGTGGTAACTTCTGCCGGTGGCCGATGTTATGGCCTAAATTTATTCGCAAAACGTGGCGATCAGAAGATTTTTTCCTCGTTCCTCTCATTATTTTTTTACCTACATCCATATACAATAAACATAAAACCCATTAAAATAAGTTCTCCCAAATTCCGTCATACCATTACAAACATATAGCCGTACCTCTGAGTCACCTCAGTATAATACCCTTTTTCATCCATACAAAAGGCTTGACCCCACAGCGATTGGCTCGGATTAGCCATAACTATACTATGACTATACCATAGAGCTGTGGGGTCGCGAGGAGGGACGGACGGTCATCACCTTGACATAAACCCGTTCAAATCAACCTTCGCTAGTGTTGGGGAGAAGTATCGATGAATGGAATGTCGACGTTGTGATTTTTTTAAAATTACTTTTTGATTTATATACGTTTTGCGTTTAATTTTGTTGAGCGAGTTACCAAGTTTGCGTACTTATTTTATTAATATCACCTTCAACTTTCTAAGTAAACGGCACCCTAATTACGTAACAGACTATTAATCAGAATCCGCATAATTGGGTTGTATCCTAAAAAAATTTACAAAAAATATTGAACGCGAATTTTTTATTTTTTCTTTCATTCAATTACTTAGGAAGATATATTAATTTGAAATGTCGCATGACGTCACGCCGTGGTACAAAATATACCACTGCGTGACGTAATTAGCTCCCACTCTGTAATTTTAATACGCTATATCTCAGTAGTTTTTGGTCATTTTGACAAAATAAAAAATATGGGTCTTAATTTTTTTTATTGTGTATAAGACGGACTAATTATTTTTTTGATTTTCATGCCTTGGATACATCCCTATTTAGAAGCAAATTTCTAAACCAATGCTTCAAAATTTCGAAAAATTTGTTTACACAACGCTTACATAACGCAATTAACTTGTCAAAGTGAAACCAATTTCAATAGCTAATGTGTCATGTAATTGCCCCCCAGATCTTTTACTGTTGAAAAATGTCTATAGATAGATAATTTCATTAAAAGAAATACATACTATCTACAGTATGTTAAGGAAACCCTGTCCGACCCGTGAAGGTGTTGTTAGGTATCGATAATTGATTCTACTAATGCATACAAAACCGGGCGAAACTTTAAAAAAATAAATCCCCCTAAAAAAATAAATATTATTTCGCAAAAAGAGGTAACTTAATAAATTTGCGTGCACCATTCCGCGGGGGGCGGGGGACAGGGCACGCGGCACGTGGTCGCATCGCTATTCGCTCATAATAATACCGGTGTTGTCACTTTTTTTTAAATTACCAAAAATCGAGGGAGTTGGAATTAATTCGCGGGAAAAAAAGATTATTTCAAAATTCATTAGTATTGTTTCTATGATGATTACGTAAAAGGAGACGGGCGAAAGTTCATAGAAAGTTGGGCCTGAATGTACAGCAACGATTATTGCATTAAATCATTTCAATATTATTACTATTTAAAAAATAAAACTTTATTTATAATGGCAGTTTGGGAGAAAACCGAAATAGGGTATTATTAGCTTGCAAAAAACTAACCTCATTTGCTTTTTTATGAGTTTTCTTAGAAGCTGTCAGCGCTCATATGGCATATTTAAGTAATTATTCAGACTTTTATGTAGACTAGATTTTATCAGAATGTATTTTTATTACATTAACACATCGTGAGTGTGGTTTCCAAAGGGCCGGCGACGCGTAACAGCATATTAAATGTTACAAAGATGGAGGTTAAAAAAGAATTAGGAAAACCATTTACAATCTAATTAAACAAAAGAGTAAACGGAAATAAAAATCGCATTTCTCTTATATTGATTTATTAATCGTATTAATATACAATTAATGCTGGAAAAGGAGGCGAAGCTCGTGAGGGAGCGGGTCTCTCAGCGTCCTCACGCCTCTAGCCGAAGCAGAAAACGCCCTGGTCGGGAGACAATATCGAACTCCCGGCCACCATAGGCGCGGGCATGCGGAGTGAACAAAAAAAAAAAGAATCAAAATCAAAAATCAATTATTCAAAATAGGCTGAGAATCAGCACTTTTTGAACATCGTTATTACATAAGACAGTCCCCCAAAACGCCCACCCATCAACACTTCCTAGTGCTTTCGCTGGGAAGAAGAAGTGGTGGAACAAACTCTCCAGCGGCACAGCTGTCTGTTCATTTTAAAAAAACAAGACTTTATACAATACTATGTAGGTACAGTAATGAAGACCAGAAAACAACAACAATGAAATTATTTATCATATGCCAGCTAGCCGCGCCAAAATACCAGCAAAGCAAAAATAAAAAATAAAATATCATTAAAATGGAAATGTAAATAAGTAAAAACTAATTACTTAAATATAAGCCCCAGGTATAAAGGGTGTGACAGCTCACATATTTATGCATTGTGAAAAAGAAAATTATATGAACTCGTATGTATCTTACATTTCTCCAGAATTAGCTTACTGAAATTCTGGAGAAAGATGTCATTTACAGAATAATATGCCTTTAAACAAAGCTTGGATTTGATTTGCGCTTTAAATGCATTGTAAGGCAAGTCTAGCAAAGCAGAGGGTATTTTATACAAACATAACAAACAACTTTCAAAAAAAAAAGCACTACAAAGTGAGATAAACGAATTTTGAAAGTCGGTGGCAAAAAGGAATGCATATGTTCACGATCATGATGTCTTTGGTTTTTATATATTCGTTTGTTAGCTACATCAATATTAGACTGTGAAGTTGATTCATCATGTTCACTTGATACATCTACTGATGCTGAAGATCCAGATGGTCCAGTCATTAAATGATGAGCATTTCTATCAGCTCTCACCCAGCAACGATGACATATGAGAGCTCGAGCTCTTGAAATCTAAAAAAAAAAATATATCATGAGTCTTTTTCTAAAAAAAGAAGTAATACATACATGACTCAGTAGTCTGTAAGCAATTCTGTAAGACCTAATATTTGTAAATAATGTAACTTCTTTGCTAGATACTAACTTAGATACACTGTTTGTTACGGTCCCACAGACAAACCGTGAAAACGGTTTTGCGGTTTTGTGCTTTTATCTCAATGTATTGTACACTAGGTTAAGAAAATAAATAATAATAATAAAGTAAATCTCTTCTAATCTACACCTTCTGGAAATACAGGCTGTAATATAATTAGTTGTTTTTTTTACACTAACTTTTGGCCTAACTATATGATAGTTTCCTTTTCCATTTAATTTTTTCTCATGAATGTGACACTAATATACAAAAATGATTCTGTAAAGCTGACTGCTATTTCAGAGATTAGTGTGAAAAAAATATAAAAAATGGTAGTATAGATAGTGTGTGTGTGTGGTAGTACAAAATACAAAACAACTAAACCTAATAAAAACTTACAGTCTGAGGCAATATCCATTCAGAAATGACTGCATGAATTCTTCTTTCACGTTCGGTGTTAGTGTGCAATGAAAGAGATCTTGCCCGCAACACTGAATGTCCACAGTTCACACACACTTGGCGATGTCCAGTCATAAGAGATGGAAGTTGCTCATCTGTGCCCAAGGCAGTCACAGCTAAATCTCTGCATCCTTGGCAAATGTGATGAGATCTATTGACCTACAACAATATTAGATTGTTATTTACAGCTTCAACAAACAAAAATTACAGAAATAGGTATGATGCAGAAACAGCGAGAAAACTGTATCTTTCAGAATTGCGTGTATATTACTTCTTACTGATATCGTGGTCAAACCTGGATTATATTATATTAATGCTTTCATATAAGGTTATTCAATTTAACTATTGTTTCATTGAATTGTTGAATTCTTAAAGTTATAAAAAAAGAACTATCTTCCGTAATTGATAATCAAACTGTAAATCTTACTTGGAATTTAAATAACTCAAGTGCATTATAATGAGATATATATATATATAGGAATATTATTATTGAAACTGGCTTCAATAATATACCTATATATAGTTATCCTTGTTATACTGTACTCGAAAACTGCTTATCACAAAATGAAGTTTTAATTAAATACATACGTTTTAAATAAATACCTACCAATTGAGGTGTAACCCAATGCTGTATAACTGAAAGAATGCTTTCCGCTTCTATTTGTCGTAATCCGATAGGATTACTCTGTTGTATGCCGCAGTTGATGCAATGAAGACGTTGGTCACTCATTTTATGTTGAATCGAAATAAATGCGTGGGTCGTCGGTCAAAACAATAACCGTCAGAATCCTAAATGCGTAGCCAAAGCTGCAAAAAAATATAATAGCACACGAAAACAAAATATGGCAAATTCAAAGCCGGAAGGGAATGATATGTGACGTTTGTCGTCACGTTGCCCACCAGAGTTTTAGTTGCCTGTATAATAAAAAAGTATAATTAATCGATTATCAAATCGAACCGTTGATCAATTTGTTTTAAGATATTTTTGTTAATAACGAAATAATAGATAATATAATTAAGTCCTTTTATTAAAAGATTTTCTAAACCGAATCGGTAGAAATATACTGATTCATTTTTAATTTTATTTTTATTTTTGTAATAATTTGATTTATCGATTATAACTTATTAACGATTGGTATTTCATCTGGTAACATTGTTGAAAAGTGAAAGTAAAGAAAGTCAGTATTATTTACGTTAAATAATATCTTTTATATTCCGGCGATATCAGAATTAGTAATAAATGATTGAAAACAAAAAAATAAATGAAAATTATTGACAAATAATTCATTTGTGTACAGGTCAGGCCCAATTTCGCCCGTCTCCTTTTATATTATATTTGGTCAAGTGTTTACCTAACCGTTATTATCCTTACGGGTCGGACAGGGTTTTCTTTACATACTGTATAGCCACTAAATTTTAGGTATTTGCACATCACTTAACTTTAATCATTATTTATGAATAAACCCTTTAAACACTACACAGGAAAGTAATTGACATGTTATATTTACAAATTGTACGCGCCTTGAGTGAAGCAGCACTAGTGGGAAGGGTTGATAGCAACAGAACCTCTAGAAGAATTGTAGGATGGAATACACATGTTGCCGACGCTCACAGGCATGCTCGGGAGCAATTTCTGCGGTGGGCTCTGAATGGAAAGCCCACGTCTGGGAATTTGTATACTGAAATGCGTAAAAGTAGAAGAATCTTTAAGTCACGTGTCAAATGGTGTCAAGATCATAAAGATCAGCTGAAAATGGATGTCTTGGCGTCATGTCATGCTAAGCACGATTTTAAAAGCTTTTGGAAGCAGACTAATAGGTTGCACAGTAAAGCGGGTGTGCCTGTGAGCGTCGACGGCGCGTGTGATTCAAAAAAAATTGCCAACCTTTTTAAAGAACGGTTTTTTGTAAAATCGCCACTAGGACCGTCACGTATGGTGTTGGATGCTCAACCCGGAGTGGAAATACAGGTTAAATTTCATGCTACCGACATAGCTAAAATTATAAAATCTATGACGCGAGGTAAGTCTCCTGGCCACGATGAGTTGAGCATTGAGCACCTGCAATATGCGGGTCCACATCTGCCGAGGGTCCTTGCTATGTTGTATAGCTTTTGTGTAAATCATGGTTACATGCCAGATGACATGACGCGTACAGTTGTTGTTCCCGTTGTTAAAAACAAAACTGGGGACCTCGCAGACAGTGGAAATTATAGACCGATTTCACTTGCCACGGTGATATCAAAGGTGTTTGACAGTGTGCTTAATGCTCAGTTGAACTCTGTCATCAGCCTTAACGATAATCAGTTCGGGTTTCGTTCTGGGCTGTCAACGGAGGCTGCAGTGCTGAGTCTTAAGCATACGGTCACGTATTATACACAGAGAGGGACGCCCGTGTACGCCTGCTTTTTGGACCTTTCCAGGGCATTTGATCTGGTTTCATACAATAAGTTATGGCAAAAATTGGAAAACACTAATCTGCCAAAAGAACTCATTAACATCTTTAAATATTGGTATGGAGGCCAGGTCAACAATGTGCGATGGAATGGTGAGCTGTCTGAACCGTATAGGTTGGAGTGCGAGGTGAGGCAGGGGGGGTTAAGTTCGCCCACGCTTTTTAACCTTTTTGTGAATGAGCTGATTGAGGAGCTTGGCAGCACCAGAGTCGGTTGCCATGTAGATGGTGTCTGTCTCAATAATATTAGTTACGCAGACGATATGGTGCTGTTAAGTGCAACGGTCTGTGGGTTGAGAAAACTTGTGGCCCGTAGCGAAAGATACGCTGAACAGCATGGCCTGGCGTATAATTCCAAAAAGTCGGAAATCATGGTTTTTGAGGTTGGGGGAAAAAACTCTGGTGCTATACCACCAGTTGCACTCAATGGAATGACATTAAAGAGAGTGTATAAGTTTAAATATCTGGGTCACTTATTGACCCCCGACCTCCAGGACAATGACGACATTGAACGGGAGCGGAGAGCGTTGTCGATTCGAGCGAACATGCTGGCCCGTAGGTTTGCACGTTGTTCCCTTCAGGTGAAGATCACACTCTTCCGAGCTTACTGCACCTCTCTCTACACGTGTAGCCATTGGGCTAGATATACTCAAAAGTCGTACAGCGCTCTCCGCGTTCAATATAATAATGCGTTTAGGATACTGGTGGGGCTGCCTCGCTTCTGTAGCGCGTCGGGGATGTTTGCTGACGCCCACGTAGATTGCTTTTATGCGACTATGCGGAAGAGGTGTGCCTCTCTGGTGCGCAGGGTGCGGGCCAGCTCCAACAGTGTCCTGAGTATGATTGCTGGGCGTCTGGACTGCTCATACGTGAACCATTGTTGTGCCATATCTCATGGGGTGAAGCAGCGGTAACTCGTGTGAGTTGTTTGTTTGTATAGTAGTGTAATTTAAATTATGAAATGTTACTAACATAGTTTTAAGTATTACTAACATTATTGAGTCATTGTTACTTGATTAAAGAATTTATTATTATTATTATTATTATTATTAAATTATTTTATGAGAGAATTAACTGAATAACATTTCTGCCTCGAGTTGACAGAGCTAGTTTTAATGCCTTAATTTTTATCGACTATCGATATATTTTAATCGTCCCCTCACTAGCAGGGCGCGGCAAACGATGGGGTTGGTATCAGCAGGTAGGTATATTGCTATAGCCCATCTGTTTGGATAGTCGTGTAGACCATTGTACATATAGATATTTGTTTTGTTAATTTACACCACTCTGACGACCGTGATTGAGTGCTCAGCTATTAGGGTTTACCTAGGCACTTTAGTTTATATTCTATAAGCCCTAGTCCAAGGTTTATTTTGTTTACACAGAATTACTAGCTTTTGCCCTTGGCCTCGCCCGCTGGGAGGTCGGAAATGTATTATCAGCATATAGTATTATACAATATATAAAGAAAACCCTGTCCGATTCGTGAAGGTATTCTTAGGTATCGATAACTGATTCTACTAATGCCTACAAAGCCAGGCTAAACATTAAAAAAATCGCCCTAAAAAAAGCAAAAGGAGGTAACTCAATACATGTGCGGTAGGCAATACATCTGTGGGCGAAGGGGGCAGGGCACGCGCCACGTGGTCGCATCGCTCATAATAATACAGTTAAAATTTTGTTGTCACTTTTTTAAAAATTACCATTTTTTGGGGAAGTTGGAATTTATTCGCGGGAAAAAAGATTATTTAAAAATTCATTAGCATTGTTACTATGTTACGTAAAATTTTATATTGTATTTGGTCATGTGTTTACCTAACCTTTATTATCCTTATGTGTCGGACGGGGTTTTCTTTGTACATATTGTATATGTTAGATAATTATGATATTTTTATTTTTTTGTAATTATAAGCTAATGTTTGACGGCAATCCCGCCTGTGGGTAACCAGTGATGCAATCATCAAACTTATAAATATGTAAGCTGTCACGCCCTTTATGCCTGGGGCTTTTATTTAAGTAATAAGTTTTTAGTTAATTACATTTTCATTTAAATATATATTTGTTTTGCTTTACTGGTATTTTGGCGTGGTAGCTGGCATATGGTAAATAATTTCATTGTTGTTGTATTTTATCGTGTTCATCACTATACGTAGTATTGCATAAAATCAAGTGTTATTTTTAAATGAACAGAATGTTTTTCTTACTCCTCCGCTATTCTTTTCTGATTAATTTCGTTGCGGGACCCAAGACAGTTGAATCGTTTCTCCGGGACTCGTCGAGCTTCATTGCTCTGCGTTTTTCTGGCGGTCTCCACTGTTGATTCTGGCTTTCAGGAGTTGCAGTGGTTGGGAAAAGTGTGGCGGGTTTTAGCCCATTAAAAAAAAAAAAGAACAGAAAGTTGTGCTGCTGGGGAGTTTCTTCCGCCACTTCTTCTTCCCAGCGAAAGCACTAGGAAGTGTCGACGGGAGGGCGTTTTGGGGGACTGTCTTATGTAATATTGACGTTCAAAAAGTGCTGATTCTCAGCCTAATTTGAATAAATGACTTTTGATTTTGATTTTGTATCGTTGACGGTAAAGCGCGCTAGTTTATGAAGAGTCTTTTTTTTTTTTTTTTTTTTATAATTTTAAACTAGCGCTTGACCGCAATCCCGCCTGATGGTAAGCAGTGATGCGATCGTTGCGGCATGATGTCTGGGGAAGCCGTACGGAGGACGGGTCTGAGCAGTTGTGTTGCGATGTGTGCCGGGTACGATGCGCCAAATGTTGTTGTGTTGGAGTTTGGCCGTGGAGGGTCTTCAATTCAATCTCCCTTTGGCACAGCATCGTTGGTCGTGTTGTTGGGTTTAACATTGCATCACCTCGGTCAACTGCCGTCTTCCTTCCTATTCGCTCAGTTTTTCTGATTGAATAGGCTCTTAATAAACTAGCACGCCTTACCATCAACGATCGTATCACTGCTTACCATTAGGCGGTCAAGCACTAGTCTATAATTATTAAAAAAAAATAAAAAACAAATCAATCGGCGCCATTGAGCGGTGGGCACTTCGCCGACCGGTAAGGACCAGGCCCAGGTCGACGGCGTTTTGTGTTTCGCGCGCGCCTCAAAGAGATGTCAGCACATCCTGACGGGGTCCACGAAGACCGATGCCTGGGTCAGGGTTGCGGGTTGGTTAAAAGAAAAACCGTGGCCCTGGCGCACAGGCAAGTGGAGGAACACGGGTGGGTTTTCGTCAGTAAAACTCACGCTCTTCCGCTCCGCCCAGAGCGGGAGAAGTCATTTGATGATTTCCCATCCCAACAAGAAAAGGATCTGACGTAAATTAAAATCATTTTATTTGTCACGTTTTTAGTAACATCTAATTTGTCTATCATCATCAAACTTTTATCGTCCCACTGCTGGGCACAGGTCCCCTCTCATACAGAGAAGGATTGAGCAAAATCATCACGCTTGCTCAATGCCGGTTGGCGTTTTCCGACTTAAAGTTCAGGTTTCCTTAAGATGTTTTCCTTTGCCTTTTAATCAGTCATTGTTATCCAAGATATACTTAGAATTTTTCTATGGAGTATCATAATTTTGTGTGATTGATTAAATACAACATTTCATATTTAAACCCGTGGTTTCATCTGCATTTAAGCCATACCATCGGGTAGCATTTGATTATTTTGACGGTTTGTTTTTAATTACTTTAAGATCTTACTATTTTGTTGCAGAGCTATAATCCTGACGAATTCGGACGAAATCAAAGAATTGGAACTGTCAAAGTTATTTAAAGATCAAATATCAACAGAAAATGAAAAGAAGAAGGGGTAAGAGACGATTTTGAATAGCTATACCATACACCGTTGACGCTGTGGGTGAACGGTTGACTGCTGAGTTGAAAGAAAGAATAAGAAATATTATTTAATTCGCACAAACAAAACGCACATTACAACTAAATACCATAAAATAAAAAAAGACAAAATAATATAATATCACCAAAAGTCTTGTACTCGAACGTGCAAATTACAAAACTATAAACAAAGTTGATTTCATGTCAAAGTCAGGGTCATAGACAGCACCGACATATACTAATGGACATGTATTAGAGATGAGAATTGTATCACTCCGAAAGAAAGAGAGAAAATGAAGTTTCAGTGTATCTTTATTGCTCTCAAAAACATCAATGATCTATGAGGAAATAGATAGTGCTAGAGCGAAAGCATAGGCCACCTCTCTCACTCTTTTCAAACCAAAAAAAATACTGCTGATTATACGCGTACGGCATGTCCATTAATATATGTCGATGATAGACAGCACACATTATTTGACAATTAGATCCGACTGTCAACTATGACCATGATACGCCCGCGACCATGGAAGTAATAAGTACTACGTACAACTGGAAGGCTTACTTGGAACCTTTCAACATATCTAAATGAACCTTAAATCTATACAAAGAAAGTATTTTTTATATAACCAATATCTACTTAGAGAAGTGAGCTCAAGTGAGACATCTCTTTTCTTGGTGTGTCTCTTTCGCACAATTGTGAAAGATATAGGGATATAGACAGCGTGTGTGTACAGATAAGAATGGTTACACTAGTTAGAGAGAGCCGAACCAAGTTTTATGACTTATCACTTGGCGCATGCTTAGTCGCACAATAAGCCTTCCAGTTGTACGTAATACTTATTACTTCCATGCCTGCGACACTGGCTGTCAGCTGATGACAACAAACCAAACAACAACATAAAAATACAAAGAGATGATTGCAGGGTTGAGAAAATAATTAATTGTGTTACAAGACAAATAAGAGTTAAGCTGTGCCTCGCATCTATGAAAAAAAAGGTCGCGGGTGTAATTCCCACACGGAACAAATAATAGGGTATTTGACTAAAACAAAAACTAATTAGTCCATCAATCAGATTTCCAAAAAATACTAGACACGTATTTTTTTTTCATATAAACAAATAAAAACAAAAAATGACGACGACACAGTGCGTTGAAAACTCGTGTGACGTCACTAGACGCTACACTTTTTAGCGACCACTGACGTCAAACGCCACCACTTCTGATCTTTGATGCCTTTTATATTTGACAATTTTTATTGTTTTGATAAAACAAAAAATACGTGTCTAGGATTTTTTGGAAATCTGACTGACGGACTAATTAGTTTTTTTTTAGTCAACTACTCTATTGTATGGCCTGATCGATCACTTATTTAGTAGATACACAGTCTCAAACAAAACTCTCATCTAAAATAGCGACAAGTATTAAGCAGTCTAAATAGTCAAAATAAATATACCTACATTAATTTAAAATCAGCCTTAAGTGCAGTGTATAAAGTTCTCACTTATCACAAAGCAGTACAAAAACCAATATTTTTTACGACCGAGTCTGATATCAAACCAAATTCAACCTTACACGCATGCATTAAAGTCAGAATTATAAAGTAAGTACTAAATGAAAGAAGCACCCAAGTGCTGCGTTGTGCGCTTGTTCAGTTCAACCATTTTTTTACGCTGATTGTGAATTTAGTGAACGATGTATGGCCTACAGGTATTTGTTCCAGGCCTGAGGACCAAGTCTGCTAATACAATAGTGTCAGAATGATCAGTCAGTGATCTCATAATGATCGTTTCTGACAAGTTTCGTAATCTACTAACAAAATGGCGTCATTATGACTTTACAGTGGTCAATCACTGACACTCCACTCCATATTAATAAATCTTCAAATCTGAAAATCATTTCTATTAACGGATATTACAATGACCATACAGCAATGTCATTGTATCACCATTCCATTACCAGCCGACTGACCGATCATTGACCGATCATTATGTATTTAGCAAATTATGAACTTTTGACAATGGAATTGTGTTGGAATGAGAAATTTATAGGATTGGCAGACTAAGGACCCATTTTTTTTATTGGGGAGTTTACATGATTGTAAATTTAAATTGTAATCACAGGAGAAGTTCCTAGTGTTGGTATAATTAAAAAAAAACTATATGGTTAACTTTTTAAATTAAAATGTGATATTATGGTTAAAGCCTTTCTCTTCCCTGTTATTTATACTATTTATTTTTAACTGACGAAAATTGTGAACGTCGGAATAAGCTGTGTTTCGTTGCGACATCGCAGTGTTCTGCGATGTTGCAACGCATCGGCAACAAACAATCTCATACACAGACGATAACACATCAAGCTACTACATTCCGTTAAATCTCTTTATTATATTTTCAACTTTATAGCTAAAGAATTAACGCTCAAAGTTGTTTGAGAATATTTGACAGTTTCTGGTAGCTTAACCTACTAAGTTATTCCGTGTTCCACTGTATATGTACCTGTGTCATTCTGTCTATTATGTGTTAATATGTCTAAAATATTACAGAAACAAGAAAAAACAAAAATCAGAAAGTTCTGAAGAATCTATAAATAACGTTCACCATACGACCGACGATTCAGGTATTTGACATCATCGGGTGCGAAGGGACAGCCCGAAAAGAAGTCCTAAGCATAGAGACAAACGTGATGACAGGCACAAAGATAAAAAGAGAAACAAAAAAAAGCAAGACTCTAGTGACAGTGACAGTGACAGCTCGAGTTGAAAGCTGCAAGGGTTTTGTACCTTTGCGTTAAATCTTGTCTCTGGTTGGAAAGTTTGGATATCAGGCTTTTTGCATTTGGAATAATGTAAAAATGGAAAATGGATTTTGAACAAGTAACACTTACGATGATAATTGTTGTTAAAATATTTGAAGCATGTATTTATATAAAATATTTATGAAATGCGCTGTCGGCGTTTAGCGGTTATTAAGCATTAGTACATTACATTATATTCAATACAAAGGAAATGTGGCCTTTCTTGTAAAAGTAAGAAGATAATTTTAAATATTGGTTAGTTTCATCTCGCGCTAAATTAGTTATTAAAAATTCATATTATTGATAAATGAGAACAATGGTGGCTTAACAGTAACGGGAGCGACAGTATAATAAGTCGTATTATATAACCCTTCCTTAGTGTGAATTATTTCAACACCCCTACTATGAAAACAGTGAAGAAAAGAAATGTTGTGTCTGGCGAGCACTTGCCCGATGTCGGGAAGTCGTAAGTATGCTAGTTGCAGAGAGATCCAGGATGTGCGTGATGTCAGTATGACGCGTTGTTTATTTACATGTGTCATTGACATGTCTTCGTGAAAACTCAAGTAAAGTGAGCTGTTATTCTAAGTAATGCTAGGTATTGACACTATGAACAACTCACTCTAAGGTAACTTCACCTAAGTATTTATATATATATATAGATTTTTACAAAATCGATCTTCAGATATACCTATAAAACCTAAGGTTGAATGAAAAAGTACAGACGCCAGCGTACCAAGTTATTGCAGTCAATTAAATTACCTTAATAGTGTTCCAAAGGACATAGGATAAACTGAACTATGGAAGAAACCCCGCAATGAAAATAGACATATAAACATGATTCCTAGCAATTTATAATGCTGAATAGATGTAAATTAGTATTTTGTTATTAAAAAGGTTTAGGGACTCTGCACAATACTGAAAATAATACCGCGTAACTCCTACCACAAAGGTACAAAAACTCAAACAATAACATTGCTATGAACTTTCATCTAGGCGTTTTAACGTGTGTGCGACGATTTTTATTGATAAATTGTGTTTTGCACTGGTGATTTGGCACTAAGGTACAAGTAAATATATACAGAGAGGTAATTGCAATAATTAGCCTATTTCAAATCTGTTCAGCCTCAAGACTCTAAATAAATTATTTCTACCAGACTCGTGCCGCACACAGTTCATCAATAAGTGGTGTAAATCTTCTACAACTTCACCCTCCACACGAACGCTCACAGAGAAATTGAGGGTACTTTATCAATATGTCAAAAGTACCCTCGAATTCTCAAAATTTTTGACATTTGTTTTTCTCTGATATTAAAGTGCGACTAAGTTTTATGGTGAGTTATTGGCGGGAAAGCTAAGATGAATGTCACGCTCATTTTTCATTGGACTTAAATTATTTATAGTGTCGCGTGATTTATGTAGTATGTAGTAAACAGTACATTCAATAAATAATTCATAAAGAACATTGAAATATCGCAGCATAGTGGCCACATCATGACTTTGCCTCAAACCTCCCTTATAGACGTTTCACGCGGCCGTCTTTTTCGACTGTCATTGGCGATATCAGCCATTATTGTGAAATAAAATTTTCAAAGAGTTTCTATAATTTGTTACACGTGTTATTGGCAAAATTGTGGTATCTATTCCACAGGGGCCATTTGATCAAGAGTTGAAGTTAATTTATCAATTACGAGATTTAAAACATCCTTTGTGGATATTCAAATGTAGTAAGTATATAACTTATGTAACCATTAAACTGTAAGAAAAAGATTAATTATATACTTAACTTATTGAAATAAACATTTTATATTATTGTATATATCTCTAGAATGTATTTTAAGATTTGCACAAGAAATGTATAATATGTAAGTATTTTATTATTTTTGCGTAGATTTTGTAATAAAAGTTATCAAAGAAAACAATTGCTTTTATGTTTTACCTAATAACCTCCTCCTTCTCAAGCCGTTCTCCTCATTACTGAGGGTCGTGATGTCCCTGTGGGATTATCATCTCCTTTACAATAGTTCGCCATCTGTTACGATCGCTAACCGCGAGTATAGCTTCATGCAGGCCGGTGTCCAGAGATGAATGAATTTGGTCAGTCCACCTTATTGGACTGCGACCTCTAGAACGTCGTCCATCTACCTTCCCAGTAACCATCAGATATTCCAAGTTGTCTCCATCCTTTCTGGCAATACAGCCAAAATATTCCAAAATTCTTCGAAGGCAGACAGAGGAGAGTCTTATTGTGACACCCAGCTCTCGAAGGATTGATTCATTTGTGCGGAATGCTGTCCAATAAATAAATACCAAATAACAGTGGCGTACGTTGATCGTTTACTGGATCCTTGCCGTTTGCGGGCCTGCGGGCGGTGAGCAGTCAGCTCGCCGCCCGTTAAGGACCAGCAGCCTAATCGGCGAACACATTTTTGTCAAATGATTGTGACTCTTAGTTGGGATCGTTTGGACCGTAGTTGATATTATTTTACACCGCAGTTGATATAATTACATGAAAATGTGTTCGCCGATTAGGCTGCAGGCCCGAGTCGACGGCGCGTTGTTTCACGCGCGCCTCAAAGAGATGTCAGCACATCGTGACGGGGTCCACGAAGACTGATGCCTCCTGAGTCAGGGTTACGGATTGTTTAAAAAAGAAACCGTGGCCCTGGCGCACAGGCATGTGAAGAAACACGGGTGTGAGCGGGAGAGGTCATTTAATGATTTCCCGTCCAGAAAAAAATATCCTCGCCTTCTTGTGTTCACTATGGGTTATCATAAGCCCAAAAATCTGTCAACCAGTCTTGGCAGAAGTTTTGGCGGGAAAGTTAAGCTGAGTGTTACACTCATTTTCATTGGACTTTTTAAATTATTTATAGTTTAGTTTACTAAATAAAAGTGCGTGATTTATGTAGTAAAAAGTGCATTCAGTAAATAATTCATAAAGAACATTGAGATAACGCAGAATAGTGGCCTCATCATGACTTTGCCTCAAACCTCCCTCGTAGACGGTTCACGTGGCCGTCTTTCCGACATGAATAATTCGTTACGTTATATTGACTAAATGCACAAACCGTGCATAGCCATAAAAGTAAGAAAGAAAAGAATCAGTCTTGGCAAGGAGTATAGTAACAGGGCTGTTAAGATCAGATAGGTAGACGGTTCATGTAAAATACTGATGATACATGTCAACAATAGGAAATAAGAGAAATGGCCAATAAGCAAGCTCAAGGATACTCAAAGGGCAATGGAGAGGGCTATGCTTGGGGTTTCACTACGTGATCAAATCAGAAATGAGATCCATAGAAAAATAAAAGTAACTGACATATGTAGCCCGAAGAATTGCAACACTTAATTGGCAGTGGGGCGGGTACATTGCCCGTAGGACCGATGCCCGATGGGGCGGACAGGTTCTTGAGTGGCTACCATGCACCGGAAGACGCAGCGGTGAAGGTCGCGGGAAACTGCTGGATGAATGAAAGCCGACGCTAAAGTAGGAAAAGACCAGGTAGAGGATTCAGATCCTATAAAAACTATAGGATTATAGAAAATTAAAAAATAAAAAACAAACAAATAATATTAATTACTTAATTTATTTATTTACAATATCTTATCTAAAACTCTAAACTTCCGCGTATCATCCTATCATAGACAAGATACAGCTGTCAATTTTCCCGCTCAATTTCTGCGCCATATTTGTAATAGAGAGCGCGCCAAAAGTAAGCTCTTTCTGGGGTCAGTGGTGCGACGTATTGTGGTTCTAGAGTGATTGCCAGGTTATGGGGGTATGGCAACCATTCTCCGTTGGCTGCGTCTGGAGTTGGTGACCTGTAAGTAAATATAATAATTATGCTATATTTAACATAACGATATGTAATTATATATCATTAGCTGACCACAAGTATTTTACATGTAATGACTGTCTGTCTGACCTCCACAACCCTTTGGTAAGATTAGTTGTCAGATTTTCAGGCTTTTGACAACTCGTAATTAATTAATTATAATTAATAAACAGATGTAACTAGTAAAAAAATCTTATTAAATAATTATAATTAATTGCTAGTTACATCCGTTTAGACTCAAGGCAGAGCCTATCTCGTTGGTCGTGTTGTTGGGTTTAACACAGCACATCACCACTGCACTGTACGCCTTGTATATATGAGTTTTCAATACGAAACTCGATCGTCGATATAGAGCGCGTTTGGCGCTCTCATTGGTTGAGAGTTCTTATGACCTTGAAGCGGGCCAATCGCTGAGTCAAACGCGCTCGATATCGATGATCGAGTTTCGTAATAAAAACTGATACTAGGCCTACTGCACTGCTTACCATCCGGCGTGATCGCGGTCAAGCTCTCAGTTATAAATTTAAAAAAGAACGCAAAAAACAAAGGAACTCACCCATACTTAGCAAAGTTCGTCCACATCATGGTCATGAACGTAACTATTCTTGCATCATCTTCACTCATAGGTAGAGGCAATCTTTCAAGCTCGAACAGGTAAAACAATTCATCCATATTTGTTGTAGCCGGCAGGCTTGTATTAGTCAACAGTCTTCCCAAATTCCTATGACCCATATGATTGAAAATGTACTGGTAAATATTAACATCCGAATTATTTGTGTACATTTCAACAAAAAGCGACATTGGACCAACGTAAGCGAAATCTGAATTCAAATTGATCAAACCACCGATTACGTTCTCCTCTGAACTAATATCAGCAAAATAAGTATCTTTTAAAATCTCTCGAATTTCCTTTTTTTCTTTTTTTGTGACGTTGAAACTTCTCTGGTCGAGAACTGTGAAATCTTCGTTTTTAATCCTGTCCATTTGGCTTGTTATGGTGTAGTAATCCAAAGTGGAAGTCAGCCCTTCAACAGTGTTTAAACCAAATATGGCTGGAGCTGCATTGAAAGACTCTGAAGTCAAGATATTGAAAGGGGTATCACATAGGAAAGGGTCGTCATCCAAATATTCCTCTACTGAAGGTAAAAACACAGATTTGTGGTTCATTTGGTTTCCAATTGCTTCTTCGAGTTTATCGATTGGAACATCAGTGTAGATATTCAACAGTTCTTCGGCATCTAGAGTTTTTACTCCGAGAGATTTGGCAACTTGTGAAGCAGTAGATAGAGGGTTTGCGTCAAAAGATTTAGGGGAGAAAAGACTTCCACTCTCAGAAATAATCTTGTTAAATAGCCCATTGCAAGACTCAGAAAGAGTTAAATAAATAGCAGCAACTCCTCCACTGCCTTGCCCAAAGACGGTCACATTATCTTCATCACCGCCAAAGTTTTCAATGTTGTCCCTAATCCATCTCAAAGCTGCTCGAATATCCTTTAACCCAGCATTACCTGGCGCTTCTTTAATACCCAAGTTCAAGAACCCGAGAGCATTTAGCCTGTAATTCACTGAAACGACAATGACCCCATGGCTGACCAGGTAATGGGGGCCGTAGAAGACGGGAGAGCTGCTGCCAACACCAAAGTCCCCGCCATGGAGGAAGACCATGACAGGCAAGGTATTATTGTAAGAGATAGGGACGTAGATGTTGAGGACGAGACAGTCTTCATTCTCATTGGGGATGGAGAGAGGGTCGTTGACTGGGAATTGAGGACACAAAACTAGGCGATTATCTGCGTTAAATATTCCTTTGTGTGATGGCGGTTCTTCGGGTGCCTGTGGAAGAATTGTGTTGTTTAGATGTAAGTATTTTATATATTATGCATCAAACCTGAATATAGTTTGTTAAGAATAAGCAACGGAATCGATTCCAATCATTTTTACGCCATGTTATATTTTTTCACAAACGCATTTAGAAATTGTTGAAGAGTGGCTACTGAGCACGCACGGTAGATCATAGTACTACGTAAGCCTTCCAGTTGTACGTAGTACTTATTACTTCCATGGTCACGTTGTCTCAAGGTCAACTACGAGATGCCATAATAAAAAAAAAAATAACTTCGTCTGGATCATAGTGGTGTCACCAACGTAAGGGGCGGTCGTCCAATGATGGAACAAATATGACGAAATTACATAAGTGAAATTCAAGTTAACATTGCAAAACGCATCCTATAGAATACCGACAGGCTGGCTACTCTAGGCAGAGGAATATTCTTTTTTTTCTTTCTTTGGCGACTGAGCTCCGATTTCGACTATTCTGCCACTGTCAGGTATATTTCGCTTTCAGTAGTAACGTGACAGTATGTGTCGGCTTGAATAAAATTTCAATTCACAGTCGTCATGCTGCATGCATACGCGTAAAAAAATAATGCAGTATGGTCTTATCATATTATTATCTGAATAATCATGTACACTTCGTCCACTCGTTTAATTTCTCAAATGAAGCTGGCTGATAAGCACGTATCAACACGATATATCTAGTATAAAAAAATATTTACTCACCTGATACCTTTCTTTGATAACAGCATATTTAATTCCACAATATTCATAATACAATTCATTGGATGCCAAATACCCTTTTACTTTGCCCTGCTTCGTTTTAACAATCTTAGTCTTGTCTATGCTCAAAACTTGATTAAAACAGATTAATAAAATAAAAAGGCTGAATAAGATTAGGCTGTATGCCATTTCCTTGGCCCTTGAATAAATAACTTAAGAACTATATTTTGATTTAAACATGGCGGCTTTTATACAACTGTCGTTACATAATATTTTGTTATTGCAGCATTTCACTTTAATTTCTTAGTAATTTTGATAGCATGAGGTTGTGGAGCGCATTTATAAAGGACAGCTGAGGTTCTGCACATCTGATTTTAGGTTTTTACTTTACTCTGCTAACTATTGTTATGAAGGGCTATTGTATTACAATTAACTGGGTTGAAAACAAAGAGATTTAAGATTAAAATAGAGAGGGCATATGTCTAAATGGCATAGAAAAACTGTGAGCCCATGTCTCAGTTCCGCCATTTAGTGCAATATTACAAAATTAGATCGACAATTGGAGACATCAAACAGTAAAAATGAAATAAGTTTATATAAAATATATTCAGCTATTGCCCGGTAGGTGACCAGTGTGGTCTATGTTGCCAGATCCGATTTAATACCCTAGTTTAATTCAAATCGAGTAAACAAATTAAGTGACACTTGTCTCGTACAAACAGCAAAAACTATTTTAGAAATTTATTCGCTACTATTCTATTTCTAATATAATTTTAATGACTTTGGTCGGGAAAGTCAAATAGCCACATGTAAAATAATGATTTCTGATGCATCTGGTTAGGTTAGGTTCCTTTTCATTGTTTCTGTAACTATGTAAAGCACCTGCCATCTGCCATCTAATCTCTTCACCACCCGTGGTTGACTGGTAGAGAAAGCCTAAGGCATTAAGTCCGCCTCTGTACATTTTCTTTATACGAAAGTATAAATCAATAAATGACGAATAACTCAAGGGCTAGCAAGAGCATTTAAATTTTAATTCCATTGCTGTGATACAGACCAGGCTTCGGGGGCATAACTGACTAATACGCGGCCCCTAGACATTCAAATTTTTGGTTCTAGAACATGTTTTACGCTTCGACGCATTTTTTGTCCTCACGATGGTTTTCCTTCGCATCTATGAAAGCGGTTGAGCTGATTTATAGATACACAAACTTGTAAATACAAATTTAAAAAAAAAAATGGAGCCGTCACGGGACGCCTGGTAGATGTGAAACATCGACGTTATTTCGTAAAAGTAGTATGCAGAAAAGAACAGATTGTGGTAGGAACTAAAAATGTCAATAAAATAAAATAAAAAATATAACGATTTTTTTTTCTAGATAACGATGATTTTTTATTAAATAAACATTCATTTTCATTGAATACAAAAATTTACATATTTATTTTAAATCGAAACTACTCAATTAGTTTAATCAGTGACTTCGGTAATAGTTACATTCGATGTTGCCTCTGAGAACGGTATTACTGTGACAATTGGTCGATGGTAACTGAAGTACGATACGAAAGTATTGGACATAACATTATTAAGATATCTAATAAATACAGCATCTATTGTCAAGAATCTTAGCTAGTTATTTCAATATACTACTAAAGATCGTAAATTATAAATATAAATAATGAATGTTTCACTATAAACTCCATTATGATTAGAAAAATTAATTAATTTTTTAAAGTTTAAATTAATAACAAATAAGAAAAAGATTCGTGCGCTGCACGCCATCAGCTGATTTTAAAATAAAGTTCTGTCAGTCTTAATAAATTTATTCTCTAAGCAATTGTTTTAATGCATTAATTTCAATAAGAATGAAATTAAAATTAATAATTAATTTAAAAACATGATATGCAATGAAATTTATGTGAATTTTAATCAACCTAGAGAGTAGATTTTACATTTACTGGCGCTCAATACACACCAAATATACGCGTGCTAAATGCACAGATAAATGCATACTTTAATTATAAAAATATAATTAACTTACTGATGACTTGATAATGTGTCATAGTGTGATTTTGCTTTCTTTGCAGGAGGCTGATCACTTCCACTCTCTAAATTATCACGGTCAGACATTTTATTATCAGAACAGAAAAATGATTTATTTACCAGAAAAACACAGGTTATGAGTACTGTAATAAACAGAGTATACACTATAGGTATCCGAGTCCGAGCTCAGTGGAGCGAAAGAGATGGCTTAACGCCGGATCGAGTGAGAGAGAAACGCACAGTCGATTCCGAGCTCAGTGGAGCGAAAGAGATGGCTTAACGCCGGATCGAGTGAGAGAGAAACGCACAGTCGATGCGTCGCCACGCCAGAAATCGGTCTCACGTGCGCCTATAGATGTTTCACATCAAAAATATATCGTTTCCGTAGGTATATTACGGAACTCTAAAAATAACAAGTTAAAATTGGTAGGTACGTGAGATTAGATTGAGTATGGTTATCGATATTATAATTATGTAATTGTTAGATAATGTAATAATAAATTACCTTATCAGTGAAGATCTTGATAACTCATAAAATAATTATAAAATAATTTTTTATGTTGATCAAAAGGTAAGCCGCGATGCAATTATTTTTTTCGTAATAGGTGTACAAATAATTTTCTGCCGTTTTTTGAACATGCGCCGGAGCATTATCACGTAGGAATAGTAGATTGTTAACCGAGGGTGGAGAGAATCAATTCCCGCGAGGGCGGCTATACCTAGTCCGAGTAGGAATTGATTCTTTTACCCGTGTTAAACACTCTACTTTTCATTTCGAATATGAGGAAAATAAAACTAGTTGTTTATTTGAACTTTTTATGGATATCACTATATATAATAATGTTAGTCCTAATATGACTATTAATTTTAAACTGGTACTCTATTTAAAATTAATACTTAGTCAAATTTAGACAATTCGTGAAATTAAAAGTTACATTTTTATTTGGAATGTTTATGCTATTTGATATATTATGACAAATTTGGGTGTTCTGGATATCTGTAAAAGTAGGAGTCTCTAGTATTTCATCAGGCGGATACTCCCTGGCGGTTGATGGCTGAGGCGAAATGTGGTGTATTTTTATAGTATCAGTTAATTAGTTCGAAGTTTTTATTTTATTTTAGATAGAATCCTCAATGTAGCCTTCGGCGACTGTGCTGGATTTCCAGTCTCCGTGTCTTTTTAACGTCGTCATATTTGCTCCAGAATCGGCTAAAAGAGTTGCTGACGTACGTCTATAACAATGTCCGGTATACTGCTCACAATTTGATAAATTCAAATATGTTGCTATCTGCTTACCCTTATACCTGAGATTTTATTTTTCCCGATCACTTGTTTGTAGCGTTTCCCATTCTGATAGTTGAGAAAAAAACGGTCCGTTTTTAGTCTCATTTTCTGGTATTTCTATTTGCGTAAACTTTTCTTGTACTACAAACGAGCGCTCAATATTTATTTGTGTTTTAGTCAGTTTTACTAGTAATAATTGGCCTTGACTTTCAATGTCCTTAATGGTGAAATTTGTGAGTTCACTGCTTCTGCAAGCGCCGCTTATACCGAGTATCAATACCAGCTGTGAAAACATAAAATTTTTAAATTTGTGTAATAAATACATTCTTATTTAGAATAAATCTAATAATACTTAGGTAAACTTACCTTCACTGCCAAATATATCTCGTCAGGAGCATGATTTAAAAATGTTTCCACTTCATGAGAGGTAAAAACCTTAGATTTTCTACTCTTGAAGCCCTGAGACTGCCTTTTCAAAAAGGATGCTAAATTATGGATTTTTTTTCAAATTTACAATGTGTTTTACACTAAGTGTACTCTAGTGCATTGAATATCGGCTCCATAGCGTAGAAGGTTGTAGTTTGCTAGACAATCCTTTAAAATAATTATGTAAGAAATACACTTTCGGAAAATGATTTTATATTCTTCTCTGCTCGCCACTTCATAAAATCAATCAATCATCTTTCTTTTGAGATTTCTTGTAATAGATTGTTAATGAATGAATCAATCATCAATAATGAATCAATGGTTGTTGTGAATCTAGTGTCAATATTTCAGAATCGCTTGAACAAATTTTTAAATTAAAATCTTAGCATAAAATATTAGGTATTAACATAACTATTTTTTTTAATTCCGTCGCTGATACATAACAGATTAGTATCCCGCCAATTTATGTCGAATTTGTAAATTTTAAATATGGAACTCGCCACGTTTTTGTTGCGACCATAGAATTAATAAGTAGGTACTAACGTACTTCTTAATTCTATGGTTGCAACCTATTTCGCTCAATGAAGTTTGCGCTAAGTTCACACTGGCTGTTTAAAAACTCATATTGCCACTGCATTTTTTTATTAGTTTTTTTTTACACAAATTTCTTCACAGCTGACAGCAGTTCTATTTTTAAAGTTCATTCCGACCCTTGGGTGGGAAGTAATTTGTATGAGTTTTTCCCGCTCTAGGGAGGGAAATAGCACTTTCTACCCAATAATCAGATCAAGAAAATACTACTTTCCGAATATGAGAAATGAAAAATATTTTTTTCATATCTGGAGTATTATCTAATGTGCACGTTTTTCCTCTTTTTTTTAATAATTATAAACTAACGCTTGACCGCAATCCCGCCTGATGGTAAGCTGTGACGCGATCGTTGATGGTAAAGCGCGCTAGTTTATTAAGGGCCTATTCGCTCAGAAAAACTAAGCGAATAGGAAGGAAGACGGCAGTTGAGCGAGGTGATGCAATGTACCCAACAACACGACCAACGATGCTACGCCAAAGAGAGATTGATCTGAAGACCCTCCACGACCAAACTCCCAACACAACAACATTAGGCGCATCGTACCCGGCACACATCGCAACACAACTGCTCAGACCCGTCCTCCGTACGGCTTCAACAGACATCATGCCGGAACACGACAAATCGCTTGGCGGCAAGGCTTTGTCTGGTGGGTGGTAACTTCTGCCGGCGGCCGATGTTATGGCCTACCACCTCTTCCTTCTATTTTCCTCCAATAACAATTCCGTGTCTTTGCTCGATTTCGGTCTTCTACAACGTTCTTTGTCTTTACAGTTTCCATACTATTGAAACCACTCACGACATCTCTCTCTTAAAACAGCTTGACCATAAGCTTCTACAAGCAGTCGATGGGACTCAGCTGCAGATTTATTTGTAGACAGATAACTGATGTGGATACAGCCAGAATTGTTTATTTTAGTTATTTTCATAGTCTTATGACTTATGGGATTCTTCTCTGGGGAACTTGTGCGGACATCAATACTATCTTTGTTTTACAGAAAAGGGCTGTTCGAGCCATTTACAACCTTGGTCCTAGAGATTCTCATAGAGAAAAATTCAGAGAGGTGGACATTCTGACTGTAGCTTCATAGTATATATTTGAAAATCTTATGTATGTACATAAAAATATATCGGATTTTAAGAAAATAAGTGATATTCATAATGTAAATACCAGGAACAAACACAATCTTGCTGTACAAACACATCACACTCGTCTCCACAGAGTAAGCAACTTGTTCATGGGTCAATGTATACACTTTTACAACAAGCTTCCCATGGACATTCGAAACTTACCCATTAAATGATTTAAAAACTATATAAAGGCCAAACATTGCAAAAAGGGGTATTATAAAATCACAGATTATTTAGAAGACAAAAAAGCTTGGGACTGAGCTGCTGGCTCTGCTAAGCATATGCGTAATTATAAGGTAAATTAATGTAAACATTCTCATTTTTAATGTTTGGACTTGAAAAAAGACGATGATCCCTGAGTTTGTTTCGGCTATTTCTTCTCAGAGGTAGTCAGTTAGGGAATGCCGGCTTCATCTAGTTAAAAAAAAAAACGTGACGTGTAAAAGTGATCGGTGATCCTACTTGCTTAATAAACGATTTCATTTCATTTCATTTATTCGACTTAAAGAAGTACCAAAAGTTCCCGTAAATGACGATTATTCGGCACAAAACTTGACATTTTTGCATTAAAACTAATATGTGATATTGATACAAAGTCACTAATACTCTTCTAAGTACCTACTTCTTTTTTCAAGGTGAGATTCAAACTCAACTCTTGATCAATGGCACCTATGGAATAGATACCACAATTTTGCCAATAACACGTGTAACAAATTATAGAAATTCTTTGAAAATTTTATTTCAAAATAATGGCGGATATCGCCAATGACAGTTAAAAAGAAGGCCGCATAAACCGTCTATAAGGGAGATTTGAAGCAAAGTCATGATGTGGCCACTATAGTCTGTGTTATTACCACATTTCTAGACTTACAAGAAGAGTAAATGAGAAAGTCAAGCTGAGTGTCACGCTCATTTTTCAAAAATAATAGCGCGTGATTTATGTAGTAAAAAGTGCATTCAGTGAATAATTTTCACCCTCATTTTCACCCTCACCATGAGGGTGGCTGAGCCACGGCCCCTCCCTGTGGAGTGGCGAATGAGGGCCCGCTGTATTAGGCGGGCATAACGCCGGTGGGGGGCTGGTAGGCAAGGCCCCGCTTTTTCCCAGTCGCCCGCCACTAAGGCGACGCCGGAGTGCCGCTGGGGTTTTTAGTGGGAGTGTCATGCTAATTTTTTTATTTGTTTATAATTATAAGCTAGTGCTTGACTGCAATCTCGCCTGATGGTAAGCAGTGATGCAATCGGTGATGGTAAAGCGCGCAAGTTTATTAAGCCTATTTATTTAAAAATCTTAGTGAGTAGGAAGGAAGACGGCAGTTGAGCGAGGTGATGCAATGTTAAACCTAACAACACGACCAACGATACTGCGCTGGGAGATTAATCTGGAGACCCTCCACGATCAAACTCCCAACACAATAACATTTAGCGCATCGTACCCGGCACACATTGCTGCTGCTCAGACTGCTCAGACCCGTCCTGCCTACGGCTTCACTCCAATCGCTTGGCGGCAAGACTTTGTCTGGTGGCTGGTAACTTCTGCCGGCAGACGATATTATGTACTTTTAAAATTATTTATAATGTTGTTTACTAAATAAAAGTGCGTAATTTATGTAATAAAAAGTGCATTCAGTAAATAATTCATAAAGAAAAGTGAGATATCGCAGCATAGTGGTCACATCATGACTTCACCTCAAACCTCCCTCGTAAGACGGTTCATGCGGCCGTCTTTTTCGACATGAATAATTCATTACGTGACATTAGCTAAATGCACAAACTGTGCGAAGCCAAACAAGAAAGAAAGAAAAGATTAACAATACCTACAAGTATGTTATGAAATTAGGATGCAAGAATATTTTTATTTTGGGCAAGTGAAGCTAATGTTGACTATTCTTTTAATGTCAAAAGTGGATTGGAGAAGCAAGAAGTCAGCACATCGGGAGTTTTGGCGGGAAAGTCAAGCTGAGTGTCACGCTCGTTTTTCATTGGACTTTTAAAATTATTTATAGTGTTGTTTACTAAATAAAAGTGCGTGATTTATGTAGTAAAAAGTGCATTTAGTAAATAGTTTATAAAGAACAGTGAAATATCGCAGCATAGTGGCCACATCATGACTTTGCCCCTAACCTCACACGTAAGACTGGTCACGCTGCAGTATTTTATACATGAATAATTCATAATTACTTGAAATTGGCTAAATGCACAAACCGTGCGAAGCCAAAAAATAAATAAAGAAAGAAAGAAGTCAGCACATCAAGCTAATACAATCTGTCAGATTCCTTTATTCGATTTTCAACTTTATCTCCAAAGCCTTAAGACTCTTCATTTCATTTCATTTCATTTCTTCGGTTGTTTTTGAATATTTGATAGTTTCGGATAGCTTAACCTGATGTCGACCATAGATAAAAATTGATAGTAATAGAAAATAAAAACAAAAAAATTACTATGCTATTATTATTATTAAATGACATTTTATAACATTTTACGATTTGATAACTTAATAATCTCTAAGCGATTCTGACATCTTGATATTTTTTAGCAATTTTAATTTATTTCTTTAATGTATTGAATAAATATTTATATAGGTACTTAATTCAATAAATCACAGTTTTACTTTATTTGCACATTTTTTTGCACTTTAGTTGGATGTATGCGTTTTATAACTATGAAAGTCTGAAATAAATAAATTAATACATGATTTTTGCAATTTTTATACTACGATAAATTGTTAATTTGTTAAACTTTACTAGTCAGATGTCGTTGACTTTTGCAATCTTTTATGACGATAGTTTTTATCGTCAAAACAACAAAGAAAGTGTATTCATCCTTTATTTAATTTTGCTTACTCTAAGGGTCAAAGTCCTCGACCATGTTTTCATTGTGTTGGTGTTTATGTTTTAATTTTCCCTCACATGACTCATTATAATGATCGTACGTTTATAAACCTTAAAAGCAAATAATGAAATTATTGAACGCACTTAATTATATTTTAAATTGTTAAGATTGTTTTATACCAATACAGGATTCATTAAAATAATCTTTGAAACTCTCTGTAATAAGCAAGGTTTAATTTTTTTCTAAGTTTTGTTTAATTTTCTAACTTTTTGTCAGACAATAAAGTGAAAGTTACTCGACATGAAATTTCAGAACGCACACCAAACTTGCGTTTTGACCACAGAGTTTTGACGTTTAAGATTGTGGTTACATCGAATTTATGAAAAATAATACATAAAATACTCAAATATTTACTAGTGTTACATAATTTATAACCGAAATAGACATTTATTAGCATACAATACAGATTTCAGTGTAATCTGAACGACAAAGTGTCCGTGAGACAAAATCTGAACAAGTGTCTGCTTACGTGTTGAATTTAGAAAATCTATTTTAACTTCGTCTAACTATATTATGAGAACTTGTTAAATCGGCATAATTATGAATAAAAAACCTGCAAGAACCGGCCCGAGGATCAGAATCACGAGACCTGCTTTGAAAACACGAAAACCTGACGACCCAGTTTCGATTTTTGACGATCGAAAATACATATACTCGTGTCAATACTGCCGCCTGAAGTTTACTCAGAACAGTCAATATTTTCGCCATATGACTTCAAACCACGAGATCCAACAGAAGTCAGCGACATACGAGTGCAATGACTGTCAAATTGTCTTCAACAAAAAGAGCAACTTAGACCTCCATTGCCAGACTCATCACAAAACAAAATCGAAGTCGAAATGCGAAAGCTGTGCGATTACATTCAAGTCCAGGTACTGTTTGCGCCGCCATTTGAAACTCAAGCAGCTTTTACAAGAAAATTCGTGTTATAAGTGTCAAAAAAAGTTCACAAGCAAAGAGGGTCTAGCTAAACATGTCAATAATAAACATACTTTTAAAAATGTTACTTTTCAATGTGATCTGTGCTCTTTGAAGTTCAAAGCTGAGGAGTCGCTGCGGAGTCATTTAGCTAGGATTCATAAGAAATTATGATTTTTTAAGGATTTTTTTTAGAGTTAAGCTTTTTTTGAGGTCATTTAAATGAATTAATGTTAATGTGTTTTATCTAACTCTTGACATTAGATTAGCTAGTGTGGGCAATTGATCATTTGTGACACATGTGACCATAGACCATTTGTTACTCTCAAAATTGTCTCTATAAACTAGAACTGTGCCCATATGCAAGGTATTCTTCCGATTGTAATTGTTTAATCCTTATTGTTTACTTAACCTAATTTTGATGCACCTGATTCTTTTCCTGTCATTAAATTAGCAATGTTCGTCCAAATCATGTTGAGGTTATCAGCTATTTCAGAGTTATAGCAGTAAGTCAGAATCTTGCAATGTTTGGAAACTACCGGGTTGTCTCCTTGAGTTAATATTTTGAGCAGGTTATTACTACTCTTAAAAGCATGGTTCTTCTACTTCTTCAGTCTATAAACGTCCACTGCTGGATAAAGGCCTCCCCCAAGGCTTTCTTTGCCTGTGGGTAGGTTTGCCATAATCACCACGTTTGGCAGACGGATTGAGGATCACAGTAATTTGATATTCCACAGGAGAAGCGCTGCTGCCCGCTTCCCTGTTGAGAGTTCCCTTAGTCCCTTAGTCGCCTCTTACTGCACCCACGGGAGGATATGGGTTGGTACTATTTTAAGCTCAGTATCACACCTTAATAATGAGTATTAAATGTCTTGTTCAAATAATTCAGTTCTTCACCGAATTTACAATTTGCAGTCAATGTGACCTCAATGTCTAAAGTAACGTAGCCCACTTCTTTATATCATCTGGGACATTGGACTTGTTTGGTGCCACATCTTAACCCACTCATTTTTTAGTAAAAGCTTTCAATACATCATATCCTTCTTTGGTTGATAGTGTAACTTAATAATCAGATTTTTCTTTGGTTACACCAACTTACCCAGCCATTGCCCATTGGTGGTTCTTGGAAGGATCTCTTAAACTTTGGTTGAATACCCATCCCCCTTATTCATAAACGCTACTTATAATTGACTAGTGATTAGCGATTGTTTGCATGTCACTTAACTTTAATCATTGTTTATGAATAAACCCCTTAAACTCAGTGGTGTTTATTCATAAAGGATGACTAAAGTTAAGTGATATTAAAAGGTCAAAAATGTATGGTTAAAGAATCGCTAATCACTAGTTAACAGTAAGCAGCGTTTATGAATAAGGGACCAATGAATGTTAACCCTTCTTAAATGGTTTCCATTTTGTGATTCATCATCCAGCCCTATAAGTTCTCTCATTCATATATTTATGGATTGCAACCCATTCACCTGCAATCAGCAGATAATTTAGTGAATAATTAACATTAGGTAGGAATTGACTGTCTTCTTATGAAACAGAAATAGATCAGAACCTGTTTCGGAAACTCCAAACCATGTATCAGAACCATTGTTGCTATCACAATAATTTTATGTCTGAAAGGTTTCCTATACAATTTTGAGTGTAAATAGTTATTGTAACTCATAATTATGATGGTATTTTTGTGTATAAGTGTTGTAGCTAGCAAAATGTTTAAATAATTTGCAACACTTATGTTTATGTGTACTTCAAAGATATTAAGCATACTGTATCTATTTTATGATGTTGGTCACACTATACTCAAATACTGCTAAGAAATTAAAATCTTATCGAAATTAAAATCTTCTCACTTCCAAGGATGTCAATCCCTAATAATGTAATAAGTACTCTTGAAGTTGCCGATGTAGATAATGCATACATACTGTTATCATAATTATATCGTAGCGCAGCGGCCAACACGCCTGCCTGCGACGTGGAGGCCCCGGGTTCGATCCCCGGCCAGGTCATGATGGAAAACGATCTTTTCCTGATTGACCTGGGTCTTGGATGTTTATCTATATATGTATCTATTATAAAATATGGCATCGTTGAGTTAGTATCCCATAACACAAGTCTCGAACTTACTTTGGGGCTAGCTCAATCTGTGTGATTTGTCCGTATATATTTATTATTATATTTATTTATATTATTTATATATGTCATCATCATCATCATCTCAGCGTTAATCCCAGTCACATCCGAAGCTTTTTCAGCCAGAGTAAATAAATACTTAAACTCCAGAACTCTAAGATCGAGCCTTCATGCATATTTGTGCAAGTGTAACAAGACCTCTAAATGAGTCTAAAATAGTTTTTATCTAATCTCACATACAAGCCAGTATGTCGGCTAGACAAAGCAGACAGAATATTTTTAGTATAGTAGAAAGAAATGAACATTTTCACATTTGCAACTTTAAGAGGATCACATGCAAACTTGCAACATTGTATATATTGCAGCATTATTTTTTCTTTGTTTATGAGAAACTTGAATACCTAAACATAATTATGTCCAATATTTTTTTAAGTAAAGAATCTATGTACCTACAAAATTTCAAAATGTTATCATGAATAACCACACAGTTATGGCCTTGTTATCGTACCGAATTGTCCCAACAAAAATATGGTCAACGTACCGCTCGACCGCCTGCACCTATATCGGCGCGTTGCGGGGGTGCCCTGTCTCACGCGCCTTGTACTATGATCTACTGTCAGCTATGTTGCGTGCTCGGTAACCTTGCGTGGTAACCACACTGCAACAATTTCTAAATGTATTTGGGAAAAATATAACATGGTGTAAAAATGATTGGAATCGATTCAGTTTCTTATTCTAAACGAACTATATTCTGGCTTCGCATAAAGATAAAATAACATTGTTTAAGCCCCAATTCACTTGTTCCGAAACCAAACAAAATTTAAACTCGTAGTGCATCCTTTTCTCTCCATTTCATTATGAAAAGGACAGTATCTAAAAATTAGTTTGACCCTGTGAAATTAGTCAGCCTGACGTAAATTGACGTATTTTTAGTCCCCATGTTTTATTCACGCCTCCACTGTCTATGGAGCGTCTTAATTTAACAGGACTAAACTTTATTTTATTTTCTGTCCTTTTCTTAATGAAGTAGAAAGAAAAAGATGCATTTATCTTAAATTTGGTTTAGTTTGTGATCAAGGAAATCGGTAAATAGTTTTTTCCTGTCTAATTAAGATACTCCATAGACAGTTTAGACGCTATTATAAACATGGCGACTAAAAATACGCCAGTTTACGTCAGGAGCGCACCAATTTGACAGGTCTAAACTGACATTTTATCTTCTGTCCTTTTCTTAATGAAATAGAACGAACTTAAAATTAGTTAAGTTTGCGGCGCCATTGTCAATGCTTATTGGGATTACATTTAAATATTTAGCAAAAACACAAAAAGAACTGATTCTGGTTATGAATTTTAATTTGTGCAAGGGATTATTGTGCTAAAGAAAGACCAAAAAGTGCCTTTTAACACAATTAATTATGACTATAATATAGTAGCCAGTGCTGGCTTAGTTTCTACTTGATACACTAAACAGTCCATGCCTGTGAGCCTTGGAGTGACTTTTTGTCGTATTTAATGATAATAATATTTTTATTATGAAAGCATAAGTACTTTTATTTGTTCTGTTTGTGATAACCCCGGAACGGTGATGCCCTAAAACAGGCAAGCCAAGGAACACGGCAAGGTTTTTGTCAGGTAAAGTCTGACACTCCCCTCCGCTCCGCCTGGAGTGTGAGAGGTCATTTTATGATTTCCAATGCAAAAAAAGTTAACTAATCCATTGCTCCATATGTTCGAAAAATGTGTTTTACTCAAGTTCGTAAGCTACGCAATGAATGTTATTGAATTGTCAAAGTGAAACCCATTGCTGCTGCTTATGCGATAACCCTGCTGGGTTCAGGTAAAATGATTTTGGGTTTTCTTTTAAGACATAAACCCCCTAATATTCATAAACGATGAACTTTAATATTTTTTTATGAATAAACACACCAGTGTTTAAGGGGTTTGTTCATAAACGATGAGCAAGTTAAATGACGTGCAAACTTCTAAAATGTATGGTTAAAGAATCTATAATCACTAGTTAACTTTAAAAATCGTTTATGAATATGGGGGTATGTGCTTGTGGACAATTAAAAAAAACAATACTAATTTTAAGGTCGTATCTTTTTCTTTGTATTTCATAAAGAAAAGCACAGAATATAAAAAATATTAATTTAGTTCTGTCTATCCGTTACAAGTGTTGGTGAACTTAAATAAATAAATAGAATGGACGGTCACCCATCCTTGAGATGACCGTGGCAAGTGTACCTTAACCTTCGATTGACCCATGCGCCTTTCACTTAGCCATGAGCCCCCGTTCTAAAGTAACAGTCATGAATAAGCTTGACACTACTGCAAATTGCTGTGAAACTGCCTAAACAGTATTTTGTATAATCCCTTGCACAAATAAAATAATGTATAATAACAACTAGTTTGAATCTGTATTTTCATCATTTTCTTGTACACAGTTCTAAGAAAAAAAAAACATTTTTTTTTTTCATTTATCATGTGAATATTAACTTTAATTTACATAGTTTACTTTTTTATATTTATTTTGTACTTAAGTTGTAATACTGCTTTACTAATTATAAAAAAGCTAAGTTATTTTTTAGAATTAACTAAGACCCTTTATATACTGTTTTTGTAAATAGTTTCTATACATTAAATTACATATAAAAATGTATACAATGCAAGATAAATAAATAAGTAACAGCCTCCGTATCGTAGCGGTAGCGAACGCGGCCGCTACGCAAGGAGGCGCGGGTTCGATCCCCGCACAATGCAAATATTTGTATGCATGAATATGAATATTTGCCCTGGTCTGGTCGTGCCTTGGAATGCACGTTAAGCCGGTGGTCCCGGTTGCCATACGACCATCTAGTGGCAGTCCTTACGGGTTGTTGGAACCCTCAAAAGTCTAACAATTAGTCTAACTGCAATGCTTAGATATCGCCTTCGGGTTGTGGAGGTCAGACGGCCGTCGCTTCACGGAAAATATCTAAGTTTAGCCAAAATCAGCAGTTAAGACTGGTAAAGCGGACTCCAGACTCCAAAGCTGAGAAAGCTACGGATGCCACTGGGAATAACGCTGAGATGATGACAATGCAAGATAAATATTAAAAATTCTTGCCTTTAATTTAGAAAGGGGCTTTAAATGTAATTGTCAAAATATGTTTGTGCATTTCATCATCATCAACCTTTTTATCGTCCCACTGCTGGGCACATTTCTCCTCTCATACAGAAAAGGATTGAGCGTTTGCATCACGCTTGCTCAATGCAGGTTGGCGATTTCAGACTTAAAGTCCAGGTTTCCTCAAGATGTGTTCCTTCACCTTGTAATTCTTCACTTTGCGCATTTAATGTAATCCTTTTAACATACTTGAGAATCTTTAATTATTAACTCATCTGAGTGTTGGTTGCATTAACTTGCCTATTTGAATTGGTTCTTCGACGAGTACTCATTATTATTTGATGTAAGGCAAAACCTATCTTCTTTCCTTATTTTTTGGTTTCGCATGGTTTGTGCATTTAGCCAATATCACGTAATGAGTTATTGATATCGAAAGACGGCCGCGTGAACAGTCTTAGGAGGGAGGTTTGAGACAAAGTCATGATGTGGCCACTATGCTGCAACATTTCACTGTTCTTTATGAATTATTTTGTGAATGCACTCTTTACTACATTTTTATTTCTTTGTTGGGCTGCTTGCATCCATCTGGGGCCAACCATTTTTATTATTTCGTCCGCCCATCTTGTAAGCGGTCTTCCTCTTTTGCGCTTTCCTCTTGGGCCACTCCACTGTTTACTATGCTAACACACAAATGACAGCTTTATCTTGATGTATGCCTCCAGATCAGTGGCATGAGTTCGTTAATTAGTTGATCTACGCTAATAAATCTTGTCAATATACGTTTTATATGAATTTATGTTAAACCCACTGATTTTAGCTCTTAGCAATAGCACAATTTTACCTTTAAGAAATATAACTGAAAACCACTCGAACATACTTTACAGTATTTTTAGAATAAAAATTTATAAAATATTCTGTTGATTTTTGCTACTATAATCCTAAATCTGTACTAAATCCTGTTGTTAGCTGACCCCGAGAAGTCCGACAGAGCAGTGTTTACTATAAATAAATGAAAAGCCTTGTTAAAGCATGCAATGCAACCATTCTTACATCAAGCACATTCTAATTTTCCGATTTCTTCCCATGCAAGTCCTAATTCCATACCCGTATATCTGGCTTAAAGGCCTAGAGACTAAGCCAGAAAACTTACAAAAAAACAACAGCCAATCTCTCTCTGGTTCTGGTAAAAAGAAATCACCATAAAAAAAATGGTAACAAGAAGAACGGACGCTGACCGGCGGATCTAACCATCCTTAAAATCAATCATTACCCCTTGAATCCAATAACCAAACAGACCAGTGAACAATTATGGAGGCTTCCATCACAACCCGGAGAGTGCAGCGCTGTATATTCCAGTGAGTCCTTTTCCGTTTGACTGTGCAACATGTCATTTCCCAAAATCGCGCCTAAGAAACTCAGTTCAACTGTCGAAGGAAATAACAATATCACACAAGCCTTTATTATTTCTTGCAAAACAGAAAACAAAATAAGTAGGTAAAGAAATAACCCTAATACTAACTAACAATGATATTAAAAAGAAAATGATTTTAAACTACATACTAAGTAGGTACTATTGAAAAAATTATCAATTTGCAAGAACCCCTCCGGAAGTGAAGGCCTCCTCCAAGGAACCCCACTTATTTCTATCTTGGGCTGCTTGCATCCATCTGGAGCCAACCATTTTTATTATTTCGTCCGCCCATCTTGTAAGCCATCTTCCTCTTTTGCGCATCCCTCTTGGGCCAGTTCACTGTTTGGACACATTTGGAGGTACACTCCTAAATTGGTGACCCCGACGTGATTTGAACACGCAAATGACAGGCTTATCATACTTGAAATTAAGTTGAAAATAAATGCTGAGTTCGAGAGAACGTTAAATCGGGGTACGAGATTTTGTACAGACGACAGCTCATCAAGCTACTACAAACTGTCAGATTTCTTTATTACATTTTCAACTTTATCTCTAAAGCATTAATCGACTGTTCTTCAACTCGAAAGGGCGCAGAGGGCAATTCTAAAGGTATCATCTTTTCGACCATAACGCTACCCCACAACCGACTTGTACCGAGAAAGTGGAGTTCTTACGGTTCGTCAACTGTTCATTCTGCAGACTGTTATGAGACAACACGCACTTCTTTATTATAGTCCCTCACCTATGATCGGTAAAAGGCTCCACGACCCCGTCGCCCGGTCCATTGACAGACTTTTAACTTGTTTCTCTGAACGATTCTTTTGTTTTCTTGGAGGCTACCTCTATAATAGAGTTAACAAAATTCACAACATCTTTCCACTCACGAAACATCTCTGTAAGAAAAAGCTCAATGGATGGCTAAAGACTCTTGACTACGATACTACCGAAAACCTACCATCTATCCCAAAATAACCACAACATTGTCTTACCGTTTATCTATCCATATGTTACCACACGCACATACAACATGCAATAAAACAAGCACCGATTTTCCATCACTCACACACCGCACACACTCACCCTCCCACTTACATATTCACACACTCCCCACAAAAACTCCTTCCTATATGTAAAATTTAAATCACTGTTTAATTCTAGTATATGGGAAGCTATAATAAAAATGTACATCTGGGGTGGAGCTGGAGACCTTGGTGGCCTGAAATACAGGCTTCGGCTTAGCTTAGGCACCAGTCTCCCACAGTATTTTTGGATAAGCCCATAACTGGACAACATTATCTTTATTTTGTTATTATTTTATATGGATATTGTGGTGAGAAAATATTTTTTTTTTTTTTTTTAATAATTATAAACTAGCGCAATCCCGCCTGATGGTAAGCAGTGAAGCGATCGTAGATGGTAAAGCGCGCTAGTTTATTAAGAGCCTATTCACTCAGAAACACTGAGCGAATAGGAAGGAAGACGGCAGTTGAGCGAGGTGATGCAATGTTAAACCCAACAACACGACCAACGACGCTGCGCCAAAGGGAGATTGATCTGAAGATCCTCCACGATCAAACTCCCAACACAACAACATTAGGCGCATCGTACCCGGCACACATCGCAACACAACTGCTCAGACCCATCCTCCGTACGGCTTCACCAGACATCATGCCGGAACACGACAAATCGCTTGGCGGCAAGACTCAAGGTTGATTGCGAACCGTACCGTCCGTACTTCACAAGATCAAATTAAATCGATTAGTATAACCTCGCACGCGTTGCTTGAGATACTACTCGTGTGAATTAACTGTGCACCTCGCTGGAATGCGACCCCTCTCCCGCTTCCCCGCGCGACGCTCCGTAATCGCCGTAAGCGCTGCGTAGCGATAGCATCTTTGTTACAATTGGCTAAATACAGTTTAAATCCCCTGTTATTATTACTGTGTCTTTGATCATTGAGATGAAGTTTACCTAAGTTAGACGGTGCGGTACGTAAGTTGGCAAGAGATTTTGTTGAGGCGACCACGCACCGGAAGACGCAGCTTGGGTAGGTTGGTGGACCGGACCCGGACAAGGTGGACCGACGACCTGGTAAAGGTCGCGGAAAGCCGCTGGATGAGGAAGGCGCAGGACCGGTCGTCGTGGAGAACCTTGGCGGAGGCCTATGTCCAGCAGTGGACGTCTTTCGGCTGAAATGATGATGAAGCAAAATACATGAATTGACGTGGAGTAGCTCTCACCACTCACCAGGGCAGGCCGTCTCGACATTCTCGGCTAACGACACAAATTACTGATCGTTAATAATAAATAAACGCTTGCCTTAACCTTTTGAACCCCAATCACTTCTATACAAGTTCGAGATTTTCGTGCCCTCAGCGCCACTACTTGTTTAGAAGTAATCACAGTATAAAATAAATTTACGACTTTTACAAGACCTTTTATTTTATTTTTATGGAAAATTGTCCTGTTATCAACCATATTTTTAACTTTTTCACGCATAATAAGTTCTTATTAGTTTTATTTTCAATAGAAACAAAAACGCCAGAAAATATTTCAATGCCCCCAGCGCCAATTACTTGATATCAAGTAAGCCAGTGATGAGACACGATGAAGACCTCGCTATATTTCATCTCGTCGAAATGATCATAAATACTATTATTGCAAGAAAATGACGTGAATTATTAATATTTTATAAATATTGTAAACTATAAACTAGGTTTTATTCACCTTAATCAAGAATAAATAGGTTTTCTAATCATTGTCGATAGTGAAACACCGTTTGAAAAACCCATCCCTACAAAGTTAGTTATTTGTCACTCCCCACACGCCACCGACTTGTATAGAAGTAACTCTGTGACGTCATAAGCGGACAGGTTTCAAGGTCATAGTGACTTTGTGCATTTTAGTGTAGTGCAATGTTTACATCTTGTTGTTGTTTTCAGTTGACGCACGTGTTTTTACAGAAAAAAAAAAAAAATAATGTGACCGTGAATATGACGAATTATTGCGAGTTGTTCAAGTCTGATTCTGAATTTTGAAATAGGCCGTCGTCTTGACATTCCGTTAAGTCGTCAACTTCCGTTTCAGGATTTTTTTCCGTTTTCTATTAGTTTGTACAAACCAGAAAAATAATTGCGAGTATTTTGCGAAACCATTAAAAATAGGTCTGTAACATCTGTGTAAAACAGTAATTTTAATAAAAAGAAATCGGCCAAGTGCGTGTCGGACTCACGTACAAAGGGTTCCGTATCATTGATTTATGAAATTAAAGGATTAAAGTTATTTGTATGAAAGATTACGCGATAATAAGCGATTTACGAGGTATTAAAAAAAACTACTTACGAGATCTCGTTCAAAACTATTTTCGTTAGTAGTTTGTATAGTAATGTATGTACTTGTACATCATACTCATTTTTCATTTTCTTATTGTAGAAGTTAGAGGTAGGGGGGGGGGGGGGGGGGGTCAACTTTTTTCCACTTTGGAAGCGTTTGTCACGCAAACTATTCGGTTTAGAGAAAAATATATTTTAGAAACCTCGATATCATTTTTGAAGACCATAGATCCATACATACCCCAAACGTATGTTTGAAAAAAAAAAAAATTTTTTGGGTTTCAGTTCTAAGTATGGGGAGCCCCCAATCTTTATTATTATTATTTTTATTTTTGCATCAATACCTTAATACGGTTCACAGAATACATCTACCTACCAAGTTTCAACAGTACCTATAGATCATATAGTTTCGGAAAAAAATGGCTGTGACATACGGACGGACAGACAGACATGACGAATCTGTAAGGGTTCCGTTTTTTGCCATATGGCTACGGAACTTTAAAAAATGTAGAAAATCACGTATTTACCTTCTATTAATTGTATTTGTTGTAACTAAAAGAAATAAATTATGCAGGAATCGGTTGAGTTTATGCACGTGTAACTCGACCACAGTGAATATAAAAATAAATACCATAGAAATACATCGACAAGAAATACGTCGACAAGACATCCTTATATCAGAAAGGATTTTGACGTGCCTCGAGCGCCAACTACTTGATATGAAGTAAAAGGATTACATTTGGAGACAAATAGGGATGTGAACTTCTAGAACACACGTCTAATAAATTTACAATTCTTTTCTTTATTATAGTAAATATATCAAAGTTTTTATATTGATTTTTTTATGAAATAAAATAAAATATGAAAATACGGTTACAGTTTTTATTTAGCTTCGTAAATTGGTGAATAAACTTTAATTTAAATGTATAATATTATTTGTCGATAGGACATTAAACCCATCCCTACGTTTTACTATAGATACGTTATACATTTTTGTAGCGTGGCGCTGGAGGACACATCGCGTATTATAGTAGATTGGCGTTCAAAAGGCAATCCTTATAAGAAATATAAAAAACATTTTTGGTTTTTAGATATGAAATTAATTATTTAATTAATAATAATTAATTATTTAAATAATTAATTGAATTAATTATTATTCATAACTAATTATTCATTTTCTTAAAGAAAAAAGGATTGAAGCTTAACCTGAATATTATTATAATCATAAAATAATCTATAGAACACAAAACAGTAGGTACTTTTGACATTTAAATTTTTTGCGTGTATAGCATGTTACTAGTGCTGCTATCTTGCAGTGCCTTTTTTCGGAGTTTGATGGCATGAGATTATCAATGTTCAAGCGCTTTCTTAGTTCAATAGATAACGAACTTATTTCTTTTCGAATTCTGAAATTATTGTTTTTATAATTTACCAAAAATAATTTGTTGGGTTTGAACTCACAACCACTTATATACAGAGTGTATCTGACATCGTAACGCAAATTTCGCGAAAAGGCAACACCGCATGCCACTAATAAAATTGTGATAGTCATTTATGTCGTTAATGAGCGGTTACAGAAATAACAGTGTTTTAAAAAAGTGTCGGCTCGGCCTTTGAACGTTGCAAGCGTGCCTGCGTGTGTGTTTGATTGTTATAAATTGTTTTTTTTGTTTAGCCCGATAAGTTTCTACCAGTCTTGCCAGTTCATTTTTAAACCACAAATGCAACCTCCCTTCTTCGCACGAGTTAAAGGTATATTCAACGGAAAATATTGTCGTTACGTTCCACTTCTCTCGACACTTTAAGCTACCTTTGTCCTCCAACCTCTTAACCTAAGAGCTTACAGTATTTCTATAAAACAATAATAATAAAAATAACTTACACAAAAGCCGGTTTCATATGATATTTGAGATATATTGAGTCCATTCGTAATGTATTAGCCTGCATATTGATTAAAAAAGTAAAACTACTAACTAAAACTCGTAACTATATGTTCACCAACCAACAACAACTAAGTAATATTATTTGAGTTATTGTAGCTAATAGCTAGTGGAATATTTTATGTGAACTAGTGATTCACTTTGTTTCAAATCTACCCTCATCCTTTTCAAACACAAAGTAGCTACTGTAAACCGCTGAGGAGTTCCCGGAGCTGACCTTTGTCTTCATCATCAGAGCCCTTAAGATAGTCGCAACCACTGAGGTGTAAAGTTCTTCTCAATACAAATTAATCAAGCACAGATACTAGGTAGCTGCTGTAAATCATTGAATAATTCCTTCGGCTGTCTCCCGGCTCCATCATCAGATCTACCCCAGACCTTTATTACATCGTAGTGCTTTAAAATACTTAGAAATGCACTAGTCGCCCATACGATTTATGAAAGTTCCCTTGATTTCTCTGGTCTTCCATCATCAGATCCTGAACTGGTGACTATGGGATCAACTGGAAAGTATACCCTTTCAAACAAAAAAGAATTTTGCAAATTGGTCCAGGCGTCTTCGATTAATCGGGGAACATACATAAAAAATAAAAAACGAGTGTGCTTATGACCACACGACTGAAGTGAAACTTCTTTCGCTCCATCTGTATGTATATATATATATATATATATATATGTGTGTACAATATATACATGTATGTATACACATATACATATTAATCTATTTATCTTTAATTTTGTATAAATATTTAAATTTATTTCATGGTTTCATTGGTAAATTAATATTTTTGCATAGATCTTCTATTTTTATTTAAAAAAAAAAAAAAAAACTCGTTCTAGACCTTGTAGTACCAAGCTCGCGCCACGGGCGCCTCTGTGCTTATATCCCTCACTTAACTTCCGTTCGCCTTGCCCGATCACTTTTCGTAACGCTTACGTCACGCGTTCGCCAGCTTACTCCCCAAGTCAAGCGTGCGTAAAGAAGTTTCACTTCAAAAAAATTCGACGAATTGAGAACTTCTTCCTTTTTTTTGAAGTCGGTTAAAAATCTTAAAAGAAAGTATCATGGTTAAAAGTTCCGGATCGGTATTTTTCATATTTTTGTTGTCAGCTTTCATAATTCACCAATAAACATTTGAAATTTTTTTTGCAATTTATGAGATTTGAACTCGAACCACCTTGAACGCTAATCACGGCGAGGACCGCTTAGCTATTCGGACACTCACTGTGAACGTTGAAATTAGTAAGTAGTATCTAACAATCATAAGCGAGGAGCAAGTTGTCAAAGTGTATAAGTGTGTATAAAACTTTATTATAGAACTATATTATATTTATCGTAACTACAACTAGTACTGTTTGGCCATAGTTTTGTGAGATTGTAACTCGACTTTTGGTCGTGATAGTAGGTACCTAGTATGCAACTTCGTCTATGTATGTTTTTGTTCAATAAACGTATTATTACTCATTATATTCTTTTGATTGGCTAATCCCAAGTAACCACAGAGTAAAGTGGCTATGGTTTTACGCGATTACCCTACTGCTTAAAGGCTGACTACGTTCTTAGTAACAGGAATATAAATAAAACAAAAACACACCAGTACCTATCTGTCTTTTATATTACGTGCTCAAGCAAAAACACATAAATAATCTAATACAAAACGTATGATTAACAAGTCTGCATCAAATTTTCCTAGTTCCTACGAAACCAAACATGTATGGACGACATCGATAGCAGTAGGCCTAGTATGAGTTTTCAATACGAAACTCGTTCGATCGTATCGAGCACGTTTGGCGCTCTCATTGGTTGAGAGTTCTTACGACTTTGAAGCGGGCCAATCGCTGAGTCAAACGCGCTCGATATCGGCGAACGAGTTTCGTATTGAAAACTCATACTAGGCCTACTGGGGCCCTAGTCAATGTAACATCGCTTCGTAGCGAACCAATAACGAAAACGATTGACCACGTGACGCGATAAATCACGTGGTCAATCGTTCCCGCCATTGGTTGGTTTGGTATTCGATTTCGCTTCGCTACGAAGCGATGTTACATTGGCTACAGGCCCAGGCATTCTGGTCCAAAAAAAAAATAGTTATGGCACTTTCCATACATTGTATGATTGACTTTTTATATTTTTATCTTAATTAAATAACTGGGGGTTTTGACAGGAAAGCTAAGATGAGTGTCAATTTTCAAAGAATTTCTATAACTAGGGTTGTAACGGAGCTTCGCCTCCGCTTCCGTTATTGCGGAAGTTCCGCAAAAAAATTGTATCTTCGCTTCCGCCTCCGACTCCGCACAATTTTTGCGGAGTTATATTTACGTATTTATAAAATAAATAACGCGCAAGCTGCGACGCTCGACAACCGTCCCGCCGCGTTTGAGCGCGAAATGGTCAAGAATCAACTAGTGCGAGACGGGAATGCGGCAAATATATCTACTTTCACCTCCACCTCCGTTAACCTTCGCATGCGTGGAGGTGAGAATCGTCGCCTCCGCCTCCGCTAATAAGGCTTCCGTTACAACCCTATCTATAACACGTGTTATTGGCAAAATTGTGGTATCTATTCCACATCTAAATCGCGCGTTCGACATCTAAATCGCGCTAACTTAAGACCAGTTTATGTCCACACATATCTTTATATAATAGATTTTATTATAAAATAAAAAAAATAAATCACAGGTTCATACATTATAGTGCGTTTCATCCAATAGTTCCTTTGCCGTCATGTTGGCATTCATTTTTTGTCACTATCGTAAACAAGGTAGACGCACTCTCCGTCTCTCTCTCTCTCACACTAAGTTGCATTAGTGCCAACATTACTGTAAAGAAACTATTAGATGAAACGCACTATACCTATTTATTCTATCATAAGTACTTCTTACTAGAATTCAAATAAGAAATGTGTACAGGATCTAAATGCTTCGAACAAGAGCGATACGCGTCGAAGGCACGGGCAAAATTTACCCATGGACGCTTCTACGACTGCAGTAGGTATACACGAGAGACAATATGCGTCGACGTATGTCAGCGGCAGGTGTTGACGCGTCGACGTATTTCGGCCGCAGGCGAGAACGCGACCACGTATATTTTGGCCGAAGGTGTGTACGCGTCGACGCCTGCAGTTGCCTTATAAAATCATATAATTAAGAGATTCAATAATTGCAGATCCATTATTTAGACTAAATAACTTTTACTACTTACAAATAGATTTTAGTTTTAATATAGATAACAAGTTTGACTAAATACTTAAATGTATGCTAAACATATCATATGTATAGTATGAAAAATATTGAAGATTATAAACACATATTTAAAAAAAGATGTTATTGTTATTAACAGTGATCGGAATAGGTAGAGTGATTTTTGGTACTTTTTCCCGGAATGTAATTCCGGATCCAAGAAAATACGGTTAATGTTGGTAGTGACATTATTACAACTCAATTCATTTAATGGAAGGTACCACGCACAATGGTCCGCTGAAGGGACTGAGTGCGGAAACCGAACCAATAACATAGAACATAATGGAAGGTAACAAAACTAAACTAATTTATTATTTACTTGTTGAAAATAAAAACATTAAAATTCCGATCGAAGCATTAATACATTTCAATATTTTAATTTTAGTCTCTAATGAAGGGCGGATGGCCAAATCAAACGGTTTTACGACTTAATATAATTTATACATGTTTTTTTTAATAATCACCCAATTCTGTAAATCAGGAGGAATGTCCATATTACTCACTCTACCTATTCCGATCACTGGATATTAAAACTATGGAATGTAACAAGAAATATATTACTACGCTTTTTACAAAATATTCTTGTAGTAATTTGAAGTACTATTGACAGAACCTATACCTGTCCAATTTGAGAACAAAAATCCAGCACGCATGATGACCACAGCTGAGTCCATAAGTAAAACAATAGAGATTCCTATTTAGGTCAACTGCAAGCAGAAATAGTCCTGACAATGGTCAGATATAGGTTTTGGTGATAGGATATACTCTTGGTTTGTTATAAAACTATAAGAAAAAGCGTAAATAAACACTGCAATGTAACTACATACAGTTATTTCAATAATGTTTAATGTTGACTATAAAATAGGTAAATAATATTTTTATTATCACACTAGCATATATAAAAACACTAATTTAAACATTCACCATTTTTGTAAAAGAAAAATAGGAGATAGTGTTCTTACAACTTATTTTTGTTCATAAGTAGGTAGGTATAATAATTTATGCCAAATAAATAAAAAATAAAATCTTTGTAAAATTTAACCAGCCATTTTAATTCAGGAACTTCCAGGTGTACCAAGTTTAAATAATTTTTTTTGGAAAACATAATTGTAATGTCATCTTTAAGTTCAGTTTTCAATACAACTTTATAACTTTGCATTAATGATTCTAATCATTCTAAAATCAAATACATTTTATGGTAACATGAAATTGATATACCTATGTTAGACTGATTTTTCCAATGCCAGATAATTCTATTCCAACATAAATTTTAAGTTTTTTACAGACATCAATATATTTTCACAAATAAAATTATCTATCAATATTAACAACCTTATAAAACTAAATAAACTACAAATTATTAAATAAAACTATCACCCTAATTAAAACTATTAATAAATTACAATAGCATCAAAACATTCTCCGGCATCGCTTTCACCTGGCAATGTACACAAGACACTGGCTGCATTGCTGCGTTGAATGGCAATGCTTAGCTTCTGGCCAAGGTAAAAGCCAGTCCTTAGGTCATGGGAAGTGTTGTATTATTGTATAAGTATTTGTAGTTTATTTAGTTTTATAGTTTGTAGTCCTAATAAAAATCTATCAATTGAATAATTATCCCAAAGTAGAAATAGCATCAATTATGACATCAAAACTAATATATTACACTACATCAGCAGAACTCACAAGTTTACCATTCAGTAAGCCCATCTTGTGTTTCTCCCTTACATGCCTTACTACATGATCTTTGCGTTTATATGATTGCCTACAGATTGGGCACTCAATTAACTGCTTCATATGCTGTGATTTGACATGTCTCAACATATGATCACGTCTCTTAAAAGTCGTCTGACAATGCGGGCATAAATGCCTGTCCGCAGACATGTGTGAAAATTCATGTTTTTCTAATTCGGAATGTGTTCCACATTCAAATGTGCACTCTCTGCATCGGAAAACCTCTGTGGTGGTTGAATGTTTTCTTTTTATATGTTTTAGTAGCATGTCTTGTCGTTTACAATCTTTGCCGCATACTGGACACACGCAATATTTTTGATTGTTATGTAAACTATGTATGTGGCGTTTTAAATGGTCTTGTCTTCGGAACGTCGCATTACAAAGGTTGCACGTCAAAATCTTCTTTCCTCCGTGTAGTTCAATGTTGTGGTGCTCAAATTCAACGGTGTCCTCAAAGGGTAGGTCGCAATGTGAACAAAATAACGAAAATTGTTCGCTGATTCTGTTTTTCAACAACTCTCGCTGATTTGTAAGTTCTGGAACTGCGAATGGATTTATGGCGTACCTCGTGCCTTCTGGCCCTTGGAACATTGGGGTTGGAATGTAATTTGCTCTGTTATCAACCATTATTTCATTTGTTTTGTTTTCACATCGGAATCACAGCACACCCTAAAAAAACACTCCGTACTGTGTGCGTTTCAAGTCAAACTATGTTATATCAGTTTGTCATATGTGGTATTCTCTTTTACTCTAATGATAAATACTTGTCATTATATCTTTCGGATGCTGCAAATTATATTAAATAAAAATATGAAACGCAACTTCAATCAATGAGAAAATGACATTGACAGCTTAGTGTTGCCACATAATATATTTTTATTCTATCAAATTAGTAGCTCTCACAGTTGAGTAAGGTATTCTCAAACTGGAACAGCCCCTTATTTTTCTATTTTTTGTAGCACTGCCTATTCTATCGGCATTTTTTAATTCTAACGTTCAGATGGTAGATATACCTTGTCTATAAAGTCTTGAAAATGGATGTTTTTGAAACTAACAATTTTAAAAGTAGGGCAACACTAAATTTTAATAAATATTGCTAAAAAATATAAGTGAAGTAATAATATGCGATGGCAAAACCATTAGAATTTAGATTAAAACCAAAAAACATTTTGGCGGGAAAAATAAGATGAGTGCCATGCTCATTTTTCATTGGACTTTTAAATTATTTATAGTGTTGATCGGAAATAAAACTTTATTTGAAGAGAACACGGTCCTAGGGAGAAAGCGTCCCAGTAGCATGTCTCTTTCTAAGTGTTACCCGTATTTTTTTTTTTGTAATTTTGTTTGAAATCAACAATTTTGATTAGAATAAAGATGGTGAAAAATAGTGCCATTAATGGCTGCAATAGTAAGTCATACTTTGGATGCGGAATATCATTCTTTAAGTAAGTTTGTTGCGGTTGTAGCATTGTACAAATGCCACACGTGTTCGCTATTGTGGCGTTGTACAAAGGCTACACATTTCCTCTTACGGTCGACTGTAAATCAGGTCGACTATCAATCACCTGCAAGAAGTTATCACGAAGCTCACACCTACATACAAATCGCATGCAAACAAGCGATGTATGTTCGTCCACAACGACCTACAAACATGTAGCCACGTGTTTGTACGCGATGACACCGTCCGCAAACCTCTGCAGCATCCATACCAAGGTCCATACAAGATCATTGAACGTAAGGAAAAGTATTTTACAATCCAGCTACCAGGACGAATTAGCAATATAGCGATAGATCGCCTCAAACCTGCGTATACAATCAACACAGAAGATGATCCCAGGCATATGAACAGCGAGACCAATCAAGCACCTGCAGCTACCACAGATGAGCAAACCAGCCTACATCCAGACCCGCATACGAGGGAACAACGTACCAGATCAGGCAGGATCGTCAAGACGCCTGCACGCTACGTACGCTTTGCTAAAAAGGGGGGAGTACTGTAGCATTGTACAAATGCCACACGTGTTCGCTATTGTGGCGTTGTACAAAGGCTACACATTTCCTCTTACGGTCGACTGTAAATCAGGTCGACTATTAATCACACGAGGATCGCGGAAGTCATGGCGCGCGTCCCAGCGACCCTGACCCTCGCAGCGAGGGTTCCGACCCTCACTCCCGCAGCGAGGGTTCTCATTCTTCACCCCGGAACACATCTGCTGGTCCAACGGTCAACGTCCGTGGGAACCATAACGAGTCATCTAGCACGTGACTGAGTTGGCGCGCGTTATACGTTAACCAATCATACGCCGTGGCCTGCCTCGATCAACGAATCAGCATCAAGAACGCACGCAAAACCGCGTGGACATCGCAGGACGGAAGCTGATTCGTTATTGGTTACCCCACTATCATTTAGAGATAGTTAGTATAGAGATAGTTAGTATTTAAGTGAGTGCATAGCTTGTAAGACATTATTATCATATTCTACATCATTGTACAACATCATTATACAACATCATTATTATATCCATTCCTTGATCACACTCTTGTATCGCGTCATTTTACACGTCAAATACATTGTACTCTTTTACATTCGTGCAATACACAAAGTTCGATTTATCCGAGTTTTAATTACGCGACACGACCTACGCGCTACACGGTAATCATATATAAGTAACAATTTTGTTTGTATGTAGGGTGACCATAAATTTCGAAATAATTAAATGTGCATTAGTCATTGTGAGCATAATAAGTAAGTGCAGATATTTTTTTTTATCTGAAGGTACAGTTTCGGGTAAATTGACCTGCTGTCCTCCGTACATCATCAACGTATTCATCTATTTTTAAAATTCAATAGCTAAATTAAAAAGTTCGCATCCATACCTAAATATACATTAAAACTCAGGTAATATACAATATACTCACCTCTACTACATGTGAATTGCACACATGATTTTATTATCCTTTAAACGTTGTCTCTCTCTTGCTTCTGTAACACGCATCCAACTTTTACAACCATTTAGGTTCGTATAACAGAACGTCACTCAAAACTCAAGCTCTACTTAACTCCTGTCTGAAGCCTATTGATTGGTTGAAACTAGTTTTAAGTAATGTTTAAACAGAGATCAATGCTTGAGTGACGTTTTGTAATACGCACCTTAAACTCACATAATATACCTACAAACAGCCAGACCTGTATGGCAATATAAATATTTGTTCCGTTTGAAAAATGAAATAGGGAAACGCAGCGCAGGAGTCGATGGCACACCACTGCGCCACCGTGTCGTCTAAATATGGGCTGCGCTTTTGCAATGTGCAAGAAAAATGCTCACCGCGCCAGAGTGACATTTGCTTTATGACGTGATGAAATATCCTGTATTCAGTTGAGCTAGTACTGAGTGTTGCCAGGTATTATGAATATCTACAGTCAATCTGGGTAACCGTGACGTACAGATAGTGAACGCGGCCATAGCGCAAGGAGGCGCGGGTTCGATCCCCGCACAGTGCAAATATTTGTATGCATGAATATGAAAATTTGCAGTGGTCTGGTCGTGCCTCGGAAAGCACATTAAGTCTTTGGTGCCGGTTGCCATACGAACATCTAGTGGCAGTCGTTACGGGTTGTTGGAGCCCTCAAAAGTCTAACGAAAATATCAAAGTTTAGCCAAAATCAGCAGTTAGACTGGTAAAGCGGACCCATACACCAAAGCTGAAAAGCTACGGATGCGAATGGGATTAACACTGAGATGATGATGATGATGAATCTGGGTAACTTTGATTGGTTCGGGTAACATTGACAGTGTGACCATGAACTAGTTTAGATTTTTTTTTTCGTATCTCTTTCGTATCTCCAACTCAATTATGAGTGTGCGGCGTCGATTTCAGGTCAGGCAAGTACAAATGTAACTTTTCTACGTTATATGTACTTTCTAAGTATATCTTGGACACCAATGACTGATTATAAGGTTAAACCTGGACTTTAAGTCTGAAATTGCCAACCCGCATTGCAAGCGTGGTGATTACGCTTAATCCTTATCTGTATGAGAGAAGACCTGTGCCCAGCAGTGGGACGATATAAAAAGGGTTGATGATGATGATGATACCAACACAATTCACAAAAACTTCTTGTAGCTTTGTATTTTTAAAACTAGCTCCGTAAACGTTTTTTTTTTTTTGTTATTTTAGCTTCTTTTCTACTTAGTTAAGCAAAAAGTTTAGTTTCAAACGTGTTTTCGAAGGATTTTACATGCTCATTTAAAATTCTTATAACAATGCCAAACGTCTTAGACTGATTTTATTGATTATTTTGTAAAATATATAAGGCAAACTGGAAATTAATGGTTTTATTTCGTCAGTTACTCACATTTATAAGAAAAACATAAACCAATGTTACCTAAACTAATTCAAAATATAATTGTTACTGCTTATCTATCAATGGTTTAATATGTGTCAAAGTTACCCATGTAATGAGGGTACTTTGACAGACTAGAAAATCAGGTTTTTTTTTTATGGACAAATGAGTTTTTAGATAATTTCATTAATCTTTACGGATGAAAGTGTTATGGAAGCACTTCCAAAATAAAATACATTCGTGTGATAGGGTTAAAATTTTCTTTTTCTTTTTTCAAGGTGAGATTCAATCTCAACTCTTGATTAATGGCCTCTGTGGAATATATACCACAATTTTACCAATATCACGTGTAACAAATTATAGTAATACTTTGAAAATTTTATTTCAAAATAATGGCGGATATCGCCAATGACAGTTGAAAAGACGGCTGCGTGAACCGTCTATGAGGAAGGTTTGATGCAAAGTCATGATGTGGCCACTATGCTGCGCTATGTCAATGTTCTTTATTATTTACTGAATTCACTTTTTACTACATAAATCATGCGCTTTTATTTAGTAAACGACATTGTAAATAATTTTAAAAGTCCAATGAAAAATGCGCGTGACACTCATTTTAGCTTTCCCGTCAAAACTCCGGATTAAAATTTTAAAATATTGTGTAAAATACCGCATTTATCTGTCAAAGTTACCCAGATTGATGGTACTAAAGGCTGGAAATACCAGCTACGGTTACGAGCTTCATCGTCGCACCACACGAGTTGCTTTGTAATACAATTTGGCCTAACAGTTCTCATGCGTTGTGATATGTCAGATAAACCAATTATTGTTGAGCATGCTACCATCAGCTTCTTTTTTATCGTCCCACTGCTGGGCACAGGAACATACTATGCTTATATTTAATTTTCTGCGATAGTCAGAAATCCAGAAAAAAACCAAGTGCCTTGAGACTACGGGTAATTAAAGTTACACCTGAACCCGGTAATGAGTCGACCCATCAGTTTGCTATTCGCCAAGAAATGTCATCATAATGTATAACCATAACCAAGGTTACATTATGTATACTCGAGGGTTTTAGGCATAGTTGTAATGTACCTACGTAAGGCCGAACCTCAGGTTTTGCTCAATTATTTAGGAAGCCGAATAAGTTGCTTTAACTTTAACTTTCCACCTTTATCATTTTCCAAAATATTGAGAACATTTGTCATTTCAGTTACCAATTCTATCGTTTTACCATATCTGCGTCGCCGTCGTTGTCCATATCACCTGCCTTGGTCAGCCACGCAGCCTACATAAAAGATACGTCTGACATAGTCAGGTTTAGTCGATTCCTTTGAACGATTCGACTGATTGGGTACCTATGTCTTTACCCTTTCTAAATATCTCTAGGGTTTTAGGCACAGTTGTAATGTACCTACGTAAGGCCGAACCTCACGTTTTTGCTCAATTATTTAGGCAACCGAATAAGTTGCAAAAGGGGTTTTTGGCGGGAAAGTCAAGCTGAGTGTCACGCTTATGTTTCATCGGACTTTTAAAATTATTTATAGTGTTGTTTACTAAATAAAAGTGCGTGATTTATGTATTAAAAAGTGCATTCAGTAAATAATTCATAAAGAACAGTGAAATATCGCAGCATAGTGGCCACATCATGACTATCTCAAACCTGCATCGTAAGACGGATCATGCAGTCTTTTTCGACATGAACAATTCATAACGTGACATTGGCTAAATGCACAAACAGCGCGAAGCCATAAAAGATGGAAAGAAAAATAGTTGCAAAAACTTTACACCTTTTATCATTTTCCAAAATATTGAGAACATTGTCATTTTAGTTATCAATTCTATCGTTTTACCATATCTGCGTCGCCGTCGTTGTCCATATCACCTGCCTTGGTCAGCCACGCAACCTACATAAAAGATACCGTTTGACATAGTCAGGTTTAGTCGATTTCTTTGTACGATTCGACTGATTGGGTGTGTCTTTACCGTTTCTAGATATTTGTGCAGGTTCAAAATAAAACAAGCATTTAAAGATTTAATATTGGACTAATATTTAGTAAAATACCATATTATATTAATAAAATTCATATAAAAATTCAAGTATTTCAGTTTTTAAACAATACCTACTGGCCTATTGGGGACTTAAGAGGAGCATTGCATACATTAAAAATGATTTTTGAATCTGACCACAGTTTGTGACTTTTCTCCATACACGAACTTGTAACAGATTTAATACAATAAACAAAAATTAAGTACTTATATAATATGAATAAGGAATAAATAAACTACTAAATATTATATTTATTAAACTATGATGTAATAAAACACTTATATTTTTAACAAAATACTCCTATTTTTATAATAATACACATATAACACTATTGATAAACATAAATATACATTAAATACAATAGACTTACGAGGAACATTATAATCGTGCATAAATTTTCTGACTATTGTCAGATTAAAAAACACTTTCCTCAACGCAGTCCCCAATAAACGTAACACTAAGTAATACTATCAAACAACAAAATAAAATAAAAAATCACTCTTAAAATAAGGAAAAACGCAGGTAAATCCAAAACTACTTATCTACAATAATTATGTAGTTTTTACATAAATACAAATATATAAAAATCGTAATACATTATTTGTAATAGAAATAAAAAAAGAAAACAATAAAGCTCCGTTTTTTTAGAAATTTGAATCTAATTTGCAATATTCAAACAGATTTTTTTACATTTTTTCTATTATTTCAAGTTAAATATACATAAATATAACCTTATTATACGGCCAACGTGCAAAAACTTTATATTCGCTGAAAGCTTATACTAATCTGTGTAAAATTACCTATAATAGAAAAAAACAAAAAAAAAAAATACTGAAAAAATGTAACACTAAAACTACAAGTGAATAAAACTACTAATTGATAAAAAAAAATTATACAAAAATTGGTAAAAAATAAATAGGAATAACATCAAAAAATACATCAAAACAAGCGGGTGAATAAAAAAATGTTTACAAAAAAGCGATTCTCCATCGGAATTAAGTAATAATAGGAATCAATATGTCTTTTTGGTAGGTAACTTTGGGCCGCATACGTCTTTGGTCGTTACTAGAAGGAAGTAGCTAGTAAAAAAATATGTACTTACAAAAATAATCTGTGACACACTAAGAGCTTTTAGGAAACTGTGCTTTGCAGTTTTGGACTCTGCCTCTTTCAAATAATTCAAGTCAAATGTGACATGTACCTTGTCTGGAAATAAAGAGGCTCTCAGATGTGTAACCTTGAGCAAACAGGTACCTACAGAGTACTGGTCAAGTGCGACACATCCCAAATGTAGTGTCGTGTATAATCTCAAATTGATCTTATGGAATCGTAATGTCCTCATGTCTCAGTAGTACAGTTGTTTTGTCCGGCCCCGAACTACTGATACCAAAAAGGTCTCATTAGTACGGTTATGACGTCAAACCCAACTGTTGAGCCTATAGCTGTAGTTAGGTTAGTGGTGTGCGGGACAACGTTTACTCCTTAACCGGACTACTAATACTTAAGTCACGCAAGTTCGGTTTGACGTCATTACCGTACTAATGAGACCTTTTGGTATCAGTAGTTCGGGGCCGGACAAAACAACCGTACTACTGAGACTAGATGGCGCCTATACAGCCTGAACGCTTTACTTTCGGTAGTATATTTATATCTAACTGCAAGTCACAGTCCCAGCCCCTAAACAAAGGCGAACAATTGCACTACCCCAGAAAGCAAAACTACAATACAAACACAGGGCGAAAGTTTCAAATTCATTTTAATATCTCACAATAGTCGTAAAGTAAGTCACAGGCGTGAAACAAGACTAAGCGAGTGTCGTGGCCAACAAGGGGCACGGTATGCTGTTTGGTGCCATTGGAACTCATGTTGAGTGGCGGCGAAGGCGTAATACGGAAGCAGAAATTAAAAATCGGGAACAAATATGCTTAACGGATAGCCTGTAAGTTGTTTACAACAGTGACAGGCAAGCGTCGACTTTCTGAAAGTTTCCAAGTCTCTCCCAACAGTGCAGTAAGGGTAATAAATAGTACAACATGGTTTGCTGTCACTATTCCTCCGTATTATCGACTCCACAGACACTAATCATTTTGAAAATGTACTTAGGTCTATAAAGAAAGCTTAAAAATTAATCTTAATTATTTCTCACTAAAGCTGTCACTAGGTATCGAACGCTTACAGAACAAACATTAGACCCAAGGGCACCAAAGAAAACGTTTGGCGGAAAAAATTGGTTTCAATTTCATTTAGAATATCAACAAAATTGATTTTACAAGTATAACAATGAATGAAACAACTGCATATAAAAATATATATAAATCTTATTTCAAATCAATTTTAAATTATAATTATGGACTCAAGAGGAATCATCGTGTCTGTGCATCAAAAAAATGTTGTTAGTGACAATAATATTTCTACTAAATAGGTAATAAACCTAGTAGTATTATTGGTAGAAATTTGCTATTTAACGACGCACAGATACGAAATGTTTGGACACTCGAGTAGTTCAAACGAGTATCAATTGGATATAAGTAAATACTAAGAGACTTCACTTACTCATCTTAAATCTACATTTGTCTAAAATGAAGTCTTGGATATAATAATGGTTTAGATTAAGCTTCTAATCGTTTGTGGAGAACTCGAGTGTCCACACACTTACAAAATACGAACGAGAGTCCACTGAACATCGAAAATACTATTTAAAAAAATAAATTTAGATCCACCGCAGCTTTCGATACAGTTTAAATTATACAAACAGTGTAAACACCTGAAGATAAAAAGGTGCAATCATTTTTTTATTATTTAAAAAACACAATAATATTGTCCTAGCAACGGTACAAGATATTAGGTACATTATTAGACTCAACTAGGTTAGTTTAAATTGCGCTACTCTTTGCTATTCTTTAATTTCACTAAAAACTCTAGCACAAGAATTTACAAAACCCGCCCGGGCGATACGGGCGACGCTAAGACGAAAAAATTTTACTAACCGTTCCGCCACCGACATAATCGTAAAAAACATTCTTTTTTTGCGGATTTTTTAAAAATTTTGTTTTTCACCTAACTCCTATTTACATGCATGTGAAGTGCGAAACTCACTCGGGAGTAACGTGGGGGACGATACACCGATCAACAACAACAATTCATTTATAAAGATACAAATTTCACGTCAAAAAATGTATAAGTAACACCGCGACGCCCCCCTGCTGTGACCGCACGCAGTGATATGCAAACGACAAAATTACGATCTAAAATTAATGAGAACAGCACACCCGTCCATAGAAAAAACAGACAACGTACAAACGTGAACGAGGGCCGCTTAGCGACGGCGCCGACAAAATAACAACTACAAACTAGCGACTAAATGTACGTGCGAGAATACGGCCGCCCCGCCTCAACAAACTAAACCACGCTCCAAATTAACTAAAATATATTTTCATATTCAAACTCTACATGCCATCAAAAGTAGACGATTGCCGTGGCTTAACGCAGCAATGACGCGGCTATTAACATTCTAAGAACCCTAATCAATTTTAACTAACATTACCACTATTGCTGCCAATCTCTGCGAAACTCTGCAGCATCAAAACTTTGCCGCGTCATTGAGGCAAAGAAGCCACAAAGTATGAAACTAAACGAGAATCAAAACTATAATAATGCGAGGCGACATCGAGAAACTATAACAGACAAGCGAAAACAGGTTATAAAAACCTCAAGAGAAAACAATAATAATAAAGAAGGGAGGACAAATTGAAACTTTCCCCCGCGCGTTAATATTAATTCAACTAAATAGCAAAATTAGTTACTAAAAATTCTTCACATTCTACTAAATTGGTAGAAAAGCATTCGGCTGGTCTCCCACAGTCATAATATTGTAAGCTATGTTTCTGTCATGGCGAGCTGCATTTTTATTAATAGTTTGTGACTTCGTTTCATAAAATTCTGTTAACAGAACAGATTCAAAGTAGTCAAAAATCATGCAGCTTAGAAGTGAGACAGAGGCACATAGTTTACTATAAAGCTGGCGACCAGCAACATGACGGCACAATCGTCACAAAGCCCTAGACATAGTGCAAATCTAGCCCACCGCTCGCAGGCAGACCACATATCCCAAACACACCTCGGTTTTATACTAACACCAATTATAAGTTTTTTTTTTACCGCTGGGTTGAACAGATCTTCAAGACGTTCGGTTTTTGAACGTCGGTTATAGAAAAAAAAAGTTGTCATAAATGATTAAGGCCCGTATTCCAAAAGCTCACTCAAAACTCAAGCATTACTTTAAAACTCGTTTCAAGCCATTTGATTGGTTGAAACTAGTTTTAAGTAATGCTTGAGTCTTGAGTAACGTTCTGTAATACGGGACCTAAATGCTTTCTTTGCTCACAAAGTTTTTTTTTATAAAATATTAATTGATGAAAATCGATCGGATATTTCAAGTAATTTATATTAAAACACTTATTCAACTTTAAAAGACAGTAATTACTTTATGAATCGTTGTCTAATAAATTATATTAAACAGATTTCATAACGTTCAAAGGGAATTTTTAATGTTACCTTGAAGATCTGTTATTTTTATAAAATGTCTTAACCCAAGCGTTCTACAACATTGCGCGTAAAGTAAAAAAATCACATCCGAATTCACTTTATTTACGTTTTTTTTATTATAAAAATACAAAAATACAAAATGGGACAGTGCGACCATACATTCAACCATCGCCCGCCATACTAATTTCAACTAGGGGGGAGGGGGAGGGGTTACACAAAAACCATTGAGCAATTTCATAAAAAGAACCACCAAAAACATCGAACGAGTGTACGAAAATCAACAAGGAAAAACATAAAAATATTTTTTAGTAAAATCTTAAACTCAACGCACCGAAGCAGAATCAAAACCCTACAAACAAAAACTTTTTTTTTCTAAAGTGTTGCCACAAAATCGTTGAAAAAAAAACTTCCAAATGCAGTAGAAAAATGAAAATCAGTCGATAAAAAAATTATTCATGATACAAGTGCGCAAGTGAAAATGGTTCCTATATAAGGTGTCCGGGGCGATCAAGGAGAGTGTTTTTTTTTAAATATTTTTCTAAGAAACTTCTATTTTTGTTTCGAGAAAATCGTATTCGCATTTGCTATTAGTTATACTGAAACTATTAATTTACTAACGGATCCAACTCCCAACTAGAAATTGACGAAGGAACCAGATTATAATAATTTAAAAATGATTTCTATATTTGCAAGTTACATCACAGAGAGATATATCAACAATAGTTTTTTTAAATGAACTGGTTTCTTCTCACTTCTAGAATAAATGCGGATCGTTTATAAGAGATTTTCACACAGACACGTGCGATTTTATAAATTCTGTCCGCGTCACGAGACTTTTCATACCGAAATACTATACATACATATCTAAATACTAAGAAAAATATAATATTAATATTATTTTTCATCAAATATTTTGTCTACATTAATTGATTAATACTTGAACATTTGTCACCGACACAAATAGTCCCGTAACGCTTCTATATGGCAATTTTTTACTAAAATGCTTCTAATAATAATACAAATTGTACCTACTTAACGTTTAGTGCGGGCCAGCATTACCTCGGCCACATGATAGAGAATAAAAATAGTGAATTTAGGGGTAAAACTGACCCATATTTCGACCGAAACGCAAACCAAACGGGGGAAACGGCGATTATAATTTTGACTCGTCACAAGGAACAGTGAAGCGACCCAATCTTGGAGGTCCGTGAGACCTCCTATATTCAAACTACGTCGGGAGGGGTACATCAAACTCATACGCCACAACAAGGCACTATCAAGCCTCATGATATTTTCGAAAAAAGGTACCACACAACACGAAAATACCGCATCGAAATCATGAAAAAAATCATCAAAAAATTCGCGCAAGTCTTTTTACTACAGTCTATTTTATTTCCGTGGTCTTTCGGGATACGTTATCTAACCCCATACAGTGTGTATCCGCTGTTAATATACTTTAAGATTTAAGTACACGTTATACTGAAAAAACATCGAAAAATTTTGCGCTAAAACTCTGCTACACTTTAGTTTGGAGACGCATTAAGTAGCACATTTCGTCAGGCTTTCATGAAAGGACTATTTTATTGTAGAATGAGAAGTGTTAGACTAAAGAAAGTGCTCACGCATAGCTCAGGCCTTCGACCTCCTAATGCGACTAAAACCAAGTACCACAGAGCCCTGACTATAGAAACATACTGAAATTCGTAAGCTTTGTATCTTTCAAACCGTAACTCTGACCAAAGTGATACCCAAACCCAAGCCATTGCTTAGACCTTCCAATTATGAATGGTGTCCCACAAGGCACAGTGCCGGGTCCAATACAACGGGCATAAAAGCCATGAAATTATTTTAATAAACTTCCTCCCTTGATGTTAGACATTCCAACACAAACAATTTCAAGACGTTTCTAGTTCAATAGTTACAATGAAACAGCATCGTTCGGTCGATGCTCGCACGATTGGTCATCTGCGGACATACGTACGTCATGATGCAAATTAAACATCGGTGCTTTTAGCGTTTACTACTATTTGGCAAATATATTTTAGCTGGTGAAAATGACTAGCCCTATTTGAAACTAAATCTGGCATACTAGTAACGGAGCCAGGAAATTGACAGAAAAGAATCTAAGATTCTCCTAAACAGTGCCAAGTTGATTTTAGTTATGACCGAGGCCTGCAGCAGCCTTTTTGGTAATTTTATAGCTAAAATATCATTGCTGTAGGTAGTAAACGCAGTCATCTCCACAAAAATGTAGTCCATCTCAATCCCAAGTGAACGAGCGCGAAGGCAAAAATTGTGAGACCTTCCTATTTACACTAGGTTTAATAAGGTTAATATATTCTTAAATAGTTTCAAATGAACATGCTAGCGGACTTAATTTACTAGCAGCTGAGGCCGCTAGCATGTTCCGATAATTAGATACTATGCTACCATCTATTGCACTACCCCGGCGAATTCAAAAAAATAGTTTTTTTTTATATATTACTTTTTAACGCTAAAAAATTAAATGTGTGGGGACGGTTGGAGCGAGCACGAACCTAGTTGGAAATTGCTGAAACCAGTAACTGACAAGACGATAAAACTTCAAAATGTGTTATAACATCTTCGACACTACTCTTCTAGATCTCATGAACACTGAATTATTTTACAACATCGAGACCTAGCCGATCGCGGTCGGCTCACACTTTCATCCCCACGAAACTTGCAGAGCAAGACTACAGCCAAATTGGTAACCGTTTTTTTAAGTTTGTACTAAAAACGTGTCCCTACCGCCTCCCTTTGTCGAAATCAAAACGAGCCCAATAGTTATACCCTTAGCTGTCCACGTTCCGGAGCGGGCCAGGAGGCGCAACCAGATGTCAAATCGTCCTAAACTTTGTGAACTCTCCTGAACTCATACGTTGCATAGCAAGTTTTGTAAAAGATAATATTATATTTCATACAGGACTCAAACAGGGAATGATTGGAAAAAGAACAAATCTTGTCCATGCAACGTCAAGTGTCAATGATCCCGCTCTGTGATGAAAAAACTGACAACAGACATGGGAGGCCTGAAACCTCACAATTACACCGACAAGTCGCAACCATGAACGGGACAACAAGATAACCGCAACAATATCCATGTCAAGAATCTCTAATCAAATGTAAAATAAAGGAAAATAACAGGAAATTGTCTCTAGCTACACAGGTACAGTTATTTTCAAAAAAATTAGACATTTCACTTATGTCTTACGCTTAGTATCTTACGATAAATGAGCGTCCACAAATGCGATTGTCATGCGACAATTCACAGATGCGTCATCTCCTGGCAGATAATACCTTACCTACCCACAAATGACAACGGACATCTAGCTAAATTTTCGGATACATATTTCTTAAATCGAATCTATTTCTGTCAAAAACTTACTTCTGTAGAAACTACCATGGCAGCAGTTTTTTTATAAACTGGCAACATCAATTTGAAACATTTGTAGGGTATAGTTTTGGGCGTGTCAAAGTTAAAGACTGTTCTTCACTAAAGTAAATTGCAACGTTTCTTTCATTTGAAAGTAAAATTATCTACCTATTTGCTAATATAACACAGTAATCTAATAGCACTAAGAAAATCTTGTATTTAATCAAGTCGTCAAATATACCTAGCTACAAATATTTCAAAGTAGCGGTTTCCACAAGAGTATGTTTACTGAATCGGCGCCTTGTACTTCAATCCTAAAATATTTTGCTTACATTAAACATTGGATAATGTTGCAATTTTATTATTCTAGGCGCCACTGCCTTCTTCAAAAAATGTGAAGTAAGTGATCGATGAGCATCGGTTTGAATAATCAATTTCTCCCAATCGATTTCTATTCGAGTATTCGATGTTAAATTGCTTTTATTGATTAATCGTATATGTTGCAGTCAGATTTCAAGGACAGTATCGAGTCAATTATTCACACTAGTATAATAATCAAAAAATTAGTTACCTACTAAATTGCTTCTATTTTTATAGCACTTACAATTATTATCATCAGCAACATATTCGGTTAACAATCGAGTCTAATCGATTCATGAAATCGATGTTCAAAGACCACAGAGTCTCTATATAAATATCCATTTAGCTGAGCAGTCAATTTTTCACATGTGAAAAATGTTGCCATCACAAGAAATCCTAGCCGGTTGGTGCAAATTTACTGAAAACTAGTCTAAATAATAATGCTAGTGTATGTATACCTTCACGCCTGGTTTATAACGAGGGCAGGAAATCCGAAGTGGTAACTACTAGATACCGCACTAGACAGCCAGCAGTCAATCCGGTACATCGTGGGCACGGGTGGCTAAAATAGCCTGGCTGCGGCCGCAGGTTTGGATAAAGATGGGTGCGCGGCCTGCTGCTTACTGCTGCCTAGTGCGTTATCTGCCAAAGTGCAGTCAGATATTTTTATTTGAACATTTTATATCAGTTAGTAATTCAATGCTCTGCCAAACTCGCAAGAAATAGCGTGGAGATAGCAACTTTTTTTGGTAATGTTACCAACAACGAAATTACATTCAAGTGTTGCCGTGCTTAATATAGTGTTGCCAGTAACTGAGATTAGTTGACATTCTATAAAATGCCACGATGTGTGAATTGGGCAGATATTGTATGCAAAATTGAAATATTACAGCACAGTTGATAATATTCATCTTTGCAGATAGATTGCGGCGTGGGAGGTAATTATCGACACCGGGCAGTGGTTTGGAACGGGTAAGAGAAAAAACGAAAGTTTATAATTTTTTCGACTCTTCGTTTAAAAATAGTGTTTTAGTTGGGTTAGTCAGAAAAAAATTACTTTCAAAATTATATTTGAAGTTATTTGAAATTATCCCAATTAAAACAAACTAATTTAACAAAAGAACTATTCAATATAAAAATAAAATACTCAAACATGCTTACTGAAACAAAATTAAAATAATGATATTTGGCTAAAGATATTTTTGTAGCCACGCATGCTATTTTAATTTCACTATATTTGATTGAACAATGAAAATTGCGCATTTCATTATATACTCTTTCTAAAATAAAATGACCCCACACACAAATCAAATCCCCCAATTAAAATCGCGTTTATAATCACGTTCATCCCATTGTAAATTAAATTTCCCCGTAGAAAATGGGTTCCCCAAATAAAATGACCCGTTTTAAATAAAATACCCGTTCCAAAATGACCATCAACCAGGTACCGTGTTAGTATAAGCACAAGTACAGTCCGAAGTTAAAAGTACGACACTTATAGGTTATTATAACTGAAGAACAACACACAATTAACACTGGCATGGCTTTAAAAATATTTTATCTTAATAAATTAATACTGAAACGGTTTTGGGTAATAATTTTTGGCTTAAGTTGTATTTTTGGGCTGATTTTTTTTTCTGGTGGGGTATGTTAGTATCAGAGTTAGTCATAGGTATCGAAAATGTTATAAATTTTTGCTACCGGAGAAATAGAACATAAAAACAAACACGGTTTTAGAGCAATGTGAACAATGTTTGTGATAAAAATGTATCTTGTTGCCAACAATCACAAATATATTAAGGTTTCCAAAGGTGAAAAAAATACCAGTGATCCAGAAAAGTAGATAAGCCAGAATAAACCCCCACCAAAATTTCAAAAATATCAACCCAACTTATCCTACACACTTACAAACCGACCAACACAGCTAGACAACTAAAGTATGACTTCCCGACTCCCGTCATATTTCGGAGTACTTGAGATCGGCGGGGGAGTCAAATCCCCCCGTTGTCTAACCACCTCGGCCGGCCTCTAGCCAGGTCCCCCAGTGTTGCCAGCGTGTTGTTCGAACAGCGTGCGTGTGTACAGTGTGTGTAAGTTTAGTAAGTGATGCACTAACACCAGCGGAAGGGGACGGCGCGCGGCCGGTCGGCTCCTTCCTTCACAAGCGGCTTGTGAAACTCGCGGCCCGGGCGAGAGTGGATCGTCGCCCAGCAGTGCTCGCAATAGTACTGAAAACAGATATAATACAGTTATTATTCTATGTTAATAAGAGGTAGCTTGTGGTTAATCGCACGGGTTGGTAAATACCCGTGCGATGAAGCTGATTGCGGGTTGAGTTACGTTTACCAGTGGTTTGGTGCCACTACTGCGTCCAATGCGGGGAGGACACGGCGCAGCACACGCTCTCCGAGTGTGTAGTTTGGGAGGAGCAGCGCCGTGTCCTCACAAACGAAATAGGAGGCGACCTGACGCTGCCGGCAGTAGTGCTGAGAAAGGTCGGTAGTGCAGAGTCGTGGGACACAGTGGTGTCCTTCTGCGAGGACGTGTCGCAAAAGGAAGCTGCGGAACGGGAGAGGGAGATCTCAACTCCCTTCTCGGGCCGCAGGAGACGCACCGGGCGCCGAAGAAGGGCGGATAACGCCCTCTTCCGCCCCCCATGAATGGGTCCAGGGGCGAGGGACATGGGAAAGTCCCCGCCAACTATTTGATGGACCGCGAGGCGGAGGCGCACGCTAGTGTCGGCGCGCGCCTCGTTAGGCGATGCAAGGGGTAGTTTGACACCCCACTACCCCGTGCAGGAGGCGAGGCCCGGACAGACCGGGCCAGCACGAGGGTGTGGGGCCGTGGAAGAATTTAGACTCTCGTTTAGCAGTGGTAGTCCTTGGCTGGTTAAGCCATTCGTCGGAAGCCCGAACGTCAGACAATTAGTTTTACCAAGGAGTCATCATCATCATCATCTCAGCGTTAATCCTAGTCGCATCCGAAGCTTTTTTCAGCTTTGGAGTCTAGGGTCCGCTTTACCAGTCCAACTGCTGATTTTGACTTCGATATTTTCCGTGAAGCGACTGCCGTCTGACCTCCACAACCCGAAGGCGATATCGAAGCAATTCAGTTAGACCAATTGTTGGACTTCTGAGGTCTCCAACAACCCGTAAAGACTGCTATTAGATGTTCGTATGACAATCTGGACCAACGGCTTAACGTGCTTTAAGAGGCACGACCAGACCAGTGTAAATACTCTTATTCATGCATACAAATATTTGCACATCGCGGGGATAGAAACCGCGCTTTCTTGCGCACGGAGACAGTCAACAACAGTAGTTTTACCAAGATATCAGATTACAAAGTAACTGGATTATGAAGGTTAGATAGGCAGTCAGTTTATGTAAAATACTGGTGTTCATTTAGTTAGACGAAGCCAAACCCAACTATAATTGTGCCAAGCTGTATAAAAAAATAGAGGTTATTACTTGTATGAAAATAATCTTGTTTTTAGGTGTAAACAAGTGGTTGCCTAGCAACGGTTTGTTTACCTCTATTCTTTATCGAATTTGGCCCAAATATTGTTGGGAAAAGACTAGGCAGATGATGATTGAATAAAGATCAGATAACGCTACAATTTCAAACACATTATTAACTTTGCAATAGTGTCAGCCACTTTGAAATCAACTTAATTACCATTGTTACAAAGTTGATATTTGTTTAACTAGAAATAACATCAATTTGATTTACAACGTTATTTTGACCTTATACGAAATTAGAATATAGTTTTCAGAAAAAGCAACTAAACCGATTTCCTTCATTTTTACACCATGTTATATTTTTCCCAAATACGTTTAGAAATTATTGCAGTGTGGTTACCGAGCGCGCAACACAGCTGGCGGTAATAAGTTATTTCATAGTAAGTTAGGCGCGTGAGACAGGGCGCCCCCGCAGGCATGAGCGGGCGAGAGGTGCGTTGACCATATTTTTGTTGGGACAATCAAGTAAGATAACAAGTCCATAATTTTGTGGTTTTTCATGATATCTTTTTGAAATTTTAGATACGTGTTTCGGGTTTCGCAGATACAATAAATATCGATGTATAAGTATGAATAGGGGGTACATACCTGCAGACAAGTGACGTTGGCGCAGAAGAAAGGCGCGAACTTAGAGCCGCAGCGTGCGCCGGCGCACTCGTCACACATCTGGTCGTCCAGCACGTACGGCTTCACCTGCAAACATAACAGACAATGACTTGTAGGCTTGTGGCCAGCAATATTCTCATTTTATTTTGGGGACCTAGTGAAGTTTAGTAATTTTATTTGGGGGGGAATGTATTAATTTGGTCGAATGATTGAATTTTGTCGCGGTTATGGGAAGGTTTTAGTAATTTTTGTAAAGACAAGGTGATATAAATTGGGGTGATATAAGTTTCATACAATGCAAAAAACTAAGGCTGATTTTAAAATATGCTGATATTTTTTATCTGAAGAAAAATTATGATGATTTAACAACCAACCTCAACTTTTTTCAAGACTGATTGACATGTAGAAGTGATTGTATAATTCTGGTTAGCAAATAAAATCATTATTAATATTTTTATACAAAAACTGTCAAACCACAATTCCTCAGATAAAAGTTAAGACTTTCGAAAAATCAAGCCAAGGGTATCAGTATATTTAAATTGAATAATGGTCCGTTTAATTTAAGAATAAGTTCAATTTATTTAGACATCTCCAAATAAATTCATCATCAGCAACCTTTTTGTCGTCCCACTGCTGGGCACATGTCTCCTCTCATACAGAGAAGGATTGAGCGTAATCACCACGCTTGCTCAATGCGGGTTGGCGATTTCAGACTTATAAAGTCCAGGTTTCCTCAAGATGTTTTCCTTCACCTTCAGTCATTGGTGTCCAAGATATACTTAGAAAGTACATATAACTTTAGAAAAGTTACATTGGTACTTGCCTGACCTGGAATCGAACCCGCGCACTCATACTTGAGAGGCTGGTGTTTTAACCACTAGGCCACCACGACTTATCAAATAAATTAAACCAACCTAAGCTGTGTTCAATATATTTCAATATCTCCAAATAAATTAAACCTGTCCTAGGTATAGAGTTTTAAATCACAATTAAAATTATTAATAAGGTAAATTTGGATAATTAACTGGGGTAATTAGGTTTTAGATAGACTGCCGGGAGGACAAGGCGCGGCATGCGCTCATCTCTGAAGTAGGCAGTAACCTGTCGCTGCCGACAGAAATATAATCGAGACGATGGTCGGCAGCGAAGAGTCCTAGGATGCGGTAGTTTCCTCGAGGCTGCGGCAAGGGAGAGGGAGATCTCGTCACTAAATAGGTCCAGGGGTGACAGACTCTGAGACATCTCTCGCCCCCCAAAAATCAAGACCAGAGGTGGCGGCGCGAAGTGTTCTATGTGTGCCACTCTCCAGTCAGGTTTCACTCCAGTCAGGTCATGCGAGCCTTATCCGAGGAGGCCCACAGCGGTGGGCCAGCACCAATCGGGGGTTGCTGAAGCAATGTTCGTTCTCGCAACCAACGGTGTAAGTGTGAGATTGAAAACCGGGGTCTCTTACTCAATAAGAGTCTGACAGACCCCGTCGCCCGCCCCAGGGTTACAGAGGTCGAGTCAGGTTTTAGGAAAAGCTTGATGAAAACAAAGTTTACAAATGAACTCCAATGCTTGGAGAGTTGTGAGTGATGATGATGATGGTATGTGATATCGAGGTCGGCTACATTACCTCGACGCGCTTGTCGATGTCCCCGTGCTGCAACTGTACGAAGCGCGCGGAGATGGCGGCGATGTACGACTGCTGGTTAGAGAAAGCCACTCGGCCCGCGCCCTGTACACACAGTATTGCTACATGGTACCAGTTCGTTCATACACGAGAAAAGCCTAACCTGCGAGATGTAGCTGGCTATAAAATTTATCTACAACATGTATTTAAACGCACACCCCCTCAAACACCCCAATAGGGTAGTTGACTAAAAAAAACTAATTAGTCCGCCAGTCAGATTTCCAAAAAATACTTGACACGTATTTTTTCTTTTTTCATATAAACAAAATATAAAGACGACACAGTGCGTTGAAAACTCGTGTGACGTCATTGCACGCTACACTTTTTAGCGAGCAGTGACATCACCAGCCACCACTCCTGATCTTTGATGCCTTTTATATTTGTCAAATTTTATTGATTTGATAAAACAAAATATACGTATCCAATATTTTTCTATAATCTGAATGACGGACTAAATAGAATCTTTTTTTTACCCAGAAAACATCCCTATTAGAATATTATGTTATAATCGTAATACATACACTGAATTTTTAATATAACATATATATGCATTGTTATTTATTAAATTAGTTATACCAATTCCTGGAGAAAGAAGACTACGTTCTTGGCATAAGGGTTTTGTTTTTTATTTTGTATTGAATGATTAATTTTGTTTGCAAATTTGTATATTTTAACAAGTAAAACTGCGATTATAAAAGTCTGTACAAACAATTTAACAGGGTTAATATGACAATAATTTCCGTAGATTTAATTATTTATGGGATAAAAAATTACCTATATTAAAAATTATAATCCTTTAGGATTCTGAATAAACTGTCTTCAGGAAGTGTGTTAATTAATCTACATATTGTATATGGAGTGACATAATATACAGTATGTTAAGAAAACCCTGTCCGACCCGTGAAGGTGTTGTTAGGTATCGATAACTGATTTTACTAATGGATACAAAACCGGGCTAAACTTAAAAAAAAAAATCCCCCCAAAAAAATTAATATTATTTCGCAAAAAGAGGTAACTTAATAAATTTGCGTTGAACACCCTTCCGCGGGCGGCGGGCGGCAGGGCACGCGGCACGTGGTCGCATCGCTATTCGCTCATAATAATACCGGTGTTGTCACTTTTTTAAAAATTACCAAATTTCGGGGAAGTTGGAATTAATTCGCGGGAAAAAAAGTTATTTCAAAATTCATTTGTATTGGTACTATGATGATTACGTAAAATTTTGTATTATATTTGGTCATGTGTTTACCTAACCTTTATTATCCTTATGGGTCGGACAGGGTTTTCTTAACATACTGTATAATTTGTTGCATTTATTTCAGTTGCTTTGTTTGGGATTCAACATTTGCAAATTCATCTATTGCGTCGATTCAGTTGTCCACAAACTAAACCACAAACCTACAGTGGATCGTTTTCTTTCTATTTCATTAAGAAAAAGGCAAAGGATAAAAAGTAGTTTAGTCCTATCAAATTATTAAACTCCGTAGACAGTTTAGACGCGATTAAAATATGGTGACTGAACATAATTATGTCGATTTACGTCAGGCGCGGACTAATTTCTAAAGACTAATTAGTTGACAGGACTAAACTAAAGGACATAATATAAATATTAGTCTTATAAATACGAAAGGAAATCGGCTCCATGTTGAATTTGCAAAATGTTGAATCCCAAAAAAAACATAAGTAAATGCTTTGAGTTTGAAACACAAGCACAACGTAAACCATAGTTTTGGTCACAAAATTCATAACATCAATCATCTTTTGTCACTAGAAACAGTTCTACAACAAAAAAAAAACTATTCTTTCCTATAATATTCATCTCACTGGCAATAGTTTTGACAGACACTGACCTTAGGATACTTGAGCTCTGGGTCGGTGTCGATACCAGCGTAGCACACGCCGCCGTACAGCCGGTCCATGATCATCGCCAACTCCACTGGAAACGAATATTTCTCATAAGTATGGGCAGTAACTACAGTCCTTCTGGGGGGTCAATAGGCCCATTTACGCCTAAAACAGTTCTCGTATCGTAACACGGCCGTGCATTATTAGCCAATGTTCCACTGTTGGGATACAGGTGTTTTATGTAATTTAGAGAGTGAGTGGGCCGTATCTTCCACGCGGGTCTAAAGCCCGTTGGTAGACGTCATCAAAATGATTCTTAAAACTTTTAGTTCTAGGATAGGCCAGTTTCCTCAAGATGGTTTGATTCACTGTTTTGAGAGGAGTGATACAATTATTCGTACAAAGTAATGTAGAATCTAATTTATTCCTTCAATAACATTAATAATTATTTTCTCACCAAAAAAAAAAATGTTGCTTTCTAAGTATTTCAGGCCACCAGGTCACCCCCGCCCCTGATATATAATTCTATCATAGTTTCCCGTGTACTATGTAAAACTAGGCAATAATTTCGATTTCGATTTTCGATTTGTAGGGGAGCGTTCGTTAGAAGTGTATGGATGTTCGAGTGAGTGGAAGATGTGTGTGGGTGTGTGTAGGTAAGTGAATAATGAAAAAGTCTGTGCGTGTTATACGGCTTGGTGGTGTATGCTGTCGTATGTGCATGTGGTTGATAAATATATACCTAAATATACAATCAAACATACCAGAGGGGCAATACTCTTAATTTTAAGAACGTTCAGTTTAACCTCAGTCTCCAGTCAATCTTAAGTTTTCATTAAATTTCTGACATAAACCCTTTATTCACAAAACATATTTTTGACGTCTGCACGCCAATTAATAATCGTTTATAAATAAACCCCTTGGCTTAAACATAATTGATTATTCATAAACGATGATTAAAGTGACGTGCAAACGTCAAAATGTATGGTTAAACATTGGCTGTATGGTTAAACATTGGCTAATCACTAGTTAACTTTAAGCAACGTTTGTAAATAGAGGTATATGTTTATCACCGAGATGAGACCGATTAGATTTTTAACGTTATAATTGACGAGAATTTGCCTCTTGATGATTAAAATGCCTTTAAATCATCAGGTTATCCGTGTGGCTCCCATGAGTTTTCATTACGAAGACTCCATCATTGATATCAACCGCGTTTGACTCATCACTTGGCCCGCTTCACGGTTGCAAGAACTCTCAACCAATGAGAACGCCAAACGCGCTCGATACGTGTCTCGTAATGAAAAGTCATGGCAGCCACACACCCTTTTGAGAAACTCACCAGCCTTCAACGGACGCGGCACGCCTCCCACGAAGACAGTCTTCCTGGGATCGAGCGGCATGCTAGCGTCGAGCACAAAGTCTGCGTCAGCGAGCCTCCATGGTCGAATCTGGACTGGCTTGTCACGAATTGTGGGTGAGGAAACGCAGAGATAGAGCTTGTCATCGTCCGTGATGCATGCTTCCATTAGAGCGGCTACAGAGCTCTCGTCCTGTAGATAAGTGCAAGGGAATTTTAATTGGGCCCGATTTTACATCAGTCAGATTTAACCACCAGTTTTAACACAATATAAGTTGCAGTCAGTAAAAATTTTAGAACATCTATCCAATCTTCTTCAGACTTTGGTGGACAAAGGCATCTCCGGCGGGTTCGAGATCGCAGTTATTGAAGTGAAACTTCTTTATCGGCGTTGGAAAAAAATTTACCGTCACATTTTTTCGTTACGCGCCATCTTTTTATTAATTTTTTTACTATATTTACCCACCTCGAAGTCCTTCCCCATATCCCTACCTAAAATCCCGGATATCTCGGAAACGGCTGGGAATTTCAAAATTCTGACAAAATTTCCCCACCTCCCCTTACTAACCCCCCTCCCAGCCGGAACCTATATTCAGATAGGACCCCTAGACCCCCATTTTGACCCCATAATACCTGACCCCCAATACCCATATAGCACATACATTCCGAGATTCCAGTGTCCTGTCCCCTCCCACTCTCCCCTCATGTTGTGACCCCAGGTGGACAGGATCCTCCCAAAACTTAGACAAGCCCCCCCCCCTCACCTACCTCCCCTTCCCCCTAGACTGAACCTAACCTCCCCAACCCCTCTCCTTTATACTCCCCCCCCCCCCCACTTGCTCCTCAGGCCACCTCACCCCCCGCGGCCTATCTCGGGATCCGGAGGTCCTAGACTAGCAGAGTTTGGGCTCTTCGGAATCGGGAGGAAGAGCCCAACATTCTGGCCCCGGGGGATTCCGCATCCCGCATCCCGCATTTCGCATTCCACACTGACTCACCTGGTGCTGGCGCGTGCAATTGTTGGGACATACAGGCTGTATCTTTAGGTTAGTTTAGTTTTAAATTTGGTGTTGGATTTAGTCGTGGACCGTCTCCCTATTGGGGACGCTAAGTTTTAATCTTTATTAATGTTATTTTACGCGCCATCTTTTTCTAAGAAGTTTCACTTCTTACGTGTGTACACTAGTACACGCACACATTTTTTTGTTATTCCACAGGAGAAGCGCTGCTGCCCGCTTCCCTGGTGAGAGTTCCCTTAGTCGCCTCTTACGACACCCACGGGAGATGTATCAAGTAATAAGCGCTAATAACAAATAGCAAAGTAACTGTGCGCAACTTGCAAGGTAGCGAGCGCTCGACTAGTATGCTGCTAACCTAACCCATTTGATCGAGGTGCCCCGGCTTAGCTACTGAAACCAATTCAACCTCCACCAAGATCAATTAATCAGGGATCGTTTACTGGAAATACCTTCTGGACACATGAAAAATTATTTTATTCTCCGAGTAAATTTATAAAATAAAGATGACTTCTGCGTTACACGTAAAATCAGAGTTCTCATTTATACATTCAGGCCACAATCTCTTTTTAATAATCTTGGTTGATTGATTAAGGATCGGTTTGGTTCGTGGGGATCAATTAGGGACCACGCCGGGATCAATTAGGGATCGGTTCGGTTCGTGGTGATCAATTAGGGATCTCGTCGAGGTCACCAGTGTGGAGGTATGAGGAGCAGCGTGTAAAGCTCACTCATCCTCCATAGGAAAGAGAGGATCCTACCGACCAGAGTGGGATTGTCTAGCGGGACACGTTGCCCGCCGATTGATGTCTCGAACACGTGCAAGTTGCACAGAAAACTTTTGATTGCGAAATGCAGTATTCGCGTGACGTCAGTATGAAGAGTTGTTCGCATGTTGCGCTGTAGGCACCACTACAGTATCGTCTGATATGAATACAATGTAGATTAAATGGACCTGTCCTATTGGCTGTCCTATCAACTCAAAACTTAAAGCGCACTACACAGCAAAGCCGCGAGCCCGCCGACACAACCTTATGTTGAAAGAAGCATGTCGGCAACCTTCGCCCGAGCGTGTTGCCCGCCGACACGTCGGCTTACCCGCAGTTAACGTACACAAACGCTCAATTGCCCGGCGACATTTCAACTGTAGTAACGTGCTAGTATTTTAACTGCTAAATAAGTTTCTGAGGTCTGAGTCGCCGACATGCCGCCGGCAAAGTTTTACGACTTGCAATGACTGATGCCGAGAACCTAGACCGCCGGCAAAATTGGTTGTAGAGCGCTTAAGAACCTCGTAATAAACTGGCACAAACCTGGAATAGTAGAAACGCGTAACCCTTGGGCGGAAAGTAACTCTTGCTCTCAGCTTTGTGCGGCCAATCGACGACGAGCGGCCCGAAACGACGGAACGAAGACGTTATCTCATCTGGAACAAGGGCAAAGCATTGTTAATGAGTTTCATATTGGTCCGCGAAAGAAAATTTCAAGGGCATAGTTTATTCGTGTCCATTGTCTAAAGTCATCATCATCTCAGCGTTAATCCCAGTCGTATTCAAAGCTTTTTCAGCTTTGGAGTCTGGCGATCCGCTTTACCAGTCTAATTGCTAATTTTTGGCTAAACTTGAAGCGACTGCCGTCTGACCTCCACAACCCGAAGGCGATCTCGAAGCATTGCAGTTAGACCAATTGTTGAAATTTTAGTGGCTCTAACAACCCGTCACAACTGCCATTTAAATGTTCGTATAGCAACCGGTACCAACGGTTTAACGTGCTTTCCGAGGCACGACCAGACCAGTGCAAATATTCATATTCATACATACAAATATTTGCACTACACGGGGATCGAACCCGCGCTTTCTTGCGTTTCGGCCGCGTTCGCTACCGCTACGCTACCATAGTACTAAAGTACTCCTATAATAATTAGGCAGAGCTCCGGATATCTGTATTGGGAAAGAAGCTGCATGATAAGATCTTGCTCACGAAATAATATTCGGACATATGACGCATATTAATTAATATGAGGGATCATTGTCTAAGACCCTCTATTCAATGTACATATGTGGAAATGCTTAGCTTTATCGCCTAGCTTAAGGCTATCTGCATGGAACTTGTTCTCAAAATAATAGATGGTTCACGGCTGTCCAGTGTGTGCATGTTGACGGCTCAAAAGCCCAAAGCCCTTAATTCAATGTGTGCTTCGGCAATGCATAGGTTTTTATCGCAAGCCTAGCTCAAAGCTAGCTAAATGATGTTGGGATCTGCGGGGCGTAGCCTAGTTTCAGATAGAGGATGTTTTGAGGTAGGTAACTCTGCTCGTGTTCAATACATAGTTTGAATCCCGGAACCGCTAATCTGTCGTCATTGTCGTATAAGTTGTGGTTTTGGCTGGGATTTGTGCTAGCCGTTTCTCGAACGAGTTAAATAACTCCAGACCCATAATTTTATCTGTTACTAATTTAGTTCTTATTATGTATGTAATAAATTATACCGACCGATGCTACGTATGAACCTACAATCTTGATAAACGAGGGAAACTAGAGTAGTCTCCAAGACACGAAGTCCTAGTCTGGAAGCTAGGGCTACAAAACCCGCCACACTTCCCACCCACTGCAACTCCTGAAAGCCAGAATCAACAGTGGAGACCGCAAGAAAAATGCCGAGCAATGAAGCTCGACGAGTCCCGGAGAAACAATTCAACCGTCTTGGGTCCCGCAACAAAATTAATCAGAAAAGAATAGCGGAGGAGTAAGAAAAAAGATATTTTTTTCCACTTCCCTCCATGAGAAGCAGGAGACAAAACAGAACTAGGCCAATCGGCACAAAGGGACATTATTGCAACTGAGAGAAGCCCAGATTGCCAAACACCATGGAATAAAATTTGATTGAGTTAATGGGTCCTAAGTAGGTATTAGCTGTTACAAAGCTAGGGCTATTCAAATATTGTAATGTTTTTTCTAAACAATAAGTTTTAACTCCTACTCCGCATAAAACCAATGCATGTTAGAATTAGCAGACTTCCCATTAGTGTTATAAAACCGTACAAATTAAGATTGCAAGTGGCCCACGCGTGTCCTTGTTACGATTGGGACGCATATGCGTAGAATGCATTCAATGAGGTTAGCATTGCATGGACATGTGGAACGATGACTTTAGTCGTATTATAACTTTATGACGTCAAACAGCATTGCGCTCTACCGATTGGCATTGATGATAGACACTTAGGCTCTATTGTCTCTATCTAATGCCCCAATTTCTCTAAAATGGGGGTGGAAGTTTGGATAGAGCATTTCGCAAATTTCGAGGGTAGACAGTTAAAAATTGTTATGCGCTCTATTTTTGACTAAGAAAAAAATCATGCATAGTTTTTTCCACTTCTTAAGCGGTTAAAATTTTAATGGGATTTTCGCAGTTTTCAGGGTAGGAAGCTAAAAATTGGCACCAGGCTTCATTACCAACTACAAATACCCGTATATTTTTTGACACACCAGGTCATTGGTCCACCTTGTTGGGAGCCTCCCTACGTTACGTCCCTGCGTGGCCGCCACTCCAGAACCTTACTGCCCCATTGGCCATCGGTTCTACGAGCCATGTGCTCCCCCAGTGCAACTTAATTTTAGCGACTTGAAGAGTTATGTCAGTGACTTTGGTTCTTCTGCGAATCCCCTCATTTCTAATTCGATCGCACAGAGAAACTCCGAGCTCTTTTCATTGCCCTTTGTGTGACTCTGAGCCTTCATATGAGGCCCATTGTGAGCGACCACGTTTCAGTTTAGTAAGTCATCACTGGCAGTGCAGACTGGTCAGAGACAGTCTTGAGACACTGTGGTATCTTGGACAACGAGAACATGTAACGTAGCTTCCCGAACGCTGTCCAGTCGAGCTGACGCTCAGTTTTAGACAAAAGATAGTCTAAAGTCTAATCGATAAAACATTACCTATATAATAATATGGGCCACGCAATCACTACTAGATAAAATATGCAGTTCACGCCATCTATGAGAACAAAAAAAACGACATTAATTATCAAACAATCTTCATTCCTTGGGTAGGTCTGAAGGTTGTTTGAAAATTACTGTCGACTACTGCTTACCCAATCAAAAAACACTGGCACGAAGTTAATGTTTAAAATGTTGTACATATAATCAACCCTTAATAACAAATGCATTCATTTCGCCTATTGAATTATTTACTCGTCCAAATGGCGTACTTACAAAACGATGACGGTTACTAGGGCAACAGCCCCACAACACTCTTGGCCGCTGCAATGTAATGGCGGCACCAAGGCCGGTGTGCTTGGACGTCGATACTGACCTGGATATTAATGTTTGTGGAACTAATCGTTGAGGTTCGGTTTTTATGCCAAATGAAGTGACGAGTCATTTGACTCGTCACTTTGTCTTCGTCGAATGAGGAAACTTATGCTTTTTTTTAAATAAACTAGTGTTAAACCGCAATCGCGCCTGGTGGTAAGCAGTGATGGAATTGTTGATGGTAAAGCGCGCTAGTTTATTAAGAGGCTATTCACTAAAAAAAACTGAGTATAGGAAGGAAAAAGCCAGTTGAGCGAGGTGATGCAAGGTTAAACAAAATAACACGACCAATGATGCTACGCCAGAGGGATATTGATCTGGAGACCACACCTCCCGACACAACAACATTTGGCTCATCGTACCCCGGCACAAATCGCAACACAACTGCTCAGACTCATCCTTCGTACGGCTTCAACACTCATCATGCTGGAAACATGACGAATCGCTTGATGGCAAGACTTCCTGGTGGGTGGTAACTTCTGCCGCCAGCCGATGTAATGGCCTACCACCGAGAAAATGTACTGTAACTTTTATTTCTAAGTACTTTTGAGCTATCTTGAACACTCAGCACTGCTAGAATCTGATCAAATTCTTTAACTTTACCATTTCTTCGGTTGGAAAATTACAAAACTTTTTGCTATCTAAGTTTTTCTACTGGTATGTTAATGGTAATTAAGTAATAAGTACCTACATTATTCACACAAAATTAATTCAGTTTAACAATATAACTATCTAACCCATAGATACTCAACCTTTTGACGCCTACCTAAGTACTTTTTTTCAGGGCTCGAATATTTTTACTTACCATCCTGTCGTGAATCCGAAACAGCTATTGCCACGATTGTATTTGATCGTTTATTATTAAAATATCTAGGGTACTAACAAAAATGTTCTTATGTCGCTCTTATTAATACTAACTATTGCTCAATTTGTGTTATTATGAACACGATTTAGACGTTTTATACCATATTTTTGGATAACTTCAGTTTATGCTACGGAAACCTTCAAACATGAATAATTTTCCCCGCTTTGCCACTGCCTCTTAGCTCTATGATCTTCGTCGCGGCATGATGTTATATACGAGTATATATAGTTATATGCCTTGTTTTTGTTCTGGATGGGAAATCAAATGACCTCTCCCGTTTCGGGCGGAGCGGAAGGGCGTATCAGACTTTTACCGACTAAAACTCACACGTGTTTCTTCACTTGCCTATGCGCCAGAGCCACCAGCCAGGTTTCCTTTTTAACCAACCCCGCAACACGATGTGCTGATATTTCTTTGAGGCGCGTGTGAAACAACGCGCCGTCGACCCGGGCCTGGTCATAATGTAAGTATGAAGAACTTTATAATGTGTTCCCTGGGAAGAAGAAGTGGCGAACTCCCCAGTAGTATCTATCTAAAATATATTAAACCTCTGTGTGATTCCAAGATCGCACACCTGTTCACTAACCAGACTAGTATTGTTGGAGTGTGTCCAATATGAGTGCAGCAGGAATAATTTACTAAGATTACTAGACTTTTTTCCGGGGTGGAAATCCTCAAAGGATGTCCACCGCCCTGGGGTGGGCGACGGGGTCTGTCACTTAAAACAACTTGTCAGATTAAAACCACCCCGGTGTCTCTTCTATCACGAGCGCGCGTGGGGCCGCGGGAGTCTAAATTCATTCTTCCACGGCCCCACACCCTCGTGCTGGCCAGGTCTGTCCGGGCCTCGTCTCCTGCACGGGGTAGTTCCGCCTCGGGGTACATCGAATAGGGGGCAGGGACTTCCCCATGTCCCTCGCCCCTAGACCCATTCATGGGGGACGGAAGAGGGCGTTATCCGCCCTTCCTCGGCGCCCGGTACGTCTTATGCGGCCCGGGAAGAGAGTTGAGATCTCCCTTCCTTCTGCGACATCACGTCCTCGCAGAAGGACACCACCGCGTCCCACGACTCTGCGCTACCGACCATCCTCCGCACTACTGCCGGCAGTGTCAGGTCGCCTCCTACGTCAGCTGTGAGGACACGGTGCTGCTCCTCCCAAGCTACACACTCCGAGACCGTGTCCTCCCCGCATTGGACGCAGTGGTGGCACCGAGCATCCGGCTCCCTGCCTAAGCGACGCAGGTACTTGCCGAAGCAGCCGTGCCCCGACAGTACCTGCGTCACCCTGAATGACAGAGAGCCGTGCCTTCTCCCGAGCCAGTCGTCGAGTACTGGCCGGATCGCTTCGACGGTAGGGCGCATAAGCCTCTGCCGCCAGTCCGCCACCAGGCAAGATTACTAGACTATCCCAACCAAATGTCGACGATGCGAAAGGTTTGTTCAAAGTCATGGCCCACGTATTGTGAAAAAGCAATTGTTTAGGTTACAATGAATTGCCGTACCCAGCTTCTGGCCTAGGGGGGAGGGGGAGGTCTGGCCTAGCGGTTATGGGGGGCTAGTTAAATTTTTAGAGTGAGTATTCTTAATCTTTGTGCGCTATAGTCGCATGCGGGTTTTTGGCAATTACACCATACATTTTGTCAGGGTTTACTGCGTGGTTTTCTTAAAAGTTAGAGATAGTCCTCGTTTATACTTTCTTTAGTAATTAGGGGACTTCATACATGTTTAACAAGATTTCCAGCCCCCCCTGGGTACGCCCATGTTATAGAATAACACAGGACACTGCAGATAACCAAGTTCAAGTTAGGGGTATTGACAGTAAAGAAGGGCCGGATTTCCCATCTCGCCTCCCCCTCCTTTTCATGCCACAAAAACTCAATTTGAAAAACGCTTGAGTAGTAGGTTTACCCCGTACCGTCCTCCACCATTCAAAAGTTTGCTTATTGAAAAATATCAAATTAATTTAAGAAGTTTACGTAAAGATCACAGGAGCAATAAAACAGTGTCACTAAGTATTTACTATTTTTCAGAGATCATCACAAGCGAACGGAAGTGATGTCCGACTTTTTTAGACCGAGATCCCGGCTGATGGTAAGTGATGCAATCGTTGATGGTAAAGCGCGCTAGTTTATTAAGAGCCTACTCACTCTAGCCTTGAAGACACTTAAATTGTAGTCAAACTGAAAGACAGCCGCGCGCTGCTCGAAAATTGTTCCAGTCCCTCGATGTATGCGGTATAAGGCCTCTGCTTCGAATCTTGCGGCCAGCGGGGCGGCGGCGAGTGAGTGGCAGGGTCTTATGCGTAAAATCAAACGGACCGGTTCTCGAAAACAGCGGTGCGGCAGCTGGGCGGTAGCGGAGAGCGAGCGGTGTACTTCTCGCGCTCGAATCTTGTGGGCAGCGAGCAGTGATCGAGCGTTAGGAATAAATTTGAATCAAAAAGAAGTTGCCGCCATTGTTCAAACATTTCTTTCGCGAATAAAAACAAATATCTCGTCGACACAATCGTGAACACAACACTACGCGGCTATAGTGACGCGCGATCTGCCCGCTAGTTTCGAGAACGGGTATTCGATGCCCGCCCGGCTCCCGCGCCGTTGCCGTCGCCGACCCGCTGCCCGCAAGATTCGAGGCAGCGACCTACAAGACGAGGAGAAACGCTTCGTCCGCATCATAGTAATGTCAATCGACAACGTAAGAGTGGATACTCGCCATACGACGGGTCGTCCGATGATAGAACGGAAATGACGGGAATTAAGACATTTTTTTGTTTGTTTTGTTACTAGATTGTGGAAGTCTTAATAGGCGCTTAGATGTATCCGATTAGGCTAGACTAGCCGAAAAGTCTATGCAAATGACCATTGAGATATTATTTTTTTTTTTTTTTTTTTTTGTAAGCTTAATCTTGTCAGATTCAAACACAAGATTCGAGTATTTTAAAGGTTGGTTTGAAGTAATTTTATAAAGAGACGCTTATCAACCGATTCACATGTTAACGCTTCATTCACTGTAGGTATTTTCAACTCCTAAAACCACATGTCAACCACAATGGCTGTACGTCATGACGATGCGATAACAACGTCTGTTATCTATGTAGTTAACATGGGTTATACACTCGGCAATCCATCATAGTTTCATTAATCAGTTCAGTTTAAAAGGGAGATCTCTTGATAACCGCAATTTTTTTATATACTTATATCATAAAATAGTGCTTGACTGCAATGCCGCCTGATGGTAAGCAGTGATGCAATCAATGATGGTAAAGGATGCTAGTTTATTAAGGTCTATTTACTCAAAAAAACTGAATGACTAGGAAAGAGGGCAGTTGAGCGAGGTGGTGCAATGTTAAACCCAGAGATTGATCTGGAGATCCTCCACAATCAAACTCCCGACAACAACATTTGGAGCATCGTACCCGACACACATCGCAACACAACTGCTCGGAACACGGCGAATCGCTTGACGACAAGACTTTGTCTGGTGGGTGGTAACTTCTGCCCGCAGTCGATGTTATGGCCTACCGAGGCTAACTAAAAATGTCAAGGAAGGTCGTTCGACCAGTTTTCAGTTAACATGGAGAGACTGTCCACAACAGCACTGCTAGATAAAAGTTTTCTCATCCAACATCTTCCTATTTCTATTCTGTATAAGTAACACGGATGAAAAAGTTCGGCCATTCCAACTGGCTTTACGTCTCTATTTTATAAAATCTCATAAGTCATCTGAATGGTATCTTTGACCCAGTTAGCACAAAGCGGCTGCTGGATCTGTCAACCTGTCCAGATAATAGCCATAAATGGACAATAGATGAATGGCTATTGTTGGCTATGTACATCTGTAGCCTGCTCTAAAGTCGGGATTGTGCGGTTTATGAAACAGGGGGATAATAATATCCATGAAGATATACATAAAACAAACACGTGTCAGCGAAATTCCAATCTGCGACAGGGCTAAGGAAATCTTATACAATATGTTAAGAAAACCCCGTCCGACCCATAAGGATAATAAAGGTTAGGCAAACACATGACCTAATAAAATATGAAATTTTACATAATCATCAAAGTAACAATACTACTGAATTTTGAATTTTTTTTCCGCGATTTAATTCAAATTTTCTCAAAATGTCGTAGTTTTTTAAAAAGTGATAACACCATTTTTAGTGATATGTATTATGAATGAGCGATGCGACCACGTACCGCGTGCCCTGCCCCCCTTCGCCCGCGCATTGTATTGCCTACCGCACATGTATTAAATTACCTCGTTTTGCGAAATAATATTTATTTTTTTATGGGGGATTTTTCTAAGTTTAGCCCGGCTTTGTAGGCATTAGTAGAATGAGTTATCGATACCTAACAATACCTTCACGGATCGGACAAGGTTTTCTTTACATATTGTAGTAACGTCAATTGCCTCATGTAGCACCTTGCCATACGCCAATAGAAATGTAATTATGATATCGCTTTAAAGCGCCTCAATAAAGCCTAAATTGTGAGACCCTTTGTGAAAGGAGAAGTGTCTCGTTATATAAAGTTGGGACTAAAACCTAGTAGGCCAGCTAAAGAATTGCGTTTATTTTCGCCAATTGGTAGTTTCATATTGTATTACTACTACATGCGGTGGAGTAGGTAAAACATTGTTACTAACTATCGAGAGAGCCCAGAGGGCGATTCTTAAAGTGTCTACTTTCCGCCCTTTCCTTTATCCCACTAACCTCCTTAACAAACATTGTATAGTATTAACAATTCGTCAGTTATTCATCATGGGCATTGTATTAAAACAACATGCAGATTTACCATATATGCCTGAACTTACTAATAAAAGACGTAGAGAAACGCAAACAAATCATGCTTTTGTAACAAAATTTTACCTGTTCCTCGGTCCTCTCCTCTATAATAGACTAGATGCGAGAGCAAACGACATGACCCGGGTTATGACATCAGGTAAACATGGTTTTATTTTGAGTAAGAGGCTTTTAGGAAATTATATTTCTATAATCTTTTTAGGGTTCCGTAACCAAATGGCAAAAAACGGAACCCTTATAGATTCGTCATGTATGTCTGTCTATAGCTGTAGCTATACTGATAGGTAAATGTATCCTGTGAACCGCATTAAGATTTTGATGCAAAAATAAAAAAAAAATATAATACAGTATGTTAAGAAAACCCTGTCGGACCCATAAGGATAATAAAGGTTAGGTAAACACATGGCCAAATATAATATAGAAATTTTACGTAATCATCATAGTACCAATACAAATGAATTTTGAAATAATCTTTTTTTCCTGCGAATTATTTCCAACTTCCCCGAAATTTGGTAATTTTTAAAAAAAGTGACAACATCGGTATTATTATGAGCGAATAGCGATGCGACCACGTGCCGCGTGCCATGCCGCCCGCCGCCCGCGGAAGGGTGCTTATGCACATTTATTAAGTTACCTCTTTTTGCGAAATAATATTTATTTTTTTAGGAGGATTTTTTTTTAAGTTTTGCCCGGTTTTGTATTCATTAGTAGAATTAGTTATCGATACCTAACAACACCTTCATGGGTCGGACAGGGTTTTCTTAACATACTGTATATAATACTTAGAACTGAAACTCAAAATTTTTTTTTCATCAAACATACGTGTGGGGTATCTATGGATAGGTCTTCAAAAATGATATCGAGATTTCTAAAATATTTTTTTTCTAAACCGAATAGTTTGCGTGACAGACGCTTCCAAAGTGGAAAAAATGAAAAATCTAAAAACACATATGATGTACATTACGTACGTACATCAAGTAGTTTTTTTTAATACCTCGTAAATTGTAAACCGCTTATTACCGCGTAATCTTTCATACAAAGAACTTAAATCCTTTAATTTCATAAATCAATGGTACGGAACCCTTTGTGCGTGAGGATCCGATACGCACTTGGCCGGTTTTTTTTTCTTTGTGTGTTTATTTTTATTTAAGTGTATTATTATTTTAATTTGCGTTCTGTTTGTGCGGAATAAACAATTTTTTCTTTCTTTCAAACTTATACTCCTTAAATTATACATAGGTACTGTAAAAAAAAATCTGTGGGATCCTTTTTTTTTAATAATTATAAACTAGCGCTTGACCGCAATCCCGCCTGATGGTAAGCAGTGATGCGATCGTTGATGGTAAAGCGCGCTAGTTTATTAAGTGCCTATTCACTCAGAAAAAACTGAGCAAATTGAAAGGAAGACGGCAGTTGAGCGAGGCAATGCAATGTTAAACCCAACAACACGACCAACGATGCTGCGCCAAAGGGAGATTGATCTGGAGACCCTCCACGACCAAATTCCCAACACAAAAACATTTGACGCATCGTACCCGGCACACATCGCAGCACAACTGCTCAGACCCGTCCTCCGTACGGCTTCACCAGACATCATGCCGGAACACGACAAATCGCTTGGCGGCAAGGCTTTGTCTGGTGGGTGGTAACTTCCGCCGGCGGCCGATGGCTACGAAGATACAGAGAATTTACTAATTGTGCCGAAGTAACTGTATTTAATACCTAATATAATTTGTTTGTTAATATTTATTGCTTGAAACAGGATTTCCTAGTTCAAGCACGTAAGACTTAGATTTATGAAATACTTTTAAGGCTAACTGTACTAATTTGTTATTTGAGGAATTTTGAATAAATATTATTATTATTATGTATTATAGTTTACTGAAGGCTGATTTTTTGATCACACCAATTTTTAAAGTGTAATAATATTGACATCTGACAGAATTTGTATGGAACAACTGTCAAAAAATTCAAAATTATGCCTCCGATATAATTTATCTGCCGTATGAATAATCGGCTCTAAATCATAAAAGGAAATCTAGGAAGTGCCGAAGGGCGGGCGTTTTGGGGAGACTGTCTTATATAATACTGACGTTCAAACTGTGCCGATTGTCAGACGTCAGTCTAATATGAATAAATGACCTTTGGTTTTGATAAAACCTAAATTATTTATACCTCAATTGAAAAAAAAGTCATCTGTCTGAGGATTGGTCGTAGAGATTCAGCGCATTAATAAAAAAAAATGGCCAAGTCAAACGCGAGTCAAAATTTTCCACAATTACTTACCCTCATCGATGTCAGGAGGCAACCCGCCCACAAAGACTTTTCGGCTGAACCGCTCGCCGTGCTCCGAGCCCGCAGACACCGGTGACGAGCGGGCCGGCGAGCCCAGCGCACTCACACACATTGATAGACCTAGAACAACGGAAGGGCTGCTGTGAGGAGGCTGACGCTATGATGAGCTCAATCTGACGCTCTTTTTACATAACAATGGTAGAATCAGCTTAGATTTTCACAAGGATCTCTCTGAAAGGAACCAGGCTGTTATCTACCCAGTTTTCGTCATGGAAGATATTATTGTTTTTTAATAATTATGAACTAGTGCTTGACCGCAATCCCGCCTGACGGTAAGCAGTGATGCAATCGTTGCCAGTAAAGCGCACTAGTTTATTAAGAGCCTATTCACTTGAAAAACTTAGTGAATAGGAAGGAAGATGGCAGTTGAGCGAGGTGATGCAATCATAATCATCATCTCAACGTTAATCCGATCGATTTTGGCTAAACTTCGATATTTTCCGTGAAGCGACTGCCGTCTGACCTCCACAACCCGAAGGCGATGTCGAAGCATTGCAGTTAGACCAATTGTTGGACTTTTGAGGACTCCAACAACCCGTAACGACTGCCATTAGATGTTCGTATGGCAACCGGGACCAACGGCTTAAACGTGCTTTCCGAGGGTACGACCAGACCAGTGCAAATATTCATGTTCATGCATACAAATATTTGCACTGCGCGGGGATCGAACCCGCGCGTAGATAGGTATTACTAGTTGAGAAGTGTGTATACACATACTGGTACACTCAACTCTACACCTCACTCTCGTAGTTCAATACCAACCAGCAGACTCGGGACAAGTCTTAAGTAATTAGCTTAGACTTTTTTAATGGAAAATCCAAGAACACAATGCCAGACCACGTTCAGCCTTCAAGATTGCAACCACGATACCAACTTAGGCAGAAGTGTGCTTTTATAACCATCCCGCCCCAAAAACTTAGGCGAAGTGCAGATGGCACGAGCTGTCTTTACATCTAATGCTTGGGATTGAGAACTATTGACAGCTTTCTCTAAGCTACTTCACCTAATCTTTCAGGATGCGATTTTTTCAAAATGGATCGGCAGTTATTCCCAACTAATGGGATCGGTAGGTACGCATCTATATTCTCGCCAAGCTCCATAAAGAATAGTGGTAAGCAAACCAATTTAGGGTTATCACAACTCACGTTTTACAAATCTCCTGTTATTTACATGATATTATCGACTTTTACATGCTGTTTATGAACAATTCATATTGCAGCATATTTCAATAGAATCACTAAAATAACATGCTTAATAACTTGGTATTTCGAAAAACCATTAAAATCGACATCAATTTTACGTGATAGCCCTACAAAAAAAGAAAGATGGATGAAATCTAGGTATTAAACATTTTGTGGAATTCAAACAATGAATAAAGTAGAGGCATTTGTCAATACAATTTGGTGTATTTTAATTACTTTCAAATCAACTGCATAACACATGCATTGTAATACTTTCAAGTATGGACTAAGTATAATATATATGTATCAAAAAATTTAACCTATTAGGAAATTAGCTTACATGTGTGTCATATTTCATTCAAATCGGTTAAGCGTTCTATGCAAATCATAAATATCCAAACATATAAACTGTTTACATTAGTAGAAAGTAAAATTACTACTTTTATGGAAATCATCTAACTAGAAAAGGTTATTAACATCATCTTTTAGGCGTAAACTACTCGTTGCCTAGCAACGGTTTGTTGTATTCTTTAACGAATTTCGCCGACATATTTAAGTTGTGGTGGCCTTGTGGTTAAAACACCAGCCTCTCAAGTATGCGCATACTATTCCAGGTCAGGCAAGTACCAATGTAACTTTTCCAAGCTATATGTGCTTTCTATTTTGGACACCAATGACTGATTACAAGGTGAAGGAAATCATCTTGAGGAAAGCTGGACTTTAAGTCTGAAATCGCCAAACCGCATTGAGCAAGCGTTGTGATTACGCTCAATCCTTCTCTGTATGAGAGGAGGCCTGTGCCCAGCAGTGGGACGATAAAAGGTTGATGATGAATGGGATCGGTTTCCATACTGACCGGCAGCAGACAGCCTGGAGACCACATCCTGTGCCTGGTCTGGCACGGAGGGCGAGCCTGCTCCGGCAGCGCCCCCCGCAACTGCCGCCTCCTCCACACCGGGGAAGAACGGTGACTTGCCTGCGGACAAAAGAAAAATCATAAGTCATTATATGAAGACCGTATTTTCATTATTTTGTTTAAATGGACACAAATCGAGTACGTTTGGGTGGGAAATCACCAAATGACTTCTCCCGCTCTGGGTAGAGTCGCGTGTCAAAATTTACTATATTTTTTTATTAATTATAAACTAGTGCTTGACCGTATTCCCGTCTGATGATAAGCGATGATGCAATCGTTGATCGTAAAGCGCGCCGCTAGTTTATTAAGAGCCTATTCACTCAAAAAAACCTGCGTGAATAGGAAGGAAGATTCAATATTAAACCCAACAACACGACCAACGATGCTACGCCAGCGAGAGAGGGATTGATATGGAGAACCCTCCACGATCAAACTCCCGACACAACCACATTTGGCGCATCGTACCCGGCACACATCGCAACACAACTGCTCAGAACCGTTCTCCGTACTGCTTCACCAGGCATCATGCCGAAACACGACGAATCTCTTGACGACAAGACTTTGCCTAGTGGGTGGTAACTTCTGCCGGCAGCCGATGTTATGGCCTACCATCGAGAAAGAATAAAACCTAACTAAAATCCACAGTATTCCTGCACTTGCCTGTGCGCCAGAGACCACAGTATCACTTTCGAACTTCCTGCAGTCCTGGCAAGCATCGGTCTTTATGTACCCCGTCAAGATGTGCTGACATCGACCAGGGCCTGGTCCTTAACGGGCTGCCCAATGCTCCCTGCAAGCCCAAGCTTACCGTCGGAAATTGAATCATTTTTATTTTTGATTGCGTTTAAACTTTTTACGAACCATAATATGTACTTTTCTTTCTTTCATACAAGTTCACGTAGCCACGTACTTTTATACCAATCGTCAAAATGTTACCTACTTTTGAGAATCATTTGGATACCTATATAATATCCTGATAAGAGCATATTTAAAAAAAAGACACTGGCATGTTATTTTAACTAGTTGACACAGACATGACCTCGGTTGACCCTAGAAAGGTCAACAATTTCACCGGTCATCGAACTACAAATCGAGTAAGTCCTGCCAAAGAGGGCGACACCGAATTTGTTTAAAAATTGGGACAGGATAGGGTATTTTTATAATATAATGAGTTTATAGAACGGGTCTGAGCAGTTGTGTTGCGATGTGTGCCGGGTACCATGCACCAAATATTGTTATTGGTCGTGAAGGGTCTCTAGATCAATCTCCCTGGCGCAGCATCGTCGGTGGTGTTGTAGGGTTTAACATTCAACTGCCGTCTTCCTTCCTATGCACCAAGTAAAGTGAAAGGCTTAATAAACTACCGCGCTCTACCATCAACGATCGCATCGCTGCTTACCATCAGCCGGATTGCAATCAAGCACTAGTTTACAAATATTTGAAATAAAAGTTTAAAGTTGTAACTAAAGCAGTTTATTCAAATTAGCCAGAATCAGAGCTTCACAACTAACCTATTGCTCAGATTACGAAAATTCTTTCAGTAATAAGAAGTTATAGCTTTACAGAGTATCATAACTTATAAATTTTACGTTAGAACAAGAAAATCGCTTCCAGACAGATCCGCCATCAGATCTGCAGAGACTTTCCAATGTTATTAATAATAGTTACTAGAGATAAATAATAATGCCATACAATAAATGATTCTAGGATCAATTTTTTCAGTGACAAATGACATTTTTCTTTTTTTTCCCTTTTTAAATTATATTTCCCCACACTAGGAATTTCTCCTGTATCGTGGGTGCGTTTACAGACTTATAAACTCACATACGCAAACAGCCAGACCCGGAATTACTTGTAGGTCATACAAATATTTGTTCCGGGCGGGAATCGAACCCACGACACGCAGCGCAGCAGTTAATAGCTTAACCAGTGCGCTAACGTGTAAAACTGTTTATTTTTTTTTTTTAGAAAACCCAACAATAAACAAACTGTCATGGCCGCTCTAAAAAAGTACAGAGTTTTACGACAGCAACATTGACACCGTAATCACTTATTATAGAACTAACTTGCAGTCTGTCTGTCACAGCTTATCTACAAAACTATTAAACGGATTTTGAAGCGGTTTTTGCTATAAACTTTCAGGGGTTTTCATGTTTTGGTTATGGAGAATTTGGGGAATTGAGCTCGTAGTTTGTATTGATATCTTTTTTCTATTAAGCTGGTCGAGTTTCTTTTGAATTGATCTTTATTCGAGTGGTCGAAAGAACTAATATATAAATAAATGAAGCAGGATCTGATGGTACGGCCACGTGGAAGAAGAATTAAAAACAGCCCTGAATTCAAATTAACGCCTATGAAACGCTTGGAAAGAGGACTGCATGGTGATCCAGTATCGAAAGGGAAATGAGACCGAGGAAACCAACTTCTATGAAGATGATGATAAAGAAAAAAGATGAAGAAAGAAAAATGATAAAGTTAAAGAATTTGATGAGATTCTAGCAATGCTGAGTGTTCAAAATAGCTCAGCACAAAAGTACATAGAAATAAAAGTTACAGTACATTTTCTCGGTGGTAGGCCATTACATCGGCTGCCGGCAGAAGTTATCACCCACCAGGAAGTGTTGCCACCAAGCTATTCGTCGTGTTTCCGGGATGATGAGTGTTGCAAGCCGTATGAAGGATGAGTCTGAGCAGTTGTGTTGCGATGTGTGCCGAGTACGATGCGCCAAATGTTGTTGTGATGGGAGTTTGCTCGTGGAGGGTCTTCAGATCAATCTCCCTCTGGCGCAGCATCGTTGGTCGTGTTGTTGGGTTCAACATTGCATCAACTCGCTCAACTGTCGTCTTCCTTCCTATTCGCTCAGTTTTTCTGAGTGAATAGGCTCTTAATAAACTAGCGCGCTTTACCATCAACGATCGCATCACTGCTTACCACCAGGCGGGATTGCGGTCAAGCGCTAATTTATGATTATTAAAAAAAAAACCCCAAGGCAGATCCATCCAATGTAAGAATTGCGGCAGACATTGTTGCCATGTAAAATTGTTGCGTGTGTGTTCGTTTTTGTTGTATTGTCTGTTACCTTTTATTTATAAATCTTTGTACTCAAAATAAACTAAATTTATACTTCTAGTATTTAGTAACGGATGCCTGTGCAGAAGCTCATCCGTGGAACTACCTACAGTCAGGAAAATCAACTGTCAAGCAAAATAGCCCGAATTGCAACACTAAAATGGCAGTGGGCCGGGCACATTGCCCGTAGGACAGATGCCCGATGGGGCCGACGGGTTCTCCAGTGGCGACCACGCACTGGAAGACGCAGCGTCGGTAGACCCCCGACAAGGTGGATCGGCGATTTGGTGAAGGTCGCGGGAAACCGCTGGATGCGGGAGGCGCACGACTGCTCGTCGACTCGTCGTGGAGAACCTTGGGGGAGGCCTATGTCCAGCAGTGGACGTCTTTTGGCTTAAGTGATGATGATGAAGCAGATTAGCCCATTACCACACTTTGCCTGGTTTTACTGGGTAGCTGAATTTAATAGACCAGAAAACAACAAATTTCTTTATTTTTTCGTTTTCCTCAAAATATGATCCTATTAGGAACTTTCGGTTTCGGCCGAAACAGAGACCGTTGCTGAGATTCGTTTTCGGTTTCGGTTTCGGCCGGATACTAGTCCTTAGACAAGGAGTGTTAAAATAAGAAGCCGAAGAGACATAATATTTAAATGAAAAGTCTGCATTTCCAACATATTCGCCAAAAGTATAAACATGAGCGTATGGAAAAGTCAACTTTAATTTTTTCAACTTTAAATTCTTTAAAATAAAGTTCAATGTACTTACGTTACAACTTCAAACATTGTTATATGTATATCCTTTTCAATGGTGCTAGTGACTCGAATCGAATCAACTTAACAGTCATTGAAATAAAGTCGATGTTTCTTTAACTTAGAGTGGGGGATATGAAGCACTGTCTAACATCTACTATAGATAAGCGTAATCAGCTTTTTATAATCCCATTGATGTGACAAGCCTCCTATCTACTAGAGGAGATAAACTACAAGCCACCACTCAGATGCGAATTAGTGGATGAATGTAAACTAAATAATATCGACTGAATCGCCCATTTTTTTTTCGATCTGGGCAGAGTTCCAAGATCAATAAATAACCTTAATATAGTAATTGCAACAGTTATATTCAGGTGGATTTAATTATACTTATTGATATAAAATATATTTACTCGGTTGACAATAGATTATCAGAATTTTTATTCCCGTCTGTGAAAAGATTTTATAAGTTTATCAAATGGAGGCAAAAGTAAAAAAAATAATATTAATACGGGATCAAAATACTACCTTATGAAAAAAAATATATAATGTAATATTTTAAAGAGTCACTTTATATTACCTTATCAAAAAATACATAATCTAGTATAGTCACTTTTTCCAATGACTAATAAACAGCAAAAAATGGCTTTTTCAGCGTAAAATGAATCTACTAAAAATATGAAGATTCACCATAAAATCGTACTGAAAACCTTTACGACTGTTTCCTTTGGGACAGGCAATGACTTTTTGCAAAGCCTGATGTATTATTTCAGTATAATATAAATTAAGCTATATTTTCTTACGGATAACGTAATCATCTGCCTATCCCAATATGAAACGTGCTTGAAGATATAAGAAAATAAAACACTCACTCTTTCTGTACGGGAACCTCGGGCCTCTAATAAAAGGTGTAACCAGAGGAATAGTATGCACCGACATAATATTTTACACGATTACTTTCGAGAGCTTGGTTTTATTATTAAGAAAAAATGCAACAGACTTTTATATTTTTCTTAGAAAAATCGAGTGACTCCGCTCCGATATCCATCGGCGAATGGAAAAAAAACAGGATCGACAAACGTTCCAAATTTAAACCTAATGTTTTTTGAATCTAGCATGCCATGCCAGCGGTATTCGATCCAGCAACGATAATAACCGTTATAAATAACTGCTGATTAACGTTTAAAATAACCTTTGTAGATATATTATGTATGTGACGGTATTTAATGAACGATTAGGCTAAGTATGAATGCACACATATATTTTTTACTTCATAATATTTTATTAAACCGAGATTGGACCGAGAACGAACTGTGAACGGCATTATAGTGAGGACCTAGCCTTATTGTTTTAGTTTCGTTTTATAGTAATGAACCTAATAAGAAAATTTCAATGTTATTTGTTGTAGTTGTTTCATTTTATAAAACAAATAAAAACCTCTACGGTTTTTGCAAAACTTTTACGGATCAACTGCCATCTGACCATGATTTGCGAAAACATTTATGAAAAAAAAAAAATAGCTAAATGTATCTATATTTAAGTTTTTAAGTATGTGATAAGCATTGAATTTTAAGATTTTTATTATATATTTAAATATGTTTTCTCACAAATTCGCGATATTATCTGATAATAAACGTTGCGATGCTCTTCTGCCTACCCAAAACGATGCATTCACCTTGACATACCCGTATCGCATATAGCACATAGTCAATGTCGTATTGCAGCACCCACTAACACGCCAAGTGTCGCAATGCTGATTTGAGTTAACGTTAGTCGCAGAGTTGCGATTTGTCGCTGCGACTAGAGGATTACAATTCAATAAGTTATAGGTGATTGATCCGGAAGATTGAGAGACATGTTGTGAGAAATGTTTAGTAGAATGTTGAGTAGAATGGCTATGGCACTAAAAAAGCGGGTAAAATCTGCACGTTAATTAAATAACGCAGAACAAATGACAATAGGGATGTTTTCTGGGTTAAAAATATTGAGTCTATTTAGTCCGCCATTCAGATTATAGAAAAATATTGGATACGTATATTTTGTTTTATCAAATCAATAAAAATTGATAAATATAAAAAGCATCAAGATCAGGAGTGGTGGCTGGTGACGTCACTGCGTGCTAAAAGGTGTAGCGTGCAGTGACGTCACACGAGTTTTCAACGCACTGTGTCGTCTTCATTTTTTTGTTTATATGAAAAAAGAAAAAATACGTGTCTAGTATTTTTTGGAAATCTGACTGACGGACTAATTAGTTTTTGTTAGTCAAATACCCTATTTTGTTTGACTGTTTATATTTGTAAACGCACCCACGATACAGAAGTAATTTTTAGTGTAGGGTAAAGTTTAAAATAAAAATTGCTAGTCAATTACACGCTGTGTTGACAAAATGTGTCAGCTCAACAATGTAAATAATGCAATGAGTTATGTTGAACTGTCAAAATGGAACCCATTACTACTGATGATAATATGTTACGCAAATTACCCGTGGGTATTGGCACAAGAAAAGAGAGGTCATTACTCAGAGGTGGGTGAATTCGAGCTGTGAACGATGGTGTTGAAGATGGTAAAGAAACAAAGAACAGATAATGGGATAGTACTATGACAGATGATCTAGCTAGGAAGGAAGTCAAACCCTACTGTGTCAACCATAGACAAGTTTTTATCTAAGGTAGCAACCCACGGCTCTTAAAGCAGAAATTAAATACAGTTATACAGTATGTAAAGAAAACCCTGTCCGATCCGTGGTATCGATAACTGATTCTATTAATGCTTATAAAGACGGGCTAAACTTAAAAAAAAAAAATATTTCGCAAAAGGCGGTATCTTAATACATGTGCGGTAGGCAATATATGCGCCGGCGAAGAAGGGCAGGGTACGCGGCACTTTTTTAAAAAATACCAGGGGTAGGTTGGAATTAATCGCGGAAGAAAAGATTATTTTAAAAATCATTAGTATTGTTACTATGATAATTATGTAAAATTTCATACTTTATTTGGTTATGTGTTTACCTAACCTTTATTATCCTTATGGGTCGTGCGGAGTTTTCTTTACATATTGAATATAAGAAGCCTTCGCTGACCTCTCGATATATAATTAGCAATGCGACTACGACTATGAAGACGACAAAGTTTGTACCGCAATACGCCATTTTATCTTCTTGCAACACTGCAGTATCTGTAGTATATTACTTGAATAAATCTCGTTGGCTTCATAATAAGAGATTACTACAAATATAACTACAAAATTAATAAAATAAAGAGAGTTGGTGCAAGCCAGTAGTGCTTGATCTTAATGATCGCATGGAGGTATGGCAGACTAAGAAGCTTCACGGGCGCTTTTTCAGGGCCCTTCACGGGCCTGATGTAGATTTACTAGCGTCTGTAGCCTGGGTGCGTTTCGGGGAGCTCTTGTGTGGTGAGTTATGATGACGAACAATTACTGAAGATTTATTGTGCAAGATAGCACAGTTGACATCTGTCGGGCATGTCATCGGCTGGAGAAATCAATCAGACACGTCTAGCTAACGGAGAGTACTTGCATAGACACAACCTTATAGCTGATAATTCGTCAGCAGCTTGCTCTTAAATACTACCTTGTGGAATTAGAGATACTACAAGTAAATGCCCAACCCATTAGGGAGGTTATCGAAAATGGCCATATCACCTTGTACTGGAATCGATCCATCATCACTGACAGGACTATTGTTGCCATAAGCCTGATATAGTGCTGGTGGATCGATATTGTTGACATAACCATCCCGCATGATGAGGACCTCGTGAAAGCCGAGAAAGATAAACAAATCAAGTATCTTGACTTGGCTCGCGAGGTTGTCGACATGTGGGATGTAGATTCAGCAATCATTGTACCGATAGTCTTTTTTTTTAATATGGTATCTCGTAGTTGACCTTGAGTGGTCGTGACTACTTAACCGGACTATCCTGTGGCTGCCTTAAATCAATTTAAAGCCTCCAGTCAGGGCTACTAAAAACTAAGCGACTACACGCTAAGGGCACCCCTGTGGGGTACGAACCTCAGCTTAGGGTGTCGCTGAAGAGAACAGGAAGAGATGGCTGGATCAAAATTTTATTTTTATTTCGGTTTGATGACCGCGGCATTTCTTAGTACTAGCTTTGAGAAGAAACGGCCGAAACAAACTCAGAGACCGATAGTCGTGACAACCAATGGCTTAATAGCCAAGAGCCTTTCATAAGGCAGGTGGATCAAAAGCCCTGATTAAGATTTACTCCAGTCATTATCAGTAGCGGGATTTCGTTTTGACAGTTCAAGAACATTCAATAAGCTAAGATGAGTGTCACGCGCATTTTTAATTGAACTTTTAAAATTATTTATAGTGTCGTTTACTAAATAAAAGCGCGTGATTTATGTAGTAAAAAGTGCATTCAGTAAATAATTCATAAAGAACATTGAAATATCGCGGCATAGTGGCTACATCATGGCTTTGCATCAAATCTCTTCGTAGTCGGCTAACGCGGCCATTTTTTCAACTGTCATTGGCGATATCCGTCATTATTGTGAAACATTTGTTTTAAAGAATTTCTATAATTTGTTACACGTGTTATTGGCAAAATTGTGGTAACTAACCACAGAGGCCATTGAAGAGTTGAAGTAGTATTCACTCTAAAGTAAAGAAAGAAAGAAAGAGTTATTTGACTTGTTTAACTGGCGCGTTTTTTGAACTTATGAAGATTGCTTCATGAGTGAAAAATGTTTTCATTTGATTGATTTATAATACACCTAACTTATTATTTCCTATCCATACCAAAACCAAAGGTACGTGTTATTGGCAAAATTGTGGTATCTAACCACAGAGGCCATTGAAGAGTTGAAGTAGTATTCACTCTAAAGTAAAGAAAGAAAGAAAGAGTTATTTGACTTGTTTAACTGGCGCGTTTTTTGAACTTATGAAGATTGCTTCATGAGTGAAAAATGTTTTCATTTGATTGATTTATAATACCTAACTTATTATTTCCTATCCATACCAAAACCAAAGGTAGACGATAATGATTACGAATCCTATTCTCATACCTATGTATATCTATATAACATCAATTAACAATGAACGAAGATGTTCTAAGGATTGTCGTGGACCGTCAATGTCACAAGCTTCCCATGGACATTCGAAACTTACCCATTAAACGATTTAAAAGCTATATAAAGGCCAAACTTTGCAAAAAGGCGTCTTATAAAATCACAGATTATTTAGAAGACAATAAAGCTTGGGACTGAGCTGCTCGCTCTGCTAAGCATTGTTATTAAGTATAATATGCGTACAATTATGACATTTTAAACACTGTTTTTTATTAAATTACGTAAATTATTGTAAACATTTTCATTTTTAATGTCCGGTCTTGAAAAAAGACGATAACCCTGAGTTTGTTTCGGCTTTTTATTCTCAGAGGTAGTCAATTAGGAAATGCCGGCATCATTTAGTTTAAAAAAATATGACGTGTAAAAGTGATCAGTGATCCTAATTGCTTAAGAAACGATTTCATTTCATTTGTCGTATTCACAGACCTATAAAGGGTCGTATTGGTCCCACAAGACGAGTTTTTTTTTTAAATTTCTGGCTCGGTTTTTAGCCTTTAAGCCAAGTCATTATTTTTGAGTTTAATTATTTATTTATTTAATCTTTCGCACATCAAATGTACAGAGGCACACTCACTCCACTCAGTTCACTCTTGTTTACAATAGACCAGTTCACTTCACAAACTATAGAGGTTTACATCACTTTCCACAAGACGAAACGTCGCAATGCAGGATTACGACTTGTCGCAGACCACTTTTTTGATTTCTTGTGTGAATTTTATAGTCACTGGCTTGTGAGTTATGTATAACTTGGCCAGAGTCTTGTGGAGCTTGGAAAAGTTTTTTTTTATATACTTTTTGTATGTAACTCTTTTTAGGGTTGGTAACACCAAATGGTGCCACGGGACATTATTATTTTTGAGGTATAGCTTGTCTATAAAGTCGTGAAAATTGATGTTTCTGTAACTAAAAATTTTCAAAGTTGGGCAACACTAAATCTTAGTAAGTACAAGTACTTACATCAAATGTCATCGGCAGTTATTGATTTGTTTTGTGACTTGTTATTTATTGAAATTTGTATTTAAACAAAACATCGAAGAAATGTGTTAAATATTTGAAAACAAACCGGAGTGGAGCTCGGGAAATTATTTATAAAGTTTATTATCAATGTTTGTAAGTACACCAAGCTGAATAAATTGTGTGGATGATATTTCTGCATGAACAGTTGCTAAAACAGGTAAGTAATAATGTTACCTTTTGTTTTTATCTTTCTTCAGATGATGAAAGCAATTATTATGTTTTGGAATACTTTTCTTTGATAAAAACACGTTTAAAAATATAATAATAAATATATATATATATTTTTATTTTACTGATTTTATTTAAATGCTAGAGACCATAGATTTGTGTTTTCATTAAAACCAGTTGTGTTTCTAGTACCAAATAATGCGCTTGTATCAAAATGATTTCAGACAATTCAACGGGGTTGCTATATGCACGACCGCAGCGCCCTTATTTATTTTCACGAATTTATAGACAGACTATACCTCTCTACATTCGTATGTCACCGGTTGATAGGGCTGTATATTCACCCTTTGTAAAATCTTTATACTTATGTTCTGTATTTTATACGGTATACATAATAGAGTATTTTTTTTTTTATTTATAATAATTATAAACTAGTGTATGACCGCAATCCCGCCTGATCGTAAGCAGTGATGCGATTGTTGATGGTAATGTGTGCTAGTTTATTAAGAGCCTAGTCACTCTAGCCTTGCAGACACGAATTGTAGTCCGACGGAAACACCGCCGCTGGCAAAATGATCCAGTCCGTCGATGTACGCGATATAAAACTTTAATTCCTACACGATACAATTCATTTTACTTTGGCACTACAAACATTTTTACGCCTTTTCCAATACTACTCTTTAATCTGAAATCAATTTAATATTCATTGGAATAAAATTGATATTCGTATAAATTGAAATAGGGTAGCGATGTGTCATTGCGCACTTTTGCTAAGAGTTGGACACACTAAATATTTATAGGTATAATAAATTTATGTATGTAAATAGATCAGACACTTTTAAAAGTCAATACATAACTTAACTCTAGATTTCATAACTGTCAGATCCTTGTGAGAAAACGCCGAAAGAAACTCAAAAATCAAGGTCTCATTTTATGAACGGACGACAACAGGTCAAGTTACCCGATCAAATCTATTTCTTCTTCTTTTTTCAAGGTGAGATTCAACCTCAACTCTTGATCAATGGCCACTGTGGAATATATACCAAAATTTTGCCAATAACACGTGTAACTAATTATAGAAATTGTTTGAAAATTTTATTTCACAATATTGGCGGACGTCGCCAATGACAGTTGAAAAAGACGGCCGCGTGAACCGTCTATGAGGAAGGTTTGAGGCAAAGCGATGATGTGGCCACTATGCTGCGATATTTCAATGTTCTTTATGAATTATTTACTAAATGCTCTTTTTACTACATAAATCACGTGCTTTTATTTAGTAAACGGCACTATAAATAATTTTAAAAGTCCAATGAAAAATGTCGCCTACCGTACATGTATTAAGTTACCTCGCTTTTTCAAAATAATATTTTTTAGGGGTATTTTTTTAAGTTTAGCCCGGCTTTCTAGGCATTAGTAGAATCAGTTATCGATACCTAACAATACCTTCACGGTTCGGACAGGGTTTTCTTTACATTTTTTTTTTTTTTTTGAAATATTACTAACTCCTTACTAATATCGTCTACAGTAGAGTACTAAAATAATATTCTGTTCCGAGTTCTCTTTGTGCTCTATATCAGGAAAGGGAAACTGTGTAACCCCAAATTTAACACGAGCGGAATCGCGGGCAAAAGCTGGTTTAATATAAGATTGAAGATAAAGATACATTTATCTTTTGTGTCTTTAAAATAAATAAAAAAATAATGTCATCTCATGAACAACCCGGATAGGCCGCGTCATATTTATGGCGCCAAAATGGTAGACATAATACACTTTTTAATTTTCTCTCTGCGTGACTGATGCAATGCAATGACACGCAATGACATGTCACGTATGGCGGTTCTATGTGGACGTGGCCGACGAAGGAGGTGGTACGAGTTATTAATCTGGCTTATCTATGCTTCATATGTAAAAAAAAACAATACCTAGTCTACTAACAAAAGGAATGGTATTCAACCACCAAAATTAATAAACTCATTGCTTATTGATAGTGTGTTATTACACAAAAAAGGAAGGCGACACAATTTGAATGTATAATTTAGAAATTTGCAAAAAAAAAACGGAAGGAAGAAGAAATATAATGGGCTAGTTTAATTATTACTCTATATTTCTAGGCAAAGGTATCATCATCTATTCAGCCTTTAAATGACAATTACTAAAACCTCACGTCATTCTATAGGACAGCATGCACACGCAATGACGTGGTTCTATTCTACTCGTGCTATTAAAATCAATAGTTAATGAGTTAGTACGAAGTTGAATAGTAAATGCATTGCAGAAGACCTAATTCCCACAGCGGTCGATTTTGCTCAAGGCAGTACGGAATTATTTATTTGTTAAGGTAACATTTATGTGAAGGAATAATGCGCAAGGTTTTTTTTTATTTTAAATCCGATTGATGCTTCGATAGTCGGTGCTATATATAAAAAGTAAAACATAAAATATTAAAATTTCAATATGAAATGAATGATGAAAACTAATCATAATCTTTGTATTTGTAGACAGATCTTTATATTTCTATATCGTTATTTTATCGATGAAACCTTTTAAAAGGCTGTAAGACCATAAACATGTCACATGAAAAAAAAAATTACCTATAGAAATTGGCGGGAAGTCAGTGACAGTATTTCGTTCAATTACATTGTTATAAATTTTTAAAGGACTGTACGGTCATTGGCGATAGCCGCCCTTATCGTGAAATAAATTTTTCAAAGAATTTCTATAAGTTTTTACATGTGTTATTGGCCCACAAGGGCCATTGATCAAGAGTTAAAGTTGAAGTTATACACGTACATAGCATCGTTATGTTTGTCTTTAGTTTTTATTATTACTATAATTTTTTACTCTTGCTTCTACAATCCACTTTTAACATTGGCAAATTAGTCGACATCGGCTTCACTTGCCATAAATAAAAATTGAATAGAATACATTATTATAGGTACTCTTTGTTTGCGTTTCATGTATTTAAATGTCAGAAAATGATACGACACTTGTGCAATTATTATGAAAATGGCAGAAAACCTTTCAAGAGAACGCAATATCTTACGGTAGGTAAGTACACCAGTTTATATCTAGGAAATCGATTCAAATAATTCTTACATACCTAATCTTAGGAGCGTGGGAAGCAAAATATACCCGGAACCATTAATGTGTACCTAACACACTAGTACCAATCTCAATGAGATTCATTTTGCATCATATACAGTAGAACCTCGTTAAGTCGAACCTCGGTAAGTCGAAAACCTCCAAATTTCGAAAAAATGTTTTGTTCCCTTCCCTTAAAACACCAAAACCTCCATTACTCGAAATATCAGTCGAAATAATAGTGAGTCCCTCCAAACCATTTTGGTACATATTTTCCCTCCGTAACTCGATAACTAAATTTTACCTCTGTATCTCGAACATTGTTTTTACAGACTTTAAGAATTCGCCGACAGTGTAAGTAAACCATTGTTTCGTAGAAAGCAATTTTAGAATATACAATGAATAGATTTACCACGAATTTATGACTTACGTTAAAGACTGATCTACACGGTGCAATTTAATTGCTTATGGTATATACAATAAAATTGATGCAATAACTGACTTTCATCGTCTAAATGGTGTTTAGACAATGCAACTTTTATGCTTGCGTCAACTTAATTGAAGCCATAGGCAATTAAATTGCACCGTGTAAATCAGTCTTAACACGTGTTCACTTGCTTGGTGTTAGGTGTTTAATTTTATTAGTTTTTAGTTGATTTGAATTTTAGTGAAGCAATTCAATTGTTGTTGAGTAAAATATTGTCAGAACTAGTTTGGTTCGACTGCAATACACTGAAGACCCTCCACGACCAAACTCCCAACACAACAACATTTGGCGCATCGTACCCGGCACACACCCCAACACAACTGCTCTGTACGGCTTTTTTGAAGACGGTTTCTATTTTTTTGTAAAAACTTTTATTAAAAATTTGTCATTTCAACACGATTCCATTGTCATTGTACTTAAAAGTTTGTAATCTGCTAAATTCATAATCATCGACCAATTAAGAACTTAGTCACCTCGTAATGGAATGGTGGTAGAATGAATTTGGCGTATGGTCATTATTATAAAAGCCTCAAGTCGAACATTTAATATGGAGTGGAGTGTCAGTGATTGACCACTGGAAATTCAAATTGACGCCATTTTGTTGGTAGGTTACGAAACTTGTCAAAATCGATTATTAAGAGATCACTGATCGAGTATTCCTACACTAATGTACTAGCAGATTAGAAGCTCCAGGGTGGCAATCGCGCTAAAATAATTCAACCAAAACAGAATTGGATCGCAACCAAACCATAACTTTTGTTATGTTTCGTATCGCGCTAACGGTTTAACCATAACTGGATCGCAATTGGAACGTAACCATTGTCAAATGATAAAGTTGAACAAAGATAACTTTTTCTATGCCATGTCAAACTTACGTCTAAACGATTAGATTTACTCATAATTGATTTAGTTTTAATTATTGTATCTGATGAAATATATCATTCATACCTACATTAATTTTACTTCAACCGATGTTGAACCTTTAGCGCGATATGAAATATGATCGAAACTAAACCATAACTTTAACTGGATTAGATACGAACAAGAGTTGAACTTCTACTGTTTTATGTAGCGCGATTACCCTGATTTGTGTTAAACAATTATCCTGCCGGAACCAGAAAACAACATCATTCCCATACACTAGCATGCACATCATACAGAAACACAACTCCCCTTCTCGGATGTGGACTAGCTCAGCTGGGAGGATGTTGCTCATTAGATGTGACCTCCATATTACATGATTGTCGACTATCTATATACCTACTGTGTAGGTATGTATGGGACACTTTGTTACACAACTACGATTGTTATGAAGTGTACGTGTTGTGTTTAAGTTGCAGTCCTTGATTTGGTTAGCGAGCTACATCACGTTATTTTTTTGGTTAGCGAGCTATATCACGTTATTTTTTTGGTTAGCGAGCTATATCACGTTATTTTTTTGGTTAGCGAGCTACATCACGTTATTTTTTTGGTTAGCGAGCTACATCACGTTATTTTTTTGGTTAGCGAGCTATATCACGTTATTTTTTCAGTTTGTTCAAAATAAGCAACTGAATCGATTCCAATCATTTTTACACCATGTTATATTTTTTTCCCAAATCTAATGATTTTGGGTTAACTTTGATATTTTCTGTGAAGCGACTACCGTCTGACCTCCACAACACGAAGGTGATATCGAAGCATTGCAGTTAGACCAATTGTAGGACTTTTGAGGGCTTCAACAACCCGTAACGACTGCCATTAGATGTTTGTATGGCAACCAGGACCAACGGTTTAACGCTAGTTTATTAAGGGCCTATTCACTCAGAAAAACTGAGCGAATAGGAAGGAAGACGGCAGTTGAGCGAGGTGATGCAATGTTAAACCCAACAACACGACCAACGATGCTGCGCCAAAGGGAGATTGATCTGAAGACCCTCCACGATCAAACTCCCAACACAACAACATTAGGCGCATCGTACCCGGCACACATCGCAACACAACTGCTCTGACCCGTCCTCCGTACGGCTTCACCATCATGCCGGAGCACGACAAATCACTTGGCGGCAAGGCTTTGTCTGGTGGGTGGTAACTTCTGCCGGCGGCCGATGTTTTGGCCTACAACCGAAAAAATATAATGTTAGTTCAGTCCAGTCAAATTAGTCCGCACCAGATGTAAATTGACATATTTTTAGTCGCCATGTTTTTAATTGCACCTAAACTGTCAACTCAGTTTCATAATTTGATAGGACTGAATTATTTTTTGTCTTCTGACCTTTTCTTAACAAGATGCACTAAACATAAGCCTAATTGGTAGTCTATGGTAGTGTTTTAGTTATAAATTATGTTAGTAACTCGAGGTACCAAGGCGGTAAAAACAATAAGGAGGTTAGGCCTTTCCTAATAGGATTGAACGAGAATAGTCATGTCTCGCAAAAGGGATTATAAAATGTGTTTACTATCGTGTTAAGTACTTAGCCTTATTCACGCCCTAGTTTCTATAAACTGCCTGAGCATGAGCGTACGCAGGGAGGGGGCAGAGCAGGCAGCCTCCTCCTCCCCCCCCCCCCTGGAAATTTAGCAGAACATGTATCATCATCACCAACCGGTCTCCTCTCATACAGAGAAGGATTGAGTGTAATCACCACACTTGCTCAATGCGGGTTGGCGATTTCAGAGTTAAAGTCCAGGATTCCTCAAGATGTTTTCCTTCACCATTTAATCAGGCATTGGTGTCCAAGATATACTTAGAAAGTACATGTAACTTAGAAAAGTTATATTGGTACTTGCCTGACTTGGAATCAATCGCGCACACTCATACTTGAGAGGCTGGTGTTTGATCCACTAGGCCACCACGACTGGTAAAACATGTATGAACTCCCCTAATTACTAATTATAGTATAAACCGGGACTTATACACGACCATTTGCCATACCTAATGTTTCATATACTTAGATGTGTTTGTGTAGTTTGCAAGATAAAATATCCGCGGATGGTTCCACCCTAAAATCTGACTTGCTGAATCACTGAATCCAAAGCAGCCAGGTGGCATTTTGCATCACCAGCCCAAATGTGGCTGCAATACTCCACACACTAACGGACCTGAGCTTTGTATAACATTAGAAGCTGTCCTGAAGTACCGCCGGTCCTTTGCAATAACGCCAAGTTTCCTGGCAGCCACCTTGGCCTTGGACCCAATGACGACACGATTGGTGCAGTGACTGAGCGATCGATTGCTGCGATGCGTATCACGGGTTCGATTCCCGCACGGAACAAATATTTGTATGGCCTACAGATATTTGATCCGGAAAATTGCACACATCTAGTCCATATTCTATGTCAATAAAAATATACAATAAATTACCAGAAGACATTAAACAACAGAATAAAACCAGTATAATTGTAACTAAATTAAAGCAATACTTAATTAGGAAAAGCTATTATACATTGCAAGAATATTTAACAGGTAAATTCAATAAAAATACATAACTGTAAAGAAAGGTTAAAGGGAAACTGTAAAAAAAAACATTTAATATACTAAAATACTTAATTATATATACTACATTTATAATAATGAACAAATTTTAATCGAGCACCAAATAAAAATAATATAATTAAAGAAATTGTTAACGAATGAATATTTTATAATTAATATAATATGTATAATATAAAGAGGTAGCAAGAGAATAAATACTCAATAGCAATACAATTAATTAAAATAAATGAATAGAAATTAAATAAAACTAAATAAATAATAAATAGATAAATGGAAACATGAAGCGCTCTTCCTCTCCCTACTTATTTAAAACTTGCTGTGCCCAATAGGGTCCATTATTGTTTCTAATATTATGATATTTACCACCTGTGACTGTACATTATGGATTGCAATAAACGTTTTTGATTTGATTTGATTTGATGGAGTAACTGCCTATCTGACCTCCACAACCCAGTTACTGGATAATACGATTTTTTTAAATCGTTTTTTTTTTTTTTAAATCGCCTATACCTCCGACATTGGGCCAGAGACCTTATCTACTATACACTTTCATACCAGTTTTGTATGGGACAAAACCCGCCACACTTTTCCCAACCACTGCAACTCCTGAAAGCCAGAATCAACAGTGGCGACCGCCAGAAAAACGCCGAGCAATGAAGCTCGACGAGTCCCGGAGAAACGATTCAACTGTCTTGGGTCCCGCAACGAAATTAATCAGAAAAGAATAGCGGAGGAGTAAGAAAAAAGATATTTTTCCACTTCCCTCCATAACAAGCAGGAGACAGAACAGAACTAGGCCAAACGGCACAAAGGGACATTATTGCAACTGGGAGAAGCCCAGATTGCCAAACACCACGGAATAAAATTTGATTAAGTTAATGGATCCTAAGTAGGTATTAGCTGTTACAATTGATTCCAATAATAGGTATGGCAAAAGCGCCTGAACGCACGGAAATTGGTTCTAGTTTCTACAAGGTCCGTATAATAAACGACTCCGGATGTAACTTGTACACTATGCAACATAATATTGCGTTCATTCTGCCAAAGAACACACTCCCACAAGATGTGATGTGCGGACTGTTCAAATTCACAGTTCGATGTAGAACACTGACACAAAGGGGAAGGAACAAGTTTAAAAGAATACAGTTTACTTTTAAAGTTGCCATGACCTGTGAGAAATTGGGCAACACAGTGGTCAACCTCCAGTCATGTCTTAGCCAGCCGATCGCCAACGGATGGAAAGAATAGATGGAGGTGCCGGCCCTTGATGGAATTATCCCACCTACTTTGCCATTCGGATAAGAGGTCCTCCCAGACTTCAGTCTGAGGTTTAAATAATCTAGAGATTTTATTAAAGTCGCGTTGTGTAACAAAATTAGTGTCCATGGCCTCCCCCCTCGCGGAGTAGTACATTGAAGCACGTCGCTGTACCTCAAGGTCGACTGGAAGTACACCTGCCAGTACCGGTAAGGCTTCAGTACTGACCGTTCTATACGCCTTGCATAAAAATATCAATGCCAAACGTTGGCTTTGAAGCAGTTTACGTCGTGCCGCCCCTATGCTGGCCCTATCGGCCCAAACAGGTGCACCGTAGCACATACATCCTAAGTAGGTAGCTCCATATATAGTTTTTAAAGTTAGGAATGATAGACCCCAAGTTGCTTTGGATATTCAGGTTAGGGCATAAAAGTTCCTTTTAGCTTTTTCACCAACTATTTTTATATGTTCGATAAATGAAAAATTCCTTTCTAAGATCATACCAAGGTAGCATACGGATTGCTGTTTTTTAATGGGAACGTTGTTAAATTTAATAGTAGGCAATGATTTAAGATTACCTTTTAGTAGAAGTTGATAGGTTTTATGTGGCGCAAATGCTAGGCGGTTATGATCACCCCACTGAGATATTAAATTTAGGCAAGTATTGGCCAAGTTCTCAAGTCCAGCTCGGGTACTTGACTGAATGAGCAGTAGGCCATCGTCCGCGTAATCAGTAAGTGAACAGCCGCAAGGAAGCGGGATCGCGAGGAAGTCATCAAAACCCAAATTCCATAAATAAGGACCGACAACTGAACCCTGAGGACATCCCATGGTTAGTGTTTTAGTACTAGAAAAATGACCGAGCTTAAGTACCGCGGAACCGTTTATAAAGTAAGAGTAAACGAGATTATATATGTTTCTATAGCAACCGCGGGTTTTTAATTTTAACAACAGCATAGGCCACCAGGCGTTATCAAAAGCCCCAGAAATATCCAGGAAGATCCCAATTACGTACTTGTTTTCAGATTGGTTAAAGGTTCTTCTGACAGAAAGTGCCGCGTCGACTGTAGATTTACCTATGGTGAAGCCATATTGATTATTATGGAATTTTGGACCGTTCGGTAGTAAACGTGGAACGATGAGGCGCTCAAGAAGTTTACCCAAAGATGGTAGAAGTGTGATAGGACGATATGACTTCGGATCATCCGGTGGTTTGTCACCACACTTTGGTATTATTCGTATGAAACCGCGTCGCCATTTACGAGGAAAAACGCCTTCAGCAATGCATCGGTTGTATACAGTTAAGATGGCATCACCCGCTGTTTTACACGCTTCTTTAATCATCCTATTAGATATTTTATCTTCACCTGATGATTTGTTGACCGGTAGTTTTCTAACAATATTTATAAATTCGTCATTAGATGGTACGTCTGACATTGGTGATTCAGGTGGCACAGGAGCCCACGCTCGAATCTGTTGGTGGTAGTCGCTATCGTTAGCCGGTGAATCATCAGGGATAAGTGTATTAATTAGCACTTCTGTTGTTTCCTCTATGCCTGTGGTATGCTTATCATTGACTTTAATGTTTTGAACGTATGCAAGGTCGACCGATCTGTTAGCTTTAAATTCGTGATATAAGGGAGACCACGGACCCTCCCTGTCAAGTTTATCAACAATTTTTCGCAACAAGTTACCCTTAGATTTTTCCACCGATGCTTTGTAGCGTGACTTGGCAACTCTAAAAGCATTTAAAGCGAACGTAAGAAGATCTCCAGTAATCTTTCGGCTCTTGAGTTTATTTAACTGTCTACGCGCTCTGCGATATCTTTTACGCTGTTCAACTAAGTAATCACTCCACCAGTCACATCTACGAATATTGGTCATAGATCCGCGACCAATGGCAATGTCAGCACAGTAGGTAAAGGTTTCTGACATAATGTCAGCACTTTCTTCGGCTGACAGCCCGTCCCGAGTGAATTCTTTGGCGTGACACGCAAAAAGCGAGCCGAAAAATTCCCAGTTCGCGCCTTTACATCTATATCTGAAATTACCGGGAATATGAGACGGACCCTGAATATAACCAGGAACAAATTCGTACACGATCAGGCGATGATCACTACAAGACGCGTCCGGTAGGACACGCCACCTATCCAAACGTACGTCCGCACTTGAAAGTGTGACGTCAATACAAGATTCGCCCATTTGGCTGCAGAAAGTAGGTGGTGCATCAGGGGTATTATGAATCGATAGGTTCATCTCAGCAATGAAATCCTCAACAGCGCAGCGTCGTTCGGTATCGGTGGCCCGAACCTTGCCATACCACAGAGACGATGACGCGTTGACATCCGCGCCAACGATAACTTTGCAGCCCGCGAGTGACCGCAAGACATGACGGAGATTATGTATATGAGGAGTAACAGGATCTGAATATTGAAAGTAACAGCTTACAACGAATACTTTAAAAGAAGCTGATGATACTTCGGCAACCGCACAGTGTGGCGTCATGAGGTCACGTAAAGACGTTACCGTAAAGTTAGAAGACCGCGCAACATAAATTCCGGCTCGTGCCTTGCAATCCAGTTCTCGCAATTTTGCTTCTCGCACATTTATTCTTCATACTTAATCTTTCTTTCATACATTCTCTTTCACACATTTACAGGTGGGACGCCTGTCTAGCCTAGGTGTTCTATTTATTTTCTTATTTGGGTGTGGTTCAATAATTGTACAGTTTTCCTTTATTGTTTTGCAGCTAAGGATAATACTATACCCCTTGGTAAGATTGGTGGTCAGACTGTCAGACTTCTGACGACACGTAATGAATGTGAAAGATCTACAAGTGACAGCCGAGACCAACGGATTGATGTGCTTTCCGAGGCACGCAGATAAAGATGTTCACCCATTAAGAGGGAACTCTAGTGGTGCTTTCCGAGGCACGCAGATAATGATGTCCATTCACCCATTAAGAGGGAACTCTAGTGGTGCTTTCCGAGGCACGCAGATAAAGATGTTCATTCACCCATTAAGAGGGAACTCTAGTGGTGCTTTCCGAGGCACGCAGATAATGATGTCCATTCACCCATTAAGAGGGAACTCTAGTGGTGCTTTCCGAGGCACGCAGATAAAGATGTTCATTCACCCATTAAGAGGGAACTCTAGTGGTGCTTTCCGAGGCACGCAGATAAAGATGTTCATTCACCAATTAAGAGGGAACTCTAGTGGTGCTTTCCGAGGCACGCAGATAAAGATGTTCATTCACCCATTAAGAGGGAACTCTAGTGGTGCTTTCCGAGGCACGCAGATAAAGATGTTCATTCACCCATTAAGAGGGAACTCTAGTGGTGCTTTCAGAGGCACGCAGATAAAGATGTTCACCCATTAAGAGGGAACTCTAGTGGTGCTTTCCGAGGCACGCAGATAAAGATGTTCACCCATTAAGAGGGAACTCTAGTGGTGCTTTCCGAGGCACGCAGATAAAGATGTTCACCCATTAAGAGGGAACTCTAGTGGTGCTTTCCGAGGCACGCAGATAAAGATGTTCACCCATTAAGAGGGAACTCTAGTGGTGCTTTCCGAGGCACGCAGATAAAGATGTTCACCCATTAAGAGGGAACTCTAGTGGTGCTTTCCGAGGCACGCAGATAAAGATGTTCACCCATTAAGAGGGAACTCTAGTGGTGCTTTCCGAGGCACGCAGATAAAGATGTTCACCCATTAAGAGGGAACTCTAGTGCTTTCTCTTTACAAACGTATTCCGCTGTTTTCTTCGTGGATAACGCTTTTAGAGAAATTTCTTTTTCTACAATTTTACACCGTGATTATACGTGCCCCTATTATTTGATTTTTTCCGAAACATACTTAATAAAAGAAATAGGATACTTCAAAATCACGAAAAATAAGCCATTTTTAACGTGATGTTCAGATGACTATTAGACAAACGTGATAAGTTTTTGACAAAAAACAAAATAATATACGCATAGATATGGTCGGCTGGGCAGCGTTCGGGAAGCTACCACAAGAATCAAGACTAAAGTCTTTAGCCAGTGTGTGTTGCCAGTGATGACTTACGAAACTGAAACGTGGTCGCTCACAATGGGCCTCATACGAAGGCTCAGAGTCACACAAAGGGCAATGGAAAGAGCTATGCTCGGAGTTTCTCTGAGTGATCGAATCAGAAATGAGGAGATCCGCAGAAGAACCAAAGTCACCGACATAGCTCTTCGAGTCGCTAAACTTAAGTGGCAGTGGGCAGGGCACATTGCTCGTAGAACCGATGGCCGATGGGGCGGTAAGGTTCTGGAATGGCGGCCACGTACTGGAAGACGCAGCGTAGGGAGGCCGCCAATAAGGTGGACCGATGACCTGCTGAAAGTCGCGGGAAGCCGATGGATGCGAGCAGCACAAGACCGGTCATCGTGAAAAGCCTTGGGGGAGGCCTTTGTTCAGCAGTGAACATCTATAGGCTGAAGAAGAAGAAGAAGAAGGTATACTTGTCCTCTGAATTTTGATATAAAAATAATTGAGATCTGTCGTGTTTTGAAAGAGAAAACAGCCGAATACGAAACCACTTTTGGTCAACGTTTTTGTAGGTAACAACTAGGCTGCAACTGTATTTTTCGCACTTTATCGGGAGAGCTTGGAAGCAACGAGACGGCAATAGTTTCTTCAAATACCTATTTTCCAAATTCCTTGGCACTAGAGTCCCCTCTTAATGGGTTAACCGCAGCAAACATACAATACCCTGCGCCCTAATTGCGTCATACACTATTACAACCAATTGGAATCTTAATATTGTTAATCCATTGCTCCATATGTTCGAAAACATGTCTGCTCAACAACGTAAATAACGCAATGAAAGTTGTTAAACTGTCAAATTGAAACCCATTGCTACTGATAGTGTAATACGCAATTACCCTGCCAATCAATAGACCTGTGTAATATAATTAGATGTACGAATCCACTTCCCAAATGCCCACAGAGAGCTCAGCATAGGAAACTTTTGTTCCTAGCCAATCCACAGATAGAAGAGGCGTTTTCAGGTAAATTCCCTTAAAGAGAATTGAGGCCATTTACACAGAAACAGTTTCTTCATCGTTCATTACTTAATAACTATGTAATAAATTACCTATCTTCTAAACAAAGCGTGTAATCTAACATCAGAAATAGGCCAACTCGTACAGGCACGAACAATTTTTTTACGTGTATCCGAAACTGTCTAATCGTGGCAAGGTCAGTGACCCCGCACGTGGTTGTGTCGCGCATGCGTACCGCGTTCTTCCCTAGATTTTGTTAGCCCTTACGCAGTTTACAAACTAGGCTAGGTTTTCATTGAAAAATGGCAAAACTGAATGAGATTTTTCTGTAATATAATGAAAAACTACGAAACCATAATCGCGCTACTTTGCAAATATAGAACTCTGGGCGTGACGTCCATTTTGTTTTGAAATCTAAACTAGTATTTTGAAAATCGAATTCAGCTGCTTGGAAAACCTTGTGTATTTTAAAAGTTGCCAATAAAAAATATCTTTATTTTCTATATGGCAATGGAATCAATCAGCTGATTGCCATGCAATACGTTCATTCAGGAAAAGGGCGCGGCGGGCGTAGTCCGGACCTACGTAAGTACTATAAAGGTGGTCCACCAAAGTCAACCTTATTTAATACTGGCTAGCTATAATTTAGCGCGGGTTTCAATCGAACATTCAAGAAAGTTTAGACGGGGTGTCTATGTCTAATATTTTTTTAATTAAGTTTTTTTTAATGATGATGCATTAAATTAGGATTAAAGAGTGCTTATTTATTCGGCGATATGTACTGTCGACAGCAGGTCAAGCTACCCGAAACTGTCACATATTCCCACTCAATCTAGAACCTTAATCCTGTAGCTTGATGTGCTGTCGTCTGTAAGTACAAACGTTCGATCAATATTATAAATGTCAAAAAAATTGTACTGTTGTTTGACTTCTTTAAAGGAGTCATCAACCTGGGGACTAAACAAATATATTATCACCTGTTCTTTTCTTAATGAAATAGAAACAAAAAGATGCACTGACCATAAGTTTAGATAAGTTTGATAAAGAGGAAATCGGCACCATTATTGTTTCTTTTTAGGGTTCCGTAGCCAAATGGCAAAAAACGGAACCCTTATAGATTCGTCATGTCTGTCTGCCCGTCTGTCCTTCCGTATGTCACAGCCATTTCTTTCCGAAACTATAAGAGCTATACTGTTGAAACTTGGTAGGTAGATGTATTCTGTGAACCGCATTAAGATTTTGATGCAAAAATAAAAAAAAAAATATTAGGGGTTCCCCATACTTTATTTTCTAAACCGAATAGTTTGCGTGACAGACGCTTCCAAAGTGAAAAAAGTTGATCCCCCACCCTCTAACTTCTAAAATAAGAAAATGAAAAATCTAAAAAAATCTGTGATATACATTACTATAAAAACTACCAACGAAATTGTTTTGAACGAGATCTAGTAAGTAGTTTTTTTTTAATACCTCGTAAATCGTAAACCGCTTATTAACGCGTAATCTTTCATACAAATAACTTTAAGTCCTATAATTTCATAAATAAATGGTACGAAACCCTTTGTGCGTGAGTCCGACATGCACTTAGCCGGTTTTTTTTTATATTTTAAGTATTACTGTAGCTATTTACACTAAATACTAAATTAAATGACAGTGGCCTTGATTCCCTAGTTCACAAACTAAATTTAATTTAATTTAAGTGCATATTTTTATTTCTATTTCATTAAGAAAAGGACTGAAGACAAAATGTCAGTTTAGACCTGTCAAATTACTCCGCTCCTGACGTAAATTGAAGTATTTTTGGTCGCCATGTTTATAATCGCGTCAAAACTGTCTATGGAGTGTCTTAATATGACAGGATTAAAATATTTGCTATCTTACCACTTATCACTTAACTTAAAATTAGTTTAGTTTGAGAACAAGAGAATCATAATATTGTAAAACAGTTCTTCAATATTAAATAATGTCCATTTATTAAACCTCTACCTTGGTTTTTTTTTCTTGAAAAACCAACTATCTTCCCGAGAAAACATTGATTAAGGGAGCTCTCAAGACGATGAAGGAAAACATCATGAGGAAACCAGCATATCCTAGAGGCAAAACTTCGAAGACATATGCCACCTACTAAGCCTAGACTAAGACTAGTACTAAGATTTAGCTCAAACCGGTCTCCAAAGCCTGGAGCACAGGCGTAGAGTAGCCAGCATGTCGGTGTCCTATAGGATGCATTTTGGAGAGTGTGTGAATGAATCGCATGATTTGATTCCCCCATCTCCGTTCCATCATCGGAAGACCCGTCGTACGGCGAGTTTCCACCCTTGCGTTTTTGACACCGCAACGATATCCGTGGTGGAATCCCGAGCTCGGTAAGCTACGTCAAACACTACGGAAGCACTTCAACAGAGCTAAAAATAGTAGGCTCACAGAAGACTGGGAAACGTACAAAAAAACCCAGTACACCTACAAGAAGTAAATTAGAACCGCCAGAAGAACAGCGTGGCGGAAATTTTGTGAGTCTATAGAGGAAAACAATGAAGCTGCAAGGGTAAGCAAAATCCTATCAACCGATCAGGACCGAACCCTTGGAGCGCTGAAAAAACCTGATGGCACATACAACAACGGATCAGGAAACCAGCAGAGTCCTCCTGGAAACACACTTCCCGGACTGCAAACTCCTGGAGGACAGGACCTGGGAGGCTGCACCAGAATGGACTCCGACAGAGCAGGACTGGTCCAATGCCTACAGATTAATAACAGAAGACCGGTTAAAGTGGGCTATCAACACCTTCAAGCCATACAAGTCCGCGGGGTTGGATGGCATCTTCCCAGCCCTACTACAATGGGGGTTCATGCCTCGTATATCGTAAATATCTTTCAGGCATGCATAGCGTACAGATACATTCCCCTTGCATGGCGGGAAGTGAAGGTTATCTTCATACCTAAGCCTGGCAAATCGGACTACACACAACCCAAATCATACCGACCTATAAGTCTCACATCCTTCTTATTAAAAACCCTACAGAGAATCTGCGACCGGTACATTCGCGACGGACCTCTCCAGGCATAGCCACTCCACAGACAACAGCATGCGTACTCCACAGGCAAATCAACAGAATCCGCACTGCACAGCGTAATATCCAAGATTGAATGCGCCGTGGATCACAAATGCTCAGCACTAGCCGTCTTCATTGACATCGAAGGCGCCTTTGACAAGACCACCTTCACAAGCATTAGCACGGCCTTGAACAGGCATACCATAGACCCGTCACTGAGAGGCTGGATCGCTAACATGCTCGGCCAAAGAGCTGTGCAAGTTACCGTGAACGACACTACAAGGGAGTGTGTGGCAATCACCAGTTGCATGAGTACCACGCCTACAGCCGCCCTGCAGGCGATGTTAGGACTGCCCCCCCTTCACCTTGTTGTGAGGGAGGAAGCGACACTGGCTGCCTTCAGACTCCACCTATCAGGAACCTTGAGCAAAGACTCCAGGGTCAAACATACGCGCCTAATGCTAGATGCAATCAAAAGGCAACCAATGATGCAAGCACCCAATGACAGAGTACCAAAGCAATACTGCTTTCAAAAGCACTATCAGATAGTACTTGAAGAAGAGCAGTGCGATTACTCAGGTCCGGAGGAGTTGAGAGTATACACCGACGGATCAAAAACCGACCAAGGAACGGGCGTCGGGGTGTTCTCACAGGACCTCAACATAAATATATCCAAATCGCTAGGGATGCTCAATACGGTTTATCAAGCAGAATGTGTGGGCATAACTCTTGCAGCCCTAGCCATAAAAGCCAGGAGAGTTGCGGACACGCGCATCCGCATAGTCACTGACAGTGCTTCCGTCCTCCAATCCCTAAAGCAGGGATGTATCACATCAAGTCTAATACTTGAGTGCCACGACGCACTGGAACGGATAACCGCACCAGACCGCAACACCGTGACACTACAATGGATAAAGGGTCACAGCGGTTCACTGGGTAATGACGCAGCTGACGAGCTGGCTAGAAGGGCATCCAGCGCGTTGGTCAGCGGACCGGAGCCCATTGTGCCTATCCCCTTCATTCAAATACGCAGATGGCTACAAAGGTACACCTACGAACAAGCGGAGATTTGGTGGTCCTCGTCCGGGCTACAGGCAGTCCAAAGAGGCTTTGCCATCCCTAGATGGCAAGCGAACCAAAAGGCTGTTGCGCCTGGATAGGAAAACCCTACGATTGATGACGGGGATCATTACGGGCCACTGCCTGCTGAATAAGCATCTCCACACAATAGGCATAACGGACAACCCTCTGTGCAGAGCCTGCATAGAGGCTGACGAGACAGTTTCGCATGTACTCTTCGAGTGTACAGGCGTTACCCAAATTAGAAACAAAACCATAGGAGCACCAAGATCTTACACAGATGTTCTCAACAGGCTAGGAGACCTGATGGGCTTCTGGAGGGAGGTGGGCTGGCTGGAATAATCCGCCAAAGGCCGCCATGGTCCACGCACAATGGTCCACTGAAAGGACTGAGTGCGGAAACCAAACCAGTAACATAGAACATAGACACCGCAACGATTCGAACGAAGCTTCTCGTCTTTTATACCGCGTATTTTGGAATAATTTGCCAGCGGCGGTGTTTCCGTCGGACTAGAATTTAAGTGTCTTAAAGGCTATAGTGAATAGCCTCTTAATAAACTAGCACGCTTTACCATCATTGCGGCCAAGCGCTAGTTTACACTTGATAAAAAAAAAATACGTTCCACTCCCTCTTACCGAGAGGTCGCCTCTGTCCCAGGAGTGGGACACAGGCTTCCTCTCGGGCACATTATAGGTTAATTATGTAAGTGATCTCTCATTCAAACAGGATTTGACTATAGACAGCTAACTCTAAGCTCACATCACTCGACTTTCCTCGGTGAGAATTTACTAAATCAATCTGCTTCACTATAAATAATTTCTATATTATTTTGCATATTTTTTCTCGAAATCTATGTAATTTCAAAGTTCCACAACGTTTCCCGCCATTACCCACTAAATGCAATCCAAAATGGCCGCTTACCATAGACAATCTTCTCGATAACCAGTCTAGAACTACGTAGGTATGTGAACAGGTAACCTAAATGTCAAATGACCTGGAAATGAACGTTCCAGCTAGTATTTATTGATAGATGCACTAAGGTTCGTAGTTATAGAGTATTTTAGTATGAGGCTTGATAGCAAATTACTTCTCCCGCTGTAGGAAAATCCAGCTCGGCTGAGCAGAATTCGAGAAGCTACGATACATCTTCTCGTCGTCCTAGATACCATTGTAGTAGACAGTTGACCAGTGTGTGTTGCCAATACTTACGGAATTGAAACGTAGTCGCTCACAATGGGCCTCATACAAGGGTTCAGACTCACACAAAGGGCGATCGAATCAGAAATGAGGAGATCTGCAGAAGAACCAAAGTCACCGACATAGCTCTTCGAGTCGCTAAAAATTAAGTGGCAGTGGGCGGGCACATAGCTCGTAGAACCGATGACCGATGGGGAAGGTTCTGGAGTGTCGGCCACGTAACGGAGAAAGTAGCGTACGGTTGCCCCAAACAAGGTGGACCGATTTTACCTGGTGAAGCTGGGCAGCACAAGACCGTTATCGTGGTAAGCCTCGAAGAAGGCCTTTGTCTAGGCTGAAGAAGGGAGTGTCAGACTTTCACTGCCTAAATAAAACCCATCCGTGAAAAAAGTCTAAAAATGTTAGATTAAGCTGATAATAACCCAGATTCCCTTGTTTTACAAACTTAACTAAATTTAAGCTTAGTGCATCTCTTTCTTTCTATAGATGATAAATATTTGTATCGTCCTCTCAAATTCCTAGTGTGGAGCAGTGTCTTAAAAAAAAAATTGTCAGCACCTGACGCCAATTTTTGGTAGCCATATTTTTGATCGCGTCGAAACTGTCTATGGATTAGGGTTTTGACAGGAAAAGCGATGATGAGTGCCACGCTTGTTTTTCATTGAACTTTTAAAAATTATTTATAGTGTCGTTTACTAAATAAAAACGCGTGATTTATGTAGTAAAAGTGCATTCAGTGAATAATTCATGAAGAACAGTGAAATAGTGTAGCATAGTGGCCACATCATGTTTTCACGCCAAATCCCTCCTAATCGGTTACACGCGGGAATCGAAAGGAGTTAGTTTAGATTAGGTTAAGTTAGGATAAGTTTAGGATAATTTAGGATAAGTTAGGATATAGGCTTACTTAAGGAAAAAAAAATACTGAAGACTAGGCTGTATGGCGTACTATGCCTTTGCCTTTTCCGTTCGGAAGTACGGTAAGAAGAGAACCAAAAAAAAAAATGTCTATGGATTATCTTAATTTGACAATTTGAAATGAAGATTGAAAATAATGCAGAAGTTGAAGTTTATCCGCAAACAGTGAAAAAGGCACATCTTTTTTAATAAACAACGACAAAAACTGGACTATCGAAGTGAAAACTCAGCTGAAGAGCTCAATATTACATCACAGTTTAATTTTTTCACTGAATCATTTCGTCTTTTACTTTAGAAAGCGTATTTACGGAGCCAGTGATCACTGTTGATGAGTTTATCGTTGTGTATTTATGACATACTGCCTAATTTCAGTGGTGGACTCACAAATGATCCAGACATAGTAAATAAGGTTATTGTCTTTTTTTTTTTGTAGGGATGGGTAATCATCAAATGACTTCTCCCGCTCTGGGCGGAGCGGAAGGGCGTGTCAGACTTTTATTAACTAAAACCCACCAGTGTTTCTTCACTTGCCTGTGCTACGGCCAGGGCCATGGTTTCAAGGTTATTGCCTCCGATTTGCTTCAACAATCGTCATGTCCTAGATTATTTTTACAATCTGTTGGATTGTAAAAATAATCTATAATATATTCATTTATTATATAATAAATATATTCATTTATTCAACATATTTTATTTATATGATACAGACCATAGCATATCAAGCTACTACAATTTGTCAGATTTCCTTATTAGATTTTCAACTTTATTTACAATTACTAAATTGTTAAGGTTCAAGATTGATAAGGAATATTTGACAGTTTCAGGTAGATTGAACTGCTGTCGTCCGTACATCATCAATTAATTCATCCATTTTTAGAATAATAAAATTAAAAAGTTCACATCCATACCTCAATATAAAAGAAAAATCTCAAGTAAAATGAGTAAAAAAAAAAAAGATACGTACATTCTTTATAAATTCCATTATAATAATCACCCTACACAACAAGGACAGAGGGCTTCTTTGAAGCTATCTCCCTCGGACCGCGTATTGATCGATAGTGCATATTCCAGTTTAGGTATATGTTCCTTGGTCACGAAATTACCGCGCAGGAGTGATGTTACAGACTACCAAAACGTCACTTTGAAGGTTGACCTACATAGCCATGAACTTTGACAGTGTTCAGTGATCCAAAACTATACAGTTACTGATTAACTCCACAGCTTAACTTGAAACCTCTACCGTTAACGCCTTTTAAGAAAGACGGCAGTTGAGCGAGGTTATGCAATGTTAAACCCAACAACACGACCAACGATGCTGCGCCAGAGGGAGACTGATCAGGAGACCCTCAACGATCAAACTCCCGACACAACAACATTTGGCACATCGTACCCGGCAGACATCGCAACACAACTGCTCAGATCCGTCCTCCGTACGGCTTCACCAAACATCATGCCGGAACACGAAGAATCGTTTGGCGCAAGACTTTGTCTGATAGGTGGTAACTTCTGCCGACGGCCGATGTTATGAGGAAATTGAAGATAATTGGTATATAAAGATGGTCACCCACTCACCGAGGGTAGCTTAACCCGATCGACATACATACCTGTGCACATAGATGTACCCAGCTTCTTGCCTAGGGGGTGGCAAGTCAATCTTAGGGGGTGGACAAGTATGGCCTAGAGGGTGGCAAGTCAGTCCTAGGGAGGGGGACATGTCAGGCCTAGGGGGGGGGACATGTCAGGCCTAGGGGGGGGGGGACATGTCAGGCCTAGGGGGGGGGGGGACATGTCAGGCCTAGGGGGGGCAAGTCTGGCCTAGGGGGTGGCAAGGCTGGCCTAGAGGGTGGCTAGTCAGTCCTAGAGGGGCGGGGGGCAGAAGTCTGGCCTAGGGGGGGCATGTCAAATTTTTTTAGTGATTGCATGCTCTCTGCGTGGTTTATTTAAAAGTTAAAGATACGTCCTCGTTTATACTTTGTTTAGTAATCAGGGGAGTTTATATATGTTCTGCGAGCCCCTTTAAACGAAAGACATACATAATATTGTATGTATTACAAAATGTTATGCAATTGAATGACCGCAAAGTAAACACTAACTGAGCAATAGGTTTCATTTTGTCAGTTCAACAACATTCATTGCGTTATTTACGTTATTGACTTACACATTGTTCTAACATATGGAGCAATGGATTAGCAATCTGCTTCAAAATTATTACAATTGATAGTAATAGTGTGTTACGCAATTAGGGTGCTGATACCTTCATATTATCCCATAGTCATATTATCCCACGGTCATATTATCCCATGGTCATATTATCCCATAGTCATATTATCCCATAGTCATATTATCCCATGGTCATATTATCCCATAGTCGTATTACACGAAGCCCAAGGATATGAATCGGCTTTTCCTATGATTACACGTCAAGGGCCATGCTCCTTCCCGAAAAGGGTCGATCTATTGTTAATATCTTAAACTAGTTAGCCCGGAACTTCTTTCGTGTGATTTTCATGTCCTCCGACAAACCCCTTCGCATTGCCAGCCAACTATTACTTGGTTTTTCCTTAGCAAACTTTCAGGGTCTTTTTTCTTCAATTTACTCAGCTCCTAAGGCTCTTACAGTGATCAGCTCACCGGCCAGTGACGACCAGGCCCGAGCCGAAGGCGCGCTTTGTTTCACGCGCACCTTCCTTAATAATTGGGATATCAAATGCAGAAAGTTTTTTTTTTTATGTCAACCGGTATTGTCCAAGATTAGCATGTTAAATTAAACTTTTTTTTTTCTTTATTACTATTATTATAGAAAAATATTAATATACAACATTATTTTTTGTAGATATATATGAATATATCCGAAACACATGTCCAGTATTTTTATTTAAAGGACTTTTGTACAAAATTTCAAAAATCTGTCATGAAAAATCACAAAGGTATGCGTTTGTTATGTTACCTGGTTGTCTCTACAAAAGTATGGTGAACAACTGCAGCGGCGCGGCGGATAGGACACTACGATCCGCTGTGAACTGTGTTATGCGCTCGGTAGCCACAATGCAACAGTTTCTAAATGTATTTGGGAAAAATATAACATGATGTAAAAATGATTGGAATCGATTCAGTTGCTTATTCTGAACATACTATATTCAGGTTTGTTTTTTGTTTAGATAAATGTTTTGTATTTGTTCTCATAATAATCTACAGTAATATTCAGTCACTTAGCCAATGATGCCTAAAACAACCTGGCTTCATGTCTTCTAATTCTTCAAACAAGATTAAAAACAGTACTGTTGCTACCAGCTGATTGTCAAGCCAAAGCGAAGTTACTTTTGATTCCTACATCCTTTTTAGCTAGAAGCAAGGCTTATTTTACAACTGAATGCTTTGATATTACAAACAGATTTAATGTTCTTTCGATATCCATTGACAGATTTAGACATTTTGTCTGTTTAAATCGCAAATATAAGGATCAATGACCATTCAAGTGTCCACTATAGCAGTTCAAAGCTTCATACATCTTCTATCAGACACGCCTATAACACCGACGCGCATGCGCGTAACCATGGCAACCGAAAGATGGCCGCCGTTGTCATGGCAACTAAATGTGGAACACCAAGGCCCGGGTTGACCTAAATACGATGGTATTAAAGATATTGACGTAGCATTGTTTGTGAATCTAAAAGTTAGGTTTTATAATGAAACGTAGATATGCTTACTAGAATCTGAATAGCCTCTAGGACGTTGTTTCAATTAAAAAGTTATGTTATATGTTTTGGTGCATGCGTCAAACTTTAGCGGTGCTAATTTTAAAATACCGCATTTCTTTTTGTTTTTTTTTTTGCGGTAGCTTTGGAAATAGAAATGCACGGAATCAGTTTTAGAATTAATTAATTTTCGTTAATTCTTTGTAAGAGAACTGAAAGCACTGCAGCAGGAAAGTAGTTTTACTGCAGTGCGGTAGCAATTATGTCATTTATAATTTGAATATTTCTTTATATTAACTAGCAATACTGCTCTAGATCCTTGGAACCAATAATAATTTCTTTGAAATTTTTAATTTTTTTTTTTTTTTTTTTTTGTAACTTACATCTATGTAACTTTCAATGATCATTCTCTCGAAGCAACCAGCGTGGCAATTACGTAACACCTGAATCGGAATCGATTTTATTTTGACAGTTCAATAACATTCATTGCTTTATTTAGATGTTAAGCAGGCACATTTTTCGAACTTATGAAGCAATGGTTTAGAAATATGCTTCAAAATGATACAGATTTCGAATAGATAATATGTTACGCTAGTGGGGTGCTGGCTGTATTTTAACAAATGAGGTTGCTAATAACGGTTGTTTCGGGAGGTTCCTGTTCCGTATTAGGCGGTAGGAAACGCCAGGGTGTCACCATTGTGTGGGTCGCCCTGAGGACACGGTGGAGCATACGGTGGAGGTCTGCCCGGCTTGGGTAGAGCACCGCCGTGTCCTCGTAGCGGCGATCGGCGGCGATCTCTCGCGTCCGACCCTGGTCCAGGCCATGGTCCGGAGCGAGAGTGCATGGCAGGCCGTCACCTCCTTCTGCGAAGCAGTGATGCTGGCAAAGAAGGAGGCGGAGCGCGTGAGGCAACGGGAATCCCAGCGCCCTCACGCCACTAGCCGCCGCAGTAGACGCCCTGGTCGGGATACGACAGCTAACTCCCAGCCACCGTAGGCGCGGGCCTGTGGGCGGTGAGCAGTGGGCAACTCGCCGCCCGGTAAGGACCAGGCCCGAGTCGACGGCGCGTCGTGTTTCACGCGCGCCTCAAAGAGATGTCAGCACATCGTGACGGGGTCCACGAAGACCGATGCCTCCTGGGTCAGGGTTGCGGGTTGGTTAAACAAGAAACCGCGGCCCTGGCCGTCGCACAGGCAAGTGAAGAAACACGGGTGGGTTTTAGTCAGTAAAAGTCTGACACACCCTTCCGCTCCGCCCAGAGCGGGAGAAGTCATTTGATGATTTCCCATCCCAAAAACAAAAAAAAAAAAAAGGTTGCTAATAACTTTTCAAGTCGTGTGATAGTTAAAAACTAACCTAGTCTCTAGGACATGACATGCCAGTTTATTAGTACTTTTTTGGCTCTAGGACCTTAGGACCTAGAACACAAGTGACATCTACCAACCCGCGCTGGGCCTGCGTGGTAGATTACGGCCCACTCCCTCTCACCGAGAGTCTGTGTCCCAACAGTGGGCAACATTATAGACTGATTATGATGAAGATAATGAAGTTTTCGACAAAATTGCTACATAAAATCAGATCTGAGTAGTTTGTTGAATTAGGTAGGTACTGATAAATCACATAGAATTTTCTTATCCATATTTCGGAGATCGTCGATATAATTTTAATAGAAGTTGCTGATTTGATTTACGTAGTAGAGGGGCAAACGCTTGTGACGTTATTTTGTGATGGCGGCACATGAACAGAGTCGCTTTGGAAAGTGGGGTCCGTCGAACGGTCATTTTGCATCGAGACGCGGAGCAAGGAAACTGTCGGTTTGCCTATTCAAATTGTTATTATGAAGATTGGAGGGTATATCTACACGCCGTGCTTCAATTCAAAACTCACGTACGAAATGGAACCTGTACCTCCACTCCAAGATGCTGTCGACCCTACCTCTCTGCCGTCGACCCTACCTCTCTGCCGTCGCTGTCTCCGACACATACTAATATTATAAATGCGAAAGTAACTCTGTCTGTCTGTATATCTGTCTGTTACGCTTTCCCGCTTAAACCTCTCGACCGATCTTGATGAAATTTGGCACAGACAATCTTTAGACCCTGAGAAAGAACATATGCTAGGCCTTTTATTGAAAAAAATGATATACCCGAAGGAAATCTAAAAAGCGCGTATAACCGAATTCCACGCGGGCGAAACCGCGGGCGGAAAGCTAGTTCTTCATAAATTTCATTAAAATTATGATTATTATTTGTCCACTCCTCTTTTTTGTTTTTGTTCACTCTAAACGTTATACAATAGATATCTTTAATATACATAAATGGTGTCTCTGATATCGACGCCCAAACGAGTACCATGGATCCAGTACATGATTCTGAAACCCCCAGTGGTGGAATTTTTCATCGGCTTTTTCATGATTTAAAAAATATGTATTTTTGGTAGTCTTTTTTCTCTTTAGACCGTTCATAATTGCTATACTTTTATAACCCAATAAGATTTTAAAGTAAAAATTAATTAATTCGCTAATTACATAAAAAAGCGCAATGAAAACAAAACTCGAAAAACTATCTTATCAGCTGATTTAGTAGAGTTCACATCAGGGATCAACGTCATACCGACAAACCCCCACGGCGGCACGCTTGCAACGTTCAAAGGCCAAGCCGACACGTTTTTTTAAACACTGTTATTTCTGTCACCGCTCATTCACGATATAAATGACTATCATAATTTTATTAGTGGTATGCGGTGTAGCCTTTTCGCGAAGTTTGTATTACGATGTCAGATACATGTTATGTGCGTATGTAAATAAATTCATTATTCCTACCAGGACAACAGAAATATTAATAGGTAACATTATCAACAGATGCTCTGTAAAGTAACCTGACACATACTGTTGTCGACTTTGAATAAATAAGCAACTCTGATACATACATAATGAAGCTCATTTTACTCTACAATTTAAACCATTTTTGACGAGACTTTCTCAACAATAGGTACTACCAGATAGGCATCCTGAAATCAATTTAATTTATACTCTAATAAAGTTGACATTTCTTTAACTGGAAATAACATCAATTTCAAATATGAACAAAAGGCATTAAGTCAGTAATTTGGAGGCATTTTTTTTTTTTTTGTTTGATCTCTCGCGCTCTGGGCGGAGCGGAAGGGCGTGTCTGACTCTCACTTGCCTGTAGGCCAGGGGCGAGGTTTCGTTTTTAACCAACCCGCAACCCTGACCCAGGAGGAGTCGGTCTTCGTGGACCCCGTCACGATGTGCCAACTTCTCTTTGAGGCACGCGTGAAACACAACGCGCCGTCGGTTCGGGCCTGCTCCTTATCGAATTTGGAGGCATTAGGTGCGCTTTGTGCGAAAAGTGTAATTAATAAATGATTCACAGTAGACCATGGGCATTCTCTTGGTAATCTCGCAGTACATGATAACACAACTACACACACTACACTACAAAAACCCCTCTACCCCCCCCCCCCCCCAGCCCTAACTTGCCCCCCACCCCTCTTACCCCCTAGGCCAGAAGCTGGATACGCCCTTGCAGTAAACTATTTCCTAAGTAAACAACATTATGTACCAGGGCTTCAGAAATATCAACGGGTAGCATGACCCACCTGCGCAGATATTTTTATGGGTCACAGAGGTCAGGCGACACTCCCTCGCTCCTCGCTCGATAAACTTACCTGCCAGTATTAAATATTTTCTCTTAACGGCAAAGTAATTACGTAACACAGCAATGGGTTACATTTTGACATTTCAGCAACATCCATTGCGTCATCAGCGTTTTTGAGCATACAATTTTTTGGAATAAACTACGAAATCGATTAGCTTTATCTTTCAATGATGCATATTAAGATTGATAGTGATCATTCTGCCCTTATCGCTATTTATCATTGTCGGTGCAACATGCCATACTTCTATTTAAAGGTCATAGCATACTTAAATGACTCTGCTCCAACACCGCCCTAAACTAAGACGACTGCTCGCAGTCCACGCGGTGACGGCCAGCTATCCACCCGCCAACCGCTCTGGCTTTTCGCGATAGAGACAGCTCCTGACTCACAACACGTGAACGAGCAATTATTGATATTGCACATGAGGATGAAGAGAGAAGCGCAATAAATAACAGATGAAAGTTTTAGGTGCATAAAATGCTGGAAGCAACCGACTGAGCGGCGACGGCGCGGCGACTATTAGAAATGAGCTTACGGACACCGCACCGACCGTTCGTCTACAACGTGCGGCCAGCGAGGCGTCAGCTGCAATGCAGTCTGACGGCGGTAAGCACGCTGACAGCAAGCTGAAGCTTTTTTTTTTTGCCGGGGTGGAAATCCTCATAGGATGCCCGCCGCCCTGGGGTGGGCGACGGGGTATGTCAGACTTTTACTGACTAAAACCACCCCGGTGTGTCTTCTATCACGAGCGCGCGTGGAGCCGCGGGAGTCTAAATTCTTCCACGGCCCCACACCCTCGTGCTGGCCCGGTCTGTCCGGGCCTCGTCTCCTGCACGGAGTAGTGGGGTGTTAAACTACCCCGTGCATCGCCTCAAAGGCGCGCGCCGACACTCGCGCGCGCCTCCGCCTCGGGGTCCATCAATAGGGGGGCGGGGACTTCCCTATGTCCCTCGCCCCTGGACCCATTCATGGAGGGCGGAAGAGGGCGTTATCCGCCCTTCCTCGGCGCCCGGTGCGTCTTCTGCGGCCCGGGAAGGGAGTTGATATCTCCCTCTCCCGTTCCGCAGCTTCCTTCTGCGACATCACGTCCTCGCAGAAGGACACCACCGCGTCCCACGACTCTGAGCTGCCGAGCATCCTCCGCAAGCAAGCAGTACCTATGCTGATTTGTGATGCTAATGTTAAATATATCTAAAGAGCAATATTTAAAGGCTATATTTAATCCATACTAATACCTATTATAAATGCGAAAGTATCTCTGTCTGTCTGTCCTGCTTTCACGCCAAAACTACTGAACCGAATGTAATGAAATTTGGTACACAGATAGTCTAAATCCTGAGAAAGGACATAGGCTATATAACATCCCGTTATGACCAATAGGAGCAGAGCAGTATCAAAAAATATTGCGAAAACGGGAGCGAACGCGGACTAACATATTGCTCCCATTATTTTATCAGGCACTTATTTAAATCAACTGAGCCCTTTTTAATTTTTTTCGAGCTTTGAGAAAAACTACTTAATGGATTTTGATAAGACCGTCCATTGTGTCACCCTTTGTAAAATATTTATATTTATGTTCTGTAACCTATATGGTGTACATAATAAAGAGTATTCTATTGATATACTGATATTATTCTATACTATTCTATTCTATTCTAGATAATATTCTATTGACTTTCATTACAACGATGGTTTCAACAGAAACCATTGAAAATTAGGATTCTAGGTGGAGACCTAGTCTCCTTCGCCTAACAACTTTTTTTTTAAAACAAAACGTCGGCCCACACTAGAAATTTCTCCTGTGTCGTGGGCGCGTTAGCGTTTACAAACATATAAAACTCACATACAGCCAGACCCGGTATAACTACTCGTAGATCATACAAGTATTTGTTCCGTGCGGGAATCGAACCCGCGACACGCAGTGCAGCAGTCAATATCAATATCAAAATCAAAGCATTTATTTAAAATAAACCAGTTAAAGGCACTTTTGAATTGGCAGAAGGTCGGTCAGTCAGTAAGGTGAAGCTAGTCGCCCATTCCAAAGAGTCATTCCAGAGACACTCTTTTAAATTATCAAGCTATTGATACAAATATTTGATTAGGTACACCATTCATTTTGAAATCAACCGTGTGTGAACGAGGCAAAAATATATTGTACGCTAAGAGCGTCCGTTATGGAAAACACACAAAAAAAAAAAAAAAACAACAACAAAAAAGACTAACCCAACAAATAGATGCTTTACAGCAAGTACATTGTGCTTACATGTGTCGCATGCAATTATACAATAATATAGCTTAACCACAGCGCTAACCGTGCAGTTTAAGTCATTATTAGGTATGTACGATACGTAGGTTCATACATGGCATTGGTCGGTAATGATTTTTGATGTGAACAATATTTATACATATACAATATGTAAAGAAAACCCTGTCCGACCCATAAGGATAATAAAGGTTAGGTAAACACTTGACCAAATATAATATAAAATTTTACTTAATCATCATAGAAACAATACTAATAAATTTCGAAATAATCTTTTTTCCCCACGAATTAATTCCAACTTCCCCGCAAACTGGTAATTTTTAAAAAAAGTGACAACACCGGTATTATTATGTGCGAATAGCGATGCGACCACGTGCCGCGTACCCTGCCACCCGCCGCCCGCGGAGGGGTTGCTTACCGTACATGTATTAAGTTACCTCTTTTTGCGAAATAATATTTATTTTTTTAGGGGTTTTTTTTTTAAGTTCAGCCCCGTTTTGTATCCATTAGTAGAATCAGTTATTGATACCTAACAATACCTTTACGGATCGGACAGGGTTTTCTTTATATATTGTATATAAAGAGTGTATCTGACATCGACGCACAAACGAGTACCATGGATCTAGTACATGATTCTGAACCCCCAGTGGTAGAATTTATCGTCGGCTATTTCATGATTTAAAAAATATATATATGTAGTTTTTTCACTTTAGACCGTTCATAATTGCTACACTTTTAAGCTAACCCAATAAGATTTTAAACTAAAAATTAATTAATTCGCTAATTACACAAAAAAAAAACGCAAGGAATACAAAAATCTTATATCAGCTGATTTAATAGAGTTCACATCAGGGATCAACATCATACCTACAAACCCGCACGGCGGCACGTTTGCAACGTTCAAAGGCCAAGCCGACACTTTTTTTAAACATTGTTATTTCTGTAACCGTTCATTAACGACATAAATGACTATCATAATTTTATTAGTGGCATGCGGTCTAGCCTTTTCGCGAAGCTTGCGTTACGATGTCAGATACACCATGTATGTGTTTATTTAGAATCTTAAGCTTGTGTGGTGTACCGTGTATTGTGTGGGTGTGTGATGAATGAGTTAGTTAAGATGGGTTTAGATCAATCGAAGTCCTCGTGGCACTCCCCCTTTTTATCCGAAGGTGGAAAAATCCTCATGGACTATCTTCCGCTCGGGGCCGCGGCGGTGTGTGCCGGACACTTACCCCCTAAAACACTACCTAAGCGTATGTCATCTGCCTTTCCGAGGTATCATCATCATCATCATCACCATCAACCTTTTTTATCGTCCCACTGCTGGGCACAGGTCTCATATAGAGAAGGATTGTGTGCAATCACGCTTGCTCAATACGGATCGGCGATTTCAGACTTAAAGTCCAGGTTTCCTCAAGACGTTTTCCTTCACCTTGTAATCAGTCATTGGTGTCCAAGATATACTTAGAAAGTACATATAACTTAGTTACATTGGTACTTGCCTGACCTGGAATCGGACCCGCGCACTCATACTTGAGAGGCTGGTGTTTTAACCACTAGGCCACCAGGTCGGGTCCTCCCAATTCCTCGGTAATTGCACTCCCCCTGCCATCTATATTATTTCTGTGAGATAGTCCACTAGAAGAAAGTAAAGAGGGTCATCCATCCAACCAAAATTACTAAAAACTTACCATAGTAGGCCATGTTGCTGACCATGTGTTCGTTAATCATGATATCCAGGGTAAATCTTCAATCACAAAACTTTCGAAAAAGAAAACTCAAAAACACATTTTAAAAACTCTCACTGTAAAACACATTTTGGGCTTTAGAAAAGTGGATATTATATTAATTAAAAATTAACAATACTTATAATATTCCATTCACGATAGTAGTTATGTAGATGCTAAATTTAATCCATAGTAATGTTATAAATGCGAAAGTAACTCTATCTGCCTGTTACGCTTTCCCGCTTAAACCTCTCGACCGACTTTGATGAAATTTGGCACAGACAATCTTTAGACCCTGAGAAAGAACATAGGCTACCTTTTATTGAAAAAAAAAATGATATTCCCGAGGGAAATCTAAAAAGCGCAATATAACCGAATTCCACGGGGGCGAAGCCGCGGACGGAAAGCTAGTATCATATATAGGATCAATTAAAACATACTTGGCCAAAAATTCAATCTCCTATCCTGAAGCAGCTAAAATACATCCCTCAAATGAAACGGTCTCCAAAACCTGGAGCACAGGCGTAGAGTAGCCAGCCTTTCGGTCTTCTATAGGATGCATTCTGGAGAGTGTGCAAAGGAATCGCATGATTTAATTCCCCCATCTCCGTTCCATCATCGGACGACCCGTCGTACGGCGAGTTTCCACCCTTACGTTGTTGAGAGCACTGCGATCGATCCGGACGAAGCGTTTTGCTTCCTCCTTTATACCGCGTACATCGAGGGACTGGAACAATTTGCCAGCGTCGGTGTTTCCGTCGGACTACAATTTGAGTGTCTTCAAGGCTAGAGTGAATAGGCTCTTAATAAACTAGCGCGCTTTACCATCAACGGTCGCATCACTGCTTACCATCAGGCGAGATTGCGGTGAAGCGCTGGTATATAATTTATAAAAAGAAAAATATGCTAATCGCTTGGCGGCCAAGACTAGACAAGACACGCGGCCCAAGTATTCCAAATATCCAACTTAAACTATAATTTATTAAATATAAGCTTTCCGCCCGCGGCTTCACCCGCGTGGAAATGGGTTATACATATATCACGTTTTTTATAAAGGGTTTTTCAATAGGGACGCTTGAACTTTGACAGCGCATAGCGGCCATCTTGGTAATGCGATAGCTGTCAAATTTGGCATGAATACATATTTAGTCGTGACATTTCACCTTGGAACGCTATACGCTTCAACAACGCGTAGAAATTGTTAAAATTTATTATCAAAATCAGTGCTCTATTCGCCTAACGTTCCGTGCGTTGCGATGGCGACCGATATCGGACGATGATAACAATTTTTTTGTGGTCTAGGGTAGGGTTACAAACATGTAGTTCCAACAGGACGGCGCCACTTGCCATACAGCACGAGAAACATTAAATTTATTGAAAGAGAAGTTCGAGGGCTTCGTCATCTCGCGTGGTGGCGACATCAACTGGCCCCCGAGATCGTGTGACTTAACACCGCTCGATTATTTTCTGTGGGGCTACGTGAAATCTCTAGTGTATGCAGGTAAACCACAATCAATTGCTGCCCTAAAGGCCAACATAACTCGCGTTCTTCGTGAAATTGAGCCCCATTTATGCGAAGACGTCCTTCAAAATGGGTCCACCAGAATACACCATCTACAGCGGAGTCGCGGTGGCCATTTGGCTGATATTATTTTTCACACATGTCATTGAATATTCTTTAAAACGTAATAAAAATTGTGGTAATAACACTTAAACGAGATTGTTTTATTTCATTTCAATGTTCGAGCGCTCTTAATGCTGAAAATCCTGTATTTCCCTCGGGAATATCAAATTTTTCCGGGATAAAAAGTACCCGTTAGTTGAAATACCGCCGTGATGTTAAATAGCTAGGCTATTAAGTAAATGGCTAATGAAGCTAGTTGACTACGACATGGCATGGTCATCGTCATAGATATAAAAAATCATTATCTCATAGTAATCAATTCTGATTAATAACGACTATCGTAAAACGTGAGATTATGTCTTGTCGAACACGTACATAGAGTTTATGCGTGTAGTTAAACTCGTCGTGTTCCGACATGATGTCTGGTGAAGCCGTACGGAGGACGGGTCTGAGCAGTTGTGTTGCGATGTGTGCCGGTTACGATGTACGGAGAAAATGTAATTATTTAGGACATCATATTAATAACCACTAAAATAACAGTATTTCTCTACTATTTAATGGATGTTATTATACACATTAACCTTCCTCGTCAATCACTCTAACAATAGGGTATTTGACAAAAAAAACTAATTAGTCCGTCAGTCAGATTTCCAAAATAGTATTTTGATGTGAAACATCTATAGGCGCACGTGAGACCGATTTCTGGCGTGGCGACGCATCGACTGTGCGTTTCTCTCTCACTCGATCCGGCGTTAAGCCATCTCTTTCGCTCCACTGAGCTCGGAATCGACTGTGCGTTTCTCTCTCACTCGATCCGGCGTTAAGCCATCTCTTTCGCTCCACTGAGCTCGGACTCGGATACCTATAGTGTATACTCTGTTTATTACAGTACTCATAACCTGTGTTTTTCTGGTAAATAAATCATTTTTCTGTTCTGATAATAAAATGTCTGACCGTGATAATTTAGAGAGTGGAAGTGATCAGCCTCCTGCAAAGAAAGCAAAATCACACTATGACACATTATCAAGTCATCAGTAAGTTAATTATATTTTTATAATTAAAGTATGCATTTATCTGTGCATTTAGCACGCGTATATTTGGTGTGTATTGAGCGCCAGTAAATGTAAAATCTACTCTCTAGGTAGATTAAAATTCACATAAATTTCATTGCATATCATGTTTTTAAATTAATTATTAATTTTAATTTCATTCTTATTGAAATTAATGCATTAAAACAATTGCTTAGAGAATAAATTTATTAAGACTGACAGAACTTTATTTTAAAATCAGCTGATGGCGTGCAGCGCACGAATCTTTTTCTTATTTGTTATTAATTTAAACTTTAAAAAATTAATTAATTTTTCTAATCATAATGGAGTTTATAGTGAAACATTCATTATTTATATTTATAATTTACGATCTTTAGTAGTATATTGAAATAACTAGCTAAGATTCTTGACAATAGATGCTGTATTTATTAGATATCTTAATAATGTTATGTCCAATACATTCGTATCGTACTTCAGTTACCATCGACCAATTGTCACAGTAATACCGTTCTCAGAGGCAACATCGAATGTAACTATTACCGAAGTCACTGATTAAACTAATTGAGTAGTTTCGATTTAAAATAAATATGTAAATTTTTGTATTCAATGAAAATGAATGTTTATTTAATAAAAAATCATCGTTATCTAGAAAAAAAAATCGTTATATTTTTTATTTTATTTTATTGACATTTTTAGTTCCTACCACAATCTGTTCTTTTCTGCATACTACTTTTACGAAATAACGTCGATGTTTCACATCTACCAGGCGTCCCGTGACGGCTCCATTTTTTTTTTTTTTGGAAATTATTTAAAAGACACGTATTTTTTCTTTTTTCATAAAAACAAAAAATGAAGACGACACAGTGCGTTGAAAACTCGTGTGACGTCACTGGACGCTACACTTTTTAGCGAGCAGTGACGTCAACAGCCACCGCTCCTGATCTTTGATGCCTTTTATATTTGTCAATCTTTATTGATTTGATAAAACAAAATATACGTATCCAATATTTTTATATAATCTGAATGACGGACTAATTAGTTTTCCAAAAAAAAAACCTCATCTAAATCCGTTGCGTAGTTTTAAAGATTTAAACATACATAGGGACATAGGGAAAGAGAAAGCGACTTTGTTGTATACTATATAATGAAGTGGGAACTGTTATAACCAATCACGTGCGAGCCGAATTAATTGCAGTAACTAAGCCAGGGCATCCCTAGAAAATGGGTTAGGCGAGAACTCTAATCATCCGCATGCGAGGCGAGCAGAAATGGTGAAGCCGTACAGAGGACGGGTCTGAGCAATTGTGTTGCGATTTGTGCCGGGTACGATGCGCCAAGTATTGTTGTGCCGGGAGTTTATTCGTGGAGGGTCTTCAGATCAATCTCCCTCTCGACTCAGCATAGTTGGTCGTGTTGTTGGGTTTAACATTGCATCATTTCGCTCAACTTCGGTCTTCCTTCCTATTCACTCAGTTTTTTTTTCAATGAATAGGCTCTTAATAAACTAGCGTGCTTTACCATCAGCGATTTCATCACTGCTTACCATCAGGCGGGATTGCAGTCAAGAACTATTTAATAATTATAAAAAAAAAAATGAGCAGAACTGATTTATATTCCATACAATTCTATCCCAACCAAATGGCGCCGAAGCGAAAGGTCTGTTCAAAATCATAGCCCACGTGTTGTAAAAGTGCAATTACTTAGGTTACGATGGGCTGACACAAGCTATGCGGAAGTCCCTATAAACCAATAAAGAAAAAGAAAATATTGAACCCACTTACACGTCGCCACTTACACCCTTGAACGTAAGTAAAGATACAGATACTTCAATAATGCTATACCATTACCAGAGCTAACAACCAAAAATGGCACACCAATGATCAACCAAACGTAAAACTCGCCCCTCCCCCCTTCCCCCCTTTTCGCTGTTGGTCATTGTCTATGCTACAAAGCAACTATTCATTGACTTCTCACTACAATAAGCAACCTTGCGCTAGTTAGCTAGTATAGATGACAAAAAAACACTTATAGTGTGCCGAAAAAATCTATCCCCTTTGTTCCAAATTGATGTTACTTTCAATTAAACAAATGGAAAACATAATTCTCTGAAATTAAATTAATTCCAATAGGAATTAAAGTAATTTCAAAGTGAAAAAGCTATATTCTTTTTTTATTATTTTGTTATCTTTTCATTTTGTTATTGTTTATGGCTTGGTTAAGGACTTTTCTTATTTTCAGTCATGAAGAATGCAAGAAGAAAAGAGATTACAAATGTGATTGTTACAAGTACCTACGTGGAACACTCCCTGGGCTACATACAAATTACTATTCACGCCACGACATCGCTGAATGACTTATTTTGTCAACGACACGTCGTATGTCTAGATAATTTAATACGAGAGAAAAATATTCATACTCATAGACAAGATAAGATTCATCATTGTAATAAATATCAAGGTTATACATCGCTTAATCTATTACATTATCAAAAGACATCATAATATTGGCAATGGTCATAGACATAATAGAAAGCTATACCAACCTAATCATTTAAAAAAAAAACAAAAGTTAAACAAAATTGCAATTAGGAATGACCTTCACCTCACGAACGCATTCGAATATTGAATTTTGAATTGGCCAGTGTGCTCATCACGTTGCGTAACCGGCGTAAAGTATATTTAGTATACGCTACGGTAAGATTGTACTCGTAATGTACGTGGGTTTTACAGGTGGTCAAGAAAGTAGAGTAGTTATATTTTTGGGCTCAATCAACCACGTCACTGCGACGCAAACTAAAAGCATTCATTTCAATTTAACACACGCAATTCTGAATCGTCAACAAAATAATCAGTTACAATGGTGAAGTTGGTCCATGTTCAATAGATTCATGAGGTAAAGAAAGGGCAAGAAATACGACGGATACTCTTTTTAATCAAAATATTGTAGGTACGCATGCTGACATCTTCAAAAGCAGAGAATAAGATGTAACAGGTTTTTATTTAGACTTGATTGATTATTCACTGCGAAATCAGAGACATCAGTTAAGAATTCATAATACTATATAATATAGACATGACATGACATGACAACAGATAATTAAATGGAATTGTCTGATTTAATATATAAAAAATATTGAAACATCGTCTTTATCTTCCTCCCATGATAGGTGGGTTTGGCGCAACATGTTTAATTCTTCATTCATCGTCAACTGTCAACCATAATGCTATCATTCACTTTATTCACTTTCATATCAAGCCTGACAACATACAGCTTTTCTTTCGTCGATATATACCAATGGGCTTGCCTTAGAGATGAGAATTATGAGAAAAAGAGGAAACGAAGTTTCGTATATTCATCATCTATGAGGAAAGAGGTAGTGCTAGACCGAAAGCATGGGCCATCTCTCTTACTCTTTTTAGACCCAAAAAATACTGCAGATTATACGCGTACGGCATGTCCATTAGTATAATTATGTCTATGTTTTCTTTTAACTTCCTTTCCCTCTCTCATTAGCGCTTCGTCTTATATTCGAGTCGATGGTACGCTTCCTAGTTGTATTTTTTAAATAGTTTGAGCCCAGTAGGTGACCACTTAGATTTCGGCCTCAGTGGCATTCATTAGGTCGTCCTGGGTGCAAGAGAACGGGACACTCAAAATGGGGCGAGTTCTGATGGTGTCATAAATATAAGAAAGATGTAACAAATCATCAAGGTTTTTAAACGAAATCGTAAACAATTATTTTTAACCTAAATGAATAATAAGGTGTTGACATGCAACGTAATGTCTGCATAGCTTTCTGACGTAACATTACAAATGGCTGCCAAATACTACGCTAAGACGAGTTATATACTGGGTGCTTGTAAAAGTTGTAAATAAATAAAGTCCCGGGCGAGTAGCCTCAGTAAGAGAATATATCATCTATAGTAAAATAGATTTTGCCTGAAGTTTCGGCCGCGTGGCGGATTAATCTGAGAAGATACATTGGCCAGATCTATGATGGCTATTACTGTCTAGTGACGTTTGTTTTCTCATTAGATCCTGCTCTGAAGATTTTTTATTTTTATTTTGATAATGTCTTTTGTGATTAATGTGAATCTACTGAGATTTTTAACTTAAAAATCCATTAGTCAATTCCGCGATTGAATAATTAAGTAATTCTAAGCCATTATTAATTTAAATTTACCAATCTTTATTATTTTATATACCACCACCATTATTTGCCGCCAAATAATACCATGGTATTTTTTAATTTATATTTCTACATTTAAGCATATCCATAATCATTTATATAATGTTCATAATAGTATTCTCTTCTATTCTTGTCTCAATATACTTGAAATCGATTATAAATGACTAGGGTAGTAAATAACCACCGACAACAATAGCATAGCGTAACATAATAATATTTCTTTGCGACTACCTTTCGCAACACTCAAGGTCACCATTGGCTACAGTTTGGATGTTTACTCCAAATATTAGCATGGCGTCGGCAAAAACACAGCCTACTGCAAGAGAACAGCAGTGCTATTCTGTAAAAATTTAACATTGAAAACCGACGTGAGCTGTCATTAAACGATGTTTGACATTGACACTATTGACAGCTCGTGTCGATTCAATTCACATAAGCGTTCACGGTATCATTTTTACTTTATCGAATTGGTACTTCGGGAGATGTTTTTAGGTTATTCGAAATGGAAATGATAAATATAACTCCTACAACTTGTGATAACAGATAAACCAGCACCGTAATGGCGTAAAACACTATTACTATTATGGAGGCATGAAGAACTGGGTGTAATGTTCAGTCATCCTCCATAGAAATGTCTGGCGGGCACTTGCCCAACGGTTGACTTTGGGCAGTTGCATGTATGCTAGTTGCACGGTAAACTCTGCGAATGCGAAATGTAGAATTCTTGTGACTTCAGTAGGCCTAGTATGAGTTTTCATTACGAAACTCGTTCGCCGATATCGAGCGCGTTTGACTCGGCGATTGGCCCGCTTCAAGGTCGTAAGAACTCTCAACCAATGAGAGCGCCAAACGCGCTCGATACGATCGAACGAGTTTCGGATTGAAAACTCATACTAGGCCTACAGTATGACGCATTGTTTCTTTGTGGCGTTTGTAGGTACCACTACATCTCAATTCGATATCAATTGGAACCATTTTAAAGCATATTTCATTTTAATGTGTCTGCTCAACAACAGCAATAACGCAATGAATGTTGTTGAACTGTCAAAATGACACTCGGCTACTGTTAGTGTATAGACTTGCCCTTTATAACTAGCGAAATAATACGAAATTAGTACATCGCTACCTAACCGATCGATAAAATAAGGCTTGTTGTTATGTCAGTGATCTAAATAAACAGTTTTTAAAGATTTTATAGCGTTCTACAGCAAAAACAGTAAACTTTTTGTTTTACCTCTACCCAAAAACGTCGGCCATTGTTTTTATGTGTGTTTTAACTAAAATGCGGCAGCCATGTCAAGGACCGTTGCGTCAGCTAAGTAACGTATCTGTGTGACATTCGTGGACTTATGAAGTTGTTGTCTGTGTCTCTTTTTGGGGTTACCTACCTCAAAAGGAAAAACGGAACTTATATAAGTTCACCTTTTTCATCGGCATATACTAATGAACATGTCTTAAAGAAGAGAATTGTGGCACTCCGAAAGAAAGAGAGGAAATTTTCATCTGTCTTTATCCCTCTCAAAACTATAAATCATCTATGAGGAAAGAGATACTGCTAGACCGAAAGCATAGGCCATCTCTCTCGCTCTTTTCAAACCAAAAAAATACTGCAGATTCTACGCGTACGGCATGTCCATTACTATATTATGTCTATGACCTTTTTTATAATAATTATAAACTAGTGCTTGACTGCAATCCCGCCTGATGGTAAGCTGTGATGCAATCGTTGATGGTAAAGCACGCTAGTTTATTAAGAGTCCATTCACTAAAAAAAATGAATGAATAGGAACTAGGAAGGAAGACGGCAGTTGAGCGAGGTGATGCAATGTTAAACCCAACAACACGACTAACGATGCTGCGCCAGAGGGAGATTGATCTGGAGACCCTCCACGGCCAAACTCCCGAGACAACAACATTTGGCGCATCATACCCTAACCCGGCACACATCGCAATACAACTACTCAGACCCGTCCTCCGTACGGCTACACCTGACATCATGCCTCAAATCCTCATCACAAACCTCACTATCACATCAAACAGTTTTCATTATATTTAGTCCTGTGATTTTTTTAAACTAGAAGAGATCTCGAAAATTTCGGAGCCCGCGGAATTGATATTTCTAACCTCGCCGGATCTCGAATTTACGATCTCGAGTCGGGATTGCATTCCCTAGTAAGTATTTAATATCTGCCAGAATGTTGCCAGAGTAAATAAAATTAAAATAAAGTTGGATAAATGGTTACACGTGCGGAAAGGGCACGAGGTTCTATTAATAAAACATGGTATCCTCACTCTTTTATCCAATAACAGGAAAGGCAGAGGTGTGTAGTTGGTACAGTCGACAGTACATCAAGCTTTTTTTTCTTTTAATAATTATAAACTAGCGCTTGACTGCAATCCCGCCTGATGGTAAGTAGTGATACCATCGTTGCTGGTAAAGCGCGCTAGTTTATTAAGCCTATATTCACTTAAAAAACTAAGTGAATAGGAAAGAAGACGGCAGTTGAGCGAGGTGATGCAATGTTAAACCCAAGAATACGTCCAACGATGCTACGCCAGAGGGAGATTGATCTGGAGACCCTCCACGACCAAACTCCCGACACAACAACATTTGGCGCATCGTACCCGACACACATCGCAACACAACTGCTCAGACCTGTCCTCCGTACGGGTTCACCAAACATCATGCCGGAACAAAACAAATCGCTTGGCGGCAAGACTTTGTCTGATGGGTGCTAACTTGGACTGGCAGCCGGTGTTATAAATTACCACCGAGAAACAAATAATAAAACAAGCTACTACAATATCTCAGTTTTCTTTATTAGATTTTCAACTTCATCTCTAAAGCATTAAGGCTCAAAGGTTGATTAGGAATATTTGACAGTTCGGGCACCTGCTATCGTCTGTACAAAATGAAACAAGGTAAGTTCTCCGACTTTTTTTAATCGCCACACCAAAATGACAAGTATGGATAGACCTTTCTGTGTAACCTTTTTTCCTGTATATTGGGGTCGGATGTAACAAGTAACAATTGTCTATAATATGACCTCCACAACCCAGTAATTGGGTAAAACGATAAGAGTAGTTGTTAGACTCTTGCACTGATCTGGTCGTGCCTCGGAAAGCACGTTAAGCCGTTGGTCCCGGTTGCCATACGAACATCTAATGGCAGTCGTTACGGGTTGTTGGAGCCCTCAAAAGTCCAACAATTTGTCTAACTGCAATGCTTCGATATCGCCTTCGGGTTGTGGAGGTCAGACCGAAGTCACTTCACGGAAAATATCGAAGTTTAGCCAAAATCTGCCGTTAGACTGGTATAGCGGACTCCAGACACCAAAATTGAAAAAGCTCCGGATGAGACAGGGATTAGCGCTGACATGATGATGATGATGACAGCATGTTAGACTCCGATGACGATCCGTAAGGACTGCCAAAGATACAATATGTAACAAAAACCCTGTTGTTCCTTCAACCTACGTTTTAAGAAATCGGAAATCAAATACGGACGTAATAAAGCAAGTAATTTATAAAATTTTTTCAACAAAAAGAATTAAAATAAATGTTTAATTATTAATATTTATAATCTGTAACTGATTTCTTAGCTCTGCAATTCTGCATGAAGAAACTAGACATAAGTAGAACGTTCCCGCCAATTTATTTAACTAACAAAATCAGATATTCTAAAAAAAAATTCGAATTTGTCGGTTTTAATAGGTATTTGATTGTGACCCCTCGACTAGACAATGATTACTGTTTTCTAATTATGACTTCTTTAATGATGTGCTTGTAGGTAAAATTATATGTCCCTGAAAGGAAAAACAGGGTTTTTGTTACATAGTGTATACAGCCGGGGCCAACGGCTTAATGAGTTATCCGAGAAATTTTGGTTATGATGAGTTTGCGAGGGAATTGCATGATTTAATTCCCCTTTCTCCGTTCCGCCATCGGACGGGTTTCCAGTCTTACTTTGTTAACACCACTACAATACGGACGAAGTGTTTCGCCTCGTCTTTTATACCGCGTACATCGAGGAACTACAATTTAAGTGTCTTCAAGGCTAGAGTGAATAGGCTCTTAATAAACTAGCGCGCTTTACCACCAACGATTGCAGCACTGCTTACCATCAGGCGGGATTGCGGCCAAGCGCTAGTTTATAAATTATAAAAGGGTACAAGAAAAGAGAAAAAGACATAAATATAAATGGCCACCCATCCTCGGAGCAACAGCGGCAAACGTACCTTAACCTTATCGACCAATGCGCGCTGCTGTAATTACTTAACGACAAAGCCCTGCTAATAGGGTATTTGACTAAAAGAAACTAATTAGTCCGTCAGTCAGACTTCCAAAAAATACTAGCCACGTATTTTCTCTTTTGACACACAGTGCGTTGAAAACTCGTGTGACGTCATTGCACGTTACACTTTTTAGCGAGTAGTGACATCACCAGCCACAACTCCTGATCTTTGATGCGTTTTATATTTGTCAATTCTTATTGATTTGTTAAAGCAAAATATACGTACTTATCCAATATTTTTCTATAATCTGAGTGACGGACCAAATAAAATCATTTTTTTTTTACCCAGGATACATCCCTATTAACAAAATATTAATAATAATAATTCACAGCTAACAATTTACCGCACAATTATTGATTACAAAAGATAATTGTGTTTGCCTTGTTATTTAACACATTGAACGCCGATTCAAATTTAGTGGTTGTTCCGTTTGGGCCGTGGGGCTCACCGGTGAGCGACAGTAGTACTACCCGTTCAGGCCGTGGGGCTCACCGGTGACCGCGCGACGGACTCGTATTTGAACTTAATTTTCTCGCTGGAGGACACAGTGCCAGTACAAAACTGTATTGAGCATGCCCGGCACGGCCCTGGAGAATAGTTTACGTACACTAGCTCGTTTCGACACTACGTAAAAAAAAAAGACTTGGTTGATTTTGACGTGACAACGTCTTAAATTAGGTTGCGGCTGGGAGTCACTTATGAAAAAGTGTAACGCTCGGTAACGTTACGATGAGTCACCGAACTAAAAAATATATTTCTATAGTTAAAATTTGTGCAATTCTTATTTTCATTCAATTCCTTGTTCCTATTGTGCAATTTAATTATATTCATATCAATAAATATTCTACCGAGAAAAAGACGTTGTCACGTAAAATCTTCGCCCGTAAAACCGACTTTACAGGCAACCATTTTTTGGCTAACTATACAAGATGTGGTTTGAAAGTAAAAGAAGGTTTACAAAATATATATTTTATTAGAATATAGTTAAAAACGTTTTATTATCCATTAGGCAATCACTTATTTTTGGACTTAGTATAAAATAAACTAAACGAACTTCGAAAAACGGACGTCTCTTTTCACTTCATTACAGTTATGCTCTCATCGCTTTCCGAGTAAAATTCTGTCCAAGTACAGCATCTTTCGACCTGTAGTCGGTGATTTTGGGTAATTTTACGATCCCCATGAAAATAATCAATCCGAAAAATCTTTTCAACTCTGCTGCGGATGTAGGTTTCTATAGGCGAATCCGCACAGTATTAGCAGTGCGTCCGACCCAGTGACTTTTTTGATAGCATAAGTATTCGTATAATCGGCCACCATTTCAACTACTTCGTCTGGTACTAAAAGTGATAGAAATCTGCCGGGGTCTTATCGATTATTTCCCTTACAACTCGTGCATCTAATCCTGAGAACTCAGTATAGGGGATAATCCGTCGCTGATTACCTTTTGGTTGGTGCCACACGGTAAATGTTATAGGAAGCGACGCAGTGTGACCAGAAGTATTTGGCACGGTATTTTCTAGTTCAATATTACTCGTGTTACTGATGGACAGAACCGTCGACGTCGCTTTCGTAAAGTTGGTTGTAAGTCAAACTCTTCCGCAGACTCCGAACTTAGCTGAAAGCTATTATTGAGCACGGAAATTTCTATATTTTCAATCTCCGTCAAATCATCGTTTGTTATTTCAAAGTCTTCAAAATCATCCATGATTGACACCATGCTTTTTTACAGTGAGGTCGGACGCAGTTTATTGATTTTAGAGGTAACCACGGTAAATTTGTCACTAAAATCATCCAAAATATGTATAATATGTGTAATCCCTTCCGGCGAAGGGCGTGGAATGTGACCGGCACCGTGACCCCCGCGGCCCCGCGCGAACGAAATGCAAATTTCCATCGCCGTGCGCCGTGGTGGTCACCGGTGTCCGTCAGCAATTATTTTGTTAATTCTTTGGATAGTAATAAGAAATAACTATTCAGATTGAGGTTTTTGACTATTTGGAACCGTATGAGCCAATAAAATATAATGTGTAAAATTTGTCGAAATCGCAAATTGGCGTCGGCCTATATAGAAAGTATAGCGGTGGTCACCGGTGACCACCACGGCGTTCAACGTGGTAATAAGTGTTTGTTCAGATGACAACATATCAAGCTTCTAAAATCCGTCAGATTACTTTATTAGATTTTCAACTTTACCGCTAAAGCATTATAGTTCAAAGTTGGTTGGGAATATTTGACAGTTTCGGTTAGTTTGACCTGCTACCGTCTGTACTGTACCTGATCGAGATGAAATATTATACTAGGTACTAGGGTTTACCGAGGACTTAAGTCATCTGTCACATGTCTGTCATGCCGATTGCACTGACTGGACAGTAGGGTAATTACGTAACATTTTGGTTTCATTTTGACAGTTCAACAAAATTCATTGCATTATTTAGATAGTCGAGTAGACAGTGAGCAATATAGTATATGTAGTAGTAATAGTAATAGTCGAGTTTTGGCGGGAAAGTCAAGCTGAGTGTCACGCTCGTTTTTCATTGGACTTTTAAAATTATTTATAGTGTTGTTTACTAAATAAAAGTGCCTGATTTATGTAGTAAAAAGTGCATTTAGTAAATAGTTTATAAAGAACAGTGAAATATCGCAGCATAGTGGCCACATCATGACTTAGCCCCAAACCTCACACGTAAGACTGGTCACGCTGCAGTCTTTTTCTACATGAATAATTCATAATTACTTGACATTGGCTAAATGCACAGACCGTGCGAAGCCAAAAAATAAAGAAAGAAAGAAAGAATAGTAATAGTCATCATAGAAATCTCAGCTTTAATCCCAGTCGCATCCAAAGCTTTTTCAGCTTTGGAGTCTGGGGTCCGCTTTACCAGTCTAACTGCTGATATTGGCTAAACTTCGATATTTTCCGTTAAACGACTTCCGTCTGACCTCCACAACCCGAAGGCGATATCGAAGTATTGCTGTTAGACCAACTGTTGGACTTTTGAAGGCTCCAACAACCCGTAACGACTGCCATTAGATGTTCATCTGGCAACAGGGACCAACGGCTTAACGTGCTTTCCGAGGCACGAACTGATACTTGGTAATAGGTCCTGGTCCCCGTAATCTGTGGTTCATTCCACAAAAAACCATTTTAAACACTAATCAGCATGGTGTTCACAGGCTCTGATCTGAGAATATCTGGACTTTAAAAAGAGGCTGTTACCTCTGAGTTTGTTTCGACCTTCTTCTCAGAGTAATCAGACCGGAAACCTATTTAATTTTTGAAACATTATATTATAGAACATATCACGAATTATAGCAGCAATAGAGTTTTATTGCCTATTTTATGGGATTTTGTTTCCATAAAATAAATAAGGTTTTTTTTTAAAGTCTTTTAGAAAATTTTCAATTTTGGAAAAATAATGTCTGATGTATTGTTAATCCTCTATAACAAAACAGTAATCTAATCAACAATAATATCTAGTAATTAATTCAAAAGCCGTTCATAGATATTATCTAATGAATTCATTTATATTGTAATCGTCTCTACCTAATTACACCTGGCTGTAGGTGTTAGTTTCTTTGGCAGTACTAGAATAGAACAGATACAAAACAAAAAAATATGTCTCTGCTCTCTGCCTAGGATACGCGCGAAAAAAATAAACAAAGCAGCGCGGCGTGACAACATGCCATTCATTTTTATAAATAACTTCACAGCACGCGTTTTATAATATTTATATTTGTTTTGTTCAATAATTACTGTTTAATTTAACCCGATGCAGATTGGCGCTATTTTTTTTACGAATTAATAAATTCAAGGCAAAGGAAAAATGTTACATCCTCATCGACTCACTTATCGATTGCCTAGTATCGATTTAATGTATTCACTTTCGAGGACACAAATAAAATTAAGCATAAAAATATATAAAATAATCAGAATATTACCAAAAAATAAACAATTTTCTTATTTAATATCCACTTTTCTTAGCACACAACAGATAGAAAAACACCAAAATTTTGTAACAGAGTTCACTGCACTCCAAACGGCCCGCGCAATATATTTTTTTTATAAAAATAGACCGAACGCGCAACGCCCACGGTTCTAATTTCGTATATTTTAAAAAGTTACAAACGCATGCGCTTCGTTCGCGCGCGCTCACCTACTGACAACGTACATCACAGATTCCCACTCGATTGTTATCGATTAACCGGCTGTTTCAAATATCGAATCAGCTCCACCGAAAATGCTCTATCACGTAACCTTTCGAATTTAGAAGTATAACACTAGAGGAATATCTCGACTATTTTCAGAAGCCTCTATTCTGGTTGAGTGAGCTACGAATCTCATGCATTTTTAATTTAGTTGGCTATTATGGAAATTCTAAGCGCGGTGGTAAGTCACGAGGTAGGTGACGGTTTTAGTAGCATATAGTTATTTTTAACTAGATTTAGACTAGCGAGCCAAATGAGAAAATGTCAGCAGTCCCAATGGTCATTTTGCATTGATATTAGAGTCCATTAGGTTTTATTTTGCATGAAATCTATTAAGAGACAATCAAATGGTGTATTTTTGACCTATTTTCATAATGTCACGTTCTATTACGAAACGCGATGGTTTTCGTTTTTTTTTTTTTCCTTCATGCTGTTTACTAGAATCCATTGCCGCAGCGAATTTTATGAAATACGTTGGAGTTCAAGAGTTATTTATCTATAAATACGATAAAGCTAAAGGTTAAGTGTACTCGTATTCGAAGATAAACACAACTTCTGGCTTTTACACAAATTCCGATATCAGGTGTAGTTAAGTACCTACTTCAATGAATTTATTATAAAAATTGAAAATCAAACAGTTTTAGATCTTTTTTTTTTTCTTTTGTTTTACTTTTAATTTGGACATCAACCCTTTATTCACTGCAGCCAAAACCATTTTCGAAAAAAAAGAACAACTCTATGCACGATACAATTTTTTATTCAACAACCAAACTTGAATACTTTTTCGCGGACAATGCAAAAGAAAAACAAAAATTCGCGCCTTTGTCTATGGTTTTTACAACTTCCGTTGATAAGTAAGTGCGAAAAGTACTATTGGAGATTCTATAGGGCCGCATTTTCAACAGAGCATACTAGGGTATTTTCTTTTACAGAGATCGCACGAACACTTCAATAGATTATAATGAACTACATGTCATTATATCTACGACCAACCTTTAAAATTAATTAAACTTTTTTATTTAGTTTTTTTTTTTTGTGTTTGGCCGGTCTTGATGTTTTTTCTTTTATAAATTATAAACTATAGTGCTTGACCGCAGTCCCGCCTGATGGTTAGCAGTGATGGAATTGTTGATGGTAAAGCGCGCTAGTTTATTAAGAGCCTATTCACTCTAGCCTTGAAGACACTCAAATTGTAGTCCGACGGAAACACCGCCGCTGGCAAATTGTTCCAGTCCCTCGATGTGCGAGGTATAAATGAGGAGGCGAAACGATTCTGATTGTGACTTCAAGTGTGTGAAGAAAGATTTGTCTGCTGAACAACATAATATAAGACAATATAATGTAGTTGAAATGTCAAGATGAATGAGTTGCTACGAGCTATCCTACCTTCAAAGATCTCGCCGATAAAAGTTAGGAGAAGTGAAAGTGAAAATCCCGCTTGATATGATATTAAGTTTTGCCGTGTTATTTTATGATACTACTGATGGAGGTAGGCAGGAAGGACACCCTAAGATCAACCCTTTAATTTTCTTTCTTCCTCTTCCCGCTTCGACGCAATGCTTCGACATCGCCTTCGGGTTGTGGAGGTCAGACCTGCTGCTGAACCCGCGCAGGATTCGATCCCCGTGCACTGCAAATATTTGTATGCCTGAATATGAATATTTGCACTGGTCTGGTCGTGCCTCGGAAAGCACGTTAAGCCGTTGGTCCCGATTGCCATACGAACATCTAATGGCAGTCGTTACGGGTTGTTGGAGCCCTCAAAAGTCTTACAATTGGTCTAACTGCAATGCTACGATATCGCCTTCGGGTTGTGGAGGTCAGACGGCAGTCGTTTCACGGAAAATATCGAAGTTTAGCCAAAATCAGCAGTTAGAGTGGTAAAGCGGACCCCAGATTTCAAAGCTGAAGAAGCTTCGAATGAGACTAGGATTAACGCTGAGATGATGATAATGATGATGATGACATATACCTCTAACAAGTTATTTTAGCACATAAACTAAACGCAATACGAAAAACAAGCTAGATATGTAGAATAGCATCACTTATGTACGTTACAAGTTAATTGGTTAACAAAACGCTCAAGGTCATCGCGAAGGCTGTCACAGCGTTGTGTAATGCGCCATCGCATAGTGCCGCTAGATGTGCCTTGAGCGCAGTAGTGAGTTGGCAGCACTGACGTTAAGACGTGTGATGTATATTTAACTGTTTTTTTTTATTTTCTCGATGTCAGGCCATAACATCGGCTGCCGGCAGAAGGTACCACCTACCAGACAAAGTCTTGCTGTGAAGCGATTTGTCTTGTTCCGGCATGATGTCTGCTGAAGCCGTATGGAAGATGGGTCTGAGCAGTTGTGCCGGGTAGGATGCGCCAAATGTTGTTGTATTGAAAGTTTGGTCGTGGAGGGTCTCCAGATAAATCTCCCTCTGGCGCAGTATCGTTGGTCGTGTTGTTGCGTTTAACATTGCATCACCTCGCTCAACTGCCGTTTTCTTTCCTATTCACTCAGTTTTTTGAGTGTATAGGCTCTTAACAAACTAGCGCGCTTTACCATCAACGATCGCATCACTGCTTACCATCAGGCGGGATTGCGGTCAAGCACTAGTCTATCATTATAAAAAAAAAAAAAACTGTTTTTGTATGCTTGGAAAATAAGTACCTATAAGAGATATTTGGTGATAGGCAGTCCCTCCATATAAAATACTCTCTTAAGGAAAATTCAATGACAAAACAGCAGTTCGTAAGCAGTGGTAGACCGATGGCAATAGTAAACGAGTTGTAGGTCGTGGGTTCTTAGACAGACGCTTTACTTTATGTAAAGAACTATATCACCACTGCTGTCAAAATGTTTTTTTTTAATAATTATAAACTAGCGCTTGACTGCAATTCCGCCTAATGGTAAGCAGTGATGCGATCGTTGATGGTAAAGCGCGCTAGTTTATTAAGAGCCTATTCACTCAGAAAAACTGAGCGAATAGGAAGGAAGACGGCAGTTGAGCGAGGTGGTGCAATGTTAAACCCAACAACACGACCAACGATGCTGCGCCAAAGGGAGATTGATCTGAAGACCCTCCACGACCAAACTCCCAAAACAAACAACATTAGGCGCATCGTACCCGGCACTCATCGCAACACAACTGCTCAGACCAGTCCTCCGTACGGGAAGGGCATAATTGGGAAGAAACCGTCCTCAGCATTATTGCAGTCAAAAGACGTCCACTGCTGAACATAAACACCACCAAGCACCTTTACTTCGATCTTTTCCGCGCTTCTTCTATCCAACGAGTACCAAAACTGTTGTAGAAATAAAACTTCTAAGGCATGTGATTTGACATCTACCAAGCCACACTGGGCCCGCATGGATCACGGCCCATTCTCTTTCACAGAAAGGAGGGTTGGATCCCATTAGTGGGAACATTATACAGGGTGTATCTGACATCGTAACGCAAACTTCGCGAAAAGGCTAGACCGCATGCCACTAATAAAATTATGATAGTCATTTATGGCGTTAATGAACGGTTACAGAAATAACAATGTTTTAAAAAAAGTGTCGGCTCGGCCTTTGAAAGTTGCCGTGTTGCCGTGCGGGTTTGTAGGTATGTCGTTGATCCCTGATGTGAACTCTATTAAATCAGCTGATAAGATAGTTTTTCGAGTTTTGTATTCATTGCGTTTTTTGTGTAATTAGCGAATGAATTAATTTTTACTTTAAAATCTTATTGAGTTATAAAAGTATAGCAATTATGAACGGTCTAAAGTGAAAAAAACTACAAATATTTTTTTTAAATCATGAAAAAGCCGACGAAAAATTACACCATTGGAGGGCTCAGAATCATGTACTGGATCCATGGTACTCGTTTGTGCGTCGATGTCAGATACACACTTTATTATTATTATAGGAATATTGTGACTTCATAATAATAATAATTGTGTCTACTAAATAGTAGACATAATGCCCTTTATTGAAAAACGTTGCTTAAAGTTAACTAGTGATTAGCGATTATACATTTTAGACGTTTGCACGTCACTTAACTTTAATCACAGTTTATGAATGCACCCTTTAAACACTGTGGTGTTTATTCATAAACGATATGGACGAGGGGGTATACGTAGAAACCTTAGGTAAATACATAAGGTTTCACGACCATTAAAACCTAGTGTTTTCTATAACACAATTTGCTGCAAAAGCTAGTATAAAAATATGAAATATTATCGCCAAAACAAGCACTTTAAAACTCATCGCAAAAGTAAAGACGAACACTTTAAAAGATAAAACATTATTACAACCTTTTTAAGGGAAACCATAATCACAGCTCGTTTGCAGCAATCGAGCTAAAAATGAGTATCCGGCTCGAAGGATTAATTTTTATTATTATGATGATGCCAGTGTAAAAATAAAAACAGAGTGTTTTAGCCTGTTTTGAGTGTAGCGTAGGCAGTAACGTTTCTTTTGGCTGATTTCACTGGATAATCATTGTATTTTGCTGATGATTAGACGGTAAGATTCAGAAATACGCCACGAGCGACGGTTCTGAATTCCACAACAAACGTATTGGGTAACAAGATGCCTCTTGGTAAGAGTCAGTGGCAAATTTAAGCTTTTTACTACTTTTAGAAGCACGGATGTGTCTCAGTATACAACGTGTAACATAAAGGGTATATACATACCAAGGGCATGGCATCTTTACATGATATCAAATGATATCGAAAGGTTTTCAACTCAAAATAAAATACTCAAAAAATTTATACTAAATTTTCGGTTCCGTGTGTTTCTTAAATTCAAATCATAACAAACGTGCACCACACTACATACGTTAATAACTACTCGTACGGAACTGAAACGTGGTCGCTTACAATGGGCCTCATACGAAGGCTCAGAGTCACACAAATGGCAATGGAAAGAGCTATGCTCGGAGTTTCTCTGCGTGATCGAATCAGAAATGAGGAGATCCGCAGAAGAACCAAAGTCACCGACATAGCTCTGCGAGTCGCTAAACTGAAGTGACAGTGGGCAGGGCACATTGCTCATAGAACCGATGGCTGATGGGGCAGTAAGGTTCTGGAGTAGCGGCGTACTGGAAGACGCAGCGTAGGGAGGCCCCCAACAAGGTGGACCGATGACCTGGTGAAGGTCGCGGGAAGCTGATGCATGCGGGCAGCACAAGACTGTTCAGCGTGGAAAGCCTTCGGGGAGGTCTTTGTCCAGCAGTGGACATCCATAGGCTGAAGAAGAGAGAATCACCACTGCGCTAACTAGAATTATTAATACATTGGATACTTATCATCGCGATATTCTCACGAAGTACAGGCTTATGCGGGCAAAACCGCGGGGTTCTGCTAGTAAAGTATTAATGTAGCCACATCCAGCATATACGAGTAAGTATTTATTATTTACATCTGTGTCACTACTTTGCAACGCTAACAATTGTTACCGAATACGGTCAGCAAAACAATCTGTGTCAAGTTTGAAATAATTTATTACACTTTTTTTGCAGTAACTATCTGACAAAGCAAAGCGCTTGTCAGGGTTCGAATCTACGGCCTGTGTCTCGATAGTAGTAGGTGGTTGTTATTACTGAACCACTTTATTTATCATGATTTGTGAAAATAATTTCATGACCACTGTTCTCTCGGGTGCCACCACGAACCGGAAGACGCAGCGTGGGTAGGCCCCCGACAAGGTGGACCGACGACCTGGTGAAGGTCGCGGGAAACCGCTGGATGCGGGAGGCGCAGGACCGGTCGTCGTGGAGAACCTTGGGGGAGGCCTATGTCCAGCAGTGGACGTTTTTCGGCTGAAATGATGATGATGATGATGACCGGCCGTCGTGGATATCCAATTTTTTTTTTTTATGTAGTAGTTATATGGGTATTAAACCTACTTACAGAAATAATAAATTCATTAATCTATCATTTATTTTGTTTATGTTAGCTGCCCCAATATTTCCATCTCTAGTTATTATTATTAAAAGAGTTTTACCACACCCACATACACCTACCCACACGTATGTGTGTGTAGGTGTATGTGGGGTACACACACACGTGTGTACACTCCCTGACACATATTTTTATTTCTTACTCTATTTTTATTTTTACTGTGATCTTAAGCTCACTAATTGGTACGATTTTTTGTTACTTGCTGTGATATCTTCACATATGTAAGCTATCAAATATGTAATCATGAACAGGTGGGGGCCTGGTGACCTGTATTAGGTGTTACTACCTACGACAGGCACCAGCTATCCAAACAAAACGTCAGCTATTTATTGTGTGTAACAACTTTTTTATGTTTGTTTTGTTGGTGAGAAATAAACACTTTTTATTTATTTTGCCGACCGTACACGCAATACATATGTACAAACACACCTCATAAATAACTACGTATAACAACTGCGACTGAACCGGACTATTTGTCTGACCGTACCTAGTACCTATGTATGTGTGTGGATGTGAGTGTTGTTCTGTTGACTGTACCAGTTGACGATAAAAAGGAAGTCACGATGCATTAACATACTGATATTGTCACTGTGTGGCCATTAGAACAGCGGGGATAAAATTTTCTGTTCCAAAAAGCTGTCAGCACATCATGACGGGGTCCACGAAGACCGATGATGCCAGGGTCGCGATTTATTCGAAAAGATACCGTGTCCTCTATCATAATATAAAAAAAAATACAAGTAAAACAACCGACTTCCAAAAAACACTACAAAGTGAAAAATAACTAATTTCGGAAGTCGGTGTCAAAAACTAATATACCTACGAGTACAAAAACCAAAGACACCGACTTCCGAAATTAGTTATTTTTCACTTTGTAGTGTTGTTTGGAAGTCGGTTTTTTTACTTGTATTTTTTTCGGTTATCTATTTTCGGTTATATTATATTTTAGTCGGTTAATGAAGCAACACGGGTGGGTCAGTAAAAGTCTGATGCAGACCGTCCAAAATACAAATACCTACTAGACGCTGACTAAAGTGGTTTTGAGGTGGCCTTATCTGAAGCATATTCACAAAAATTCTGAAACATTTTTAAGTTTATTGCATAAGTTCGACTTAATTGTTTGTTGAACAAAGTAAATAAAGCAATGAATGTTACTGAAATGTCTAAATGAAAGCCACTCCTATTGAGAATGTGCTACGCAATAGTCCTCAAGACCCAAAATCGCCAGTTCAAACGCCCAACACAACATCGCTTCCGCTTATGCCATATGCAGTACCTACAATTGACCAACAGCATGTAGCGGTGTCATAATCATGTCTAACTTATTTGTACTGAGCGGTGACGTATCGAAAGAGTATAACAATATAAAAAGGTTGACGTAGCACTAGTTACATAGAGATACATAGAGTCTAAAACACGTCAGTGAGTCTTAACTCTATTTGTCTATGGTGACCTGGCATGGAAAATGTAATTCCGTACCTCGGTAAGTACGTTAAGCCGTTGGCTGTCGTTTGTGGATCATTGACAGAAGCACAAAAAGGAAAGGACACATCCTTTCCAAACTATATTGAGGTCTATCCGTCTAAACACATGCAGCTCAATACCAATATTTTACTTAAAACGACTGACCTGAGTTCTCGTAATTTTAAGCATGTTCAGAATCTTTTTTTGTCTCGTTCTGTCAAAAATACCGCTAAATTCCATACATTTTTTGATGTATCCAAGTTTTTGATATGAGATTTGAAACTCGAATTTTAACATTAAAATTACCCCGTGTGGTGCCGAGCTTAGAATAGTACCAACCCTTATCCTCCCGTGGGTGTCGTAAGCGACTAAGGGAACTCTCACCAGGGAAGCTGGCAGCAGCGCTGCCCTTGTGGAATATCAAACTACTGCGATCCCCAACCCACCTGCCAAGCGTGGGGATTTGGATTGGGGACACCCCATAGTAAAACGTTTGAAGATAATTAAAGCTTGGTAAATTATCCTATTAAATTCCAAGTCAGGCAAGGCTGTGGTGGCCTAGTGGTTAAAACACGAGCCTCTCAAGTAAGAGTGTGCGGGTTCGATTCCAGGTCAGGCAACTGCCAATGTAACTTTTCTAAGTTACATATATGTACTTTCTAAGTATTTCTTGGATACCAATGACTGATTACAAGGCGAAGGAAAATATCACGAGGAAACCTGGACTTTAATTCTGAAATCGCCAACTCGTATTGAGCAAGCGTAGGGATTACGCTCAATCCATCTCTGTATGAGAGGAGACCTGTGCCCAGCAGTGGGACGATAAAAGGGTTGATGATGAAGTCTTCCTATGAAGATAAACAAATCAAGTTTTTTGCCTTGGCTCACGAGGTTGTCTACATACGGGAAGTGGATTCAGCAATCATTGTACCGATAGTCGTGACAGCCAATGGCTTAATAGCCAAGAGCCTCGAACAACACCTCAGGAGGCTTTCGTTAGGCAGCTGGATCAAGGGCTTGATTCAGAAAGCGGTACTTCTGGACACGGCTCGCATTGTCAGGAGGTTCTTCTCTCTGCTGCTTTCGGGAAGCTACGAAGAATCTTCTCGTCCCAAATACCGCAGTGTCTCAAGACAAAAGTCTTCGACCAGTGTGTGTTGCCAGTGATGACATATGGAATTGAGACGTGGTCGCTAACAATGGGCCTTATGAGAAGGCTCAAAGTCACTCAAAGGGCAATGGAGAGGGCTATGCTTGGGGTTTCACTGCGCGATCGAATCAGGAATGAGGAGATCCGCAGAAGAACGAGAGTAACCGACATAGCCCGAAGAATTGCAACACTAAAGTGGCAGTGGGCTGGACACATTGCCCGTAGGACCGATGCCCGATGGGGCCGACGGGTTCTCGAGTGGCGACCACGCACCGGAAGACGTAGCGTGGGTAGGCCCCCGACAAGGTGGACCGACGACCTGGTGAAGGTCGCGGGAAACCGCTGGATGCGGGAGGCGCAGAACCGGTCGTCGTGGAGAACCTTGGGGGAGGCCTATGTCCAGCAGTGGACGTCTTTTGGCTGAAATGATGATGATGATGAATGATTGGCAGGCGGGTTGGGGATCGCTGTAATGTGTTATTCCGCAGGAGAAGCGCTGCTGCCCGCTTCCCTGATGAGAGTTCCCTTTGTTGCCTCTTACGGCACCCACGGGAGGATTTCTATTATATGCCGGTACCACACGGGGTACCGCGATAAATTAGGTAGGTGAAGTGAACATGGAATGAGATTATCACTGTGCGACGGTTACAGAATCGTCACTGCAGGTATGTGGAGCCGCTCCGCCCAGAGCGGGAGTCATTTGATGATTTCCCATCCCTAACGAAAAAACAAAAAAAAAACACTAGGTACATAGATATTGTTTCGTGTGATTTTGTCGTTCAAATGGTGCTGATTTATGGCCTAGTTTTAATTTGTTTCTGAATTCTGCAGCCTTTTGCAAAAACAGAACTTTTACGTCATTACCTAATAATTGGTATTTTATTGAATTACAGACTAAAATAAAATATAAAATCGTCAATGAGTTTCAAAGGGTTCTGACTCCAAGTTTCTTGTTTATTGTTTACGAAGTTATGAAAATTGGTTTAAATTACTTCATAATACTAAGCATAATTTTTTCAAAACTAATTTATTCATTGCCACACATGCGTTACGATTATAACTCCAGATAATTTGCATTTTACACGGACGATGTCATTTTAATTATACCGCCATCTGTTATTTTCAATCCGTAAACTTGGTTTATTTATTTCTCCCACTAGATGGCGATAAACATTTAATTGGAAATCTATTTCCACATAACCTATTTCGAATAAGGAATAGAATTATGACGATCTTTGCCTATTTGTAAAATTTTGAAAAAATTACAAGAGTGAATAAGAAAACACTCCACTTGAAATAGCATCTTCATCCTTTGAAACAAAATACATTTTCGTTGTACACAGACGTTTTTCAGTTTTTCTTACAAATATTTTACCTTTCATGTGATCTGACGTGTCTGCCCTCATTATGTCTGTTAAGTAGTGTTCCAGTGACCGCATATTGTCTAATCCGCTCCGCTCCTGCAACAACATGTAAGAACAACATTAATTTACAAGAAAAAAATATTGGAACAATTGTATTGGCGTTGTTAGAGCCTCTCAAGTATGAGTGTGCGGGTTCGATTCCAGGTCAGGCAAGTATCAATGTAACGTTTCAATGTAAATTATATGTACTTTCTAAGTTTATCTTGGACACCAATGACTGATTACAAGGTGAAGGAAAACGTCTTGAGGAAACCTGGATTTAAGTCTGAAATCGCCAACCCACATTGAGCAAGCGTGGTAATTACGCTCAATCCTTGGCAGCAGTGGGACTATATTAAGATTGATGATGATGATGAAGGAATAGGCTAGGCTATAGCATAACGACAATTTTCGTAATAGGGTATTTGACTAAAAAAAACTAATAAGTCCGTTAGTCAGATTTCCAAAAAATACTAGACACGTATTTTTTCTTTTTTCATATAAACCTAAAATGAAGACGACACAGTGCGTTGAAAACTCGTGTGACGTCACTGCACGCTACACTTTTTAGCGACCAGTGACTTCACCAGCCACCACTCCTGTAGGCCTAGTATGAGTTTTCAATACAAAACTCGGTCGTCGATATTGAGCGCGTTTGGCGCTCTCATTGGTTGAGAGTTTTTACGACCTTGAAGCGGGCCAATCGCTGAGTCAAACGCGCTCGATATCGACGATAGAGTTTCGTAATGAAAACTCATACTAGGCCTACTGATCTTTGATGCCTTTTATATTTGTAATTTTTTATTGATTTGATAAAATAAAAAATGTCTAGTATTTTTTTGGAAATCTGACTGACGGATTAATTAGTTTTTATATTCAAATACCCTATTGCAACAACGCTCACAATCTGATCTCTCAATCAATCAGAGAATTTTTTTATATAATTTTAAACTAGTGCTTGATCGCAACCCCGCCTGATGGTAAGTAGTGAAACGATCGTTGATGGTAAAGCGCGTTAGTTTATTAAGAACCTAATCACTCAAAAAACTGAATGAATAGGAAGGAAGACGGCAGTTGAGCGAAGTGATGCAATGTAAACCCCGACAACACGACCAACGATGCTGCACCAGAGGGTGACTGATCTCCCTCCACGACCAAACTCCTGACAAACAACATTTGGCGCATCGTATCCGGCACACATCGCAACACAACTGCTCAGACCCGTCCTCCGTACGACTTCACCAGACATCATGCCGGAACACGACGAATTACTTGGCGGCAAGACTGTCTGGTAGGTGGTAACTTCTGAAGGCAGTCAATGTCATGGTTATTGTTCGAGGGAGGTAAACATAACGCTCTTTAGAGCTCTGTACGTCCCTCTACACGTACAGCCTGTGGCTGATTGTACTCGTGCAGCATACAGCGCCCTCCGCGTCCAGTTCAATAATGCGTTTAGGGCGGTCGGTCCTGAGGCTGTCTCGTCACTGCAGCGCCTCGGGCATATTCACAGAGGCTCGAACCGATTGCTTTCACGCGAGAATGCGCAAGCGGTGCGCGTCTCTGGTGCATAGAGTGCGGGGCAGCGACAACACCGTCCTCGCGATGATTGCCAACCGACTGGATTGTCTTTACATCCAGTACATCCAGCAATACTGCGGCAGACATTGCTGCCGTGTGAGGTTTTGTTTGTTTTTCAATTAAGTATAATGTATTATAGTATTTTAGTTTATATGTTTGTGTTTTGTTTATAAGTTTGGTTTGTTGTTAGCTATGGATATTTTCTGAAATAAATGATTTGATTTGATTTTTTATGGTCTACCAGCGAGGGAAAGCCTGGTTTAATGAGTAACAAATTAACTCGGCTACCTTTCTCTACACTGACGAGACAGTTAGCGCAGTGTCTGGCCGATTGACGCTGACAGCAGTGATGGTAACCGATGTGTTTTCTGAGTTGTAGATCACAGATTAGAACTCAAGCAAGCGCTTTGAGTAAATTATTTCATCATCACTGCTCTCAAAACGGTCGCAAACCGACATGTCCTTAAATAAAAAATTCGAAGGCTTATGACAACTACTAAGTACCAAAACGTACTTGGACGGTATCATAAGTAAATAAATCATCAAATTCAGCCCATTTCCTTTCTCAAAGAACTGTCCTATATGTATGGACGGCCGCAGGTCAAACTGCCGAAACTGTCAAATATTTCTAATCAACCTACCTTGAGCCGTACTGCTTTAGATATAAAGTAGAAGATCTAATAAAGAAATCTGACAGATTTTAGTAGCTTGATGTGCTGTCGTCTGTACCATCAGTACTTATAAACATTAGATACAGGCTAATTAGGCTGGCGGGAATGCGGTAAGGACCAGGCCGCGGTCGACGGTGCATTCTGTTTCACGCGGGGCTCAAAAAAATGTCAGCAGATCGTGACGGGGTCCACGAGAACAATGCCTTCTGGGCCAGGGTTGCGGGTTGGTTAAAAAAGGAACCGTAGCCCTGGTGCACAAGCAAGTTAAGAAACACGGGTAGGTTTTAGTCAATAAAAGTCTGACACGCCCTTCCGCTCCACCCAGAACGGGAGAGATCATTCGATAATTTCCTATCCATAACAAAAAAGGTTTCTTATGCTAGAGATTTTCATTTCATTACTCCTCTTTATTCTACCTCTCCAAGAAGAGATTTAAAACTTATTTATATTTATTTATTTATTTATTTATTCTTTATTGTACACCAATCAAACATCAAACAAAATACATGGAACAAAAAACATACAATGGGCGGCCTTATCGCTAATGCGATTTCTTCCAGGCAACCAAAGAATGGACAGATTCTCCTGAACCACATATGGGACTGTCGTTGGTGCCAAATATCATGGTTACAATTTACTAAAATAGATACACATATACATACATAAATACATAGATACTTTAATAGTATAAATAGCCATTCATAACGACAAGTAGTGTTCCCTCACAAGTTTCTTGAATTCCAGTAACGATTGTGCGCGTTTAATTTCAATTGGCAATGCATTCCACAAACGAGGGGCCTGAACAGTGAAAGATTTATCTAGGAACGTAGTGGAATGCATAGGCATTTTGAGCTTTAAGTCATCTGATGACCTTAACGATTTAGTATGTGAGTTGCACAGAAATTGAAAACGATTCTTGAGATAAACAGGGGTGAAAGGAGAAAAAAGCACATTATACTGTAAGAAAACAATATTTTTCTTCCACACAGTTAAGCCATTTCTTTCAAATAATTTTGCTAACGACTATCATAGTTATTTACCTTAAAAACAACAAGCATTTATCGTTTACAGAAATTAACATAACAGCTGATTAAATAATATGGAAGAAGTTATTATGTGTGTATATGATCAAATACCTAATCTGATATGATGTATTTAAGTTTCTGTATTCTTTTTCTTGCCCCGTGTGGTACCGGGCATAGAATAGTACCAACCTATATCCTCCCGTGGGTGTCGTAAGAGGCGACTAAGGGAACTGTTACCAGGGAAGCGGGCAGCAGCGCTTCTCCTATGGAATGGCAAATTACTGTGATCCCTAAACCGCCTGCCAAGCGTGGGGATTATGGCAATGCCCCCCAATGTAATGAAAGCCTTGGGGTAAGGCCTTTGTCGAGCAGTCAGAAGATTCTTCTTCTTCCAGTGCCTCTTGAGTCCTGTGGCCTTAGTCTGATATTACAAGAGCGTCAGAATGTTCGATCAGTGATCTCATAATGATCAATTTTGACAAGTTACGTAATCCACTAAAAAAAGGCGTCATTATGACTTAGCAGTGGTCAATCACTTATAATATACTTCATGTTAATAAATATTCAAATTGAGTACTTAGTAGTTTTTAAAAAATCATTTCTACTAACAGATTTTATAATAATGGCAATACTTAATGCGCTCATTTTTCATTGAACTTTTAAAATTATTTATAGTGTTGTTTACTAAATAAAATCGCGTGATTTGTGTAGTAAAAAGTGCATTCAGTGAATATATTTATAAAGAACATTGAAATATTGCAGCATAGTGGCCAAATCATGACTTTGCCTCAAACCTTCCATAGACGGTTCACGCGGCCGTCTTTTTCAACTGTCATTGGCGATATCCACCATTATTGTGAATTAAAATTTTCAAACAATTTCTATAATTTGTTACACGTGTTCTTGGCAAAGTGTGGTATCTATTCCCAGAGGCCATTGATCTAGAGTTGAGGTTGAATCTCATCCTGAAAAAGAAAGAAGATAGAAATCTGACCGATATTTATCGATCATTATGATTTATGAAGAAACTTTTAGCACAATGACAATGGAATCGTCTCGGAATGACAAATTTAAAAAATAGGGCTTGACAACTGCGAGTCGGAACAGCTTTTCGACGGAAGTAATGCCGGTCCAATCTTGTCTTGTATCGCTCTGAACTAACGAACGCATAACCTCCCCACTTTTTAAGTCGGGCAAAAATTGATCTTGTCGTAATGTCATCTGTCAGCGGTACAGCAAAGTTTTTTTTTATATAGCCACTTATTTAATGAATTAGGTAGGGATTTTTATGACCGCAATGCGTAGGTACATCAATCTCATCGTGCCCTAACTTGTAACTACGTTATATATTTGGGCCGTGAACCAACACCCAAGTGTGTAATATCCTATCAATCTCATTTTGAAGGATATTGCTTCATGTGTTCGATAAATGTGTCCGCTCAACATCGTAAATAACGCAATGAATGTTGTTTAACTGTCAAAATTTGTCGTGTGTTACCCCACAAAAAAAATAAAATTGCTTTCTGTGTATGAGAAAAGCCCTTCGCCCAACAATGTAACTATCGCAGTTTTTTTTTTTTCTGGCCATGTATTATAATATCAAAAATACGTAACCGCCTTTTACGTCACCCCAAAAATGGATACCAGTAAGTACTAACTATCTTATTCAGAAACCACTGGGGAAATCTAAAACTTAGTAGATAGTTAACGTAGATAATTCAAGACAATGAAATCAAGTAATTTCGGGTCTTATACGCGGGCGACAGAGAGATAGGTAGGTACAGCTTGACCGAGTAGCCATCCTTCAAGTGAAATCAATAATATCCAGTTCGTTTAGTTCCCAAAGCAGCCACAGGGCGCAAAATATTTTTCAATAAATCTAAAATGTATTCTCGGTAACGCAATAGAAATCAAAAGGCAATTTCCCAAAGCTTGAATTTATTTCGTCGTAAAAAAAAGTAATAACACAAATATGTTCTCAATTTATAAGTGGATGCCAATTCGCCAATCACGTACCGACACAGCAAGACTAACGAAATACGATTGGCTGCTAACGTGTGCTAATGCAGTAAATTGCTGCATCCATTGGTTAATGAAAACTAGAACATTTCTTTGCTTGCATGACCCAATTTGAATTTGGAATCGCACTGCGTTAACCTTACGACCTATGCTCCAATGTGCAATGATTTAAGAACTAGAATTTTAAATTGTTCTTTCACGTAAAAGCAAATCTAATTCCATTGAAACAGGGTTGCTTTTCTTTTATCATCAAAACCTTTGTATTTTTACCAAGTATAATTAATTTGCAACTTTATAGTGTGGGTCATAAGATTCAATTTAGCTTATGCCTTCGTTCGCGTTATGGCGCAATGCTGTACTGACGTCACACTGCGTAGCGGGAAAATAGGTCAGTAGGTTTACAGTATGGCTTGGCGTCCATTTAAGTTAGACCTCTCGTGCAATAAAATTACTAAGCAGAAGGGGTCTTTTTAAAGTGGCCATATTTCTGTATTGGCGCCTGAATGATTGATACCTTATTGATTATAATATTGAATGAAGAAGCTTTGCATAGAGTTTTCTTTATTTCCAAAGGAAATTCTGGAGTTATTATAATTTAAATGTGTTGAAATAACAATAATTGTCATTCCATGACATATGTCATCTTTCAGGGGGTACCAACCTACGAACATAATAATTTCATTGAATAAATTATCTTCCCCTACTCATGAATGTAATATAGGACACAACTGTTGATGTCTCGCTCTATTGTTTGTAAAATGACAGTGACGGGCATATCTAGCGTTAAAAGCGATCTTATCAAAATAACGAGACAATTTCCTACAACCGACTTCTCAACTTGAAATTAATATTTCTCTGCCTATCTCAAATGCTGGTTTTAAATATCGATATTTTTAGCTAAGCAAGGACATACTTTTAACTTAGCCGAGACTAAGCATAGACCTTATCATCATCATCATCATTTAAGCCGAAAGACGTCCACTGCTGGACATAGGCCTCCTCCAAAGATCTGCACGACGACCGGTCCTGTGCCTCCATCATCCAGCGGGTTCTCGCAACCTTCACCAGGTATTCGGTCATAGACTTACGAGGTGGCAATGCCGTCAATTTAATTTATAACCACCCACAATATATAATAGGGTAGTTAATCAAAAAAAAAAACTAATTAGTCCATCAGTCAGATCTCCAAAAAAAATAATAGACACGTATTTTTTCTTTTTTCATATACTTAAACAAAAAATGAAGACAATACAGTGCGTTGAAAACTCGTCTGACGTCACTGCACGCTACTAGAGAGCAGTGACGTCACCAGCCACCACTCCTGATCTTTGATGCCTTTTATATTTGGCAATTTTTATTGATTTGATAAAACAAAATATACGTATCCAATATTTTTCTATAATCTGAATGACGGACTAAATAGAATCAATTTTTTTTTACCCAGGAAACATTCCTATTGCGTTATCAAAATAATACAATGGCCGATTACCTTCTTCAGAAACTAAACATTATTTAATTTAATTTAAAAAAAATTTGATTCCTGTCAAATTAATCTGCGCTTGACGTAAATCGATTTATTTTTAGCCGCAATGTATTTTAATCCATTCTAAACTATCAATAGGAGTTTTTCTCATTTTCATCATCATTTTATGTAGTAAAAAGTGCATACAGTAAATAATTCAAAAAGAAATTTGAGATATTGCAGAAAAGTGGCCTGGCCTCATCATGACTTTGCCTGAAACCTCCCTTGTAAACGGTTCACGTGGCCGTCTTTTTCGCCATGAATAATTCATTATATCCTTTTCTTAAAGAAATAGAAAGAAAAAGATGTCGGTACTGGACTTGAAATTATTTTAATGTGTGATCAAGAAAGTCTACACCAATAAGTATTATTCGACTGAAAGTTGTTGGTAGATGCCACATGTCTTCGAAGTTTTGCCTCTAGGACACACCGGTTTTCTGACGATGTTTTCCTTCGCCGTTTTAGGAGCATTGGTGATGAAATAATTTACATAAAGTAATGCGCCTGACGTCACTAGGCCACCGCTACACTCAGTATTGATTTAATTCAATTTAATGTTTTTTTGTTAATTTCTCATTACAGACGCTATTAAAGTTCAGTATCGTACTCGCAAACATAAGGACGTATCCAATAACTTCTATTTTTTAATTTTAATCTAGTGCTTGACTGCAATCCCGCCTGGTGGTAAGCAGTGAATAGAAAGACGGCAGTTGAGCGAGGTGATGCAATGTTAAACCAAACAACACGACCAACGATGCTGCGCCAGGGGGAGATTGATCTGAAGACCCTCCACGATCAAACTCCCAACACAACAACATTTGGCGCATCGTACCCGGCACACATCGCAACACAACTGCTCAGACCAAAGGTATGGACGACAACAAGTCAAGCTATCCGAAACTGTCAAATATTCCCAATCAACCTTGAGCCTTAATGCATTAGAGATAAAGTTGAAAATCTAAAAAAAATCTGACAGACTGTAGTAACTTAATGTGCTGTATCTACTACGTCTTGAAATGGTCAGCGAGCTTCATTTCTGATTGATCGACTGCTTGACAGTCGAAAAATGTTTCTAATACGGGATAATACTTATTCAATATTATTACAATATTCGACCACCAGAGTGCAGTACTAGCGCATACAGTGGTAGGCCATAACATCGGCCGCCGGCAGAAGTTACCACCCACCAGACAAAGCCTTGCCGCCAGGCGATTTGTCGTGTTCCGGCATGATGTCTGGTGAAGCCGTACGGAGGACGGGTCTGAGCAGTTGTGTTGCGATGTGTGCCGGGTACCACAGGAGAAACGCTGCTGCCCGCTTCCCTGGTGAGAGTTCCCTTAGTCGCCTCTTACGACACCCACGGGAGGATATGGTTGGGTACTATACTATGCCCTGTACCACACGGAACTCGGTTAATTCAGAAATTATGGGAATTCAGTTAACTATGTGTACTGTCGTATCTTTGCCCCAAATCCTTTTTTCCCCCTTCAAACCCGCACGAAGATATCAAAGCAGTTTCTTTACATCATCCATAATATAGATATAGGTACTTAAAATACTAAAGGAATGATATATCTTCACAGTATAGTGAATACACAGATGTTACATTTAAATAACACAGTAGGTACGACAAGGATACGAGATTGTGCAATATGGCGGTTTGTTTACTGTGTATGCTTGTGGCGCCATCTGCGGCGAGTTTTGCGTTATATCCCCTATTAGTAGTAGGCCATAATATCGGCTGCCGGCAGAAGTAACCACCCATCAAACAAAGTCTTGCCGCCAAGCGTTCTTCGTGTTCCGGCATGATGTCTGGTGAAGCCGTACGGACGACGGGTCTGAGCAGTTGTGTTGCGATGTGTGCCGGGTACGATGCGCCTAATATTGTTGTGTTGGGAGTTTGGTCGTGGAGGGTCTTCAGATCAATCTCCCTCTGGCGCAGCATCGTTGATCGTGTTGTTGGGTTTAATATTGTTTCACCTCGCTCAACTGCCGTCTTCCTTCCTATTCATTAATTTTTGTTAAGTGAATAGGCTTAATAAACTGGCGCGCTTTGCCATCAACGATTGCATCACTGCTTTCTATCAGGCGGGATTGCAGTCAAGCACTAGTTTATAATGAATAAAAAAAAAATCATCATCATTCCAGCCGAAAGACGTCCACTGCTGGACATAGGCCTCCCCCAAGCATCTCTACGATGACCGGTCCTGTGCCTCCCGCATCCAGCGGTTTCCCGCGACCTTCACCAGACCATTGATCCACCTTGTCGGGGTCCTACGCACGCTGCGTCTTCGGGTGCGTGGTCGCCACTCGAGAACCCGTCGGCCCCATCGTGCATCGTTCCTACGGACAATGTGCCCGGACCACTGACTGCCACTTTAGTGTTGCAATTCTTCGGGCTATGTCGGTTACTCTCACCACATCTCAGTTCTATAAGTCATCACTGGCAACACACTGGTCGAAGACTTTTGTCTTGAGACACTGCGGTATTTAGGACGTGAAGATTCTACGTAGCTTCCCGAAAGCAAGCCAGCCGAGCCTATTGGTTTTGTTGAAGCAAAATAATTTGAGCATAAGTTCGGAGTAAATAGTTCGTCTTACATAATTAAGTCCATCAAATTCCTACTTGAAGATCACAACCTTACTCCAAAACTCCCATAATTACGCAGTTTCGTTAGGCCGCGTTTCCACTGACGCAGAATTGGGCGGAGAGGAGCAGTCAAGAACGAAGAAAAGTGGTCAGTGTTTTCACTGAAGCGGAGCGGAGTGGAGTGGAATAGAGCGGAGCGGAGCATGCTTTTGAACTTCTGATCCGTCTTGATAGGTATGCACCTAATGACGTAATGATGATAACTGAGGCACTCCGCGCGAGTCACGCACCGCCCCGCTGTCCTCCGCTCTGCACCCTAATGCTCGATGTCCTCCACACCACATCGCCTCGCTGTATTTTATTATGAACTGGCTGCACCGCGCGGTTTCTCCCGCGTAGATTTCGATATGTTTTTTTTTTTATGCTCCGCTCTTATTAGTCGCAGCGTGATGTGATATAGCCTAAAGCCTTCCTGGATTAAGGGGCTATCTAACGCAAAAAGAATTTTTCAAATCGGACCAGTAGTTCCTGAGATTAGCGCGTTCAAAAAACAAAAAAATAATCAAATACAAACAAACAAAAAACTAAACAAACAAACTTTTCAGCTTTATATATTAGTATAGATAGAGTATAGATATCTTCTCAGCTCTACTCCACCCCGCTCGTGCTGTTTCCATTGAAGAGGAGCGGAGATTTCGAGTGTAGTGATTGGTCAATTTGTGCACGGCTAAGCTCCTCTCCGCCCCGCTCCGCGTAAGTGGAAACCCGGCCTTATATGGTCCCTAAACGCGTATAAGGCCGCTCCTAATCGTGGATACACAGGCTTCTGTTAAGTAGGTCGCCCCTTACTATTTAGGACACTGCGGATATTCCAAAATGTATGAAAGTGATGATACTACGGAATTTTGTACTTAATTTAACTTTTGGGGCGTCCTTACAGAATTTAAGGAGTTGTAAAGCGGTTTTATTATATTAATTTTGCCAGTTTGTGTATGTACGTAATTTTAAATTAATGTGAACAATGTGTCAAAAGTCTCACATTGGCACCAATTCCCAAAACACACAAACTAAATGAAATTTAAGTTCAGTGCAACTTTTTATTTCCATTTCATTAAGAAAAGGACAGAAGATAAAATATTATTAGTTTAGACCTGTCAAATTAATGCGGTCCTTTTCCTTGGTTTTTTCCTTGCGGTAATTTTTGGTCGCCATGTTTATAATCGTGTCTAAACCATGGAAGTAATAAGTACTACGTTGTAGTGGTACTTATTACTTCCATGGTCTAAACTGTCTATGGAGTGTCTTAATTTGACAGTTATGTTCTATCCTTTTCTGAAAGAAATAGAAATAAAAAGATGAACTTAATTTAAAATTAGTTTAGTTTTTAAACAAAGAAGATTGAAAAAAAGAAGATTGTGTTGGAAACTCCATTTACTAAGGAAGGTTTTAGGCTGTATAATGTCACGCTGTGACCAATGTCAGTGAAAAGAAAAATATTGCAAAAAAAAAACCGGGAAAATTATCCACATTTGAAGGTTTCCGTCGCGTGCGCTGCATAAACAGTTTAAGTTACCCAAGCAATATGAACGAAATAATTATTAAATAATCTTAATAGTAACAGAAATTTACCTATATTATGATGGAATGTGAACGGAACGCGGTCATCAGACTTGAATTGAAAGAATTAGGTTCGAATGAGGTTCAAATGGGGCTTGTAAGTGATCAATTAGCACCCTAGGGTAATAATGTAGCTAGAAAAGCCCTAGGGCGGTAAGTAATTTAAAAAAAGAAACTTCACTCTTTCAAAAAGTTTGCTTAGATCTAATGTAATCATCATACTGGCAATAGACATCATGCATTCAGCCCAATGACAAGTGAGGTCACTTCGCAATTCAGCCATTTCTTCGTATGAGTTTTTACTCATCAATTTTAAATATCGAACGGCGAAGCTCAATTTAGTTTTGAAAAAATAATTTAAAAAGAAAAAAGCCGGTTTGTTTATGGTTTCATGAGTTCTGCAAGTGATGAAGATATAAGCTGCACTCCCGATTCAATGAAAATGGACGCTGATACAGCAATTAACATTATTTTGTCTGAAAGATTTAAAATGTTTTATTCTTGTAATGCCGTTTTTTTCTGCTTACCTCACAATCGAGGTGTAGTTAGCAGAGTAGTTAGCTCGGGTGTAAGCATCAATGGCACCCTCTGACTATAGGCGCCCTGGCTGCGCTCGCGCGCCTAAATATTTCGGGCTGCAATTGATGCCTTACAGCCCTTGGCTACTAATCTACTATGACGCATTTGGCCTGTTCATAGATGATGAGGTGAAAATGCATAACACGTAAATTAGCAGCTCAGTTTTATTCAAAAGTGATTTACTTATCGATAAGACCGCCTATTGATTGTGTCACCCTTTGTAAAATCGTCATATTTGTGTTCTGTGACTTTTTTTTAAGGCTATGATTGATGTCTTCAGCCAATGATCAAATGTTCTTTAATTTATATGTGTACATAATAAAGAGTATTCTATTCTATTTTTGAATTAAATGTTAATTGTTATTGTATGTATGTAACATATGTAGCTTTTTATACCCCGTAAAGTGTGTAATTTCAACGAAAAATTTGCAATTGTAACTTGCCTAGTGTATATGTATAATTTCCGGCTCCATATTACAATAGTTTAGTTACAAAAATAAAAAACAACGTAGACTCCAGGAAGTGACAGCGATCAAGGAAACTGTAATGACAGATGGATCCTGTCATCGACATAAACTAATGGACATGCCTTAGAGATGAGAATTGTGGCACTCCGAAAGAAAGAGAGGGTTTTGACAGGAAAGCCAAGATGAGTGTCACGCGCATTTTTCATTGGACTATTTAAATTATTTATAGCGTCGTTTACTAAATAAAAACGCGTGATTTATGTAATAAAAAGTGCATTCAGTGAATAATTCATAAAGAACATTGAAATATCGCAGCATAGTGGCCACTTCATGGCTTTGCCTCAAATCTCCTAGTAGGCGGCTCACGCGGCCGTTTTTTCAACTGTCATTGGCGAAATCCGCTATTATTGTGAAATATTTTTTTAAAGAATTTGTATAATTTGTTACACGTGTTATTGGCAAAATTGTGGTATCTAATCACAGAGGCCATTGAAGAGTTGAAGTAGTATTCACTCTAAAGAAAAGAAAAGAAAGACGAATTTGTATTTTACTTCGTAAAAACTGGACCGCGCACTACGGTTCACTCTAAATACAATTTAAAACATTGCGAAATTACAATAAGGATTATTTTACTACAGCACGTACAATCAAGCCGCCTGAGATAGCACAAGAGTAGTACCTACCTAATGCGTTATTTTCCATTGGTATACCAGAATTTAAAAAAGTCTTTGGAAATATTTGGTAGTTTTTTCAGTTACTTGATATTTCCCGAATCTTTAATTATTTTTTTGTATTGTTTAAGCGCAATATCCACCAATAAACTAAGTTTTCTTTTATAATAGCAGACCCACAACAAAATAAGCAGTGTAAAGTGTAGGAAAAAATACAATAGTAAGCTTGTGTTGTCACTACATGACCACATTGTGCAAAGGCTTGCCGCCAAGCGATTCCTCGCGTTCTGGCATGATGTCTGGTGAAGCCGTACTGCCGGTCTGAGCAGTTATGTTGCGATGTGGGCCGGGTACGATGCGCCAGATGTTGTGTCGGGAGTTTGATCGTGGAGGGTCTCCAGATCAATCTCCCTCTGGCGCAGTATCGTTGGTCGTGTATTTGGGCTTAACTTCCTATTCACTCTGCAGTTTTTTGGGGTGAATAGATTCTTATTAAACTAGCGCGCTTTACCATCAAGCGAAATTGCGGACAAGCACTAGTTTATAATTATAAAAAAAAAAAAACTCAGGCATAAAACAATATGGCCAATAAATACTTCTTCTACCCTATTAGAAAGAGGCGCATAATATATCTACTTTTTGTTCTCTCGCTAAAGATATAGGTTCATGCATTTTACTATTTATGTAATAAAATGGACTGGCCGTCATCTTGAAAAACGATAATTTCCAAGTTGCGTGACACACGTACGCTTTCAATCGCAATCAACAAGGTAATTGCGTACCACACGATCAGTAGCAATGAGTTTCATTTTGACAGTTGAACAACATTCATTACGTTATTTACCGAGTTGAGTAGACACATTTATCGAACATATGAAGCACAGCAGAAAGTGTGTAAATTACCCTGACTGTAGGGTAATTGTGTAAAGAACTTACCTACATTGAAATAAAAGAAATGTTTACCAATTAGTTTGAATTTCTAAGAAACTTAGCCTTGTCTTAGAATCCACACAAATGCATTGTCTTTCAGTAGTAAGAAACAAACGGCTTATGTTTTTAAATGATGGTATTTTTACAGATCAGACTGAAAAAATATCTAGTATTGAAGTGAATTGCAGGAACAAATCTTCACCACAAATGCATAAAAGTCATAGCCCACTTACACAACTCTGCTCCCATTCGGCAAAAGAATATAATTTAAATATTGCTGTTTAAACAGCTCGCTGTCAGCGAGCTTACCGCCGTCATACTGCTCGGTAGTTGACGCTTCGCTGGCCGCACGTTGTAGACGAGCAGTCGGTGCGGTGTCCGCACGCTCAATGCTAGCAGTCGCCGCGCCGTCGTTTCAGTCGGTTGCTTTCAGCATTTTATGTACCCAAAATTTTCATCTCTTATTTCTTGCATTTCTCTCTTCATACAAGTGCAATAGCAATAATTCCTAGTTGCTAGGTGTCACCGCGTGGACTGTGAGCAGTCGTCTTAGTTTAGGGCAGTGTTGGGTGAGAGCGGTATTGCAGAGTCGTTTGTGTTATGACCTTAACACTTTCAAACACAAACCGAAGAATTTTGAAAGATATTCCCCCAGAATCCCTTGATCACAAACTAAACTAAATTTGAATTCAGTGCGTCCTGTTGTTTCTGTTTCATTAAGAAAAGGATAGAAAATAGAATGTTAGTTTAGACCCGTCAAATTAGTCAGCGCCTGACGTAAGTCGACGTATTTTTCGTCGCCATGTTTAAAATCACTCCTAAACTGTCTATGGAATATCTTAATTTGACAGAATTAAATTAAAATGATAAATTTTATCCTTTTCTAAATGAAATAGAATGAAAAAGATGCACTTTACTTAAAATTAGTTTATTTTGTGAACAAGAGAATTAAATTAATCCATTGTTATCATAATATGTTAGAAAAAATTATCTCACTGAAAAGAAACCCATTAAAACTGTTAGTGTATTACACAATTATCCAGCTGGAGTATTTTGGACTTACAACTAGGAAGGGAACTGTTTCCAGCAGTGGACTTCAAAAACGAATCGATTTGTTCATTCAAATAAAATGGCGCGATTTTGGGCGCTTGGAATATCTGAATCCATAGACTAACGCTACTTATTCGAAGACACCCCAATAAAGCAAAGGCAAGACACCATACTGCCTTAATGCAGACTCAATGAATTAATTCGAAATTCCATAAATTATTGAAGTAAACATCCACCCTTTGTGTCAACTTTGAAGATGTTAGTTAATATTTGCCATGCTAGTCGCCATGTTATGACAAGACAGAATCATCGTCTCCCTGCCTTTTCGCAACTATGCTAGGGTCGGACGCAGCTGAGGACCAGTATTTTATGTACTTAGAGCAACTGCCTGACCTTTACAACTGTAATTCTCTTAGGGATGTTCGGATATTTTTTTTTTTTAATAATTATATACTAGCGCTTGACCACAATCCCGCCTGTTGGTAAGCAGTGATGCAATCGATGATGATAAAGCGCGCTAGTTTATTAAGAACCTATTCACTCAAAAAACTACGTGAATAGGAAGGAAGACGGCAGTTGTGCGTGGTGATGCAACGTTAAACCCAACAACAAGACCAACGATACTGCGTCAGAGGGAGATTAATCTGGAGACCCTCCACGACCAAACTCCAGAGACAAATATATCTGGCGCATCGTACCCGTCACACATCGCAACACAACTGCTCAGCGTCATCCCTACGGGTTCACTAGACATCATGCCGGAACACAACGAATCGTAACTCGTTGGAGGTGAGAAGAAGCTTTCACTGTAGCTTGTGAGACGTTACGGGGACGTATAACTGCCCAGAGCTCCCCAGCAAGCACTTGTAGCCAGAGCCAGGCAAAATAATGACGATTCACAATGAAGCCAATCGCAGATCGCGACGTGAAAAATAAGGTTAGCTAAGCTATTTCAAAAATAGAACGGAACGAAGTACGGAAATTGTTACTTTTTTAAGTTGGTGATATTGTCGTTGCCAAGCCGCGTGACTGTACTTTTTTTTGTTTTTTCATTTGCATACATTGACTTTTAACAATGAGGTTTTATTTTCTTATCTTGAAATATGTATCTGGAGCCTAGTTACATAATGAAAGGTAGGTTGCTACTTGTTTAAATTATAATTTCCTTTGTTAATTGGAGTCAAAAGACAAAATCTATTCTAACACTAAAACTGAAGTTTGAATCTCTTATATTACCAGCGTATTTGAAAAAATATTTTTGACATTTATAGCCCAAACAATTCTTAAGGAGAGTTTTAGATTGTGTAACGTCACGCTAGAACACTTAAGAGCTGAGCAGTAAGGAAGTCGATGTCGCTGGCTCTACTTTTTGTTTTTCTATCGCTGACTGCCAAAACTAAAATTATTTTTCACTTTGTTGTTGTTTCACCAAAGCCAAGTTAAAAAAAATAAGTCTAAACGGCACAAACCAATTTTCGAATTCGATTCAAAATTAATTCCCACATATACTATAACGTACAAACATATAAACAGAAAAACAGTCTTATTGACAAAACCTGCTCAACAAGCTGAGATAGTAGCCTTTTGGACCCGTTTAGGACTTTCCGTTTCTTTTTAATTTTATTACCTACCTAATTGTTTATAGATTACGTGTAATTAGGTTTTTAATATAGGAATGTGTTTAGTTTAGTTTATGGTCTTGCTACCCATAGACATATACCTACTAATGGACATGCCGCAAGCGTATAATCTGCCGTAATTTTTTGTTTGAAAAGAATGAGAGAGATGGTGTATGCTTTGGAAGCGTTCAAGTATTACATAACGCAATTTTTGAAGATTTTTGACCCCCCTTCCCTCCCTTGTAAAGCACCGTAACGTTTTCAGTACTCCCCCTCCCCCCCTTCTCTAAACGTTACGTAACACTCAAGTGATCAATTTTATCCTAGTCGTAAAATGTTATGTAATAGTTTTTTACACTTGGTATAGTTTTAGTCTATTAACAATGTTACGTAACGTGTAGTAAGAAAGACCCCCTCCCGGCCCTGTAACGCGTCGTAACGTTTTACGAGACTCCCCCCCCCCCCCAAATTGCGTTACGTAATACTTGAACGCTCCCTTTCGGTCTAGCACTATCTCTTTCCTCATAGATAATTGATGATTTTGAGAGTGATAAATATAAATATATATAAATATAAATATATACGGACAAATCACACAGATTGAGAATATAGAACGAAACTTCGTTTCTTCTCTTTCATTCTTTCGTAGTGCCACAATTCTCATCTCTAAGGCATGTCTATTAGTATATAATGATACATATGCGAAATAAAATGAAATATAATTTCTAAACAATAATGTAGAAAAGCTAACATACGACTGTTTGTGACTTACATTTTCCGACTGATTTTGATGCGCTCATCAAATATCTACACTACATGACTACATCATTATCATAATATCAGGAAGTCCACTGCTGGACATAGGCCATAACATCGGCCGCCGGCAGAAGTTACCACGCACCAGACAAAGCCTTGCCGCCAAGCGATTTGTCTTGTTCCAGCATGATGTCTGCTGAAGCCGTACGGAAGACGGCTCTGAGCAGTTGTGTTGCGATTTGTGCCGGGTACGATGCGCCAAATGTTGTTGTTAAGAGAGTTTGGTCGTGGAGGGTCTTCAGATCATACTCCCTTTGGCGCAGCATCGTTGGTCGTGTTGGTGGGTTTAACATTGCATCACCTCGCTCAACTGCCGTCTCCCTTCCTATTCACTATTTTTTTCTGAGTGAATAGGCTCTTAATAAACTAGCGCGCTTTACCATCAACGATCGCATCACTGCTTACCATCAGGCGGGATTGCGGTCTAGCGCTAGTTTATAATTATTAAAAAAAAAAAAAAATTCGAATAGCGTTACAATTATTGATCATCGCGCATATGGTTAAAAAGGTTTTTATCAATATACTTAACCCTTTTTAAATATCGAATACATATCTAACGATTTTGTCGAAACACGAAACGAACAGGTAGTTCGTTCCTTTTATCGCGCCATATCTCGCTATCAGCCACTATGATAAAACTGTTATCATCACCCAGATGATCTCTAGAAGGTTTATCTATGGTCTGCTCTTATGCGTAGATATTCTACCGTGGAATTTAAGTCAAATTACTAAGACAGCCTCCTCCATCTATCCAACGACTGACTACTACCTAATTTTGTGAAAAAAAAACGATGTTCGAAAATTAAAAAAAAAAACATTAAATATTATTTTTGAGCTAGAGTCATTGAACTCTGGTGAAGGTGTCGCCGCTCCGTTCCGCGTGGCATTGGAACTCAAGACTTGACTGCGTTAGCATATAGGCTGTTTTAAACTACGTCATGCGTGGGATGATATTTTCATTTTTAAATTATTAAAAAATTGATTTTTTTAAAGAATCTTTAGTAGTCATTGGATTGATAAAGTGGGCTATCTTTATAAGTCGATTAAAATTCTTCTGTGTATAAATATTAAATGCAACAAATCAGCTAATATTCCCACTAATGGTACACGGCCTCCATCGTCGAAAGACAGTGGGCTGTAATCTACCACACGAGATCAGTGTGGGTAGGTAGATGCCATAATATGTCCTCGAACATCTGGTTCTAGAACATTCGAATAAGTTTCTTAAGAAAACCATCGTCGGTTTTCTATCTGATCTATAAAGCGCTTGCTTGAGTTTGGATCTGCAATCTACAACTCTTAAGGCACATCGTTACCACCAATTCTGTCAATGTAATGCAAGCCGCAATTTGTGATATCGACTTAATTCTAATATGGCATAAAACAAATGAAGATCACGGATTCGTTTCTCAAAAAATGGCGAATATCAAAATCTTCCTTCCCTATTGAAAAATTAACTGTAATTTCTTAAAAATAAAGTTCAAATTACGCTAAACTTTTTCAATCGTACCAGTTAATCTCAAATTTACTTTAAAATCGCTTTAATAAAGTCGATATTTGTTTATCTAGAAACAATATCAATTGGAAACATGTATTTATACGGAGTAGTAACAATATTTCGCCGTTCTCTCCTAAAACGAGGCTAAAACAGATAAGTGATCAATCTGTCATACGTGTGTCAATGAGTTAGGAAAAACATGGATAAGATAAATAAATAAACTAAGTAAACTATAAGTATTCCAGTCTGGTAGAAAACTCGCGTTTTTTTATATAAAGAATGATGAGAATAAGTACCTATATATGTGCCAAAAAAAAATACGCAAAAAAAAAGAACGCAAAAAAACAGGCAGAAGAAAATTATGCGTCACATCCACGCAAAACGGAAACCAGAAACGCATAAATAGGTAATTCATAAAATAATGTAAAAAGCTCCGCAAAGGGCGAGAGAGGTCACTTGATTATTTTCCATTCAGAACAAAACAAAATGATGCCATTAATCAAATGAAGGTACTTAATAAAATGTCCAGTCAGTAAAAAAAAAATAGCCAGAGTATAAATAGATACCGTCAGAGTAATGTTATCAATGTGTTTATATCACTAACTCGGATGACAGGTTCCATTTTGCTTATCAATTTTTTTGCGGCTCAACGCCCCCTCGTATTCAAATCGCTACCCGATTCCTTAAACACACCACACCTTGTTGATTGATCCCCGAGTGTAATTCATGAATTACAAAAGCGACCTCATCTATTTAAGAACGAATATATAGATGCAACGTGGGTAGGCCCCCGACAAGGTGGACGGTCGATCTGGTGAAGGTCGCGGGAAACCGCTGGATTCGGGAGACGCAGGACCGATCGTCGTGGAGATCCTTGGGAGTGAGGCCTATGTCCAGCAGTAGACGTCTTTCGGCTGAAATGATGATATAGGATACGTCGTACAGGATTGGAGTATCCTACAGTATTATCCTACAGTATCCCACTATAGGATACTATAGGGTACCTATAGTATCCTATAGTGCATGCTTCATCTCAACGCTTATCCCGGTTGCATCCGTGGCTTTCGCGTTGGAGCCCGGGGTCCGCTTTCCTGCACATTCTCCTCCATTTCGCGCGATCTTTAGCATCCTGTGATAAGAGCTTGTTGGCACGCATGTCATCTCTTACAACGTCAAGCCAGCATTTCTTTGGTCTACCCCGCTTGTTCCGGCCCGGCGGAGGCGCCATGGCTAGGCATTTGTTACCCACGTAAGGTACCAGTTTGCTTAAGACGTGGCCGTGACGGAACGTGGATTTAGAGGGTAACTAAGTGTGATAGGATTTTTTTTAGATGTCTGAAAGTTTTAGGGGTATTTTCAGGGATTTTGTGACTCTTTATTTTTATTATTTATAATACATATTAATATTTATTACTTGCCGAGTGACTGCTGGTCCGATTTATATTAAATCGAAATTATGGATCTTATGCAACGTTTAGTCCATCCAATAAAATGTTAAATTTATGTATAATCTTAAAAAATCTGAATCTTCAGATGAAGACGAAATATTTGATGTATTAAATAACTTAAGTACAATAAAATGATTTTGAAACATATTACGGTACCTCTATTATTTCTAAATCATTGTGATTTTTTATGTATTTTTTAGAGGGGAAACAAAAGCATTAAGGCGATTTTAGAGATTTTTGTCTCCAACTCTGGTATAAATATTTTAGAGAGTTGGTAACACTGAGGCCCTCCTGCAGTTTGTCTGCAATGTCACGGACACGAAGACTGCCACGGACGGGAGTTCCTGCTGCGGTCTTTCCGCGTAACTCCACACTTCCACCGCAGCATATTCATCTCCGTGACACGCAGCTCCTGCTTGTGTCGCTCAAGAACAGGCCACGCCATACAGGAGAACAGGTCTAATGATGGTCTTATAGCCCCTATAGTATCTTATAGTAGAGGAAGTATCCTACAAACTCATTATTGACTAGTATTATGAATGTGAAAGTTTATATGGGTGGATCGATGTTTCTTTCTCTTTCACGCAAAAAGTATTGAACTGATTTGGATAAAATTTGGTATTTGGGCTGCCGTGGCGTTGTAGTGCGTCGTGATGTTTGCAGATAATAATATTAATGGTTTTACTGCCATTATTAGGAGTAGATGCGCATCCCTGATGAAGCGTGTTCGCCGCAGTAACAACAGTATTCTCAGTGTGTTTGCGGATCAGTGGGATTCTCCCATGTGGCAGAGGTCGATGCAGCTCTACGCTAAGTTTTAAGTTAATTTTGTGTATGTAAATCTGTGTCTGTAACCTACTAGAAGTTAAGTAAGACTGTTACTAACCTTATGGACTCCGGTCTGAAATAAAAGTATTCTATTCTTTTCTATTCTATATTAGTTCATAACCTGGATTAGGACTTAGAATTTTTTTCCCAGATATTTCCACGGGAACGAGACTTATACGACTTAAGAGTAATGGCTTAGTTTAGACCTGTCAAAATATTAGTCCGCTCCTAACTTAAATTGATGTCAATGAAGTATCTTAATTAGGCAGGATTAAAGTAAAATGTTGTCTTCTATCCTTTTCTTAATGAAAAAGAAAGAAATAGATGCACTTAAGTTAAAACAAGTTTGGTTTATGGACTAGAGAATTGGCGTCAGTAACTTCGGAAAATAAAATTTCTTTTAAGTCTGATCAGCTTGCGCGACCTCTTAAATTGAACTGTAAAGTGCCTTATTGTAAGTTCGAATCGTGAGAAATTTGCATCTTTATCAGGTCGACGCACGATAAAACCTTAACTTTAGTGTAGTGCCGTATTATCCATAAGGCACTTTTGGCACTGGCCTAAAGTGCCTAACTTTAGGACTGGTCATAGTGGGCCTCTAGGCACTGGCCTAGGGGCCACTATGACCGGGGGCCCGGCACTCCCGATAAAAAAAAATAAAAAAGTGAATTATTTTTTATGAAACCACGGTAAAAGTGTTTGTTTTTTATTGTAAGGTTACTATTGACACTATAAGAGTAGCAGTGAAAGTCTGAATATTTTAATGGTATTGAAATTAATCTACCTAATTATTTTTTGTATTAAACACTTTTATTAATTTATTAACTTATATAATTTAATTTTTATTGTTAAATAATCGCTTATGAAATGACAAATATATTAATTTGAAATCAGCTACTCAAGCGTTTTTCAAATTGCGTTGTTGTGGCATGAAAAGGAGAGGGGAGGGGGGGAGATGGGTAATCCGGCCCTTCTTTACTGTCAATACCTCTAACTTGAACTTGGTTATCTGCAGTGTCCTGTGTTATTCTATAACATGGGCGTACCCAGGGGGGGCTGGAAATCTCGTTAAACATGTATGAAGTCCCCTAATAACTAAACAAAGCATAAACGAGAATTTATCTCTAACTTTTAAATAAACCACGAAGTACCTACTTAATCAAATTTTATTCCGTGGTGCTTGGTAATCTGGGCTTCTCCCAGTTGCAATAATGTCCCTTTGTGCCGATTGGCCTAGTTCTGTTCTGTCTCCTGCTTGTTATGGAGGGAAGTGGAAAAAATATATTTTTTCTTACTCCTCCGCTATTCTTTTCTGATTAATTCCTTCCCTTCTTAAATCACCCATTCCTCCTTCTTATCTTGTGACTCACTTCCAATATTTATATTTTTCTCACATTAAAAATCTGCGTTCTTCTAACAATCTCCTCTTACTTTGTCCTTCGCATACGTCTTGTATACGACTTTGTTCATTCTTCATTTCATATTCAATCCATTCTTCTGTGGAATGCGCTTCCTCTTAATATCAGGATGGCCGCCAGTCGGTTTGCATTTAAGCGGAAATTGCAGAGTTATTTTCGCAACAATTAGGGTAGAGTTATTGCTACACCTCTCTCCCAAATTTTAGTTTTGTATGTATATATTATAAGTATATATTTTGGTAATAGTATGTATGTATATTTAGCTTATTTAAATATTATTTTTAATAGTATTAAGAGGTTTATCTTTCTTTACATTTTTTTTTTTCAAACCAAAGCTCCTACCATCTTATCTCTTCACTACCTATGGTTGACTGGTAGAGAATGCCTAAGGCATTAAGTCCGCCTTTGTACATTTCATGTGCGAAAGATTAAATAATTAAATAAATAAATAATTTCGTTGCGGGGCCCAAGACCGTTGAATCGTTTCTCCGGGACACGTCGAGCTTCATTGCTCGGCGTTTTTCTGGCGGTCTCCACTGTTGATTCTGGCTTTCAGGAGTTGCAGTGGGTGGGAAAAGTGTGGCGGGTTTTGTCAAAAACCACGAAGTAGACACTAACAAAATGTCAATGGGACACAGGCCCCCTCTCGGTCAGAGGGAGTGGGCTGTATTCCACCACGCTGGTCCAGTGCGCGTTGTTAGATGTGGCATGTCTTCAAAGTATTTAGCTCTAGGACATGTTGGTTTCCTCAAGATATTTTCCTTCACCGTTTTGAGAACAGTGGTAATTTTTTAACAGTACCATTTTCGACATTAGTTATTATAATGAGCATCTTCGCCCGTGCATGTATTACCTACCGCACATGTATTAAGTAACCTCCTTTTGCGAAATAATATTTATTTTTTTAGGGTATTTCTTTTAAGTTTAACCCGGCTTTGTAGGCATTAGTAGAATCAATAACAATACCTTCACGGATTGTATAGGGGTTTCTTTACATATTGTATTAAAATCGTGTTTTTTACCCAAACCTTGCTTATTCTAATTTCAGTTTAAAGTAACATTGTGTGTTGACAGTATTTGGTGCGTATAAGATCTAAAACATTACGATAAGGAGTGTTTGCGCATGATGTCAAGTGTGTTGATAACCTAGATATTGGGCAACGTGTGGTAAGCACAACTGGAGGAGAGATTCGGAATTATATAAGTATCTTGGACTGAATATGATTTGATGAACAAATAGGGAAAGGCGATAGGATTTTTTTTATAATTATAAACTAGTGCTTGACTGCAATCATACATAATGGTAAACAATGATGGAAACGTATTTTTTAGGCTACATCAGTCTTACCAAGGCCTGGCAATTAGGTTATTGAGGTAAGCTAAGCAACTGCTCTATGTAAAATAACTAGTTTTCAGCGTCCGGTTAGACGGGAAGCTGACTTCTTTGGTGATATATGCTTATCTGACTTCAGATTACCCGTAACTGCTGTCAAAGAACAACAGCACGGAGGGTTTCGATACTTAATGGTAGGTCACCCATCCACGAGGAGGAGGCGCGCGAGAGTGTCGGCGCGCGCCTTTGAGGCGATGCACGGGGTAGTTTAACACCCCACTACTCCGTGCAGGAGACGAGGCCCGGACAGACCGGGCCAGCACGAGGGTGTGGGGCCGTGGAAGAATTTAGACTCCCGCGGCTCCACGCGCGCTCGTGATAGAAGACACACCGGGGTGGTTTTAGTCAGTAAAAGTCTGATATACCCCGCCCACCCCAGGGCGGCGGGCATCCTATGAGGATTTCCACCCCGGCAAAAAAAAAAAAAAGGTCACCCATCCAAAACCTGGCCTCAGCAACCTCAGCGTAACATTGCGAGCGAATGTTGGTAGGTGGTAGGCCATAACATCGACCGCCGGCAGAAAATACCACCCACCAGACAAAGCCTTGCCGCCAAGCGATTTGTCGTGTTCCGGCATGATGTCTGGTGAAGCCGTATGGAGGACGGGTCTGAGCAGTTGTGTTGCGATGTGTGCCGGGTACGATGCGCCTAATGTTCTTGTGTTGGGAGTTTGGTCGTGGAGGGTCTTCAGATCAATTTCCCTTTGGCGCAGCATCGTTGGTCGTGTTGTTGGATTTAACATTGCATCACCTCGCTCAACTGCCGTCTTCCTTCCTATTCGCTCAGTTTTTCTAAATGAATAGGCTCTTAATAAACTAGCGCGATTTACCATCAACGATCGCATCACTGCTTACCATCAGGCGGGATTGCGGTCAAGCGCTAGTTTATAATTATTATTAAAAAGAATGAGCCCTTGTAAGCACCTATAACTGACATACACATCTTATTATATACAAACACTTTTCCTTCAAACTAGGTATTATATTTTCAATTTCCTTCTACTAAACCACTAAAACTACTAAAGAACATAAACATAAAAGAAATATTACCAATAACAAATGAAAATCAACGATTTCCACATTGAACTCGTAAAACTATAGACGTACCGCTTCAACATTATGTGGTAGAGCGGGACGACAAACTAGTTGTTAGCACGTGCGATGACGAATTCAAAATGGCTGCCGACCTTGAAAAACTATGGACTGATAAAGAAGAAATTTCTAACTACGAGCTAACTTGTAACTATTTGTTATTTAGCGTTTTCCCTTTTAATTGATTCCGAAAATTTAGGTTATAGGATTTTTTTGAAGAAAATTTGATTTATTTAATTACAAAATAGGTGTTTACTGTTTACATGTACAATGGCCCCGAATCCGTTGTTCACAAACTAAACTAAATATAAGTTCAGTAGGCCTAGTATGAGTTTTCAATACGAAACTCGTTCGATCGTATCGAGCGCGTTTGGCTCAGCGATTGGCCCGCTTCAAGGTCGTAAGAACTCTCAACCAATGAGAGCGCCAAACGCGCTCGATACGATCGAACGAGTTTCGTATTGAAAACTCATACTAGGCCTACAGTGTATCTTTTTCTTTCGGTGTAGTTTAGACCTGTCAAATTAGTTTTTTTTTTATTCTCTTCTTTCCGTTCAGAGGAACGGAAAAGGCAAAGGCATAGTACGCCATACAGCCTACTCTTAAATAACTTTTTTTCTTCAGTTTATATCCTAACTTATCCTAATTTATCCTACCTTATCCTAACTTAACTTAACTTAACCTATCTCCTTTCGTTTCCCACGTGAGGCCGACCAGGAGGGGTTTGGGGGTAAAGACATGATGTGACCACTATGCTACAATATTTCACTGTTCTTTATGAATTATTCACTGAATGCACTTTTTACTACATAAATCACGCGTTTTTATTTAGTAAACGACACTATAAATAATTTAAAAGTTCAATGAAAAATGAGCGTGGCACTCATCTTCGCTTTCCCGCCAAAACTCCCGTGTCAAATTACTACGCACCTGACGTAATTGGACGTATCTTTGGTGGCCATGTTTATAAACGCTTCTAAACTGTCTATGGAATTTATTTGAGAGGTTTAAACTAAAATGATACCTTTTATCCTTTTCTTAACGAAATGAAAAGAAAAGATGCACTTAACTTAAAATTAGTTTAGTTTGCGCACGAGAGAATCGGTGCCTATGTCTCCTTTCCCTTTTTCTTCTTCAGCCTATAGAAGTCCACGGCTGGACAAAGGCCTCCCCCAAGGTTTTCATTACATTGGGAAGGGTTGCCATTATCCCCAAGCTTAGCAGTCGGGTTGGGGATCGCAGTAATTTGATATTCCACAGGAGAAGCGCTGCTGGCCGCTTCCCTGGTGAGAGTTCCCTTAGTCGCCTCTTACGACACCCACGGGAGGATATGGGATCGTACTATTCTAAGCCCGGTATCACACGGGGAAGCCCGGTACCACACGGGGAGTCCGGTACCACACGGGGTTTCACGCGGTTTCCTTTCTTAATTAAATCAAAATATTCTAAACTGCCAGTGTTTTGACCACATTTCCGGATGACAGCCATGCGAGGACGAGTACTTTCATAGTGAGTCATATTTCAGTATCTAATGTAAATAGGTTATCTATACATAGAATAAAACCTACTTGTGTTAAAATGTTGATAAGGTCCCTTTTTCCATTGAAATCATAAGGGAAAACTCGAGCAACGGTGTCTAAAAAGATTACGTTGAGTTGAAAGAATTATGTCCCTAATACACTGTTTAAATAAAAGGCAGACATTTGGCCTGTCATTTAAACACACGCCTTCTTCTAAAAAGGTAAAAACTACAGGTGCTGCTAAGGTAGTCCTTTTGCCAGCAGACTAATTACATTACATGGGAGTTTTGGCGGGAAAGTTAAAGCTCATTTTTCATTCGACTTTAAAATTATTTATAGTGTTGTTTACTAAATAAAAGTGCGAGATTTATGTAGTAACAAGTGCTTTCAGTAAATAATTCATAAAGAACATTGAGGTGGCTTCATCATGACTTTGCCTCAAACCTCCCTCGTAGCCGTCTTTTTCTACATGAATAATTCATTACGTGACATTAGCTTAATGCACAAACCGTGCGAAGTCAAAAAGAAAGAAACTCTTGATTACTTCAGGAAAAACATTTAACTTTTATTTGAAATTGGCACAAAGCCATAACTAGTGCCATAATACAAAAAAAAAAATACATTAAGTACATAACATTGAACGGCTGTCAAAAATCCCTGTATGACAGTCGGCTTAACATTCTTTTCGAGGCACGGCCGTGTCATCGTCATCATTTCTGCCGAAAGACTTCCACTGCTGGACATAGACCTCCCCCAAGGATTTCCACGATGACCGATCCTGCGCTTCCCGCATCCAGTTTCTTCCCGCGGCCCTTCACCGGATCGTCGGTCCACTTTGTCGTGTCCACGACTATGTCTTTGTATGTTAATAAAAAGATGTGTACGATCTATTTTCACATGCTTTTTATTAGTTTCACTTGTATGTTTGCTTGTCCGTCCGTTTAGATTTAGATTTAGTTACTTGGGTAACGCATCATTACGAATTTTAGCACTTGCTATTCAGTCTGTTGAAGATCAAGAAAAGTTTGGTAAAAACAAATGAACGCGTATATTATTTAAAAAAAGAATATCAAACTAAAAAGTTAAAAAAGGCGCTTTGTGCCATAATTTTTGTATAGGTATTAAGCGCCTCACGCTTTTTTCTTATTTTACTAGTATTGTTTATATACTATTGTCATAAATTAAATTTTAAAATTATTTTTAACTTTTTAGTTTGATATTCTTTAAAAGCATGTTTTTTTTTTAGTTTTTTAAAGCATCATTATTAAATTGAAAACTACTGATAGATGCGTGACATATTTTAAACGATATACTTAAATTATTAACCCCCTCATGTTTGTACAGCTTGGAAATGGCAGTCTTCGTTAAATTAAACCCAGATCGCTTCGCACAAATGGCTGATGTCTGTGTATCTCTGGTGCTAGCACAACTCTGATACGCAAGGGTGTCTGCATGGCACCATTGATTATAATAAAATACCAATTTGTTACAGGGACAGTACTTTGTCATTGTTTAAGAAAAGACTTCGTAATTTTTTAGTAGACAAGGCTTATTATAGTGTTGCAGACTTTTTGTTGGAGAAAGATTTTGGTTGACTATTTTATATAAACTATTTAAATAATTATTAGAAACTGATATTATTGTTTTGCTTTGCTGGTATTTTGGCGTAGCTAGCTTGCATATGGTGAACAATTTCCTTGTTGTTGTATTTTCTTGTGTTCATTACTATACATAGTATTGTATAAAGTCCTGTGTTTTTTTTTAATGAACAGACAGCTGTGCTGCTGGGGAGTTTGTTCCGCCACTTCTTCTTCCCAACGAAAGCACTAGAAACTGTCGATGGGTGGGCATTATTGGCGTGGGTAATATTGACGTTTAAAAAGTGCTGTTTCTCAGCCTAATTTGAATAAATGACTTTTGATTTTGATTAATTATATTGTTTAGGTGCTGATGATATTGAAATAGAATTGTTGTATTTATGGATGGAATTATATTTTTAAGCGGACGATGAACTAGAACTATATTATTTAATGTAAATATTTATATTGTGGATTTTTGAACATTTTAATATTGCATGCCTTGTAATTGGCGAAATATGGCTGTTCGTATTAATACTATGTACCACCGCGACTTGTACCTTTATTTGCAAAATAAAATATCTTTATCTTTATGTAAAGACTAAGTACATATCCTACAATATACTTAATGATAATAAAAAACAAAATACAATAAACAAAACTCATTATCAGTGCACTAAACCAGATTCTTAGATAACGGTGAATTGTTTTGATAGATAAAAAATGAACTGCCGCGATTTTTATTTCGATAATATTTCACTACATATACGAGGTTCTTGACGTAAATACGATGACAAAACTTAAGATCAGTGTATCTTTTTCTTTCTGTTTCGTATCTAACACATTTTTAAAAATAGGTAAGTAGCTCCGATTAAATTATAAAAATTGAAAATCACGAAATATGGCACTAAATTGTGATGTTGCCGTTGCACTAAGTCGTGCGTAATAAACGTATAATGTTCTAAACGCTAAGTCCTGTCAAATTAAAATACACCATAGACATTTTTTTTTGTTTTGTTTGTTCCATTTGGAACCGGCTAAGGTCAGAGACCATACAGCCATGTCTTCAGTAATTAATTTTCATCTATCTTATCCTAACTAATCTAACTTAACCTAATCTAAACCTATCTCCTTTCGTCTCCCGCGTGAACTAACTAGGAGGAAGATTTGGGACAAAGTCATGATGTGGCACTTGCTACAATATTTCAATGTTCTTTATGAATTATTCACTGAATGCATTTTTTGCTACATAAATCACGCGTTTTTATTTAGTAAACGACACTATAAATAATATAAAAGTCCAATGAAAAATGAGCGTGGCACTCATCTTCTTTTTGGTTTTAATGGCTCTGCGCGATTAGCGATTGAGCCGTGGCACTCATCTTAGCTTTCCCGTCATAACTCTCACACACCATAGACAGTTTAAATGCGATTAAAAACATAGCTACGTATATATATCAATTTACGTCAGGGGCGAACTATTTTGACAAGACTGAATAAATATTTTATTTTCTGTTTTTTCTTCTAACGAAATATAAAGACAAAGATTCACTGACCTAAGTGAACACTCAAAAGGGGCCTGTATTTAACATAATCAGTGCTCCCTTCATCGAAGTGCTGAAATCCCCGAACACACGGTAAAAATAGTAAATCTTATCAACAAATGCGATAATATTGTTAATTGGTTATAAGGAAAACTATGGCTAAAAATATGTTCATAACGTATATTAAGGGCAATGTAAAGGACGAATTGTTGATTACGTACTTATTCCAAATATAGTCCATTAAAAAAAAGAATCCCTGTGGAGTTGCTGTATAATAACACTACCAGTAGGTATAACTTTCATTTCGACCATTCAACAACATTCATTGTGTTATTTAAGTTAAAACAATAGAACGTTATAAATATCCCTAAGATTTTAATTCAAAGTCTGTTACGCAAAAATTGCTCGTCTAGGAATCAATCAGGGATTCACTAAAATAAAAACTATAAATTATCCAGAAATATTAATTCAATTCACAAAATCAATCCTTGAAAGGAGATGCAAATAAAAATTGGAACATAAACTACCAAGATTACATTTCTATCCAACGATTTATTTTTATAACCTAACATCGATCAGACTGCACCATACTCAAGTTGCCAACATAATAAATAAATAGTAGTTAGGTAGAAATTTTTCGCGCGCGCAATCGGGGTTCTCGAGCGGCGTCGCAGTGCGGTGTGAAATGTAGGTCAGAGCCAGCCTTGAAACATGGTATATAGGCCGCCCTGGATGCTACAGAGTTTATATTATACATTTATATTTATAAAATGGGAGACAGTCGTTAGGGTAGAATAGAAAATGATTACTTATTGCGAATTTTATTGAGAAAAGATTGGTTTGTCCTCGCTTGGTACTTACATACTACTTAGCAGCTAAAATGAAGGTAAGGAAGTATAGATACGCCTCTGCGAGGGCCTTGCAGCCTTGCTTTACATAATAGTTACAAATAAAGAAAATTACCGTTCAGGTTTTCGATATTATTCTATAGTATCTAGTTATGTATATCAAAGTTAATCCGCCTAGCTGTTTCAAAACTATATCCTTTCTTATCAACCTTTTTATCGTCCCACTGTTGGGCACAGGTCTCCTCTCATATAAAGAAGGATTGAGCGTAATCACCAAGCTTGCTCAACGCGGCTTGGCGATTTCAGACTTAAAGTCCAGGTTTCCTCAAGATGTTTTCCTTCACCTTGTAATCAGTCATTTGTGTCCAAGATATACTTAGAAAGTACATATAACTTAGAAACTCTTATACCAGTATCTTAAATGGAACGACGACAGTCCTAGAAACCAAATAACTGAAAACACACCCCTAAAAATCTAAGAAACGTGGACGGATTGTATGAAAAGTTAAAGTAGGAAGTTATTACAAAATACAACATCTCAGAGAGATGGAAGAAAAATAACTTTGTAACAACAAATAAGTTGGTCTTTCGAAACATTGCCAAGCGAATGGCCGACTCTCCACGTGACCAATTGCTACACAACGTGAAAATGTTGCCAGCCTTTTGAGAACTTTTCCTCTTACAGCAATGCAGGCGAATTCTTTAATGCCCCACAATTATTAATTTACTTGTCTTTTGTATGTAGGCACCTATATAAAGTTATTTTTTGTTTATGCGAAACCCGAAACACGTGTCCAGTAGTTTTAAGTAAAATCGTTTATTAAGCAAGTAGGATCACCGATCACTTTTACACGTCATATGCTTTTTTTCTTTCTTTTTTTTTTTTAAACTAGGTGGAGCCGGCATTTCCTAACTAACTCTGAGCTGAACTCTGACTAACCTCTGAGAAGAAATAGCCGAAACAAACTCAGGGATCATCGTCTTTTTTAAAGTCCAGACATTAAAAATGAAAATGTTTACAATAATTTACGTTATAATTACGCATATTGCTTAGTAACAATGCTTAACAGAGCGAGCAGCTCAGTCCCAAGCCTCTCTATCCTCTAAATAATCTGAGATTGTATAATACCCCTTTTTGCAAAGTTTGGCCTTTATATAGGTTTTATATCGTTTAATGGGTAAGTTTCGAATGTCCATGGGAAGCTTGTTGTAAAAGTGTATACATTGACCCATGAACGAGTTGCCTACTCTGTGGAGACGAGTGTGATGTACAGCAAGATTGTGTTTGTTCCTGGTATTTATATTATGAATATCGCTTATTTTCTTAAAATTAGATATATTTTTATGTACATACATAAGATTTTCAAATATATATTGCGAAGCTACAGTCAGAAGAAGAATGTAGAAGAAGAAGGTCAAGAATCAACTAGTGCGCGACGGGAATGCGGCAAATACAATTTGTTTCTCCTTAATTTTCATTACTAGAAGATAATATTTTTCACTAAGTGTACTACCATTAATGTACGTATTTCAAAAAAAAAAATTGTTTTTATTAAGCATATTTTTTTTTTCTATCTACTTTCGCCTCCGCCTCCGTTAATCGCCGCATCCGCGGAGGTGAGACTCGTCGCCTCCGCATCCGCCTCCGCCTCCGCTAACAAGGCCTCCGTTACAACCCTAATTTTGAGCTTGTTATCTTATTTGGTTGTCCCGACAAAAATATGGTCAACGCAACGCTTCCCCGCCCGTGCCTGCAGCGGCGCGGCGCTACTCCTAGTACTATGATCTACCATCAGCACTGTTGTAGGCTCGGTAACCACACTGCAACAATTTCTAAATCGATTTGGGAAAAAATATAACATGGTGTAAAAATGTTTAGATACGATTCAGTTGCTTATACTGAACAAATTATATTCAGGTTTTGTATACCTAGGGTAAAAATAACGTTCTATGCATACTTATAATTATTAAGGGCTGTTCTCCAGATACTTTTTTCTTAGGATTTTTTTTTTGCCAGTTCTTAATGATGGAGGTTAATTTTATTCCACGAATAAAAAATATCTTTGGATTGGAATATCAGCTCATATATGCACATTATTGCCACTACGATCTGGACGAAGCGTTTCGCCTCGTCTTTTATACCGCGTACATCAAGCGACTGAAACATTTTGCCAGCTGCAGTTATCCTTCTGACTACAATTTAAGTGTCTTCAAGGCAATTTGCCGAGTACGGTGCACCAAATGTTTTGTCGGGAGTTTGGTCGTGGAGGGTCTCCAGATCAATCTCCCTCTGGGTTAAATATTGCATCACCTCGCATAACTGCCGTCTTCCTTCCTATTCACTCAGTTTTTTTTTTTTTTGAGCCAATAAGCTCTTAATAAACTAGCGCGTTTTACCATCAACGATTGCACAACTGCTTATCATCAGGCGGGATTGAGGTCAGGCACTATTAATTAGAAAAAAATGTCCAATAAACAGAATGCAATGAAACATCCTCCTTGATTTATAGCCGAGATATTAAACTTTTTCGTCATTTATCAATTTCACTGAACATCTCATAAAAATGTCAGCATTCACTCAAATTGGAAACCTCATAACACACAGATTTGTGGGGGTAAGATCATTGCATTACCTACCTACATACTAACCCCCTTATTCATAAACGCTGCTTAAAGTTATCTAGTGATTGGTGACTGTTTGTCGGTCTCCGTGGCGCAGCGGTCAACACGCCTGCCTGCGACGTGGAGGCCCCGGGTTCGATCCCCGGCCAGGTCATGATAGAAAACGATCATTTCCTGATTGGCCTGGGTCTTGGATGTTTATCTATTTATGTATCTATTATAAATATAGTATCGTTGAGTTAGTATCCCATAACATAAGTTTCGAACTTACTTTGGGGCTAGCTCAATCTGTGTGATTTGTCCATATATATTTATATATATTTATTTGTTTAACCATGCATTTTCGAAGTTTGCACGTTACTTAACTTCAATCATAGTTCATGAATACACGCCTTAAAGACTACGGTGTTTATTCATAAACGATGTTAAAAGTTAAGTGATGCTAAAACATCAAAAATGTGTTGTTAAAATTCACTAATCACTAGTTTACTTTTAGCCATCTTTATGAATAAGGGAGTAAGTTTCAATCTACAGATGCTTGTCATCTACCGCATCTCCAATGCAATTCTGTAACCACGGTGAAATCTTAAATAAAGTACGTGTGAGTGATTTGTCATTGAAATCAAAACAAAAGTCATTTAATCAAACCAAGCTGAGAATCAGCACTTTTTGTACGTCAATATTACATAAGACAGTCCCCCAAAACGCCCACCCGTCGACACTTCCTAGTGCTTTCGCTGGGAAGAAGAAGTGGCGGAACAAACTCTCCAGCAGCACAGCTGTCTGTTCATTTAAAAAATCACATGGTTTTATACAATAATACGTAAGTATATATAGTATGAACACAAAGAAACACAACATAAAATTAAATTATTTATCATATGCCCACAAGCCACGCCAAAATACCAGCAAAGCAAAAAAAAAAATCATTAAAAAATGGAAATTAAGTAAATCTTATTATATAACTAAAGGGCGTGACAGGTCACATATTTATGCATTGTAAAAAAATTTACAATAGGGTAGGTAGTTGACTAAAAAAAACTAATTAGTCCGTCAGTCAGATTTCCATAAAATACTAGACACATATTTTTTCTTTTTTCATATAAACAAAAAATGAAGACGACACAGTGCGTTGAAGACTCGTGTGACGTCACTGCACGCTACACTTTTTAGCGAGCAGTGACGTCACCAGCCACCACTCCTGATCTTTGATGCCTTTTATATTTGTCAATTTTTATTGATTTGATAAAACAAAATATACGTATCCAATATTTTTCTATAATCTGAATTACAGACTTTTTTTTTTTTTTTATGGGACAAAACCCTCCACACTTTTCCCAACCACTGCAACTCCTGAAAGCCAGAATCAACAGTGGCGACCGCCAGAAAAACGCCGAGCAATGAAGCTCGACGAGTCTTGGGTCCCGCAACGAAATTAATCAGAAAAGAATAGCGGAGGAGTAAGAAAAAAGATATTATTTTTATTATATTATAGATATACAGACTAAATAGATTTTTTTTTTACCCAGTATACATCCCTATTATATGACCTCATTCCAGCAGTCGTGGTGGCCTAGTGGTTAAAACACCAGCCTCTCAAGTGTAAGTGCGGGTTCGATACCAGATCAAGCAAGTACCATTGTAAGTTTTCTAAGTAATATGTACTTTCTAAATATATCTTGGACACCAATGACTTACAAGGTGAAGGAAAACATCTGGAGGAAACCTGAACTTTCAGTCTGAAATCGCCAACCCGCGTTGAGCAAGCGTGGTGATTACGCTCAATCCTTATCTGTATGAGAGGAGACCTGTGCCCAGCAGTGGGATGACAAAAAGGTTAATGATGATGATATAAGCAAAGGTAGGTGTAGAGATTGCAGTAGATAATTGACTGAAGCTCCACAGGATGCATTCCAGGATGAATTCATCAGACTGACTAGAACCCGCCGGTATTTCTTCACTTGCCTAGGCGCAACCCGTAACCCTGACCCAGGAGGCATCGGTTATCGTCGACCTGTCATGATAAATAAATAAATAATAAATAAATATATACGGACAAATCACACAGATTGAGCTAGCCCCAAAGTAAGTTCGAGACTTGTGTTATGGGATACTAAATCAATGATACTATATTTATTGTAGATACATATATAGATAAACATCCAAGACCCAGGCCAATCAGGAAAAGATCGTTTTCCATCATGACCTGGCCGGGGATCGAACCATCTCTTTAAGGCGCGCGTGAAACACAACGCGCCGTCGACTCGGGCCTGATAGTCGCTAGCGAATTTTTACTCGATTGGTATTTGCTTGTAAACTCATACTACCGATTTAGTTCCGTAAGTGACCGCTAGAGGCGCTGTCCAATTTGTCATACAATATATTTACCGTAGTCGATAGCGTTCAAACTCATGGTAAAGGCACTGGTCCTTACCGGGCGGCGAGCTGCCCACTGCTCACCGCCCGCAAGCCCACGCCTACAGTGGCTGGGATGAATTTATGCCCTTGATTTTCTATTACTAACCCCAAATCGAACGACCCCGTCATATGGTATCGCCTACTCACACTATACTTTTGTTGTGACTTTTTTTCGTTTTGTTAGTCTCCTAAAGGTTTTAGCGTGGTGTTAAATTAACTAAAATTGGGCCATCAAATTTAAAAGAAATTTCACAAATCCTACTGGCAGTTCCGGAGATACGAGTGTTCAAACAAAAAAACTAATTATTCACCTTTTATTATCAGTAACAATATGTAGATAGAGTATGGATTAGATAAAAATAATTTATGAACCAATAAAGAATCTTACATACCACAAGGTGAGCCGTGCCAAGTATTCGCACAATAATTTCAATCGCAAATTTTCGAAAAACCACTGAATTGTGAGTAATTTGTATATTTTTCCGGTGTAGCGGTCCAGAAAACGTTTAAAATGATGCCTAATTTATGTACATTGATTAAGTATGAGGGAAGTTATGACGTACCGACAAAAAACGCCCTTGAAAAATAAAATACATATATATTATAATACTATAATAAATAAATATATACGGACAAATCACACAGATTGAGCTAGCCCCAAAGTAAGTTCGAAACTTGTGTTATGGAATACTAAGTCAACGATACTATATTTGTAATAGATACCTACATATATAGATAAACATCCAAGACCCAGGCCAATCAGAAAAAGATCGTTTTCCATCATGACCTGGCCGGGGAGCGAAATTCCACGTCGCAGGCAGGCATGTTGACCGCTGCGGCACGGAGACCGACAATATAATAATAATATAATATAGGTACAGAATAATCGACCTGAGAAATATTAGGCCGTATGTACGGGTTTCGTCGCAACTGGGGACCTACTAGTGTATGCCACTCACTTGTGGGGCCTTCGAGAAAAATGGGAAGCCATTGCCGTCTCCCTTGATGTCTCGAAGGCCTTCGACCGGGTATAACTACAAATTACTGTACTGTACTGTATACATACAAATTAATAATTTTAAAAAATTGTTTACGACTAATGCTTCTAACTTCGAGCAATGGCTCCGATTTCCTTCTTCATAAACTAAACTTTTTAGTTAATTGCATCTTTTTCTTTCCATTTCATTAAGTAAAGGACATAAAATAAAATTCTAGTTTAGACCTGTCAAATTATTTCACTCCTGTCTGACGTAAATTGACGTAATTTTGGTCGCCATGTTTATAATCGCATTTAAACTGTCTATGGAATAACTTAATTGGACAGGATTAAACTAAAACGTTATCTTTTATCCTTTTCTTAAAGAAATAGAAAGAAAAAAATGCACTTAACCTAAAAATTAGTTTACACAGTTTGGGAGTAAGAAAATCGCCATTAAAAATATAAATTAAATTGCTATAAAATACACGCCCTATATCTTCAGCTGTTATAAAAATCAATAACAGCTTCCCACGCATCAGTTAAAACGAACTAAAAAAATCGATAAGTAGAGTGGGTCAACCCCGGGACAAGGGCTGCTTCAATGGCCGAATATAGGGCACCCGGGCACTCAGCTGGTATCTAGTTTATGATATTTAATAGCTCATTGGAAGTCGTGGTGGCCTAGTGGTTAAAACAACAGCCTCTCAAGTATGATTGCGCGGGGCAGGCAAACACCAATGTAACTTATTAAAAGTTATATGTACTTTCTAAGTATATCATGGACACCAATGACTGAAGGTGATGGAAAACATCTTGAGGAAACCTGGACTTTAAAGTCTGAAATAGCCAACCCGCACTCAGCAAGTGTGGTGATTACGCTCAATTCTTCTCTGTATGAGAGGAAACCTGTGTCCAGCAGTGAGAAGATATAATCTTTAGCCCCCTAATATTTTTTAATTACTTACATTTTTTTTTTTTACTTTTGTAGCTTTAGTGTTACTAGTATATTTAATATTAAACGCGTAATATTATTTATCTGGCATATAAAGACACTAAACGAATCCGAGTGTCACATTTACTCTAGAAAAAAAAAACAGCCAAGTGCAGCTTAGAGTGACCTGTTAAAAGTGTCAAAACTTAGCATTATTTCAGAAGAAATAATACTGGTGTGAAGGCTGTATGGTCTAAGATCTTAGCCTTTTTTTTTTTTTTTTTTTTTTTTTATTGGGACAAAACCCGTCACACTTTTCCCAACCACTGCAACTCCTGAAAGCCAGAATCAACAGTGGCGACCGCCAGAAAAACGCCGAGCAATGAAGCTCGACGAGTCCCGGAGAAACGATTCAACTGTCTTGGGTCCCGCAACAAATTAATTAGAAAAGAATAGCGGAGGAGTAAGAAAAAAGATAATTTTTCCACTTCCCTCCATAACAAGCAGGAGACAGAACAGAACTAGGCCAATCGGCACAAAGGGACATTATTGCAACTGGGAGAAGCCCAGATTGCCAAACACCACGGAATAAAATTTGATTAAGTTAATGGGTCCTAAGTAGGTATTAGCTGTTACAATTGATTCCAATAATAGGTATGGCAAAAGCGCCTGAACGCACGGAAATTGGTTCTAGTTTCTACAAGGTCCGTATAATAAACGACTCCGGATGTAACTTGTACACTATCCAACATAATATTGCGTTCATTCTGCCAAAGAACACACTCCCACAAGATGTGATGTGCGGACTGTTCAAATTCACAGTTCGATGTAGAACACTGACACAAAGGGGAAGGAACAAGTTTAAAAGAATACAGTTTACTTTTAAAGTTGCCATGACCTGTGAGAAATTGGGCAACGATTGAAAGATCTTAGCCTGCCTAAAGGGCGAACCAAAAAAGAACCATTACATAATTATTATTTCAAATAACAGTTCACTCCGCGCTGTCTTGACCAAAGTTTTACCACAGGTTCTTTCTTCTTCACTCTACAGAGTTCCACTGGACAAAGGCCTACCCAAAGCTTATATTACTATGGGGGGGTTTGCCATAATCTCCACGCTTTTTTTTCCACGGGTTGGGGATCGCACTAATTTGATATTCCACAGGAGAAGCGCTGCTGCCCTCTTCCCTGGGAGAGTTCCCTTAGTCGCCTCTTACGACACCCACGGGAGGATATGGGTTGGATACTTTTTTTTTTTGTTCCGGGTTGGAAAATCCTCATGGACGTCCGCCGCCCTTGGGCGGGCGACGGGGTCTTTCAGACTCCTAGTAACTTAAAACTACCCCGGTGTCTCTATTCCCATGTGCGCGCAGGGCCGCGGGTAGTGAGGTGTTTGACTACCCCGTGCATCACTTCTGACGCGCGCGCCGACACTCGCGCGCCTCGGGTTCATCGAAAATGGGCCGGAGCCTCCCCTATTGGGTTGGTTACTAATCTAAGCCTGATACCACACGGTATAACCAAAGGTTACAGAATCGCAATGCTGTTATAATACAACGTTATTTTTTGCTTATGCAAAACCTGAATATAGTTTGTTCAGAATAAGCAACTGAATCGATTCCAATCATTTTTACACCATGTTATATTTTTCACAAATATATTTAGATATTGTTGCAGTGTGGTTACCGAGCGGGCAACACAGCTGACGGTTGACCAATACAGTTGACCATATTTTTGTTGGGACAACTAAGTAAAGTAACAAGCTCATAACTTTGTGGTTTTTCATGATATATTTTTGAAAATTTGTACATAGATTCTTTACTTAAAAATACTGAAGCGGGGGTTTCGCAAAAACAAAAAAATTATGTATATAATATATTTTCTAAGATATCCCCAGCAATAAAAGCGACATTTTTGCCGTATTTCTGTTCGATTTTGTATACACAATAAGTATGAAGTGTAGCACTTTTGCGTCCGCTGTGCGCACAAACAAACATTTTTGAACAATAGGACTGCGGCGCGGCGAGTTATGTTACAGACGCAAGCGCATGTAAGTACTCATGTTGTGTAAACTGTTCCACTAACCTTCGATTATAGTCTGGCCTAGTGGTTAAAACACCAGCCTCTCAAGTATGAGTGCGCAGGTTCGATTCCAGGTCAGGCAAGTACTAATGTAACTATTCTAAAGTTATATGTACTTTCTAAGTATATCTTGGACACTGATGACTGAAGGAGAAGGAAAACATCTTGAGGAAACCTGGACTTTAAGTCTGAAATCGCCAACCCGCATTGAGCAAGCGTGGTGATTACGCTCAATCCTTCTCTGTATGAGAGGAGACCTGTGCCCAGCAGTGGGACGATAAAAGGTTGATAATGAACCTTCGATCATAATGTACTTGGAGATAGAAAGAAAGAAATAAAACACAATTATATCAAGTTGTATTCGCCAAGCGATTCGTCGTGTTCCGGCATGATGTCTGGTGAAGCCGTGCGGAGGACGGGTCTGAGCAGTTGTGTTGCGATGTGTACCGGGTACAATGCGCCAAATGTTGTTGTGTCGGGAGTTTGGTCGTGGAGGGTCTCCAGATCAATCTCCGTCTGACGTGGCATCATTGGTCGTGTTGTTGGGTTTAACATTACACGACCTCGCTCAACTGTCGTCTTTTTTCCTATTCACTCAGTTTTTTTTTTTTTTGACTGAGTGAGTAGGCTATTAGGCTCGTAAGCTAAGCGCGCTAGTTTACTACTAGCGCGCTTTTCCATCAATGATTGCATCTCTGCGTACAGCCTTCATGGCGTAACGGTAGCGAACGCGGCCGCTGCGCAAGGAGGCGCGGGTTCGATCCCCGAGCAGTGCAAATATTTGTATGCATGAATATAAATATTTGCACTGGTCTGGTCGTGCCTCGGAAAGCATGTTAATCCGTTGGTCCCGGTTGCCATACGAACATCTATTGGCAGTCGTTACGGGTTGTTGGAGCCCTCTAAAGTCCAACAATTGGTCTTACTGCAATGCTTTTCGAAATCGCCTTCGGGTTGTGGAGGTCAGACGGCAGTCGGTTTACGGAAAATATCGAAGTTTAGCCAAAATCAGCAGGCAGACTGGTAAAGCGGACCCCAGACTCCAAAGCTGAAAAAGCTACGGAGGCGACTGGGATTAACGCTGAGATGATGATGATCTGTGTCTAGTATGTAGTGTGAAAGAATCCACAGGGAGAAGGTAGTTTCGCATCATTTTCTTTCTGCGTTTGACCCTTTGTATGGTGCTATAATTGTTTGTTTCTAAATAAATAAATAAAATAAATAAATAATTATTCCGTCAGTCAAATTTTTAAAATAATACTAGACACACATTTTTCCTTTTTCATATAAACAAAAAACAGAAGACGACACAGTGCGTTAAAAACTCGTGTGACGTCAATGCACGCTACACTTTTTAGCGACCAGTGACGTCACCAGCCACCACTCCTGAACTTTGATGCCTTTTATATTTGTTTTTATTGTTTTGATAAAACAAAAAATACGTGTCTAGTATTTTTTTGGAAATCTGACTGACGGACTAATTAGTTTTTTTTTAGTCAAATACCCTATTCTCTTGTTCACAAACTAAACTAATTTTAAGTTAAGTGCAAATTTTTTTCTTCCTATTTCATTAAGAAGAGGATATAAGGTAACATTTTAATTTAATCCTGCCAAATTAAGTTACTCCATAGACAGTTTATTTCAATTTGACAGGTCTAAACTAATATTTTCTTCTATCCTTTTCTTAATGAAATAGAAAGAAAAAGATGCAAGTAAACGTCAACAAGTCGGCAATGTAAATAGCGCAATGAATGTGGTTGAACTGTCAAACTGAAACCAGACACAAACCAGACACAAGAGAAACTGCCGTGTTGTGTTCTATTCGTAGATTTGAATTCAAATTTTAAAAAAAGAAGGTGGTCGGTATCATAATCAGCATAGAGATATAACCGTCTCACTGGTTTTTGACAGGAAAGCCAAGATGAGTGTCACGCGCATTTTTCATTGGACTTTTAAAATTATTTATAGTGTCGTTTACTAAATAAAAACGCGTGATTTATATAGTAAAAAGTGCATTCAGTGAATAATTCATAAAGAACACTGAAATATCGCATCATAGTGGCCACATTATGGCTTTGCATCAAATCTCCTAGTAGGCGGCTCACGCGGCCGTTTTTTCAACTGTCATTGGCGATATCCGCCATTATTGTGATATAAAATTTTTAAAGAATTTGTTACACGTGTTATTGGTAAAATTGTGGTATCTAACCACAGAGGCCATTGAAGAGTTGAAGTAGTATTCACTCTAAAGAAAAGAACCGTCTCACTGCTTGGACTTTGAGAGGGAATGGGTCGGTCAAAGGTGACGAAATTAAAAAAAAAATATGACGTGTAAAAGTGATTACTTAAAGTTAATAGCGCTGGCAGCCGATGCGATGCGACAAGTTGGGTAGAGCATGAAATTTCACGCGACGTGGACGCAGTCACGGGAAATTGCTAGTAATCTAAGTATATATTATTATATAACACACATTTACATTTAGTTCGTTACGTTGACAGCCCCCGTGGCGTAGCGGTAGCGAACGCGGCCGCTGCACAAAGACGCGCGGGGTCGATCCCCGCGCAGTGCAAATATTTGTATGCATAAATATGAATATTTGCACTGGTCTGGTCGTGCCTCGGAAAGCACGTTAAGCTGTTGGTCCCGGTTGCCACACGAACATCTAATGGCAGTCGTTACGGGTTGTTGGTGCCCTCAAAAGTCCAGCAATTGGTCTAACTGCAATGCTTCGATATCGCCTTCGGGTTGTGTAGGTCAGACGACAGTCGCTTCACGGAAAATATCGAAGTTCAGCTAAAATCATCAGTTAGACTGGTAAAACGGACCCCAGAATCCAAAAGCTGAAAGCTTTGGATGCTACTGGAATTAACGCTGAGATTTTGATGATAATAGGATACTACAATTATATAGTGTTGGCAACCCTATGTCCAAGCTCGTTGAGCGTCCTCATTAATATCAAAATCAATTGACATATTCACGAATTTTTTTTCTCCTTATTCACCACATCCTAAACAAAAATGGCTATTAAAAAATAATTACTTAGCAAAAATTTGTATCAATATATTTTCTCCTAAGATACTAATCATTCCCTTGCTGTTACCGCAATACTCGAAGTCGACGCAACACGTAATTTTCTTCCATACTTCTCTAGAATTTGACGTCATTTCTGTAGTCCATCCCTTTCTAATCATATCATCTTTCACAAGTTACACACACACCCATAATTTCTTTCGTCCAGAACCAAATATTAAACCTACTTAAACCGTGTATAATACTAAACAACCTACAAAAACTTGCCTGTCCGCGTAATAATAGAATTTTAAAACTCTAAATAAATAGGTTACAAACTCAAGTATTGATTTTGTTAAGCTTCGAGGGAAAGAGATAGAGGATATCAGCTGGCTGTCAACCCGCCGACTGTATAGGCGAGTTTGCACGAGTATAATAGCCACGCTACTGGGCAGTATATTGCGTTATTCTGTGCTTCATTTAAAAAAGGAATTAAAAGTTTTTTTTTAAAGGTCACGAAAAATGGCGATAGAAAATTTATCTTCAGCCACTATTGAATATGTTATTTAAAAAATGGTGTCCAAAAGGAGTGAGGAGGATATGTGACCAGTATTTTCCACACGGAAAAACTCCTATTAACTTAACGGGATTTTAACTTCTTTAATATTTTTAAATTATCCTGGGAGGCAATTCTCGTAATCTTATCATAGTCTATATCTGTCTCAATCTGTCGAAAATAACACTAAATGCCCTAAATTTTTGACATTAGTATGTCCCTGATATCATATTGTGACTAGAATTTGAATCTTTTTAATTTACGGTAATTGGCACCGGTAGTACCTACAAAAATTAAAGAAAAAATAGTTCCTATTTATCCGAAGACTATGAAAAAGTCGCATAATACTGTTATGTTACATAGAATTATCCGTATCTACTGATATACGTTAAGGCCAAAAGTAACTCTAATTTTCTTTTATTTTTTCCCACCTAAACCTGCCTAAACTACAGAACGGGTCGTTTTGAAACTTGATAGATGGATAGCCTGGGAGTTGGAGAAGGACGTATGCCATTTTAATCTCGTATTTTTTTTTTTTTTTTTTTGTTTTTGTATATTTGCAGGCATCGTATGTTTAATTTATTATATTGTCTGTGGAAAATAAAACAGTGGGCTTATATTCTCGTAATTTGAAATATTTACAAGATCTAGCCAGTCTCATATCAGCGACAAAGAAACGAATGAAATGTAGGCAAATTAAAGGTATGTTTTAGCAGATTGAGATTCAACTGAAAAGTTCTTATAACGAGAATTGCCTCTCCTCCCAGTTTACAAATGTCATTCGAAATTCGAAAGTAAAGTTTTTTAAAATAAGTACCTAATGTTAAAGACTCTATTATACTGATTTCCATGTCAATTAATCATATTTTTTTAAGACATAAACAAAATGCGTTTTCTATAAAATGGCCCGTGGTGACGTAGACACTATCTAATCTACGAAACGCTACGAGTGCTACGAAGCTACGGATTCTTGTGTACCGTTTCGAGTATCCTATCTTATAGTTTTTTTCGGAACATCAATGTACTTTGATTGTCATTTTATTTAGGATAAAGTTGATTTATAATAAAAATATTTTTGACATACTTTTCTATTTGCTATGAAACTACGAGTAGGTAACAGATCTTTGATAATATTTGTTTGAGTATAAAACAGAAAATGAGTAAGTACTTTATACAATAAAATATATTAATACCTATATCTACAGCGTTTTAAACTGTTCCAGTATAGGGCAACGGCCCTGAACGGCTTATAAAGATATAGAACAAGCATTAATCCCCAATTTCGTTTCAAATTTAAGCAGTTTATATCATGTATATTTTATAGCGAAACGAATATAGTAAAAGTGAATAAGTGGAAATCGTTAATTAAATCAAATTAAGAATACTTTAAAACACGAGATTGTTCGCGTTCTAAGTACATTGTCACCAGCCAGGAATAAATGCGTTGTAGGCAACAGCCACGTGCCTTCGCTGCGTGTAAAAATCAATATTTGTATAAACAGAATTTGAACTGAGTTGGCGAGAGCGTTTACACGATGGCTTATGCTGGTCTAAGTTGACCGAAATATCATTTCAAAATTGCATTGAGAATTTGTTAGTGTTGTTCTAGGTATGTAGTGTACTTTTTTAATCCTGAAAGTGCTGTAAAGGCATTTTCGTTTTTCAAATGTCTTTTTTTTTCAAGTATGTTTTCTGTTACAATGCAACTACAACAATAAATCTAATCTTTGACCTAAATCATAATGAAAATTTGATCATATTAAATTACGTGTAGGGTGAAAGGGGCGTGCGAAACTCAAAAGGGAGGGGCACGAGGTCAATATAAATGATTACAAAACTTACTGAATTTCCTACTGTGTGTTTTACTTTGAAATAAATTATATTAGACAGATATTTTAACGTTTTCTATAATATAACATATAACAGTTTGTAAGTGAGAAAATAGGTCACCCAGAAAATTTTATCTTAAAACTTAATTCGGCAAGATGATTTCAATAAATATCTTCACATATATTTTAGATAGATTCTTAGGTAAAAAGAAACAGAGGTATCGTCAGTGACAAGACCATTGAGTAGAGAAAAAGAAATCTTCTCCACTCGTACAATATAATATAATAAGTACTATGAGCATATCATATTAAAAATTTCAAGATGTCTCTCTCTCAAAAAACAATTGACGTCATTTCAATCACTTTAAAAACCTAACAGACAGTAAAGAATGCACACATTAATTTTAAAAAAAATCCGCCTGCAAATGTGATCAATTATTCGAAAACCAATTATGACTATAAGACAATTTTAAGATATCTGATATTTAGAATTGGTTATTTACAAAGAATTATACTTTCGTACAGGTGAAAATGAAAATTTCAGTTACAAAAACTTGAAATCCAATCTCGACACTAAAACATTTTACAACTAAGCTTTGATAATGTATTTAAGTGGTGAATTTTAATCCCTGTTTAATCCATTCAAGGATTTTACGTAAACTTGTAAATTTTTTTACAGATTTTATACAATTTCACTTTTTCTTTTCGCGTTTTTCACTTCTAGTGGTTCATTTCTTTCAGAAAAGTTCTTTATACATTTTAAAGATAGGTAACTAATATAATTAATCAAAGATTAGTTATCTACTTATTTAAATAATTAGCATAATTATACGACGTACCTAAATAAATCTCTTTGCATTTATCTAAAATGCAAACTGACTTAGGTTTTAATTCAATAGCTGAACTTAATTAATAATTTACGATAATAATTTCAGTCACTTGCCATAACGACCGCATTCTTTTCTAACTTGATTAAAAACCGTTTTAATATTCATAAAACGTAATTTTTTCAAACAACAAACATCACTAAAAATCCTCAAAAAAAAAACTTTAATCAGTTTTTCCATTTAACACACAGCTCACCCCTTTTCAGTATCAAGCCTAAAGGTCCAAGTATTGATAACACATCTGGAAACTAGACACATCTGTCAAACTGCGCAGTCGAAATATGCTAAACAGTTGACAGCCGACCTAAATCGAGTGAACCTAGATCGTAATATCAGCCTACCACTATAAAAAAAACTTACTATGATGGTAACACGTAGTATAAACCACACACTACGTATATGAAAAAAACACAATTCATATTTTATGACATACGTGGCTGTATGAGAAAATACTCGTATATGTCATAAAAAAAATTACAAAGGTAAAACATACCTGGTAGGTCTCATCAGGTTTGCCAGGGTACGATGCACTTCGACGGTAATCTGGAGGCCGTGGTGGGGCCGGTGCCCTCCTCCAAGGGGCGAACGCCGAGGGCTGCGGCGGTTGGGGCGCGGGCCACCTGTACTGCGGGGCCCGACGGAACGGCGCCCTGTACTGTCTCTCGTCATCGGCAACGCTAGGGGCCCCTGGGTATTGCAGTTCGCCCATCAGGGCATACGTCCAACCGGAGCGGCGGTCGGACTCAAACTAGCGATAACATATCGGTCGATGTAGGATGCGCGCGCATGCCGCGTTCCGTATTTGAAATCGGGGGACAAAAAAATATAAACTTCGTTTTTTTCCCGTATCTTTCCTTCTAATACATTATGTGTGCTTTGTTGTTAGTTTTGGCGCATCCCTATTAAAAAAAAAACATGTTTGACACTTTGACATGACGTCATTTGCTTTTATGACATAATTTTCTTCCATACTATGATATCAAGTAGGTAATGTTTTCTTTTGACAATGCAGTATATTGAATATACACACGTATAACCGCGTGAAAAATCTTTAAACGGAGAAAGCAGACATTAAATTATAGAAAAGCTGATTATATACATCGACGCTAGAAAACTAAATTACTTGAAATTGCTCAAAATATTTATTATTTAAAGTACATATACTTTTCATAAATTAGTTAAACTGAATTTCAGCAGTACACACAGTAGTACAGTACAGAATAGAGGTACAAAAAAAGGCTCTATGATTACGTATTTTATGCTGATTTTACATCAAACTTCCATGGTTAGTTTTCAAAGAAAGAGAAGCTCGTAACACTACTGTCTTCCCTTTCACTCGCAATGCTACTGTTTCTTTTCCGCTTCATGAAAGAAATACTGGCAACACGAATTTTAGGTAAATTAGTATTTACCATCATGAACTGTGAACCTGTTTTCAGGGTTCATCGTAAAAAGCGATAAACATCCATCCACTTTTCCATAAAGAATTAATTCAAAAATTATCTGACGGATGATTATATAACTTCATTTCAAGTGATTTCTTTTGTTTTTATCATATGTTTGACTTCAATTGGAGTCAGGTTACAAAAATAATATACCTAATATCTATTTTTCTCAAAGGTTTAGGCATTGGTATTGGCATATTTCAGCAGCAGAGTAGGCACACACTATCAGTAGGAATGGCTTAGAATTTGACAGTTTTTTTTTTCTCTCTCTCTATTTAGTTTAGGCACTTTTACACGACTGTATATGCCAGTACCATCGTACCTAACCCAAAACTTAACTAAACCTTAACCTAATAAAATTAACTTAAAATAAACTTAATCTTAACAAATGTAAAAGTTTATAGGCGGCCTCTGAAGTAGGTGTGGACAATATGTGATGGAAAGTATCAATAGTTTTTCTCGGTAGTAGGCCATAACATCGGTCGCTGGCAGAAGTTACCACCCACCAGACAAAGCCTTGCCGCCAAGCGATTTGTCGTATTCCGGCATGATGTCTGGTGAAGCCGTACGGAGGACGGGTCTGAGCAGTTGTGTTACGATGTGTGCCGGGTACGATGCGCCTAATGTTGTTCTGTTAGGAGTTTGGTCGTGGAGAGTCTTCAGATCAATCTCCCTTTGGCGCAGCATCGTTGGTCGTGTTGTTGGGTTTAACATTGCATCACCTCGTTAAACTGCCGTCTTCCTTCCTATTCGCTCAGTTTTTCTGAGTGAATAGGCTCTTAATAAACTAGCACGCACATCAACGATCGCATCACTGCTTACCATCAGGCGGGATTGTGATCAAGCGCTAGATTATAATTATTAAAAAAAAAAAAAATCGTATCTATTTACTTGCAACTCTTTCTTTAAACAATTGTTCTCTTTCAGACTGCAATCTAACAGATTCCGTCAATACGTGTGAGACATCCTCCGGCATTGGGCACACCTCACAGTTTGGCGAATTAATCGTTTTCATCAAAAATCTAAACTTATTGACCGGGTGATGGTTCCAGATCGCAGTCTGTGATTACCACCAGCCGTCTATTTAACCTAGTATTATAAAACCATGTTATATGAGAAGGCTCCGGTACTATCGATCTATACCAAATTAATTCAATAATATTAGTTGCGTCATTTACTGAACATTTTCCGGTCACCAAAACCGATTCCTTCCGCATCCAGAATTATTTCCTAAACACGAAATATCTCGCAAGACACAAGGCGACATGCCTTTATTAGCATTCACACCTTAATACTTTCGTAATGAGAGATTACGACCTCTTTCCGTAGAGTTTATTTTTTTTTTTCTACCAAAAAGTCTTCATACCTTTATTTCGTAATAAATTATTCCTGTTAGCAATAAATTGCTCTTGTAACTGCAATGCAGAGAGTATGCGTAGAGATATAGCGCTATAGGGTTCTATGTTCTATGTTACTGGTTTGGTTTCCGCACTCAGTCCCTCCAGTGGACTATTGTGCGTGGACCATGGCGACCTTTGGCGGTTATTCCAGCCAGCCCACCTCCCTCCAGAAGCCGAGCCTGTTGAGAAAAACTGTGTAAGATCTTGGTGCTTCTATGGTTTTGTTTCTAATTTGGGTAACGCCTGTACACTCGAAGAGTACATGCGCAACTGTCTCGTCAGCTTCTATGCAGGCTCTGCACAGAGGGCTGTCCGTTATGCCTATTGTGTGGAGATGCTTATTCAGCAAGCAGTGGCCCGTAATGATCCCCGTCATCAATCGTAGAGTTTTCCTATTCAGGCGCAACAGCCTTTTGGTTAGCTTGTCATCCAGGGATGGCATAGCCTCCTTGGACTGCCTGCAGCCCGGTGACGAGGACCACCAAATCTCCGCTTCATCGTAGGTATACCTTAGTAGCCATCTGCCTATTTGAATGAAGGGGATAGGCACAATGGGCTCCGGTCCGCTGACCAACGCGCTGGATGCACTTCTAGCCAGCTCGTCAGCTGCGTCATTACCCAGTGAACCGCTGTGACCCTTTATCCATTGTAGTGTCACGGTGCTGCGGTCTGGTGAGGTTATCCGTTCCAGTGCGTCGTGACACTCAAGTATTAGACTTGATGTGATACATCCTTGCTTTAGGGATTGGAGGACGGAAGCACTGTCAGTGAGTATGGCTCCTGGCTTTTATGGCTAGGGCTGCCAGAGTTATGCCCACACATTCTGCTTGATAAACCGTGTTGAGCGTCCCTAGCGATCTGGATATATTTATGTTGAGGTCTTGTGAGAACACTTCGATGCCCGTTCCTTGGTCGGTTTTTGATCCGTCGGTGTATACTCCCAACTCCTCCGGACCTGAGTGGTCGCACTGTTCTTCTTCAAGTGCTATCTGATAGTGCTTTTGAAAGCAGTACTGTTTTGGTACTCTGTCATTGGGTGCTTGCATCATTGGTTGCCTTTTAATTGCATCTAGCATTAGGCGTGAATGTTTGACCCTGGAGTCTTTGCTCAGGGTTCCTGATAGGTGGAGTCTGAAGGCAGCTAGTGTCGCTTGCTCCCTCACAACAAGGTGAAGGGGGGGCAGTCCCAACATCGCCTGCAGGGCTGTAGGCATGTAGACCAATTGTTGAACTTTTGATGTCTACAACAACCCGTAACGGCTGCCATTACATGTTCGTATGGCAACCGGGACCAAAGCCCTTAACGTGCTTCCCGAGGCACGACCAGACCACTGCAAATATTCATATTCATTCATACAAATATTCGCACTGCGCGGGGATCAAAGGCGCGCCTCCTTGCGCAGCGGCCGCGTTCGCTACCGCTACGCCACGGAAGCTGTCAATGTCTATTTTAGTATATATTGTATTTATCATAGTTGCACCAACGACAGTGCCATTTGTGGTTCGGGAGAATCTGTCCATTCATTGGTTGCGGTTTGGACGAGATTGCATTAATGATTAGGCCGCCCATTGTATGCTTTGTTGTGTTAAAGGTATTTTGATCGATGTATATATATACAATACAATAATAAATACTTTTTATTCCGATATTTACAAACGATTTTTTTTTACGATTCTGAGCAGTTGTGTTACGATGTGTGCCGGTGCGATGAGCCAAATGTTGTTGTGTCGGGAGTTTGGTCGTGGAGGGTCTCCAGATCAATCTCCTTCTGGCGCAGCATCGTTGTCGTGATGTTAGGTTTAACATTACATCACCTCGCTTAATTGCCGTCTTCCTTTCTATTTACTCAGATTTTATGTGTGATGGTATAACGCGCTCTACTATCACTTCTTACCATCAGGCGGGATTGAGGTCAAGCATTACTTCTTTTTTTTATTACTTCTATTTTATATCTATGATTTTTCGTAACGAGTTGCCATTAAAATAAATACTTTTTTTATATCTTTCATCCCTCTAAACATTCGTATTTATAATATTAACAGGATGGACACGAACTTAAGGCTTATGTTAGTAAAACTTCAGATCGATGAAACTGCAAGGTTACGCCGCCCTTACCAAGGTCTGACCGTGGATGAGCGGCCGAGCTATACGAGTACCAATCAATACTTATCTACGCATTTAAATAGCCTTGACGAACAGCTATACTAAAAACTAGAGATGGACCGAGTACTATGTTGTTACTCGATACTTGGCGTACCTACTCGGCGGGAATTTGATACTTGTACTCGGCGAAATAACTCATTATTACATATGTAGTATAAAACACACAGCCTCCGTGGCGTAGGGGCAGCGAACGCGGCCATTGCGCAAGGAGGCGCGGGTTCGATCCCCGCACAGTGCAAATATTTGTATGCATGAATATGAATATTTGCACTGGTCTGGTCGTGCCTCGGAAAGCACGTTAAGCCGTTGGTCCCGGTTGCCATACGAACATCTAGTGCAGTCGTTACCGGTTGTTGGAGCCCTCAAAAGTCTAACAATTGGTCTAACTGCAATGCTTAGATATCGCCTTCGGGTTGTGGAGGTCAGACGGCAGTCGCTTCACGGAAAATATCGAAGTTTAGCCAAAATCAGCAGGTTAGACTACTAAAGCGGACCCCAGACTCCAAAGCTGAAAAAGCTACGGATGCGACTGGGATTAACGCAGAGATGATGATGACATATGTAGTATAAAACAAAGTCATTTTCTCTTTCCCTATGTCCCTATGTATGATTAAATCTTTAAAACCACGCAACAGATTTTGATGCGGTTTTTTTAATAGATAGTGATTAAAGAGGAAGTTCTGCATGTATAATAACATCCATTACAGGTCTCCCAAAGTGATAATGCGCATAGAATTCTTCGTCACTGTTCGGCAACGGTCGTATTCCCCGAGCGTTCGGAAGAAGATATGTATATAGAGTGGTGCACTTAACCACATTTTATGCACTTAACCACTCTATATACATATCTTCTTCCGAACGCTCGGGGTGGTGCACTTAACCACTTTTTATGCACTTAACCACTCTATATACATATCTTCTTCCGAACGCTCGGGGAATACGACCGTTGCCGAACAATGACGAAGATTTCTATGCGCATTATCACCTTGGGAGACCTGTAAATAGTGGATAAATACTATTATTTTTGAGGTTTCTAACGTTGCATTTTCTCCGCGTTTGCAGTGAAACGCAGGCTGAACCCTACGAGATTTATCAAAATAATGTACTAAATATTGTACACATTGAAAATGTCAACAGAAAAGTCCCCGAAGTATATGCCTATCTCTTATGGATATCCCACAATAACATTTTTTGTCATTTACTTTTTACGACAAATAATGGCTAATTTTCGAAGCGATTTTAATCAATACAGCAGTAAACTTTATCCAAATAAATACCTTAAATACTTATGTTGAAGATTTTATATAGATCTATATCGCCCCTTACTGCATATGATTTAAATCAAGAAGAAGAAAGAAACAATAGAAATTGTAACGAAGAAATGTAACCCAGACTATGATTTTAAAAGAGTGTCCATGAAGTTTCTTGCACGTTCTTCTCCATAGAGATCTACGCTTTGGAACGTGTAATTTAGCTTCACTTTACTTGGACTGACCGACATTGATTATTCAAAAGCACCAACGGATGGTTAATTTGAAATAACAATTTTGATTATATTTGATTTGATTTGAATGAACATTTTTGAAGATATTACAGATTTAAAAATTGCGAGGCATCGCGTTTGCGGCGGTACCGACCGGCGGGGCGGTGGCCTGCTCTGTTTTTTATACAACGTTCACAGTTTTTCTGTAGTGTATATTTATTCTACAAATCAGCAGCCGGGGCGGGTCGCTAGTAATAATAAATAAAAGCAATGTATTTAGGTAGATATAATTAAAACAACAATATTAATAAAAAGTATTTATTAAGTACAAATTTATGAAATCTTTGACAATCTCAATTAATAAAATCAAAATTATGTTAATAAATGAGTAGCAATGAGACAAAATTAAGAGAACAGTAATTAAAATAATCAGTATTTAAAATGTAATAAAGGTAAGTTATGATGACCGACATAGCCCCAAGAATGGCAACACTTAAGTGGCGGTGGGCTGGGCATATTGCTCGTAGGACCGATGCCCGATGGGGCCGACCTGGTGAAGGGTCGACCGACGACCTGGTGAAGGTCGTGGAAAACCGCTGGATGTGGGAGTCGCAGGACCGGTCGTCGTGGAAATCCTTGGGGAGGCCTATGTCCAACAGTGGACTTCTTTCATCTGAAATGATGATGAAGTTATGATGCAGGACCACAAAGCTCTATACACGTTCTGGTAACAGCCTATTCCTGTTTGTACTCGTTTAGGTGCGCGAGATGGGAACTTGATTGAACCGAGTTACTCAGGCGAGTACTCGGTTGAAAAAAAATTTTGCCGAGTAAAACTCGGTACTCGTTACTCGGCAAAAGGGTTACTCGGCGCATCTCTACTAAAAACCTGCTGGGTAATTGCGTAAGAACTGTCAGTAGCAATGGGTTCCATTTTGACAGTTCAACAACATTCATTGCGTTATTTACGTTCTTGAGCAGACACATTTTTCGAACGTATACAGCAATGGATTAGCAATGTACTTATAAAAGTTTCTGACTGAGATTAAACACCATTAATCAGAATTGAAGGATAGAAGGTTATCCGGCGGACCCCTGGCGCATAGGAAAGCGTACATTATTTTATTTTTTTTGTTCTATTTATGATAGCCCCGAGATAGTGATGCCCTAAAATAGGCAAGTGTAGGAACACGGGTGGGTTTTAGTCAGTAAAAGTCTGACACGCCCTTCCGCTCCGCCCAGAGCGGGAGAAGTCATTTAATGATTGCCGTAATCAAAGATCAGCAAAAAAACAGGATTGAAGAACACACTTTTCTTGAACAAACAATGTAATGAACTTTGTTTTACTGTCAAAATGACAGCCACCTTTTTTTTTGCAATCATTGATGGTAAAGCGCGCTAGTTTATTAAACCCATTCACTTAAAAAACTTAGTGAATAGGAAGGAAGACGGCAGTTGAGCGAGATGGTGCAACGTTAAACCCAAAAACACCAACCAACGATGCTGCGCCAGAGGGAGATTGATCTGGAGACCCTCCACTAGCAAACTCCCGACACATCGCAACACCCGCTCGCTCAGACCCGTCCTTCGTACGGCTTCACCAGACATCATGCCGGAACACGACAAATCGCTTGGCGGCAAGACTTTGTCTGGTGGGTGGTAACTTCTGCCGGCGGCCGATGTTATGGCCTACCACCGAGTAAAATGGCCTACCACCGAGTTTTACTGTCAAAATGACAGCCATCTTTGTTTTACGTAATGACCCTACAGGAGATCACTTTCAGATTTCAAAAAAAGAACCAATAATAAAGTGAATTTTTTCACCGTTGATTTAATTATGATCGCATGTGTGGCCTACCCCATTTATAACAATTTAAATAGCCAAATATGAATTCTGAGTTAGCTAATTACTGAAACTAAACTCAGTACGTTCAACTTTAAAACCGATTAATTTAAACCTCAAACTTATTAATTTCAAAAACAATGCTAATATAATTAATATGCATTCTCTCTAACCATAATTAAATAGCTATAATCCAAATTAGTAATTTTCTCGTTCTATCTAACATAAATAAGGCTCGACCGAGGTATCAGTGTCGGCCAGCATTCTCGGCTACAACCGGGAAATTTGTAGGTATTGGTTCTCGACTAATTATAGCCGAGATTCTCGGTCATGACAGCCTCCGTGGCGTAGCGGCAGCGCACGCGGCCGCTGCGCAAGGAGGCGCGGGCGCCTCGTCGGAGCCTCGGAAAGCACATTAAGCCGTTGGTCCCGGTTGCCATGCCAACATTTTGTGGCAGTCGTTACGGGTTGTTGGAGCCCTCAAAAGTCCAACAATTGGTCTAACTGCAATGCTTCGATATCGCTTTCGGGTTGTGGAGGTCAGACGGCAGTCGCTTCACGGAAAATATCGAAGTTTAGGCAAAATCGGCAGTTAGACTGGTAAAGCGGACCCCAGACTCCAAAGCTGAAAAGCTTCGGATGCGACTGGGATTAACGTTGAGATGATGATGATGATTGTATTTTAGTACTGTATTATTTAGTATTAGGAGTTACACTTGTAAAAGCAAAATAAACGAATTATATGCATATATATATAGGAATCCTAAAACATAGATGGCATACAGCAATGGCAGCCATAAAATTAAAAAAAAAAATTTTGGCGGGAAAGTCAAGCTGAGTGTCACGCTCATTTTTCATTGGACTTTTAAAATTATTTATAGTGTTGTTTACTAAATAAAAGTGCGTGATTTATGTAGTAAAAAGTGCATTCAGTAAATAATTCATAAAGAACAGTGAAATATCGCAGCATAGTGGCCACATCATGACTTTGTCTCAAACCTCCATCGTAAGACGGGTCACGCGGCCGTCTTTTTCGACATGAACAATTCATTAAATGACATTGGCTACATGCACAAACCGTGCGAAGCCATAAAAGAAAGAAAAAAGAAAGTGAGCTTAAAGTGAACAGTCAAACTCCTTTCTAATTTTTCCCGCCCGGTGAGATATTTACAAAATCAATCGGCTAGTAGACCTCTCTGCCTAACATTTCAGAAACTACTTAGGTACATGCTTGTGATTGTATACAATATGTAAAGAAAACCCCGTCCGACCCATAAGGATAATAAAGGTTAGGTAAACACATGACCAAATATAATATAAAATTTTACGTAATCAACATAGTAACAATACTAATGAATTTTGGAATAATCTTTTTTTCCCGCGAATTAATACCAACTTCCTCGAAATTTGGTACTTAATTTAAAAAAAAGTGACAACACCATTTTGATGTTATTATTATAAGCCATGCGACCACGTGACGCGTGCCCTGCCCTCCGTCACCCGCGTATGGATTGCCTACCGCACAAGTAGTAAGTTACCTCTTTTTGCGAAATAATATTTTTTTTAGGGGGATTTTTTTTAAGTTAAGCCCTGCTTTGTAGGCATTATTAGAATCAGTTATCGATACCTAACAATACCTTCACCGATCCGACAGGGTTTTCTTTACATATTGTACCTATATAAATTAATTTCTCTTCCAATATCCCATCCCTATAATAAGTGACAATATAGCTGTAGGTAAACTTGTACCTCTATTAGATGGCTTTAAACATAATTAGAAAATGTCGGTGTAGCTATTCCTCTGCCGATCTCTTCAGGTGTTACAAGCGAGATGTTATATGTTTCCTATGTAGCAAACGTTGGACCCAAACATTAACTAATAAAAGATGTACACATCAAGATCTATCTTTGCCTTTATCTCCAAATTCAAATCATTTATTTCAATTAAGCACGTAGGTGATGATTACAATTAAAATTCAAAATTAACCGAATGTCAAAATTCACAAGAAACAAAAATTCATTCTCGGCGCCCCTACCAAAAACAAAAATTCTTTACTTCCAAAATCAAATAAGTGCATATTTTTTATCTGTATTGCCTCCACTATGAAGGACGCAATGGGCTGGACGGTTGCCCGCATTATGTCTGCTGCATACACAGTATACAGAGACTACCGCAATCTACTGACCTGCTTTCAGTCGTTACGGGCCGTACTTTGCCGCAACGGCCGTATACGGCAGCCCGGATATCGGCCGGTCGACAGATAATTGCTGTTTCATAGTTTTAAGTTTAGGATTTTGACTTTTGTAGGTATCCTGGACGGTTTATTCGTTCTAGATAATTTAATACAACCTGACGCCTTGTTTCCACGAGGATCGGCAAAGGTATACAATTACTTTTTTTATTTAATGTAAGGAAGTAGTTAAATTAAGTTCTAAGTGGATTTTTTTAGGTATATACAAAGATATATAAGAGACAGAAAGAAAGAGGTGGAAAGAGAGAAGGTCTTTGCAGCGTGAGATTAACGGCTCATAAAATTAATTGCAAAAAAAAAACAATTCATTTTACACATTTGGTTTTTTTTACCATTTCATTACATTTTTTTTTCTTTTCTTCTTTGGCTTCGCACGGTTTGTGTTTTTATTACTTATATTCTTCTTTTTTTTATAAAAGCACATGAGTCTGTCTTTTAATGCCACTACAACTGCAGTAAATAACAACAATTGTGATTTAAATTTTCCCATTAGTATTTTCACTAATTCTATCAAAGACGGTATTATATTACTTAGTAGGAATTACCAATCATTATTTACTTTACATCAGCATTTCCGTAAAAACCAAAAGTAAAAATGCAACATAATTCAATATTTTTTTAATAAATGTAGTAATGAATTAGCAATACCTTTCAAAATCACCTAAATTTCGATTAATTATGTATTAGGTACTCATCAATTAGGGAATGGATTGTGCCCACTGTTGTTTTACTATTATGGTCATACAAATTATTCAACAACAGTTAAACATAAATTCACGCCATAAACATATCTAATAGGTAGCTATAGCTACCTGCCTATTCAAAATCAAAAGTCATTAATTCAAATTAGACTGAAAATCAGCACTTTTTGCACGTCAGTATTACATAAGACAGTTCCCCAAACCGCCCGCCTTTCGCCACTTCCTAATGCTTTCACTGGGAAGAAGTGGCGGAACAAACTCCTCAGCAGCACAGCTGTCTATTCATTTAAAAACACACGACTTTATTCAATTTATACACAGATCATTAAATTAAATTATTTATCATATCCACAGGAAATGTAAAGAAGTAAAAGCTACTAGCTACATTACTAAATAAAAGCCTCCAGTCATAGGTAAAGAGCGTGACAGCTGACATGTACACATTTACACATGATTGTGTAAATTCATAGCTGCTTACCTATTCAAAATCAAAAGTCATTTATTCAAATTAGGCTGACAATCAACACTTTTTGAACGTCAATATTACATAAGACAGTCCCCCAATACACCCGCCCTTCGCCACATCCTAGTGCTCTCGCTGGGAAAAGAAATCCTCTGGCTGCGTGTCCGTCTATGACGTACTTATTGCCGATGTCATTGCGGTCTTCCTCCGTGTCAATTTCTGTTATTATGATATTTTTTTTTTTTGGGACAAAAACACTTTTCCCAACCACTGCAACTCCTGAAAGCCAGAATCAACAGTGGCGACCGCCAGAAAAACGCCGAGCAATGAAGCTCGACGAGTCCCGGAGAAACGATTCAACTGTCTTGGGTTCCGCAACGAAATTAATCAGACAAGAATAGCGGAGGAGTAAGAAAAAAGATATTTTTTTCCACTTCCCTCCATAACAAGCAGGAGACAGAACAGAACTAGGCCAATCGGCACAAAGGGACATTATTGCAACTGGGAGAAGCCCAGATTGCCAAACACCACGGAATAAAATTTGATTAAGTTAATGGGTCCTAAGTAGGTATTAGCTGTTACAATTGATTCCAATAATAGGTATGGCAAAAGCGCCTGAACGCACGGAAATTGGTTCTAGTTTCTACAAGGTCCGTATAATAAACGACTCCGGATGTAACTTGTACACTATCCAACATAATATTGCGTTCATTCTGCCAAAGAACACACTCCCACAAGATGTGATGTGCGGACTGTTCAAATTCACAGTTCGATGTAGAACACTGACACAAAGGGGAAGGAACAAGTTTAAAAGAATACAGTTTACTTTTAAAGTTGCCATGACCTGTGAGAAATTGGGCAACGCAGTGGTCAACCTCCAGCCATATCTTAGCCAGCCGATCGCCAACGGATGGAAAGAATAGATGGAGGTGCCGGCCCTTGATGGAATTATCCCACTTACTTTGCCACTCGGATAAGAGGTCCTCCCAGACATCAGTCTGAGGTTTAAATAATCTAGAGATTTTATTAAAGTCGCGTTGTGTAACAAAATTAGTGTCCATGGCCTCCCCCCTCGCGGAGTAGTACATTGAAGCACGTCGCTGTACCTCAAGGTCGACTGGAAGTACACCTGCCAGTACCGGTAAGGCTTCAGTACTGACCGTTCTATACGCCTTGCATAAAAATATCAATGCCAAACGTTGGCTTTGAAGCAGTTTACGTCGTGCCGCCCCTATGCTGGCCCTATCGGCCCAAACAGGTGCACCGTAGCACATACATCCTAAGTAGGTAGCTCCATATATAGTTTTTAAAGTTAGGAATGATAGACCCCAAGTTGCTTTGGATATTCTAGTTAGGGCATAAAAGTTCCTTTTAGCTTTTTCACCAACTATTTTTATATGTTCTATAAATGAAAAATTCCTTTCTAAGATCATACCAAGGTAGCATAAGGATTGCTGTTTTTTAATGGGAACGTTATTAAATTTAATAGTAGGCAATGATTTAAGATTACCTTTTAGTAGAAGTTGATAGGTTTTATGTGGCGCAAACGCTAGGCGGTTACGATCACCCCACTGAGATATTAAATTTAGGCAAGTATTGGCCAAGTTCTCAAGTCCAGCTCGGGTACTTGACTGAATGAGCAGTAGGCCATCGTCCGCGTAACCAGTAAGTGAACAGCCGCAAGGAAGCGGGATCGCGAGGAAGTCATCAAAACCCAAATTCCATAAATAAGGACCGACAACTGAACCCTGAGGACATCCCATGGTTAGTGTTTTAGTACTAGAAAAATGACCGAGCTTAAGTACCGCGGAACCGTTTATAAAGTAAGAGTAAACGAGATTATATATGTTTTTATAGCAACCGCGGGTTTTTAATTTTAACAACAGCATAGGCCACCAGGCGTTATCAAAAGTCCCAGAAATATCCAGGAAGATCCCAATTACGTACTTGTTTTCGGATTGGTTAACGGTTCTTCTGACAGAAAGCGCCGCGTCGACTGTAGATTTACCTATGGTGAAGCCATACTGATTATTATGGAATTTTGGACCGTTCGGTAGTAAACGTGGAACGATGAGGCGCTCAAGAAGTTTACCCAAAGATGGTAGAAGTGTGATAGGACGATATGACTTCGGATCATCCGGTGGTTTGTCACCACACTTTGGTATTATTCGTATGAAACCGCGTCGCCATTTACGAGGAAAAACGCCTTCAGCAATGCATCGGTTGTATACAGTTAAGATGGCATCACCCGCTGTTTTACACGCTTCTTTAATCATCCTATTAGATATTTTATCTTCACCTGATGATTTGTTGACCGGTAGTTTTCTTACAATATTTATAAATGTTGAACCTTACAGGTCTCTTGCAGGGCTCACAAATGAAAGATAAAATTTAGGACTGAAACCCCTTTATTACATGCCATCCTTTGTTCATATATATTACTAGAAATAATTATTACAATTTAGACATCTTTACGACAATATGGTTTATAGTGAACTCCGTCAATTTGACGCAGTACAAACCTTCTAGTTATTTTGACATTCACTATTTAAAAACACGCAATCCATGATTCGGCCAGTATTCTCACAAAGGAGTTGAGATTACTTCCAACAATAAATTCGTCATTAGATGGTACGTCTGACATTGGTGATTCAGGTGGCACAGGAGCCCACGCTCGAATCTGTTGGTGGTAGTCGCTATCGTTAGCCGGTGAATCATCAGGGATAAGTGTATTGATTAGCACTTCTGTTGTTTCCTCTATGCCTGTGGTATGCTTATCATTGACTTTAATGTTTTGAACGTATGCAAGGTCGACCGATCTGTTAGCTTTAAATTCGTGATATAAGGGAGACCACGGACCCTCCCTGTCAAGTTTATCAACGATTTTTCGCAACAAGTTACCCTTAGATTTTTCCACCGATGCTTTGTAGCGTGACTTGGCAACTCTAAAAGCATTTAAAGCGAACGTAAGAAGATCACCAGTAATCTTTCGGCTCTTGAGTTTATTTAACTGTCTACGCGCTCTGCGATATCTTTTACGCTGTTCAACTAAATAATCACTCCACCAGTCACATCTACGAATATTGGTCATAGATCCGCGACCAATGGCAATGTCAGCACAGTAGGTAAAGGTTTCTGACATAATGTCAGCACTTTCTTCGGCTGACAGCCCGTCCCGAGTGAATTCTTTGGCGTGACACGCAAAAAGCGAGCCGAAAAATTCCCAGTTCGCGCCTTTACATCTATATCTGAAATTACCGGGAATATGAGACGGACCCTGAATATAACCAGGAACAAATTCGTACACGATCAGGCGATGATCACTACAAGACGCGTCCGGTAGGACACGCCACCTATCCAAACGTACGTCGGCACTTGAAAGTGTGACGTCAATACAAGATTCGCCCATTTGGCTGCAGAAAGTAGGTGGTGCATCAGGGGTATTATGAATCGATAGGTTCATCTCAGCAATGAAATCCTCAACAGCGCAGCGTCGTTCGGTATCGGTGGCCCGAACCTTGCCATACCACAGAGACGATGACGCGTTGACATCCGCGCCAACGATAACTTTGCAGCCCGCGAGTGACCGCAAGACATGACGGAGATTATGTATATGAGGAGTAACAGGATCTGAATATTGAAAGTAACAGCTTACAACGAATACTTTAAAAGAAGCTGATGATACTTCGGCAACCGCACAGTGTGGCGTCATGAGGTCACGTAAAGACGTTACCTTAAAGTTAGAAGACCGCGCAACATAAATTCCGGCTCGTGCCTTGCAATCCAGCTGCACTACCCTGTGACGTAAACGTGAGTTTTGATATTGTTCTTGAATGAGTACAAGGTCTAAGTTGTAGTCAATAATTAATTTATCTAACTCTGATGTCGCCACCTTATCGTTGTGAAGGTTTAATTGCCCTATGTTTAACCTATCCATCTTAACTAGTAATTAGTATGTAGGATAAGTTGTTCGAGTTTTAATTTATAGGTACCGCACTGGTCCGACCCGCATCTATGATCATAGGGTTTTTTAAATCGTTTACACGCCGCGCAAACCGGGGTAAAATTCGAATCGCCCTTATGCGGGCAAACATTGGTTTCGTGAGCCTCGGAACAGACAGCGCAGGTTGGTGATTTATTAGCGCAATGCTTTTTAACATGACCGAATTGTTGACAATACGCGCAACGAACTACCTCGATATCATCAACAAAACGGCAAGTGGCCCAGTCAATAAATAATTTATCCTTGGTAGTCACAAGATGTTTACGTACCTCAGGTTCAATTTCTATGCCTATCCATTTCCGACCGGTATCGGTAGAACGCCTACGGACTATTTTGGAGGATTTAATGAAATCGTCTTCTTTTATTGGCAACTCATTTTTAATGTTTTGGCGGTAAATAGCTTGCAAAAAATTTTTGTCTTCCATTGAGGCGGGAATGTCCTTAACTAATAGACGGGGGCGGCGACCCTTTGGTTTTTCTAAGCGGAGACCGGCAGATTTTATAGCATCTACCGATTCTAATCTTTTTAATTGGTTTTCGTTAGCCACACGTAGTACAACCCCCGATTTGGCGGTTTTTTTAATACCGACTATTTGAAACCCATCGTCACTCGGTCTAATCGCCTTCATAAGAGCTTGTTTAGTGGCGGATGATGACGCATAGTCAGCTGATCGTTCTTGGGTCGGATAGGCGACGACACAAGGCAGAGGCACTCTTGATTCAATAGCGGGGGCAACTTTAGGTAGCCGCAGTTTCAAAGAATCTGCGTACGACATTTTATTGTCCTCATTAATGGTTTTAACGCCGGATTTTAATTTAATTATTTCTAATTCGCGCTCGGTATTAGCAAGCTTGGTTTCGTTACACGATGATTTTAAGGCTAACAAAGACACGATACTTGTGACTCGTTGAGTCATATCCATAATAGCTGATTTATTCGCGACATTTATACGAGAACCGTTATCGTTAACCAGTTCGTTGATTTTGGCCAGGTACACAGACGCCTCCGAAACCAAATCATAATAATTGTCACTGTTACTGCGATTGGAAATATTTAATGTAGGCGAGGACTTTTCGGGAGAAACGGGAGCAGTTTGTAGACGTTTCGACCGATCGTCTATTAATTTGTCGGTCGGAGACATTTCACAAAACAGACGCTTAGCGGAGGTTTGCGTTGGCGGCGATCTAAGTGTCTTATTATTTCTACGGAAAATATCTCCGCCACGGATCAGGCGGATCATCATTGTAAGTTGACATACCTAATTAATGAACAATAAAACAAATCTAACTTAACGAAAAGATAAATAAAACTAGTGAGAAGAAATAAAAAAAAAAATATTACGTTACCCTCACAAAAAAGAAAATAAATGTGTATGTAAATAATGTACTGTATGTATGTGTTATTATGATAGCGATTAAGACGTTTCATATCACATTATTAGGTAACTTGAACCGTTACCGCATACAACGGAAGCCCTCAAAGCTGAATAATATTCCCCATTTTTTTCCACAATTCCCATTGATTCTTCGCTCCTATTGATCGCAGCGTGTCGTTATAAGCCTAAAGCCTTCTTGGATAAATCGACTAACCAATACAAAATTTTCGAACCTGTAAGTATATTTTTTTTGTTGTTTCTATAATTATGAACTAACCCTTGACCGCAATCCCGTCTGATGGTAAGCAGTAATGTAATTGTTGATGGTAAAGCGCGCTAGTTTCATCATCATTATCATCAACCTTTTTATCGTCCCACTGCACAGGTCTCTTCTCATACAGAGAAGGATTGAGCGTAATCACCACGCTTGCTCAATGCGGGTTGGCGATTTCAGACTTAAAGTACAGGTTTCCTCAAGATGATTTCCTTCACCTTCAGTCATTGGTGTCCAAGATATACTTAGAAAGTACATATAACTTTAGAAAAGTTGCATTACGTACTTGCCTGACCTGGAATCGAACCCGCGCACTCATACTTGAGAGGCTGGTGTTTTAACCACTAGGCCACCACGACTTATTATACGCGCTAGTTTATTAAGAGCTTATTCACTCAAAAAAACTAAATGAATAGGAAGGATGACGGCAGTTGAGCTAGGTGATGCAATGTTTCCGTGTGCAGTTTCTGGACTGCCATCAGACGCGTCCCCAGGTGGCGGATAGGGGAACGGTCCCCAGCTATGGGGGTTACCGGTTTACCGGCGCGCACCAAACCAGATGCGGGGACCGCTTCTGCGGTCAAACGTGCGGCGGGTTGGCCACCACTCCAGGTGGCTGACGTGACCCGAACCCCAGGTCACTGTCGGGCAACCCGGTCTCCTCACTGAGAGGAGCTGGGGGCTCCACTTGCCTGCGTGCAAGCGAGTGGGGCTAAAAGAAAGGACACCTCGCTAAAAAACCCTTGGCTGCTGCGTCTTCTCGCACAAAAAGACTTACCCAGCCGGGCCCCTCCCTATGGAGGGCCCACTGTGGGCCCACCTTTTAGGCGGGAATCACCGGCGGGAGATTAGTAGCGCAGGGTATGCGTCAGGGTCATGGGAAATACCCATGACCCCGCCACTAAGGCAATGTCGATGTGCCGCTGTGGTTTTAGTGGGTATCCCCGGCTTCGGCTTGACGAGTCCCACACACGCTCGTCGCCTAGCAAGCGGCGGGTATGGTGCATAAAGGCATTTCCACAGCGTCAAAAAAAAAACAACTTCTGCTGGCAGCCGATGTTATGACCTACCACCACCTACCACCGAGCAGTTCTTGAGATTAGCGCGTTTAAACAAATAATCTCTTCTGGTTTATAATATTATCATTTAGTAAAGATTGAACTTCGTCGATTGAAATCGTCCACCATTCGAATTGTAAAACCTTTTAGAACTTTTTTTTTCTGTTGATGGCAAGAGACCGGACGGCATGTCCTTATTTCCTTGGAAGATGGATAGGCCTTTAGTGTGGGACGCAACTAGCGTCGATACTCTTACGCCATTCCATCTTCCTGGTTCGGCGTGCTGTGATGGCGGTGCTGCTGAGGTAAAACCTCAAACGGCGAAAATATAACATCCTTATCAGAAATTATATTTTCGAGCCATTTGGGGTTGAAACCCTCGGGCCGTGAAGTCCGAGTGCTCATTGCCTTTTTAATGAACTGTCCAAACGGCTTGTTGACACTTCCCCTCGTCCAAGGACTTGCTTTTACCTTGGCCAGAGGCTAAGCATTGCCATTCAACATGGCAATGCCGCCAGTCTTTTGGGTACATTACCAGTCGACAGCGATGACGAAGAATTTTTTGATGCTGTATTGTAATTTATTAATAGTTTTAATTAGTGTAATAGCTTTATTTAGTAATTTTTAGTTTATTTAGTTTTATAAGTTTGTAAATTAATAAAGTAAAATTGATACAAAAAAAAAAGAAAAGTACTTACTTCGAAACATTAATTTCAATGAATACTTGCCAACTGCAGTATTATGCAATTGTAGACTCTCAAGGTGATCGCATTGCGGGTTGTTAACTATCTTCATGTACTTACAAATAGGGTGGTATATTTTTTTCGTCTAGGTCTTTCGTGGTCCATTATTATACATAAATTAAGAAAGGAATAAAATTACTGGCTAGCTTTTGTTAGTAAGAAATTAATTATTAAAGAGGTCTTTCATGTTTTAAGTCAAGCGAAAATCAAATCCCAAACTCAAATTCTCATAAATTTTCAATAATTTCATTTCTATATAGGTACAATGCCGTAGGTACCTAAGCAAAATGCTCTCCATTTAGCTGTAAGTAAGACGAAAGGTAGGCGTGTAATACTCGCAAATATACCTACATATTAGCTTTGATGTAAATAATAGAACTAAGTCAGTGTGTCAATGTAAACAGCGGTATACAATGAATTGTTACCGCACACAGTACGCAGGCTGAAAATCGGGTGTTGAGGATTTGAAGAACAATGGCTTCCGTGGAAATGCCGGTAGGTGGCGTTGAAGGTTGTTGCTTTGGAAAAATGATCGTAGATGGCGCTGTATGGATATTTTTGAATTGTTACCGCACACAGTACGCAATCTGAAGCATCGCATATTATAATCTACATTAATTTTTTGGTTTGAAAAAAGTGAGCTTTCGGTCTAGCACTATCTATTTCCTCATAGATGATTGATGATTTTGAGAGAGATAAAGACAGAACGAAACTTCGTTTCCTCTCTTTCTTTCGAAGTGCCACAATTCTCATCTCTAAGGCATGTGCATGTACCATTAGAATATGTCGATGGTCTGAAGATCGGGTGTTGCATTGCAGATTTGAAGAACAATGGCTTTCGTGGAAATGCCGATAGATGGCGCTGGAGATCGTTGTTTCGGAAAAACTATGCTAGATGGCGCTGTATGAATATCTTACATTTCAAATTTTCTTTTTAAGTACAAGGTTTTAAAAATATTAATAAAATTTTTTCACCGCTAAGCAAAGGAAAAATAATAGGTAAGTTTTCTTATAACTGAATACTAACCATAGCTTGTAGGGGCAAGCTATACTCTCTGTCAAGGAGTTTTGGCGGGAAAGCCAAAATGCGTGCCACGCTCATTTTTCATTGGACTTTTAAATTATTTATAGTGTCGCTTACTAAATAAAAACGCGTGATTTATGTAGTAAAAAGTGCATTCAGTGAATAATTCATAAAGAACAGTGAAATATTGTAGCATAGTGGTCACATCATGTCTTTACCCCAAACCTCTCTTGGTCGGCCTCACGTGGGAAACGAAAGGAGATAGGTTAAGTTAAGTTAAGCTAGGATAAGGTAGGATAAAGCATTGATAGCCGAGTGGTGAAACGCTCGGATTAATATCGACTCACTCAAGAGGTGCCGTGGATCGATTCCTGACGGCAACGGTCGTTTTTTTTTTTTTCCGTGCGCAGTTTCTGGCCTGCCATCGGACGCGTCCCCAGGTGGCGGATAGGGGAACGGCCCCCAGATATGGGGGTTACCGGTTTACCGGCGCGGACCAAAACCAGAAGTGGGGACCGCTTCGGCGGTCACGCGCGGCGGGTCGGCCACCACTCCAGGTGGCTGACGTGACCCGAAGTCCGGGTCACCGTCGGGCAACCCGGTCTCCTCATTGAGAGGAGCTGGGGGCCCCGTTTGTCTTCGGGCAAACGAGTGGGGCTAAGAGGAAGGACACCTCGCTAAAAAACCCTTGGCTGCTGCGTCTTCTTGCACACGAAGACGTACCCAGCCGGGCTCCTCCCTATGGAGGACCCACTGTGGGCCTGCCTTCGGGTGGGAATCGCTGGCGGGGGATTGGTAGGCAGGCATGCTATTTCCCATGACCCCGCCACTAAGGCGATGTCGGTGTGCCGCTGTTCGGTTTTAGTGGGTATTCCCGGCTTCGGCTGGGCGAGTCCCACACACGCCCTTCGGGGTATGGTGCGTAAATGTCATTTCCACAGCGTCAAAAAAAAAAAAAAAAAAAAAAAAAAAAAAAAAAAAAAAAAAAAAAAAAAAAAAAAAAAAAAAGGATAAGGTAGGATAAATTAAGGTAGGATAAATTAGGATTCCGTGCGCAGTTTCTGGCCTGCCATCGGACGCGTCCCCAGGTGGCGGATAGGGGAACGGCCCCCAGATATGGGGGTTACCGGTTTACCGGCGCGGACCAAAACCAGAAGTGGGGACCGCTTCGGCGGTCACGCGCGGCGGGTCGGCCACCACTCCAGGTGGCTGACGTGACCCGAAGTCCGGGTCACCGTCGGGCAACCCGGTCTCCCCATTGAGAGGAGCTGGGGGCCCCGTTTGCCTTCGGGCAAACGAGTGGGGCTAAGAGGAAGGACACCTCGCTAAAAAACCCTTGGCTGCTGCGTCTTCTTGCACACGAAGACGTACCCAGCCGGGCTTCTCCCTATGGAGGACCCACTGTGGGCCTGCCTTCGGGCGGGAATCGCTGGCGGGGGATTGGTAGGCAGGCATGCTATTTCCCATGACCCCGCCACTAAGGCGATGTCGGTGTGCCGCTGTTCGGTTTTAGTGGGTATTCCCGGCTTTGGCTGGGCGAGTCCCACACACGCCCTTCGGGGTATGGTGCGTAAATGTCATTTCCACAGCGTCAAAAAAAAAAAAAAAAAAAAAAAAAAAAAAAAAAAAAAAAAAAAAAAAAAAAAAAAAAAAAAAAAAGGATAAATTAGGATAAGTTAGGATAGAAACTGAAGAAAAAAGTTACTTAAGAGTAGGCTGTATGGCGTACTATGCCTTTGCCTTTTCCGTTCGGAAGTAGGTACGGAAAGAAGAGAACCAAAAAAAAAAAAAAACTCTCTGTCAACTTGTCATTGTCAAAATTTTTACGTCACATTGACATGTGTGTCGGGGTTTCGTCGGTAGTGGTGAAAGGCTTAACACGTGCTTTTGTCAGTGCTACGAATATTTCCGATTGCAGTGAACTTTTTTGTTGTGAAACTCGATCGAAAGTGTTCCTTGTGTTTGTGACTTAGTGTACTTGGTGTAAGGTTTGGGTTTTTTTTTGTTGTAATCGTCCTTTTGTATTGGTGTTTTAATTTTTACTTTAACATAATCCAAAATGGCCTCTAAAAAGCCTCCTGATCCTGACCCCCCAGATACTTTATCGATCTCTCCCCAGGTCTTACAATTACCCTCCCCCATGACATAACCCCAAAGGACCCTATTATGGAAACGGACACTCTTAGTCGTAAGAGGGCCGCTAGTTCGCCCCCGGTCTCTTCTAATACTAAACCTAAGATGGCAAAAAACATTCTAGGCAGGCTTTCATACACAGCCAAAGATAATTCACCGTATATCGTCAACGTTTCACTCAAAGACGAACAAACTTCAGGCACTGTGCTACAACCTATCAAGTTTGGTATGTTTTTGACAATGAATAATGTGAATAACATACGTCTCGATGGGATCAAACGTGTAGGCAGAAATCGTGTGTCAGTCGAGTTCAAGTCTTACCAGGATGCAAACAGTTTTCTTAACAATAAGATATTATCCTAACACAACTACATGGCTGCCATTCCACAATACAACATCACAAGAATGGGTATTGTGAGGGATATCCCAGTTGAATGGTCAGAAGACGAGATAATTAAGAATATCCAGGTTCCTGAGGGGTGTGGACCTGTCATCAAGGCGAGACGAATGAACAGGAAGGTGTCTTCTGCCGGTGTGACCGAGTGGAGGCCCACACAGACTGTGGTCATAACCTTTGATGGACAAATCCTACCTAAGCGTGTGTATAGCTTTTACTCGGCTCTCCCAGTTGAAAGATATACCTACCCAACAGTCCAGTGTTATAATTGTTGTCGCTTTGGCCATACCCGCACCCTCTGCAGATCAAAGCCTAGGTGCTTTAAGTGCGGTGAAGATCATCCAGGTGATGGATGTGAAGTCACCCGTGAGTTGAGTCTATGTGTTTCGTGTACTGGCAACCATTTCGCAAATGACAGTGCTTGTCCTGAATTGGGCCGACAGAAGAGCATCAAAGCTCTGATGGCGGAAAAATCGATCTCGTATGCGGAAGCAAGTCGGGTCTTTCCACCTGTTTCCAGATCATATGCAGATCATATGCTGATGTTTCCAAATCTTTCTCACGTAACAAAGTTCCCATAAATAAACCTCAACCCCTATCCCCAAGACCTATCCCAGTAACCCAAAATTCATACCGGAAAACGGTTCTTCTAAAACCAAAATCCCATACCCCCCTTTCACCCGGCTATGATAAACGGACCCATCTGAACCTCTCCCAAAATTACTCCTTTTCACCATCTAAAAATGGCTGTGCCCTTCCACTGGAAGCTCCAGAGCCAATCCTCCACAAACAGCAGGATAAATATAGTGATATTTTAAATTTAATCACAGACATGCTAATGTCTGCTCTTGCTAGCCCATCTCACTCCATACCTGACCACGTTGCATCAAAATTGACCTCCATTTTAAATTATATCCACAACATTCCATCCTCTAACATTTCTCCAGTGGAACGTGAGGAGTATTACTCCCAGGAAGCCTGATCTTTCTTTTTTAATTAATAGGTTTAAACCATCAATCTGCGGCATTGCTGAGACGTGGCTTTTGCCTGGAAGCAATTTCAGGCTGCCATGTTTCACCAGTGTTCGTGATGATAGATCTGATGGATACGGAGGATGTGCCTTGCTCATCAATAGCAAGGTATCATTCTCTCAGATTCCTCTAACCTTTGTTGGCGATAACATAAATGTTGTTGCTGTGAAGGCTGAGGGTATAAATATTTTTTCTTTTTATATTGCGCACCCACGACTTGAATATCTGTCAGTAATTAGGAATTTATTATGCAATGTTAGTGGTCCGATACTTGTCATGGGTGATTTCAATTGTCACCATTACCGCTGGGGATCAGATACTTGTGATAACTTTGGCATCGGCTTGCTGGATATATTGGATGAACACAATCTATGCCTAATCAACGATGGTAATGCTACTCGTAGGTCTCTGCCTGGTCAGAATAGTAGCTGTGTTGACTTGGCATTCTGCTCATCCAATATAGCTAGCCTTCTCATTTGGCGTCGCTTGGATATGACCTATGGAAGTGATCACTACCCCATCATAATTGAATTTCCTTCCAAAAGCACTCCTGTTAAAGTTTCTCCTCCTCTTTTAAAATACCAAATAAACTCAGCAGACTGGGATTTATATTCTAAAATCCTAGATCTTAGAATATCCTCCCTCCCAGAAGTTAACTATGCTAACGCCCAGGAATGTTTCTTATCCTTCTCCTCCACCATTGCTTCCACTGCTGATGATTGTTTCCCATCCAAAAAACCTTTTTCTGGTAAACTCCCCCACCCCGCCATGGTGGGATAGGGAATGCACTGACATGGTCAGGGCCAGGAATGAGGCTGAAAAGACAGTCAATGGCAATATGAACCTGGATAACCTCCTTACCTTCAAACAGATATTGGCCAAGTCCAGGAAATTCCTAAAAAGGAAAAAACGTGAAGGTTGGTCAAAATATTGTAGTTCGCTGGCTCCGTCCACCCCGGTTTCGGTGGTTTGGCGAAAGGTTAAAAGTTTTAGGAGCAGCTTAGCACCTACCTCCTCTTCCAACAACCTCACGGAAGAACTGGGATACCGGTTTTTTTCAAAAATCGCTCCGGCTTATGTTCCAAGTCTTGGGGAAACCAATGTTGACATCTATGATGCAGACAACATTGATGAACCAATGAACATGCCATTTAGCCTGGACGAGTTGAAAGCCGTGCTGTCCCACGTCAAAGACTCCGCTCCGGGAGTGGATGGATTCCCGTACTCCTTTATTTCTAAAGCTGGACCAAAAACTCACAAATATTACCTGGACCTGGCTAATTTCTGTTTTACTTCTGGCTTCATTCCCACAGAGTGGAAGGTTTAAGTTGTCATCCCGATTTTAAAACCAGGCAAAGATCCGAATGATCATTGCTCATACAGACCCATTGCCCTATCGTCCATACTTATCAAACTATTGGAACATTTAGTTAAAAACCGGTTAGTGTGGTTGGTGGAAAACAGGAGACTGCTTCCAACGACTCAATTTGGCTTTAGGAAAGGTCTGGGCACAGCTGATAGTGTGGGTATCCTCACGTCAGAGGTCCGGCTGGCCCTTAGCAGAAATGAGTCTGTGGTTGCTGTCTTTCTGGATATATCAGCTGCCTATGATTCCGTTCTCCTCCCTAATCTCAGGCAAAAATTGCACGAGCTGAGAATCCCGGCTAGGATTTGTCGCATCATTGGTAGCATTTTTACCAGTCGCACCATTCAACTTAGAATACCAGGGGGTGACTCTGAACAAAGATCGGTCTGGAGAGGTCTACCTCAAGGATCAGTTCTTAGTCCCCCATTATACAACATCTACACAGCTAGCTTGCCCTCTTCCCTTAATTTCGACTGTAAGATCCTTCAGTATGCTGACGATATAGCACTAATGGTGTGCGGCAGTTCCATTCAGGATGCCGCCCTTTCAATGAATGTCTCTCTGGCCTCATTAAACCAATGGCTACTTGACAATGGTTTGTCTTTAAGTGCACCAAAGAGTAAAGCTGTCATTTTTACACGCAAGCGTTCTGTTCCTCTCATCGACCTAACCGTGAACGGCCAAAGCATTCCAGTCTCAGATAAGGCTAGGTTTCTGGGAGTAACCTTGGATTCAAAGTTGTCTGGGATTGATCACATCAGCAACACGGTCAAAAAATGTGAACGTTCAGTGTCGGTCCTTAAGGCTTTGGCTGGGGTGTGGTGGGGAGCTCACCCCTACACCCTTAAACTGGTCTATAATGCTCTGACCAGAAGCGCTATGGATTACTGCAGCTACCTACTTGAGCCTTGCAATAAAGAAGCGCTAAAGCAACTAGATAGCATCCAGTCCAAATGCCTAAGGATAGTGATAGGGGCTATGAAATCATCTCCCATAAACGCACTTCAAGTGGAATGTGCTGACCCTCCCTTACATCTTAGGAGACAATACTTGGCAGATCGATTCCTAACTAAAGTGTTTTTCCTCTCATCCCATCCCTTGCTCCCAATTTTAGAACAAATTGACCTCTCTTTTCATAATTCTTCCTATTGGAACCATAAAACAGTTCCCCTACTGATAAATAGGTATAGAGAGCTTAAACGGCTCTCCGTGCCTATTTGCCAATACCCATCCCTTCCGGTCTTCTCCGCTGCATACGAGTCGATTTATTATGAACCAAAAGTCGTTTTAGGTTTAGGTATACCTAGGAATTCCCAAAACGCCAGAGATGACTTCGAGTCCGCTGTCAAGCGTTATTGGGAAGGATGGAATTTCTTTTATACCGATGCTTCAAAACTCTCTGTAACGGAATGTACTGGGGTGGCAGTTTATTATCAAAACTATAGAATAGCCTTACTGTTCCAATGTCCACCAGAAGCATCAGTTTTTACAGGAGAGTGTGTTGCTATTTTAGAAGCCTTACAGTACATTAAATCCCATCAAATAACAAGGTCAGTAATTTTTTCAGATTCCCGTAGTAGTATTCAGGCCCATAAACAAAATCAATTCCATAGCAAAATTAATAGTAAAATCATTTTAGATATAAAGAACTTGTTATTTGAATGCTACCAAAACGGCTTGGACGTTGAGATAACCTGGATCCCCGGTCATTCGGGTATTGCTGGCAATGAGTGCGCTGATTCGTTAGCAAAGTATGCCACATCGAATCCGGTTGATCAAAAGCACTACGTAGCGCATAACTACGATTTGCGGAATGGTGCCAGACCCAAGTTATTTAACTCGTGGACTGAAACATGGAAGGCGACTTCTAAAACCAAGGGCATCTACTACGCTGCCATACAGCCGGAGGTTCAGCGTAGGCCTTGGTTTTCCAAATGTCCTAAATTGTCGAAGAGAACTGTTTCCTCACTGTGTAGACTTCGACTCGGACATTGTTGTAGCCCAGTGTTCCTGGAAAAGATCCACGTCCGGGATAATTCCCTGTGCGAGTGCGGTCTTGAGGATGGTACTTTAGACCATATTTTCTTTTCCTGCTCCCTTATTAATAAATCTTTTGACCTCTATTCAAAAATTCCCAAACTCAAAATCCCTCTTCCAACTAATTTCCACACCCTACTTTCCCACTTCTCCCCTAAATTAATAAATCTTTTGGCCAGATTCTTAAATGAGAATGAGTTAAAATTTTAATTGGTGCGTAGTTTATGTGTAAATAGTCTGTATATATTATAAACTAGTTTAACTGTTGTCTCATGTGTTCTTGTATATTAGATTTTTTGTCTTACTAACCCATGTGTTTGTCCATGCAGCTATACTAACACCTACCACGAAGGGAAAAGTTCGACGGCCTGCCTTTCCTTGCTGCCGTCACCACGTGACACTGGCAGAATAGTCGAAACCGGCTCAGTTGCCAAAGAAGAAAAAAAAAAAAAAAAAAAAAAAGTCATGTGTGTCACACATTTCAAAACAAAGTGGAGCACAGTTTAATTCTGTATTTATTTACAAAACAATACACAAAATGACTGAATTAACAACATTAGCGACGATAAAGTGCAAGCAGCAAGCAATACGTGCTGTCAGGTTCAACGTGGACGGCACATACTGCCTCACATGCGGCGCAGATAAGAAAATAAAACTCTGGAATCCCCATCGGCAACTATTGCTGAAAACTTATGGAGGCCACGCAAATGAGGTCTTAGATGCTGCAGGGTCCTGTGATAGCAGTCAAATCATATCCGGCAGTGCTGATAAATCAGTTATTTTATGGGATGTAACCACAGGACAACCATTACGAAGATACCGTGGCCATGCCAGCTCTGTAACATGCATAAAATACAATGAAGAATCAACAATAGCAGTTTCCGGATCAATAGACAATACCGTATGTTTTTGGGATGTGCTAAGCCGTAGGCAGGAGCCAGTGCAAGTTTTAAAAGAGGCAAAGGACACTATTACATCCATCCAGGTTACTGACCATGAAGTTTTGACTACATCAGTGGACTGTCATGTCAGATTGTATGATATAAGAATGGCAAAGATAGTTTCGGACTACGTAGGCCATGTTGTGACATTTGGAAGTCTAACTAGAGACGGCCAATGTTATATTCTAAGTTGTAATGATAGCACTGTTAAATTATTTGATAAGGAATCTGGAGAAATATTAAACACATTTACAGGTCATGAAAGTAGAGATTATTTATTAGAAAATGCTGTTAATGAGACAGATAGTCATATTATTTGTGGCTCGGCCACGGGAGATGTGTTTTATTATGATTTAATTAGTAGTGCATGTACTCAGAAATTGAAACATAATGAAAATAGGCCTGTGGTGTCTTTAAGCCATCATCCAACTGAAAATTATTTAATAACTGCTTGTGAAGATGAAATTAAACTATGGGGAGTTCAAGCTATGGAAGAATAAAATATTATAAAAATGAAATTTGTTTATCTAGTTCCTTTCGATATCATCATCATCATCATCTCAGCGTTAATTTTTCAGCTTTGGAGTCTGGGGTCCACTTTACCAGTCTAACTGCTGATTTTGGCTTAACTTCGATATTTTCCATGAAGCGACTGTCGTCTGACCTCCACAACCCGAAGGCGATATCGAAGCATTGCAGTTAGACCAACTGTTGGACTATTGAGGGCTCCAACAACCCGTAACGACTGCCATTAGATATTCGTATAGCAACCGAGACCAACGGCTTAACGTGCTCTCGGAGGCACGACCAGACCAGTGCAAATATTCATATTCATGCATACAAATATTTGCACTACGCGGGGATCGAACCCGCGCCTCCTTGCGCAGCGGCCGCGTTTGCTACTGCTACGTCACGGAAGCTATATCTACCCATATGTTGTGTGATATACACCTATAATGATTTTTTTCTTCTAAACATTGCCCCTGCTATGTATTTCTCCTGTACTGTGATGTGTTTACAAAAGATTTAAGCTAGCCAAACAGCCAGAACTAAAATATAAATACCCTTCCTCAGGAATTGAATTATCAAATGCAAAAAAAGAAGCAATATGTCTCACTAGTACCTTGCATAGAGACCAATCTTTACACACGAGAGCACATCAAGCAAGATATTACAATCTGGCTTTCTTTAATAGATTATCAACCTTATTTATATAAGATTATGGTTCAAGGTTGATTGGGAAAATTTTACAGTTTAGGTATTTTAACCTGCTGTCATCTGTAGATATAGAACTTTAGAAGAATCCCTATTCTACTTTATAAACCTTTATTTTTACTTTATACGGAACCTCAAAACAGTTTGTTCAGAATAAGCAACTGAATCGATTCCAATCATTTTTACACCATGTTATATTTTTTCCCAAATACATTTAGAAATTTTTGCAGTGTGGTTACCGAGCGCACACAGCTGACGGTAGATCGTAGTACTAGGAGTACAGTGAGACAGGGCCGCCCCCGCGCCGCGTCGCTTCAGGCGCGTGCATTGACCATAACCAGGATTAACTTATATTATAGGTTAGTTTTTATCGGGATATTCCCACGATATCGAAATTTATGCGGGTAAAATCGGTCTTAGAAAACTTTTAGGATAGTTTTCAAAATGTTTCGAAATACTTTGGTGGCGTAAAATGCTTTTCAGCTTTTCTGCGCATAAGTTGACAACACATAAAAAGTATTTCTATTTCTGTATTCTGAATGGTAACAAGAAAACCGAACCTATACCAGCCTCGGTATAGGTTCGGTTTTCTTGTTTCAATTTTTGCTCTCACTTCGTTTGTTTTTCCATGCTACATTCTCTTCAATCTTTAGTCAACAGAATAATTGCATTGTTTTTACATGATCTTCTCAATAATGAGTCATCATCATCAACCTTTTAATCGTCCCACTGCTGGGCACAGGTCTCCTCTCATACAGAGAAAGATCGAGCGTAATCACCACGCTTGCTCAATGCGGGTTGGCGATTTGAGACTTAAAGTCCAGGTTTCCTCAATAATGAGTGATTCAGTCAATTCCTCCACAGTCCACTAGCCTATAAAATACTACAATCATCTACAATGAAATGGGCCCAGATTTGATTTTATATTGTTATACTCTTTGGTTAGGTTTTTTGCAACTTATGGTAAGGTAAAGTGTGAAAAGAACAACAGTCTTGATAATTGATATGAAAAAGGTGCAATAATGTATTGTTTATTTTTTCATTTGTTTCCACCTAACGTCTAAAGACAAGGTGTCAAAGCCATCACTTCTAAACGAAACGGAATTTAAAAATTTTGTCTATTAAAGAATTAATGTCAAAGTGCGTCAATTTAGTTTCGTTCCAAATACCACATTGCGTAAAATTATTATTTTTTGGCATGACGTTATTATAAAACGATTAATTTTGAAATAATTTATATGTAAAATCCGACGGTATACGCAAACTTTAGGGGATTTAAACCAACACTTATTTTTCTAGCAAGCCTGCTGGATATAAAGACCGAGTTTATAACTGGTTTCAATTATAATATGATCATATATACAACTTTCTATACAGTAAGTCTTGAGTTTACAAAAATGCTCAAAAATCTATTATTTGCCTGGAACTGGAACGAGTGTTCTATTTAGTTTATCCGTCGTTCCTGCGCTTCGGTTTTACGGTTTTGCCAAAGTACCCAGCTTTTGCGTTAATACGCCGAAATAAACCGTCTTGGAACTAAATGTTTAATATAAAATGGGAGCAAAGTCCTCTGAACAGACAAAGAAAACAAATAAGCCTCGTCCGCCGGTGAAATGCGATGTTTGCGGCCGTAAATTCCTCACCGTCTCTGCGTGGAAGTCGCACTATAAATTTCTCCACACTAAATCGGACCCAATTAAAGGTGTATCGTTTAAGAAACAAGAAAATGCGAGGCCGGTTAAGAAGAAGATGGTTCCTTTACATTTGTTAAAGAGGGTCAATCCCCCGCAGTTAAAGGATGTGAAGAAAAGTGAGGACTCTGGGAAAGCTGCGGAATTAGCGCCAAAATCTCCAAATGTAACTAAAAAGCCTGAATTTGAGTGCCCAGTGTGTACATTAAAGTACCCTGTGTATTTCACGGCCTTCAGACATATACAAAAGAATCATTGTATTGACAACAAAGGCGAAAAAGTGTGAGTATTTAATGATCTATGTTTACGGTATTGTAAATGTTTGCCAAAGCCTTGGGTAAGCATAGTGCTTTTAGTAATCACTAAGCTACAAAAGCTTGCTCAGTCTTGAAAATAATAATCTTGTGTATAATATACATATAACCAACCATACAAAATGTAACAACATGCAACAAGTTTTCGTCTTAAAAAAAACTTAAAAAAAATCCTGCCTGATGGTAAGCAGTGATGCAATTGTTGATGGTAAAGTGTGCTATTTTATTACAATACAGTTTTCAAATAGTTAAAAACTGCCTGAAGACTCCATGAGACAGAATCAACCTAGTCCACAAGTTAAAATTTAAAATCCTGATTCTCTTATAACAATTATTTATTTTTACCTAGTTATAAGGATATGTAGATAATTAATATAATCTTTTTTTTATCTGTGTTCTGTCTTTTGAAATTTTGGTGACTCCTTAGTCATACAGCACATTTGCTCTTTTCAGGCGATTGATTCTGTTTCGCATTAAAAGCATGCTTGCCAAAAGGTTGGGATGGAGCTTTAATCATTCAGCATAGTTATCTGAGTATTGTTTGGCTTCTTCAATGACAGTCTTCATATTTAGGTACTCGTGTATCTCAGTGTTACGTGTGAACCAACCTGCACCACTTATGGTCCTGAGAATGTTGTTTTGTGCTCTTTGGAGGCAGAGTATGTTCGGTTTACTGGCCGAGGACCGTAATTGAATCCCGTAGGTCCAAATTGGTTTTATGACTGAGCTATAGACTTAAAGTGTATTACTTAGGGACAGAGTTGATTGCTTGCCAAGCATCCATAAGAGATTTTTAAATCGATTATTTACTTCATTCTGTTTGTGCTTAATATGGTCTTACCAGGTCATATGTTGGTCTAAGTAAAATCAAAAGTATTTGACACATATGCTTGGCGGTAGAGGATCCTGGCCAAGTTTGACTGTTGGGCACAGCTTCTTTCTCAGTGTGAATGTAATATGGTGTGATTTAGGGGTGCTCGCTTTTACACGCCATCTTTGCAACCACTCGTTGGTTTGTTGAGCTGGTTTTGTAGGTAACTACTAGCTTTGTCTGGATTGTTACTGGATGCAAGAAATGCGGCCTCATCCGCGAAGGTAGCAACAGTTACGTTAACAGCTTGAGGTAAGTCATGAGTGAAAATGTTGTACAGCACTGGACCAAGGACCAAACCCTGTGGTACTCCCGCGCGGCAGGTATGTAGAGAAGATCTCGCACTATGTTGCTTGACTTGAAACATTCTCTCATTTAGGTATGACTTCATCAGAAGATAGAATGAATGTGGAAGGTTTTTTTTATTTTATACAGTAGGCCATTATGCCATACTCGGTCAAAGGCCTGCTGGATGTCGATGAAAGCTGCTGAGCAATACTCCTTCTTTTCAAGGCATTCTCTGATCGTGTAGTAGACTCGGTGCACTTGTTCCAGGGTTGAATGATCATTGCGAAACCCGAATTGGTGGTTAGGTATAACGCTGTTTTCATCAAGATGTGGTTTTAACCTGGTCAAGAAGATTCTTTCCCATAACTTCGACAGTATTGGTGTGAGGCTAATTGGTCGGTATGAAGTCACTTCATTGATCGTTTTGCCATGCTTGTGGATCATTACTATCTGCGATAGTTTCCAGAGGGAAGGGAAGTAGAAAACTCGTAATGTTGCATTAAAGAGATTTGTTAGAAAAACAATACACTTCCTAGGCAACTCCTTCAGTATCTTTGGTGTAATTAAGTCAAAGCCAGGAGCTTTATTTGATACGAGATTGGCGATCTCCTTGGCTAACTCTCTTGGAGATGTTGGTCGCAAAAGAACGCTCGGTCTGGTCGCTTGATTTAGGAATGCATCTATTTCAAGGTCATCAGGGCCATCGTTTTCATTAGGCTTGAATACATTGGCTAGGTGGGCTGCAAATGCTTCTGCTTTTTCGGAGTCAGTACGTGCCCACGAGTTACCTGATTTGATTGGAGGGAAACATTGTTGGGGTTGAGTCATTGACTTTGTAGCCTTCCAAAGAGAATGGTAGCCGCTTGAATTTGGAGATAGCAAGAGTTTTCTTTAATTCAGCAATCGCACCGTTCAGTCGCGTTTTATCTTCTCTGATGCGAGAGAGCTGCCATACCCTACGCAGTCTACGTTTTTCCAATATTTTGTTTCTAATTTCGACTGGTATTGGTAATCTACAGGATGGTGTAGCGAGTGCAGGAGTATTATGCCAGGCTGCGACCTGAATAAGATTTGTGATATATATGCACGCTTGATCAATATCTTCAGGAGTTTTTAGTGAACACTTTAGATTTATATTGGATTCCAAATAGTTGCGGAAATCATCCCAGTTACTTTTTGCATTGTGCAATTTATCATTGTCCGTTTCACGATTTATGATCGTTGTGCTTACCATTAGCTTTACCGGAGTGTGGTCAAAAGAACCCTCCAGGCTGGATTCAATATGGACCTTCAAATGGCATATGTTTTTGGTGATAAAAAAGTCCAGCAAGTCCGGTGTCTTTTGATTGTCTGTAGGCCAGTAAGTTGGTTCACCAGTAAATAGAGGGATTAGCCGACGCTTCTTTTTAACTCCCGACCCCTCGTTACGCTTAATCTTGACCCCAAGTACGTATGCTTCGCATTCCAGTCGCCGCCAGCCATGAATCGATTACCCAGGGACTGGAAGTACTTCGTAAACATTGCTTCATTTATGATGTATCGTGGTGGACAGTATACCGCTGAGAGGTTTAAGTAGCCAGAGCCATCTTCCACACGCACTGGAGTAGCTTGCAAGTAATTGGATTCATAAGATGATAATAGACAGTGCTTCAAGCTATTTTTAATAGCAATTGCTGAGGCAGCGTGGGCACCTCCATCGGGATGTGACGTGAAGTAGACACTGTATCCTGGAATGGATATTCGACCTCGGATATGAAGCATGCATCCAGCTTGTTAGACTTGAGGAAAGTTTCCAGTTCAAGAGTGTTTGCTGCAAGACCATTGATGTTCCAGGTTGCCACATGGAGCATTGTCATTTTGACAGTTTAGTGACGAGTGTGGTGATAAGACCCAGCATGGAACTTATTTGTTGGATTAGAAGATCAATTTTTTCGCTTTGTTTTAAAAGCATGATTTCTAGAGCAGGATTCAGGTGGTAGTGGTCAGGATTACCATAGTTTAATGTTGATGTTTCGGTATTTTCAACTACTGCTTGAGCGAAGTTTTGTGCTGTGAAGTTTGGTTTTCAACAATCCGATGTGGCAAGCGTGGTTCTGGTTCGGTGATTGAAGTATCAGGTAATTTCGTGGTAGGCTGGTTTGTTTTTCTTGACCTTGGGTAATGGTTTTGTCTCCGAACCACAAACTCCTTGTAAATTTGACAACCTTTGTAATTTGCTGGGTGATCGCAAGAGCAAAGCGCGTTTTAGCAGGTGTGTTTCGATCTTTTTTATCGCACTCAGAAGTTTTGTGGTTTTCTCCGCACTTAACACGTCTAAAAGGCCTCATGCAATTGTTTTTCGAATGTCCATGTTCTTGGCAGCGTTGGCATTGGAAAATACTCTTGGATTTACGAGAATCTTCTGGTTTTATTTTTTGATTATATATGTACCTAAAGGATGTTTTTTACTGCTGGATTATTATGATCTGGTTCTAGGTTGAATGTGGAAGTAGGTTTTTTGTCTGGCCCAAAACGCGCGTTAATTATTTCACCCCTCACTTTGTTTCAAGAAGCTTCAATGGCTTCAATGATGGCATCGTGCGCTGTAGTGTGATGGAGATTTTTGATGACTATCCGATAGCTTTTAGTCTCCATTGGAGTAAATGTATAGCCAATAAGTCCGTTTTCTCGACTAATTGAAATTATTTTTTTGTATTCTTCCACATTACATGGAAGTACATGCACAATCGGTGGAGGTTTGTTAGGCTTTTCAGGGATATTATTAGACAGAAGTTAATAACGTTCCCGTTAAAAAACAGGAATCCGTATGCTACCTTGGTATGGTCTTAGAGAGGAATTTTTCATTTATCGAACATATAAAAATAGTTGGCGAAAAAGCTAAAAGGAACTTTTATGCCCTAACTAGAATATCCAAAGCAACTTGGGGTCTATCATTCCCAACTTTAATAACTTTATATGGAGCTACCTACTTAGGATGTATGTGCTACGGTGCACCTGTTTGGGCCGATAGGGCCAACATAGGGGCGGCACGACGTAAACTGCTTCAGAGCCAACGTTTGGCATTGATATTTTTATGCAAGGCATATAGACCAGTCAGTACTGAAGCCTTACCGGTACTGGCAGGTGTACTTCCAGTCGATCTTGAGGTACAGCGGCACCTCCATCTATTCTTTCCATCCGTTGGCGATCGGCTGGATAAGACGTGGCTGGAGATTGACCACTGCGTTGTCCAATTTCTCACAGGTCATGGCAACTTTAAAAGTAAACTATATTCTTTTAAACTTGTCCCTTCGCCTTTGTGTCAATGTTCTCAATCGAAATGTGAATTTGAACAGTCCGCATATCACATCTTGTGGGAGTGTATTCTTTGGCAGAATGAACGCAATATTATGTTGGATAGTGTACAGGTTATATCCGCAGTCGTTTATTATACGGACCTTGTAGAAACTAGAACCAATTTCCGTGCGTTCAGGCGCTTTTGCCATACCTATTATTAAAATCAATTGTAACAGCACATACCTACTTAGGACCCATTAACTTAATCAAATTTTATTCCGTGGGGCTTGGCAATCTGGGCTTCTCCCAGTTGCAATAATGTCCCTTTGTGCCGATTGGCCTAGTTCTGTTCTGTCTCCTGCTTCTTATGGAGGGAAGTGGAAAAAAAATGTTTTTATTCTTACTCCTCCGCTATTTTTTTTCTGATTAATTTCGTTGCGGGACCCAGGACAGTTGAATCGTTTCTCAATAACTCGTCGAGCTTCATTGCACGGCGTTTTTCTCTTTTTTTTTTCTTTTGTCCCAATAAAAAAAAAAATTTAGTGCCCGAATTGTCGACAGGATCCAAGGATAGGTTTCCAAACCTGTTCCTTGTTGCTGTTCTTTCAGTCTGTGGAGGTGACTCATTTATTTTCCTTTTTTTTATTAAGGCGAGGCGAAGGAACAAGTTGCCAGGGTGGTGGAGATGGATATTGAGCATTATCCACAGAAGTCGTTTCTTGTTGGGATTCATCCTCCAGCTCTATTATTTCAGCTTGATTGCTTTGAGTTGATGTTTCAGTGTCACTGAGAAATGAGGACGTTTGTTTAATAAATAGACCGGGATGGAATACTTGTTGGGTGAAGATCGGCTGATTCGCTTTTGAAGATTTATTGTTGGCCATTTTTAATTGGTCGTTGTTTGGCAACATTTTTTTGGCTCATGATAGAATTTTATTTTCCTAGACTAGCAACACTGCTCCAAGTCATGATGACATTATTGACGTCTAGTGACGTTATAATTTTTTAATTTAATTTATGTAGGTAGGTGGAGAAAACTTAAGAAACGCAAGTGTCACCCTTGGGTTTTATTCACTGTTTTTAGTCTAAATCACTGATAATTTTAGCCACCAATAATTACACAGTGTAATCACTCACTCGGGTTCACTTTGGTAATGTTTCTAAACACAAACACTAGATTTATGCACAGAATCACTTATAACTTTAGACAGCGCGCCTGCGCGTGTTGACACCTTGACGGGTAGTTACTATTTGATTTTATTTTTAATATTATTTAAAAAAAAAATTGTACCTGTCTATAGACCCTTTGTACCTTCGGTTGGAGCACAAAGGGCTGAAGTGAAATCACAAGATGTTTTTAATTATTCACTAAAAAATATTTTTCCAGTCTGCCAAACTCACCGCATCTAGTAAAGCCAATACGCATTGAGACCTGTGCATCATGCAGTCAAGAGATTCGTTCAACAATACCGCATGACTGCCCTAAAATGCAGGCGAATAAGGACCAGTACTTATGCCTGGGATGCGACCAAGTGTTTTGCGGTCTCATGTTATTTCAAAATCACGTCAAAGGATTGCATGCAGATGAAGCTCAGAATTATTTCTTCCCAAGGAGAAACGGTATGTATTATACCTTAAGTCCCAAACCCGCTAACTCAATATAACCAAATTTCTCAGGAGATGCTTAAAACTGTACATTTTTATACATCACTTAAGGAAAAATCTAAAATAACATTGTTAGAAAATATTGTAAGCTAGTAGTTTTGATAATGTAGACTCCATTTTTACTATTAATTAAAATACCATCATATTTTTAGGAGTTAAACAAAAAGAATGTCTTTTTTTTATAAATTTGGAGTGGTTAAAACACCAGCCTCTTAAGTATGGGTGTGCGGGTTCAATTCCAGGTCAGGCAAGTACCAATGTAACATTTCTAACTTATAAAGGGTGGCGTGCCCACTCATACTTGAGATTGAGAGGCTGGTGTTTTGACCACTAGACCACCACAATTTAAATAGAGTAATTACTATCAATGGTTTGTCATGTTACATTATTTGGTCTTATATTATACAAGTATAGTAGACCTTTGACACGGAGTCATTTTAATTCCAAATAATGATTAGGAACAAAAGCAACTAGATTAAGAAAATGCTTGTTGGTCAAAGTGTGAAATGAACGTGATGTGTTTTACAAAACTTTTCCCTTTTCAGAATTTGAAGCCTGGAAAGCAGACTTGCAAGAAACAACCAATGTTGACTATGTGCGTCTCAACAAACAGAGAAGGAAAGAAATCTACCACTGTTCTTACCAGTCCACAGCCTTATCATCAGCAACAAGACTTTGTCCAGCCTCAATAATTGTGAGAGAATATTCTAAAGGAATCCACGTATGTTATTTTAGAGAACATTGCGGACATACGGTTACAAGCGTTCCGTTAAAAAGTCACAACCAGTACAGCATATCATTATACACAAAAGAAACTGAAGATTCAACATTAGAAGTGGAAGAATACAATGAATTGTACATACAGTTCAAAAACATGATAATGGGTATTCTGAATGACGCAACCAAAGCTGATGTTGCTACACTCAGAGATCTGTTAGGCAAAGCGCTTGAAATGACCACAGTACTGAAAGACCACAGCAAGGAAGATCATAACTCGTCGTTGAACATCAAAAGCTTATCTGATGAACAAATTTCCAAGTCTTTAGATAACTTGAAACCTAAAAGTAAACGCAAACAAAGCTTGGAGAATAAAAATGAGACAGTGGTTGCAAAGAAAATTAAGAAAACCCCTTCCATTATTGAAAACGGTGTGGCAGGACGGCTCAGGAGAAACAGTTCTGCGGTTAACAAGTCTGTATCATTCAATAAAAGTATACCGAATGAGAAAGAAGAAAGCGTGTTATCAAATATAACCATGATAAAAAAGAATGAGATAACAACTGACAAGGAATTACTAGAAATATTAGAAGAGGATATTGGGGTTACTCCAAAAAAATTGACACCGAAAAATTCCAATGAACCTTTAAAGGGTGCTCTCAAAAAAGCAGAAATTGAACCCCAAAAGACAGAAGAGTTAGTTGTTAAAAAATCAGATGACCTCCCAACGAGATCACTGATTCAATCTCCATCATCCTTCAATGAATCATACAAAAATTTTGTTGATCAAACCTTCAAATACGTCAGAGACCCTAGACCAAAAGAAAGTACACCAAAAACAAAAGCGAATGTCAAGAAAAAAGAAATAATGAAAACTAAGATTGGACAGTTTAAAGTCAAGCCGTCTTCACCTAAAACTTCTCCGAAGTCCCCTAAAATAACAAAAGAAGTTATAAAGGAGGATATCAAAGAAGTGTCCTTTACTCCAGTAACTTTTAAAGTGAAGCCAGATATAAAATATGTGGTTAAAGAACAAGAAAATGACTGCAATATTTTAATTTTGAAAATTTGAATGGACTGTGTTATTGTGATATGGATTTTGACAGCTTTGTTTTTTAACTACGGCCCAGATAAGATGATTTACGCGCGTAATCAAGATACTAGATTCTGTTCAAATTATTTAGACTTTTAGTTAGAATCACTAATGCAGTGAAAGTAATCATCAGCCTGGAGCTGATGATCCACTGCTGGATATAGGCCATTCAATTCTTCGGGTGTTGCGATGTGTGCCGGGTACGATGCGCCAAATGTTGTTGTGTTGGGAGTTTGGTCGTGGAGGGTCTTCAGATCAATCTCCCTTTGGCGCAGCATCGTTGGTTGTGTTGTTGGGTTTAACATTGCATCACCTCGCTCAACTGCCGTCTTCCATCTTCCTTCCTATTCGCTCAGTTTTTCTGAGTGGATAGGCTCTTAATAAACTAGCGCGCTTTACCATCAACGATCGCATCACTGCTTTCCATCAGGCGGGATTGCGGTCAAGCGCTAGTTTATAATTATTAAAAAAAAAAAACCTCATTCTGTTTCTACCAGCCATCCTGCGAAGATCGTTGCTCCACCTAACCTGAGGGCGTCACACCTTACGTTTACCGATTAGCGGTCTCCACTTTAGACCACGTCTACTTCAATGGTCATCGGTTCTACGGCTAATATGGCCGTCCCATTGCTACTTCAGTTTGCTTATTCTGTGAGCTATGTCTACAACTTTGGTTCTCTGCGGAATCACCTCCTTGCGGACTCGATCCCTCAGAGAGACTCCAAGCATAGCCCGTTCCATAGCTCGCTGAGCGACCTTAAATTTGGGGATCAGCCGTACCGTGAAAGCGATACGATAGTCAAAAGTTTATTCACTCTATTAAATTAAAAATTTAGGCAATAAAAAGGCAATTGTGGTACTGACCTATAGATGTGATGTGGTGTCGGGTTGGTCACGCTCACGCAAATTCAGTGTTTTTTCCCCACCCAAAAAAAGTACTCAAAATCGCTACAAAAGTTTTAACTTCAAAAATTCTTCAGTTTACTTGCTAGCACTGCACTCTGGTGGCCAGATCCATTTGTTTAACATCATTCCAGCCGAAAGATATCCAGTGCTGGACATAGGCCTCCCCGAAGGATCTCCCGCGATCTTCGCCAAGTCGTCGGTCCACCTTTTCGGGGGCCTACCCTTGCCGTCTTCCGGTGCGCGGTCGCCACTCGAGAACCCGTCGGCCTCATCGGGTATCTGTATTGCCACTTAAGTGTTGCAATTCTTCGGGCTATGTCGGTTACTCTCGTTCTTCTACGGATTTCCTCATTTCTGATTTGATCACGCAGTGAAACTCCAAACATAGTCCTCTCCATTGCCCTTTGAATAGAGTTTAGTATCTCTTCTACCATATCTACACATGTAACTTGCCTTATCTGGACTTAACGCTGAGGTGAAGTTTTATGCTGTCTATAAGAATCTAAAGCGTTACCTGAATCGTTGAGGCAACAATTCTTCGAGTATTCGTTTGGAGGTGTTATTTTAATGGTTGACCTATGACTTGAGTTGGTCATATTTTAGTACTTCTAGTATAAAATGTGAGCTTTTTGACAACTGTTTGACTCTCTTAAAAATAAGAAAAGATCTTGATGTATGCAACGTTATTTTTTTTTTTAATGCAAAACCCGAAACACGGTGTCCAATATTTTTAAGTAAAGAATCTATGTATAAAATTTCAAAAGATATCCTGAGAAACCACAAAGTTATGAGCTTGTTATATTACTTTTTTGTCCCAACAAAAATATGGTCAACACACCGTTCACCCGCCCGCGCCCACAACGACGCGGCGCGGAGTGACCTGTCTCACTGTGCCCCAAGTACTATCATCTACTACCAGCTGTGCTGTACGCTCGGTAACCACACTGCAACAATTTCTAAATATATTTGGGAAAAATATAACATGGTGTAAAAATGATTAGAATCGATTCAATTGCTTATTCTGAACAAACTATATTCAGGTTTCGTATAGAGCAAAAATAACGTTATATACTCGTAGATTGGTTATGAATTACCACCACAGTTCAAAAACAGAGCTTTTGAAGAAGAACCAGATCAATAATAATTTTGCTAATGATGCTAATTGTTTGTACAATATACAGGAGATTTTTTAACTAGTGCGCAACCTTATCCTTTAGAATTTAGTATCTACATAATACTGAACAATGCTACGTTAATATTTTAAAAAATTCGTCCCGCCATATGTTTTGACATATAGGTATTACGAAAAATAGATTTGAAGTTCGCAACTTTTATATTTTCAAAGTCATTATTTGCCTATCTTTTCGATTTTTGGCTTTTCAGATGTTTTGTCAAAAAAAAAGTGAATAATATTTTTTTTTAACTAAAATTAGTATAATATTTGCGGACCTGGGGATATGAACAAAAACTGCATATCACATGTGCGAATATTATTGTTTTTTTTACAGATTGGATAGAAGTAGGTCGCATGCATGCGTGGCCGCAATTTTAAGAAAATGGCGCGATTGTTTGTATGCCTGCCAGGCTCCTATAAAAAAAAAATTCCTTGCTGAATTCATGGTTAGTTTGTGCACAGATTAAAAATGTATAATCTTTTGTTATCATGTCCAACTTCTGTCATTTATAAACGTTTTAAGAGTGAACGACAAATATTGTTTAATTTTTCGTTTTGTTTATTTTGTTTTTTTTTAAGAATTGTGTTCATAAATGTAAGGCTCGGACTACACTCGCAAAAGGAACTGTTGTAAACTGGCCGGGAATTAGATCTATCCTCGATTGTGTAGTCCGGGCTTTAGATAATAAAGATTTTATATATAGTCTAGAATTAGTTATTAATTGTTCTGTAACGATGTTTGTTTTTAAGAGGATAAGTTGGCCTAAATCTTTAAATTAAAATCTCGTTCCAAATTAATTATGGAATGCGCCGATTTCATTTAGCGAGCATAGTAGCGAGTACTGACCTGTATTATAAAAGTAGGTAAGTAAACATACTATAGAAAATGACAGTGGTTTGTTATGCCGAATCTAAAAGCACCCCGGTCGAGCAACAAAAATTTACACAATGGCGCCAAATCTTCTGTCTCTTGTTTCTTTCTTTATTTTTTGGCTTCGCACGGTCTGTGCATTTAGCCAATGTCAAGTAATTATGAATTATTCATGTAGAAGAAGACTGCAGCGTGACCAGTCTTACGTGTGAGGTTTGGGACTAAGTCATGATGTGGCCACTATGCTGCGATATTTCACTGTTCTTTATAAACTATTTACTAAATGCACTTTTTACTACATAAATCACGCACTTTTATTTACTAAACAACACTATAAATAATTTTAAAAGTCCAATGAAAAACGAGCGTGATACTCAGCTTGACTTTCCCGCCAAAACTCTTGTCTCTTGTTCACAAACTAAAGTAATTTTAAGGTCAGTGCTGTCATTTGTTTCTATTTCATTAAAAAATGGTAGAAGTTATATATTACGTTGGTCTTGTCACATTACAATACTTCATAGACACATTAGACGTGATTTAAAATATGGCGACCGTATATACGTCAATTTCATCAGACGCGGACTAAGGAAAGGACTAAATAAATATTTATCTTCTGTCCTTTTCTTAATGAACTAGAAAGAAAAAGATGCACTAAACTTAAATTTACTTGGTGAACAAGGGAATGTGGGACATTATCCCAAATTATTGTTGTTTTAAATTATCATCTCTGGTTTAGGTCTAAATCGTGAAATAAGACCGAATAATTTGTTAGAAAATGGCAGACATTATATTTCGGCAGTAAATAATAAGAGTATTTTTACTCACGCTTTACTTTCGGTTAGGAAGTGTACTGACACGCTGTGAATGTGTGAGTGCAACAGCTCCTGTTATCGACACACGACCAACATGTGGCCACTGCGGCTGTGTGCGTGTGCCGACGTACGTATGTGTGCGTGACGTACTAATGCTAATCGTCTTCATTCCCAGCTTGTTTTTACACTTTGTTAACACAAGTATAATGCGCAACGCATCGTGGGATAAAAATACTGTAATCATACAACAAACATTGCGCGCCTCCTGATGCTCAATTCCAGTATTTAGATTGTACTTTACACAAATATCATAAAGTTCATTATGCTTTGTACAATTTCATTGAGCCTATAATCACCAGTAGCTAAGTCCTCCCGTCAGGTATTATTTTATGTATAATTAATTTAAAAGCTCATTCGTGTATAAAATGAAGCAAATATTTGATATATTTCATACAAAATTAGTTTACAACGCTTTTCTGTATGCACATGAGTGTAAGCTCTGAATAAAAAAAAAATAAGACTTACGTCTTGTAAAACTTGCTGTCAAAATTATTAGTTCCACAGACGGCCGCGTTGCTGCCAGCGCCAAAATGGCGGAAATTGTATTTGTTCCTTTTGTAATTAAATTGATATTGGAGTAATTAGCAGTATTGCAAAAAATATATAATGTTTGGAAGTTGTATTATGAACTTTTATTGTGTAGAATTTAAAGTTAATTTTCCATAAACTCTTATTTGTTAAATCAGTTGTTTTTTTCTACGATTGTTGACTAATAAAATTATTAATTCTTCACTCATAGGACGAAGTCACAGCACTGGATTGCGGCATCGCATCGCGAAAACCACTATAGACATTAATGGACTTTTGAGTATGTGTCGTTGTGTGGAGACAGTAGATTAGTAGCCAAAGGCTGTTCAATATTTTAAAGTTTTCTATTCCCGCCTCTTTCATCTTTTCTTTTTTAATTATATTTATAAGAAAAAGTTGAGCTTCGTCGTTCGATATTTCTTTTTTTTATTATTGTACAGCCTTTGGCTACTAATCTACTGTAGATTAGTAGCCAAAGTCTGTACAATATTTTAAAATTTTCTATTCCCGCCTTTTTCAACTTTTTTTTTTATTATATTTATAAGAAAAAGTTGAGCTTCGTCGTTCGATATTTCTTTTTTTTTTTAAACGTTGCTTCACGCTAGTATTTTCTCCTGTATCGTGGGTGCGTTTACATACTTATAAACTCACATATACAAACAGCCAGACCCGGAACAACTACCATACAAATATTTGTTCCGTGCGGGAATCGAACCAGCAACACGCGGCACAGCAGTCAATAGCTTAACCACTGCGCTTACTGTGCAAAACAAAAAATTGATGACTATTATACTCGTACGAAGACAAGGCCTTATGTCATGGGCTGAATGCATTATGTCTCTTGCCAGTATGATGGTTAGATGTACGCGAACTTTTTGAAAGAGTGAAGTTTTTTTTTTATTATTACTTACCGCCCTAGGGCTTTTCTGGCTACATTATTGTCCTAGAGCGCTAACAGGTCACCTACAAGCCCCATTTAGGGGTAATAGGACCTACTTACCGAATATGAGTATTTTTTTTTTTTTGCGATGTGACGCCGTTGCGCAGTCTTGTGGCCTCTCCCATACTCGCTACCGATGCGTGCTTGACCAATGAACCACTAAACTATCAGTAGCAACGGTTCAACTATCTACGTTGAATAAGATTTTTTCTTGAATCATATTATCTTTTTCTTCAGGCTATAGAGGTAAAGGCTTTCCACAATGACCGGCCTTGTTCTGCCCGCATCCATCAGCTTCCAAGGCATAGGTCCACCATGTCGGGGGCCACCTACCTACGCTGTGTCGTCGGTACGTGGCCGCCACTCCAGGAACTTACTGCCCCATCGGCTATTCTGTTCTACGAGGAATGTGCTCACTTCCACGAGCTATATCGGTGACTTTGGTTCTTCTGTGAATCTCCACGTTTGTGATTCGATCGCGCAGAGTAACTCTCCGAGCAACTCTTTCCTTCGCTCGAATCATATGAAGCAATGGATTAGCGATATCGTTCAAAATTATTCGTTTTGTGTTTGAAACTGTGTTACTTAAGGTGCAGATGTACATATCTGCGTAATTATATCAATATTAATATGTTCTAAGTGTCGGTACAGATTGTATTTTGTAGTTTTGATTGCCACCTTGGGAAGAAGACTTTCCCCCTTATTCATAAACGCTGCTTAAAGTTAACTAGTAATTAGCGATTCTTTAACCATACATTTTTGACCTTTTAACGTTATTTAACTTTAATCATCGTTTACTGTGGTGTTAATTCATAAAGGAAGATTTAAGTTAAGTGACGTTAAAAGGCCAAAATTGTATGTTTAAAGAATTGCTAATCACTAGTTAACTTTAAGCAGTGTTTGTGAATAAGGGGGTTAATGTTATGTGATACTTGGTCCGCCCCGGGGTTTCATCCGTGGAAGTCTCGTGGGAATATCGGGATAAAAGGTATCCTAGGTATGTGTTATTCCTGGTCATAAACCACCTGTATGGCATTATGGCATTTCGTAGTTGACTTTGAGAGGCCGACTACTTAAGCGGAATATTTTTTTTTTTGCCTGAAAGAGTAATAGACATCTATCCAAACTCACAAACTTTCGCACTTTTAATATTTATAGGATTGGAACGTGTTAGTGGCGCCATCTATATAAAAAAAAATAAGGCCGCTTATCCTCTTTTTGAATTGAACTGTCGTATGTAAAAATTGACTGTACATTACATGAATTAATAATAATAAATTTGTAATTTATATTCTTGTTTTATTTTTTAACCCTTTTTGAGTGTTTAATTTCATCACCATCAGGTCCGTCTTTTCAATTAGACACTCAAGTGCCCAGGGCCCCGTGACCTTCCGGGCCCGCCCTGCTCTCATAAAATGTCATTCTTTGCAGCTACGGTTCCATTCCACGTATTATTATGGTTCAGTAAATAAATAAGATACTTGAAAAATTATGAAATATTAGTAGGTATGTTCTCTCTGCAATTCCCAACCCGCCTGTCGAGCGTGGCGATTATGGCAATGCTTCCCAATGGAATGAGAGCCTTGAGGGAGGCCTATGTCCAGCAGTGGACCTCTATAGGTTTAAAAGAAGATGCCCTCTCCAATCTGCATATGGCCCAGGCCTAGGGCTTCCGATAGGTTAAAGACTACCTTGATCACCATTACTCCAAAAAACAAGGAAAACGTGTTGAGGAAACTCGTATTTCAAAGAATCAAAAATATGAAGACGTGTGAAATCCACGCATCCACTTGGGGGTCGTGCTATGACGTGTTAATGCCATCATTGTGCCGATGTGAAAAAGGGACAGCGCTATTCTTCCTGTGTAGCTGCATCTTTGTCTGACATTGGACCAACGATGATATGGACACACGGCGGCAGGTTAAGCCAACCGAATCTATTAAATATTCCCAATCAACATTCAACGTTACGATACTTCAGCGATAAAGTTCATTTATAAAAGAAATTTTTGAAATGGGTAGACGGACAGACATGTCAAACTTAAAACAACCTGTTTTTGCGTTGGTGGTTAAAAATTAAAATCAAACTTATTGTAAGATGTTATTTAGATCAAGTTTGTTTTTTTAATCGTTGGTTTAAACCACCTAAGTATATAAATCACAGCTTAATTTAGTTCTTTAGGTAGGTACCGTTGTAATTTTTTTAAATTTCGATCTTTATAAATTTCGAAATACAAATACTGACTAAAAGGTTAAGTCTGAAATTAACGTTACATTTCGTTTTGTAATAAAGGCGATGATGATTATTTTTCTTCATAGGTATTTTCGTTCATGGTCTCAATTCACATTAAATGATCCGCAAACTTCTCTGTATGAGAGGAAACTTGTGCCCAGCAGTGGGGTGATAAAAAAAGGTTAATGATGATGATCCTCAGACTGGACTGCGCGGTATCTGCTCCGGCTATGACGTGTTAAAACCATCATTAAACCATTGTGAGATCGGCATAGTACTATTAATCCTGTATAGCTCCATCTTTGTCTAATACTGGAAGCCAACTTTACCATCAACTATTGCATCACTGCTTACCATGAGGCGGGGTTGCGGTCATGCGCTAGTTTATAATTAAAAAAAAAAGCGTGATGGTTTTAACATGTCGTCGTAAAACTATTTACGGCCACTCGATATGCATGATATTTTGCAAATGGATAATGAATTATACCACAGGTTTGATAGAGATATCTCCTCAATCACATCATAGACAAAAAAGTTTGAATTTCAGAACGAAACGTAGAACTTCAGTGTAAATTTCAAATTTCAAAATATGTCAAATTGTCAACGGCAACCCCTGGTGCTGGGTGGGTTGTTTGTTTTGAGTATTGTTTGAAAACAGAAGTTATTGTGTGCAATTTCATAATACTGAAGAGGAAATAGTTGTTAGTTATTATATTGATATACTCTTTGGTTGTCAGTTTAATCAAATTACGAGCAAGGGATACAACGGACGAATAAAATGCAGCGCGCTACCAAGGACAGTAAGTATCACTCAATAAGTTATTCTTGTTTGTTTATTATGTATATTTAGATAAATAATATTAATAAATTTAAATTAAAATAAAAGAATATTCAGTTTTTTTTTTTAAACTGAGTCCTAATTTACAGATTTATATTGAATAAACGCAATCAGTCATTGCTATATAAACTTTTTAACGGTTTCAGTACATTACTACAAAATATTGTTAAAATTACTTGTAAAATCTCTTTTGTTCATTACTCTTTAAGTCTTTCTCATGCTATGCACTCAATTGATAAGTTTTTCGTACAAATCACGCCTGTAAACATGTTTTCATTCTCTAAACATCGTAAATTCTCTCTTAATTTTTTTTTCTTCTTTCCAGAGATATGCGAACTTAGACAAATCATAGCCAGAATGCCTTTGCAAGTAATTTGTGTCGCCGCGCTGCCAGAATTCCGTGTGCGTTGGCGGGAACTGTCACAAGCAGTCCGTAATGCACGGCTGCCCATGCAACCAGCCAGTATTTCTAGGGTACTGTGCAAACATGTGTCTAAAGTCCTTACCTCAGAAGAAGTTGAAGATATTGTTGCACGGTTGAGGCTAAAATGTTAGTATACAACAGAACATACCTTCATCATCATCATCAACCCTTTTATCGTCCCACTGCTGGGCACAAGTCTCCTCTCATACAGAGAAGGATTGAGTAGAATCACCACGCTTGCTCAATGCGGGTTGGTGATTTCAGACTTAAAGTCCAGGTTTCCTCAAGATGTTTTCCTTCACCTTCAGTCATTGGTGTCCAAGATATACTTAGAAAGTACATATAACTTTAGAAAAGTTACATTGGTACTTGCCTGACCTGGAATCGAACCTGCGCACTCATACTTGATAGGCTGGTGTTTTAACCACTAGGCCACCACAACTTTTTAAACATACATTAATGAAGTAAAAATTTCTTAAGCAACCTGGATCACTTTTATTGGATGGGGAATAGTATTGAATTCACGTGTGACTGACCGACCTGTCCCCGTGATTGTTACAGCAAGTTATACATATGTATACTGTGCAATGGTATAGATTGCGTGAAACAGTTTTCAATTCTGCCAATCAGTCTCACAACTACAATTTTTTTCTACAATATATAAATATATACGGACAAATCACACAGATTGAGCTAGCCCCAAAGTAAGTTCGAAACTTGTGTTATGGGATACTAACTCAACGATACTATATTTATAATAGATAAATATATAGATAAACATCCAAGACCCAGGCCAATCAGACCTAGCTGGGGATCGAACCCGGGGCCTTCACGTCGCAGACAGGCGTGTTGACCCCTGCGCCACGGAGGACGACAAAACAATTACGGCTTTGAGTTCATTTCAGACCATATTTCAGGAAGGCTAAGCTTATAATAAAGGCTCTCAGATCATCATCTACACAGCATTTGTTAATGATACTGTTTTAAGCTGAAACAGTAAGTATAATCTCACTAATCCGGCACTATGATAGATCTGCACAACCAATAATCTGGCACCCTTCGCAGGCATAGGTTTCGTGGGGATGCGGGGGGAGGGGGGTGGATTCCCTCGGGGCCAAAAGGTTGGGCTCTTCCTCCTGAATCAGGGGACCCCAAACTCGGGTAGTCCACGACCTCTAGTTCCCGAGATAATCCACGGGGGGTGAGGTAACTAAAGGGGGTCGGGGGGGGGGGGGGGGGGGGATAGGTTTCGTGGAGTTGGGGGGGGAGTGGATTCCCTCGGGGCCAAAAGGTTGGGCTCCTCCTCCTGATTCAGGGGACCCCAAACTCGGGTAGTCCACGACCTCTGGTTCCCGAGATAATCCACGGGAGATGAGGTAACTAAAGGGGGTCGGGGGCGGGAGGGGGGGTGGTTTCGTGGGGATAGGGGTAGTGGATTCCCTCGGGGCCAAAAGGTCGGGCTCTTCCTCCTGAATCAGGGGACCCCAAACTCGGGTAGTCCACGACCTCTGGTTCCCGAGATAATCCACGGGGGGGTGAGGTAATCAATGAGGGGGGTCGGAAAAATTAAATAAATATAGATCTTCTATTTTTATTGAAAAAAAAAAACTCATTGTAGACCTTGTAGTACCATGCTCGCGCCACGGGCGCCTCTGTGCTTATATCTCCCACTTAACTTCCGTTCGCCTTGCCCGATCAATTTCCGTAACGCTTTCGCCAGCTTACTCCCCAAGTCAAGCGTGCGTAAAGAAGTTTCACTTCAAAAATATTGAACACATATTTTTTATTTTTTCTTTCATTCGTTTACTTAGGAAGATATATTAATTTGAAATGTTGCATGACGTCACGCTGTGGTACAAAATATACCACGGCGTGACGTAATTAGCCCCCACTCCGTAACTTTAATACGCTAAATCTCAGTAGTTCTTGGCAATTTCGAGAAAATAAAAAAAAACGGGTCTTAATTTTTTTTATTATCTATAAGACGGACTAATTATTTTTTTGATTTTCATACCTTGGATACATCCTATTACATATACATACATATATGTATATAAATATTAATGTACATGTTAAATTAATGAAATACTTTATTTTATTTATAACCGATGACATTTTCACTATAATCTAGTAATCCAATAAATTCCAATAAAACAGCACCCTCTGGTTTTTAATAGTGCCGGATTAGCGAGATTATACTGTTTTTTTTAATTATTATAAACTAGTGCTTGACCACAATCCCGCCTGATGGTAAGCAGTAATGCAATCGATGATGGTAAAGAACGCTAATCTATTAAGAGCCTGTTGAGTGTGTAAAAAAAAAAAAAAAAAAAAAAAAAAAAAAAAAAAAAAAAAAAAAAAAAAAAAAAAAAAAAAAAAAAAAAAAAAAAAAAACTGAGGATGGGTCTGAGCAGTTGTGTTGCGATGTGTGCCGGGTACCATGCGCCAAACGTTGTTGGCGCAGCATCGTTGGTCGTGTTGTTGGGTTTAACATTGCATCACCTCGATCAACTGCCGTCTTCACTTTCACTCACTCAGTTTTTTTTGAGTGATTCGGCTCTTTATAAACTAGCACGCTTTACCATCAACGATTGCATCACCGCTTACCTTCAGGCGGGAATGCGGTCAAGCACTAATTAATAATTATTAATAAAACAAAGTTCAGTTCAACAGTTATTAGTTTTTGAAGTGGCCAGTATTGATCAGTGTGATAATATTTTGTACCCATTTTCCAGTGGTAGCCATCCAGCCTCGTACCTGGCATGTGATTAGACTTGCAGAGAAGATGGTGGACGAACCTGTGACGATGACCATGGGAGCCGTCCCCGCCAGGATCACACAGGTGCTGAGGAAAACTAAGAGGAATATGAGACCAGAGGTGAGGGAAAAGTTCTAGTATACTGTAGAAAATATCACATGAAAGCCTCCGTGGCGTATCGGTAGAGAACGCGGCCGCTGCGCAAGGAGCCGTTTAAATACTATTTGTATGCATGAATATGAATATTTGCACTGGTCTGGTCGTGTCTCGGAAAGCACGTTAAGTCGTTGGTCCTGGTTGCCATACGAGCATCTAATGGCAGTCGTTACGGGTTGTTGGAGCCCTAAAAAGTCCAACAATTGTTCTAACTGCATATCACCATCGGGTTGTGGAGGTCAGACGGCAGTCGCTTCACGGTAAATATCGAAGTTTAGCCTAAATCAGTAGTTAGACCGGTAAAACAGCAATTCGTCGCTTAAGTTCTAACACCGCGTAACTCAAAATAATGAACTTTTCAGGAGACTAAAAAAAGACAGTTTTTGTAGTTAAAAAGTTCATTATTTTGAGTTACGCGGTGGAGACTAAAAAACTGTCTAGGTTTGTATACCTAGACAGTTTTTTAGTCTCCTGAAAAGTTCATTATTTTGAGTTACGCGGTGTTAGAACTTAAGCGACGAATTAGCTGAAAAAGCTTCGGATTCGACTGGGATTAATGCTGAGATGATGATGAAGACTAGAATATCATGTATATTGCCTGTGTACAGACGACAGCTCTTCAAGTTACTACAATCTGTCAGATTTCTTTATTAGATTTTCAGCTTTAAGTCTAAAGCATTAAGACTCAAGCTTGATTGGGAATGTTTGACACTTTCGGGTAGCTTGACCTGCTGTCATCCGTACATATAATGGAGATCGGCCATTTTTGAATGAACTCTAGCCCATGTGGTGTCAGGCATGACATGATACTTCATTGGTTTGAAAGTTAAGTTAATAGAAGACACTTCCCATACATGATAAACATAATCTATTATACAAAATTCTCCTGTCACAGTTTTTGTCCTCGAACTCCTCCCAAACGGCTGAACTGATTTTAATGAAATTTCGTATATACATTCGTTAGCCATGAGAACATGTTTTTAGTTTAGTTCCATCATAGCACCAGTACTGCAGAAACGGCTTAATGATGTGTAGGGCGGCGGTGTTACTAAAGAAAACACTGCGTTTTGGTTCCAATTACATAAGTAAGGACCTGTAGCGCGTAGGTCGTGTTAGATTTATAGGCGACCCTTCCCAGCGGGTAAGAGAACATGTGTAGCATCTGCTACAGACCTCTAATCTATGAATATCGTAATTTTATAACTAATATTTTATCTTCTCTCCTTTTCATAATGAAATAGAAAGAATAAGACTGAGCTTAAGTGTTGTGCAGTTTGTGAACAAAATTCTTTATTACGTATGTAATAATGTATGTACACATTTGGTAGGGAAATCAAAATTGGCCCCGATTTGCGGGTTGGTTAAAAAGGAACCGTCGCGCGTCGCCCTGGCCTACAGGCACGTGAAGAAACACGGATGGATTTTAGTCAGTAAAAGTCTGACACACCCTTCCGCTCCGCCCAGAGCGGGAGTAGTCATTTAAAGATTTCCCATACAAAACAAAAAAAGGACCTAATGTTAGTATAAAATTTAACACACAAATAGTTTTTAATCTAGATTAGCATTTAGGATTGTTTTATTCCTGTAGTACATCTCCCTGGGACTAATCTTGACTTTACATAGGGTAGGACAAAGGTTTCTATCGTATAAATAATAAATTATTTCGTAATTTCCACAGGTACAAACAGTCCTCCTCGGTGACCTGATGTACCTGAGCATCCAACTAGTATCGGAGCACAAGGAGGGCTCCACCCTGTACGTAGCGACTCCGCCCGGAGAGCCTGTAGCCCTAGTGTCCAGTGTCACCGGGGTTGGGCTGCTTAAGGCAGCTGTTGAAGGTAACGATATGATTCTGTGCTAGTGCTCTCCCACATTTGGCCAGGTATCCCCCTGTGCATAAATAAACTCATTTGCAAAAAAAAAAACGGGTACCTAAGCAATGAACCATTTCAAATGTTAATATTGCTTTGTTTGATAATTATAGGTAGTTTTATCCTCAGAATTTGGTAAATTAATAAGAAAATAATCGTTTTCATCAGTATTTCATAAAATGTTGTTACAATTTATGGTAAATAATGCTAAACCTCACTAGTAGTGTATGTTCGCTAGAAAGCTTTTTTGTTTGTTTTACTTCAATAAAGTAAAGAAAGAAAGAAAGAAAATACATTTATTCAGCACAGACTCGACACACAATACAATATATATAGCATAAACACACACCGGGTAGCAACAAAAAAATAATAAAAAACAAAAAAGCAAATCATAAAATAAAATAAAAAAGCCAAATAAAAAGTAAAAAAAAACCCTTAAACCCTTGTGTAAAAAATAGCAGCAAAGTGTACCCCGTGACTGCACCAAAAAGGTCCAGTTCAGCAAAAATGCCAGACAACTAGTGCCTGACGCTGGTTTTCAACTGAACCTGATGTGTGGTGACAGATGTAAAAGCAGATAAATGTTTAGTATCGAGTGTGACCCCCTCTAACTAAAACCACAGCTTGAATTTGCCTGGGCATGCTAGCGAGTATATCCCGGATACTTGCTTGCGGAATACGTTCCCACTCTGCAGTAATCACATTCTTCAGCTTTCTGATGGTCTGCGGAGCCGGTTGTACTGATCTCACACGCCGTTTCAGAACGTCCCAGACATGCTCAATGGGATTGAGGTCGGGACTTAGAGCTGGCCAATCCAAACGACAAATGCCGACCTCTTGCACATACGCTTCAACATCGCGAGATCGGTGGACGTTAGAAGTTGCGTTATGTGTACTGATGCCCAATCAGTGAGCCGTTTTCAATGGAGACTAACTCTGTACGATCCATTGAATTTATTCCTGCCCAAAACATAACAGAGCCCTCACCATAACGTGTGATGTGCTTCGAAACATGCCCCCGCAAAGCGTTCTCCTTGTCTTCTTAGCACTCGCCGACGTCGATCTTCACCGAACAGAGATGTCCTCGCTTAATCAGAGAACAAATCCCTATTCCAATCTTCTTGAGTCCATGATTCACAATTTCTAGCAAACCTAAGCCTGTGAAGTCGGTGCTCACGGAGTAATTTGGGGCCGCGGGCCGGGCGGTGACTGGGTATATTGGCAACGAGAAGCCTCCTCCTGACCGTCCATAGACTAATATGCACATTTCTTACTTGGAGGTTGTTCAAAATCCACATACGAAGATTTGCGATTTCTCAATGTGCGACTCACAAGAAAACGATCATCCCGTGGTTAGGTACTATCACATGGTGAAGTCCCCTTCCACCTTAAAGAATACTCTCTCCTCCGCTAAACCGGCCACGCACACTAACGCATTATTTTATATCCGTGTGTGTCATCGTCATCAACAACCTTTTTATCGTCCCACTGCTGGGCACAGGTCTGCTCTCATACAGATAAGGATTGAGCGGAATCACCACGCTTGCTCAATGCGGGTTGGCGATTTCAGAATTACAAAGTCCAGGTTTCCTCAAGATGTTTTCCTTCACCTTCAGTCATTGGTGTCCAAGATATACTTAGAAAGTACATATAACTTTAGAAAAGTTACATTGGTACTTGCCTAACTGACTCGTCTATATCTTGATATAGATCAAGATATAGACGAGTCAGTTATTCGCCTAAGCGAGTAACTGACTCGTCTATTCATTCTCACATTTTTCTGAAATTTTAAAAATAATAAATGTAATTTTTATCAGAAGATGGATAGCAGTAATTTTAATTCCGAACATGATATAATTAATTTTTAAAATCAGTGGTAAATTAAATCACATAAGTATCAACATTTGCAAATCATACACAAACATATTTGCACTATAACCTATAAATGCGCAATGTAAACAATCCTCATTTTAGTCTTAAAATCGTTTACTTAGTAAATTTGAAACTTCTAGTAGATAAAAACAAACAGTAACATGATTAAATACCTGTTTTAGCAACTGTTCAAGCATAAATATCATCCATATTTGATTAAATTTGTTCAGCTTGGTGTACTAACAAACATTGATAATAAACTTTAAAAATAATTTCCCGAGCTCCACTCCGGTTTGTTTTTCTAATATTTAACACATTTCTTCCATGTTTTGTTTAAATAGAATTGAAAATTAATATAAATTTCAATAAATAACAAGTCACAATTCAAATCGATGACTGCCGATGACATACGATGTACTTTTAATTACTAAGATTTAGTATTGCCCTACTTTTAAAATTGTTAGTTTCAGAAAAATCCATTTTCACGACTTTATTGACAAGCTATACTTAAAACACTCTTTAGGACACTTCTGCATTGTGATTGTTATAATTATTTCTTTTTTGTTTAGCTCGATAAGTCTCGCCTGTTTATTTTTAAAACACAAATGCAACCTCCCTTCTTCGCATGATTTAAAGGTTTATTCAACGGTAAATACTGTCGTTTCGTTTCACTTCTCTCGACACTTTAAGCTACCTTCGTCCTCCAACCTCTTGACCCAACGGCTTGCAGTGTTTCTCTTAAACAATAACAATTTTATTACACACTTGCAACAAGCGATTGGTTTGCACTTTACCCAAATAATGGAGGCCATAACACGGCTGCCGGCAGAAGTTACCACCCACCAGACAAAGTCTTGCCGCCAAGCGATTCGTCGTGTTCAGGCATGATGACGTCTGGTGAAGCCGTACGGAGGACGGTTCTGACCAGTTGTGTTGCGATGTGTGCCGGGTACGATGCGCCAAGTGTTGTTTTGTCGGGGGTTTGGTCGTGGAGGGTCTCCAGATCAATCTCCCTCTGGCGCAGCATCGTTGGTCGTGTTGTTGGGTTTAACATTGCATAACCTCGGTCGCTGCCATCTTCCTTCCTATTCACTAAGTTTTTTAAGTGAATATGCTTAATAAACTAGCGCGTTTTACCATCAACGATTGCATCACTGCTTACCATGGCGGGATTGCGATCGAGCACTAGTTTATAACTATTAAAAAAAAAGAATAGTTCTAGGACTTGTCAGTTTCCTCATGAATCATGAAATTATTTACATACACGAAGTTCACATATAACCAATTTTCTTTTTCTTTCCAGGTCTTGGCTACAAAAAATACGAAAATGCAAACCTCTACGGCCAAGACATCAAATCACTCTTGCGCATTATCGACCGCTCCTGGAACGCAAACGCCGAACATTTGACGGAAATACCCGAATACAACCCGACACCAGTCATCACAAATCATGGCATAGACTATACAAATAAAACCTATGACGAAAACTATGTTGAAAACATTTTAGGTCCAAACCCGCCTGTCATACCGGGCCTCAATATAAAAACGACTAAATACTTCTATGATAGATCTCGTTTGAACAAAACTATCAATTTAGCGGTTAATTTGAAAACTGAAGATTTGGCGAAAACCTTGAAATCTTGGGTGGGAAAAGGGGCTATTGCTCCTACGTCTGATTTAATACAGATTTTCCACCAGATAAAATCAAATAAAATTAATTATAGTAGGCCAGATTCTGATGAGGATTAGCCATTTTACATATTGTGTTCTCCAGTCTAACGGGATGCAGTTGAATGTCAGTAATTTACATGGAGTGATGCCTATCAGAGCGGGAACTCTCGTGATTTTAAGACTGTTCAGTTTGATCTATCTCAATATTTCAAAAATACCTCCCTATCAGCGGGAATTCGCGTGACTTTAAGATCTTTGAGCCTGATTTGTCAAAAATGCCTCGGTTTAATTACATTTTTGATATCATCATCAACCTTTTTATCGTGCCACTGCTGGGCACAGGTCTCATCTCACACAGAGAAGGATTGAGCGTAATCACCACGCTTGCTCAATGCGGGTTGGCGATTTCAGACTAGAAAGTCCAACTTTCCTCAAGATGTTTTCTTTCACATTTTAATCAGTTATTGGTGTCCAAGATATACTTAGAACAGTTACATTGGTACTTGCCTGACCTGGAATCGAACCCGCACACTTATACTTGAGAAGAATTTACAAATATAAAAGGCATCAAAGATCAGGAGTGGTGGCTGGTAACGTCACTGTGCAGTGACGTCACACGAGTTTTCAACGCAGTGTCGTCTTAATTTTTTGTTTATATGAAAAAAAAAATACGTGTCTAGTATTTTTTGGAGATCTGACTGACGTTTACCCAACGACGTGAATGTTTACCCAAAAATATATGACAGAATGCTAGACTACACCTTACACCTTGTTTAAGTGAAGAGAGAATGCGTTTTTATCACTCTTATCAGTCTCATGCAAACGAATACTTGTTTGGTGAATTTGATGTATTTAGATTTGTCGCTCTGACAGGTGTCGCATTCTCTCGACGGTCAGACTAGTCGCACGCAAACTGCTTGCGTGATGCAGAATTGTGTGTGACGTCAGTATGATGCGTCGCTCGAATGTCGTGGTCTGGAAACTTGGAACAAGTTAATGGTATTCACCCTATGCTGAGTTACCCTGACATTTTTTATGATCGTGTTATTCAGTAATAATAATCATGTTTATCTACTCTCATATCAAAAAATTAAAAATATAAAACTAAAAAGGAGTTTATATTGACGTACTTTACCCATAGTATATCGAAACGAAATTAAAAAATTAAATTATAACATTATTTCTCTAACAAAATAATGTTATAATAAAATTTTTTTTCATTATCGTACAGATTACAAACCATAGACAGCACTATTTCATTTTTTATATGTGGCTGCGCGCGCTTTGGCGCGTGCGCGGTGATGAGGGTGCAGAATTTTGGCGCCAAATAGGTTTCTTTGCATTGCAAGTCGTTGTTGTGTTTCGCTGGACACATAATTGATTATTATTATTTCTTAAAATTTCAAGTGACAATGAAGAAAATTTGACGCCGCCCGATATTTTAGAGGCTGCGACAGCAGTCAGTCTTAATTTACTACCAATTATGTCAAGAAAATTATACGATAAATGTTATCAAGATTTTTTAACATAGAAAATGAATAAAAGTGCTACTTCATAAATGCAATACAATGTATGAGATTAGATAAAGCAGTGTATGAAACTGTACATAATTAGGTATTACACATTCGTGTGATACCATTAAAAAAGTCGCTTCGCTAGTTTTTTAAACTCACACTCGTGCATAATATCCCTCATTATGTAACAGTTTCATAAACTACTATTATAATTTACTTCATTATACATACATAATCAACTTCTAATGCTACCCCAACTGAGACACAAGCGTCCTCTCGTTGAGAGAGAGCGGGATTTAAGGTCATAGTACACTTAAACAACTCTGCTCCAACACCGCTCCCACCCAACACCGCCCTAAATTAAGACGACTGCTCGCAGTCCACGCGGTGACAACTAGCAGGCACCCAGCAGTCCACGCGGCGATAACTAACAGACGGCCAGTTTTCCACCCGCACACGGTTTTCGCAATAGACAAATTACCCAACTCACAACGCGCGAACTAGCAATTATTGCTATTGCACTTGAGAATAAAAAAAAAATCGTTTATTTAATAAAATAATTAACTGAGTGTGAAAATAAGCAGTATTACACAATGGGCTTATCTAACCCCCCGAACATGAAGTTCAGTGAACCTCTTCAGAAAAACAGTGTCAGTTCTCTCTCCTATTCACTTAAGGGCACCCGAACCCGCCTTACAACAGACGCCACTTTCTTCCTCATCAACGCGTGAAAGCCGACAACGCACGCATCGGCAAATATGCCGTGATGTACTACAATATCGAGGGAGGCGGAACAGTAACCTGAAAATGTTGTTATAAAGGACACGCAAGGCGCCATAGGCCCTCTGTGTAAAGCTGGCCCACAAGCCACAGGTGTAAAACGCCTGACAATAAGCTTTGAACAGCGTATTGTCAACTCAAGAAATAACAGATGATTATTTTTGACTCCGCTTCTAACAAATGAAGATTTTGGCCGCTCAGTCGGTTGCCTTCAGTATCCGAAGCGCGAGCGGCGACTGCTAGCATTAACGCGCAGACACGGTACCTACCTAGCAGTCTGACTGCGGTAAGCTCGCTGACAGCGACCTGTCTGTTAATATAAAATGTATCAAAAAAGCAATATTTAAATTACGGACAATATGGTAACTTTGATTGGTTCTGGTAACATTGACAGTGGGGCCATAATTTCGATTTCTATTTTTCTTATGATACTAACACAATTTACAAATACTTATTTTAGCTTTGGATTTTTAAACGAGCTCCGTAGACGTTAAACATATTGCATGTTGAAGCTCACATGCTCATTTAAAAATTTTATAGCAATGCCAAACGTCTTAGACTGATTTTATTGATTATTTTATAAAGACAAAACTGAAAATTAATGGTTTTCAAAATATATTTTTTTTACTGCTTTTCTATCAATGTGTGTCAAAGTTACCCATGTAGGTAATACCGTCATTACATTGGTCACTTCGACAGACTAGAAAATCAGGTTTTTTTATGGACAGATGAGTTTTTTTTTTTTTAATAAAATACATTGGTGTGATAGGATTAAAATTTTAAAACATTGTGTGATATACCGCATTTATCTGTCAAAGTAACCCAGATTGATGGTATATTCTTTTTGTTGGGTGGGAGCAGAGTCGTGTGAGTGGTGGTATAAGGCACATACCTTCGAATTTCTATTTGGCGGATTTAATTTGTCTTCCTTCGCCGTTTTGACAGCTAAAAAGTACAATAAAACACTATGATTGAAATATCCATAAAGTCTGTTTTATTTTACCGAGGGATCACAATTGAAATGATTCTGTTACACCTCCGCCTACATAGGCTTGGCCGAATGGGTTCACTTATCAACGAGTTCGGAAGAATTAACAAAATATGACCCTTATTAACGGTTTTATTTAGCTTGCCCCATTTGTTTCTTTTTAATAGTGATACTTTCATGACACAAAGTCTTTTAAACGAGCAGCAGCTTTCAAATTAATATTTTATAAAGTCTATGCACATGACTTCGGCCCCGATTTTCTTGTACGCAAACTAAACAGGACTAAACTAATATTTATCTTCTGTCCTTCTCTTTTTGCATGAGAAAGAAAAGGATGCACTAAAGTTTAGTTTGATAACAAGGGAATCGGCACATTTAGGTATTTTCGACGCGTATAACGCAACAAAAACGCGTTTTAAACGCTATTAGAACTGCTGAAAGCTAGAGAAGATGTGCATAGGCGATAATATAAAATAGATTATCAAAAGGAAGGAAGCGCTTTCCTCGTTACCGTCAAAGCTAAATATTCTTAAAAAAAAAAACTAGAGTTGTCCTTTCATTTTTTTTACAGATAATATTTGTTAATTCTTCCAAACAAAAATTTACATTTAAAATTACAACGTGGCAAGATACCTAGATTCTTTTCAAAATTCACCTATCTATTAAAATTTGACATTAAAAGTTACCTTATGAAATATTGAGCGAATCTGCGCTTAGAAATGTAATAAAGTTGATTTTAGACCGCGTTTTCACTAGACTAGATATGTTGGCAACACTTAAGTAATTAGATTATGTTGCCAGTTAACAAAATTGAGTTTAGTAGGCGCAAATGATAGCTGCAGGTACGCGTTCTGGTTACGATGCATAATTCCATGCATAATCTTTTCCATAGCCAGATAGCAATTATTCTCCAATAAAGATATCAGATGATTTGATTAATCAGATATAAAAGAACCAGCGGAAGATTGGTTTGCTGCACACCTTTGATTTAGCTTTTAGCTGTAAGTTAAATGATATAAGAGTTCTCACCTCGATATGACAAATTGATAGCTTCATTCCCCTTTACTCCTAAACGTTAGTTAAAGTTAACTAGTAATTAGATAATACATCAACTCACTCAATACACGTAACTTAACTGTAATCATCGTTTACGAATAAACTTCTTAAACGATGATTACAGTTACGTGACGTGTAACTTTAAGCAACATTTATACATAAGAGGGGATCATGTCTAGTGAGAACGCGACCACAAAAAAACCAGTGTACTTATTAACTACCAAATGTTTCTAGCATGTTGGTGTAAAGTCGACCCTGGGATACAATTTTACGAACCAAATTCAGCCTGAGCAGAATAAAATGGCGAGACACAAAATGTTGCCAGCTTTAAAAATATGAACTTTGTCGGGAACTACATCCTTAATATAGCCTGCACCTCCTTCAAACAGTTCTGGAATGAGTTGGGATGTTTTAGTCGGGAATTTGATTTGTCTTACCCCAGCGCCGAATGTACACAATACCCTTATTTGACTAAGAAACAAAGTCGATCCAACAAGCATCTAATGTAACATCGAGTGCAAATTATTTATAATATTCTAAAAGCTGTTGACTGACATCTATGATCACTAGAAATGGCTTTAGAATCGATTACTTAGTCGATAACGCTAGGTATGTATACTACAGGCTCCAAAAGTTAGTTGATTTTTTTTCCATTTCAGCTTTGACACACCCTATTAATCATCATAACCATATACTTAGCCTATTCACAACTATGTTAGGGTTCCAGATGCAGTGCAATATTAATATTTGACATAGACCGATTCCCTATATGGCGTTCACTACCAAGTTACTGAGTAATACGATGGAGTTTTGACGGGAAAGCTAAGATGAGTGTCACTCGCATTTTTCATTGGACTTTTAAAATTATTTATAGTGTCATTTACTAAATAAAAGCTCGTGATGTATGTAGTAATAAGTGCATTCAGTAAATAATTCATAAAGAACAGTGGAATATCATACGGACGGACAGACAGACATGACGAATCTATAAGGATTCCGTTTTTTGTCATTTGGCTACGGAACTCTAAAAAGGGTTTTTTTGTGTTACTGTCATAAATGGCATCTGCACATCAACTTTAGTGTATGCAAAAAATATCCAAGCAGCAAAAAAATACAGGAAAATACCCATTATTTATAAGGAAATTTAAAACAAAGTAATGTCATGTTATTGTAATATATCAATTTCACTTCAACCTCTATTTTCTCAAAAGCAAGTTTTTGGAGCTGGATCCATTTTGCATAACTACGTCCAATTATAAAAAAAAAAACAAATGTAACCCGATGTATGTTTATTTTAATTCATAATATGGCATCACAGCTGAAGTGCAAAAATATCAGCAAAGTTTTGGAGGACACTGTATGCCAGTACTTTGCATGAAAATAAGCAAGTAGCTCGCATACCATTATCATAACATACCACCAATTGCAATGGCCTACCTGGAAATCGAAATCTCTTAACTGTCTACGAAGTCAGGTAGACCATTACAAGCCCAACTTTGTTATTTGGGTACTCAGTTGGGCCACAGTGCGACAGTGGCGCCGTATTCGAAACGATGTCTCACTTTTCCTGCAAAGTGTATCACATCTAGGTCGACGTTTATTCAATGCGTAAATGTAATCATCGACACAATGACCAATTACTTACCGATTGGTGAATGCTGAAATGGTGTGCAAGCTACTATGACTCTTATGTGCAAAGCACTAGCATGTATATTCCTAGCATAATACATCAATCGACTGACACAACTTACTGGCAAGTTGTTTAACAGAAACCGTACTTAAATCTCTATATCGAAATATATCCACACCGTATAACCCCTAACAGAAATGAACAGTTTTTAGACTAGATATACTTATAAAAATCACCAATTCTGAAGTTTGGAAGCGCTAACATAAACGTATGCTGGGCTTGGGACACGTCTTCATTGTGGATGTACTATACGTAGAAAACATCTTAGTGGGTTCAGATATAGTTTGTTCCAAAAATATCTAATACAATTTGCTTACACATTAAGCAAATCCAGATAAAGTCATTTAATTAATACACAATTTCTCACTAAACGGAGGTTGTAACTAGTCATCTGCATTTAGAAAGGTTTAATCCTTTTTTTTCGACAAATGTTGGTGTCAAAAGCAACACACACACTTTTGGAACAAAATGTTTTTCAAAAAAAAGATATATTATTAATCTTCTCTAACGGTAAGCCAACATACTAAAGTAGGTCTCCCAAACTTCTCATATTAAAAAAATACACCTGTTCATCTATATACCACTTTAAATTCAGTATTTCTCGCTAATCGATCTAAAATTCCTTCTTTTTTCTATCTAAAACCACAGACATAGCTTCCTCCTTGTTTATGGTATATAGACGTTACAAACTTAAAATTATCAATTCTATAACAAAAAAAGAAAAACATAAAAATATTTTTTTATATTATATGTAGGTAATATGCGAAATGCATTTTTTAAAACTTAGAATGCTGATTGGATTAAAAATTAGCATATTGTACAGGTCTCCCAAAGTGATAATGCGCACAGAAATCTTCGTCACTGTTCGGCAACGGTCGTATTCCCCGAGCGTTCGGAAGAAGATATGTATACAGAGTGGTTAAGTGCACCACTCTATTACATATCTTCTTCGAACGCTCGGGGAATACGACCGTTGCCGAACAGTGACGAAGATTTCTATGCGCATTATCACTTTGGGAGACCTGTATGTAATATATCAGAGAGAATATGGCTGTTTCTCTTAGAGAGAAGGAAAGATCATGGATCCCCAAGCTTGTTTTCTGTACGTTGGCAATTTTAGATCAGCAGTGTGATTGCGTAATACACTGTCATCAGTATCCATGAGTTTAATTTTGACATTTCAATAACATTCATTGTGTTATTAATTTTAAGAAGCTGTAGTTTTTTTTTTCTTTGGCTTAGCACGGTTTGTGCATTCAGCCAATGTCAAGTGTGTGAAGCTGTAGTTTAGGAATTTTAATTTGTACAATGGCACCGATTCTTTTGTTCACAAACTAAACTAATTTTAAGTTAAGTGCATTTTTTTCTTTCTATTCCATTAAGAAAAGGATAGAAGATAAAATTTTGTGTAATCCTGTCAAATTAAGATATTCCATAGTTTAGACGCGGTTAAAAACATGGCGACCAAAAATACATCAATTTACGTCAGACGCGGACTAATTTGACAGATCTAAACTGACATATCATGTTATCCTTTTCTTAATAAAAAAGAAAGAATTTAGTCCTGTAGAAGAGTTTAGTCCTGTCAAATTAATCACTGCCTAACATTATAACGTATTTATAATCGCCATGTTTTTAATCGCGTCTAAAAAATCTATGGATATCGTAATTTCACAACTAATATTTTATCTTCTCTCCTTTTCATAATGAAATAGAAAGAAAAAGACTGAACTTAAGTGTTGTGCAGTTTGTGAACAAAATTCTTTACTAGGTACAATAATATATGTACACATTTAAAAAAAAAAACTAATTAGTCCGTCATTCAGATTATAGAAAAATATAGGATACGTATATTTTGTTTTATCAAATCAATAAAAATTGACAAATATAAAAGGCTTCAAAGATGGCGAGAGTGGTGGCTGATGACGTCACTGCGCACTAAAAAGTGTAGCGTGCAGTGACGTCACACGAGTTTTCAACGCACTGTGTCGTCTTCATTTTTTGTTTATATGAAAAAAGAAAAAATACGTGTCCAGTATTTTTTGGAAATCTGACTGACGGACTAATTAGTTTTTTTTTTTTGTCAAATACCCTATTCTCATCTCTAAGGCATGTCATTAGTAGATATATGTCGATGTCTATACTAATTTAAAATAGTCACTCCAGCAACGTGGAAAACAATGCTTCTGCTACCTGCTATGACTTAATAAATAAGCTAGTTCTTATTCCAATCAGCATTGTATTTAACAATAATATTTACAGATAAAACGATTTTAATTAATTAAGGAACACATCAAACAGTTATAAATGCGCAATTTTTGCACATAATCAACGTCCATTAATTGTCTATGACGAAATTTTTTTGTCGATGTATGGAAACAAGAAATTGCGCATGTCAATAAACAACCAATCGTTTTCAAATTCAATAATAATCATTGTCAAATTATCCTAACAACATTTCTCCATTTCAAATCAACACAAAATCATGTGTTTCGGATTAAAAAGCAAGAATTAGGTATAATATATAAAATTATTTTATCTATTCTTTTTACACAATAGAGCTCTAAATAACTATAGGAATAAAAATAGTTTTTTTTAATTAATAGTATGGCAACACCCATAGATTGCACCAAAAAGATCCGATGACACATACTGGAGATCATTTAAGTCAAATATTTATTATTACACGTTTTTAATGTTTTCCGGAGTGTTGCTACAACAACATGAGACCACAGACAAAACAATACTTTATATAGAAGCGGCACGCTCGCTGCTAACGCATTTAAAACTACGTTGTTGGAGTTTTGGCGGGAAAGTTAAGCTGAGTGTCACGTTTATTTTTCATTGGATTTTTAAATTATTTATAGTGTTGTTTACTAAATAAAAGTATGTGATTTATGTAGTAAAAAGTGCATAGAGTAATTAATTCATAAAGAACATTGAGATATAGCAGCATAGTGGCTACATCATGACTTTGCCTCAAACCTCTCTGGTAGACGGTTCACGTGGCCGCCTTTTTCGACATGAATAATTCATTACGTGACATTGGCTAAATGCACAAACCCTGCGAAGTCAAAAAAGAAAGAAAGAAGAAGAACCACGCTGTTCCGTTATAGGAGTAACATGGTATTTACGTAACGCACTCTCAGTAGCAATGGGGTTTCATTTTGACAATTCAACAACATTGATTGCGTTATTTACTTTGTTGAGCAGAAACATTTTCGAATATATGGGGAAATAGATTAGCCATATGCTTCAAAATGATTCCAACCCCCTTGGAAATCACGTAGAACATTTATGAAACAAAGTATAAACGGGGACTTATACAAGATCATTTGCGTCTGTGTGCACTGCACACTACACTGCAATTACCTACCTAATGTTTCATATACAATATGTAAAGAAAACCCTGTCCGATCCGTGAAGGTATTGTTAGGTATCGTTAACTGATTCTAATAATGCCTACAAAGACGGGCTAAACTTAAAAAAAAACCCCTAAAAAAATTAATATTATTTCGAAAAAGCGAGGTAACTTAATGCATGAGTGGTAGGGAACACATTAGGCATGCATGCGCGGGTGAAGGGGGGCAGGGTACGCGGCACGTGGTCGCATCGCTATTCGCTCCGTCACAAATGGTGTTGTCACTTTTTTAAAAATTACCAAATTTTTGGGGAAATTGGAATTAATTGGCGGAAAAAAAGAATATTTCAAAATTCATTAGTATTGTCACAGGTTTATTCATTGTAAAATTTCATATTTTATTTGGTCATGTGTATACCTAACATTTATTATCCTTTTGGGTCGGACAGGGTTTTCTTTACATATTGTAGATGTGCTTGTGCTTGTGTAGTTTGTAAGACAAAATAGCCGCGAATGATTCGGCCTAAAAAATCTGACTCGCCCATCCCCTAGTCCTGACTTGCATTAGTAGGCCTAGTATGAGTTTTTTTCGCGCGTTTGACTCATCGATTGGCCCGCTTCAAGATTGTAAGAACTCTCAAACAATGAGAGCGTCAAACGCGCTCGATATGGACGATCGAGTCTCGTAATGAAAACTCATACTAGGGATACCGATGTATTATCGCCAAATCTATACGTGACGCTTTCGAAAACAAAATCTCGTACAACATGATGACAACAGCGTCCGTAAGTAATACAAAAGGAGATCCTTTTTAGGTCGGCAATAATATACAACGTATTTTTTTGTATACAGTATGTTAAGAAAACCCTGTCCGACCAGTGAAGGTGTTGTTAGGTATCGATAACTGATTCTACTAATGCATACAAAACCGGGCTAAACTTTAAAAAAAATCCCCCTAAAAAAATAAATATTATTTCGCAAAAAATGATAACTTAATAAATATACATTCACCCTTCCGCGGGCGGCGGGCGGCAGGGCATGCGGCACGTGGTCGCATCGCTATTCGCTCATAATAATACCGGTGTTGTCACTTTTTTAAAAATTACCAAATTTCGGGGAAGTTGGAATTAATTCGCGGGAAAAAAAGATTATTTCAAAATTCATTTGTATTGGTACTATGATGATTACGTAAAATTTTATATTATATTTGGTCATGTGTTTACCTAACCTTTATTATCCTTATGGATCGGACGGGGTTTTCTTTACATATTGTATAATATAATATGCACTGTAAGCTGAATGTTTTATAATTTATATAGTGTACAGACGACAGCACGTCAAGCTACAATCTGTCAGATTTCCTTATTAGATTTTCAACTTTATCTCTAAAGCATTAAGGCTCAAGGTTGAATGGAAATTTCTGACAGTTTGGAGTAGCTGAGACAGTTTAGAGTATTCTATACTGTTCTAACGGTGTTCAGATTTGGCGATAGTACAACTTCGCTTCGGGCGTATTATGCGTGCAATTTCGCTTCTATACTAAGTATTCCAATTACAACTAATATGGTGTCTACTAGACGTATAAATGGTGAAATTAACATTCTGCAGGTCTCTGCTAACTTGCCTAGTAAACAGAGATGCAAACAAGCATAATGCTGAAAGAAAAAGTTTACATGTGGCTTAACAGATATAGTGTTCCCTAACTCTTAATATGGGTCGATATTAATGGGTCAAAAATATAATCCGTCATATCTGAAGCCATACGGAGGACAGGTCTGAGCAGTTGTGTTGCGATGTGTGCCGGGCACGATGCGCCAAATGTTGTTGAGTCGGGAGTTTGGTCGTGGAGGGTCTCCAGATCAATCTCCCTCTGGCGCAGCATCGTTGGTCGTGTTGTTGGGTTTAACATTGTATCACCTCGCTCAATTGCCGCTTTCCTTCCTATTCGCTCAATCTGAGTGAATAGGTTCTTAATAAACTATCGCGCTTTACCATCAACGATCGCATCACTGCTTACCATCAGGCGGGATTGTGGTCAAGCACTAGTTTATAATTATTAAAAAAAAAAATTTTTTGAAGTGAAACTTGTGTGTGAAAAATGTGAAGTGAAAAATGATCGGGCAAGGCGAACGGAAGTTAAGTGGGGGATATAAGCACAGAGGCGCCCGTGGCGCGAGCTTGGTACTACAAGGTCTACAACGAGTTTTTGAAGTGAAATGATTCCCTGATTCAGGAGTTAAGAGCCCGACCTTTTGACCCGAGGGAATCCACTAAACATGTATATATTGTACATATATATATATACAGATGGAGCGAAAGAAGTTTCACTTTTCAGTTTTATGAACTTAGTGTTTTGTCACTTTCTATTCAAGATATTTTGTTTCATTCAGCTTATCTATGCATTGTAAACATCTCTGTCATTGGTTTTGTAACAATATTTTACCTTTTTATTTGGGAGTTATAAGCAGAGTTTTAACAATTCCCTATTTGGAATAAAAATGCTTTTTAAATTTGCAATAATAATTAATGTCGAGATTTTCATTATATTTTATAAGAAAATGGTAGTTAATTGAGAAGCTACTGAAAAATTATTTTTATACAGACCATGGCAACCCTACTGTCCGCAATAATGTTTACTTTTCAAAATTGTGGCCACCATGGAATATCAATGCAAACAGAAATCATGGATTGTATGCGTGGCTGCAATTTTGAACCATTAATTCAAAATAGTGGACAAGTAGGTGTCTAGCGAACATTTAAAGGCCTGTATTTAGTACTGCCATCGCTGCAGCCTTTGCGTACACGTGTTTTTACATAATTAATTTCGGTAAAATCGTTTTTCAGTAATAGTTCAAACAAAAAACATTCCATAAATAAATACGCGCTAGGAACAATAAGTGGCAAACGTTATTAAACTGACTAGTTAACGGCTAATATCTCGACTTAAAATAAAAAAAAAATAGCACCGCGTTTACGAAAAAAAATACACTTTTTTTCATATTGCAACACCCTTAACATTAAACCTTAACTGGCAACACAGCTAGACGAATCGGAAAAACGGTTGGTTTTTCAAAAATCCTTACGACTATGTATAGAAGAAGCTAGCATCTAAGAATTTTTTTTTTTCAATTTAATTTAATAATTTCTCTTTTTAGAAAAATGAGTTTCATTCTCTTCGTTTTTTCTCTAAATAGAATTTTGTACTTGTATATGCCGAAACATTTTTTATTCTTTCAATAATTTTTGGACATAGGTTTATTTTTATTAAAACAATTAAATAATGGCTTTGCCAAAGTTAAAAATAACAAGATATTCATTTTTGTTACTTAAGAGCGCTTACTATGCACAACTGGCAACATCGCATTTTAGTGTCATATTTTGTGGTTTTCAATTTTTATTATTAAACTGGACATATATTTTAAAAATGTGATCTACTAACGTATTAGAAGTAAATAATGGCTAAATAATGGATAAAAAGTAAGTAACCGTAATATTTACAGTTATTTTGCTATGAAAATAATGCCTTGCAATTTTCCAATGCATATAAATAGAACTATAAACTTTTCACCTAATTCTAAATAGTTAGTAAAACACATTTTTAAAATATAGCTCTGATTACATAGTAAATATTGATACCCACAAAAATATGACAATAAATTGCGACGTTGCCAGTTGTGTGTAGTAAATAAACGCTCTTAATATATTTTTTTTACTAAATGCGCTATTTTGAATTCTCTGTTCACCAGTAAAAAGTTTTTAAAAAATCAGTCCCAGATACACTTTCTTATTGTTCAAATCTGTGCGTGTGTGCCCCAAATATAATTTACATATATATCTACAGGATGTTTCTTGTAAAGTGTCAAGCCGATGCCAGGTGATAGGGGAAGGTGAATAGGGGATGTGCCTTTACAGGCGTTGCAGAGAGGCGGTTCCGGAATTGGTCTTTTAAGAGGAACCGGGATCACCCCTATGTGGGGATGGTGGTCACCGGGGTGGTTTTTGTGGGGTGAAAATCGACCCACACTCCCCGACCTCAGTTCCCAGAGGTCGGGTGGCTTAGGTGATGCGGGAATGCCATAACTGTCCATTAAACCCAAATGTATGTTCAGCGATTTTAGTGGTACTTTTCTTTTTTTTTATTAATTTTTAAACCAGCGCTTGACCGCAATCCCGCCTGATGGTAAGCAGTGACGCAATCGTTAATGTTAAAGCGCACTAGTTTATTAAGAGCCTATTCACTCTAGCCTTGAAGACACTCAAATTGTAGTCTGACGGAAACACCGCCGCCGGCAGATTATTCCAGTCCCTTGATGTACCCGGTATAAAGGAGGAGGCGAAACGCTTCGTCCGGATCGTAGAGGTGTTAACAACATAAGGGTGGAAATTCGCCGTACGACGGGTCGTCCGATGGCGAGATTTATTTATTAATTGCATCGGGCGTATAAAAAAGGTCCTAATCCTGTCATTAGAACAAGCGAACGACCGCCTACAGCTGATCCCGATCAAGTTGACCTTGTTCTAGAAGAAGTAACACGCGATCCTTAAACCAGTACCAGGTGATTAGTTGACGAACAGAAATTCCGCAAGTGAATGTAAGTATTAATATCCCGAAAACTAGCAAAACTACCTAAACATACATTTGGGTTCAATATGGTGTTCCCCTATCACGGCTTGACACTTTTCAAGAAGCAACCTGTTTATATTTCTCCCTTCTATCTAATATTTCAGTAAATACACCGACAGTTCAGTATTTTAGACTCCGGTTGAATCCGGCACTGCTAAACCATAAATATTCTCTCATACAGAGTACAAAGTTCAAAACGGTACTTTTTTTTAAATAATATATTGAAAAATAAACCCATGTCCGTCCTTCATTTTTCTAACCTACATCACAATGCGCCAAACGATCACAGATATTTTCAACCCTGCCACTAAAGTACCAATGCTGTCATAAATTTCCAATACAGAACCAATATAATTTTGAACTACTCTATTTTTTATGAAAAGTACCAATTTTTTTTTTTTGCCAATTATATTTATTCTAAGTTAATTTACTCTTTAGGTAAATAACCTGTAGTTTTTAATTACAAAGCCTAATGTCGGGTTTATATTTAAGAAGACTATCGCCATCGATTAACGTACCGACATTTTCAAATTTAATTCGATTTCGATACGCAAACGATTTTTAATTTTATTCCGTAGATATACGGATAGCATTAAAAGAAAAAAAAAAATGGTCACAATACCAACTATTTACTGCAGCTTCAGTTTGTCATGCCTCCAACGCAATAGAAGTCAAAATCAATTGAACGGACTGCAGAACAGGGTTATTGAAATGTCTAATGTTATTCCGAATGGAATATAAGTAACTCTTAAATCTATATAAGATAAGAAATATGTTTATCTTTTAGAGAAAGTAGAGCGCCTTGGTTAAGGCATTATTATTATAACAGCATTGGCACTAACACTTTTACGAAGGACCTCCATTTCAAAAAGTACCGAGTGCATAATTTATTGGGGTTACACTTTTAGTGCCAAATGTTAAAAACGTTTTAATATCGTCGAAATTTTCAAGATATATCAAGATAACATATAGTAACTCAATTGTTGTTTTCCATAACACTTAGAAACATATTTCAGGTATTTTATTTGTTAAATGTTTTATTTGAGCCATTTTTACTTTCTTTTATTGATAAATAAAATATTTCTTTATGGACATATGGTACTTTTGAGCGGTTGAATTTTTAAAGCAATCACACCTTTGAAAATCAATGCAAATGTAAATTTGAGGATTTCTATTCCAATATAACATCATAAATTATTTTATGCACTCGGCTTTTCGAGAAAGGTCCTTCTATTGCACGCCATCCCACATCCAAAACACTTTAATTTACAATTATTTTCAATAAAATTACCAAAAAACTTCAAAACTAGCTTTCCGTAAACTATGTTTAAAAAACATTTATAATATTATAATAATAAAATTTTGACAGGTCGCCATTTTTTTTTTAAAGGTGGTACTTACAATGACATTAAAAAGTACCAGTTGGACGTGGAAATACAAAGTTATAGTAGGGCCATTACAAATGCAAGGTTTTAACCATAAAACATTATGGCAAATATTCATTGTTTCTTGAGCATTATATTTGAACGCACTCAGAGTTTTGGCATACTGTCATATCTTTACAACCGTGGGCCTACGCCTGGATTGCTACAAGGCGAATAATAGAACTTAACAGTATAACAATAAGATTTAAATTTCAATGATACCATCATAGATATAAAAACCTGCGGTATGCTAAAGCGTGCGGTGTTGGAAGTGTTCGGAAAGCCTCGGCATCCTTCGAGAAACTTCGGCAGAAGGGGTATGGACAGGTGTAAAGAACACGTGAGCCTTTAGGCTCGTAAGTGCAAGCGAGAGATCCAATAAAATGATTGTAACGTTGCGATTGTAATGGACCGAGTATAGGATGTATGATTCCTCACTCTGTCATCAAAGATGGCGGCAGGTCGTTTTTATTTTACCCATTTAAAGTGGTTGGTTCTCGTTGTTCCGTTTGATTGGACTTCTTGGTTTCATCATGATTTATTATGTGTGACATTGTCATGTGGCGTCTGGAAAAATATAAGATTTTTTTTTTATTAATTAAAATAAAACATAAAATATCTATTCTACCCAGTAGGCCTAGTATGAGTTTACATTACGAGACTCGATCGTCGACATCGAGCGCGTTTGGCGCTCTCATTGGTTGAGAGTTCTTACAACCTTGAAGCGGGTCAATCGATGAGTCAAACGCGCTCGATATCGACGATCGAGTCTTGTAATGAAAACTCATACTTGGCCTACTGGTCACCTATTTTTTTATTAGTTTGCAATAAATGGATTTATTTATTTTATATACAGAGTGGTACTGACAATACGACAATAAATGTAAACACGAACAATGCTGGTTCATAGGAATAATCCTAAACCATAGAAAAAAAACCTAGCATCAAAAATAAAAAAATGAAGATTTCAAACAAACTAAATCGCATAAAATTGTAAACGGAATAGAACATCCTTTAAAAATATTGGTTCACTGACCTCCGATCGGCGACAGCGCGATCCTGTATCGACTTGCTTTTTTCGCGCCATTATTATTAAAGTTTGGTATGATAGGATGCGGCGGTCACTGACCTGTAAGCGCTTCTTTATCAACATATACATCATGTAGAAAATGTGAAAAATAATTTCCTGTGACTAAACTAATGGACATATTTATATGGTTTTTTATGGGTCGACTGAGAATGTGTTGAGGTACACGATGTTTAATTTATTGTCGTATTGTCAGCACCACTCTGTATAGATAACATA